>CM057004.1:69958958-71331519 GCA_029891345.1 Dryococelus australis | reverse complement strand
ATGCTCACTCTTGTTTATGTAGTTGCATAAACGTTAAAAAAAATTAATGAAAATATGCATATAAGTATTAATTATTGTTAACTGATCCAAAATTCTTATTAATAAAATTTTTTGTTAAAATAGCAGTAAAATTTTGGCTCTATTTCACATCATTTTAGCAATGAAGTTTGAATCTTTTAGTCTTCCATAATAAAACCGATAACACCGAAGTCTGGTTTATTTAAAAACCAAATCTGCCCTAAAAAACCACCACAAAAACTTGCCCCTAGTCATAAGATGCGGCCAAACAATAGAGGCAATAATTTTACATAACTTTGTTGTCATTTTTTATTCTGATAAATTTTTGCTTCATTTGATTAAGTAACTGATGTTTCATGTGTAAATAGCAGTCTGTAAATAAGTACTGCCATGTAAACTTCGCAACTTTTGCAACTGTGAGACAACCTAATTAAACCCCCGCCCCGTCCTTTTTCTGAGAAAAATTACTGTTTTTGAAGTTCCCTGAAGATCACCGTTAGTCTTGCAGGTCTCACTCAATCTGATAACAGTCCATACAAATATTAAAAGCAATGTGGAAAAATATTAATATTAATGTTACTAGAGTAGTTAAGGTTTCTCAAATTAAAATATTGTATTTTGGCAAAACTTGGTTCGTTTTGTTTTACCATAACATTTTGTCTCTAATAATTACTGAACCGTTTTATCAGTGTTTCCTGTTAAATTTCAATAACGTAACACCCAGCGTGATAGGGCAAAAAAAATATTGTTTGTTACGAAGGGAATCTCCAGTTTACCTCGCCCTCGCATTCCGGCGCTGCACCACACTCCCCTCGCTTCATTCTCATCGGCCCTCAAGGCCTCTATGATAAGAGCTGGGCAAATATCTTCACTCCACTCCAATCCACCCCACCCCACTCCACTCCACCCCACTCCACTCCACCCTACTTCACCCTACACCACACCACACCACTCCACCCTCCAAGCGAGAACCCACTAGTCCATATCAGTTGCTGGGAAAAAGCACTTGTTGCCATGCACCTTCCTAGCAGCAGTTGACATCACTCTCTCGTCAGGGGTGGAACCCGAGGGGGAGGGGTGTCACAGGGGGAAATGATACCCTCCTTCCCAAAACATTTACATTGTAATGAAGCTGCCCTTTGAATATTTTAAAACAAAAATGAAATAATAACAAAATTCTTTAAAATAATGATTTTATTTCTTTAGAAATTTAACTTAAAATTATGATGGGAGAGTGCCTTCCATTTCCACACCTCGAATCAAAAGTCCAGCCCTGCATCCACACAATGAGGAAGTGATACGCTCCTCCTAATACAGAATGTCTAGGTGTGCTGCCATCTTTTTTTATATGGACTGGAAAATTTCGTTGTTTTAAAATGACAGAAAGATGTATTTTAAAACCTGAAAAGTTGTGTTTTCATTTAACTTATATTTTCATCTTTATATCTTCTACAAAGATTTTTATGCATTCATACACATAAATTACGGAGTGTCATAAAATAACAATTTTGAAACAAAAAAGTAGTTCCTATAATCCTTTAGTGTTGTAAATACGGTACATTTGTGAAAGTTTACAAACAGTGGACATCGTGGTAAAAACGGTAAATAAAACATTATACAGTAATTTGGCTTCCCAAAGTAATATAGCAGAATATTCAAAAGTGTTTCACGGCAATGTGTTTACATTTAAACGTAGTGGATTTGTCTCTGAGATAATGCAAACTTTTTAAAAAATATTTGTACTTATCCAGTGCACCTAATGTGGCCAGGGGTGCTCTCACACCTGGCTGTAGCTTTCATTGCATTGCTTCTTCAAATGTGGTCACGCATATCTAGCGGAGATTACATATAACATTATGAAAATATGTTTTATCAATATTTTTTTTTGGCATCAGTGGACAAATTTATATTTACGTGCCTAAATATCCTATTTTCTCGTCTGTAAATTTGCGGGGTCGGATTACTTTCTAGTATAATATTCAAGGTCTTATTTTTGAGTAATTCGAATTTTGCAATAGTACTATGCTATGATAAAGAAAGTCTTATATTCGGGTAAAATAAGACCTATAACGGAGTAGAAAAGTCCCATATTCGAAGGAGAAAAAGTATGTTCGAAATGTTTTTTCTTACAGAAACAAAATAACCATTCACATTTTTCTCGGAACTTTGCGATTACAAAATATTCTAGTCCCTACTTATGAGGAAGTTTGTTGACAGTGGGTTCCAACAATTTGTCTTGTTATTAACAGTGGTGAAGATAGTGCAGCAGTTCCCCGTCTCTTGTGACAAGTCAGTCAAGCTCAGTGTTCTAAATGCTCAGGAGTCATTTTATATGGGCCTCAATCAGCTCTGAAATTTGAGAGTCACAAAAATTGTCATTATTTAAGTTTTTTTTGTTATTTTTACATAATTACTCACAATGTGCCTTAACGTATTTCTACTACCAAAAAAAATATGTGGTTAAGGCTGCAACAAGTGTCCAAAAACATTTTATACACTTTTGGCATATTTTATACTTTTGTGACACATCCAATGTGCTGATAAAAGTGCAATGAAAGACGGCATTTCTATTAATATTCAATAAAAATTTAACTAAATAGGAAATTTTAGTTATACAGAAAACGAAATTTTACTTGAGATTACAGAAATTTTTGATCTCACTAGAAATGCTTACACTTTATGCTATATTATTACATAAGATTCAGGATCAGCCGAAGTGAGCAATAAGTCAGTTTTTTAAGAAAATATTACATGGCACTACAACTTAAAGAAATACTTAGACGACATGTGTATTGACAAAATTTTTACAACCTGCGCAAAATTCGAAGTTGACATATTTACAATTGCACTTCAGTTAGAACTTTAAGTTTTTATTGAATTGTTAATTTTGGTACAATTTTAGTAAAATTTAAAATTTCTCAAAACATAGACCAATTTTTTAATACACACCAGACCATTTGTATTTAACAACATAAGTTTATAATAATAATTGTTTGATCAAACTGGATATAATTGTTAACTGACAGTTTATTACACAAATACAACACAATAAGTATTTTCAAACGTCACATAGAAAACTCCAGGATGCTGCGATCACAATAGTGGCAAATGCCCCAGCAAATAAAGTTATGGAAAACAATGTTTCAGTAGTGCTATTCTCATTAAAAATTTTCACAGAAATGTCGTTTCAGATTCTGGAAATATGCCATACACCATTTGTGATACAGTATAGAATTTTCAATTTTTAATTCAGATATTTTTATATTGGTTAAATTCAGTAATTTTTCTTAACCTTTATATTTAGCTCCGACTCCGGAGAAAGTAAATTTAATCTGTGCAAGACACCCATCTTTATTATAAGGCATAGTTAAATATTTAAATTTCTAACCAATAAATATAATAATTATTTTTCAATGATATTTTGTGATTGTTATTAATTTCAATAATTTATAAGTTGTAATTTTTCTTGTGTATTTTTAATTTTCGTTTGTGTTAAAAGTTTTTTTCTGTCTTAGTTTTTTGTTTTGTTTGTAATCAGAAGTTCTGAGCCTTAGCTGTGCTGGATGACCGCTTCTTGGGGAAAGGTTCAAACTTGGCGGACGTTGCTTCGCTTGCCGAGATATTCCATCAAGAAATCCCCAACACCATTGTAACATTTTGTAATGTAGGCCTACTGTTCGCAGCTATCCCACCAAGAACTTGTATGTACGGTGTGGCGGCCCAGACGTATAAAGAGGACGTAGGGACGGCCATATCTTTAATCATTTTTGGTGTTGTAAGGAAGCTTTTGAAGATGCTGACGGCAGCCATTTTGAGTAGGAAGACTCGATTTTATTTTAGTGGGACCGCCTTTTGTGCACAGCCGGAGGGGAGAGGCCACTAGGCACCAGCAGTGGTTTCAGTTAACCCGCTAATCAACTTTGCTAAAATATGTAGTAACATTCTTGCATTTTCATACATTATTTTACAGTGATTTCCTGATGGTTATTTGAACAATTTTTTCTAGATTTGAAAGAACATTTTGATTTATGAAACAGTTAAGCATGTGTTTGTAAGTTGAGATGAACTCTGACCTTGTAATCAACGTAATTTTCAGATGGTAAGCACTTTAGTTTTATTCTCTTTTTTTATTTCCCCCATTTTGTGAGGGTGGTGTACTCAAGTGGGAAACTCAAATTTAACATCTTATTCTTTCCATTCAGTTTTCTATTTATTGTCACCATGATCTTTTTACACAATTTAAAATTGTAGCAAATATAATGAAAACCTTTCGTGTTGTTTTGTGTTTATTCCCCGCCATGTTCTTGCAAGTGCAATTGTATGTCTTTTTGAAAGTTTTATGTTTTGTCTTGTGTGCTCAGTAAATATGATTTCGTCTTATTACAAGCCTACCCATGAAAATTTCCACTTGGTTCTTGTTGAGTTTCAGAGCCTCCCCAGTGACCTGCTGTTTGGTCGACCGACAGAAGAGGAAGCTGCAGCCCCTAATGATGATAACGAATTACGTAACAGACTTGTTGGCATTCATGATTTCGCTCGGCAGCACCTCAGAATAAATAGTAACAGGATGAAGACGCGGTATGATAGAAAAATGTCGGGAGAGACATTTCAAGAAGTTATTGATCCAGTCCCCAGCTTTTCGCCATCACTGGTCTCTACGATACATAATCCTTATTGTTTGAGTATTTAGGTTCAGCCTCGTGGAGTCTTAGCGATATAAGGTCCACTGTCTGCTACCAGCCGGCTCTGATTACCCCTTTCGTTACTATCTCAATTATGTTAATTGTGCCATGTCAGAGACATAGACACGGCGGTGCGATCTTCCAACCACTGCCCGCACGAGCCCTTTCCCACAGTGACCAATTGCCAAAGAAGACCCTTGACACTGGCCTGGAGGTCACCCCATGCTACTCCTTCCTTTTCATGATACTTGTGGGTTTTCCCGAGACCCCGTTTATCGGGAAAGATGTACGCCAAGTCTCGCGCGTAAGACCGCCCCACATCCTCTCCGACTCACCAAGCCTCTTGTCAATTGCCATTAAGTCTTTCAGTCTTTCACTAAGACCCAGACTTTTGGGCCCTAACAGTCTGACCGTAAAGGAGTCAACCGGCCCGCCTCCCATCAGAGTCGTTACTATTTGCCGTGACTTCGCTCTTCTGAGAGGCAGGTACCCATTTTTAGCTATAAAGCTTGGTATAGGGAACACCACGGGTAGCCCACGTTTGCCGGCTCTCGAAAGAGTTACCCAGCGGTACAACGAGGAGGTGTTGCCCGAAGCTCCAGAAATTTTGGGATGGCCCGTACAGGATTTTGAAGAAGATGAATAATGTGGTCTTTCGGATTTTTCACCAAGGCTCTCGGGTGATCGAAGGTTGTCCACATAGACCGACTGGTACGATGTCCCGGATGTTGCAGTGTCTGTTCGGGACGAACAGACTTGAGGAGGGGACAGCGTTACACGTTCAGTAGTAGGAGCGAGGTCATCCTGGGACACTTGTAGAATGACATATAGATGGAGCGGATAATAGATTGTTCGATTAATCTATATATCGAATATACTGAAAAGTCGATTAGTTGCTGGTAGAATAGTTCATTGGTTGCTAATAACTTAGTGTAATTAATCAAATTAATTAAATAATTCTTTCATATTTTTTTTATTTTTCGATACGAAATTTATTTGATTTTCATTGTTGTTGAAAGGGTTAATTGTCATAAGGGTGATATTGCCGGAGTAGGTTCGGTATGACCACTGTGCCTTGCTGAAGTGGACTGAGCAGAGGGGCTAGGTTGTAATTGTTTATTTAGGAGTTGATGTTGGTGTAAGAGTAGTATAAGAGACATTTTAATTTTTGTTTGTGAGTGGAACGAATACACGCGGGGGCGTTCTGGAACATTAGGCGAGTGAGGTATGGATGGAGCGAGAACATGTGGGGGCATTCTAGGACACTAGGCGAGTGAGGAACGGATAATCGATTGTTTGATTATGAGCGAGGGCAAGCGTGTCACTTCTGGACCACTACAATTTACGTTAAATTAGCCAACTGATAAGTACGAATCATTAAAAAATTACTTTAACAACGGGAGTATCACATGCAACATTAAATTTAATTAATATAGACGAAATATTACAAATTACTTTAATTATGTGATAACCATGAGACAAATTCGTTAAAACGACTAAACCAGAGAACGTCGCACATGACAGAACGGAACACAAAATTTATATTAATACAGTAACGAAATTCCTTAACAATATTTCAAACACCCGAATAAATTACACGAAACAAATTAAATTAAATTTAAAAAAAACACCCAACTAATATAACATTACAATTCCCTTATCGCCCACGAAATCAGGGTTAATAAATGCACACTTCACAAATCAATAAAAATACAAGATTTACAACCAAAATTACAACTACAAGCCCAGACAATATAAAGATTTTTTCCTAATTTAATGACCTTCCATACTGATCCACGCAGCCTACACATCCACACTTGATAAAAATTGCCCCTGACAAAAATCCCCTCCAACACTGACACATATACTCACATGTACTTCACTCTCACTGGCTCTCAAAACATGCATCAAGGAATGCCTTACAAAAATTAATTATTACACCAAACGTCTGTTTATAAAAACCCATAAGTATAATCATTTCTCAAACGTGCCTTTCGCTAGTTCATACAACCATTACAACACTCGCCTATTAGGAAAGCCTACTGCGAAAGCCCCGTTGAACGTAAATTAATAAAAATAAAACAGTTTCAATTAAATACAAACTTAATAATTATCCTAACACGTGAGAGGAGACTGTGTGGGACGTGAATAATGCTCCAGGCAACTCGTCTGCTCGGCTATTCGCTTGTAACTAAACTCTCCATTACAATGCGCGAGCCACCCCTCCGACCGTGCTGTCGGCACTGTCAAAGGCATCGATTCAATATTTGACGTCTCAAGAGAGCTGGAGGAGTTGGTAGGGCGAGTTTACTACTCGCCTGTCGAGACAAGCCTGCCACACCAAATAACTTTCAAACGCCACAGCCCAAGTTAAATATAAAAGTAATTTATTCTCCAAAACATTCAATGTTATTAACACAATTCATACGAAAATAATTTTCTGGGGATTGAAAAAAGGGTCTCAACAATCCGTTAACATATTTAATAAAGTGTAGCCTACAAGTTGTTAATTAAAAAGCTATGAACTTAACTGATGTTCTTATAATGTTACATTAAAAATATTGTGAAAATATAGTTTCAAAAAATTATAAAGTGTGTATAATCCAAAAAAATCTGTCTTCCTTACTAAAAACTATACGGAATCACATACGTTTCAAACCAAATTACACAATTCAAACTTGTATTTGTAAAACATACATTCTAAAAATTTCACTCCGAGAGTTATAGTAAAGAATGTTAGGACAAATACATCAAAATGGATTTCATTTTGTAAAACACAGATATGTTTACTAAATATTATGCGAGTCACCATTAACAAATCTATAAAGGTAATACAAAAATATGTAGATGTCTTTGTTTTATAGTGAATATTTTAAGTATTGTAAACTAGTATTTAAAAATATTTCCAACAGCCAGAGTGTTCAGTGTTGCGGTTTACCTTCTTATTGGATAATCAACATATTTTTCATAGGATTTCTCAATAATTTTCCCATTTCATGTTATAATGTTAACGTTAGCTTACACTGTATAACTGTTTCAGAGACTTCTCTCAAAATTTTGTCTAGAAACAGTTTCATTAAGAAAAATATTTGTATTTAATTATGTGTAAAAAAGTATGTCATAGTATTTCGATGCAATATATAAAGAGTTTGTGTATACCATACATCTCAGCAAATATTTGAAGAATAATAACTCTTCACAGCAAACATCAATATGTTGATTCACAGCCATAGTAATTTATTTCTTTTGTATGTTGAAGTAAAAATTATAACTTTGTTTTTCCTGGGAAACATGTTAAAATTAATATTTTTGTTTGTTATAAGACAAAGTAGATGCCAGCTAGTGAGTTTCGCCTCTCTTTAACCTTGTTCTGCAGGGCAAGAAGTTGTCCCAAACCACTTTCCCTCCTGACAACCTTGCCCTATTCTACCATTGTGTGTTTTTCAGGTTCAGTTAACCTTTCAAACTCCACATCATTCCTTTCCTTTCAGAGTTCATTCACAAGATATTCTCAAACACTCACATTTCCTTTACTTTCAGAGTTCATTCATTTCACTCTTCCTTTTAAATTTTCATACTTGATAGTGTTAAAATCCAATGTAAATGTTATGTAAAAAGAAACAATAATTATTTCAACTCACCCAAAAAATTACTCAAACTTAAAAAAAATAGATATATTAATAATGTGACAAAAGGAAATCAAACTACTGATTAACAACTCACACAATTTCCTTCACCACCGATTTTATTTTTATTAAAAAAAAACCTTAAAAATACAAATATTTACAAACTGTTAGAACAATACACTTCATACAACATTAAAACAATCTGATAATTACTAAAAACACTGCTCACATCTTCTCAATTTTTCA
The DNA here is from genome assembly GCA_029891345.1 of Dryococelus australis. Classification (NCBI taxonomy): domain Eukaryota; kingdom Metazoa; phylum Arthropoda; class Insecta; order Phasmatodea; family Phasmatidae; genus Dryococelus; species Dryococelus australis. The sequence goes on along the minus strand of CM057004.1, from coordinate 71,322,947 downwards.
AACATATTTAAAAAAAATTAATCACCACAGTCACATTATTTAATCACTCTCTTCACATCTTCTCAATTTTTAAACTCTTCTTTCAAAAGTATTCTTTAGAAAAAAAAACGCCTTTTCGGTGCTGGAGGTTGAAAAACAGGTAAAGGTGCTGGGTTTGAATAGGAGGTGTTACAGGGCTGTAACACACTGCTGGTGGCCAAGGGATGAAATGTGGCAGAGGTGGCAAATTTAATATTTTAAAGAAATTTAGGTATTCTGATAGCTCCCCATACAAGATTGGTATACGTAAATCCACCACAATATTAGACACTTTGTTTGTGGCTAAGCGCAGGGTACCACATGAACATTTAAACCAATTTTTTTTCCCAGAAACTGCTCACCTCTTTTATTCAGTGTCAAATCTAGTGGTTCGATACTGGTGGATAGCATAAATGTAGGCGGTGGTGTCGCTGTCGGTGGTGCTGTAGGTGCCGGGATCGTCATCGCAAAAGATGGCGCTGGAGGCACCAAGTCTGTCCTCGGAGGCAACACTGGAGGTGCCAGGATCGTCTTTGCAGGAGATGGCGCTGGAAGCGGCGGTGTTGCTGGGGTCAGTGTTGGAGATGCCGATGGCATCATCACTCTCATTGGAGGCATTGACGATGGTGTCGCTGGCAAGAACTCTTGATTCACCAATGGAGTTAGCGGAGTAGCATCATAGCATCAAGGCCAAGCCAAATTTTCAAACTCCCAGGTAAACGCACAGAAAGTGAGACTCATCCCCTCCACACATAATCCTCTCCGCAGAAATACACATCCCTTCTAAACTCATTTCCGTATATTAGCTAGTATTGTAACATCCATAGCAAGAAAGGCATACCATTTTGTTAGACCTGGTCAACGTGAAGGGGAAGGACGGGAATGTGACTGCTGCTGTTAACAAAGCACACGGATTCCCACAGTCTCCTCAGCGGGGACCTTGTCAGTGCAGCACAAAACAGACCACAAAAAATAATGAGAGATGGTTTGTAAAAGTGATTACGAGTTTCACACTTGACATACTTCTCTTGAGATTTCTTCTTCTTTCTTTTCACAAAAACATCTTTCTTAAATTTATATTCTTTCCAAACATTACCAGTTGCGTTAGCCTTTTTCATTGCCATGGTCGTCATCATATTAGACATCAGTTGATTTTTATTTGTGCTCATTTATTATATACAATATTTTATTTTTTACGTTTTCAAATTTTTTAAGCTACTTTTTTTGCGGTTGTGCTCAACCGCAACTTTTTACGCGTATTTTTGCAGATGCACTCAAACGCAAAATTTAACGCAACTTTTTTTCTAAAGACTACCATCCAACCAAACACAACTTTTTAATCCACTTTTTTGCAACTGCTCCCAAACGCAACTTTTTGAGTCACTTATTTGCAACTACTCCCAAACGCAACTTTTTGAGCCACTTTTTTGCGTTTGTGCCCGAATCGGCATTTCTATACTACTTGTGTTTATGAAATATACAACAGACGCAACAGATGCAAGACTGTGTTCATGAACTAAGCAACAAACGCAAGGCCGAAATATGCAACAAATGCATGACCGTGTTTATGAAATACGCAACAAACGCAAGGCTGTGTTTATGAACTACGCAATAAACGCAAGACCGTGTTTATGAAATACGCAACAGACGCAAGGCCGTGTTCATGAACTACGCAACAAACGCAAGATTGTGTTTATGAACTATGCAACAAACGCAAGACCGTAACGATACAACACGAAACATACGGAAAAAAAATCTCGGTCCTTTATAAACATCGCACGATGCAAGGCGCTAGCAACAATGCAAAATGAAAATGTGAAACTGCTACTGGAAACATCTCTTTCCAGTTCTTTTGAATGACTACAATTTACATTTTACCCGCGTTTTATTCTTATTATGAATATTTTTACGTTTTTAATTTTAATAAGTTAAGAGCTAGTAGTTCTTAAATTCTTGAATAGTGAATTCCTCGGTATGCTATTTAATGTTACAAACATGACAGTGGTACCGAAATATTTTAATATGTAATTATACAATTTGTGATTAAACACATTACAATTGACGTGAATTGATTGCGCAATGATATAAAATAAATGAAATTAAAGCCGTAAACTGAAGATCTTTGCGTTCTATACGAGCATAAAATTAGCCTGCAATTCATCACTGTTAATCCAGAAGATGCAAAACGCGAGCCCAAATGCAAGAAGTTTAGAGTCGACCAACTTTTGCGTTGCAGTCTTGCGCCTTTGAGTTGTTTATGAATGAGTACCCTCCGAACTATGCGAGCTCGAATATTTGCGTGCCTGCGTTTCTTGCGTTCTCGCGTTCCGTGCGTGGTTTACAAACTTGGTCTTGATGAGAAAGTTGATCATAGTAACGCTTTAGGTGTCAAGCAGAAATAAATTAAAACCCGCAAATTAATGCGAATAAACTACGAAGAGTATCCCGAAATCCGTGTTGTTAAGCTTGCTAGGATGTTCGAGGAAGAATTGGATAAGAAATGAAACCACCAGAGAATAAATTGGACGTTGAATAGATCTCGAACAAAAATTAATAATGAATCGTCAGAAGTGGTTATATTTCTCAATGTCTTAGTAAAATCGTAATGTTTAGACCCCGTAAAGGGGAAGGGGGGAACATCGAAGTTTTTGCATATTTGCATTACACACATTACAGCAAGAATTCGCGCAACAGAAAGTGTGTTTTCTAGCAAGTAGTATCACATGATGTATGGGAGAACATTAGTCACTAGATTAATGGTGACCTAAAATGTTTTCATTTGGCGGATTGATACAGAATGGAAAGGAAAAGAGAAATTAACAAGATATTCCAGAAGATCTCTGATAAGCGCGACACAATGATAGTTGCAAGGCCGGCGCGACGACCAATCCACGGACTCGATAGCTCCTTTTTGCAATTCGCCTGTGCACCTTCCAACCGCCAGTGCTCCTTGAGCGCGTATTCTGGGTCGTCCACTTTCAACTAGGGCAAACGTTTGTGAGATGTAGGGCAGGAAAACACTTCAGTTCCACAAAATTTTCGAAGTTCCAGAACATGGACGATGTCCATGGTTGTGCCAACTTTAGACAATATGCTTTGATTTACGATCAAAACCGGCCACACTTTTTCCTAATTATCTTGCCGTCATAAAAGATCAGTTACATAAAAATTACCCGAAATAGCCACCATTAACGTTTAATGGCCAGCCAGCAGCAACACAGCTGCCACAAACGGTCTTTGAAATACCCGATACTTAAGAAACAGTACAAGAAATGCAACAACATAAAGCGCCCTGCAACCCCGAGGTGTTCAGAAACGACGACGTAGGTAAATGTTTCAAGGAGTGGAGTAAAGTGAAGCGTGGTCAGTATGGAGCAGCGCCGGAATGCTAGGGCGGAGGGGGCACGGGAGAACACCGAGAAAACTCGCCAACCAGCGGCATCGTCCGGCATGATTCCCACGTGCGAAAATCCGGTAGTAACCTCGCCGGGAATCTACCGCGGTCCCCGCCTAGGTTTGGGGGCAAGTAATCGGACCTCTACACCACCGCGGCCCTCCACAAGTGTTTCAGGGGTTTGTCTGGAGGTCTTGGTGGGTCAGTCCGCGCGGTTTGCAGGTTACGGTCGCGTGTCAGCTGCTCGCACGAACACACGGGCCCATCAATATCGAAGGGACGAGATCGTATTGACGTAGGAAAAGGGGGATAGGAACTTTGAAGGGGGGAGGGGCAGCCCCAATCCCACGTGATAACGCGTTGAATGCTTCCTACGGTAAATAGCCGAGCCTCGCCCATCAATGGCGGCTGGGTCCCTCGCCTCTCAAGACAAAGACACGTCTCTCATTCCCTTCCTAATCAGTCCCTCCACAACCCGCCCCCCCCCCCGACCCCCCGGAGAAGAAGCTTCATGGCCTGCCTGTCCCAAGACGTGATTGAGGTGTCACGCCGCACGTGAGTACGCCATATTTCACGCCGTCAAAGTCTCCGCGGGAGCCTTCCTTCCAAGATTGCCAACCAGCAAAAGTTGAAAATCCCCTGCTGACTCTCAAAATATCCCATCACTATATAATTACCCACAAATTAAAAAAAACAAGGGGAAATTGTTATCAGTCTTTTTGCAAAGCTTCAAAACGATGTCAACTAACAGAATAACCTAAATATGTATTCAAACATAAATAATTGCTATACATTTTTATGTACGCCGTGACTTAACACTGTTCATGTTTTGTATCCTAGTTCAAGCTTTTCTTGCCATGCAGTTCTGGCAAGTTTTCGCACACACGACACGTTTTTCCAAATTTTATCCTCCATCATCAACACTAAGAATGTTTGCGTTTCTCAAAAAGAGAACAATAATCCGAAGCACCTGAATCCACTGGCTCACGCGTTTTATCTATTTACCAAAAACCAGTCAAGCAAGTAAATTGAATTGTGTTAAACAAAAAAAAAAAAAAACTATTCCTAAGAAACACAAATTTAAAGATACTTTCATTGTTTTCAGTTTTTCCTTAATTTGAGGAATTTTCATGCAAAAATTTCCTCTTTCCCTTTTTAAAATTTTTGAGCTCAAAAATTGCGCGAAATGGGAAAAATTCCACGAGCTGGCAACATTGATTGGCTGTCTGAGGTTCTGGGAATAGGATATTCCTACAAAATACTGGCATTATTAATTAATCGAGAACTTGCTTTTAATTGCACAATTTTGTTACCTTAATTCTAGTATTTGAATATTAATAAATTATTGTTATTATCTAGATTTCTTTTTAATCTGGAAAGGCTTTTATCATTACTGTGCGAATCTGTTTTGGCTAGGTTATTAATTCTTTATTTATATACAGTAGATAGTTTGATTTTTGTTTCTCTTTTGGGATTTCTAGTCGTTGGAGCATTTCTCTTTATTGAGGGGGAAAAAAAAGGGGGGGGGGGAGGAAAATGCACCTTGTAAAACATTCCTTGTCTTGTCTTCATACCTGGACGATTATCTTCATGGTTTCTCGGGTCTTCTTATCCTTCCACCGCGTCCTTTCCTGAGCTGGATGGGCGGAGTGGCCCGTGGCGTCTGACCGGCCAGTCACGCCATCTTGCTGCCGTGCGCGGCTCGTGCTATGTCCCAACTCGCTCACTCTTGACGTCACAGAGAGTCCCCTCTGCTGACCCAACTCCGAGGAGAGGTCGCGAGAGGGAGAGTGAACGATGTACACTCGGTGCTCACTCTCGCACCCTCTCTGATAGCCATGTTGTTTTCAAGTCTAACCTCAAATATCCGGGCATATATGTTGTTGTCTCTATAGCAGTGTTAGAAATATACGTTACCTGTACCTTCACGATTCACGTACACGATAAAATACAGTGGCGGGTCCCGGAAATCACCTGTTAGCCGTAAAAGTACTTGAACTATCGCGTGTCTCCAAAAACAAAAAAGAAATAAAAAATCCCAGGAATTTTCTAACGCTTATCGACTTAAATTATTTATTGCGATTGTGAAATGTGTAATAACAACAATATTCCATTTGATATGGAACACAACAAATTATATTATGTTCACGTTTTATTTAAGTTAATTGTGTGCATATAACTAAATAGTGTGATTTCCACACAACAATTAGGTTGTCATTATTTCATAAAATACTGCACATTTATTCGACGTAAATGAAGGGCCAGCAATATCTTATTTTTCACTATTTATTACCTTTTCTTAGAGGGCACAAGTCTCAATTCGCTAGAGTGAGCCAGTGTGTGCCAGAGTGAGAGTGGCGAGTGAGAGTGAGCATACTTTCGAGTTTCGACACGGCCTCAGGCGACTGTTACACCTTCGCTTTTTGAAGGCGTGTGGGGACCGCGGTGGCTGAGAGTTTAGCGCGCTCCCCTCCTCAATGGCCGGCTCACTCGCGGATTATCGCAAGTGGGGATCGTGCCGGACGATGCCGCTGGCCGGCGGGTTTTCTCGGGGATCTCCCGTTTCCTCCCGTCCTTTCATTCCGGTGTTGCTCCATACTCACCTCGCTTCACCCTCATCGGCTCTCGAGACCTCGCTGTTAAGAGCCGCCTAAATCTCTTCACTCTTCACTTGAAGGCGTGTGAAATGAATTCGCTTCGAATGCGTAAATTGAAGTATATGGGTTTTTGGAAACCAACATAGAAAGACTAAATAAAGAAGGACTATGGAGTTCAACCAACTGGACACTGAATTCGTGACATTTTCCTATCCCTAATGATAATGTATGACGAGCCAGCTATAACTGTCATTAGCAAATTTATGAGCAACTTTTTTGCAATACTGATGCATCCTATACAACGTGTTACAAAATTTCACCGACGAACTCCGGCGGGTGATTACTGACGAGAATGTATGCACCACATTTCCTCGTATCGCGTAATGGCGTCCTTCCTTCGTTGCAGTCAAGGCCGTACAACACAGGCGTGTCGGGTGGTACCAGGCGAGGAATACAAAGAGCAGCATTGAAACTGTAAACACTTTTCCATCGATTTTGGGCCTTGCATGTGTTCTCCCCGAGTTTCCTTGCCTCGCCTAGACGACCTTCGTAAGTAAGTCTAGATTTACACTGAGTTTTGTGGACCTGCACGTTTTTTGTGACATAGTTGTTTGCGCGAATACGCGTGTCTCTGTAAATAAATGTAATGCAAATACGACTTTTTGTCAGAAAAGATCAAAAACAATTATTTATGTCCTTATTATTTTACTTTTGTCATATTTAGTATATTCTTGGAGAAAAAAATTCGTGAAGATGGTCAAATATCGCATTTTCTTAGCTTGCCTGTGCAGTTTACTTAAACGGCAAGAGAAAAGTACAAAGATACGGAAGTAGTTTAATGTGTGGGCTTTCATCGCGTGTAATAAAACTCCTATGTTGCAGATGTGAATTGCACAGTATAGCGCCACGACGGAAACGCTGCACGCCTTGCGCGTAGGAGCGATGAGACACTAGGCATGCGTGTTAGTGTCGCCCGTATTGCTCCCTCGCTTCTTGACCTTGGACGCGTAGCTCCAACTAATTCTTAAGCCGCACAACAAACAGAGCGGACTGAACCTACGCACGATTGGTCACATATAACCGAACGAGGCGGCGCAGTGGTAACTCACTGGACTCGCATTCAGAAGGAACCGGGTTCGAGTCCCGGCCGGTCATCGTGATTTCGGTTTTCCGTGGTTTCCCGAAATCAATCCAGTCGAACGCTGGGATGGGTCCCTAACAAAGGCCATGGCCCATTCCTTCCCAATGCTTCCCCCAATCTTTTTTCTCTGTGCAACTTGCTACGTCTCTAATGACCTCGCTGTCGATGAGACGTTAAGCCCAGTTACCTAATCACAAAATACGTGATGGACAACAATCTAGCTACTGCTATGTTCCTACTCTGTTGTATTAATTCCATTGTGTATTCCATTCACGGTTACTTCCAACTTTTCTGAGGCCCTGCTAAAGTTCTACTTCCAGGATATTGCTCCGCCTCACGTAAACAAAGCACAACCGAGTCTTGAAAATTACACCAAATGGACAACACACCGCTTTCGTAGACACTCAGTTTTAATAATACAGTATTATGTACGAGAACTACCTCGTATTAGGCATTACCAACACACCTATGTTCTTCTCTCTGTATTTATTCGTATTATTTATAAAAATAAATATTCTAATTTGTAGATAAAATATAAGCAAAAGTTCAATTTAAAAAATAAGATACTTTTAAGTCGGCAGTAGTTTAAAACGCTTGTGATAATTGACATATTTGGGAAACAGCCAAAAACGCCATGCATGGAGTAATTTTTCAAAGATTTGTTTAAAAAAAAAGTGCGAAGACACTACGACTAGACTATACACAGTAAAAAAAAAAAATTGTAAACTTATCATGTCAGTGTATTCGTACAGTGACAAAGCGCGAATGGTAAAAAAATTTCCCAATACATAGGCTACATGTTAAGGTTCCTACCGTTGCGCTCAAGAAAGAGTCAAATGCATAGGGAAGTTCCCAACTTTATATACTAGCAATACTAAACATTCCCATATTTTCAGACTGACATGTAGTATTATTTCCATACACTGTATAGGTTAAAAACTTCCATTACAGTTTAGGAAGTTTACTATAACTTTCCTTGCAGTGTACCTGTGTATCACACACGTCGCCGATGCGTGCTAGTTACTATCCTAGGGTTACTACACACACATATTGAACTACACATTGCTTCGTCCTAAGACCGTTCACGATACGTGGGTTGGCAATGTTAGCACACCCCGGTGGCAGTTCTACGCAGTCTATTGCAATATTACCCGCGATGCTGCTGTGCACCAACATTCGTCTGTAGTGAATATTTCGGGCTGGATGCGGCTATTTCTATGGCAATGAGTGTATGTACGTACATGGTGGGTATACTTGTATGCAGGGTTATATAAATATTCAAATAAACACGCACACTAGGGGATTATAATACAACACTGTCAAAAGATACAACAGAAACAAGTACAAGTTATAAAACACTGGAACTCTGGTTATGTATTTCTGTAAATATCACCCGGTATTTTCTAGATATAAAAAGCGTTCAATTGCTAGTACTTTTCAATGCGTTGTTATCAATGGGACACTATGATTTTAAGCATAATGACCCACACAGACTCAAGTACGATGGAGTGTGGTGGTATATAAAGGGAAAATGGGTGTAAGAAACAAGTAAAGTAAAATGAAAGTATTAACTTAACAATTATTTGATTTTTTTACAGTAATACAACAAGGCAATGTAGTAACTATTGTACAATACGACTTTTATTTTGTTTGTTTTGCCTGAGAAACCGACAAATATAAAATACACCAATGTTTAATTAAATCCTCGTATGCAACATTTAAAATTCTCAACATTAAATGACTTTAATATGTACTGACTGGAAAAAAATGAAAGAAAAGGGACAAAGCAATCTAAATATAAGTGGGAAACAAAACCCTCGCCTGGCCGGCCAACAACTATACCAAAAGCAATGGAAAATTAGCGACACGACACACACGAAGGTAGCAGTAAAAAAAGATGCTTTGACGAATTACAAATAAAAATGGTACTCCTTGACTTAGGGCTTGATGAGCACCGCTATCAAAACTTAACTAAAAAACGTAAACAGAGGGAAAGGTTAAAGGGGAAAAGGCGCATCAAGGTAGTGAAGCGTACCAGCCTGCCGCCTGGTATCCTACAGTAATGATCATACTAGTCTGCTCAGACCTAGCAAAAATATTACAAGTAACTGACAGACGTAAAATTCCAGCACTCCGCGAAAAACACGGTAATTAGGTGTATCATGAACAAACGTCCAAAGCCGACAAAATGCCTGCCTCAAAAAAAAAAAAAAAAAAAAAAAAACCTGAATACCCTGGTGCACGTCGTTGCCTTAGAACCCTATAAATACTTATGCCGACGAGGAATATGTTGAGCTGAAACACCCATGACGATCCCGCAGAAGAGAGCGACCTCCAAGTGCCAGGCCCGGTATACTTATATACACAAATTCACCCCTTCTTCCAGCGCGACGCACTCTCTCCTGAAACGCGCAGCCAAGGTTCATCGACAGCGAAGGGAACGAAGCCAACTCGAGGAAACAGCCTCACAATCGTACAAGGCCTAGCTCAAGCTTTATCCGCCTAATATCCAACTCGTGGGGTCGACGGCGGTGCGGGGCACCAGATTACACTCAGTGACGGAAAAATTATGCACCCTCATAGTTCAGCACCTAAAACTGTCCAGTTCAAGTAAATTAAAACGACGAATAGTGTAACGTGCGTGCGCCACGTTACAGAGTATTTGTTGCAAACGCTATTTGGCCTAAGTGTTATTGAAACGGGCCGTTTCAGCCAGGGGAATTTGCGACGTCATGTTCTCGCCTATCGCTCATTTTCTCTATCGACAATTGTAGGGAAGTTGGAGCCAGGGTGGAGAGTGAGTGAGTGAGTGAGTGAAGATATTTGGGCGGCTCTTAACATGGAGGTCTTGAGAGCCAATGAGGTTGAAGCTAGGTGAGTATGGAGCAGCGCCGGAATGGAAGGGCGGGATAAACTAGAGATCCCCGAGAAAATACCCCAACTAGCGGCATCGTCCGAAAGTCATGCATTGTGTGCTATTCCAGATCTAAATTTAGGTTCCCGACACGACTTTCGGCACAAAATACATGCCGTTGGTAAGGCCAATGAAATAAAACTACAAAATACATGCCGTTGGTAAGGCCAATGAAATAAAGCTACAAAATTACGCGAACACGGACCGCAATTACAAACTTCCTGCCAACGTATAAAACGAAGAAGTGATGTTTCCTTTAACAAGGATGTCGGACACTATTCTCTTGGATTCAAAGATCTTAGCAGTGATGAGAAAGCGCGTGCATTAATAATAGTTACGGTGGCACACGAAGGAGTGGAATTTTCAAACCCACGTTCTAGACAAAGAATGCAGAAGGGAAGGTGGAGAAACAATGGGACCTGTCTCCCATCTCGCGCCAGGTTAATACTGAAGCCATCTGCCAGACTTGAGCGTCGTGAAAACACATTCCCGGTGAAATTTTCCACAGCTGGGGAATTTGCATTAATCAAACGCACTATGCGGCTTAATGAAAATCCCGCTTTCTTCGTCAGCGACCGAGGTAGGCGAACTCATCCCCGAAACCTCGCTAGCAGCTACTCGTCGCTTGTTATAGGCTATTCACGTTAAAGTGAGCAGTTTTGAAATTAACATTAGAAAAAAGTCACTGCCCGTGAATGCATATATTTTAATGGACGCAATGAGTGACATCTGCCCAGTAAAGTTTGTAACGATGGATGGGAAATAGTTCTATATCTTAACGTCGAATAAAAAGTGTTAGGTAAACATTTGTGATAACTTAAATTATTTCTTTCGCTTTCTGTTTTTTTTAATGCATCGAAGTGTGAAAATGAGCAGATTTGTATAATATTTACTTACCTAATGATTTCAGCGTTTTACTTTACCGACGCATGAATAAAGTAATGAGTCCCATGGCAATGTTAATTTTACGTAAGGCGGTAGAATACACAAAGTGTATACAAGTAGATCTTAAGCAGGGCTTTCAAAAGTGCTCATTTTAATGTGAACAGCCTATAATAACATTGACAGTCATATCAATTTAAAAGAAACTAATAAATGGATAAAAATAAAGATGCTGTGTGATTAAGGAAAATATCTTATGCGAAAACCCTATTATTGTTCTACACAATCATATGGTGCGATTTTACTCTTTGTTAAGTACTTATGATTGACATCACTATCATCTAGGACTCTCATACGTGCGAATTTCAGGACATGCTGTACATACAGAACATTCAGCTTACAGTTTGAAGTTGTCGCTTGATTGGATTACGACACGCTATGAAAGTGGTCGTGTGTTCGGCAATCACGCTGAAACATTTGCTAGTTTTTTGGGCATGGTCTACACACGGAGAGAAAGTAACGCGTCGGATCAGATAACAGACTGCGATTCCGCAATCACTTTCTAAAAGTACTCATTTCTACGTCGGAAAGATGTTTCAACGGTAATTCTGAAACACTAAGATCTCGATACAAATATATACATATATATATATATATATATATATATATATATATATATATATAACACACACGTACACGCGCCTTCTTCTTGTGTCCAAATTACAGGCTCGCCCGTTTCGAAACCCCGTGATTACACAACGCATCGCTCAAAAACTACGCGCTAATTAGGTACGTTGCGTGTAGAGTTGAAGCGAGGTCTGGCGCGCGGGATAAACTCGCCTTGTTAGATTTCTTATAAGAATGAAACATAAAACAGCTAAAGACTGTTCACGATAAAGTGAGCATTTTGGAATCAACCTTAGAAAAAAGTAACTGCCAATGCCTGCATATAATTCAACGGGCGCACAGAGTGACATACGCCCGGTAAAGTTGGTAACGCTAGATGGAAAGTAGTTCCATATCTTAACGTCGAAGAAAAGCTGTTAGGTAACCACTCGTGATTATTTAAATTATTTATTTCGTTTTTCAGTTTTTTTAAATGCATCAGTGTGTAAAAATTAGCAGGTGTTTAAAATGTTTACTTTTCTAATAATTTCATAATTTCACTTTTACACAATGCGGAATAATACACCACGTGCATACAAGTATACCATGCGACTGAGTCTACTTCGGGGTGACTTTACAGTCTGTTCAAGGTTACTTCAAACTTTTCTGAAGCCCTGGTAAAAGTCTACTTCCAGGATATTCCTCCGCCTCATGCAAACAAAGCTTAACCAAGTCTAGAAAATTACACCAAAGGGACAAAGTACCGCATTTCTGCGCACTAAATTGAATAATATTTTGCATAAGGAATATTTCTTAATAGGAATTACCAACACACCTATTTTCTCGCTATTTTTATTCGTATGAGTTATAAGTGAAATATTATAATTTTAATTAACATATAATAAAATTTCATTTTTAGAAATTCTTAGTCTTCGTGTTATAATTTCGGATTCAGAGTAATTATTGTACATGTACGATTATGAAAGATTTAAATTTTTCAAGTTGTTTAATATTTTTGTACCTAATTTTGTTTGTGCGCTACATGCTAGTTGTAAAAAGACAGGAACATAGTTATTTACACTTTTTCAATAAGTTTCTGCAGGATATAACACGCAGTGAAAATTAGATGGAAAAGTGTTAAACAGCTAGCAAATTGTAAATTTTCTCTAATCAAACACTTATAATAATACCTTTGAAACTAAAATTATGACACGAAAGCGAAGAATTCCTGCACGAGAGATGAAGCGGAGTCTCTACATCGCCTGTAATAATTCCTTCTGCTATTCTTGCAGATCTAGTTCGCGTGGAATTCAGCGTCCCGAGAATGCGTCCTTTCTGCGCAGAGTAACTTTCATTTGCTCTCTTCAGATGCGTAGCACGTCAGCATACAAAACGCTAGCGATGAAAAGTTTCATCGTCTTTCCTTTCTTTTCGATGCGAGGAAGGATCGTGGCGGCAGGCATCTTCGCGTCGACGTGTTGCTTCTTTATAATGAGCACGTTAGCTTTGTATTGTCGTCATTTCGGAAAAGTTCATAAAAATGGTTTAGCTGTAACCAATTCAACATTAATATATCACTTGCAGCCCAGATTTACTAATTTGGGCATCGATATGGTCAACTGGAAAGTCGCACGTTAAAAAGCTTGCTCTAAGCCATTGCTTAAGGGTAACATAATTTCGCAGTCACCTCGCTGACGTCTGACAAGTATACAGCAAGGTTAGTATTTATACGTAACAGAAGCGTACACAACAGAAAAGAAATTTACATATTTAACAGGCAATTAACTGGAACTTGGTTACTACTCGCTTCCCACCAAGGCGAACCGGGTCCAATCCCCGGCCAGGAAACGATGTCGCTGGTCAGCGAGTTTCCTCGGGGACCTCTCGTTTCTCTCGTCCTTGCATTCCGGCACTTCTCCATTCTTACCTCATTTCACCCTCATCGGCTCTCAAGACGTTAAGCGCCGTCCAAATCTTTCAACTCAACTCAACTTTATCAGGCTGCCGGACGATTCAGCAAGTGCACGAAACTAATATAAGCAGATTCCCGACAGAATAAAATCAAACACTTTTCGACACGGCAATCGTGCCGATGCGAGGGGTACAAAAATATATAAAAAGAGTTCGTCATCGAGTGTTCAAGGGGATTTAAATCATTCAAGAAGAACCTCCAACTATTCCACTGACCATCAGTTCAGTTACGAACGGACTCTTCAAATCAAGTGTTATTTTCCTCCTCGTTCCATCACGCAGCACAGCTGGCTGAGGAAGCCGACAATCAGAGAGAGAGAGAGAGAGAGAGAGAGAGAGAGAGAGAGAGAGAGAGAGAGAGGAGAGAGAGAGAGAGAGTTAAATGTTGGAATGGGGGAGAGAGGTGGTAAGAGCAGGAAGAAAGAAGATTTTTTTTTTTTTTTTTTTTTTTCAGCCGGCAAAGGTTGCTGGCGTTCCCACGGCAGGAAGTACGATAAAAGATTTAGAAAAAACGCGGATTGCCTGCGAAGTTGGGGATCAGCCGCGACACTTGTGGGCGACGATAGATGGCGGTCCTAGACTGTAGGAAGATGGAAGCAGTGAGTGGGCTAGTGCAAGGTTTAAGGCTCTAACACAATAGAAAACTTTAACATTTGACTTTAAATTTCCTTTCATTCGACCGAGAGAGGTGGCTCAGTGGTAACTCACTGGACTCGCATTCGGGAGGACGCGGGTTCGATTCCCGATCCGGCCATCCTGATTTCGGCCTTCCATGGTTTCCCGAAATCACTCCACGCGAATGCTGGGACGGGTTCCTAACAAAGGCCATGGCCGATTCCTTCCCCCAATCCTTCCTCCCAGCACAACCCGCAACGTCTGTCATGACCTCGCTGTCAATGAGACGCTAAGCCCAACCACCAACCTACCTACCCTTCATTTGACGAAACCGCCAATAAACACTACAATATTGTAAAGTCAGAGTTCAGACAATTGAACATCGGTTCTGCGAGCTTCGTAAACATGTGTATCTTGTTTTGTAAGTCATTATATTATCCAAGAATTTATTTTACATACATTTTTTAATAGTCTTAATATATATAAACATATACATTTAAAAAATAAAAAACAAATTATCCGATACGGTAAGGGAAGCCCCTTAAGGGGGTTCCCACAGGAAGCCCCTTAAGGGGTTCCCACAATTAAAAACTTGGGCAGTAATCTGCAGTAAGCTTCCCAAATTAAACTTACACAACAGCAATGTTACTGCGTAACTTCAACAAATAGGAACGCACGTTAGTGTGTGCTGAATATTCGATAAAAATGGAAATACTTCTTTATTCATTCGAAATTTTGTTTCCAGCGGTGGTTTTTTTTTTTCGACGGTCAGTGTAGCTACTATAAATTAATATTATAATGCATAATTTGAAATAAAACTCCACTGTATGCGTTGGAATAAATCTTACTGCTTGGTAAATTTTAATTTGTTTAAATCCCTTTATTCTACCCAGGTTGGGAAGGAAAAGTGATTCCTCACGAGGAAAGCTTCCGCCGCAAGGTACGCTGCTAGTTTTCCAAAGATGCAGACGCTTTCAATCTGGCTTCTGCATAGCAACTGCGAAACGTTCCCCATATTGGCTGGGCTAACGTTACCCAGGTTAGTTGGGAATATGTTAAATGTTTGGCAACTAACATTTTTCGCCATTAGGTAAGCGCTAGTGTCGCATGTGTGTCAGATTTTTCTCTATTTTATACGTTGACAAATAGGATAATGACAGTAAACATAGATCAAATATAAAATAACTTCGTAACTACGTAAACTTTTTCTCTTTTGATATTTACGTAGATTAAAATTGTAATTAAAAGTGACCTCTTTGGAACACTAGCGCTTACCTAGCGGCAGTAATTTTCCTTACGCCAAACTCTCCCATAAAGGAACCCTGTTTGCTCCTAACCTGAGTAGAACAAGTAGCCTAAGTTGGCTGGGGCCAACCATAGACTATAGATGAGGTAAACCGCTTATTCGTCTTCTGCGCATGTACCCAATATTGATCTACGCCAAAGGAACACAACTGTCAAAGTCACATGGCCAACAGTGATGAACGTGTTTGATTATATTTTTATTTTTAAATGACAAGCACTATTATATTAATAAAATACTTTTGCCAGTTTGAATTTAATAATAAAAAAAAAGCATTACAAATTGATTAGAGAACGTATAAAAACACCTCAAAAGCACTTGTTTACTAAACAATGTTCTAATCTCAAACCCAATCCACGCCGTTTTTGCTAGCCGTATTGGTAAAAAAGCATTTCAATGTTGGGACACGGAAATTGGTTGTGCACAGCCAGTGAGATCGATCTACCTCATCTTTAGTCTATGGGGCAAACACCTCCTGGCGACTGGAGAGTAGGTTACCAGGCGGTGATTGGCGAGTGGCATTCCATTTCTCTGTCCAGTGACGTTGGTATTTCGCTGGTGTGTGCTGCTGACGTTCGCGCGGTGAAAGCCGCTGTTTCGCTTCTATACCATAGAGCACTCTGTGCCCATATTCTTAGATTAACCGAGTATCGCATTTCAAAAGATATTGCTTCGTAGCGTTATTACGAGTCCAACGAAATTATAATAAAGTCAAGCTGCTGTGTTTCATTAACTTTTCAAAAATAGTTTCAAAGGAGATTTATTGTCATACTAGCTGATCCCTGCGAACGTTGATCCGCCTCTTTAATGTTCTATTTTGCCTTCTCAATGTGTCCAGCGATACCTATCGGAATGAAACATAACTAAAAACCTTAATAGCCATCTCAATAACATATGGTGTGAATATGGTCTCAATTGGTCCAGCGATTTGTCAATGATGATGCGGTTTAGTCACGCGCAAAGGATTTTATATACAAAGAGTATTCGTAATTATGGAATTTTTCTTGATTTAATGCCCGGAAGGTGGGAATATTCAGTCCTATAGGCTGTTCACAATTTATTAACAGAGCATTTTTGAGAGCCTTGCTTGAGATCTACTTTTTTTTCTTCTCATTTTGTATCCTTCCGCTATATGTGAGATTAACACTGTCATGAACCGTTTCACTTTATTCATACATCATGGAAGGGAAACCTTGGAATTTTTAAGAAAGTGAATGTATTAATAATGTGCAAATTCGGGGTATGTTTACAAAATTGAAAGGAAAAAACTGGCATTAATAACCACGAATTTACGTATTAATCTCTCATCACAACTGCAAGTATTATAACTATTTCTAGTGATTCGCTGCCAACTCAACTGAATGGGAGCTTAGTGCACACTATAGCATAATATATCGTTATCCTAATGAGAAAACTTCGTAATTACATTTTTTACGCCATTCTAACAAAAAAAAAATGAACAGATCGCCTACGAAAATTTGTATGAACCAAAATGAAAAAGAAAATACTTGTAACTCCTCTGTGAAATTTAAAACAGCAGAATACTCGTACATCCAATACTTATTTTTAGTGGGGCCGCGGTAATGTAGTGGCTACACTACTCGCCTTACACCTTGGCAAACCGGATTCAATTTCCAGCGGGGTCGATCCAAGAATCGTGCCGGAAGATCCGGCTGGTCGGCGGGTTTTCTCGGGGATCTCCCGAATCCTCCGCCCTTGCATTCCGGCGCTGCTCCATGCTCTCCTCGCTTCATCCTCATTGGCTCTCAAGACCTCGATATTAAGAGCGGCCATAATCTCTCCACTCGAGTTACCACTTAATTAATGTAAATTTATCTTAAAAACTGGGTTGAATAGTACATTTGTGCATATTATGAACAACACATAAAATTACCACCGAAGAGATTTTTTTTCTCTCTCTTGTAAAAAAAAATACTGTAGCAGATTTTGGCGTTGCGAGGGTTTCTCCTCGTAAGGGTAACGATATGCATATATAGGCTGTTCACTGTAAAGTGAGCACTTTTTAAGGCCTTTCTAAATTTTTCCTTTCATCCAATTTCCATCTTCCTGCTGCTTTTTAATATAAACATTGCAATGTGACCAATAAACACAGTGTATACATTTCCCCAGCCTCAAAATTTAATGCCCGAGGCTGCAATAAGATATATTTACTATTGGTTAATGACTTTAGGGTGGGCCTTGAAAAAGTGCTCACTTTACCGTGAACAGCCTATAGTTGTGGGCAGTATTTTTTTTTCAGAGGTTGTTATAAATAGTGTTACATTACCACGAACAGCCTTCAGGAGGCATAAGTTGGTTTCGCATTGCGCTGTGCGGATATCCTGCGACAAGCAGCGCTGCCTTATCGTAACTTCCTACTGGCTGCAGTCGCTACCACGCGAGCTGCTGGCTGGCTTCTATTTCGCGGGAATTCATCTCCTGACTTGTGCGTCATCCGCGGCGGTCAGACTAAGCAATACACGATACAATATCTCGGGGAATTAGACATCCCGCTGGGCGGGTACACTAGTGTAAGAAATCTTTTCTTACGCAGGGACGGACAATCCATAAGCCAGGCGAAGCAGCTGCGGCACCTTGAAGGAGGGTGGGTGGGTATCTCACCCTGGGCGAAGGTGACGAAGTTGTGTTATACAGTCTTTTCACACTATAGTCTACTCACGATATCTTCACACACAAACCTTTCAAAAATCATCACATGTAAGAAGTGTCTGGTTGTTTCATAAATATGTAGATACGTATGTTAACACTATATCTTATTTTGGTTAAAGTAAACTTTTATTAATAAATTGTAATGTCTAATTTATAATTAATATGAATAAAACCAGCGATAAAATAGGTGTGTTGAGAAATAGTTCTAATGCAAAATATGATTACACTGAGTGCGCACGAATACAGTGCGTTGTCCCTTTCGTGTAATTTTCTATATAGGCTGTTCACGGTAAAGCGAGCGCTTCTGAGGCCCTAGTTACTTTTTTTTCCTTCAGCCATGTTTTATCTTATAACCACCTTTTAAAATAAATATTATCACGTAAGTAATAAACACAGTGTGTATATTCCACCGCACTCGGAAGTTAACATCCAAGGCAAAATTAAATATATTTATTGACCATTATTCCAAATAAGAGGACTTTCAAAAGTGCTCACTTTACCGTGAATAGCCTATACTTGGTTAAACTTTGTTTGCACGAGGCGGAGGAATAGTGTGGAAGTTGAATTTTAGCAGAGCTTCAAAGAATTGTTAAGTTACCATGAATGGACTATACAATTTACTATAGCGCTTGAATGCTACTGTTATGCAACGTTACTTTGCTGTATGTTTATGTAAGTTACTTGAGCTCCATACACACGACTGCAGTTTGAGAGTAGGAGAGAGTGGGAGGGTCGTTCATCATCATTCTCTTCTCGCTGCATTACTCTGGGAGACTTTGTCCGCCACTGTTCTTACGGTAAACGTTATTTTGACACTCTCTCAGCACAGCTATAATCGGCGTTTCCGATGCATTTGAAACTGCTTACAACTGAAGTTATGCTGAACGAATTTCATGTCTGTAAGTGACTGCGGAATTCCCGCTAGTTAAATGCGTGGTCACAGTATGAAGTAACACAGATACTCGCTGCATTCATACACATTTATTGTTTCTCATCAGTACCTATATAGACTATTCACGGTAAAGTGAGCACTTTTTAAGGCCATTATAAATTTTTCCTTTCATCCAATTTCCATCTTCCTGCTGCTTTTTAATATAAACTTTGTAATGTGACCAATAAACACAGCGTATAATTTCACCATCCTCAAAGTTTAATGCCTGAGGCTGCAATAAGCTACATTATTAGTGATTAATTCCTGTTCGAAGGGAATTTAAAAAGTGCTCACTTTACCGTGAACAGCCTATACCAACTTTGTATGTCGCGGTAAGGGAGTAGCTGCCTAACATATCGAATTGGGGTATTCATCAATACCTTACCCGGATTTGAAACCGGGACTATCTGGTTCAAAAGTAATGGCTCACGGACTTAGCCAGGGAGGTCATCTGCACTACCCAAATAAGTCAAACCAGTTCACTGTTTTTCGATATAGAGGCGATGGGGCAGCTAACGTGCCTTCCTGTGTCATCCTTATATCATCTTTGATTCGCCATTCAAAACTCCTTTACGCATACAGTGTACGGAATCAGAGATGGAACTCTCTTTGCAATTTTTATCGGATCCTTAATTCCTGTAATATTGTTTTTCATAAGTAAGTTATGGCCACAGCGAAATAAAAATAATGTTAAACAAATTTAAAGAAAAAAACCTGAAATTCTGAATTAATTTTAGTGGTAGCTCTTTAAAATTGAATAACATCAAAATAATTTCTACGAGATCGAAGAAAGCTGCTTACCAAGTACCCGGGTGGAAACGAGAGAGTGTTCTGTGGGAAGTACTCACATAAGCCCATACAAAACAGTATCGCTGAATAGGCCTACCTTTCTTTCCAAAGGACAACGGGGGAGAAATGTATGTTAGATATTTTTTTGGTACATCTGAATCGCAGAGTTGACAAGTACACAGAGAAGTAGTAATGGCGTGGAGTGGAGTGAAGTGAGGTGAGTATGGAGCAGCGCCGGAATGCAAGGGCATATGTCTAATACATTATCTTGAGTAAATAAAGTCGCGTTTTAAAACATTTTATTTCATTTTTATTCTTTTGACCAGACCTAACATAATCACGTCGTGCCACTTCTTTAACTGTTCACAATAAACATTTTACAAATATATAAAAGCTTATGTTTGGTAAACTTATGCGATGAAAAAAATTATTTACTCTTTTTACATAGTATATTTTTATACAAAATATTCTAAATTTAAACTAATTTCTGAATTTCTAGAGGACAAAAAACATGCAATTTTCAGTGCCGTTATCAATGGTTAGGATCATTTTTATCTTGTTACGTCTTAAGAGTTTAAAAAAAAGAATGATTTCCAAACAGTAAACATTATGGTGCGCACACACACGCACACTACATTTATATTAAATATTTATGATAAAATTTTACAAATCAGTCTTCTCTGAAACACAAAAATTACACAGATAAAAGTCTAATGTTGTGATAACAGTATTAATGTTACTACAACATTAATTTTTTATTATCTGTGAGCCGTCAGTAACTAATGTTGCCGTTAATGTAATATAATGTGAAGCTATTAATGTTACTGTAACATGAAGTACTCCTATGACAACATTGCCTCCTTACTGTAGTGGTAACATTAACGAAAAAAAGGACGGCGGGCAGGGGACTCGAACCCACGCCCTGAGCGCTTGGAGCACTCCAGTTCATGTAACCCGGCGCACTACAAAATGCTCTACCTTAACACACTTGTTTCTGTTTCATATTGTGGGTATTAAATACAATGTAACGACAAACTGCAGTTCTCATTTATTTACGTGGAAATACTTCATGCTCTATGAATATATGCAAAATTGGCACACGTAAACTACTTTGCAAGGCCTGAGAGCTGGTCTAAACTACATTTAGTTTTAAAACTATGCTTTAAAATATAAATACAGTGGTTTCATTTTACGAGGTTATAGTTGTTACCATCCGCCACTAAACAACGATAGTTAGTGTAACCTTATGTTGGTTGGACATTTCTTTCATGTTGCAGTAACACAAAATATTATGTTTTTCCTGTCAATTTTAGCGTAATATAAGTAGTGGTAGCGGCGACATTACTAAGAGGCTGGCTTTGTTAACATTAACACTTCAACAGTAAGTTTGCATTACAGTTATATTGGAATTTGTAAATGGTTAGCATTAAATAACTTTGTCCCGACATTATTAATATCACTAAAACAAAAACGATTAAAGAAATACCTCGATAGTAATTTTTTTTTATTGCAGCGCCATTAGATTTTTTTCTGTGTGCGTGCAGAATTTTCGCACGATTTCGCTTGATTGTGAGTAATTTTCATTTACTTAACCAGCATTTTAAATGTGCCCAGCGTTTATTTTGTAGTAAAATAACATAAATAGGCATGTTAGCTCATATTTAAGGGAAATGTTACATCTTTTGTATTTTGTTAAAGGAAAAAAAATGTTAGTACGCAAAATTTTCAGGGTCCGAAAATTTTGACAATAACATCGCAGTTTCACAGAACCTGTTTAACTCATCTACCTATGATAGGAAATTGTCAGTTTTTCTATGCTTTAAAACTCTGCATGATTTGTGATTAACCGGGGGGGGGGGGGGGGGGGATGTTGGAAAAAATGGAGAGCAGTAAATATTTTGTACTATTACGTGCGCAATTGAATGACGATGCAGCTGCAGGACCAAGTAAAGGACCCAAGTAAGTAAAAATATAAAAGTTACTAGGATTACAAATATAATTTTAACGCCCACGGTTGATACGGGACTCTTGAATGCAACGCCTCGTCAGTCGTTGGTAACGATGCTGTCGCTACACTGTAAAAAAAAATTCTGGTAAACTTCCTAAACTGTAATGGGAGTTTTTAACTCTCTGGGTGCGGCACATTTTTACAGACAACTAGGACAAGCTAAGAACTGAGCCCCATGCATTCAGGACTGCAGGAACACCAGTTCTACTGCTCTTGGTATTCCCATATACAACCGTCCTATTGGTTAACACAACACAAGATAGGCTACATGTGCAACGTTCACTTCCAGCCGCGGCTTTCTACCAATATAATGTCAAGTTGAAAGTGGCACTGTCAAATGTTCTTTTCAACGTAGACAATCCATCCTGTTCATTTGCGTAGTTTACAACGTGGGTCATGTTGCTGGTTGTAATATTACGTTAGGAAGAACCTTGTGAAAATTGCTGGCGAAGTAATGCGGATGTCGTAATTTTAAGCGAACTCCATTAAAACTTAGTTAAACTCAGGTGAGGTAAACAGCAGCTAGAGTGTTAACCCACTGTATGGAAATAATACCACACGCGAAGCTGCAGGTACAGGAATGTTTGGTGTCGCTACAATACAACTTCCCTACGTATTCGACTGTTTTCTAAGCAACTGTAGGAAGGTTACAATGAATGTACAAAGGGCGAAATTACTACTCCCACTTTCTCACTAAGCGTATACACTGATATGACAAAGTTCCAAATAATTTCGTAGAATGTAGAGCGACATCACTATCGAGTCACCCAAATATATATTAAAACATTTTAATAGGGTTGTATTTATTTTTCCAACGGCGAGTGTACCATTTGCTCCGTAATTCAACTAGATCGATTTTATCCGACCGGAGCCAAGGTTTATAGATGACTTTCATTAGTGTGCCTACATGCCTATCACGGGGACAATACAGGTTAATTGCTTCCCCCGACCGCCAGCCGCATATTAAAAATGGCTGCAGGCAGCACACACGAAGCTCATTATGACGTTAACCGAGTTAAAAGCTCTCAAGTGGTCAGCACGCTTTATGGCAACGATTATTGGTTGATTGATTTCCCCTTGCGTTGTTGGGCGCCCCGGGCTGCATGACTCGTCGACAGCGAACGACAACATTATTGCGGGGATCAATAAGCCATTAGATTGCTAATGGAAGTAATTTCGCACCGGTGACCAGGTGATGTCATCGGGGCGTGGTTCGATTCCACATTGGGGGAGCGGGTTATAAAACGCCAGCCCCAGGTGATTATATTTGCCGGCATTAACCTCCTTTTCTGTCGCTGTAGATCCACAATCGAGGGCTTGTCGCATGCTAAGGATACTTATATAGTCCATCCGTGGTTACGTCCAACTTTTCTGAAGCTCTGCTGAAGTTCTACTTCCCAGGATATTCCTCCGCCTCGTGCAAACAAAGCTTAACTAAGGCTAGAACACTACACCAAAGGGACAACGCACCGGACTGTTGCGCACTCAGTTCAATAATATTTTGCTTGAGAACTATTTCTTACTACGCGTTACTAACACACCGATTTTCTCCCTGTTCTTATTCATATTAATTATAAACGAAATCGTATTATTTATACATAAAATGTAAGCAAATGTTCTATTTAATCAAAAATAACTGTATTGTATTGTAAAGGGCTTTTTAACGTTCCCCGGTTTTATGCTTGTAAGCTTAGCAGGGGACGGCTTACAGACTAATTTATAACCTAACGTAATTTAACACCCGGGATTCGAACCCATAGCCTCCCGCACCCCAGATCGGTGGCGCACCAACAGACTGCGCCACGGGAGGTAGGCTAATCAAAAATAAGATAATTTAATTTTAACAGGCATATAAAACACTTGTGATACATGCTGATATGTTCAGTAAAACAACCAAACATGTCATACATGGGGTTATTTTTCAAAGGTTCGATTTAAAAAGTGCGAAGGAACTGAGAATATACTATAGCTGTAGAGGTCCGCAGCGTTCATTGCGACAGGCCAGACTTGAGTGTCTGCCTCTGAACATCCAGCAGAAATTCTTCGTTTTCACGTCACATAGTTTCGAATTCATACTGACAATGTATGATTACATAAAATTTGCATTTTACGATTTGTTTAATAATATCGTGCGTAATTTTAATTGTGTGTTATCTGCTTGCTGTAAAAAGTCGAGAACTTGAGAAACGAGGCTGTCGCATGTGCAACGGAAAATTACCCCCTGGTTCCCTAGTTGACCGCCCTAGCCTCGCTTCTATGGGCTGTTCACGATAAAGTGAGCACTTTTGAAATCAACCTTAGAAAACCATATCTTAACATCGAATAAAAAGTGTTAGGTAACCATTTGTGACTACTTAAATTATTTCTTTCAATTTTTTTTTTTTTTATGTATCGGGGTGTAAAAATGAGCAGATTTGTAAAATATTTACTTTTATAATAATTTCATAGTTTCACTTCACCAACGCACGAATAAAGCAATGAGGCCCATGACAATAATAATTTTAAATAAGGCGGAAAATACACAACGTGCATATAAGTAGATCTTACGCAGGGCTTTAAAAAGTGCTCATTTTACCATGAACAGCCTGTACCACGTCACGCCTGCTTGCTCAAGTGTACGACGCAATATCTTTTCACGGCGAAAAACTACAATATCTACACACAAAAAGACTTACTGGTTATTAAAGAATTAATTTTCTTACCTTTATACCTGGAACAGAAGTGTGATATCGACGAATGTTGGCGATTACGTGATATCATCTAGAGTTCGTCTTCCTGAGCCGGAACGCGGGTGTGCGAGCAGCACATGACAGCTAGTGCCAGACTAAAACATGGCGGCCGGCGTTAGTTCCCGGCTGGCTTACCTTGGAGCGCGTGGTGTTTTCAATATTAAAAGGGTGCGCTTCGAGCGCATAATTCCAGGAAATTAACAAACTCTAGATAATTCCATAGTTTCCATTGGCTAGATTTTGAATGTTGCCCCTCTACTTGATGTAACGTCTTTGTCAGTTTTGATATACGTACCACCTGCAGCCGCCTTGGTCGTCAGAAACTTCGACTGCTGGGGGGTGCTCCGGATATTCAAGCGATTGCTACCAATATGTCGGGCCGTTTTGGCCAAGAACGTAGGAATGGATGTTGTCGTCCTAGCTGCTGGTAGAAGAGTTTGCTGTAGTAAATTGGATTTTGATGGTGATACAAAATGAAAGTCTTAATGTCAAAATAGTGCTAAAATGTAGACATTTTTCTAGTAAAGGCTGGTAATACATTATTAACCTTGCAATAAAAATGACACGCAAAGTAATTGAGGGAATTTGGAGTGTTTTTCAGTTTTGAGACAATTCATGAAAATGCAATTTAGCGACATAAATGTTGCGAGTCATGAAATATAAAAATGAGAAAATTTAAAACAATGAGAAAATGTCAAATAAGGCTGTTAGAAAAGTTTTACTGCACGTTTTAGCTTTTCTTTTTACAACATGGAAAGGAAATAGATAATGAATTAAATTAGCTAATGCGTTATCAGAAAAAAATAGGTTTTGTCAGAATGTTGTCAGTTTTAATGTATAAAATTTTTATAGTCTCAAATTGCCAAAGTCTTGTTATATGTTATTGAGATTTTATACACAAAGTTTGTTGTAACAATGATAATGTTAGGGTGTTACACTTTAAGGCTGTTTCTTTCAGTATGGTAATTTTAAAATTCGGCCTTTTAAAGAACAAAGTGTTAGAGATTATAAAATCTACCATTTTAGATATTTTTACGGAAATACCAGTAATACGTCAGGAATCCTCAGAATGTGTTGCTTTTAGAGGATTTAAATGGAGTGAAATGTAAAAATAGCTATTTTAAAAAGTATTAATAATGTGCATATTTTGTATTGCATGAAATACGAAAACTGTAGTAGTTTGGATTTGCGGTGGTTTACAAATATAAATGAGATATTTTCCAGAATTTTTGCGTGTACTTTGTAGACTTAACAGTCCCTGTGTCACCCTACAGCGTAGGGCGTAGCAAGATGCTCAAACTTATTAATAAAATATAAATACGTTCTCGACTTTTTGCAATAAGCAGATAACACACAATTACATTTACGCACAAAAATATTATAAAAACTCGTAAAATGTAAATTCTCTGTAATCGTGCTATGAATACGAAATTATGACGCGTAAACGAAGAGTTCCTGTTTTGAAATTCTGAACGAGTCAGAGTCAGTTACATATACAGAGAAACATTTTGATCGTATCACAGAATACTTACTACAGAAGTCGAATGGCTTAAAATGTAGCACTCAAAACCTGACGACTGTCCAACATGCAGATATCGTTCAAAACAGGTGCACACACTACTAAAACTGTACGAAATGTACGATTTAAGTTGCATTTGAAAGAAAAAAGCACAAATTTGATAACGCTACAATATTTTACTAGAACTCACTTTATTAATTCTTTTAAAAAGTATATATAAAGAAGAGTTTATTTTTAATTAAAATTGTTACACACTCCCATTTTAGCTGCGTTAGATAGCACATTTCGCTATCTCCTCACATTGATAATATTTATAAAAATTGATTTTACGGACAACCATTTGTGCCACAAAAATAACATTTTTATAACTGGAAAAGTACATAAAATCAATATTTAAAAATATATTTTTCTCTAATACCAATATTTTTTTTACATACAACAATAGTTGTTATTATAATTGTTTTATCTGACGAATTTTTATTTTTTTTGCAAAATGTGTTTTCTGAAGCAGCCATAATAAATATACGGCTTAAATTTTGATTTAAAACGTGCACATATTATTATTCTTTTAAATTCAAATTAGTAAATTCTAACAAACTTTTTTACACTGTTCGAAAATATATGGATTTTTCTTTCATATGCAAATGAAATCGTACTTTTGTGACATTTTTTTGTAGCGTGTATACGTAGGCACGACTTTGTAATAGGCTCAGTGCCCATGTGTTCATGTGTTCATGATGGGGAGGGCGGGACGCACATCCTGGTGTGGATACTTATGGCCGGCGCTGCACACGACAAGTAATCCGTGTTTAGAGAGCTTTTTTTTCTGAGAAATTTGAGTTTGTTGAAGTTTCTGCACATATAGTTTAGAACAGTCAGAGTTGACATCACCGAATATGCATGGATGTATGGGTGGCGTAAAGTACAGTTGCGTGCAAAAAGAAATGTATTGCAAGTTTGAATAACGCAAAACACTTAAAACAACTCAAATAATCATAATGAAACTACAATTGCAATAAAACGTGACCCTAACTACACAGAAGACATCAATCGGCGCGCAAGATTTCGTTGTCACTGTGTTAGAATTCGTTGTCATTTCCAAATTTCTCAACTTAACAGAACTCTTAAAATGAAATACACGAATCCTTCTTAATCAAATAACTTCCCTAGTATTTTTTTTAGGTACTTCGAGTTATATTTACTATAAAAATTAGTATTAATCATGTAAGTCACCTTGGTCTTGTGGGTGAAGGTGCGGTCTGGTAACACAAGGGGTGTGTGTGTTTCTAATCCCCGTGAGACCACGGTGGCTGAGCGGTTAGCACGCTCGCTTCCCACCAAGGCGGACCGGGTTCAATCCCCGGCCGCGTCACCGGATTTTTGCAAGTGGAAATCGTGCTGGACGATGCCGTTGGTCGGCGGGTTTTCTCGGCGATCTCCCGTTTCCCCCGCCCCTTCATTCCGGCGCCGCTCCATATTCACTTCCATCACCCTCATCGGCTCTCAAGACCTCGCTGTTAAGAGCCGTCCAAATCTCTTGACTTTTTTTCGTTGATTAATTTTTTTTATATTAATTCATCGCATTTGTTTTCTACAAGAAAAACAATTATGTACACTTCTCAATAACGTAAGTTGTAACACTGGGCTATCATTTGCAATATTACAAATATATGTTTTACAGATTTTACAAGAAAACTGTTTGTAGTTTTACAAAGGATTTTCTTGGCAACTGGGTTTGCAAGGAATTTTTTGTAAAAGTCCAAAAAAATTTAGAGTGTAAGTATTTTAGATATAAATAATTTTATGAAACATTGAAGAAGATGTTATCTCTTCCGAAAGAAGATTACAATAGTTTCGAGACCAAACATTCATTTATAACCCATTCACAGTTACTTCCAACTTTTCTGAAGTCCTGCTAAAGTGCTACTTCCAGGATACTCCTCCGCCTCGTGCACACAAAGCTTAATCGAGTATACAAAATTTCACCAAACGGACAGTGCACCGAATTCTTGCGCACTCAGTGTAATAATATTTTGCATAAGAACTATTTATTACTAGGCATTACAACGCACCTATCTTCTTGTTGTTTTCGTTCATATCAATAATAAATTAAACATTATAATTTAGGTTATATATAATTTCAATTTAACCAAAAATACGGTAGTTTTATGTCAACACAATTATAAACCATTTGTTTGATACATGTCATATTTAGGAAATAAGCAAACACGTTATGCATGGCGGGAATTTTCACAGGTTTGATTCGAAAAGTGTGAACTAATTGCGAATAGACTATACGTAAAAACTGTAACACTTGCGCAGGCATCCGTAAAGCAAAACACAGTATTTGCGTACAGATAATTCGAGACAGAAATACTCGAGAAATTATCTGCACCAGACTTGCCACATCCGGCGGGTTCCCCGGTCTTGTACTGACGAAACTGATGCAACACACGGGCACAGAGTAGTTAGGTTATACACAAGCGAAATGGGGTGGCGGTCTCTTTGATGTGGCTGTACCCGCTCTCTGATTGGCTACTTCATGCTGCGAAATGATTCCCTATTGGCTGGACTGCAAGCAGGCGAGTAGGCTGTCAGGCGATGATTGGTGAACGGCACGGCGTTCCGACACACTGAGTGACCTTGTTCCTGATTACGAACTCTCCGAAAGCAGTCGTTATGCTTCGGAGACACAACGAAACGCAAAGCCAATGTAGTGATTACGAACTGTAATGCAGTACGCGTTTCGTTAAACTTCGATGTATATCGAAAATCTGTGACGTCACAGAACAAACGAATACACAAAAAATCGTTATGTTAATCATTTAGTAATTTTGTCCAGGCAGACGTAAGTATCTACCTAAAATTATAGATTTAATTGAAATAAATGCATTATGAATAACGTGTGCGACAATGTCGTTAACAATATTTATGGTTTATAAACTTACAGCTAGAGTAACCTATATATACCGAGTACTCTCACCCCGTTCTGCGTTTATTTTTATGGAGCTATCATTTGACATCTCGTCACAAATACATTGCATTCAAATTTCGCGCCAGAAAACCCAATGTTTAAATCGTCGTAGGAAGAAAATGTACATTTCTATTGAAATAATTTCTTGTAGATGTAAAATTAATGTAGATCTTCGACACTCCTGACCGAGGGAAACAGTTGTTTCAGGTTTAAAACCACATTTCTTTCATATAAACACACAGATATCGATGACGTCACACACACAAAATGGCCTAGTGAGAGTACTGAGTATATATATATATATATAGGTTACTCTACTTACAGCTTACCGAGCGCAACATCTGTTGGTCCGAAAAGTAAACACCTACGCGCGCGACATCTGTTGATGTGGGACAATAAACAAGCGCTACCGCAGTAACCATTACATAGACTGCTGCAGCTACATAAATATGTATCTTGCGAGTCATTCGAAATGTTTTTACAACGTATTAGAGTGTATTATTTTTAATGTTTATTTATTGGTCAATTAGCTTCAAGTAAATTACGCGCAGTGTTTATTATCATCTCTCCACGGACAATCGTACTCGTGGTGGATAGCGCACCGCAGTTGCGATGTTGGCCGCACAAAACGCAGGTTCGTACTGCCATCTTGCGATTTCCACCGCTGCGACGCCATCAAACTCCGACATTTGCGGTACGATAACGAAACAAAAGATGTTCATACTCAGCTTGCTTCCGAGTGCGCCACACAACGGCAAAATCGCTTCTCAGCGAACCGAATCTTGCGACATGTGACGTTCTTAATCAGGGCTCTGGAGTTGTTGGAGGGGAGGAGAGATTTGGGCGCACCTTAGCAACGGGGTATCGAGAACCGATGAGAGTGAAATGAGGTGAGAATGGAGCAGCGCTGGAAAGCAAGGGTGGGGGAAACGGGAGAACTCTGAAAAAAACCCGCCGACCAGCGGCACTGTACGGCAAGATTCCGACTTGCGAAAATCCGGGAATGGCCCGGCCGGGGGATCGAACCCGGTTCCCGCGCCATTGTGGGAGGCGAGCAGGCTAACCGCTCAACCCACTGGGTGAGTGAAGAGTAAAGAGATTTAAGCAGCTCTAAACGTCAAGGTTTCGAGCGCCGATCCAACACACTGAGGAGTTGTCAGAATCAAGAAAATTAGTTTGTCGCATCCAGATTAATTGTTCGTATAAGGGCAATGAAATATTTTGTTTGTTGAAACCAAATTACTTATTTGTTCTTATTTTGTTGACCTAAACAAATATTTGGTTCGTGCAACCAGATATTTGTTTAGCTCTACGTACATTAAACAGTTTCGGTTAATGTAAAAAAAAATATCAAACCCGACCGAGATGCGAACCAAACCAGCTACAGCCGAGCGCTACACCTTAGTAAACTCAACATGACTACTAACAAAGTTAGAATATTTTTAAAAACACACAATTCAAATACTGGACGTGTGCTAATAAATATTTCAAGTATTATAGCTAGGGAGCTGCAAATTCGCGTTATTTTGTGGCTACAAAGTGAACTCCCAACTTGTTGTATTTTTGTTTGCCTTCTCTCATTGGCTGACAATCCGTGTAGTGCATCCCAAGAACACTTTAAACCAATCGTAAAAGCTCATACGTAGAGCCGCCAATCTCCAATAACGCGGTAACCACTTAAATCTTTAACTCTACTAGGGCATATATAACAAAGTGAATTCTAGCATGTTGCTAAATAAAGCGCGAATTTTGCAGGTCTCTATTTATAGCATTACTTTTTAGTTTCCTAATTAACTTTTTTAGGATATTTATACTACACAAGCCGGCGTGCGCGGCTTGAGATCGCGGTGTTGCCAGCTCTCCCACCATCGTATTCTCAACCCATTAATAGAGATGATGGTTTATCGCGGGAAAAGTTGACAGTTTTCTAGGATTCAACGTACTGTACACATGTCCGACTGTTATCTTTCCTTACCGGCTGTCATGCATGTACGAAGCTACCACCCCATTTCACTGGTCCAATGATGATTCTGATACTATAAGGCAGAACGTTCGTGACTGGTATGCAAACGACTTAGCCGAGTCAAAACCTTGTTCAAACCAATCGTGAAAGAATAAATTAGCTATAGTGTTATCGAAGATATGTTAACTCAAAAAATTTTCGCGATTTTCCATCATCTTTACCCATTAATACACATTCAAAATTCGCGTTATTGTTCGGAATCAGGCTAAACTTCACAGTACTGTCTGTACTGGAGCCGGCGTCGTTTCTCCATTGGTTGCTGCATGGATGTGAAGCTACGCCCTTTCTTACTGAGCTGCACGTGATTGGGGCACACAACTGTGAAGCATTCATTTATTGGCGCAGAGCTATCCAGGGCGTGTGCAGTGACAAACGTATGGCAAAGGTACAGTTTCGAGTTCAACGTGTCCCAAATAACGCGAATTTTGCAGGTATCTACCCCTTAAAATATTACCCCGAGTACACTCGTTCACGTATGATGTGCTGCAAGATCCCGGGCCGTGTTGTGCAAGGCCAGTACAGATCGCGTCTTTTTCCTCGCTGACTGCTGCTAGCACTCCAAAATGTTATCACTGGTTGCTGCCCGTGCCATTGACCAATATAAATTATTTTCGCAGGTTCCGTATAAACTATTATAAGGAATTTGTAAATACTTTCCAGGCCAAAATTGTCCTCTTTTGCAACACCTGGAACGAAAAGTTAGTGTGCAAGTTGAGGGGTTAAGGGCCCTGCCTACCGGCTGCCTGCAGCTGCGAAATTTAAATAGGAAATCCCGTGTTAAGGAAATTTCGCCTCAGTGAGTTCTTTAAAAAAAAAAAAAAAAAAAAAAAAAAAAAAAAAAAAAGAAGCGTTTCAAACAAAATGTATTCTTCTCGATTTTTTTGGAGAAGTTCCCTACAGCGAAGATGTCGCCATAACATGTATAGTCTGGTTGCAATGAATTTTTTTTTTAGTTTATGTTTTACGAAAAAGTACATATTGAGAAAATACTCTCGTAGGAATTTTCTCTTAAAAAATTCGTGAAGAATAATTTTGTTTGGAATTCCTGGCTTTAAAATTAAACGCACTGAGGCGAAATTTCCTTAACATGGGGTTTCCTATTTAAACTTCGCAGTTGCCAGTCGGTAGTCAGTGCCCTTGAGTAGGTCTATTCCGTGACAGTAAAGTGCGCGCCGAAAGTAGCGCGGTTTCGAGAGATCGAATGCCTCACTCGGCGAGAGGCTCGATACGATACCCGCAGAGAACACGAGAGCGAAATTACCGCGCTCCCCGGAATAGACACAGTTGGTCGGCTTACTCGTCTGGAATGACGGGCGAATTTACACGACCGCGCGTGGACGTAAAGTTCACAGGGAGAAGTTAAGGGGGCCGCCTACCTGACGCGACATGGCACAGGAGCGATCAAACGCTAAGGGCGACAATGGCACGCACATCAAGTGCCTCATCGCCACTAAGCGTGAAACACTAAAGTAGCGCGCAAGCTTTTTGTTGAACAGTTTTTTTTTTCTATGGGACTTTATGCGGTGACCATATTATTTTACTGCTGGAAAGTCTGATACAAAGTTCACTGCAGGATTGTATCAGAGTTTCACGTAGATCCAGTCAGCACATTTTGAAATACGGCAGTCTGAAAATTCTGTTTTTAGCTATGTTGGAGGGCTTGGAAATAGTAGTTCTAACGTGCGTAGAGTCTTGAAAGCGACATTCCGTTATCGCCTGAAGTTTGCTTTCTTTTCGTAAATTAGCGCATTGGGCGCACGTGAAATAGTTCCGTCAAAAAAAAAAAAGGATCTCCCAACACACTGCAACACATTAATAGCGCTTAGTAGGCAGCCCCTTTAAGGTCATATTTCTCTTCTTTTCTTTTTTTTTGGGAATTTGGTTATTTGAGAGAGGTTTCGAAAAGTGCCCCCTTAATGCAGTTGTTGGTTGTCAAATCATTATAGTTCTCAAAATATAACACTCAAATTACGGCACAAGAATGCTATAGGCAGGTTCAACGTGTTGAATTAGAGTCTAAGAGCGGCATACTGCATTTGTGTTACCAGCCACGAAAGGAACTAAAACAACTTTTCCTCTACAGTTTATGGTTTAAATTATTTATTAAATGAATGTTAACAGTTTCGCTTGATTGAACAGAAGTATATTTACGACTTTATGAATCGCACTCATACTGAATCAATATGTTCTGCACACCATACAGATTGCATTAAATACAATTTGACTAGGAAATAATATCTAGGAGCAAAGCCTAGTATGCTGCAGAATTAGGGAAATTAAGACTTTTGAGTGTTATATTTTGAAAACTATAATGACTTGAGAACTAATACCTGCCTTTAGGGGTGTTTTTCGAAAGTTCTTTCAGATAACCAAATAAATAAAATGAGAAATATGACCTTAAGGGTTCCGCCTGCCAGTCTGCAGCTCGATTCCAGGTGGGGTCGCTCCCGGATTTTCGCTAGTTGAGACTCGTACCGGGCGATGCCGCTGGTCGGCGGGTTTTCTCAGGGTTCTTTAACGCTCGGCCTCACCCTTCCAGCAGGAACTAGTCCTTTTCAGTTTCCGAGATATTATTAGAAATATTTTACTATAGGAAATTTACAATTCACTAGTAGTTTAATTCGTTCGCGCCTGATTTTCACTGTGTGTTATCTCCTGCTTACGTAAAGGCGAGACCTTATTGATAAAAATACAAAGTGCTATGTGCTGTGTGTGAGTCTGTGTGAGTTATGAAACAGGTATAGGCTGTTCACGGTAAAATGAGCACTTTTGAAAGCCCTGCTTAAGGTCTACTTGTATGCTCGTTGTGTATTCTTCCGCCTTATGTAAAATTAACATTGCCATGGGCCTCATCACTGTGAAATTATTAGAAAAATTTACATTTTATAAATGTCCTAATTTTTATACATTGAATGATGCATAAAAAAAAAAAGCGAAATATATAATTTAAATTATCACAGATGTTTACCTAACACTTTTTATTCGACGTTAAGATATAGAACTACTTTCCATCTATCTTTACCAACTTTACCTGTCGCATGTCACTTAGAGAGCCCGTTGAAAAATATGCAGGCAGGGGCAGTGACTTTTTCTAAGGTTGATTTCAAAAGTGCTCACTTTATCGTGTACAGCCTTTAACGAGCGATGCCCGGTGTATTCGAACGAATGTGTCAGCAAATGTCGAGGCAATGTTCAAAGGTTCTACCATGAGGTTGCCCTTCACTTACTGTCAAGTAAATGCACCACACCAAACAATGTAAAACACACCATGCCTTCATGAAAAGAGTATTTAAATTTACGTGCGATTAAACAACAAAAGTTAGAATACACGCGGCATCGCTCGTTACCTGTTTCATAACTCACACACACTCATATGTAGCACATGACACTTTGTACGTTTACATTACAGTGTGCACTCACTATTCGTTTGTTGTTAACCAGCGTATCGTTCAGTCACTCTTCCTTTTTTTTTGGTGAGTGCCTACCCCTCAGGTAACACAGTGTCTATACAATTTTAGTCGAAAACGATTCGCTGAGGGTGTTACGACAAGACGACCGTTTTTGTTCATTGGGCCCTTTTGATACAAATTATGGCAAAAAAACCTCTGAAGAATCTTATGGAAGAGAAAATTAAGCCAAAAAGGGGCTGACCTCCTCCCTCCCCCCAATTATTTTAATGAAGGCGGTAGGTATTCGAAACAATTTCTTCACAGATTGCAGATCTTGTTAACATAAAACATAATCCAGAGAATTGTACTTTATTTCTAAGCAGTTTATGATATTTTGCCAAAATACGATATTTATTTTCTATTTTCAAGGGCGAATTTCTCCGTTAGGATTTGCGTCAGGCTATAAGTCGCATTATATAACTGTACCTCAATGTCGACAAGGAATTACCTCACAAAGTTTGTAACATACTTTCATATACACTCTGCATAAGTTAACTGGAACTAGAATTAATCTCACATTAATTTACTTTCAGTAACAGAGCGTTTGCGGGGGAAAAGAGACTATTATCACCGCAGAAAACAGCAGAGATTATTTTTTTAAAAGAGACAAAACAAGTGAAAGCATACCAACAAAAAAGGTTACGCGGCAAATCGTGAACAAGAGAGCAAAGCAGAGAATGATAATAGGAAGAGTGCACTTTGCGAAAAGAAAAATATATGGCGTAAAAAGCGTTTACGAGACTAAGAAAATGAGGGGGTTGGGGGAGATGGTTTTCTGCCAGAAAAATGCCCGCAAGAGACAGAAATTTACGGTCGGTAAACTTTTTACACTCTGTATAACGAAAATTAACGTAACGTGCTGAAATTAGGTACCCATCTCATATTAATGAAATGTATAAATTGGCCGGCATCTGATCGTTAAAATAGGTTTGGTTGCTGTATGGAATCAGCTCCTCCGTAGATCCATTCAAATGTATAGCTAGCTTTATTTTAACCCTTATTTCATTCACACTGGCTAATAGAGAAGAGGTTCCACGGGGAGTGGATTGATGAATATGACCGTACACAGTAGGAAGATAAACTAGGTCCGCAAATGAAAGCAGTCTGCCGCCGTTCGTTGTTGGGACTGGCCCATTGGATCGCAAAGAGCTGGCAACAAAGTCAAGCACAAAACACATTTTTATTCGCCACCGATGTAATAGAGGGCGCTGTATGATACAAAACAGATTCAAACTAAATAATTACGCAACACAATGTATTTATATGGGATGTTTTCAAGTTCTAACATTTTATTTGTTAGCACTTTTCCTCGTATTGCATAATTATTTTTCCACTCGGTCCTATTTTAGTTAGTCGCTAAAGGCAATGGACGAAGTTCAGTTTAGTTTCTGAATACAACATTTATCTCTCGTTAGCAGTGTAAAGCTTGAGTTACAACAGCCCGATGAACACGGCACGACAACCCGACACGACGTCATCGAGCTCTACGGAATTTCATATTATATTTTATTCAGTGTTCACAACACCCCGACTGAAAATTCCCGACAAGTGTGGTACTTGGCTGTTGGAGAACTCATAAAACGGCAAGTTATCCTTATATAATTTAATGTATAAATTTTAAAACTTACTATCAAGTGAATTAGTTATTTGCTTTTGCCAGTATTTGAATTCATACAAAAGAAAAAAAAATTGAAAACAAAGTTGAACGGTTTTATGGCTCCAAGTTAATTGATTATTAACTATTGTGTGGAAATACGCACGAGAATTTGTTTTGCAATGTTGCATTTACATTCTTTGCGCTCTCCTATGAGCCCGACACGACGGAAAGTAGAAACAGAATCTACTTTTGACGGTCTGTCGGGGGCTGCGATTTTGTCGGGCTGACGTCACCATGATCTTGTTTTCATTGGCTGCTATAGTCCATTCACTATTACTTCCAACGTTTCAGAAGCCCTGCTAAAGGTCTACTTTCAGGAAATTCCTCCGCCACATGCAAACAAAGCTTAACTGAGTCTAGAAAATTACACCAAACGGACAGCGCACCGCATTCATGTCCACTCAGTTTAATAATATTTTCCATAAGAACTATTTCTTACTGGTCGTTACCAACACACCTATTAACTCACTGTTTTCATTCATGTTAATCATAAGTTAAATATTATAATTTATAAAATAAATACAAGGAAAATTTAATTAGACCAAAAATAAGGCACTTTTATGTTGAGTATAAAACGCTTGTATAGGCTGTTCACGGTAAAATTAGCACTTTTGAAAGACCTGCTTAAGATCTACTTGTATACACGTTGTGTATTCTTCCGCCATATGAAAAATTTACATTGCAATAGGCCTCATCACTTTATTCATGAGTCGGTGAAGTGAAACTGTGAAATGATTAAGAAAATAAATACTTTACAAATCTGCTCATTTTTACACTTCAATGCATAAGAAAAAAAAAAAAAAGAAAGCGAAAGAAATAATTTTAAGTTATCACACATGGTTACCTAACACTTTTTATTCGACGTTAAGATATGGAACTACTTTCCATCCATCGGTACCAACTTTACTCGGCGAATGTCACTCAGTGCACCCGTTAAAATACACGAATTCAGGGGCAGTGACTTTTTTCTAAGGTTAATTATCTAAAGCGCTCACTTCATCGTGAACAGCCTTTAACAGGTGACATTTAGGAAACAACCGGACGTGTTCATACAGGATGTGATATTTCAAAGGTTTGACACAAAAAGTGTGAAGAACCGGCGCATAGGCTTAACCCAGAGTCTAGGTATTGTGACTGAGTATAAGAGCGCGGGTGGAAATAGTCGTCGCAGCCCACAGATAGCGTGCACAGTACTGCCCTCTTCTACTAGATGCGAAAGCTCGCTCGGGAGAAGGATGGCAACAGTGTACACAACCCGCACAGTTAAAAGGTTGCCGTGTTTGTTGTGGAGGGGTTGAAGGGCAATTGCCTTGGCGCTGACGTCACTGGCGCGGCAACAAACGTCTTCCCGTCGTGACCACGACCAACGGGGTGCTCCCTCCCTCCCTTCCCCCGAATCGATCACTCACCCGACAACACCCTGTGCCTTTCTTCCCCGAGCCTCGCCCTTCCACGGGATCACCTCCCACCTCCACAACGAATCAACCCAACCACGAAGAGCCACTTTGATAGGCGGCTGCCGACACGTCAGGAGAACCGCTCGCATCTGTACGAGGGGGGGGGGGGGGGGTGGGGGTGGTGGTTGAAAGTCTATTTCACATTAAGAGAATTCCCTAGTAAACCATTTCACATGCCGCAAAGTCAGGGTCAGGCCATAAGGACGGGCATTGCGAAATGCCATCTCAATAGGAATGTTGAGAAAATATCGCATTATCGAAATGACGATATTAGATAAACGATATATCGATATGAATCGTTGATAAATATCAACGATATTTTATCGAAATCAATGTCTTTTGCAGGTATCAGAAATAAATATTCTTAAAATGCTCTTTTAATAAGATCTGATTTGAATAAAAAAACCGAATTAAAACATCCCGTACTTCCACGATATTCCTCCACCTCATGCCAACTTAACTAAGACTGGAAAATTACACCAAAGGACAATGCACATAAATTCGTGCGCACTCAGTAGTAATGAAGTTTTGCATGAGAACTATTCTTACTAAGCGCTACCAAAACACATATTTTCTCACTGTTTATATTCATATTTATTAAAAATGAAATATTATAAATTATAAATATAATATAGATAAAATTTCAATTCAATGAAAGATAAGATACTTTCATGTATAGAGTGGTATAAAACGTTTGTGATACACGGCATATTTAGGAAATAACTAAACAACGGCATACATAGCGTGATTTTTCAAATGTTTAATTTAAAAAGTGTAAAGAAACCGCGAGTAGACTATCCGTTTACTTTGGCAACATGCACCAAAAACAGGCGCCCCATCTTTCTGCGATGCCTCGTGTCTTCATAACGTAAAATCCCAAGTCCTTTAATACATGAAATATCAAATTCCGATTTACCGAAAATCGATATTTTTCTTTCAATATATCGTTTCGTAAAATCATACTTTCATAAATAACCAATATAAATTATATCGATATTTTTTCCTGATATCAACATCCCTACTTCCTAAGGCTGCGCTAAGTATTCCCGGGAAGCTGAATTTTTCACAAATTACATCTGTAACTGTAGGATACCACTTATAGGATGTTCACGGTAAAGTGAACACTTTCGGGGCCTAGTTACTTTTTCCTTTCAGCCATTTTTATCGTTTAAACACCTTTTAAAATAAATATTGCCATATAAGTAAAAACACAGTGTGTATACTCCACTGCACTCGGAAGAAAACGTCTAAGGCTAAAATGAAATTTATTTATTGACTGTTATTCCAAATGAGAGGTCTTTCAAAAGTGCTCCTTATCGTGAATAGCCTATACACTTAATGAAAGCTAATGGATTATACTGCAGATGCCACTTCGTAGTTTCCTTCCTTTCCATTGCGGAAAGCCATAAAAGTGCTGTTTTTAAACACTCTCGGTACTTTTTCTCTTTTGAATATATTTAACAGATAAAAGTAAAGAGTGGCAGCTGTGCAGGTTGTTCCAAAAGAGCATGTACCCCCAGATAACGCGAAGTGTACTTTGGTTACTAATTTTCAAAACCAATTTGATAAAGTGCCACAAACTAAAGTGACAGTTCTTGCATTGGAAAGCAAATTATTTTCAAAGGGAAACATTCAAAATTCCCTAAGATACGGACGGAAAAAAAAAAAAAAAAAAAAAAAAACCCGAAGTGAAGAATTCTTCGCCTCAGTGAAGTGTTCACGCAAGATGTCTGTGCGAAAATATTCAGGAGCATTAGAAGTGCCAAAATCGAGCTTGCACAGGCATTTACGAGCAGATCTTCTACTTCACCCATTTTGACCAACATTTGTTAATGAGTTAACTGATCAAGATTATGACAGGAGGAGGCAAGCATGCGAGAATTTCCTGGCAACATTCATCATATTGTCTTTACGAACCAAGTATTTTTATACTGACGAATGTGCAATTTATTGCAATACCCACGAACGAAATGTTTTGTTTGGGAGAAAAAACCCAGAATTTTACGAAGAACTTGATAACAATCCACCCTATGTTATAATCTGGGCAGCAATTAAAACACCTTACTGGGCCATTCTTTTTTAATGGATCTGTGACACAAAACAGTTATCTGAACATGCTTCGCGAATTGTTTGTTACACAACTTCATAACATTGGTATCAAAGATGATCACTGGTTCCAGTAGGACGGTTTGTTCCACAACTTCATAACCTTGATATCAGAGATGACACTGATTCCAGTATGATGGTTTATACCACAACTTCATAACCTTGGTATCAGAGATGATCACTGGTTCCAGCAGGATGGTTTGTTCCACAACTTCATAACCTTGGTATCAGAGTTGATCACTGGTTCCAGCAGGATGGTTTGTTCCACAACTTCATAATCTTGGTATCAGAGATGATCACTGGTTCCAGCAGGATGGTTTGTTCCACAACTTCATAACCTTGGTATCAGAGTTGATCACTGGTTCTAGCAGGATGGGGCAACACCCACAATTTCGCGCTGATTGTTAGAGCTTACCAGAATGACATTTTCCCCGGGTAATCGGATTGAAAGAGGCTCAGCAGCAGCACCTTGGCCATCCCAAGGCCCGGATTTGACGAAATGCGACAATACACTCTGGCGGCATTGTGAAGCAACAAGTCAGCAAGAACACATATGAAACCTCAGACCGACTGAATATCCTGTTCGTGCTGCGTTCCACAGCATCACCCCACAGATGTTACAGAGATTTAACCATCACATCTGACGTCATATTATTCTGTGTGCCGAGAACAATGGTCACCACACAGATGTGATTGACGTTTGAATTGATATGCGATTGTTGTTTTAACATTTAATGCTATGCGATTCAACAGAAAGTCGTTATTATATCCCATACAAACTTTGTTGTTTTACTATGTGCCAGGGGTATAGGGACTTTTGGGACATACCGTAGATAAGAGTTCATTACCTTTTCTAAGAAAAAAAATGGTTATCCTACGCCATTTATTTCTAATCGATGGAGCTCTGATGGGTCATTTGACCGCTTCCACCGATTCTTCACTTTTAAGTATTTTTTATTAAAGGTTTTAATATGTACATTGTATTAGATGGCTTTTCTGGGCTTTTTAGGCTGCCCTACTTTTTTCTAATTGCTCATAATCTGAACTCTAGTCAACGTATTTGTATTTTGCAATTATTAAATATTTGCGATCATTGTATCCAAGTTGTAATTTTGCATTTCACGTTTTAATTAATATAAATCTGTATGGCCGATTTATTGAATATGCTTACGTTTTGTAATATCTTTGGTTTCTAAAATGCGTGATATTTGAAAGTACTCAACAACCATCGTCTGAAGTGTGTGTTATTTTCATAGAACAGCACACTGACATTGAAAAAAAGTGTATTTTTACAATTTTAGGTTATCACGAATATAAATTTTTGTACATTAGTTTATACAAATATTACAGAAAGTATTTTGAAATGCGGGGTTACTTTCGATTACATATTAGCTATTCAAACAGATTAAATAATAATTTAATCATTGAACGCGTTCTAATTTAACCTAAAATCTCTGTTAACGAATAACAAAAATACCAGTAAGAAAAATTTGACTGAAACAGTTTTCTGTGCGCCAAGGCGTATAACTGGGAAGATAGCATTAAGAAAGACAGCCCAGAAAAGAATTTGCTTTTACAAACAGATGCGAGAAATGGAAAGCGAGGAAAAGTAAGGATAAATTCAACAGTATCTGAGAAAGGAGAATTTTAGTAAGAAGTATTAATGCAAGATGAAAAACGCGACGTCCGAAAAATGGAAACTTTTTCCGATGGGGAGTTTTTCTGTAACCAGTTCTGCTTTGTCGGGCGAGATGCAGAGCAGAGTGGGACAGAACTATGGGGATAAAAGATTGGGAAACCATGTAAAACAAAACAACAACAAAAAAAAAAACAAGGAAGAGTTTCATCTAACCCCGGCGGGCATTATACACATTCAGATGATGACCTGCGTGGAAGATGAAGCAACTTGCTTTCCTTTATGGAAAGAATAATGGGGAATATTACCTACCACTGAAGTGCTGCTCTATGGCATAGCAGGTGCACTAAGACAACAAGAAAAGCTGATTG
Source organism: Dryococelus australis (assembly GCA_029891345.1). Taxonomy (NCBI): domain Eukaryota; kingdom Metazoa; phylum Arthropoda; class Insecta; order Phasmatodea; family Phasmatidae; genus Dryococelus; species Dryococelus australis. Next base: position 71,281,187 of record CM057004.1, on the reverse strand, counting down.
CTCCAGCTGTCTCACTTGGAGAACTGCACCCTAACTTTCATTCGACTCTTTTTTTTTCTTTCCCGCTACCAGCGGAAAGAAAAATATGGCAAGTGCGTTAGCGTCTCTTACGGACGGATACGGCAGCAACTCTTGCGAAATGATAAACCGGATTGAGAAACAACGTTCCGGTTGTCTATGATAGCCAATATTTTTGGCCTGCTTTTTTGGCCTGCTTTGCTGAAGCTTCAATTTCAAAGTTGATGTAACCTTAAACTAGAGAAGACGCACTTTTCGATCTCAGATATCCCCGTGGATACTCATATATCCCAATTGTTTTCAGACCAACCACAAAATAAATCTTTCTTGTGCAACACACATCTGTACAGTTTCCCTCGTTATGTAAAATATGTAATTAAACAATTAACCGTTTACCAGGTTTGGAATTTCAGGCTACGAACGTCACGAATCTCTAAACCGTATACATTTCGTAACTATTCCAGCTTAGCATTTCTAAAATAAATATAACATTCCGCAAGGCAAATATACAATGATAAAAAAGGTCGACGACCTACAATCAGGCAGAAACTTAAGCGCTTTTGCAATTTTTTTAAAACTATTTTATGGACGCCGCGCGTAAGCGATTTCATCGAAATGGGCGAACAAAAATAATTTTTTCTTTACTTCCGCCAAATTCCGAGTCACTGCCCTATAGTTACATAGAAAGATGGTTGAGATGTCAAATGTAGGCCCTATTTGACAGGCTAGACGGTCCATGCACGCCCACTGCAACATGCATGAATATACAACGGCTGCAGTGGCTATACCACATGTTTCCAGTCACGTTCTGCATACTTCAGCGATTACATGTCTTACAAGCCTTATACGCAGAAAAGGCATACAGTACGCTTTCTATTACGTATAATAGAGGCACTTCGATTTTAATCATAGCAAAAGTTTATTGCTAATATAATATCAGTAGTGGCGTAACAAATTTGGTAATATAACTGGCTCATATAATTTCTTTATAAAATTTTTTAAAGTTACTTTTAAGGAAATTAACAAAATTTTATTTTCCATTTTTGGAAACGAAAACAGAACACTTTTTGCTACAAGTGTGCATACATTTCTCGATTGGGACCGGATGCACTTTACTTAGATTTGTAAATTATTTTGAATTCTTTGGTACTATGTCATGCAATAAATATGACATGTAAATTATTATTTGATAAAATGATTGACTGTCTGATTATCATTTACGTTAATATGAATTACAGTATAAATGATTTAAAATATTATGTTTATTATTTGCAGTTTGTGTAACAATAGCAATAATACATACGTAGATTTTACACCGTATGTAAACAAATTTTATTCAACTAATATAATTTCGCTGCGATGGTAGCAGGTGTACAACTGCCACCGTTTATGTTCCGTTAAATCACCCAGCGGTGTTGGCACTTTTGGTTCTCAAGTACACCCACATGTAACCCCAAAACGAATAATAATATATTCACCCCATGAAAACAAAACTCACGTATTAGATGAAAATGCCCGTCCGGCTGGAACCGGAGTAAAACCGGAGAAGTAGGTATAAACTCAGTTTTGTCGAATGTTATTACAGGGGCACTACTCACCTCCCGCTCAGGCGAACCGAGTTTCGTTCCCGGCGGAGTCGCTCACGGATTCTCGCGAGTGGGAATCGTGCAGGACGATGCCGCTGGTCGGCGGATTTTCTAGGGGATCTCCCGTTTCCTCCCTCCTCCCTTCATTCCAGCGGTGCTCCACACTCACCTCACCACGACGTTAAGAGCCGCCCAAATCTCTCCACTCGAACGGTAACTCACCGTTAGAGATGGGTAACACAGCGCTGCGCCGGCAATTGCCCTAACTCAGTTCATTGCACATGGTGCGCCAACTCACTTCCTTCAAAAATATGTAACTCCCGACTCAGTGCGCTAAGCTACGTGTCCACGGTGAGAGTAAGAACTCTCGAGAGTTGATACAACTATCGCGAGTAACTCGCAGAGACGTGTCCACATTGAGGGTATTTACTCTCGCTAGTCGGCTCTCAGGCAGATCTGCGAGTCGCATCTAGCAAGTAACTCTCACGTGGAGAGCATTTGGTTCGCGAGAGAACTCACTGATCGTCAGTCATGTCTCCAACTCGAAAGCGGAAAGTCGCTGCATCACTGATAGTGATGCTTCTTGAAAATAAAAGACAGAAACTGAGTAATATAAGACGAAGTTGCTGGGTTAGAGAATGGATCAAGAGACGGAATAAATTAGGAGCTTGTAGCACATTACTTCTCGAACTCATTATGGAAGATGCGGCACAGTTCCGCAACGTTATCAGAATGACAGCAGAAGACATTAAATGTTTAATCCAAAAGCATGGAGCTACGTTAACCAAACAAGACACTGCAATGAGAAATGCCATGAGAGTCAAGGACCGCATTGTGGTTGCACTACGGTTTCCGGCATCAGGTATGAAAAAACAGTCAATTTAAGAAAAATGTAATGCGTTGCAGTGTATGCACCTACATGTACGAATAACTATATTGCCATAATGTTGCAGGTGATTCCTACAGCAGTCTGCAGTACTTGTTCCGCATACCTGTCTGCACAATTGGTAGAATAGTGAAATAGGTTTGTGAGCAGTTGTTCGTACAACTGAAAGAAGACTATATGAAGGTACTAATTTATGTGTTTTCAGACCACGGTTCTACTGTTTGTATAAATTAACATGCTCTTGTGCTTGTGGAGACACGTCCTCTATCGAGTGAGCCGAAGTAGACCAAGATGTAAACTCGTCTTCGTCTACCATGTCTGCTATTGCTCGTCTAATAGTGCTCATTAGCCGACTTCTGTCGAAAGCATTCTTCATGTTCCGTAATTCCATAGCCACATACCAAGCGTGTCGTACGCATCGGTTTCTTTGTGTAAGAATTTACTGGTAGACACTATAGCAGCATTTAGCTCGGAATCGGCAGGGTCCATTGCTGTCTTCCTTTTTTTATTGGGTGCTGTATTGTTATCGCAGGGTGTAGTGGGCTAATCACACTGGGAAGCCTCAGTCATATCTGTAGGAAATTGTGGCTCAACAGCATTCCCGATTGGGGCCATGTCACTTTCAGGAGCAGCCTGTGAGCAAGACAAACTTTGTGTTGGAACGTGACTATACAAAACGTCGCATATAAAAATGCACATGCCGATAGTACTCAGTTAAGAGGCCTATTCACCTGAAGTCATGTACCACGTTTCAGGCATAGAAAGAGAGGAACGATCAGGGCGATACTATCACACGCTTCCACAACCGGGATCACTAACCTATAGCGTGATTTTTTTATTCGTATTTATTTTTTTATAAGACACGTAAAACAGGTGAACCTATTATTGGATTTGTGGCAAGCAGAAAGTAAAGTACAGTGCACATTTCAATATTTTTGTTTAATTAATTAGGTTGCAATTTTTTCAGATACAACAGTCTTTAAAAGTCGTTTGTAACCATTTTGGGGGGCCCTTAAACCATGTTTATAAGCGCGATGCCATTACATTAAACATAAAGGAGCGATGTTTAAATAGTGTGGTCTTGTAGTATATATACATAAGCACAGTAAACATAAAAACACTTGGAACAAGCTGTAACAAATTTTGTCCGCTAAGTGTGTAGGCCTCTTAACATTGAATTAGCATGTGGGTCATTACTGGGAATGGTGCACTATCTCCTTAGTTAACAACATTTTGCGGCAATATATTCTTTTAAGAAAGTGTATAGAATTCTTAATGGTATTTGATGCTCAGGTACACCATATCGTCACGAATAAACTTTTAGGTAGTAGTGGCGAAAAGTTGGTATGTATAGTGCACCATTCCCTTCAATTCAACATTATGGGCCTGGAAACAGTATTCCTACCGCAATCTACAATACGAGCTAACAATATAATGATTGTCCGTAAACAATCTGTAATTAATATGTGTGTTGTTTAACGGAACGAGAGTTGCGAGGTTCGATGACTCTTAAATTCCATGGTTTGTACGGCCAATTGGTGAAATATGGGGTGGTTATGGAGCATCGCCAGAATGCAAACGCGGAGGACTAGGGACAGCCCCGAGAAAATTCTACGACCAGCGGCATACTGTGGCAAAATTCCCACATGTAAACATCCGGGGAGTGACCCCGCCGGGTTTCGAATCCGGATTGCCTTGGTGGGAGGCAAGCACTTTAGCCGCTACACCACCGAGCCCCTGTTGAACCACATATGCACCATTGTATTTGGTCGAAGTGAAAGCTAGAGTTTCCGACATGTTCCTACGGAAACGTGTCTGCTTTGTTCTGTTGAAAATATTCAGCAGGCCTTCATTGTGTTGTTCGCATGTGTGCATATTGTTGCACGTTTAATTAATGTACTTTTTCACCCCCACAGTTTCCTGAAGCCCCTTCCGATTGGCTTGAAGTTGCCAACGACTTTGAACATCGGTGGAACTTTCCCCACTGTGCGGGGGCATTAGACAGCAAACACTGTGTTGTCCAAGGTCCCAATAACAGTGGTAGCTGCTACTTTAATTACAAGTCATCTCATAGTATTGTGCTCCTTGCAGATGTGGATGTCGAGTACAGGTTCATTTACATTGACGTGGGCTGTAATGGACGGGTATCAGATGGAGGAGTGTTTAGTCGTTCCACATTAGGCCAAGCATTTTTGTCCAATCTAATCGAATTACCTGAACCTAAATGTTTGCCTGCCAGAAATAAGGATATGCTATACTACCCTGTTGCAGACGATGTGTTTCCTTCTAGCACTTACCTCATGAAAGCATACCCCTACAGAGACCCCCTAGCTGATAAGAGGATCTTCAACGATCGTGTTTCTAGGGCTCGTAATACTGCGGAGAATGTATTTGGAATCATAGCTCAGAGGTTGAGCTTGCTTTATGTGTGTTACATAACTTCCTAGTACAACGAGCAGGGCAGCGGTTTCTATACCCGGGATCTGTTGACGGAGATACCCACGACGTTCAGCCTGGCGAGTGGCGGGATGAAGATGCGCCCACATCAGCGTGGTTTTCATTACAGCGACGAGATGTGCCTCCTTCCTCATCCCAGCGCGAAGTAAGGGAGGAGCTGAAGAACTATTTCATGACACCAGAAGGTGAAGTGAGGTGGCAATACAGACATGTATGATGTGCATACAAAACTGGCGTCCATTATACCACACTGTTGTCAGATATCAATCACTCCAACAACAGCAAGTCAGGCAATACCTGTATTGTTGACTTGAGCATGTGCATGTGTTAATTTGTAAATATATTGTGTGGACAAATATAGCTAGTATTTAGCGAAATAGTGTGATACTTGACAACTACAAATATGTTTTGCGTACTTTTTTTAACAAATATAATATCATATGTAGTCCTGCTAGGACATCATTATTAATTGCATACAAATAGATTGTCCCACTCAAGACTCGTTTCTGAATATGTATGTCTAAGACTTAAATATTATCTATGTCATTTACTTAATAAATATGATGTTGTTGACTTGGCCGTCATTGTCGGTGTGACAAATTTCATTGCATTGGCGTATTGACATTTACTCTTTTCTTCTCCACCAGCGCTGCCACTTATTTTCGTCCTTATTTTTTGTAGTTCTTGTGAAACCTACAAAATAAATAATTTTTAAAGGACAAACATTTTGTTATTGTTGTTAATATATATTACCTGCGGACATTAAATATTCTATTCTTACCTGATTTCGTAAACTGTGTATTTTTCTCAGTACTTCTTCATTCGTGCAGTTGAAAACATCCGCTATTTCCGTCAAGGCAGCATTCTTTTGGTCGCGATTTTTATATCTGTTACTCCGGCAATCCCACAACATAGGCCTACCTTCATACATATCAATCAGCTTGACAATGTCGTCATGTGACCACGCACGTTTCGCCATTTATTTACACGTCCATCCACACAATACTTGTGAGAGTACTCGAAACTATACGCTCCAAGAACGTTCCTTACGAGTAACTCGCGGAGAGTGGGGGTACAGCGTGTCCACGTGACACACCTGCTCTCAGCCAGCAGCCCTCCGAGAGTTGACTGCGAGTTTGCCTGCTGTCAGCGAGTTTCCTCTCAGTGCTGTGTATACGACGACAGTGCTCTCGAGATTAAAAACTCGCATTGTGGACACGTGGCTCTAGTAATTTAGATACCGGGAAAAAATATCGATATTAGTGTTATCGATTGTATTCGATTATATTGTAAAGTATCGTTTTACGAAACTATTGTAGACAGTAAAGAAATGTTGCGACTAACTAAAATGTGAAATAATAAGTCATAGCACCCTGCGTTACTTATATGCATTTGTAGCTGTTTTGTTACTAAAAAATACCACTTCAACACGTGGTCGGCGAAGCATCTGTAGTGCATTGCATGAAAAATGTGGTAGAAGAAATATGTTTTAACTCAAGACATAGCTAGAGTACCGCGAATTTTTACGAACACGTGTTTATTTGTAAAAAGTTTTAAAACACAATTTAAGCATGAAATTTAGATTTGAATGCTCTTACCTAACACATAATAATAACTTACACGGGCGAGCACTAGGTATACAAAATATAGCAACACAAAATGCATATGCAACCACGTAAAAAAACTTTCAATTGAAACGACTTGCGCGAATACCGATGGCGCACCATAGAATAAGTATGTAGTGATGTACTGTGCTGTTACAGCGCTGCGTGGGTACGCTCTGTGCCAGCGCCATGGCACGGTCGTTGAAGGACGCAGTCATTGCGCCATGGCGCAATTGAGTTGACACACTACGCCAACTTGCAGTATTATGGGTGGAAATATACTCCGTTACAGCCCATGGCTACGGAGGCGTGCTCACTGCAAGGTAGCACAGCACTAGATTAAGCGCATATATCCCTGTGGACATATGTTATTATAAGACACTTAGGTTATTTAGAACTTAGATTTAATTCATTAACTCCATTATTTTCTCAGGCTGTACCATCTCTTCCCGGATATCTAAAAACCAGTAAGTGTTGGCCCAGCTGACACTTACTGGCAACTCACTTTCTTCTCTTCAAATTTCAGGTTCTGTTGGGGAATCGGGGGGAAGACACCCAATAGCGCCACTTCCCCACCAGAGAGGTGTACAAACACCTCTCTGGTTAAGCCAGTGTTTCCCTCCAATTGGCAAGGCAAAGGCGAATAAAGTTCCTGTCCCCTTTCTACTAGGTTTTTCATCTCTACTAACACGAGCATGTTCCACACATACTCTGTCTCCTGTAGCATTTCTGTTAAATACATAAAAAATTTTGAATTATATTCTGTCGACTGGGTTTTTACGGTGTCTATGTCGGTTTTTTCCAGTCTCTTCTAGTGATAGCTTAGCTATACGTACACTTAGGGAGGTAGTCATGGCCCCAATTGCAGGCCATGGCTGCCCAATCTATCTCTGCCGTGATGCATGTCTCCTTGCATGATTTCCTTACCTTGTAGGTGTAAGAAGTCTAGCCCTGATATGCAATAAAATCCCGCCCTATCCACCGGGCTTTCACTTAACACTTAGTTACATAGATATAGACAAAACCCATTTTCCCGAAAAGAATTCGTGTCAAGTTGTACTTCAACACACTACTTAAATTCAGATCCACTTTCGCGATTGGCTCGCGTCAACTGCAGCGCGTCTTACATGTCTACCTGAGAATCGCGGGCGTTCAGTATCGGAGTAACTTAACTTCTCATTGGCCCGGTAAAACACCGCTTTGTCTTTAACGAATGCACGCGGCCAATAACAGAAGAGAAACTGCACGAGTGATGCAATAAGGTAATTGAAATATAGTTTCTATGGAATTTTTTTCCGCAAAAATCGGTTATTCCTAATAATATATAGAGTTAGGTATTCCGCGGATTTATAAGTAGCCGCGATACTGGAAAATTCCTTCCCATCGCAACAGTTTTAATATAAATTAACAAATACGTCAAGGGACTTAATTAAGAACCACGAGAGAGAACGTGGTTAATCAGGTCTCATTTACCATTCCATTGCTTCTCTCCTCTCTTCCTCCCAATATGGCACCCCATGGACGAACCCTGGCAGCCGCCTATAGGTACCGTTAACGAGGATAGCTCCCTTCCATATTGGCTTTCGTTATTCCCCTTCGTATTCAATATTTTTAGATGTGGTATTAATAGAAAACCCTGCAATTTTTCCTAGTAAAATGGCAGCAACAATCTACACTCTACAGTCATCTACACGCGCGCGCGCGCACACACACACACACACGCGCGCGCGCGCTCGAACAGAAATCATTTGTTTGTTGGCTATTGGCACACGCGACAACTCATCCTCCTTTTCCATCGGGCCACAAGCATTGAAAGCTACCTGAGTGTTTAGTGTTTAGCTAGTATTGGTTTTGAGTCCTTCAGGGTGTGTCGGATAAACGGAGGCCTAATGAAACACGTTAGTCTAATATATACTTGTATGCTGCCTACTTTGGTACTAAATGACGTATATTACCAGGCAAAGTATGTTTTGGCATATGAGATTACTTACCAATTCAGTACATATATTTTCTCTTGCAAGATACTAACAAACAAACAGGGAACTTACGATCATAATTCCAGGCGTGTTAACACTAATAGCAAGATAAACAATATGTCTTTTAAAATAGCCGGTACGTTACACCTTATGCCTTAACCGAGCAGGGAAATGAAATACTACTGAGTGCGCACAGTTGCATCAGCGGGTGAGAAGTTGCCCCTGTTTACGGTATTCTTTAGGCGTTGCGACTAACAATTTGCTTGTTTCAAACCGTGTTTGTACGAGTACAGCGCTGTGAGTCACCGTGTCGTGTGTCGTAAGTATGTGTTTGTTCTTTACGTTACTGGCAGCAGGTGTTAGTGAGAAAACGGAGTGCAGTCTCTACAACAAATGGCTTCTCAGTTCCCTCATCAAACGTTGTTTCCTGTGGTGTACAGTTCAGACAATCAAGTTTCCCCCTCCCGCCTGCCAGGCGCCTGCTGGGACTGCGTCGCAGCGTGTTTGAAGTAGGCCCTACTCGTTGTCCATGAAACTTTATTAAACGCGCGTCTAATATGCTGGTCTAAGGAAAGAACATACAATTCAGACGAGAGCTGTTGAGTGCTTTCATGATGTCACGCACATTAAAACACCATTTTAGAGTAATCTAAAACGACTAAAAGCCAATTTTTGAACCACATTAACTCAAAATATGCGCGTCAGATATACATACAAAATTATTCAAGGTCCCTGCATTGAACCTTCCTGCAGACTGTCCACCAATCCTCACTTCTATATAAATGCGAAAGTGTGTTTGATAGTCCTTCTTTCACGTCAAAACGGAGCAACGGATCGACGTGATTTTTTGCACAGATATAGTTGGAGGGTCGGAGAGTGACATTGGCTACTTTTTATCCCGGAAAATTATCTAATTTCTTTCAGAGATGTAAATAGGTACTGGATTAATCTTTTCTTAGGATTACTGAATAAAAAAAAGCATTGTTAAAAAATTCCGTCATTTCTCCTTTCTTTTTTGTTTATGGGCGGACCTTTCCTTCCAAAACGCCATAGTGGCCCAGTGGCTAGAGTTAATTAAAGTGGGGCCGCATTAGCTCAGTGGGTAGAGAACCCAATAATGGGGCCGCAGTAGCTCAGTGAATAGAGAACCCAATAGTGGAGCCACAAAATCTCAGTGGGTAAAGAACCCAATAGTGGGGCCGCAGAAACTCAGTGGGTAGAGAACCCAATAGTGGAGACGCAGTCCTAAATGTCATGCGAACGAAGTTACACAGATCATCTAGTAAAATAATGTAACCGCTGAAAGTCCCATAGGTATAGGTCGTTCACAGTAAAGTGAGCACTTTTGAGGCCCTAGGTCCTAGTTCCTTTATTTTTTCAATCAATTTATATCCTTCCACCATTTGTTAATGTAAACCCTGCCATGTGAGTAATAAACACAGTGTATACATTCACCATATCCAAAACCAAAAGTCCAAGGCCATAATTAAATGTATTTATTGAATATTATGTCTGATGAAACAGCTTCAAAAAGTGCTTGTAAGTTTAAACAACCTATACACGCAGTGCGACTAGAACACTACGCGCCAGTTCAGAGACTTGCGTGTAGCGGCGATGGCGAAGTTGATGATCGCGCGCATCGCTGTGGCTTTATTGTTGCTGCGTCTCATACGCGAAAATAGCTCCAGATAGAAACAACCAGACACGGGCAACGAGAGAATACCTAGTACCATACCTAGCAAATGTCATCCAACGGATATTGCTAGTTATGGTCCTCCATTACGAGATAATGGGATGTATAAACCTTCACCTGTCAGCAATGTGCTGCCGCCCTCGTGCTATAGTCTTACTTCTAACGTACAAACACTTCTACGTTGTAAACAAAATTATACGCAGTTAATGTTCACAGCAGAGCATCAAGTATGTTGCAAATCCTTTCGGTGGAAGAGTGGAGAGATTTGGGTTGCCATTGATATCGAGGGAGCAGAGCACTAAGTATGTTGCGACGGAAGAGTGGAGAGATTTGAGTGCTTGTTAATATCGAGGGAGCAGAGCACCAAGTATGTTGCGATGGAAAAGTGGAGAGATTTGAGTGGCTGTTAATATCGAGGGAGGAGAGCACCAAGTATGTTGCGACGGAAGAGTGGAGAGATTTGAGTGGCTGTTAATATCGAGGGAGCAGATCACCAAGTATGTTGCAATGGAAGAGTGGAGAGATTTGAGTGGCTGTTAATATCGAGGGAGCAAAGCACCAAGTATGTTGCAATGGAAGAGTGGATAGATTTGAGTGACTGTTAATATCGAGGTCTTGTGAGCCGAGGAGGGTGAAGCGAGGCGAGTATGTAGCAGCGCCAGCGGTGGGAACCGGAGATTCCCCCAGAAAACCCGCCGACCAGCGACATCGTCTGGCACGATTGTTACATGCGAAAATCCGGAAGCGACCCCGCCGGGGACTCGAACCCGGTTCGCCTAGGTAGGAATGGAGTAGTCTAACCACTACACCACCGCGCCCCTTTCGCTGGAAATTTATAATTTCAGAATAGATAAACACACAGAAGGGAATGGCGTGGCGGCTCCTGTGGTGCGAGCTGATTTGGCTGGGCGAGGCTGTGGGACCTAACGTCTGCCTGACTACTGCTCGCTGCGGAAGTCTTCTTATTGGCGGGGTCGCCGACTGGCGAGTTAGTCGCCAGGCGCTGATTGGCGAAAGGTATTTAGGCATGCTGCAGGCTGCAGTGCCGGAGGTCCCTTTGCTTGCGCTGTATGCGGCTGCTTTACCCCCTCTGTATTCTTAACCCATTAAGACCCAGTGTAGGCCACAATATTGTATACATTACGCACGTGTAGGTAATATTTTGCCTGTATTGCACACTGCGAATCTCTATATGAAACTATCATACCTGTGGTTGAATTATTGGCAAACCGTTTCACTGTCCTTTGTCATAATTGGTTCATACAAGTGGGTCTTCTATTACGCCCATTTATCCTATACATCCTATTTTTCCAACTCATTTTGGGAATCTGCAATGACACTAAGTTTGGATTAGGTTAAGTTAGATTAGGTCAGTTTGATTAGGCAACCTTAATCAGTGTAGGTGGGCCTAGGTGATTTCAATCACAATTTTACATTTGACATACACGAACATATAGCCCACAGCTCATTGGCTGTGACAATGAAACAAGTGTTTTGTCGACTTAAGTACAGCACGAGTCATAAAATATTTTATTCGCAACACCTAAAACCGTAAATTAAAGAGAGCCTGAAAGAGTTTAGTTCCCTGTGGCTGTGATATTGGGTCGCAGTTGTTTGCGCACATTTTGTGTAGCCATGAACCAGAAGTAAACAAGAAGCAACAGTGTGCTCGAGTCATGTATAGTGCTGTACAAGTATTACGCACTCCAGCAGCAGCAGCCACCAAATTAAATGAAAACACAGCTCCAGTTTACAGAGGAATGTAAATTCTACACTGTTTCAAAGTCGATTCGTCAAATACTCGAGGCTCTACTTACGAGAGAGAACCAAATTTCAGTAGTTTGTTCATATATATACGGAACTGGCCGAGAAAAAGGTTTTGTTGAATCAAACTAAGTTTGTTTGGCGTAACCGAAATGAATAATTTGTATAGAGGCAGTGAGATATCTTGTTGCGATCAAATTTTTTTTATTCTTATTAGGTTGTCCCGAACAAAGATTTGGTTGTCGCAACTGAAAATTTGTTTAGCTCTAATAACATCACAGAGTTTCGGTTAGTATAACAAACCATTGGAAGTCTGAGCAAAATTCCATCCTAGACCATTTGCGTCCGAGCATTGCGCCCAGCCTACCTCGGATATAGGCTGTTCACGGTAAACTGATCACTTTTGAAAGGGACCTGAGAAAAAAAGTCACTGCCCCTGCCTGCATATATTTTAATGGGCTCACTGAGTGACATTCGCCCAGTAAAGTTGGTAACGATGGATGGAAAGTAGTTCCATATCTAAACGTCGTATAAAAAGTGTTAGGTAACCATTTGTGATAATTTAAATTATTTCTTTCGCTTTCTGTGTTTTGTTTAATGCATCGAAGTACAAAAAATGAGCAGATTTGTAGAATTTTTACTTTCTAATAATTTCATAGTTTCAATTGACCGACGTATGAATAATGTGATGAGGCCGATGGCAATGTTAGTTTTACATAAGGTGGAAGAATAAACAATGTGCGTACAAGTATATCTTAAGCAGGGCTTTCAAAAGTGTTCATTTTACCGTGAACAGCCTATAAGTATATGCACGTTGCGTATTCTTATGCCTTATGTAAAATTAACATACCCATGGATCTCATCACTTTATTCATACGTCGGTCAAGTGAAACTGGGAAATTAATTAAATAATAAATATGTAACAATGTTGCTCGTGTTTAGACTTCAATGAATAAAAAAAAAAACAGGAAGCGAAAGAAATCATTTAAGTTATCACAAATGGTTACCCAACACTTATTTTTTTCGTCGTTAAGAAATGGAACTACTTTCCCTCCATCATTGCTAACTTTACTGGGCGAACGTCACTCAGTGCGCCCATTAAAATTTATGCAGGTACGATCAGTGACTACTTTACTAAGGTTGATTTCAAAAGTGCTTACTTTATCGCAAACAGCCTTTAAAATGATTATAGTCTATTCGCGAGTTCTTCACATTTTATGAATCAAACTTATAAAAAAAAAAAAAAAAAAACTCTTCTATACTCTTGTTAACATAAAAGCAACTTATTTCTGTTAAATTTAACTTCGACTTATATTTCATCTATAAAAGATTTTTTTGTTTTTCATTTATAACTACGTGAATAAAGAAATAGACAATGTGGGTGTGTTGGTAATGCCCAATAAGAAATAGTTCTTATGCAAAATATTATTACACTAAGTGCGCACGAATGCGATGCGTTAACCCTCTGGTGTAATTTTCTCTAAGCTTAGTCTATGTGAGGTTCAGGAATAGTCTGTAAATATAACTTTAACAGGGCTTCATACAAGTTTAACGTAACCATGAATGGAGTACACGTACAAAGTTGGAATATTTTTCAATGCATACAATTCAAATACTGAACGTGCGCAAATAAATATTTCCAATTTTAGCCTAAAGATTTACTTTTTAGTTTCCTGTTGAACTTGTTTTATTAAGATGCGTAGCCCTATGGCATTATTAGGCCCGTTCTACAGGGTGAGCCATTTAAAAGCGGCCCCGTGGAACATGTATGCAATGGAGCGAGGGAATGAGGAAATACAGACCAGCGTGAAAACAACATATATGCGGATCCTGAAGCAGGACCTGAACCTGCAAGCGTACAAATTTACTGTGGTGCGTCAGTTGCTGGATGTGGACAAGGCAGCTCGAGTGCAGTTCTGGGAGTGGATTCTGTCCAATATTGCTCCGGAGGTGTCGCAGGATGGATACGTGTTCTTCTCCGATGAAGCATGGTTCCATCTGCCAGGGTACGTAAACTCCCAGAACAAGCGCCGTTGGTCAGGTGATAATCCGCACGTGTTGACGGAAGCTCCGCTGCATCCTCAGAAACTCGGTGTCTGGTGTGCCGGGTCATCACAACTTTCGGTGTCGTCTGCACACCTGCCTCGAGGTCAATGGCGGCCACTTCCAGCACCTACTCTAGGTATTTTGTTGTCGCACTGAACTGTTTCTCCTCATTCCGTCGCTCCGTTACACACATGTCCCACGGAGCCTTTTTTAAAGGACTCATCCTGTACAATGCACGGCTACATAAGAAAACTGACTCGGAAATGCAAGCTTCAAGCCGACGACTTGGGATGAATTCTAACCATTCTACAATACGAAGAAACGTACAGTCTTGCAACTTACGAAATCAAAAATATTCAGATGTTGTAAATTACTGATACAGGATTCGTAATATACACATATCATTTTGTATATTTTTTACAGTGTTTAAAAATACGTAAATACTACTGCCCAACCATGTGCAATTATTTATCAAAACCAAAATGATAATCGCCACGGAAAATCGAAGCACTTGTTGCCGTGTACACCACAATGACCACGAAAACAAATATCAACAAACCAAATACTCTATTCCTATTGGCTACATGGATTCACGGACACGGAAGAGTTGGCAGAGGCCCAGCTTTCTTACGTGTATCCATACGTAATTGTCACACAAAATGCAAACAATTTCTTGAGCTGTATTTTCGAACGAAGGCAATCAAATTAGTAGCCAAACAAATGTGTAGAGTTGATTCAACAAAATATTTTGTTAAGACTAATTTCTTTTCACCCAACACAGAATGTTTGATTATTCAAACGTGAATTTCGTTAGATGAATAAAATTAATTTTGTTGCCTTTCAAATTTTCTTTACGCAACAAAATATTTTGTTGCGGAAAGTCAATATATTTTAGGCCCTATACAAACTAATATTTGGTTGGTCTTTGTACCAGTGTATGCTGCTCAATGGCGGACTCCTAAAATATTTCCCATTTTCCCTAAAGTAAAACACTTTACATAAATGGTATTACTTTTCCAGAGGAGTAATACTTACCAACGCCCGTAACCAAAAGCAACTTGTATTGAAAACGAAAGCTAGAATCATCAAATGTAACAATTTCGACGAGTCCACGAGTACAAGGAAAGTAAAATTGGCATTAATTATTCTTTTTTAAGTCAGAGTACTTCCTTAGTAAATTAAGTTTGAACAATTACAGCGAATATTAAAGTTAAAAAAGGTCTTTTCAAAATGCTAATCACGACGGATAAGTGTAAGGTTTTCGACCTCGCAGCTCGAGCTATGGCAATGCAGTCTTGTCGTGTATACTTAGCGGTGCGTACATCCTTTATCTCCACAGATGGGGACCATTACGTCTGTAATCCACATAATGTAATGCAACCCGCGACACAGCGTCCTGTCGAGAATGCCACCGCCCAACAAAACATATTGCATCGAATTTTTAGACCAAGAGTTTGATATTTCCATATTGAAATCCTAATGAGAATAACGTCTTTTTTTAAAAACTTAGTGACGTATTTTAAAGATAGCCTGCAAATGTATTCAAGGCACATTACATTACACTTAAAGCTTACAACAGATAACTCGTGGCGACATTAAACCGGTAAAAGAAAAGGACTACACGAAGAGCACATTTTAAAGCACTTCTAAATTTTTCCATTTAGCCAATTTTTTATCTTTCCGCCACTTTTTAGTATCAACATTGCTATGTGAGTAATAAATACGGCGTATACTTCCACCACTCTCAAAAGTTAATGTCTGAGGCTCCAATAAAACACATTTATTAGTTATTAATGCCTGCACTTTATCGTGAATCGCATATATCAAACGTGAATGACAAATTTGACATTAACGTCCTCGAGTACTTAAAAGGCGGGAATAAACTGAGTTGTAGTATAGATGAAAATTTTTGTCAGCTAATGAGGAACAATATCACGTACTTTCTTCTCGTACTGGCACTAATCCGGAAGACAATGGGGGCAAAGTACCCTTTTTCCGGGGAAACTAAGTATCCTTTACCTCATTAGCGATCCCGCAGACAAGCTGCTCCTCTGACTGCGTGGACATGTTCCTCCCCTCGCTGAAGATCTTCGAACGACAGATAATGAACACGCAAAGAGTCTACAGACTACAGGTTACACAAGCTACGCTCAGCAGAAAAAAAAAAAAAACAACTAAACATTCCCGTTGCTTATGTAACCAGCGAGACTGTTGTTCAAACATGTGACTGAAAGGTTAACTGAAACTTACCAAGGTGATCGTCTCCTGAAAATAATTATGATGCACAATAAATGCTGCCGCGTTTAAATACGAAAGAGGATGTTGAAATCATTAAAAATACAGTGTGCCCGAAAAGTTTTTCCCTGGTTACAAAGTATCTTTAAATCCGCTATATGTAAGATAAAGATGTGTAAGTACTGCCAATATGTAGGCAAACTAACCAAGTTTTTGATGCAACAGGATAACACATCAGTAAGTAACCACGTGAGCGCCCTTGGTAGCGTGCAGCACATCTAGTCGATATTCAATTACTCTCCATACATTAGCCAACATCACAGGAGCGCGGAGGCCAAGCTGTCGGGCCATCACGACCGATCCATCGTCCAGGGAAAGTCATATCAAGATAGGCACGAACCTCCAAACCCCAATGAGGCGATGCACCGTCTTGTTGGAAAAAGACGCCTGGACGATACTCAAGCGACTGAGGAACAGTAAACAATTGCAACATGTCCAGATACACTGGGGGGGGGGGGGGGTGATAGCGCCCTCAGCGAAAAAGAATGGTTCAATAATTTCTTCATGCAAAAGTACGCACCAAATATTCACATTTGGGCTCCCTCCTGTATAGGCTGTTCACGGTAAAGTGAGCACTTTTGAAAACTCTCTCATTCGGAATAATAGTCAATAAATATATTATATTTTATCCTTAGACGTTAACTTCCGAGTGCCGTGGAATATACACACCGTGTTCGTTACTTACATTGCAATATTTATTTGAAAAAGGTGGTTAAATGACAAAAAATGGCTTAAAGAAAAAAGTAATTAGGGCTTCAAAAGTAATCACTCTACCGTGAACAGCCTATATACACTCTTAACACCTCACCAGGGGGCTCTAAACCCCAAATTACGGACGTTACGTTATGCTGGTTCACTAAACCACTGACAAAAAATGTCGCCTCATCAGGAAAAACAACACTTTCGACATAGCCATTATCGTCTTCAGTACTTGATAACATTTCGAATGTAAAGTCATACCGACGCGTGGCGTCATTGGGCAACAAAGCTTGAACAATTTGCACCTTGTAAGCACGAAACAACACTCGTTTGTGTAAGATGTTATGAGGAGAACTTTTTGCCATCTGTAATTCACGCGAGGTCCTACGCACTGATTTCTTGGAACTTCGCACAAACGACTGTTTTACTTCTTCCACCCTTCCACCTGAGGTTGATGGTCGGCCGGTTCTTGGTAAGTCAGCAACACATTTTGTGTGCTTGAACTTTGCACCGTCGTGGTTCGAAACTCGATCCGAGATCGGATCTAAGATCGACGCAGAAAACTGTTGCACCATTCGCGTTCAGGGCTGAACTGGAGATCGAGATAAAGTTCATTTCGAACCGCCGAAATTGGAAGTTCGAAATCTCGATCCGAGATTAGCAGCCATCGTCGATAAATGTAGTTTGAAAATACTCCAACAGATAGAACTACGTTCGATTGTTTTCCTCGGTAATTAAAACAACATTATACGCAGTTGAATATTATTCAGTAAAATTCGTACAACAATAATTCACTTAAAACAGATAAAACATCGCACATCTAGTTCTACCTATAGTGAAAAATACGCCTACTTCCACGACGTCACAGATTACGAACCAATAGCAAAATTTGTCTCATACTTAATCTTGATCTCTCACTTTGGAACCAAGATCCAGAATCATAAAATTTCGTTGGTGCAACACTTTTGCATTGGAACCAAGATCAAACTGGATCCTGGTTCGGGACTAGGATCATTCGATCTCGGATCGGGGAAGATGTTGGTGCAACCGGGCACATATGCTCTTGACATTGGGCGGAATCATTCCACAGGATCTCTGAATGTTCCTCTGCACTGTGATCGGTGGACAGTTCTCGTGGTACCAGAGGACGCATTGATATGAGCTTTTTCCTCATTTGCGAACATGTACAGTTTCCCGGACACTGCATCAGCTACACTACAACCACATTACTGAAGCCTGCAACATAAAAATTTGTTAGTTTGCCAACATTTTAGCACCAGTTTCATAAATAAAGTTTGTACTCAGGGATAGTCATTTCGGACATTCTGCATTCTGAAAAGAAAACTGCTGACGTACGACATGCAAAATACCGCCGTATGTAACACAAGCAATAAGGGCAGCCAATCACTGAGATCCTGCTTATTATTTTATGTCTGCGCAGATATGTTTCCTGTTGTCTGTTTTGAAGTATGCTTTCTCTTCGCGTTGTTACATTGAATGCATGGGTGTGACAATATTATACCCAGTAAAACAAATTTTAACTTTTTTAGAAACAAGTCTTAGGAAATTAGATGCCAATTTATTTTTAACACTACAAGTGAAGTATTGAATATTTACTACACACTCTTTTATAAATATACGAAACTTGAAAACATTTTTTTCAAGAATTATACTTATAAGAATAACCACTTTTCTACACTTTTATTCATCACTGATTTCGATTAATATCGTTATACTTAATTTAAATGATATGTCAATACGGTGTATTTCACCCTTCAAACAGAAGACTAAGGTTGTACTCCTAAAAGGTGAACGTTAGAATCACCTTGGCCTTGTTTATATAACGAGAGAAATATTCATGTTTAACACTTTTGTTATTCTGTTGACACCTTAAAGCCAACTCGTATGACCTCGAAATGATTGATCACGATTAAAGACATTTAATTTATATCTGAACCGAAAACAATTATGAACATATTACAGTATTCACAAACCATTATTATCTACTGAAATTGAAGTGTAGGCCTATATGTTCGTAGTATTAATTAGAATATTTATTATTTGTTCTTTAATGGAAGTAATGGATATCTGAGAAGCTAACGTAAAAAAAAAAAATGAGCCCGAAGTCACATGGAAATGTTCATTTCGATACGCGGAAAGATAGGCAACCAACGGGCTGGATGTAGAAACTAAGCAAGCCTGTCAAAAGTGCTCACTTTAACGTGAACAGCCTATATCATTAACTACCGTCAGCACCGAAAAAAATTCCAATAAAAGATTGTAACTGTAAGAAATCACATAATACAATGTTATTAATCACACCTTCTCAACAGTTAGGCTGTTTCCGAATTGTCAGTATATACGTGTAAATACGTACATTTGCGAACTAGCAGTGATATGTACTTGTTAAAACTATTCGGGCAGTCATCGCCTCTTCAAGTTAGATTGGTCGCACTTTCTGGCGGAAATATCAGAAACTATGTGACAACAGAAAAATGCGGTGCATGGTATTATATATACGTTACAACCTCTATGGTTGTGCATAAAGAGAACACATAACCATATAAACATTTATTATTATTATTTTTGTCATGGTTTCGTACCTTACGAGCTTAAGGGCTGAAACAGTGCTTTAGCCGGGAATGAAGAATTAATAGGAGAATTTGTGGGCGCGTATTATTTACAGGAGGGGAATGAAAGGCGGCGCAGAAATATTGCTGTACACTGGTTGCTTGGAAGAGCACCAAAGCAACAGGTGTGTGTTGTTTTGAACGAAAACTTACACACACAAACATGCCAATATAATGCCTGTTTTTGGCCGTCGTACCCTTTGAGTACAAATTGTAGAGAAGAAAAAAAAATTGCAGGTATAGAAAGTCGTGTTCATCTGTATCCTGAGGTTATGTTCATCTGCTCAGCTTCTCTCGATTTCACAAGTATTTATATCACACCAATAACCTTGGGGTATTGCTTTATCACGTCGGTGAAAGACTAAACAAATTAGGGCAGTTGTTATGGGATTTTTTAAATTTATTTATCGTATGTAAAGAGGCGATACGTACTTTACCATGTGTTTGAAATATACACATTGATAACAAAAGAAAGACAAATACAATTCAATGGAATTTGTAATAACTTTGAAATGCAAATTGCAATTGTAATATTATTTGTAAGCGTACGCCAGTCAAATATGCTGCAGACGTCTATAAAACGCTCATAATTTTATTCATAGTTGGAAGCACATTTATTAAACTGACAATTATTTACACATACAACAGAACGGCATTTTGTAAATAATTATTAACTTCTCAAACTTGCGAGCTTTATAACCACAAAACGTACACGTTAATTTTAACAACTGAAATAAATATGGTGACTGCCGTAAGAACGCAAGTATGCTCAGCAAATAAACAATTTCGTTTACTAGTCAAGTATAGAGCCTGTGTGTACTATACTGGGAATTCGGATAGTGCAAGTATATGCATGGTGATGTTACTTTCGGGGACAGGTACGCACAAGTAAGCATTTCAAGAGTATTCGGGAGAAGCCTTAGTTCACACCCTACCAAGCCTGCAACCACAGAATTTAAATGGGAAATCAATGTTAAAGAAATTCTTTCTCGACGCATTAATTTTGAAGATAACCGTCTCAAACAAAAAGTATTCAACGTGATATTTCTTGCAGAATACTATCACGCTAAGAAATTTTGCCAGTTTTTATGTTAAGAAGTTTTTTCTAAAATGCAACATTAACATTAACATTTTAGAAAACAATGTGAATGTGAATATATATATATATATATATATATATATATATATATATATATATACATACACACACACACACACACTAGGGGGCCCAGACCGTGACCTTTTTATATTGTCACGGGGCTAGAACAGTTACCATGTTAAAAAAACTTGGTTATCAAAAGAAAGACTGGAAAAAATATTGCATAGATATACGTAATAATGAAATGATGTGAAATTAACTCAACATTGAAGCAACTGCGGCCCGATTGACATTGAATATTTAAGGCGTCTAAATTTTCGTTGGAATTTTACTTTTGAAATTCGAACACCATCATAAATTTATTTTAGAAATTATGCTCCCAGAAGTTAAGTTTTTGGTAGTCGCCGCAGCAATATTTAAGAAGAGGCTGTAGGCTAAGTCGTAGATAATTATTTTGAGTGTTAAATTGACGAGGCGAAAAGGACGCCGAGACTACGACGCCGGCGCCATGCAACGAGATAGCGCCAGAGGACCTCAGGTGACGCCAAGGCAATTTAACGTATGGAAAGCTTAAGTACATTAACTGTTTTTCAAGTATTGAACTTTAAGGAACCTGAACTTTTTTTTACTAAAGTTACTATTTTGATTTTCAACGATTTGACTGTGAATTCCATGAGTATGTTAAACCAGTAGTCCCGAACTTTCGCATATGAGATAGTATAGCCGGAGCAATATGGAATGAAGACTAAAAGACTTATTTTGAACTTTCAATATAAATCCAGAGTAATTTTTATTTGGTGAAGTATCACATTTGAGATAGTTAAGTGATGAACTGACTTTTAACATTTAATGAATTATTAGTGAATGTGATTCAAAAAATTTAAGAATTTAAGTAAGAGCTTACCAAACTTCCTGGAAATTTAGATAGGAGGCTACTTCCGATGGAAGCTGATTAATATTTTGAACTGAAATCTCAAGTAAACGATTTATTAAATTTTTTTTAAATATAGAAGCTCTAAAGTTTCACAGCAGTTTTCAATCTTTTATTTTATTTTAATTTTGCATTCTGATTTATCCCTATTCTTACTTGGATGGTGGTATGTCATTTATGTTAATTATCATGCAGTATAATTTCATTTTTGAGTAAAGATATTTCTGTCACACACACATATTTAGTTTTGCACCTTGTTGAATTATTCACATACTTGGGTCTGAGTTTATTTATTTCCTTTTCTTCATTGATAAATTAACTATCAAGGTTACACATGTTTGATTTAAATGAAGTACTGTTAAGGTTGGAATGTGTTTTCTTTTGCATGAGGTTTACAGCATCACCGGAGAGCTTCTGATTCTAGTGTGATAAGACCAAGGTCATATCACGAATAATAAGGCGCCCAAAAATCTATTAAATCATTGTAATTATTCTTTCTCCCAACTCAACCCAAACAGATTTACAACCACACAATTACAGACACTGTTTCAGAGTGGCGCACAGCGAGAACCATTACAATCTATAACACTGATGTATTGAGAAGAAATTTTCTTTAACTTTGATTCCCCTTTTAAGACTGTAAGCACGGTCTCGCATACTTAGGAGACATGTACATTGGGCGTAGTGCAGTCGGTAATTGTTTTATTTTCCCATTCTTAGAGAGAAAGGCGCATTGCTCTGAAAACGTTTACCGTAGGTCACGTACAGGAACACAAGGAAAACACTTCCGCGGAGACTAGACTTCAATACACTTCGTTCACGTCCGCAAGCTTTCCTATGGGAGTTGAGTGGAGAGATTTGGGCGGCTCTTAACAACGAGGTCTTGAGAGCCGATGAGGGCAAAATTAGGTGAGAATGGAGCAGTGCAGGAATGTAACGGCAGGAGGAAACGAGAGATTCCCGAGAAAATCCATCGATCAGTGGCATCGTCCGGCACGATTCCCCCTTGGCGAAAATCCGGGAGTGGCCCCGCTGGGAATCGAACCAGGTTCGCCTTGGTGGAAGGCGAGCGGTCTAACCACTACACCACCGCGGCCCCACTGCGCACAAAATAAAACTGACGCGTTAGACAGCCTTGTCTTCTTTCCCCGGCGATCTCGCATCAACGACGCCAGAATACCAGCACTGCTATAAAGGAGTTCACGAGGGCCCGCCGAGGCGAAGGGGCTTACAAATCACATAGGGTTTAGGGAGAGGGTGGGGAAAGAAGTGGGTGATGCACAGGGGGGAAGAGAAGGAAACCCACCCTTCCAAGTCAATACCACACCCCCAGGCTTCCAGTAATTGAGTCTGGTGCACAATGGCCGGCCGACTCACCCCTTGCTTGTACTGCGCCCTCGCGTTTGAAAATAATGACGCCCGGGCCAACGGAATAAATATGCGCGCTCCCAGACTTTTGTTACAATACTACAACACGGCGACGCAGCAAGGCTCGGCAGGTGCGAGTTCAGGCAGTGGGAAACTCAAACACATTTTTCGGAGAAGCCGATCGAAAATGCTGGATTATAATTTTTTTTTGAGGAAGAGACAAATACGTCCCAAAACACTGCATAGGCTGTCTCTCGCTATGATGAGGTGATGATATTTTATTTACCGTCTGCACGCAAATTACAGACATTCAATATTGGAGAACCGAAATTCTCATTGGTTCGATAAAACGGGGGAACATATCCATCACAAACGACAGCTAACAACGCCATAAAAAAAAAAAAAGATGTTTCTCTGACACGAATTAATTTCTGACACCAAGTGTGTAAAGAAATCTGTAAATACATTCGACAAACTTCAACACTGTATTTGGCTTACACAATATTTGAAATACGAACATTCATATATTTTCCTTATGCACGGCTAGCAAGGCACAAATGTTCTCGATTCCCACAACATCATACTGTGACGTTTATCCAATTATTATGATTGTCGGGAGAGGTAATGGCCTCCCCCCTTCCTTCAATTTGCACGCCCCTGAACCTTGCGACGTTGAATTGAGCTGGGTTCACAATTGGAAGCACAACAGTAGCCATGCAGCAACGGAGTGTTGCCAAGAATCGACCACCGTGTTTTCGAACCTAGTGATTCACAACCGCGCATAAAGGCCATATTAAACGATACCAGATTCCGTAAAAGCTTGTGCAAGGTCCACGATGGCGGCCGTTATACCGGCTAGTATGGCTTCCATCATGGAACTCGCCGGCTTATACGGTCAGATTTCATAACAGGCTTCGTAATAGAACTCGTCCTATTTTTCGTGGCAAGTTCCATACCGGCTTTCGTACCTGGCAAATCACACCGCAGTTTCAGAACGTCAAGACAAGGTACGGCAGCAGGAATCGTGTAATATCCGGTTTAACAGGCCGTGTGCTTGAAAGGTCCTGAGTTCTGACATAGGGCATAAGGGGGTTGGGTGGTTATATTTAATTTCTTATGCAGTCACGTGGGACAACAGCTAATCCAGAGCATAGCACTAATTTCCCACCGAAGTTTTTTCATTTAAAAAGGAGGAGCATAATAATGCTGCGGAAACGAAGAAATTTCGCAAGAAACAAATTTAGAGGAAAAACCAGGCGACAGTGCACTAGCATAAATTCCCGTGAAAACGGAAGGGTTATTAACCCACTCTCAAATCCACTGTGCACAGTTATATAGATGACGCAAGAGAAGGTTATTTCTGGACGGTAATGCACACTGAGAATGTCAATATTGGCCCAATGATCTTCCCTGTAAGAAACCAATTCGCAAACCGTGCTACTGTCCTACGTTACAAATGGTTCTTATAACTAAACGCTGTTTATGATAAAGTGAGCACTTCAAAAATGAACCTTACAAAAAAGTAACTGTCCCTGAATGCATATATTTTGATGAACGCAGTAAGTGACATTTGTCCAGTCAAGGTGGCAACGATGGATGGAAAATAGTTCCATATCTTAACGTCAAAGAAAAAGTGTTGTGTAACCGTTTGTGATAACTTAAATTGTTTGTTCCGTTTTCTGTTTTTTTTTTTTTTAATGCACGAAAGTGTAAAAATGAGCAGATTTGTATCATATTTATTTACCTAATAATTACAAGTTTTACTTGACCGACGCATGTATAAAGTGATGTGGCCCATATCAATGTTAATCTTACATAAGGAGGAAGAATACACAACGTCCATACAAGTAGATAGCCAATACAGCCGAACACAAAGCCTAAGCCTCATGTGTTATGATAACGAAACAATTGATGTGCACAACAAGCATAAAAAATTACAACTTTCTTATATATGTTTATATTTATGTATATAGTATATTCTTATAACACTTCAAATAATATATTTATGTGGGTGGGGATCAAAGAAGCACTGCATCCGAGTGTAAAACATGCAGAATTCAAACTAGTCTATTTGCGGTTTCTCCACACTTTTAGAATCAAACCTTTGAAAAATCACCCCATGTACGACATGTTTACTTCTTTTCCTAAATATCTCATGTATCGCAAGAGTTTTATACATATGTTAACATAGAACTCCCTTATTTTTGGAGAAATTTAATTTTTTTAAACATTTTATTTACAAATTATAATATTTCATTAGTAATTAATATGAATAAAAACAGTAAGAAAATAGGTGGGTTGCTAATACCTACTAAGAAATAGTTCTTATTCAAAATACTATTACTCTGAGTGCCCAAGAATGCTGTGCGTTGTCCCTTTGAAGTAATTCCCTACACTTGGTTAAGGTTGTTTGCATGAGGCGGAGGAATATCCTGGAAGTACAACTTAAACAGGGTTTCAGAAAAGTTGGTAGTGACCGTGAATGGACTAGGCCTATACCAAAACTGTCAAAAAATCACGACAGTAGATGGGACTGGTTCCTTCGGGCACACGGGCTGGGGCTAGAGGCTCCAAGGTCGCACATAGCAGTACATTATACTGGTAGCAGTACAATACCAAACAAAAATTGTTGTTCATTGCAGCACCTAAAACAGTATACAGGCTGTTCACGGTAAACTGAGCACTTTCGAAAGCCCTACTTAAGATCTACTTGTATGCAGACCGCGTGTTCTTCCGCCAAATGTAAAGTGAACATTGCCATTGGCCTGATGACCTTATTCAGGCACCGGTCAACTAAAAATATGAAAGTAAAAGAAACGTATATGCATTGCACATTTTAGAATTCACAAAGCAAAATAGGCAGTTTCAGAATTCACAAATGTCTACCTGACACTTGCGATTCAACGTTACGAAATTAAATTGCTTTCCCTATTCTGCTACCAACTTTATTGGGCGTATGCTACTAATTATGACCGTCAAAATATATACAGGTAGTGCCAGAGACATTTTTCAAAGGTTAGTTTCCGAAGTGCTCAGTTAAGCGTGAGCGACATGTATTCATATGTGACTGAAAGGATTGATTTTTCTACAACAGGCTTTCCGCCCATAAAATGACAGGTTGTCCGCTTCCAACTCCAAAGCTGCACGTCAGTCCAGGGCCTTGCGCGTAGAGTCGATATCGGATTAGATTCGTCGGCCAAATCGACCTTATTGCTCCATTATGTGCCTGGCGCACGCAAACACCAGGCGGAGCATGTCGATCGTTACTAGCCGAGCTGGGTGCATGTTCTTCTGTTTGGCTGCGCGAGTAACCACACCGTGGCGCGCGTCTTATCGGATAGTTTTGTGTGTCGGATCACGAAAGCGTACTACTTTTTTATTCGGAGCGCGGAAGACGGATCCCCCAACGTTTTTGGATTTAATCATCCCCCCTCTCCACAATTTATATTTAAGCACTTGTGATAAATTTTTTTTTTTCCAGCAGGACATAGCATAAATAACAGGTTACCAAAACTCTTCAAGTTGTTAACAAATTCACTGCCTCAGTTATTTTTCTGCTTGTAGCCTCGGAGAAGACATAAGCGTTTACTTAGGCCGCCGTTACACGGGATGCAGAACTACTTCACCTAAACAAGTTCAGCTATTGAAGAGGTTACATTACCTTCGAACGAGTTCCGATCGCAGTTGTTTCTCGTTCAAAGTGAACGGTTTTCACAAGTCGTTTCGAACGACTTCTCTTCTCTACTGCGCTCCTATTGGCTGCTTCGAAGTAAACAAGCAGTGCAATAAATATTGCTGAATTTGGCGGGAATTCCTGCACTTGTTGAATTAACTCAAGTTTAAGGTTGAATGTACTAATACCCACCCATTATGACATTGCAGTAAAAGTGTACGTTTCATAAGAATTAAAAAGATCAGTAGTGATAAATGTTGGAGGCTATTATAATTAAATATCATACATTTTAAGTTCCATGTTTGTTGAGGTTAAAATTTCCATTGATTTCATTCTGCTTTGGGTGTGTAACCGCGAAAACACGTTCTGTTTTTAAACTTGTTCAGACATGGCTACAGAATGTATTGAGCTGAATGTGTTCAACAGCACTCGTGTAACCACGATCTTAGTGCGGGAAACTATACAGGTGACAAGAGCAACTACCAGGGGAGTAAGAACAGGGCGGTTGGGGTGGGGGGGGGGAGTGCAGGGGTACTTTCTAGCCCCTAGCATGAATGTATGGCAACAACTTCGCCATTGGCGCTTTCTCACTCTACTTATACATTCTGTAGTAAATAATTTGCGATTAATTTCTTAGAGTGCACTGTCAGGTGTGCGGGCGCCTTAATCTCGTGATGGCGATGGGGCGACGATCAGTTTAGCGAACCTTAAACCAATCCCATCTATTTCTAGCTCGTGCGTCACGCGTGTTTGTGGCAGCGCGGCCTCGGGCCAGCTGCAACGTCCGAACTTCCCAAGCGAAAACAATACCTCGCGAAGAGTCGTCAACTAGACAGTCTAGTATTTTTGTACGTTTTACAGACGATGTTCTTTGGAATACAGACGTCAAAGAGTTACTTGTAACTCTACAACTGAAATGCTGTATCATTACAACACTTTGTTTAACACTTTGAGGACTATACTCGAGCGTAGTTCGGGCAAAACTTGTTTGAATATTTCATATTTAAAAAAAAAAAACTGGTCCGGTCTCTATCACATAAGGACTTTAATTAGGAACTAATATAATATCTACACAACGAACTTCGTAAATGAACGACAACTTCCTGAATAGTTACGGAAAGCAACACGATGGGATGTACATCGTGTTACACATGAAAGAACAATCGGCTGGAAAACGGTAAACTCGGCACCTCCTTAGTTGGCAGACGGCCAGTACGGAAAGACTGGTTTCGTTTTGACCAGTAAAATGGTGTTAAGTGACAATAGGGACCAATAGAACACGGTGTCCCTGCAGAGATATTTATATAGGTGACTGACGTTTAGCTTGACTTTAAAGCTGGTAAAATTGTGCTGACCTCAAAGTGTTAATGAAACATACAAAATTGTTCATGTTAGAATCATATTTATAACTAACTTTAAGCCCGCAATACTTCCTCGTAAAAATGCAACACTAATTTTAAATATTCCACATCAACGTTTCATAAAATTTGCTCTAATTCATTTGTCGTGTTACATGAATATTCTTTGTGAAAGCACAGTGTAGTTCCTCTTATATGAAATGCGTTCTCCAAGATCTGACCTAAGGGATGGTTAGTGACAGTAATTTATTTATAAAGGAAGCGAGGGAGGGGCAGTAAGTAGTCTGACTACAAGCTTCCAATACACTATGTACATATTTGAACGTTTATTTCCTTTGTCGGCCGTCGTCTATGTAAGAAAATATTGTGTAGTTTTGCTCAGTCAATAAGGATTATACTGCTGTTATAATGTGCGTTTGTGATTCGTCTCGAAACAAATGAACAAATTGCCATCCAATAGCGAAAGTAGCATGACTGCTGTTGAAATCTATTTTCGCACAGGAGATGATTTTCAAGATATAATACTGTGGACGGTGACCCCAGTCAATGAAATGCAAACTAAGACAGCGTCTTACTACATGCTACTGGACTGGCCTTTTGACTAAAATGTTGGACGCGAACTCAATAACGTAATGTCACGATCTTCTGTATAACCCACTCGTTCAGTCACGCATTCATTTATGAGCTCAACTGTTGCAACGTTGTAATGTTTTGGAGTGCGCTGTACTTGCGTCGAGTAGACTTCAAGCAGCCAATAAATGAAGTGCTGAGTGTTCAGTGTTGCCAGCGTTTGCCACTCTATAACGTGAAGTACAGACAAGTTCACAAAAACACACACACACACAAGGAAGACGCTCAAAGCACCGAGCTCTGACGTGGACACGATAACTATACGCTGTTCACGTTAAACTGAGCATTTTTGAAAGCCCTGCTTAAGATCTACTTGCATGCATACTGCGTATTCTTTCACCATACGCAAAATAAGCATTGCCGTCGGCCTGATCACTTTATTCACGCCTCGGCAAGGGAAACTGTGGAATAAAGAGAACTGGAAATCTTTCACAAATTCGAACATTCTTACACATATACGTATTGAAAATAAACACAAAGTGAACGATAATATTGTAATATTCATAGATGCTTAACTAAACACTTTTGATTCAACGTTGAAACGGAACTACTTTCCCCTCTATACTAGGCGCATGGTACCTAGTGTGTGTCCGTTAAAATATATATACTGGCACTGTCCCTGTGACATTTTTCAAAGGCTGATTTCAAAAGTTCTCACTTTACCGTGAAAAGCCTTTAAACGTGATAAAGGAGCATTTTTTAATTAGTTCAAAATATAATCTTTTTTCTGGAGTTACATACCTATTAAGGTAATGTAACACAGCATTTTAACTATCTGCACCTATTTGTAATCATTAATTTTTGTTTCACGTATTGGATACCGTCATGCATAATACTTGTAATTTTACCTGTGTTTCACATATATTTGATTTTTCGTTATTTTTATTATTTTTATTTTTGCATTTTTCATATGATTAGAATGTATGGATGACAATAATTAATGTTTAATTGAAATAGATAGCTAGATTTTCTTTTGTTTGTATTTTCAATCAACAACTTAATACTTTGCATTATTTTTGATCTCACTTTATTGTTAATGTTTTAGGGAATTTCTTGTATATTTTTTGATTAACTTCTACGAGACTCGTAACTCTATGGAATAGGGATTTAGGCCGTTTGGAGTGTGTCATTTTAGATCGTTAGTCAGGAAGCCTTCCGATTGGCTAACAGGTTCAAATCCTGTACTCCGATTGGCTGGAGTGCTCAGCATAGGGTTAGGACGCGCGGACCATTTGAAAGTTCGCTCTCTCTGCCACCAACCTTCAACTGCGCTAGACGTGAGTCTAGGACGCTCGTCCTACAGTTGGACGCAGCGGAGGAATTTTAATTAGAGTTAGGGTGTTCTATTTTCTAACAGCTTGCAGTGGTTTCTGATTTGTGTTTTGCATCGAGTTTGATAGAATAAGCACTCCGCAGATATTTATTTTAAGCAACTGTTTAGGAGTACAGGTAGCTAGCTAGGCCTGTGACGTCCGTGAGCCGTTGAGCCACGTAAAGCACGACCGCACCCAGATATACATTTTGTTTCCTACCTCCGTGCTTTCCATCTACGAGTTACATCGTCCTGCCTTCATTTACGACCTGGTATTTAACAACAGAACTATTTTTCATCAAGTTTTAAATTTTATTTCATCTTGGACTTTGTTACGGTACTCCATGGGCGTAATTCTACGGACGCCATGTTGGCAAGGCGCCTAAATTAGCTTCAGCCATTTTTAACCATAATTTAACCTGAGAGAGAAAGTCAAGTGTTTTACCGTATTGAGACAGTTACATTTTTTCTGAACTATTTTCAAGACATTTTATTGGAGAGCTACGTTAATTTCAAGTGCATTAAGCCAGACTGTTAATTAAGTGTCACGTAAGGATTTTGAAATATGACCGTTACTCACGACCACTTCCCAAAGGCGGCTTAGTTTAAACATTATTCATTTTTTTGCCCATTGCAATTCAGCGATTTTTTATTTTTCTTTAATTATTTTTCCAGCTTATTTGAAACTGATATTTTGAACGTGCACATTGCACATTTGGAATCCTTTGAATAAGTTTAAGCTGGATTTGACACGCCTGACACTTCTTCTGGATATGCAATTAGTATGGAACGTCTGTGAAATGCAGGTGGGCACCAAATATGCAAGGGAAGTAAAACCATCGATCGCAGTTCCCAGCAATGTGTTTATGGCACACGAGAATCTAAGTGTTAATGGTGGCAACATGCGCTCTGGATCCTATATATGCGCATTCGTCGTGACACACACGCTGCGTGTCTTACTGAACAAGTATTACTTTTAATGCAACTCAATATTTTACTACTTTTAATTTAAGCATGTCAGTCATAGTGTCTTTATAAAGCATGGTTTAGGTGTCAGGAAAATCTTGAAATGGGAAATAACCATCTAAGCACTTCTAATACTAAATTTTAGTGTGTGTGCGTTCCAATATTTTATTTTAATTTAAAAAAAAATAACACGGAAATAAATTTAAGTAAAGTCATTAACGTTATTGTATTAACGGATTCATTCCACTTTCCATTTTTTTTTTCTTTCCCACAATTTAGTTTTCTCTACATATTAGGTAATGTTTACGAAATGAGATTTTTAATCTGTTGACGAAAATTTTCTGTAACTACAGCCAATTTAAACTTTAAAATAAAAAAGAATTCCGAGGGCGACAGCAGCCCCGGACAACCCTCCCCCCACCCCCCTCGAACTTTATAGGCGGTCATCGGCGATTCTCTTTGTGCGCTGTGCGGCCTAACGATGCGTGCGCATGTGCCCACAAGTATCTGCTACCAACGGCATTAGGCCCAAACACATTGTTATTGTTCCCGACGTTTGACACAGCACTGTACTAATACATCTAGAGTTAATAAATAAACGTACAGTTTGAAATAAAAAAAATGTTAGCTGCAAAGCTTAAAATGATGCAAGGGTTAACGAAGCTATCACGATCCGGATGACGATTTGTAAGGATAATAATAAGGAATCAGAGTGCGATTGTAAAATACCACCCGGGATCGAACTTAGACCTCCCGAATTTCGATGCAAGATAAACGTCAGATGCTAGACAAACGTTACACGTTTGTTCGAAACCCGACATCTTCCATGGAAGCTGTCTTATTCAAATGTAAACCGAGTGGATACAAAACGTCATAATAGAACAAAACCGTCATTCCAACGCGAAACCCCGCACTGTTAAAAATTTCCGTATATCTACGGAATGTTTTACGGAAATGTACAGTGTATATACGGAAGGGTAATCCCTAATGACGAAAAACGGAGTTAAGTCCGTAAATGAAAAATACGGAAAGTCTCCATATTCCCTTTGGCTTCGAGTTACGGGGACGAACAATGCCGATTCTACACGAAGCTTTCTTCGCCACTGTAACAAGAAAATTATCGTTTCTGCGGCAGTTAAGGCTATCCGATAAATTTTAACCAGCACTTTTCCGTAAAATGAAGGAAATTTCTTTTTACAGTGCGGGTGTAAAACCATGCCACAGAGCGATTAATGTTATGATGGGAACGCACTGAATATTTTATGTGAACGATTTGAATTGTATTAAAGGGTAGTTGGATTCAGCCGGCAACTTTCACGTATTCAAATCGCGGCGTTTATATCTGCGATCGTGCCCGAAGTTATTACCGTGTGTAACGCATTCACAACAGATCGGATATCTCACCTGCCCTGTGTAGTGGCAGCATTGCCGGACGAGTATACACTGAAAGCGAGCGTTAACTTACCAGTGGTCTACGCTCATCACTTTTACACAGCATCGTGCAAAGTCACTTAATATACATTTTATGAACTCCTAAAATAATTACGTTGGGTGATTATGATAACTTGCGTTGCCTTTTGGCACGAGATAGGATCTGTTGATGTAGCGTTCTAAAATGCCAAAAGGGAATAATTACTTGTTAGCATTAAATAAAGCTGTTAAGATATGTAAGCCAGGAGAGCAAGTATAAATCGGTAAAATACTATGAAAGTGAACCCCACTAAGTTGAGGCTTGTAATTTTAAGAAAGCCAAACGTACACCTATCAAGGCTGTAATGCCGGAAAATCTTATGCAACTACGTAGTTGTTTGCAGCGTGTATTAAATAATTTCGGGATATCCTGATTGGCATGTAAAGGCTATTCACGGTAAAGTGCGCACTTTTTAAGGCCCTTCTCACCGACATTAACCATTAATAAATATAATTTATTACAGCTTCAGACATTAACTTTTGGGAGTGAAGAAAAGTATACGCTGCGTTTGTCGCAAGGCAATGGTCATATTAAAAATTGATAGGAACATAGAGATCTGCCAAAAGGAAAAATTCAGCAGGGCCTTAAAATGTGCTCACTTTACCGTAACAGCTATAATAGACAGACAGTTATTGTATCAACTTTGAACGTCTTTTAAAAGTTCATCATTCGGTTAATCCCAAGGAAAAAAAATCCTGTATACCCTTACGTGCCGGAAGATATTAAAGTTCTTTCCAAAAGAGCACAAGAAAATTACTATATGTTTTACAGTTACGTATAATTGTGTGTAGTTTTGCTAAATGAATAGGGTATGCTAATTATTCTCAGCTAAATTTTAGACTAGGTACTAGGACAAAGCTTCTAAGTTGCTAAAAATAGACATCAACCCCTGCAAGTTAACAAAAAATATACTGATTTCACTTTTAGATGACTGATTTAAAGAAGCACGTGAATTACTGTTTCTGCCGTTTGAAAAGAAAAAAAAAACTGAATATGAGCAATAGTAATATACGAAATAAAGCGATTTGTCCTGGCTTTGACACCAACTAAATCTATGTTTCAACAATCAAATTTATAAATTGGCAACATAATATCAACTTTAATTTACGTTCTGAAAAAATATTTACACTGAAATATGACTTAGTATTTTCAAAATTATAATAAACACAAGTGATTATTACAGCCAGACCCATTATGACAACTAAGGAAGCCCCTCCTTAGGTATAAGTTGTTTTACGGTAAAATGAGCACTTTTGAAAGCTCTGCTTAAGATCTACTTGTATGCACTTTGTGTATTCTTCCGCCTTATGTAAAATTAACGTTGCCATGGGCCTCATCATTTAATTCATGAGTCTGTCAAGTGAAACTGTAAAATTATTAGAAAAGGAAAATTTCACAACTGTGTTTTTTTACACTTAGATGCATCATAAAAAAAGGAAGCAAAATAAATAATTTAAGTAATTACAAATGGCTATCCAACACTTTTTATTCGACGTTAAAATATGGAATTACTTTCCCTACATAGTTACCAACTTTACTGGGCACATGTTACTCAGTGCACCAGTTAAAATATATGCAGTCAAAGGGCAATAATTTCTTTCTAAGGTTGATTTCAAAAGTGCTCATTTTATTGTGAACAGCTTTAAGGAACATGGTACGGTCGGTAGACCAGCGGAGATTCCTTCTTTTGACAAATCCATTCAGAAGGGGCTTGTGTTGGCAGTGGTTGAAACTCATGTTGGAGATATTGAGGGAAAACTACTTCCCAATGACAGGTCGACTCAATGTGCGACTCAATGCACTACTGACAATCCCGGACAAACAAATGGCAGACGTGAAGGTAGCACACTTAGGAGTAGGATGGAGCTGCGTGTCCAAGGTCAAGAAAAGAGGAAGCGATACGGGCGACACTAACATGCACGCCTAGTGCCTCATCGCTCCTAAGCGCAAGGCGTGCAGTGTTTCCGTCGTGACGCTGTGCTGTGCAAATTTGATGTGTAACAGTGGGGTTTTATTACACGCGATGAAAGACCACAGATTAAACTACGCCCGTATTTTTGTACTTTTCTCTTGCCACTTAAGGAAACTGCACAGGCAAGCTTAAAAAATGCTATATTTGACCATTTTCACGAATTTTTTTCTCCGAGAACACACTTAATATGACCGAAGTAAAAAAAATAGGGGCGTAGATAATTGTTTGTTGTCCTTTCTGGCAAAACTTCGCATTTCCACAACTTTTATTTACCGAGATACGCTCTTACGCGCAAACAACGTTTTCACAGAAAACGTTTCAGTACATAGGACCCTTAAAGCTGCCGCCTAGTGAGGGGTGTGTTTGTGAGTGTGAGGCAAAATCGATGAAGCGCTACGGTCGACGCCGGCCGGCACTTGTACAGCGATATCACCTCTACGCGCAAAGTCGTATGCCTCGCGCGCAGTGTTCCCGTCGTACCACTGGAACTATGGGATTTCAAGCGGCGGCGCTGTTTTTCTACTGGACGCGACGCTGTAGCAAAGTCCAATGCACTCCTCCGTCACTGTTTCGCATGATTCCATTTCGTATATTTTGAGGAGCAGCCATCTAAAAAAAAAAAAAAAAAAAAAAAAAAAAAGTTCTCAACAATTTTGGAGGGCGTTCAAATAATGTTTCCAATGTGCGTGATCTGTTGACAGTGCCATACGTGTCTAGTCTGGTGTGTTTTTTTTTTCGTAGATAGCATTTTGCGCGCACGTTTACTGGTTTATAAAGAAAAAACTGTTTTTCCAACACACTGCAGCGCAGTTGAAGCGTTGCCAAGTAGGCGGGAGGCAGCCTTGAGGTCGCGTACGTCTGACGCACTTAGAAAGAAGTATAGTCATGATTCTACATACATAACATGAAAATGTAGCACTCGGAAATGATAGTTCAAAGAAACAT
This sequence comes from Dryococelus australis, assembly GCA_029891345.1. Classification (NCBI taxonomy): domain Eukaryota; kingdom Metazoa; phylum Arthropoda; class Insecta; order Phasmatodea; family Phasmatidae; genus Dryococelus; species Dryococelus australis. The sequence goes on along the minus strand of CM057004.1, from coordinate 71,245,808 downwards.
TGGATTTGATGCGCATAGTTTTGCATATTCTGACAACATTGTTTCATTGGGGATAGCCCCTTGTACCACCGGTTCACCACTACATGGATGATTAATATTATATTTACTTATTTAGGCTTACAGTATTCCCACGGAATAACTTAAGGTAATATTTGTCAGTCAAGAATGGACGGCACTATCTCATACTAAGAAAAAATAATAGACTTAGCAGGGCTAATTATATGAAAATCCTGAAAAGGTAATTACGTTAAATGTTAAACTTCCAGGACATGGCAGACTGTTTCATCTGACAAATCAAGATTTATTTATTATTGTTTTTACTCTGACTACCTTTACTTTGGTGTTTATGCAAGCACGTTCACTTGCTGCTTGACGTAAACTAAAACAACGTAAGTATATGAAGTTCCTTGAGATGGTATGCATGGATGAAGGATCCCAGCTAGATGCGACCACAAATAAAAACGATCAAGACCACCGTGACTTTATGACATTAACACATCGTAAAATTATAGATGATCACAACCAGTGAACCGCACGAGGCATAAATAACGGTATCCAACTTCTGTCATTGCAGCAACAGGCAGTCCAAAAGCTACCGCTAACGGAGCATTAGGATGGGGAACCTTTCGCAGAAATGACTAGTTTCTCGGGCAAGACTGGAGCCATACAACACGAAGGGCAAGACTAAGGTAGTTGGTTCGATAACGCCAAGTCGGCTGTGTGCTCCCGCGAAACACCGCAGAAGTAGCATAGGTAATTAAATTGCATTTTACCGAGTTTCACAGCTTATCCAGTAAGGACCAGGGGTTTACTCCCTCTCTCAAAGACACACAGTAGTCACTTATTATGTCTCTTTACGTAAAAGCTCACTAAAGCTCAGTATACAGAAGGTTGTGCCTTGAAAAGTCACTGTATGCCTGATAAATTACATTTTCTTGACTGGTGCAAATTTTACTGTTCCCCGTAGTGTTGCCGTGATGACATCATACTAGTGATCATCATGAGATAAGAGCACTGATCACGTCCTCTCGAATAAATTATATATATATATATATATATATATATATATATATATATATATATATATATATACACACACACACACACACACACACACACACACATAAACACAGAGCCATAAATGTAAACGAATCACAGAACACTTTAACAGAACGTACAGTTTTCTACCCCTAAACACGTTTTATTACGAATTAACTCTCCACAGTGGTAGTGATACAGAAAATAACCGCAATACAGCAGCTGTTTCTTTAGCATTGTTACGGTGCAAAACTTGCGTTTTCTGATGCCAGAAAGTTACAAAAAAATAAGACTCCTAATAAATTTCACTAATGAAACATCCTTTAAATTTGGACGTAAAGTAAGTTTCAAATTCTGCTTTACATTTTCTTAAAGAGAAAATAGTTAATATTAAATTTTAATTTTCTAGCACGGAGGGAGCTACGGCTGCGAGCGTGGCAGTTGGCAGCAGTGTTACTGCATGACTCAGAGGAGGCAGCCATCTTAGTGTTAGCGATCATCGCGCACACTTCGACACGTATCTGTATCTGTATCCGGAAATCCAACACGTATTAGTGAAACTTGAGTGGACACTACGAAGACATTCTCATAAGATCTCGAGCAAAAAGACGGCAGCCAAAGCATTTCTTTGACTTCTCCGGACAAGAAATGCTTGAAAACATTTCAAATGCAAAATTCAACAAAATGTTTAATCCACTGATGGGATACAAGTCCATTTTAGCCACGAAATCGATTATTTATATAACTTAAAAAATGAATGTGCATAAAATCAATTATTAAATATATTTGTAAACATTATTACTATTTTTATTACACGCAATCAGAGTAATTATGATAATCTCAATTCGCGTATGTACTTTTTGAAGCATTCCGATGGAAATACGCCAAATTTTGATTACAGACTCATATTATTGAACTTTTAAAAACATTTACATAAGTAAATTATAGGATTATAGTTTTTATTGTTACAAAGTAAATGCTTTATTCTTTCACATGCGACTTAAATCGTACACTTTCAGACAATTTTGGTAGTGTGTGTACATTTTGAAATGAGTTCTGCATGTGGTACAGTCCGGCGAAGTGCTCCATTTGAAGCCACTCTACTTGTACCTTCCGTCAAATACGTTGTTCCCCTTTCCAGCGAGAGGGCGACATAATCACGTCCCGAGAATTTGCGACTCCAAACGCAAGTGTTTCGTCTGCACGCACGGTGGCAGCCGCCGAGCGTTTATAAGCTCTTCACGGTAAAATGAGCACTTTTGGAAGCCCTGCTTAGTATCTACTTGTACGCGTTTTCTGTATTCTTCGGCCATATGTAAAATTAACTTGCCATGGGCCTCATCACTTTATTCATGCGCCGATCAAGCAAAATTTGGGGAATTATTAGAAAAGTAATTATTGTAGTACAAAACTGGTTATTTTTACACTTCCGTGCATTAAAAAAACAGAAAGCAAAAGAAACAATTATATCACAAATGGTTATCTAACACTTTTTAATCAAATTAAGATATGGAACTACTTTCCACCCGTTGCCAACTTTACTGGGTGCATGCCAGTCGGCGCGTCCGTTAAAATATATGCAGGCAGGGGCAGTGTCTTTTTTCTAAGGTTGATTCCAATAGTGCTCACTTTATCGTGAACAGCCTTTAAACGACTTGGCGCAGTTGCTAAACCCCTTAACCGCGGGCTGTCCCCACGCCGTGGATATTACAGCATTAATCCCGCGTTTCGACTGTTTGCTGGCAAACCCCAATATGAGTGGTTTGGGCGGCAAGGGGAAGTTTGCCCCCACCCTCCCCTTCCGGTTCCGAAGTCTGGAGCGGGATTAAGCGCTTTGCTCGCCCCTCCTGTTAAAAACCAAGTTCAGTCAGAAGTTAGGCCCTGGCGTGCGTGTGCACAAAGGATTTGAAGCAGGCGGGCTGCCTACCTTCCAGTAGGGGAATCTCCTTTCCCACTTCCTGCTCTTATTTAACCCACCCAGCCCACACGCCTCTCCCACTTTGCGCACAAGCGTCGTGGTATGTACAGGCTGTATCTTAACGTCGTACCAGAAAACGAAGCCACGCCATCCGTGGACCAAAACAACCAGAAAATCCAAGTTACAAAATGTCCAGAAGAGAAATCTTGTATTATTAAAGTGACGTTGAAGTTAGCTTCAAGGGGACATTTGGTAGTGCACTTTATTGTAGTGTTCAGAATGTACTACACTACTTTCCTTTTTGCATTTAATAACCATACCTTTGAGAAGAAAATGTAATAAGTTCATTCATTTGTTTGTATTATTTCCAACTCCCGGGTTCCTTGTACCTAACTCCAACGTAAGACAAGATTGTTTTTTCTGACATTATGTCACTAGGGTTGTCTGGTTGTTTAGGCCCATAGATGCCGCGGCTTAATTTTCTGCACGAAGTACAGCCACATCCTGTATTTTGGACGTGCATTACGATTGCACGCAGTAGAAAACGGCATCTATAGGCCATTCACGGTCACATTGCATGGACCACCTCACTTCATCCATGCGTCATCCAAGTGGAATCCTAAGAGATTTTAGGGAATGAAATGTGATAAATATGCTAATTTGTGCTCTAGCGTGTATAAAACAAAAAAACCTTTACATTTCGGTAACCATAAATTTACTAAAGGCTGTTCACAGTAAAGTGAGCACTTTTGAGGCCCTAGTTACTTTTGTATATCAACCATTGTATATTACTATGTAAGTAGTGTGTATTCCACCGAACTAGTAAGTGTCTAAGGCTAAACTTAAATATATTTATTGACTATTATTCCAAATGAGAGGGCTCCCAAAAGTGCACACTTTAGCGTGAATAGACTATACCATAAATACGCCAGGTATTTCATGAGTCACGGATCCAAACACAGCGATTTTAAACTCGACGGAAATGTTTACGCAACACGTGATGCAGCACGCGAATGTTACAAGGCGCCTACAGGGAACAGCCTGGAAACTCACGAGATGTTTCTCAGGCACTGTGTTTGCCGAACTCGGCGTTCCAAGTCCGTTAAGTCACATCAACGATGGCGGCTTGGGCGCAACCTTGGCATGACGTAACAATTCCTTTACAAACCCCTCCCCTCCCCCCACCTCTTCACACTCTCTTACTCTCCCTCTCTCGTTTCTCTTTCTCTACTGTATCACGACAAATAATTTTTTGTGCCTGTATTACTGACTGTCGCTTCTCTACTAAGCCGGACTCGAGCGCAAACGGATGCACGCCATACTGCAGTATTCAAACATTTCCGTAAATCTATGGGATCTTTTACGGAAATAAGATATTAAAAACGTAAACAGTTCGTAATAGTGAAACATGGAACTGGTTATTGTAAGTTACTGTAAGTAAGTTAGTAAGGTACTTCTCAGCCACGATCTTTCCCGCGCCAACACCTAGATATGTACAGAATGCTCGGAAATTAAGCGCCCAAACTACGGGAGGTGATTCTTCACGAAATATTAAGTCGAAAATATACAGGGAGCCTTATACATAAACAGAATATTAAAGGAGATATGAGCCTGTGAAAACGTATTTCCGCTGAATGCCTTGTACTTTCAACCAGCGATAGGGATGGCGGCGATTTACCCACAGTACGTCCCACACGGTTGAATGAGACACACCCATTTGACGCGTTAGGGAGCGCACTAGTAGAGGCATGTTGTCGATGTGATGACGTAGCACTTCCTCAAGTCGAACAGTGCGTACAGACCGAGGACGGCCAGTATTACGCATGTGTCTATGCCACATGGGAAGTTTAAGTCACCTTTCGGCTGCGGACTTTGTAGAAGTTGTACAAGGCATATACATACATATAATTACATACACAGCGTCACGCGCCTACTTCCTTTGAATGCATCCTGTACACGCGTGATCGAACAACCTTATTCTGCAGGCGCTGTACGCCTGATATAAAAATACGTATATAATTGTGTATGGCTTTTGTGTTACTATAGGTCCAAAGAAACTATGGTTGGAGTTCGGTCAATGAGTTTCCGAACATCCCGTACATTCACTTACAAAAACTTGTAGATTTTTACCAATGTGTTTGGTGTTTATGTAACACGCCCTCTTGAATTAGGAACGCATGCACGAAATATCAATATGTTGTCTTGTAGTACAATTTATAGGGACTAGTTTCATCACAATCTTAGTATCCTGAAACGAGTTCTTTCTTCTATAAGAAACATTCCACCGTGACGTCCGCCCGAGGGAAAGAGCGCACGAGAACACTCTCTCAGGCGGAAGGAAGAGAGCTACAGTCCATTCCCCATAGGAAGCAACTTTCTCGGAGCCCTGCTAATATCTACTTGCAGGCCCATTTCGTATCCTTCCGCCAAATGTAAACAAACATTGCCATGTGACTGCCATGTAGCATCTGTCAAAATCAATATTTACATTCCATTGTGTGTGTGTACATATGTTCGTATTCTTTCGCTACACCTAAAAATAAACATTGAAATGTGACTTCTACTTTTATACCTGTCAAATGTGCTGTTTACTGTTTACAGCTTTTCAAAGAATTCTGTCATACTCCAAAAACCATTCCGTACGAATATTCACAGTTTAGGCCTCTAACATTATTTAGGTCAGCTTTATGACGTTCAAAAAATGCCTGAACTGACGACAGTTCTTTAGGGTTATTTTACATTAACATATTTGTTTTCCACAACATAGCTCAATACATGTAATGCACGCTATTATTTTAGTGTTTAACACTGTTACAACTGCGAGGTAAAGGTTTGTACTAATTATCATTTTATTATTTATATGTGTTGGGTCATTTCTTAAAAATAACGGTCTCAGTTGGAATAAATATTCAAACAAAGGAACAACCTGTTTAACGAAAACGGCACATTGAATTCAAGCACGCAACTCGTGTTTCTCATTTTTGTCACACAAACTTTAAAAGATAGCGGTGAACATGCACACAAATAAGCCTGCGATAACTTTTATTCCGCTCATATTTCTATGTATTGATACTTACTGTTTATTAGGTTTATTGAAATTTATCGGGCTGAAATTAGTATTTTTATTCTGAGATTGTGGCAAATTACGTTACGCGACTGTGTTTCAAACCCCTTAGGGCAAAGGTACAACGTTGTGATAAATAAACAGACGTGGATGTAAATAATTAACTTCGTCATAAAAACAGTTCACAGTTAAAACGTATAAATAGTGCTAACCAAGAATTTGAAATCACGCACACACAGGGCCAGCGTATCGACCACGATGCACAAAGGCACGCCATTTCGCAGACGCAATAATTAAAGAAACACACGTCAGAGTATATTTATTACTGTCGTGGAAACACAAATTTATCACAACATCGTAACTTGCTGAGGTAGGTTTAAGAAACACAACGTCTACAAACGTGATGTAATTTGAAGATTTGAAGTATTTTTCGGAGTAAATATAATTTACTTTTCGTTTGGCCAAAAGCAACGCCCCATGTCATGACTCGCCACGTCTACCAACTTCACATGGTAACTGCCCCGCTATCATATCTAAATACGTTATTAAGTATTCAAACATTAAAATCCCTTTTCAGTTGTAAATTACAAATTTAAAAAATCATTATTTTGCTGTAATAGGTGTGAAATATGCTACAATTGAAAACATGAATTTATTTCGTTGCTTACTAGCAAAGTGAAATTTCCCGAGTTTGAAAGAGACAAAGAAAGAGAGAGAAAGCGACAAGCCTCGCCCAGCAGATAGTCTTTCAGAAGCTTTCTCGCTCGATAAAACAACACCGTATAATCATTACGGCCTACTCGCGATATTTCCCGCTGTATTTTTAAACTGTAAAAATGATATATGTTGCCATCGGGGCTACCTAAATATTTCAATATTTCAATGGGCAGCGGTTAATTTACAAATAGTATTCTAAAAAACTAGGTTAAAATAATATTTTTACTGTGATCTATTTCTCACCAGTCGTTGCCAACAGGTCGCTGCTCGCGCTGTTGTTAATTCATATTTAAAAAGAAATAAATATTACAAGTTATAGAAGATATTAAGGTAAAATTAAATTTATTCAATAATACAGTACTTTAAAGTTAACCACAGTGTTATACATTTGTTGAATGCAGGTTGTTGAAAAAACAAGTTGACATGTTATGCCTAGAGTGTTTTTTCAAAGGTTGATTTTCATAAGTCGCTTCCAATCGGGAATGGACTATAGAGTAAACTTTGTGTGTGTTTTCACGCCGTGGTACTTGGCCACCAGCTGACGCAGCAAATCAACTCGGATCACATGAATGCCGCGAGGCGAATAGAGCGCACGTGTTCACCCAGTTCTATGTTGGCTCATGTTCTCGACGGATGCAAGGTCATCCACTCGAGATGGGGAAGGAAGAAGGAGGCTCTGCACACCTTTGCGCGTGTTGCCTATAGGCTGTTCACGGTAAAATGAGCACTTTTGAAAGCCCAGCTTAAGATCTACTAATATGTACGTTGTGTATTCCTCCGCCTTAAGTAAAATTAACATCGCCATAGACCTCATCACTTTATCCGTGTGTCGATCAAATGGAACTGTAGAATTATTAGAAAAGAAAATACTTTAGAAATCTGCTAATTTTCACACTTCTGTGCATTAAAAAAAAAACTGAAAGCTAAAGAAATAATTTTATGTTATCACAAATGGTTACCTGACACTTTAGAATTCGACGTTGAGATATGTAACCACTTTCCTTCCATCCATCGTTACCAACTTTACTGGACGAATGTCACTCAGTGTGCTCATTAAAATACATGCATGCAGGGGGGGGGGGGGGGGGGTGTGTGAATTTTTCTGAGATCCATTTCTAAAGTGCTCACTTTATCGTGAACAACCTTTACCCAGGCCGCCCAAAATCTGCGATGCTCTTGTCGGTCTCCGGTGCACGCGCACTTGCGGCGTGGTCCTCCGAGCGGCGACCTTGACTCCAGCTTGCCGCTGCCTCTGGAAGGAAATGACGCCGGGCTCGGAAACTTTCCCCTCCGCTCGTGGCGCAGTGGCAGCTCCGCGTAACATTGCTTCGCATTCCCCTTGCACTGTCACTGCTGCAGCTAACGTGGACACGCTCCATTATAGGCTGTTTACGGTAAAGAGTACACTTTTTGAGGCCCTCCCAACAGGCATTAACAATTAATAAATATATCTTATTGCAGCCTCGGACATTACATTTTGAGGATGGGTATATCACAAGGACATTCGTGGATGAAATTCAGTTCAAATAGAGCAAAAAATAATAAGCCTCTTTTGAAAGAACGAAAATGTATCTAGAGCTGCACGCCGTCTTATTAATATATAAATGGACTTAGCTGCAGACTCAAACCGCTGGAGACGTGACGTCGGCGGCTGGGTAAAATAACAATTTTGCTACACCCTCATAAAAAAATTCAGCTCAGTCTTGTAGTCCGCTGCAGTAAAAAAAAAATTCTTTTCTTCAAGTCTTCACTAGTGATAAGCTCACGGGTTTAATTGCGCTGAATAAAGTTCATAGCACTTCATAAAAAAAATACTTATTCGCGGAAGACCAGTTTTTTGCTAGTCTAATCGCTGAGTAGCTCGACACAGGACTTTGCTTCAATTCACAGAAACATTTTTTGTCTCCTCAGATTCTGCCTGGCATTCAAATAAGGACTCGGGAATTAACAAAAGCTAATTAAAATTCCTAGCCAAACAAACACTTGTGAATAGGGACAGGGTTTTTTTTCGCGAAAAGAATTCAAGACCAGAACAATTTTGTTCATATGCACTTTCGTGGTTGGACGATTTTACATGTCACGTGCCTCAAGTGTCTGTCCACGAATAATGGACGTTCAGCATCGGAGTACTTGATTACGATTGGCCCAGTCAAATAAGAATATGTCTTCTCACGTAGACACCTGACCAATAACCATCAAAGGAAGCTGTGGTTATGGACATAACATATTTAAGTCTATCATGACCACAAATATTTTCGCGAAAAACACCTGTCTCTACTTATGACTAATCTCCAGTCCTATCGTCCAGCATCTCCTCCTCCAAACATTCCAGAACCAGAAGGAAAAATTAATTATATTCAAATTTTAGGCTGTGATTGACCCGATGGTGTTGTCCTGCGCACTATATAAACGAAAGGTTGATAACCTCTAAAATAAAGAGAAAATAAATGTTTCTTTAAACATAAACATATCCTTCAAATGTCTCTCATAGATACGTAGTATAACTGAAGTTTGATAATTGTGTTGGCAGATAAAACAAAATGCAAATAAAGAATAACAATAATCCAGATGTTACACTATTGGTTTACCAAAGCGACACCGCGCTCGTTTATATTCCTGACCTACCACTAGATATCTGTACAGAATGTCCCTGCTTACAGGATGTCCTCTGCTTACAGAGCGGGGAGTACAATTAAGAAGACGACGGAGGATTAATTAACATATGGCTGTTTCGAGATTTTGATAGCGAGCATGGGCCTGCCGAAGGTGAGTTGGCGTCTTACAGTGGACCTAGTGTAGATGGTACGGTACTGCAGGCGTGTTGGCAGTAACTCTTACGAAAGTCCGTTACATGAACGCGTTGCTAACAACATATACACACAACATTTTTCGCGATATATATTTCTAGTCACGTTGCTTTTCGACGTGAATACGTATTCAAAATCAGACCGACACATGGAGTAAGGGCTGTTCACGTTAAGTGAGCGCTTTTGAAATGAACCTTAGAAAAATATCTCTGCCCTTGCCTGAAAAATATTTTAATGGGCGCACCGAGTGACATTCGCCCAGTAAAGTTGATAACGATGGATGGAAAGTAGTTTCATATATTAATGTCGAATAAAAAGTGTTGGTTAATCATTTGTGATAACTTAAATTATTTCCTTCGCTGTCCGTTTTTTTTTTTTAATCATCGAAGTGTAAACTTTAGCATATTTGTAAAATATTTACTTTCCTAATAATTTCACGTGTTTTACTTGACCGACGTATGAATAAAGTGATGAGGCCCACGTCAACGTTAATTTTGTATATGGCGGAAGAATGCACAAATTGCATACAAGTAGACCGTAAATAGGGCCTTCGAAAGTGCTCCCTTTACCGTGAACATCCTTTACGGGAGGTGAAATCCAGCAGTATTTCAGAACATTCTTAAAGCTGGTTCCACAATAGTGCGATGCGTTACGTTGAGATGTGTTAGGCTGCGACGAGCTATACTTGCTGTTTCACAACTAAGCGATGATCTGTCGGCGACTGACGCCGTCTAAGATGGTGCTGCTATCTAGTTTAAGGGTGGAAATTACATTTTACAGACCTCACGGATGTAACATAAGACACACGTAAAAAGATGAAACTGTATGTTTAAAGTGGTAAAAGATAAACACAGGATAATATGAAGGTGACGTGTGACGAAAACTAGCGGGAACGAGACATAATAAGACGAAGAATAATTAATTTTGATGTTAATAAATGAATTTTATGACATTGTTCATATCTATAAGAAGCTTTGTCTTCTATTCTGCACATCCACGCAGCAATAATAAAAATACAAATACGACAACGTGGGGGTAAACGTGATCTTCGTTTTCTAATTGGGGGAAAAAAAAAAAAAAAAAAAAAAAAAAAAGATGTTTTTATTCTCATTGTAAACAAACACTTATTCTTCTTTTTCTCCGTCGTAGGCTGACGCCGACAATCGCAACGCAAGAATTTCGCGCAACGCACTCGACGCCGACGCGCTGCGACGGAATCTGCTTCATCCTGATTGGCTACCGTTCATCGCAACGCACCGCATCGCATCGCACTGTCGTGGAACCACTGACCGCTGTTCGCGCTCAACATCCATCATCATTATCATATCCTGTATTCAGGCAGCCACTTCCGTCTGATTCATTCGTCCGGCAGCCGCTCGGAGCAGCTAGTCATGCCGGAATAACGAATGGTTGAATTACGCTCGGGACCGTCGCACACGCGCTGATGATACGGTATCCCTTTCCGTGACACGTACAGTATATCGGACAGTGAAGCAATCAATGTGTTGTCTGTTCACGGTTTCTTCACACTTACTTGGATCAAAATTATTGACGATCAACTATGTCCCTTTGAGTTGCTACAAAAAGAAGAAATTCTTTCGTTAGAAATATCATTGTTACTGCGCTGTCGTGTTCTTGTGAGGTCGTGTTAAACACTGGCAGAACCAAGAATACACATTCATGCGAATTTTGTTCCGAACAACAAAAAAATTTCAAATTAGCTTCGCTCGAACTACACTTGAGCAGTCTTCAAAGTGTTAAGAGTCTGAGGGACTTGGCCAAAAATACGCGATTTTCTCGCCGGAAGATGTCGGGTATGTGGTTGATGCAATGCCCATTTTGCACGCACTCCGTCGAGGATGACTGTCCGTCAAACTAGCGGGCGGGAGGATAGCTGCCGTCTTATCGCCTTAAACATCAACTCTTCTCTCTTGTTAGGTTGGCTATTTTGATGACGGTTTTGGAAGAAAATAGTACTCGGAACTAAACGTTTTAATTTAAAATCTTAATTATACTTACAGCATTTACGGTTTAACTTATGTTTCTAAAACAATATTAAATGTTCTTGGCTATTAGTAACGGGGCTTAAAAAACACGTTCAGCATTTATGACAGTGTATGTAGACACATACGAACAGTAAACGTTTCCAGCCAATGGCTAGCCATGTTTATGTTTCCGGTTTCCAATCCAGTGAGAAGGCAGTTGTGCGTGCGCTTTCCCCCCCCCCCCCCCATATTTATTACACGAACATCTTATTGGTGTTGTCGGAATATTTAATCGGTAGTTAATTATTTTTTATTTGTTTTTTCCAAACATAGTTGGTTGTAGGAACCATTGTAGTGCGTTTTGTTGAGTGAAATGTAATATTAATCGGCACGTAATTAAAACAGCTCGTTCCGCCATTTTCCTACCGCCTTCCACAATTAAATGACACAAATATAATTTCCGTATATAAGTTGTTTGTTTGTATTAGGAAATGTGCGCAGTGTTGATTTTACTGAATGATTTCGCAAATAAATTATTTAATGCTAGTGACGAACAAACGTGATTTTAGTGATGTAAACTTGCAAGGATTGCCATAGAAGAACACGTGTTCAAGAGGTTATAACAGCAAGTTTGCGTGTTTTGTCAATGCATTTGTAAACCGTTAATATAATATTCAAATGCACGTGGCCTTAAAAATGCCGCTCTTTCCACACTTTTGTGGTGATTGAACAATATTTATTTGTCTACATCGTAAATTCGAGTCAAAGTGTGTGCGTGTATATATTTCTGCATCTGTACGAATACGAACAGCGACGTATGTATAGCGTTTTGTATTTTAATTAAAGTAATAATTTTCGAAGTTAAATAATTTAAATGTTATTTCCATACGAGCAAAATTTTCCACTGCTCCGTCAAAACTATATGCTAATCAAAATACCACACACTCATGCCGGAATCACATCGCCCCGACCAACACGGCACGAAACGACCAAAAACGCAACCATGACACATTTCAATTTGACTACTTGAATTTACAGCACGACCGACACCACGCTCTCCGCATTTAACCTAACTATTTAGAAGGCGTTGATAGGCTATAGTAGTCTCAAAGGCGGTGAACAAGAGGGAAATTTGCAATACATAATGGTGACAAATTGGTATCGCTAATGCATACAAAAGTAAAATGATTATTTTTAAGAGTTAGGTACAGGAGTTTTCAATTTAATTTCCTTATAAACTGCGTATTTACATTCTAGGAGAAGCTTGCAATACAATTTCATTTTTCAATGTTGTACATTCTTGTGTCGTGACGCACGACACGACGAAGAACAGATATAATTTCTAATCCAAAATTGTTGGTCGGACAACAAAATCGGCAGGGCTTACGACATTCTGTGTAGTATTTCATTGGCCGTTGGCTGTCGTGTCGAGCACGCTGGGGCTATGTGATTTCGGTATCGTAAAAACATCAAAATAATCCCGTCTCATGAAAGACTATAAACTAAACCCCTCCCCCTTTTTCTACTCACTTTTTCCCTTTTCCCTCAAAATAAAATACAGATGATACCCTAATTGGGCCCACATTTCATTGCTATGAACATTTCTCTGTGTTATTATTGATTGAAACTCTTAACACTCTGGTTCTGGAGGGTTTCAAAATGTAAAGCTTACTGGCCATGCTAACTTGTAAGTTGTATCACTTGTATTTTTTAGAACGTATATAAAATTTGTCAAGCTTGTTATACAGGGACACTTGTTAGCAAATCAATTAAAAAGTTTTTCCTGTTTTTAAAGGCTGTATTTGAAAGTAAAATAATGGCATGTAGGTTTCAACGTTGGAGTCGTTCATAAACGTTTTGAGCTTTTTTTTTTGCAAATTAAAAGCGTTCATATGTTTTTAACATAGATTGCTAAGAATATTCTAAGAATAACGGAAGAATAATTCACATAAACAGGATTTACATTGGAAAGATAACTTTTTGATACCAAGTAAATTACAACATGCTTATGAAACAAAATTCTTTCAATTTAAGCACCCAACGAAGGTGCTCCAATATCATAAAGAAGTGTCTCACGCATCAGCAGGAACTGCGACATTCCAAAACTTATCGCTAAGGAAAATGAACTTTATGATGTCTTCAATCTTGGGTAGGTGGAGCATCTTTTTAGCGTATAAGTAACATGTTCGTTTGATATATTGTTGCTGTAGGTCACATCTGCCTCTCTAGAGCTTCTCTGAACTGAAATACAGTTTTTCATTAGGTACCTGAGAACAAGCCTAGGGCTGTATTCACAATTTTAGGGAGGGAGGTTGTGCGACTGAACTTCAGTGTAAATATCAACACTGAGTCAGAAATAAATTTTTATCCACAGCATGGCAATCTGAACACGTAGGTATTTGAGAAAAGTTATTAAAGTACTTTGTATGTAGACCTGCAATACTTAACATTTGAGTTACTAAATGAGAAATAAATTTTTATCCACAGCATGGCAATCTGAACACGTAGGTATTTGAGAAAAGTTATTAAAGTACTTTGTATGTAGACCTGCAATACTTAACATTTGAGTTACTAAATGAGAGTTATTAAAATTACTGAAATTAGGTAACATTTGCTTAAATATTATTTTGCCTACCTCCATACTTTAACATCCTGAGAATTATGACCACCATAAAAGTATCAGACTTTATAGAACAGACTGTACAGAGTTTGTTGTCATATCATACCACGAAGCTGAATTATGTACTTTTAATGCAATAGTAGGCATAGTCTGTATGAGAGAATGTATACTGTCTTAAAAAAAAAGTTTGGGGGTGGGGGGATCTTGATATTTGGTGTTCGTGGAAACCATGCTAAATTTTTATGTTTACAAGAACTTTCCTCAGGTAAGTGTGACAAGATTATTTGTCATTAATATATTTCGAATATATTAAAAAACAGTAAAATATCTTATTCATTTGTCAGTCAAAGTACAATTTCATTTTCGTGCATCCTGATTACGAATTTCTTGCAAGGTAGAGAAATTATCAATTTATAGACATGGGCTGTTAGTCATTTACATAAACTATTTATAAACTAAAAAAAATGGGATTGTTGCCAACCTGCAACTGTTTGAACAGCCCTTCACAGCTTCTAAAAACCACTTGGGAGGAGGCACATGCAGTTTGTTTACGAAAACAGGCAGTAATATGTTGTTTGTTTACAAATACTGGCAGTCACATGGTGTTTGTTTGCAAACAGTCACCTTCAATGACAGTTCAGCTGTGGCAGAAGGATACATAGTCACCCAGGTGCTATTGGCACTACTTTCCTAGAACTGTCACATTTGAGACCACTTACATGAAATGGACTACACATATATATTCAATGCTTACAGTGTGTGATGGGGATAATGTTAGATTCCGAGAGTGAGTATGCGTTCCGGTAATTGGGATCCGTTTTACGTATAGGAAAGGAGTGTATGTTCCCATTCTGTTTGACCTAAGACGTTACTTGATACACATAGACAAAAATGGCGTCGGAAAGCGATATCCTTCTTCTGTATGGTTCCAATTACCCCACCTGAAATTAAATCATAGGTGATTGTGCGTGCTCATCATAAAGTAGTTGGAGAATTTGTCTTCACGAACATGTCGTTTTTCAAAGAGGGTATAAAATATTTCCTACTGGATCAACCCAGTGCCGTCTTTCTTGCTTTCTTAGCCGGTATTTCCGATGCAGATACAGTAGCCATGATACACACTGTCTCCTGTTGAATACTGGACAGATGCACATTCAAACCCGCGCGGCAATAAGTGAGCGCTGTATAGGACGAACTGATATACAGAATGTTCGGAAACTAAACGCGATAAACTGCGGGAGGTGATTCCTTACGGAAAATAAAATCGCAAATATACAGGACACCATATATCTAAACAGAATATTAAAGGAGACAGGAGCCTGTGAATATTGGGTTTTGAAAACGTATTTTTGCCGAATGCCTTGTATAACGCCTACAAAGTCCGCTGCAAAAAACGTGACTTATGCTTCTCATGTAGCAGAGACACATGCGTAATACTGGCCGTCCTCGGTCTGTGCGCACTGTTCGGCTTGAGGAAGTGCTACGTCATCACATCGACGACATGCCTCTACTAGTACGCTCCATAGCGCGTCAAATGGGTGTGTATCATTCAACCGAGTGGGACGTACTGTGGGTAAATCGCCGCCACCCCTACCGCTGGCAGAAAGTACAAGGCTTTCAGCGAAAATACGTTTTCACAGGCTCATATCTCCTTTAATGTTCTGTTTAGGTATATGGTGCCCTATACATTTTCAACTTTATTATATTGATAAGGAATCACCTCCCGCAGTTCGGGCGTTTAATTTCCGAACGTTCTGTAGGTATATGGCAACGTAGGAACCTCCACTTTCGATGAAATCGGTGTGTGTGTGTGTGTGTGGCACAATCTGACCCTATACCTCAAAATTATCATTTCGGATGGTAACAAAACAGGGCCGTGCGCTATGCTGATCCAGTTCCAGCAGATTAACAATAAATGTAGCACACTTTTTCATTGTTAATGAAAAGCAGCGAAGTCTGCTGAATACCTGTTACAATTTGGGTTAAGAGGACGTGTCAAACCACTTAATGCTAAACACAATACTTGAAATTCACAGATTTATAAAGGTCAATATAGATTATCCACGTGAGAGCCGTCCCATGCTGCAGTTATTGCCTACTTTGTTAAAAGAAATATTTTGCCAGTACGATGTGTTTCGTTTAAAATATTTTTTGCAAATTTATATTTTTCTTTGCGACACAACATTTTATTAAAAAAGAACAGTCACTCAGGTAAAATGTTTACTCACAAAGTTGGCAGAACCTATTTTCTGGAACATTTGCAATCGCCAAGGTCTTAAAATATTTTTTCTGTGATTTTAAAATTTTCTGCAAAAATTATGATTTGTTGGTGCGATTTAAAAATTTTCTTTAAAAATTGCAATTCTTTGTTTTAAGCGGCATATTTTGTCCGAGATGGTGGCCAAAGGTCAAGGGTAAGGTCACATGATGTCATCCAAGGTCATTTGGGACGGCAAGTGCGGTCGACTGGTCGCAGGTGTGGGCATTAAAGATGGCCGCTTGTACGGGCGTCGTCGCGGGTACCGCCCCTCCACGCGGAATGCGAAAGCATGATGTGTTCGCATTCCGTGTGGAGGGGCGGGGACATTCGCTAGAAGTGAGCACTTTCGGTAGGAGGCGCTCCGGAGCACCCGGAGAACGTCACAGCCGGAGTGATAGAGCGGGAAGTTGGCGCTTTCGATAGGGATGACAGAGCAGGATGAGGAATCCAAGATTGCCGCCGGGAGCGGGATGGAAGGAAAGGAAATTTCCGACGGAAAAAAGGGGAAAACGGAAAAATGGCGGGGAGACGCCATCCAAGATGGCCGCCGTGGCACACCGGCTGCCCAGCCAGTAGCCAGTTGGCGTCAAACCTACTATTTATAACCACTCCTATCATTTTACTGCACGTTACAATGTAGCCATATCCAATGCACTCCTGTATCGTAGTTCCGCATGAATCCGGTTCAGTCTGGAATAGTCGTTTTCAGACATGTTGGAGGGCATTAAAATAACTTTTCCTGTGTGCAAGATGTCTTGAGAGTACCAAAAATACCTAGTCTGAAGTAAGTTTAAGCATTCTGGATGCACATTCACCGGTTCCCTAAAACCCCGGAATTTCAAACACCCTGCATAGCAGTTGAAGCGGCGGATAGCGCGCGGACGCCTGAACAGCTGACACAACATCAGGCACAACTACTTCTGGGAATTTAACCCAACCCATTTCAAGGGTAGCTGAATGTTTAATTACTATATATGAAAGAAATCGTATTTGTTTTGTATTTTAAGTTTTCGAAGAATGATTTTAGAAGTTGCTAACATAAAATAAATTTACCAAAGCACGATGTCCAAGCTGACTGTATTGTATAAATAGGACTACCTAGAAAACTTATTTAAATCTTGCGGTTTATTAATTACATTAGTACAATATATTTAACACCATTAACATTTTGCAACGTATTCCTTGTCGTAACTTATGAAAATGTTTCCGCAACCAGTTTCCCGATATCAACATGTCAAAGTTACAGAAAAACAGACTTATAGCGGAAAATACACTTTTATGGAAGGAAAATTAAATGACTATAACAATGTTAAATCAAGAGGATACTCCTGGGCACTATATTTCGTAAACCGTGTACTTCTATGTTGAATATTTTAAAATGTTATTTGTTGGAAACGAAAAAAAAACATAAAGTATTCACGGCACAATTAATAAATTTAAGTTTTTAATCCAACACCGCTTCATTTCATCGAAAACAATGCGCTAGCAATATACATAGTTTGAATATCAGAAAAAACAACTTTAGGCCAATAGAAAGGCACTGGAAGTGCTACTGCGAAACATGATTAGAGATAAGTAAAATCGTTGTAATGAAATAACTTCATACCAGGACTGAACTCCGCGTCTGTTAGGATTCTCTGTTTATCGTTATTAGCTAACATAAAAATCTGAAAATCTCTCTGTCCAAACAGCTTTATTATATGCAGACAATTAAAATGAATTTTCTCCTGACTTTTAACAAACCTACTGCTCTAATATGCTTGCACGCACGACAACACAGGCACAGACTATTAAGTTTTCTTTTTTCGGATATTTGCTTTAAAGCAGTTTTTCTCGAATGATGAGTACGAACGAGTACATAGGTACAATGTGTTTTCTTTTTGGGCATGTTACAGCTTTCGGGATACAAATACGCACAAGAAATTATGTAAAAATATACCGGACTTTCACCTAAACTAGTTATTTATGTTCGAAAAGTGAAGATATAATGCGTTCATCTAAACAAACCGATAACTTCTAGAGATAAAAACACAGGCCAATGAATTATTTCGTGTTAAAGTGTTTCAACAAAGCGATTAGTACTGTACAATTGGAAATAATTTTTTATAAACCGTCTTCAAACTTCGATAAACAATCTTATGAAATACGAAAATGGCCAACCCACTTCAGTTAGTGTCGGAAGATGTTAGTTACAGTCCCGTTAGCAGAGGTTTGTAAATCGCATTTCAATAATATTTCCTCCCCCAAAACGTTTTAACACACCTAAGAAAACCTTTAGTGTATTTTCATCCATATTCGTTTGCAAAGAAAATTTCCATCTCGTGCATCAATCAAGACCACATGTGAATTATCAAGTAAAATAACGAGGCCGCCGAAGGAAGACAGATAATTAAAGGCAGTTCACGATCAAATGAGCACTTTTGAAATC
This sequence comes from Dryococelus australis, assembly GCA_029891345.1. Classification (NCBI taxonomy): domain Eukaryota; kingdom Metazoa; phylum Arthropoda; class Insecta; order Phasmatodea; family Phasmatidae; genus Dryococelus; species Dryococelus australis. The sequence continues at coordinate 71,226,971 of CM057004.1, read as the reverse complement.
AACCTTAGAAAAAAGTCGCTGCCCTTGCCTGCATATATTTTGACGGGCGCACTGAGAGACATATGCCCAGTAAAGTTGGTAACGATGTAGGGAAAGTAGTTCCATATTTTAACGTCGAGTAAAAAGTGTTAGGTAACCGTTTATAATGACTCAATTATTTCTTTAGCTTCCTGTTTTTCTAATACACCGATGTGCAATAATTAGCAGATTTGTGAAATTTTCCTTTTCTAATAATTTTATCGTTTCACTAGACCGACGCACGAATAAAGTGATGAGACCCATGGTTACGTTAATTTTACATAAGGCTGAAGAATACACAACGTGCATACAAGTAGCTCTTAAGCAGGGCTTTCAAAAGTGCTCATTTTAGCGTGGACATCCTATAGGAAGAAAAGAGAATAAACGCTAAACGCGGTCGTGGCGGCAGCTGTGGCACAAGCTGTCTCCTCAGGGAGTTTGTGCCACAGCTGCGACAAAGTAATTCCAGTACTGTTTTCATTTAATTAGCACGTGGCCGGGGGTCGATCACGTTCTAATTAAATGAGAGCTGCACTTGTAAGGTTGCAGCGAAGTTCGAAAACCTTGCGAGGTTCACATCGCCGTCGCTGCCGCTAAAGGCTGCTCGCGATAAAGTGAGCACTTTTGAAATCAACATTAGAAAAAAAATCACTGCTCCTGCCTGCCTGCATATGCTCTAACGGGCGCACTGCACTGAGTGACATGCGCCCAGTAAGTTGGTAACGACGGAGGGGAAATAGTTCCATATATTAACGTCGAATTAAAAGTGATACGTAATTATTTGTAATAACTTAATTTGTTTCTTTCGCTTTCTGTTTTTTTAATGCATCGAAGTGTAAAAATTAGCAGATTTGTAAAATATTTATTTTTCTAATAATTTCACAGTTTCACTTCACCGACGCACAAATGAAGTGATGAGGCCAATGGCAATGTTAATTTTACACAAGGCGGAAGAATACACAACGTACACACAAGCAGATCTCAAGTAGGGCTTTCAAAAGTGCTCATTTTACCGCGAACAGCCTTTACATAGTTTACATACGTGACGCTAGAGCGTCAACTCCGGTCGCTTTTTGCCGTTGTTAAGTTTAGCCGGTTCCAGGTCTACTGAACAATTAGGAGAACCATGTATATTTTCTGTTTACCACATACTGTAGCCTACATCCTTCCGGCTCATGCGAAAATTAACCCTGCCATAGAGCAGTGGCAAAGCATTAGGTTCACGACTCCCAGAGCCGCAAAGATACTAAGTATTTCCAATCGAAAAAAAAAAAAAAAAAAAAAAAAAAAAAAAAAAAAAAAAAAAAAAGCTAAAATTATGGGAATTTGCAACAAAAAAAAATACTTCATAGTTGTACCACACATTGTTCAACTTATGCACATTATTTGTCAATATATTTTTCTCTGATAAATATTTTTTAGATCGAATGGTTTTTGAAAAATGACATGATAGATACTAAATTTAATTGTTTTTGTATTGTACAAATGAAATGAAACCAACTGTTTGCATAAAATCCACCATGGGGGGGGGGGGGCGACCGCAAAGGTCTTGTCTTAAATTGTATTAAGATATGCTTAGCTATAGGCTATTCACGGTAAACTGAGCTCTTTCTAAAGCCCTGCTTAGTATCTACTCGCATGCACGTTGAGTATTCTTCCGCCTTATGTAAAATTAACATTGCCACGGACTTCATTGCTTTATTCATGCGTCTTTAAGTGAAACTGTAAAATTGATATAATATTAAATATTTTACAAATTTTCAATTTTTTACATTTTGATGCATTAAAAAAACAGGAAACGAATAAAATAATTTCAGCTATCGCAAATTGTTACCTAACACTTTTTATTCGACTTTAAGATATGGAACTACTTTTCCCCCATTGTTACCAACTTTACTGGGCGCATTTGACTCAGTGCACCCGTTAAAATATATGCAGGTAGGAGTAGTGACTTTTTTCTTAGGTTGATTTCAAAAATGCTTACTTTATCGTGAACAGACTTTAAAAGTAGTCTATTTTAAAAATTCGGGTCCAGCCAAAAATAAAATGTATGCAAGAATATTTTTATTTTACGGAATATTTTTTAAATGACGACGTCATTTCCTTGTTCAATTTTGTATTTCTTACCACCTTCTCTCAGTATGAATTATGTCGTTTCTGTGTGTCATTTTTGTTTAAATTATTTGTGGGTGCATCCCCAAAACAGAAAATTTCTGACTTTGGCATTTATTCCTGCAATAACTACAGTATTTGCTGAAGAAATTTTTTTGCAACGAAAAAGTAATTACAAGTAATTTATAAAAGTTGGCCAGTATACTACTGTACAAGTATTTAAAAAAAATTTCTTTTTTTTTCGGGGCCAAGCCCTTATTGGCTGTTTAAGGTAAAATGAGCACTTTTGAAAGCCTTGCTTAGGATCTACTTGTTTACACGTTTTTATGTTCTTCCGCGTTATGTAAAATTAATATTGCCACGGGCCTCATCAGTTTATTAATGCGTGTCAAGTGAAAACTGTGAAATTATTGGAAAAGTAAACATTGCAAAAATCGGTTCATATTTAAACTTCAATGGATAAAAAAAAAATACAGAAAGCGAGAGAAATTATATAAGTTATCACAAGTGGTAACCTAACACTATTGTTCAATGCTAATGTATGGAACTACTTTCCCCTCCACCATTACCAACTTTACTGGACACATGTCACTCATTGTGCCCGGTAAAACACGCAGGTAGGGACAGTGACTTTTTTTCTAAGATTGATTTCGAAAGTGCTCACTTTACCGTGACAGCCTTTAATACGCCTACTGTTCGATTCCCGGCGGGATGACACACAGTTCTCGCGCGTGAAAAATGTGGCGGAAGTTGTCGTTGATGTCTGCGTTTTTCTCAGGGTACTTCCGTCCCCCCCCCCCCTTGCATTCCATCATCACTCCATCTTCATCTTCACTTCCACCGGCGCAGAAAGAAACGCAAGGAACACAAGAATGCAAGCACCCAACGCCACAGTTGGTCAACTTGAAACTTCTTACATTATGGCGTGCGTTTCCGCCTTCTATGGTTACCAGTACGATTCTAAAGCACATATATTACGCACACTGTTAAAAAAAAAATCCTTCATTTTACGGAAAAGTGCTGGTAAAAATTTATCCAGAGGTGTCGGTAAACTCTCCGTAAAATTACGGCCACATTGATTTTCAAAAACGGACTTTCCGTAAAATTCACGGAACCTCTCCGTTAATTACCTTGTTAGTTTTATGTACTTCTAGTTTAAATAATTTTTTGTATCTATTTTATTTTAATTTTTATTATGTGGGTGTTTTACTGTGTATAACAACATATTTAAAAAAAGTTAAAACTTTTTATACTTGTAAGATTTGAACCCGAGTCAAAAAATTGCAAATTCACGACCCTAACACCCTAACTAGGTACTTACAATGCTCACGTGGTGAATTTGGTATAACTTTTGAATTTCTGTATTAGTCACATAAGCAACTTTTATAGTTTCTGTTATAAAGTTACCGTATTTTAAGTGTTGCTAAGTATTACAGACGCCTGTTGCTAATTTTTAATTTTTGAAAGAACAGATCTTAGTGACATGAAAAACCTCAACTGCCGCAGAAAAGATAATTTTCTGGTGACAGCGGCGAAGAAAGTTTCGTGTAGACTCGGCATTGTTCGTGACCGAAACCCGAATTTATAGGAAATGCGGAGATTTTCCGCGTTTTGATCTTCACGCACTTAACTCCGTTTTTCGTCAGTACGGATTGCGTTTCCGTATATCTACTGTGCATTTTCGTAAAATTTTCCGTAAATATACGGAAAATTTTACTAGTGCATAGATGGCCCTGATTTCCTCCTTTCGTTACGCTTTTGTGTGTACGCATTTTTAAAAATTGCAGTATTTTTATGTTTTATGTTTATTTGTGCTGTTAACGTCCATGTTTGAAGCGTTTCTACATTCACTCACGACACAAACACTTTAATACGCTATTTCCTATCAACGCATTCTCTGACCATAAGAGTAGTCTTACTATACATAAATATTCTAAATATAACAACACTAACAGTATCAGGAACCTTTCAGGAAAAAAAAAATTGCATTGCAGTTGTACAGTTTCAAGTTCTAACGTTGGCGACGGCTTGCATCCAGCGGTGTTTATAAACGACACCGAAATTCTCACATGTACTACATCCTGCGTCGTTGCGTTTCCGCGTTCTTGCGTCTTTTATAAAACCCCGCTTCACTCAGCAGCTTCCTGTTCCATTTGCCCACTCACGAGGCACGAATGGCCACAGACTCGGAATTGCCAAGGCCGGTATTTGTAGACACGCCAGTAGGTACTTATTCCCAATTTATTCCCTTGATACATACACCCAACGACATTCTCGTGAAGAGTTGCGCAAAGTCGCTAGGCCATCTGGCACGCGATTTGCCGAGCTAACAACCTTCCTCGGGATCGTTTTGTCGCTACTGTAGCCTACCCGGTCTATCTCGAGGCTCTTAAGGGCTGGTTTACGATGGACTTTATAGTCACAGTAAGCCGTGTTTCAATTTAAAGAATACTCTTTCGAGAGAGCACTCTTTCTCACAACATGGCGAGAGCACTGCTTCGCGCTCTCTCACGCTCTCGCTCTGTGGAATTGAGACGACCACTCTCTCGTTTACCCCCGACGTCATGCAGACAGCTGATGCCGAAAGGCGGGCAATCATGTTAAGCTAAAAGCGTAATCATAGCTATTGTAAATAACATATACGTGTTTAAAATAGTTCGTAAATAATTATAACACTACCAGAATAACTATTAGCGCATAAAATACTATTATTTTTGTTTTACATATTACCGCCATGTTGCAGCAAAGTGACAAAAACAAGACTTTGTCAGATATCCGTATTAATATGTTTATAAACACGCGTTACATAGGTTATTCCGCTGTTTAAAAATTTTTTAATTATTCTCTTATACATAAATAGCGACGATGTTTCGGCTCATAAATCTTCTATAACAGTATTTAAACACGGAAATAATGTAAACAAATACGGCACGTGGTCAGAGAGTGAGAGAGAGCGCTAGCGAGTGCACAACTTCGTGTTCTCTCTCTGTGCTCTCGCTCTTTCGCACTCCCTCCGACGAACTAAGACGACCAGCGTGTGTTCTCTCTGACGTCATAATGACGTGGTCGCGAGAGCGAGAGCACGAGTGAGCGCTCTCTGAGCCGATTGAGGCACGGTTACAGTAACCCGTTTTCTCAGCACGTGACTCAATGCTGATTAAGGGTTATACTATTTAATGACTGCAGCACAGAGTAGGTTGGAATACAGGGGTGTTACAGAACAGAACATATTAAAATGGCCCCAGTACCCAGTTGAAGGCCATGAATAGTCTTAGTTACTAGAATTTAAAATAAATTTGGAAAATAGTCGAAACATAAAATTTGTCGCGTTATAAAAGTTAAAAACAAGTTAAATTTTAAAATTACAGAGGCTTAAAATTATATGTTGTTATAACCTTAAAGAAAAAGGTAACGTTATAATTTTAAAATGTCAAAAGGTAAAATTCCTCTGACTCCACCCTTGAACCCTCACCCGTCCATCCTCTCCGGAGACAGAGAGGCCGACGGTTGTTGTCGTTTTCGTGAGGTGTCCGTCGCGTGTTTGATGTTTGTGTCTGTCTTGTGATGGTGTTAGTGCAATGTTGTTTGTGTAGGGTGTTATACAGTGTAGGTGTCGCTCCTTTAGTTTATTTGTTCTTATGGTGTAACAGTCGCACACGCCAGCAAAATAGTGTCACTTCCCACCAAAACGTCAGAACGCCGTTTGCGAATCAGCGCCTGATAACACTACTCGCCAACCAGCGGCCTAACCAATGGGAACCTTTCCCAGCACGCCGTAGCCAATCGGATACAAGGCCCGGTCTCAGATCTTCGTGCAGCCAATCAGAGAATGGATAAGTCAACATCAAAATAACCGCCATGCAGCTTCGTCTCTGGGTAGTTGTCTGATCTGTGAGATTCAGGGTACCACCCGGTCTGCGACAGGAAGTGAAATAAACGGCCTGAGAAAACCCACACTGCAAGGGATTGCAGTGCTCGCAGCGGAGTGACGTAGTACCACTCCCTGCAACTGAAAAGGAGACGCCTGACTGCGGCATTCTGCCAAGTGTTGGGCCAATTTTCCCGGACGTGACAAAGATGCTGTGCGCTGCTCCTCCTCAATGTGGGCGGGTGGTGGCAACGAGTAAAGGCAGTAAGTCTACCGTTTAGTCAATTGAGTGTGTGTTGCCAGAAGTCCTTTACCGGCGAAGAGGGTAGCGCAGGAACAGGGTAAAGACAGCACCAGGGTGGGACGGTGGTTTCCGACCACTAGTCCCAGCCAGAGGCCAGAGAGCCTCGAGGTAAGAAACCTCAACCAGTACCACTATGAGTGAAATTCCGATGGCGGCCAGGTCGGACTCCTGGTTCCTTGTGTTCCAGAAGCCGCCTGTAAAACAATATAGGGGCACAGTGTTTGAAAGAAAGGGATTTGTTCAGACAATTACACCAGCAAAGGGAGTACACAAGGCTAAGGCCTTGTAGTACATTAAACGGATGATGGACAGCGCTACCAACTAGGCGCAAGTGCTCCCTCCAACAAAGGAGAAGTTACAATGGATGCGAAAGGTATATCCCCTGATCTGGCATCAGGAGGAAAAAGTGGTAGAAAATATGATTTCTCACTCTTATGACAAGAATCAGAAAATTGTGGGAAAGCTTCTTCTGGCTGCTGACGGCGGCAGCAGTCAGTCGGAGAAGGAGATGGAACCAGCAAAGGAGAAGGAGAAAGAGGTAACTCCTTCCCAGCTAGAACCTGAGGTGAGAGCCCCCCCTCCCCACTCGGGTCGCGGCAGTCGAGCAGACCAATGGTGCACTAGATGCACAACAGGGGATATCGAAGTCAATGGAGGAAGTGACAGTATATGCTACCGATGAGAGACGGAAAGTCAATAAGGAGTGGGCAAACTTCCTCCTTCCGAGGATCATGAGAATGAAGGACATGCTCGACCTACAGCCAATAAAGAGCGCAAAACTTGAAGGCGAGAACAAGACTTTGAAGGCAGTTCTCCAAGAGCAGCCAAGTCCGGGACCAGCCAGGCTGACACAGCTCCAAGGAAAGCCACAGTCCTTTATGGAGATCGTAAAGGACCAACAAGCTCGAAAATATAGGGGTCAGGGAGAATCCCAAGAGCAGTGGCAGGAAGTAAAAGGGAGACGCCAGGCGACAAAGCACACGAGTCTTGCGTACCCGAAGGAGGGGGAGGGGAAGTCCAAGGAGACAAAACAGAAGTTAAAGAAAATGGATCCTGTAAAGGAACGGTTGTGTATTAGGAATGTGTGACAAGTGATAAGGGGAGGGTTACTCTTGGGATGAGGTGAGACTGCTCAAGCTCAAGGACCAAGAGCAAATGGAGCAACTGGGACTGAAGGTGGTGGACCCAAAGAGACGAGGACCCAAGCTCATCATATTCGACATTACGCGCGAGTGTAATAACCTGGAGTTTTTGGAAACTCTGCAAGTGCAGAATTTCCATGAGAGTCAGATCAGTGACGAACAGCTGAGGGACAACGCTACCCTGAGATTCAATACCAGTCCTAGAGACAGAGACAAGGTGAACTTGGTCTTCGAGGTGACTCCTCCTCTCAGGAAGCTGTTGGTGGACAACAACATGTCGTATATCGGTTTTCAGTGGTGCAAAGTGAGGGACTATGTGGTACCGGCCCGATGCAATCGAGACTGATGGGCATCTGTTGCAGTCACCCGAAGAGATCATGAGGCACATGATTAAAGTCTTGTTGCCAGATGAGGAACAGATGGGGGAGATGAGGACCACCTCTGATAAGGGCCATACAACAGACGCCCATGTACACAGAGGATACAGCACCCTTCTCCTTACAGGAGTTAGACCAGGTGGTCAGGAATACCAAGCTCAGGAAAGCTCCAGGAATGGATGGAATGATGGGGGAAATGCTCCTCCGATCATATCCGAAGATACATGAGGAGTTATTGCACGTGTACAGTGATTGCCTACAGGAAGGTGTTTTTCCCGCAGTGTGGAAGAAAGGCCTCCTTATAGTGATCTATAAGGGAGGGGCGGGAGATAACCGAGGATGGCTAAGTCCTACAGACCCATTACCGTACTACCAGTCTTGGGGAAAATGCTGGAGCGTTTAGTAAATAGGAGATTGATGGAGTACCTTGACGTTGTTTAGGGAATCCACCTGAAGCAATATGGGTTTGTCAGGGGTAAAAGCACAGAAATGGTAGACATGGTCGATCAGGTGAGAGCCTGCGACCAGGCATACGTCCTTGCGATATTGTTGGATTTATTGGAGGCTCTCGGCAACGCATGGTGGCCGCAGATTCTGTGACAGCTGCGCTTGTTGGAGTGCCCCAAGAATATCTATGGATTACTGGAGAGCTTCCTGAGCGAGAGAAAATGCACCCTGGACATGGGAACGTATCGAGAGGAGAAGGCGCTTACCAAGGGCTGTCCGCAAGGGTCAGTACTTGGACCTCTGCTGTGGAATGTGACCTTTGAGGAGCTGCTCAGGCTGGTCCTCCCACATGGCTACATGATATATGGATATGCAGACGATGGATTACTTCTGATCCCGGCCTGGACATGAAACGAAATGGAGCAGAAGGCGGATAGTGCCCTGAACAGTATCAAGGAATGGGCTGAGAAGACTAAATTGAACTTCTCAGCAGAAGAGATGAATGGGATACTTCTGAAGGGAAATCTGAAGCGAAGACCAGTGCTCAGGTTCAGGGGCAGAGTACTTAAGATGGTAGCAAGTTTAAGTATTTCGGTGTCATCCTGGAAAGTCGTATAGCATTGCATGCACACATAGACACTGCTGTGAATAAAGCCATAGTGATGTTCCAGAAGTTGAGGGCAGTGGCTCCTGCGAACTGGGGGCTTGGATACCAGACGTGAAGTTAATGTATAAATCAGTGTTCCTGACCATTTTCAAGTATGCGCGTGGGATATGGTTTTCGGAGGCGGAACGAGTACATGGAAAAGGAAAATTGTCAGTGCACACAGAGCAGTGCTACTGGGAGTCACCAAGGTGTGCAGAATGGCCTCGAATGAGGCATTGCAAGTAGTGGCAGGGGAAATTCCACTAGATCTGCTGGTAAAGAAGAAAGGTGAAATAGCAAGAAGAAAAAGAGGAGGTATTACCTTGAAGGAAATCCGGATGATAAAGGAAAACACCAGATGGGAGAACTCTGAAAAAGGGAGAGCTACGTATGGAATTTTCCCAAATGTTCGGGAGAGGCTGAAGCTGAAGAAGTGGCTCGACGTGAGTCACTATCAGGCCCAATTCTTGTTGACCAGGCATGGGAACTTCCAAGATAAGCTGTATTCCATGAGCCTGGTTGATGACACCAGCTGCATTGTGTGTGGAGTGCCAGACACTCCTACACATGCATTGGAGTGCCCCAAGATGGAAGACCTAAGAATCCAATTTGAGGGGAGCCATGGATTTCTCTGCCTCGGGGAGATGCTCAAAGACAGGAGCATGACCAAGGAGGTAATTGGGTATCTCGCCAGAATTGGCAAGATAGGAATTCGACGTCTGGTGGACGAGTCGCCGGCTGAGCGATGAGTTCGGTGGCAGTCCGGAAAGCGAGGATGACATAGGCCCTCGATATGGATGAACACATCTTCCCGAGAGTCGTGTTTTCAGACGAGTGTGAGGAGGGCCCTCTCGCCTCATACGCAACAGAAGGCCGGCAACAGCTGGTACCTGTACATGGAGTAAACAGCAAAGCGATGCAGGGAGGAGTGATGGAACCCCCCTCCAAAAAGTCTGAGACAAGAAAAGGGAAATTACAGATAGGGAAGGAGGAGTTGCCAACACTCGGCTCCTCGGTAGATGCCATGGAGCTGGGGCAACAAGAGCCCAAAGAGCAGAATGGCGATAACCAGAACAGTAGAGATGGATGGCCCTGTCATTGGAGCCCTGTGGTGTTCGTCTGGGAGGGCTCTGCTCGTGCTGCTTGCAGCATGAGCAAGCTAAGAAGAGACAACAGACGAAGAACAGTCTGTGAAATGAACCAAGCCAGTCAGGTAAGGGAAATGGGAGTGCCGATGGATGAGGTCCAAACTAAACAGCCAAGGGAAACTGAGGCTTTTGGAGAGGTTTTCCTTCATAAGGAACTGTTAAGGAAGAATGCAGCGACTCCAGTCACGCAAAGAACTGTGACGATTGACTGGCCGGACGATAAGAATATGGTTAATGCCTCGGTGCAGGCATGGCCTATTCAGGGAGACCCGGAAGATCCACAGTGGTTGTATGACGAGATAATTCGAGGAGCCATACTATTTAGATTGGAAGACCTGAATACGTTCGTGGCTACTCTGGCAGTAGTGGTCAGGTGGTTGGAAAGGGGGGGTGGATAGAATCCTCTTCCCTAGAATGAAGGCAGTGGACAGGCTTGTCGTCACCCAGGCAGGCCTGCCAACAGAGCAGCAAGCTCTATTCAGCCTGCTCAAGGAATGTTATTGGCATAGAGGTGAGCGGTTCGACGAAACCGACATCTTTAGGGATGATGTCCGTACATATGAGAGGCGTACCTTCGATTACAGCAAGCCCTTCACGGGGTACATTGTGGTCAGGTATTAGTCCTTCGTTTGGACAGCATCCTAATACAAGGACTGGGATACACCAATAACAGTGTGGAAAATTCCCTAGAGGGAAATTACCGGGCAAGACAAAACCTGGATTGACCAATGACGACATGACAATGTTTTAAAGACAAGAGCTGGACTTCCGCTCGAGGGACTCCTGATTGAGGGAGGATAAACGCGGGGGAATGGGGATCGAAAAAGAGTCTATAGGCCCCCTTCTCGGCTGTGCCGAACTCAGGATGGAGGAACATGACGGGGAAGAAAACTGAAAACCACCCCCTCCCACAGTGTCACCCTCAATCAACATGCATCGTCCCTGTCATACCTGATTGTGACCACCGTTAAAAGGAAAGCCTTTTGGCACATGATGACGACCCAGATGATGACACCTGTTTATGAAAAATGAATCACGGAGGACCATAAGGTCAAGGAGTGAGAATATGTTGAATTGATATGTGTGAGTGTGACAGCCCGTTCCGATAGTCTGCGGTGTGGTTAGACACCGCTCTTTGCGCCTGGGGCCGAGGTGGCGGGGAATGTTTCTGGTTACCGGTCATTCCACAAAACTAAGTCAGTGCACGCCCGAGCGCACTGAGAAAAGAAAGTTGATAAAGGGGGCAAAGTCGTGCTTCAAATGAACGTGAAAGAAGGCAAAGTGCGGACGCGATAGTTAATGCGTGCAAGAGTAGTTTAGTGAAGTATTTAGTTTTATCTTTCGGACCAGCACGACGGTTCAAAATTGTAAAGTTTCCGGTGGAATCCTGAACATCTAAAGAGCCGAATTAGCTTCTGTTTGTGGGAGTTAACGTAAGCTAGAAAATAGCGCTCCAGGTATATTTTAATAGGTATCGGCCATCTGGTGGGGAGGTTTGGTGAGCCCAGCGCTGGTTCCACCGGGAACTTTGTCTGATCTGTGCTACGTCTCTGGGTAGATATCTGATCTGCAGTGATTACGCCTCGCATATTTAAATTACAACTGAAAATGGCACATATCCGTGTTTTCGACACCACCGTGATACGCCGCGATGATCTCGACCACGAACTGGGTCATGGCTGATTAAATATTACATCTGTCGAAACGAACTTGGTTAGCTGTAAAAAAAATGCTTCGATGATCTCTGAAAAAAACAAGGTAACTCAGGGGTAAATGCAACACGTATGGCGTTTGACGGTAATAACTTTTAAATACTTTGGTAGAAAAAACGCATAATGTTGTATTAAATTTTAGAACATTTATTTATGTAAATAATTAACGATAAGCCCAGTAAATAAAAATTTTAAAATAAAAAAAAACTTGAAATGCAGTCATTCTTTACAAGCATTTCCCCACAATAGTGCAGAGAAGATGCCACTCGATATAAGGGAAAACGCCTTTACCTACAAAAAATATGTTACTCTGAAACGTACGGTATAATCCCTACAAAAATCGCTTTATAAACTTTTACAGAAAAGGTCGCACATAACGGGAACATGACATAAGTCTCATGGGTCACAAAAGAAAAGAACATAATATACAGAAGACTATATCACACCTAACATCTACTATCTGTCACAATGCAATTGGTCAAGATTAAAATCTTCTGGAAGCCATTTCCCGTACTTAATATAGTGAATCCAGTCACATTTAGGACCCCTTTTAGCATAATAGTAGCCACGGCGTGCAGAACAAATATCTTCGCCACCATCGATGTCATCTAGTTCGTTGTCACTATTACTATCTGCGAAGGATTTATCTTTTGGGGGGGGGGGGGGGTGGAGGGGGAGGAGATTTTCCTTATTTTATTTTCAGTTTTTTTTTCCTTGCTTTTCCTAATTAATTCCTCTTCGTGTTTTTATTTTCGCATTTAAGTTAGTCGCTCTAGTGCATTCTTGCCGATTGCTGTTTATTTCTTCCGACAGCTTAGTTTAGGCATTCTGACAACTTGCGCTAACCATATGTCTTCAAAAGAACTATTACCATCATATCCACTTTGTGAGGACGTTGAAAAACCAGATGCCTCGTCAAATATAATGACAGTGGCAGGATCAACTGCCTCGTTTTCAAGAGAAGCTCTTGGTAGATGCAGTATCAGTCCGATGATTTGCTGCAAGAATTGCAAATTACTGGTTACAAATTATCCAGGCATCTTCCTGAAATTGCGGCCTCTTCGTTTTCATCAATAACGTTATTTCCGTAAATTTCACATCAATCTCAGTGAATTCACGGAACGTGTCCATAAACTTGTTTATTTTTTATCTGCTCCTAAAAAAATGGGGTAGAAAAAAGTTTTACTTTCGTTATGTGGGTGTTTCACTGTGTATAAAAATTAATATAAAATTTTTTAAAAGAACCTTGTCCGGTAGCGGGATTTGAACTTGGAAAAACAAAAAGACTTTCAGTCCAACACTTTATTCACCCACCTGCTTTTTTTTTGTCATTGTAGCTGCAGGTATATCGACTTGCAGACAAACTGCCGGTGCAACATGCGAACTGAGAATTAGTCGCAGAGGTGCCGGGGTGCGAACCCACGACCCCCCCCTCCCCGACTACAAGTCGGCCACCCCACCCCAGAGCTATGGGGGAAGGACTCCTTGCACGTTGCTTCACGAAATTGTGTTGTAAAAGGTATTAAAGTGAATGATGTATGTACCTCTCTTAATTAAGAAAAATACGTTTATCTTCGTAATGTATTTCACTGTGCATAACAGAAAAAAAAAATTTCGTCTTGTAGTGAGATTTTAACACTAATCGAAAATTAACACTCAATAACTCGAACTACTCCCTTACCACACCTTTACACGAAGTACTGTATTTCGGAAATATGGATTTTACACGAAAGTGACGAACGCGCCTCTCTTAGTTTTAAGTCGTGTTAGAGCGGGCTACGAAAAGACAGTTTTATTGTCGTTGTGTGCGTATTTCACTGTGTGTATACACAAGGTTTTATCCTGTAGCGGAATTTGAAAAATAATCAAAGAACTGGCACTCCGTGAGTGGCTCGCCATTTTCACCTACTACTATTTTTCACGAAGTAGTATTGTGAAGAGAGAATTTTATACTCCACAGATATAATCGGTATTGTTCGCGTCTTAAAATCGAAGCCGTAAGAATACGGAGAGCTTCCGTATTTTATATTTACGGAGCGCAATTCCGTAAATTTACTCTACATCTCAGTAAAATTTTCCGTAAATTCACAGAGATTTCTAACAGTGTAGCAACGCTCTCTGGTGCAATTGCGTTGTTTCCAGTCACAGCATTGTCTAATACAGATGTTGATTGTAGGGACAGATTCCAGAAGCAGCAAATCCCGCACTACCGGTCGCTGCGCTCCAAGCTGTATTTAACAACGCTTTAAAAGTGAGTCGTGTTAATATCCTTTCAAGATTGCGGTTGACCACGTGTTCACAGCTTACTGTCAAAAAATTATTCGGAGGCTTAGAAATGGCCGACATATACTGGGTTGTGTGGCTTGGTAAACAAAGTGATGACGTTTTCTGCAGCCAAGTCCAGTACATCAGCGTCAACATCAACGTGGCGGGAAAACACTTTCTTGGTTCCGTAAGGGCGGAGGGGGGGGGAGGTAGATTTTCTAACAGTCTAAAAACATATCCGCATTTACATAAGCATACATTTAGTTAATTTTGACGTTTGATCCTGATAGCGTGTAATTTTCAAATTCCTTCCTTTTTATCTTTCCTTATAATATGCAGTACAGGGGCAATAAGTTACATTCTCCATTAGGCCTACAACAGGCAATGACGCTAAACTTATACTTCAAGCCATTCTCCCAAATGAAACGAAAATCCATTTGCCGAACAATTATTGGTGTTGGTGGAAAACCAGCATATTTTAGATGTTGAACATACTTCACTAAGTCACTTTCGTACTTTTTGCTAAGGCTCTTATAGAGCCTAGAATTTGCGCGTGCACAAAAAGTAAACAAATAATAGTTTATTGAAATATCAAATTACATGCAAGCTTTAGATACATTCCCAGCTTCAATACGTCCTTTAGTATTCTGCAGGAAATGTGATACAATCTGAAATGCGTCTCATATTGACATTTTCCCGTTTTCTACATCTTCAAATCCAAGGAGTAGGTTTGACTCCGATCAACAGGCACAATACGTTGTTCTCATGTAAGTACGGGGCATAATATGTTCCAGAATAGAGAAGATATTAATATTATGGCCATAAACTCCAATAATATTGGTTAATCTATAAATAATGGGGGAACATACCACTTAAAGTTATTGTGACTGCATCTTACCCCATATATTGAGTTAAGATGCCACACACATTTATTTCTAAACGGTAGTCTTGGCTGGGAGTCGGCAGAAGGATCGGCCTGACCCACTCTCACCGGCCTTAAGTAACGCAAAAAGGGGGAGGGGGGAGGTCAACGCCCGAGGCGCGAAAACAATGTGTTGTTAGGGTACGGACTTCCCACTTCCCATTTCATTGACCCAATTTTCCTTTCGAAACAAGCCCCGTGCAATTTTCCTTACTAGCATCAATCTTTCATCTTAAACAAAGCTGCTATGTTCATCACCACCGGCGGATGAAGTCCATTCGCGGTTTAGCACATTCGATAATTGTATACTGTCAGTATATAAATTTAAGCTAAAATCGATAAACCCTACATAGTTTCGTAGATATAGCACCCTAAGGTAAAATGCTTGTATAGGCGCCGTTTGGTAAATCAGGGACTTGCATACTTAGAACATATAAATTTATATGGCGTACAACAGTACAAAGTATTCGCCAAATATGAAATAAATCGGTTGATTGTTTCCCGAGATAAGAAATAAAAACTGCATTACTTCATGTGGGACTCTCTTGCAAAATGTCTGAGAAATGAGGCTTTGCATACACAAATTTGATGGATATAATATATACAATCAGCATACAAAGTTAAGTTAAAATTAGTTTTGTAGTTTCGTAGATAAAACATTCTGAGGCTAAATTATAATATGGGCACCAGTTTGTAAATATATGTGTCGGACCCTCTCAAAGTTTATTAGTTTATATGGCCTACCATAGCTACTTGTTTGCTGTCAGATTTGGTATAAATAGGTTGATTTTTTTCTCTCTCAGAAATATCACGTAATTCTAATTTGTCATGTGATACTATTTTACAAAATGGCACACAAACAGATTGTGTGTGTACACATTTGATGGTTGCAATATATACAGCCAGCATATAAAGTTACGTTGGAATGGATTACATTGTTTCGAAGATACAGTACGCCATACTATGCTAAAATTTCCAGAATTACGCCATTTTTAAAATAATTGTCTGACATTCTTAAAACATATTTGTACACTCAACTGCCGCGGTACTACTGGTTTGTCAAATTTGGTAGCAATCTATCATTGCTTTCCGATATATTACAAAAAACTTTATTAATTTATGCAATACTATCTTACAAAATGGCGGATGAAAGTAGTCGTTTTTGGATATACGTGATGCTTGTAATAGATAGATACTGTCAGCATATAAAATTTGGTTGCAATTTGTTAAAAGATATGGTAGTTATACGAAATAAACCTAAACTATTTGCATGGACGCCATTTTTAAAATAAGTACATCAACTTCAATCGCACAAATTTACATAGCCTACAATAGTTCTACTCACGTGCCGAATTTGGTGAGAATTGGTTGAGTGGCTAGTTTTAGAGATATAATGTAAAATACAACAATAATTGTATTCAATGCTTGCTTACACCTGGCACTGTCAACACACAAAATTTAGTTTAAGTCGGTTGAAAGGTTCCTGACATATGACCTATCACCCTAAATTTTAAAATTGTCGCAATTTTGAAAGTAAGCATCCGACGTGGTCGAAAACTATAAATGTCACGTGTACTAACGTGCACCGAGTTTGGTGAATTTCAGTTTAAGCGTTCAGAAATCTTAAAAAGGTTGATGTCGTGGGGAGGTGGAGGGGGCACACACACACGCAGACACACACACATATACACACAGACAGGAAAATGATCTCATAAGCCTTTCTTTCCTTCGCAAAGTAGGCTAAATAAAGAGTACGTGCCCATGTTTAGCTCTCTCAAGACATAGGTATCACATGTATGCAGATCACTCCAATCTGACAGATCGAGTAAAACGGATTTCAGTGGCAGCGATTCACACGTTACTGGAAACCCTGCGTTATCCGAGGGACACGAAAACGTCGCGTTTTATACTACCTGTAGCGTGGACTCCACTGTCCTGTGTATTTACAAACCTCAGTTTTTTTGTTCACTGGCTGCTACCCTCCCAGTGTGCACCCAATTTTACCTCAGACCACAGTTGTCGCGGTATTCGAGGCTTATTTCCTTGCAGGTTTGTTGTTGGCTGAGGGCAATTGCACACACAACAGAAATACACACGTATTTGAGGTCTAGCTTGTCCTCAAGTGAACTAGCGGAACTTTCTAGTCTCATCATTTGAAACGTAATTTGGTTTTGCCCATCGAATGTTGGGAACTAAGTTTCCGTTTCCTTAGGTCCGTGTGAGCAAGGCTTCCAACTACTCTATTAACCCCGGACAGCCTGTATTACCTTCGGGTTGTATGCGAATTCCTCATTACGGGTGTAATGCCATTAGCGTCTTGAGGACATGTTTGCAGATGGGCATTACTGCCTGCTGTCATTATTCACACGACCTGCACAAATAAGGGAAATCTGCGGACCCATTAAATCCCCTATAGCCTCTAGGCGCAAACCACTACACTCGATTGTATTCTTTTCATCATCTTTCACCCAGTGGGATTGGCCCGGGCATCCAGCAGAAATGGGCTTTCACAGAATTTCTCCTTTACCCGCCTGCGGGGCGCCCACCCCACCATTCCCCCGAGAAAAGGCACAGAAAGTAACGATGATAGATATATACTCGTTCCTGTTCCTGTAAGAACTGCTACCGGTTGTTATGAGCGAGGGCACATTCACATAATAACCAAGAATGATGAGTACGGGCGACTGTTCGCAATCGATAAGTAAGAGAGAAAAGAACAGTGCCTACGTCCATCTGGAAGATGACCCACTTTATTAATACTTCATTGTCTCCCGGTGTAGCGGGGATAAGTTCTTTGTTTGAAATTTCCTGAAGAAACCTCCTTGAAAATAAGAATTAATAAAATGCCACTCTTTCCTACAGCAATACCGAGTATCGTGTTATAATTACAAAACGTATGTGATCAGATACTTATTTAAATTTGAAATAAAACACCCTAACAGTAAGACACCTTAGTTGGCACGGAGGAGAGTCAACTAGCGATGATCCACAATCACCTCATTATTTTATACTTGTAGCTACTAATTACTGTTCATTTTGTAGACATTACTGAAAAGAATAAGCTGTTCGCGGTAAAGTGAGCACTTTCGAGGCCCCAGTTACATTTTTCTTTCAACCATTGTTCATCATATAACCATATTTTTCATTAATATTGCCATGTAAATAAAAAAACACGGTGTGTATATTCCACCGCACTCTAAATTTAGCACCCAAAGCTAAAACAAAATGTATTTATTGACTAGTATTCCAAATGAGAGGGCGTTCAAAAGCGCTCACTTTACCGTGAACAGCCTATACCTACTATTTCCTCGAATTAAAAATAGACCGTTTATTTATTGCACAATAGAGTGTCAAAATCACAATTTTAGTGTTTTTTTGTGATTTGCAAATAATAAAAACGAACTCACCGAAATGCGACTATTCACATTGAAATAAAATAGTATGAGTTACATCAAGAAATCTTTAAAATCACGCTATTAAATGTCTTTGCAACTTATAAAAAATTCCCGAAATAAGGAAATATTTGTATACAGCAGTCTATGATATTTTGAAAAATAAATTTTGCTAAGCAAACCTTAAAGTGAATTACGACCCGGCATTTAAGACATCCTTGTTACATTTTCTGTGAATTTTTCCGTTTGTTTTATTTGTATGTCCCAAAAAACACTACAATAATGGCGATTTTCCCACGTCATGCTGCAAAAATTATGCGATCTAAAAAAAAAAAATACGCGAGGAAAGAGTGCCTACAAGTTGAAAGGCATTTCATACAAATATAAAATAATGAATTTTTTGGTAACCTGCATCCTTAATACAGATTCCGGGGCGACAAATGGTAGATTCTATTTCAAATCTACGGGGCATCACAGGTGTATTGGCCGCGCCTGGCGGATACGCCACCTAGCCCCTCCATAGGTGAGCGGGTTGCCGATAATCCAGGCGGACAGCTGACAAGAAGTACGGGGTGCGCATAATACAGGTATATATAGGCTGTTCACGGTAATATGAGCACTTTTCGATGACCTGCTTAAGATCTACTTGTATGCACTTAGTGTATTCTTCCACCTTATGTAAGAATAACATTGCCTCGTCGGATCTCAGTACTTTATTAATGCGTCGGTCAAGTGAAACTCTGAAATTATTAGAAAAATAAATATTTTACTAATCTGCTCATTTTTACACTTCGATGAATTACAAAAAGCAGAAAGCAACAGAAATAATTTAAGTTACCAAAAATGGTTACTTAACACTTTTTATTTAACGTTAAGATATGGAACTACATCCCATCAATCGTTACCAACTTTACTGTCACTCACATGTCACTCACTGCTCCTGTAAAAATATATGCAGGCAGGGGCAGTGACTTTTTTCTAGGGTTGATTTCAAAAATTGCTCACTTTATCGTGAACAGCCTTTAACCCCCCATATCCTGTAACACTGTCACAATAGTCGATGCACAATGTTATACTGGTGCGTTAAATGCTGTTTACAGTTATTACAGCACGTTTGTTGGAACTGACCTTTGAAAAATGTCACTGGCCCTGCATGCATATATTTTAAAAGCCATACTGACTGACGCGCGTGCAGCCAGTTGAATTGGTAACGATGGAGGGAATGTAGTTCTCTGTTTCAACGTTGAATTAAAAATGCTAAGTAAACATTTGTGAACACTGAAACGATTTCCTTTGGTTTCTGTTTCTTTCAAATGCATATTAGCACACAAGTAAAAATATGTACTTTTCTAACCATTTTATAGTTTCACTTGGTTGACATACGGATAAAGTGAACAGGCCCATAGCAATGTAAGTTTTACATATTGCGGAAGGATACACAATGTGCGTACAAGTACATTTTAAGCAGGCCTATCAAATGTGCTCAGTTTACCGTGTACAGCTTATAGTCAATTTTAAATGTTACACTGATGTGATAATTTATTTAGTATAAAATTATTCCTAAAAAAGTAATCATGCTTAACATTAAACATAGTCCAACTGATAACGGTTCTACGAGGCGTGTCTTGTTAATGGGCCTTCCTGGTTGGCAGAGGTAGGCTACCATGTGATTAAAAAACTGTTCGATATTTTGTAGTAGTGTTTCAAAACGAAAAGCGTCTAAAAAAAAACTTCATGCCGAAAGATAAGCATGAAGTTCTCATGCTAGTTTCAAGGATATTTTTTTTGTGTGAAAAAATGTCTAAAACGAATGTTTTCAGAATAAGTTTTATCTCTTAAATATTTTATACAGAAGGTTTAGAGTTGTTTTTAGATACGTATTAAATTTTTTTATCTTTACTAGTGCGTCCTAAGATATAGTGCCGCCGTTTAAAGCCATGTTCAGGCGAGTCGCCTATGGAAAGACTGCACGCCAGTTGAACGCCTCGAGAGGCGATGAGACAAGTGGCAAGTGAGCAAGAGTCAGCACTAAGAGCTCGCGCGTTTCGTCGCCTCGAACGCGCAAATAGCAGCAAGCAGGCAGAACCCTTAACTACAAGTCCCCTACACTGAAATAAATTAATACTTGGGACAAACAGTATTTTTCCTGTCAGCAAAAACATGTGTGTAAATATATTGAAATAAATATTGCTATATGCCGCCATCCCGTGTCGTTTCCCTTGATCCCCCCTCCTCCCGGCACCATTGGTCATCACTGGTAACTGGAGTAGCGAACGCAGGGCGGTTTGGCAGGCGGTACATTTGTCTTTGTTCCTTTTCACGTTCATTTCTCGGGCGTGTGCTGGCATCACTAATGAACGCAGAAGAGCACGCGCGATCGTATAAACGTGTGCTCCGATACGCCTATCAGGACTCGTGCCGCTTCCCATCCTCGAGGACTGAATGTCTGCGGTTACAGTTGCATTGCAAGAGTTTTCTGGTCATTGTTTTCGCCTTCCTCGGCGCGGCTCGGGAAGCGAGGGACCTTCTGGGTCGGGGCGCTTGAACCATATAAACCGTAGCAGGTCCCCTGTCCGAGCCGATAGTCTGGAGTCTCGTGCGGTCTTGAGCGCCAGGTGCTCTGTGCCAGCGAAGCGACGAGCGACTACAACAGCGACCAATGAGAGCGAAGTCTGGCGAGTGAGACTGACTGGCAGGATTGTGTGTCTGGCTGCGTGAGTGATACGACATTTGGAATGATGGCAGTAAACTGTTGGACTGAGCACGTGTAAACAATACTAAGTGTGAATTAAGTGACTGTGGACACTATAAATATAGTGATATGGCACACTGAGGTCTGCACACAATTACTGGCACTCAAGACAAATTAGAAGTGAGTCACCTATATCCACTACTGCAAGAACACCAGTTCTGTTGGTGTCTGTGTTATAACTCACCATCGTCCTATTGGTCCATAACACACCGGACAATACCCTATACTTTACAGCCTTCATTATTGGCCGGTCATCAAGCGATGTAGAGCTGAGCTGATACCGACCCAATCAAATGTTCTTTATCGTACAAAAGGATTTACAATCAATCATGTTCCTTTGAGTGGCTGAAAAAAAGAGATTTTATCGTTAGCAATACCACTGTTTCTGCGTTGAGGTGTTCCTGTTAGGGCATGTTAAACACTAGCCGAACAAAGACTGCATATCCACACTTTCTTAGCTTGTATTGTATCAAAAAATCGGTTGGGGGCCGGATAAATTGTAGTACATCATATCAAAGGGGTTCGGGAAATCACGAAGTTTGGCAGTCTGCACTCTGTACGCATTTATTGGCATTCGAAACAATCTAGAATTATGTCACTTATATCTTACATTATGGCAACACAATTTCCTGCTGCGCTGTGCTTTACGATTTATCGCCG
The DNA here is from genome assembly GCA_029891345.1 of Dryococelus australis. Lineage (NCBI taxonomy): Eukaryota > Metazoa > Arthropoda > Insecta > Phasmatodea > Phasmatidae > Dryococelus > Dryococelus australis. The sequence continues at coordinate 71,205,206 of CM057004.1, read as the reverse complement.
TTCTATTGGCTCGCGAGACATTTGACACAATTACTGCGCTGAATATAGTTTATTACTGGCTGGGTGTCAGGCGATAAAAGTGCCGAGTTGATAGTCCACCAATCAAATATCTGTTCACGTTTAACATACAATACAGTCAATATTGTTCATTTGAGTTGTCATGAAAATATAGAGGCTGTTCACGATAAAGTGAGCACTTTAGAAATGAACCTTAGAAAAATGTCACTGCCCCTGCATGCATTTATTTTAATGGGCGCACTTAGTGACATTCGCCCAGTAAAGTTGGTACGATGGAGGGAAAGTAGTTCCAAATCTGAACTTCGAATAAAAAGTGTTAGGTAACCATTTATAATGACTTAAATTATTTCTTTCGCTTTCTGTTTATTTTCTCTAATGCACCGAAGTGTAAAAATGAGCAGAGTTGTAAAATGGTCCTTTTCTAATAATTTCACAGTTTCATTTGACCGACGCATAAATAGAATAATGAGGCCCATGGCAAAGTTAATTTTTACATAAGGCGGCAGAATATAAACGTGCATACAAGTAGATCTTAAGCAGGGCTTTCAAAATATGCCGTGAACAGCCTATAACAGTTTTGACACTTCTTCCTGCCATATGCTGGACACCGTTGTTCGTACACAAACCAAGGCAAGAAAAAAGCATGCGTTTAAATTAATTGATTTAAGTACTGCATATGCGTTTGAGATTGTGACAATTGCTAAACACAGGAGGGCGTTTGAAATTATACTCACTTCGTCACGAAGGAATCAAGGGAATGTGGCGAATCGTGGATACTAAAGGGATCAAGGGCGAGTGAACGGGGATATGTGGCAGTGAATACGAACACAGCTCATGTTTACAACAAATGCTGTCCATGAACATGTCCGAGGACGCTTTAATGCTGATTGGTTGACGTGACCCTCTGGGGTCACCGCTCTTGATCTAAATGACCGGAGGCCCTATATTTATTCGCCCAACATAAAATTTGCCCGCGGACAATGTCCGAAACTCAGCCTGTAATAGCGTTTTATGTACGAAGTTTCGCGCCTAACCTTCCAACTACACTACACAATTCTTGGGCAAGAAACCAAAATATTTACTAGACCGCATAGGCGCAACTAGTTAGGGGAGGGGGGGGGGCACTAGGGCACAGCCTCACTCCTAAACCAAACAAAAATTTATACGAAAAAGAATTGAGAATAATAAAATAGTATTATATGCAGGAAATAGCTTTTTCAAATTAATTCTATCTACATATGTATTGTTTAAGTGATTATTAATCCTACAAAATTTCTGAGAGTGAAAAAACCTTGCTCTTAATTAAAAATATTTCATAAGTACATTAAGACTGTAGACTAAACATGGCTGCTCTTGAAGTGATATTTCTGCCTCTCTTCTTCAGCACAGAGTTCAAAATTGTGGCGCTAGATGGCGCTCTGTGCTCAAGCCTGCCAGCAAATGAAGCGATGCGAATTATAGGCGCTGTTTTGGAGCTTTGCTTTTAATGTTAGTGTGTTTATAAGTATGCCATCATGAAGAGAGTGAAGAGTTATAGTTTAGACCAGTGGGTAAAAAAAAAAACAGAAGCAACACGTATTAGTCACCGAAAGTGAGACGACAAGTAAGAATGGTCGCAATGGCGATATTATATCTTCTGAAACACCAGGTATGGAACATGGAAGTGATTGAAATGTTTGTGTACTCAGGCTTGTGTAAAAAACAGAAGCAACAAGTATTAGTCACCGAAAGTGAGACGACAAGTAAGAATGGTCGCAATGGCGATATTATATCTTCTGAAACAGCAGGTATGGAACATGGAAGTGATTGAAATGTTTGTGTACTCAGGCTTGTGTAAAAGTCCGTGTCTTACTATGGCTGAAATTACCACGATAATTACATTAAACGTAACAGAGAAAGGAGAAATACACCTTTCAAATGAGGCCTTGCTCCAATCATATTCATAATTCATACAAGGCAATAATACACGTAACCATTGCCAACACATATTTACATAGCAAGTTGGCAAACTTTTAACTTTGTTATGAACGAACCTATGTTTGGTCAAGACGAATTCACTCAAAATGCTAAAAAAAATAGGCATTCTTGTTTTTCCGGCCATTTGTTATATTGCATAAAATATTGTGTCAAAAGTCAAAGAAGCAATTAATATCTGGTATTTTTATGGCATCAATAAAATTTTACAAAAATGTGAATCCTCACAAAAAATGTATGTTTCAAGTTAGCCAACTTAAAAATGAAAAGTTCCGTTGAGTTTCCTTAAAACATCTCATTGAAAAGAGAAATCTAATCTGACTGTCCAAGAAACGAAACAATCTGATTGGACAAAAAAAACAAAATATTTTAGTTTAAGATATGGTATGTCAACTGTAGCAAAGACTTTATGTATAATGGATATGGCTTGGGCAATACATGAGCTGTACTCCCAATTTGCTGCAATGAGTCCTTGATGTGATCATACACTATGAAATTATGAAACAAGCACTCACAAATATTTTGGTAGCCATTATATTTAACTTTTAGACTGATTTCACGTGATCTCTTCTGAAGAAATATTGTACCGTCCGTGCATGATAACAGTCTACTACGTAGTTAAACAGAGCTATCATATAACATTACATGTAGAATGTACTATTTAGTATTTTATTCGTTGGGTACAATGCTTGTCAATATTTACAAGTGCTAACAGTAAGCCATGTGTGTCAGATTGAATTTTATGCAATAAAATTTGGCTGACATCGTCACGAAACGAGAACAAAATCAAATAATATGTGTCTTTATAACTGTCAAAATTTACTGAAGTTATATAAAATGGACTATATAAAATACTTCAGCTCAGAGTAGGCCAGATTGTGGGAGAATGAGAGTATACACAGAGAATAAGCATACTTTTGAATTGAAATATGACCTTAATGCCATTGTGAAAAAAAAAATTCCTTATTACCCAGTCAGTATAACACACATAGATTTTTCTTACATGTGTTAACATAGATTACATGACAAAATGACATTAATACATGTAAACCGTCATACTTAATTTGCATACATATTTTAAAGAATAAATAATAATAAGTATAAATAAAGTTGTTACTTTTATTAATGCACCGTTTCCGTATGCAATGATGTGTAAAAATTTTATGATGCACTAGGATGTTTTGTTTTCTGACAGATTGTAGAAGTGAACTGAACAAAGTTGATTGTCAAGATGCCTCCTCTACGAGTGTAGTTGGTGATTGTTCGTCGCAGAGTAGCGGAGAACAGAGACATTTCATCACGAAATATGACATTGATCAGTTCATTCTCAGTGCTAGTGATTCAGAAAAGATAGACTTTATTAAGAATTTGGGGCCACCTGATGACACCTTCAAATTTCCGAAGACTCTGCATGGACAAAAAAAAAAAAAAAAAAAAAGGCGCTTCAGAACAAGTTGGTTTCAAAACTTTAAATAATTGTCATATTCACCAAGTGAAAATTCTGCTTTCTGCAAGTATTGTAGATTGTTCCCTACGAAAACTGTTGGTCATGGCGAGCATCAAGAATCTGGCAGACTTGTTCGTGTAGAGTACAAGAGGAAAAATGCGTTGGAGGATTTCAGAAAACATGAAAATTTGAGCTACCACAAAAGAGTTTGACAATTTTGTTTGTGTTATGAATGGGGAAAAAAAACAGTCAATTGGATTGATCGTTGATTTTGCAAGAGTCAGACAAATAAAAAAAAAAGAGAAAAGATTGCCCCCATTGTTGAGACAGTCATACTATGTGCAAGACAAGGAACATGGACCTTTCGATGTAGAACAGGAGCCAGAAAAAAATGAAGGGAATTTCAAGGCAATTTTAAGAGCGAGAATTTCAGCGGGAGATGTTGCTTTAAAAAAGCACTTTGATACTTGTTCTTCAAATGCATCTTATACAAGTTGGAAAATACAGAACGAAATACTAAATGACCGCAGAAAAATAATAATAGTATACAAGATAGCCACTGAAGTCAATGTAGCCAAGTGTTTTTCCCTTCTTGGAGATGAGACAGCTGATATTTCTAATACAGAACAACTTGCTGTGTGTGTTAGGTATGTGAAAGAAGGCCAGCTTTCAATAGTCAGTGAACATTTCCTTTGTTTCACACCTATACATGATCTCACTGGGGAAGGTATTGCAGGTGCACTTATTTCTACACTCGAGACGTGCAAATATTGATAAATACATGATGAGAGATGAAGGGTATGATGGAGCTGCTTGTATGAGTAGTAATCAAAGATAATCAATAGTACATACAATCAAAAGTACCAGAAGCAATCTATGTTCACTGTGCTGCCCACAGCCAAAATTTAGCAATTTCCAGAGTATAAGGAACTGTTTGGGCACTATTAAAAAAATATAAACATTTTTAAACACTCCGAAAAGACAATATGTTTTACAAAACATACTGAGTGCCAATACAGAAAATATTGCACGTACGAAACTTCTTCAGCTGTGTCCTACAAGATGGGTGCAGAGGCACGATGCTATCATGGTGTTATGCGAAATGCTGGAAACTGTAATAAAATCCCTTGAAGAAATCGAAAATTGGAAAAACAAAGAAGTTTTGTCTAGTGCTTTTCTACTTCGTAATGCTATCTTGCAACCACAATTTTTTATTTTTCTTTGCACCTTGGAATGTATACTAAGTTATAGCCTTCCTCTCAGCAAAATTTTGCAGTCCACAAGCATCGACATTTTTACAGCTATGCAAGCAGCAGAGAATACAGTGCTGGCTGCCAAAGACATTCGAAATTCTAGTGAGGCAGAATTCAAGAAAGTGTTTGACAGAGTTTCTCATAAATGGGAAATATTAATGGAAATACATCGTACATCATCAAGGCAGAAAAATTGCCGTAACACACCAGCCACAAACCCATAAGAATATTACAGGCGCACATTGTTAATACAATTTTGTGATCATTTCATAAATCATTTAGAAGAAAGGTTTATCAGCCACAAAAAACTTCTGAAATCTTTTGCTTGCCTAGTGCCAACAGGAAAGTCTCCTACCAGTCAAGAAATTTCACATTTCCTACAACTGTCAGAGTTCTACAAGAATGATTTACAGGGCAAAAATGAGGGTGTTTTGATAGCAGAACTAAGGTTGTGGTACATCAAATTCAATAAGAAAGGAAGCGATGTTCCAAAATCTGCTATTGGTTTACTCAATGATTGCAACAAAGACATTTATCCAAATGTGAACATTGCATTGAAAATATTTGCGATCTTGCCAGTGTCAACAGATGCTCCTGAGCGTTCATTTTCGACCCTTCGGCGTTTGAAAACGTACCTTCGTAGCACTATGGGACATGAACGATTAGCTGACTTAGCAGCTGTAAACTTCCATAGACAAATAAATCTCAGTTCTGAAGAGGTCATTGATATGCTGCAGAAAACAGGCCGGCGCCCTTCTGTAGTTCGTGCTGTAGGCGAGTATTCTACCTGCAAGATTTTGTACATGTACTTTTTATATTAGTGGTTAGTGGTTACTGTGAAAAGAACAATTTTATAGAGACGTGCGACCCTGTGCAATTTAAAAGTGATTTTACAAAACAAATTATAACTTAACGTATTGGTTCATTACAATGTTGTAATTATATGGAAAGAAAAAGAAACAGGAGTTTAGTAATATGATAAAAAGACTAAAAGAAAAAAAAAGTAGTGGTAACACGACACTGAATGTATAAATTCATCCTGGTATATAAATTGTGTTCTAGTTGCGCTACTGCTAGACCGAATATTCAAATTAGTTTAGTAAATGCAAAATATTCAACGACGTATTATAAACGTCCGATAAATGATATTTAGATTGTAAACAATTTTAACCTACAGATATTACCACAATTTTAAAATGGCTACCCAATTTTCACCCAACTCGTCACTTAACAAAGAACCACAATCATTAACTACTTCGCAAAAGCAAAACCTATACAGTCTAGTGAATATCATCGAAGCTTTATGTCGAACATCGTAGTTGTGAACACCTACGACACCGTAGGTGAACACCTACGAAACCTTAGGTTCGGACGTGTCCACGGATTGTCCGCGGATGACTAAGCTTATAAAACATTCGAAAACGTGATCGCAAATAATTTTTCATATACTTGGCATTTATGAAAAATTCCAACCCTTTGTACAGAAAAGTTAACTACAGGATCAGCTCTGGTGCTGATAGATAACCTGATTACGCAGTTATATAAACATCTTCTTTCCCGGCCAAAATCACAGAGAATAATATTTTAGATTTGTTAATCGACGAACAAAATAATTAAAATATTTCATCACAAGACCACGTTATGAAATTTCAGGGCTTCAGAGGTAATCTCAATTTCCGCTGTTATAACTGCATTATTAATTAGGGCTATTCGAAATATCGCTATATCGATGATTATCGATATGAAAAATAACTTATCAAACGATTTATAAGTTTGAGAAATATCGGCATATCGATGTTTCGATAATATCGAAGCTTTCGGTATTACCGAAATGTTAGGTATTGTCGAATATTTCGGTATTATCGATTATTCCGGTATTATAGATGATTTCAGTATACTACCGAAAATACCCAGTAATTTTTTGGAAAATTATCTATATAAAATTTTTAAGATATCGAGCAGCCCTAATTATTACGAGGGCCGGTAGCCAGGGACAGGAACGATACCACCGTATTTTTTGTCAAACAAATCTGGTAAATAGCGGAGATAACTACATGATATTAACAGATACAATAATTCCGCGAACTTCAAGGGAATAATCAGATCTCAATGACACCGAGGAGAACACAGTCTCAACACACTTCACGAGCGTAGCTTGGTCCAGTTCCTGGTGGAAAACCAATGCTAAAGAAAAACGACAGGTCGGAACGGGCGGAGGCGATTAAGGTGGCCGCCGACCGGTGCGCAGAGCTCCGGCAGAAAACGTTTAGTTGAAAAACCGCCCAACGTGTCAGAGTGAGGTCTGCTTGCGTACAGCATTTAAGAAACGTTACGCATCTGTATACTTTTTCAGTTCCTGTATTTCTCTCTAAAACATGTTTTTGTGATAGTGAAAATGGATCAAACGGGTGTTTCCACGTGTTTTTTTTTTTTTTTTTTTTTTTTGTATGAGCATTCCAGTAAAAACATTAAAAGGGGAATAGAGACGAGCATCAAACCATTATTTCTAATGTTACGTTATGAAATGGTAGGGACTCCACTTCGGCGGCCTCGCTCCTCAAATTGTGGAATCCTGCGCGGCACTGCCCGATAGCAGGAAAGGCGGGCGGTCAAGGTTGTCCTGTATCTCCCTTTGTTGACGTGATCCCCCCCCCCCCCCCAACCGTCCAATGACCACTACTAGTGCAAAGTTTTGAGATCACAATTCTCAGAAGATGCACAACTCTACAGAAAAGTTTTCATTCTGAACAGACTTGCATAATTCCTTCAACCAGGCGGCCATCTTAAGTGCAGTCGGGACCTCTGACCATAAAAAAGACAAACGTAGGCGAATTTTCGTCTCATGCGCATGTCTCCAACCTTGATTCGCCCATCGCCAGTACAACTCTACCCAATTTTCTGCCTACACTTCGAACCATGCGGCCTGTTCTACAAGATAACGCGGGCAATACTACGTGAACGGAACGAGTCCGACAAATCCGGATGAATTTGTGCTATTCTTCAATACTAGAAAATGGAGTGGAGAGTTGAGAGATTCGGGATTGAGAGCCAATGAGGGTGAAGCGAGGTGAGCGTGGAGCAGCGCCGGAATGAAAGGGAGGGACAAATGGGTGATTCTCGAGAAAACCCGCCTGACCATCGGCAGGGTCCGGCGCGTTTCCCATATGCGCCCCGCCGGGAATCAAACCCGGTTCGCCTTGGTGAGAGGCGAGCAGTCATACCAACACATAACCGCGGCCCCTTACCGGAGCTAGAGAAAATAATAATTTTCACCAAGAAGTGGACCAGTGATTTGACAATCAACTACTGGCGTCCTCGTGGAGTACTATTCAGACTGCAACTGTTATGGCATACTGGATTTAGCCAGTGCCCGCAAAGTATATGCAGGCCAAATAAGTATATGCTATTCACGGCAAAGTGAGCACTTTTGAAAGCAGCCCTCTCGTTTGGAATAATAGTCAATAAATATATTTTATATTAGTCTTAGAAGTTAACTACCGGTTGCGGTGGATTAGACACACTATGTGTATTACTTACGCGGCAATATTTATTTTAAAGGGTGGTTAAAGGATAAAAATGGCTGAAATGAAACAGTAACTAGGGCCTCAAAAGTTCTCAATTTACCGCTAACAGTCTATACCTGTAAAGGAATGATGTAAACTCTGTACGCTACGTGTTTACGCAGATATAGTAAACTGCGACAAGTCATATCTTTTTTTAGTGATGATTTAAATGTCATAACAAACTAAAACACTACAGATGTCATACTGCAATTCACAAAGGATTGATTGAGCTGCCTGTCACACAAAGTTTTACAACTCAACAAGAAAGCCACATGAATCCAATAAAGGGGAAAAACCAAAGCTGGAACAAACTCGATCATCTTCTTGAAACAGTCCTTAAAACCTTGAAAATTTGTATCCCTCTGACAATCCGTGTTTGACCGCCATTTGGAAAACATATCTTGGGTCGACTATTTCCGCTCAAAAAGTGCCAGAAGTGACACTTTTTTTCTTCTTAGACATGCTTTCCGATTAGCAAAGTAATTAACTTACCAAGTTATAATTTTCCACTTTTGTTACAGATTTGAGTGAGAATATGTTAGCAAGTGTTTTCAGTCATGAGGACTAGACGTCTTTGTTGGAAAAAATGCTTCATCTATGTGATCCACCTTTCTTTAATGGCGTGACACACACAGAAAAGAACACTGAAAATATTAAAATACCGTAGTACTAAAATGGGAAATGGAAAATGTTTGCAGGAATAATGGAAAGCGTTAAGCTACTAGTTGTAAAAATGGAGTATACGCCAGACGAAGACATGCCAAAGCTTTTCAGTACTTGCAGTGACGCCAAGTAGACGTGAAGTTCTAACTTTTAGTTTTAAAAATACTGACATATTTCGTACGTAGGAAGATTTTGATGAATTTATTAAGAAAAGCACAAGAAAAGGCATTCTAGCGAGCAAGAAGTTGTGCAAGAACTTTATCATTATGATTGCATGGCGCGCGAGCAACAAAAATGTCATATCTTTCTTAGGCTGCAAAAAGATAACTTATCAGGCAACAGCTCAAGCAGGAACAAGGGCAGCGTTAACGACAGAAACCACGTACTGGAAAGAGAGAGTGAATGTCCATTACACCGCACACTACAATCTGAGAGCGAGACGCTCTATAGCACCCAAAATGCTTCTTTACATATTCTGCAAATATCTTCCGGGGTTAAAAAGACCACTTATAGCCGCAGGAAAGCTGACGAGAAGATTTGCGCTCAGTGAGATGCAAAGACATTGAAATTGATCGTCGTGTTGGAACCCACTACATTTTTACAGAAGGGGAAGACTACGATGATCATATTAATACATAAATAAAAGGATTATTTCATCGCCTCAAAACTAACAAACAAAAGAGACTTTGTTTTTCAACTGTAGATGAAGTCGCAAAAAATAAGGACTCTAAAGTAGGGTGGGTGTACATGCGTGTTCTGTTGCAGCGTATTTTTAGATAGAACCACATACGGCTTTGTAACCCTGACTATATTTCGGCCATAATGACGGCGGATTCCTGCTGCTCTTCGATGGTGTTCGGCCATCTCCGGCGATGACCCTGCTAGATCACCGCTTCTGGGCTGAACGGGCGAAAGTGCCGTTCGCGAGGACTCGGGCATGCTCGGTTATTTCCTCCCAATTTGTTTCAAACTGAGGGAATTCCATTTATTGTCGATAGAGTCCATCATCGTTTGGATGGGGTTGGGCCAATTTGGGGGGGGGGGGGGGTGTACTTGGGGGGAAGGCCGTTAAATAATTCTGGTCGAAAATGGCCGGGACCTTGCAAAATGCGTCTTAGGAAACCCTCCACAGCAGGCAAATAACAAAATTTTCAGGTTAGAAAAAACTGTTTTAGAATCCTATATATTTTAAATTTGGGCAATATGGATTCGTGGCTTTGCTCCTCTGGTCTACAACATTTATTTGTTTGTTTAGCAGTCTAACAACATGGAAATCATTACTGTAACACGTAAAATCTGCAGTCGTTTAGTGGCGGGAGCCGGGTAATAAAACAATCGCGTTCATCGAACTTAACAAGTTTTCACCACAATGCCCTATAACTACTGCACACTTGGAAGGGGCCTATATTGTTGTCACATATGGACTATCAGCCTTCTAGGGGTTATATATTGCGTTGAAAGCCGTCACATAACTTGTCAATGCACCGAGAAGAGATGTAATTGTGTAGCGCAGTAACGGCACCTAAAATCACGTTTCCCTTTGGGGGGAAAAAAAGGGAATTAAAACAGTGGCCCGAACATCTTGCATACATTCGTCGTCGCATGTCACTGTGAAATCTTTAAAAACACAAATACTTGGCTATTACGACAAATCACACAATTTATACAAAACGTTTTCAATACAACTAGAAGTTACTGATACAATAAGCCTAATTCATTACACATGAATGCAAGTAATGTTTAATGAAGTTCTTAAAATCTTAGATGGCAAGGTAGGTCTTGACGTCGCATTGACAGCTGTATCATAAGAGATGGACGCAGGAAAATATGCAACAGTAGTGAAGCCATCATTACAATTGCACACTTGCCTTTCCCGGGACTTGAACCCAGAAAACCTTAAACCATAAGCTAGCGTGCGACCAACTGGATTACGGAGCATCAACTTCGGATGTAATCAGTCTAAATGTTTTAGTAGCTAGGGTTTACTAGCCTGAAGTATTTATGGGACCATCATTTTGAGAGCAAGTGTCTGAGCCATTTAAATCATGCAAGTTCAAATGGCCTACCATAGCGCTATTTGTGTGAAGCATTTGGCGGGAATCGTTTGATTGGTCCTCGAGATATGACATAAAACCTTCATTTTTTCATGTAACGATCTTCATAAATGGCGGAAAATAAGTTTACGTATTAGCATATTTGACGATTGTCATAGATACTACCAGCATATAAATTTCGGTTAAAATTTTTTTGGGTGATGTAGCACACTAAGCAAATCTATTTATAAGGCTGTTGTTTTGAAAATACGTGACTAAAGCCTTATACAAATTTAGATTAACTACTAAAGTATACCTTGCCGCATGAATTTAGTGGGAACTATACAATTGTTCCCCGATATTGGACATAAAAGCTTAATTTTGCATGTGGTACTATCTTATAATGGGGGAGAAAAGAGTTAATATATATTATAAGCTTATTTGTTTCTTGCACAAATACCTACTATCAGTATACACAGTTAAGTTGAAATTGTTTACATGGTTTCGTATATGAAGCATATTAAGCTAAAATGTTTATATAGTGGCCATTTTGAAAAGTAATGCCAGACCCAGTTAAACTTTACTATTGTTTTGGCATACGGTAGTATTTACTTGTGTGCAAAATTAGGTAGGAATCGGTTAATTGTTTCCCGAGATATGACATACAACATTATTTTCATGTGGCATCGCCTTAATTAATGCCGTACAGAAGAGGCTGTGTGTAGACGCATTTGATTGTTGTAATAGATACTGCCAGCATAAGAATTTAAGTTGAAATTGGATATATTGTTTCGTAGGTACAGCATGCGAAGCTAAAATGTTTATATTGTCGCCATTCTGAAAATATGACAAAATGGCGAAAAAAATGAGATCTTGAATTGCCAAATTTGATGGTTTCAGCATACTGTGTCAAGTTGAAATTGATTAAATGGTTTCGAAGATACATCATACTTACATAAAATGTTTTTAGAAATACCATTTCGAAAATTAGTGTCTGAGCTATTTAAAACACACCCCTTACCCATAGCTTCTCGTAGTACTACTTATTTGCCAAATTTGGTAATAATCTGATCATATTTAGCTAGATATGATGTACAAATTTTATTTCTTAATATGGTGCTATCTTACAAAATGGTGGACAGGAGGGTCCATGCAGACACATTTGTTTATTGCAAAATACTGATTGCATACAAAGGTAAAGTTGAAATTGGTTTCATGGTTTCGTAGATTTAGCATACTAAACTAAAACGTTTATTTAGCTGTTATTTTGAAAATGTGTGACCCACTTAAAAAACACACGTTTACTTGGCCTACTGTAGTACTACTTATTTGCCAAATTTGGTAGGAATCGGTAGATTTATTTCCTAGATATGACATAAAAACGTTCTTTATGTGACGCTATCTTAAAAAAAGATGCATAAAAGTGACTGTGTGTTGGCACATTTTATGAGTGCAATACATACTTTCAGCGTACACAGTAGTGGTGGTATTTGTATGAAGGGTATTTGGCTGAAGGTATGTTGTTAGTAATGCCCCGAGTAGGGGCGTGAAATTATTTAATGTCGTGGAGGAACCCACGTGATTAATGTTCATTAGGCCACCATGTTATCTGTAGTGGAGGATTAAAGGAAGATTTAATTCTTTCTAAAGTTGTGTAGTGACAGCGTGTTGTTCACTGTGTAAGTTATAATCAGTGATTACACTGTTGCACCTGGTAGCAACTCTTTTCTTACCACAAGAAATTGGATCCCTCTGGAACTCTGAAATGAGCATGCAAATGACACTCCTGCACAAAACTCTCAGGATTTTTTGAATGAAACATATAAGAAAATTTAAAATATTTTATTAACATCATAAAAATAAATCAAACCAAACCAAAATATCATTAATACCAGAAAATTTAGAAATAAAAGTGTGAAATATTTATCAACTTTCAGATTAGTTTGTAGGTGAATTTACTTTAAACAAAAATAGAATTGTGTGTAATTAACAAATATGAAATACCACCATCCTTACAATGAATAGTATTAAATCAATTAAAGAAAATTAAAAATTAAAGAATAAAAGAAAATATTATTTTAGTCCATAAATAGTTTTCCTCGCTTATTAAAACTTTCTGTAAACTATCTAAGCTCCAAAATCATTTAGTTGCCATTGAATTCTCACTGTTCAACCTTACTTTAAAAATCTTTAATCTTCTTATTAAATTAATAGAATCCAAGCCCCTTTAGAAATAACTTTAAGTCTGTGTCCAGAAAGTTAAACTGAGTTTTGGAAAATCAAGTTAAATTGCTCCGGCGAACTAACTGAGTAGCGCGAGCTGGACCACTGGTTTTAGATATCCTGTAGAAATTATATTGACTGCAAAAATCCCAGACCAAATGTTGTAGAAGCACGGAGGAGCACAAATTTAATTACTGTAGTTACAGATGTAAGTTTCCTGACCTACTAATTCAATGGCGTCACCTGGGTATCTCAGTGGCGTTACCTCCGCGGACATGGTGCCTGGCGCCTAGCAGATCGGCGTCCTCTACGTCAATTTTGAAGTTACTCTAAAAACTAACGAACGTCTGAATTCAACCCTCTTTTTACATGGTTAATCCAGCAACCTGTACTGAACTCCTGGGACCTAGGCCTGCATCTATCCTTAGGCCGATGCTGGAGATTTCCCAGATAGAAATCTCAGCTAAATATTCTCTAGCCGTCCATTTGAAAGGTCCCACCCAGAATCCTCGTCTTCAGGCATCTCACTCTCCAACTAGCCAATGACGAACTACTTCTGGTAATCAACGTAAAATAAAATAAATCTAAATATTAAATACTTTTCAAATAACAAAAGAAAATAGTTAATTAGGCTTCAACATTCACAAAATAATTACTGAAAATAAAAATTAACATATAAATATAAAATTTGGATATTAAAATAATAACATGTTAAATCTCGGAATAAGGTGGGAAATGACAATAGAATATAGAAAGCAAATGAAATGGTGGTTTACAAAAATTAAAATTACGTGATTGAGGTGTGTAAAAATTACATTCAGTTCAAAGCATATGTAAAATAAACAAACATTACAGTCCCAAATATGTCTGTATCTGATTAACATAGAGTAAACATAACCTCTTTGCATATACTATGTTGAACCACGACACAGTTTGATTGAAATTAGCCGAACGGTATGGTAGATATAGCAAATAAACATAAAATATTTGCGTGGCCGTCATTTTTCAAATAAGTGCTTTTTCATTTAAACTGTTTATGTTTACATGACCTACTGTTGTGTTACTTATGTGCCCAATTTGAAGAGAATATGTTGAGTAGTTTTTTTATAGATATAATTAATTACCTGTAAAGCTTAATTTTTCATGTAGTGCTATTCCGAAATGGCGGACCAACAACTATATCCATCTCTATATTCAATTATGTACTGTCAACATATAAAATTTTGTTTATATAAGTCAAACGGTTCCTGAGCTATTACATACCACCCAAAATTCTTAAATGGCAGCCATTTTGTAAGTACGGACCCAATGTGGTTGAAAGCTATAAATGTCGGATGTTCTTGCTAATTACGTACTGTATGTGTACCGAGTTTGATGAAGTACTGTTCATGCGTTCGAAACGTTTTTACGAGGGGGCTCGCACACACAGAAGCACACACAAAGCCACACACGCTCATACACACCGACTAACAAGAAAGTTATCTCATAAGCCTATTTTTCCCCCGGAAAGTACGCTAGTAAACATTATACCACTCTACCTGTATAGTTCGCTGCAGTAGCGAACAAGTTATCTTTAAAGGGTTGGTATCAAAGTTATTCATATTCCGGTGAATGCAGAGTGGTAAAATAACACTTGAGCTGTACAAGTGACATAGTGAAATTATTCCAAGATGTAATTTACTTATTGAGGCAGGGATACTGTTAACGCTTATACTAGGCCTCGTCCACATTTGATTTGATGCAAAACTTAAGTTACGCAAATTGGCATGCCTATAAACGACATGAACATTTAGAAAAATTAAAGGATGTACATTTATAAGAGAAGATTTTCTAAAATTATGTTGGTAGTTTATGAAAATTTTGATTTAGTTAATTAATGTTTGCTGCCGTTAATTACTTCTGCAAAAATAAATAAAATAAACTTATTCCGTAGACTTTATAGTTACTGTAAATTGTATTAACATACTTTTGGCCATATTTGCTACTTTGTTTCGTATAGCTAAAAAGAAAAAGAAGTACGACGATGGTGAGTCTATCTAGTGGGAAATGGTGATACTATTATTTTCGCTTGCGTGTGACGTCATAATTGGCACCGCAATGAATTTAACGCGTTGTGTTTACGCGGAAATTCCAAAGTCGATTGTAGCCTGTCACTTAGCAAAGTGTATTTTGAATTAGTAAAACATAAATTCTATCGTAGACGGACGGGCCTTTACAAGTTTTGTGTTTTAATGATGAACACGGCCACTTTGCAGGTTAAAAAAAAACTGACATTGTTACAAGAGACAACCGCTGTAAATTTTGGTTTTTTGTTTATTTTACTTTCTTCGGACTGGAAGGATTAATGTTGTTGAAGTTGGTAGCGTTTATTTAAGGTACTGCTTTCCAGGCATTTTGTTTTGTTGCTTCCTTGCAATACAAAGGAAACGCCTTGTTAATGCGAAACTGCCTTCATTTTAATTGCGGCAATTAACTTCGCTTTAAAATATTACAAACATTCTTTGACTGCAAAGAAAGAGCGACAGTAAGTAAGCCAAAAAGCTGCAAAAATCAGCAAAATGCAATCACTCTGCACCGCACATAATCAATTCAATACGACCGATTTCAAATTTTATGAACTCATTCCCCACTTGAAAACGAAGCATAACATTTGTGACTTACTGGCTAAACACCCAAAATATTGATAAAAAATAATAAAATAATAGAGAACAATAAAATTATAACAAAAATAATCAAGCCGAACGGTTCTTGTTATTAATAACATGTTCCGTTAGGAACTACAGAAAGGTCTTACGCTACATGAACCTCTAAACTATAAAATCAAAAACTTAATTTGAACAATTTAAAATATATTTCAATGGGGTTTGGTTTGACAGTGCTTTAGCCGGGAACGAAGAATTAATAGGAGAATTTGTGGCCGCCTATTATTTACAGGAGGGGAATGAAAGGCGGCGCAGAAATATTGTTGTACACTGATTGCTTAGCAGAGCAGCAAGACAACAGATATGTATTGTTTTGAATGAAAACTAATACACAAATATATGCCAAAATAATTTCTGTTTGGTCGTCGTACACTTTGAGTACAAATCGTACAGCAGAAAAAAATGGCACGAATATAGAAAGTCTTGCACCTCGGTATAACGAGATAATGTTTATCTGTTCAGCTTCTCTCGATTTCGCATGTATTCATACCACACCGATAGTCTTCGGATATTGCTTCATCACGTCAGTGGAAGTCTGTAAACAAATTAGAGCAGTTGTTATGGGATTTGTTGAGTTTATCTATCGTATGTAAAGGGCATTACATAGAAACTGGCATTCTTTCCTCGTCCCTAGATACGTACCTTACCAAGTTTGAAATATACACATTGGTAACAAAAAAGAGACATACAATTCAATGGGGTTTGATATAACTTGGAAATGCGGATTGCAAATGTAATATTATTTGTAAGCATACACCTGGGAAATATGCTGCAGACTTCTACACAACGCTCAGAATTTTATTCATAATTGGGAGCTCATTTATTAAACTTACAGTTATTTACATATACAACAGAACGACATTTCGTAAATACTTATTAACTTTTAAAACTTGCGAGCGTTATAACCACAAGACGTACACGTTATTTTCACACCTGAAATACAATATGGTGACTGTCGTAAGTACGCAAGTATGCCCAGCAAGTATACAATCTCGAATACTTGCCAAGTATAGATCCTGTGTGTACTATACTGGGAATACGGACAGCGCTAGTATATACATGATATTGTCACTTCCGGGGATAGGTACGCACAAGTACGCATTTATTGAGAATCCGATAACAGCCTACGTTAATAAAAAATAAGAAGCCTTCCAATGCTTTCGCGCGTATTCGTGGAATGTTTACATTGCAAAAGTAAACAATGAACGTGCGATGTGGACTTTCTCAAAACAAATGTGATGAAATATTTCGTTCGGTTTTAACTATTTAATATGAAGGGTAAAACTTTTAAAAAGTAAAGTTTAAAAAAAGAACATTTTCACGTCAGTTGGCGAACTTATTTAAAATAAAACATTTAAGACGTACATTAAAAATAAATATTCAAATCACCCATTTCGTAAACATTATAACCAATACTTTAGCGAATTTAAACATTACTATGTAACAAAAAATGTGCCGAATTTACTGCGACCTAGTGTGAGACTCTGAAAGCTCACTTCGGACAACACATTTGCAGACCATATTCGGACTGCGTCAGTGTGACGTCACTTAACGCCAACTCTCGAACATGTCCACATCCACAGGAACGGCCGATTGTAGACAGGCCTTTGTGATATTCGAGACACACACGGGGAATGGTTGTGCGCAGACAGCGAGATGCTCCACCCCACATTCACTCTACGGTACTAACTGTTGCCGTATACGATGGTTACCATCATTCAAATATCTTATCACTCCAACCCCATCAAAATATATTGAGTAGTTCAAATTCTGTTCTTGATCTTATGTTTCGGAAATTCGCGAACTATGAGACATTTCTATAACCCTTAAAATACTTATTGCAGTGCGTGAGTGAAGCTTGACATTTTGTGTATAGCCATAGCAGTAAGATTCTGTTAGTGAAAGTAATGCCAACTGTTATAATATCCTTAGTGGAGTGAGAAATTGAATTGGGAGCGTCAATATCTGAAATAAAAGTAAACAGCGGCACCCTGGCTGTGAACCTACGGGCATTTCAAAAATATACCCTAACTAGCTTTTGCCCGTTACTTCGCGCGCGGCCCCACTATCGGGTGCTCTACCCACTGAACTACTGCGGCCCCACTATAGGGTTATCTACCCACTGAGCTACTGCGACCCCACTATTGGGTTCTCTGCCACTGAGCTACTGCGGCCCCACTACAGGGTTCTCTACCCACTGAGCTATTGCAGCCCCACTATCGGGTTCTCTAGCCACTGAGCTACTGGGCCCCACTATTGGGTTCTCTACTCACTGAGCCACTGCGGCTCTTGGGAAGGAATGTAAGACAGCCTATAGACATGAAAGAAAGAAGAAATTTTTAACAATGCTTTTTTATGCAGTAATTCTAAGAAAAGTTTAATCCAGTACCTATGAACATCACTGATCATCAATTTTCTGGAACCGTTTGAGATATTTCCCTGGGATAAAAAGTAGGCTATGTCACTCTCTGGACTTCCAACTATATCTGTGCAAAAAATCACGTCGATCCGTTGCTCTATTTGACGCGAAAGAAGGACAAACAAACACACTTTCGCATTTATATAGTAGTAAGGATTGTTGAATCATGTTGGAACAACAGCGGAACAGTTGGAACAACGCCTCGACTTGACATCTAAAAACCTGAGTCCGTAATTTTTTTGTAATACTGTAATATAGACTCCGGCACAAGCGTTTTATGATCAAATACCTTGAATTCCAATACAGGACACTCGGTAGACATATTGAAAACCACTTTTTTATTAGCGAACCATGCTGCACTCGTGAGAAACTGCATTGCGTTTCACTGCAAAACAATCAAGCAATATCCGTAGTAATATGACAACCACTTAATAGAACAAGGAATGGGTGAACTTACAACAAAGAACAGAAAGGATTAGAATTTCATCCAAGTTTTCACGCAGTTCACCATAGAATGTACTAGTGAAACTGGTTTCCACGATTCGTCGTGCCAATAATGTCCGGGATTGTGGAGTCAAGTTCATTTTTACCACTTACAAACGTAAAGCTGCACGCATCGTAAAAGCATTCTATTCTTGCATTTTTTTTCTGTACAGGACATGACGACGAGGTTTCTAATTTAAAAACTGTAGCACGATGGACCTGCACGCCTGCGTGTGTTTCCCGCCCACTTGTTTTGTAAACAAACGCACGTGTTCGGACACGGCGTAAACAAAAGCTCGAGTAGGGGCCGCGCTGGTTGGTCAGATGCCAAGAAGCCACACCTTCCAACACACCTTTCTCCGGCGAGTGTTGCGAAAGCTTCTTCCAAGGTAAGAGAATGCAGTTTGTTTCCATCCTCAGTCGTCTATAAGGACGATGCTTCTGGAAACTGCTGAACCACTGTCGCAATATTTATGGCCACAAATAGAAATCAAATGAAAAGGTGGCACGATAAGATAACCTGGGTAAACACAGACACTATAACGCAGATAATGGGGCGTGGGAACAACGATCCAGCAAGAAGAATTAGTACCGATAGTTGGTTCTTAGGAGAGATGGAAATCATTGTTTTATTACTATTTTTTCAGTCACAAAATGTATTCAGCATTCATTATTGAAATTTTTTCGTTGACAAGGCATAGTATATCACTCATATGATTGAAACGGTAATACCAATAGAATGCCTTTAATAGTTTACGATGGAACTAATTGAAGATTGTCCTGTGAGAATTACTAAAGAAGAGATATAATATAATTAAACAATGTTCTATGCCCTAACAAGAGGCATATTTAAAAATAAATGTAAATCCAAGATGGCGTCCAACGTGTATTACATTCACATTATTCCTCCAACTCCACTTAGTAAACAAGACGTTCGTGAACGTGACGTAAACAAATTTATATCGGGGCATCCGTCTTGCTGGATCGCACCCTGCCCAAAGCAGACATCGTGCACGCTAGTGATGTATGTAAACAGCCTTACCGTGATAACGCGTGCGCCAGTAGGAGCTGCAGTCTTACCTCGTCAAAGATTCGAGCTGTCGTACTTCCACACTCGGCCCGGCCGGAGGCCCAGCGACACTGGTTGGTTTGCGCGCCGGTGACGCCGTGCCACCTGCGTGTGCAGCACTACTGGCGGCAGCCGCGGGAACTACATGGAGCGGCGACGGCGGCGGGACGACCGCAGAGCTACCGGCGGCTGGCGGAGGAACTGCCACCTCACGGCCGCTCGGGCGCGGTGCTTCCGTTTCGCGGAAGACATCGGCGACGTCGCTGTCGGAATGCAAAATGAAAATGTAGTCTTGTGAATTTCGTCTCTGTCGTGCATGTACATTATAAGGACGTATACGTATTACGTTAAATACTGTTCACAGTAAACTGAGCACTGGACACTTTTGAAAACGACAGATTTATTGTAGCTTGCCGTATGGTGCATATGGACCGGAATACAATGCTGAACACACGTTTAGAACATGTGGGGATCGTGGCCCCTCTTGTCATCACTTCACGTATTCTACAGAGAGGCCAAAACCAATAGTACATAGTAATATGTCAACATACGAGATAAATATACAAACCTGGCATCTTTCATGTCAAAAAATGTGGATCGTATTCTTAACCAATTAACAGGGGCCGACCTCCCGTGGCGCAGTTGGACGATGCGCCGCGCCGGTCTGTGATGCGGGAGGCTCTGAGTTCGAATCTTAGATAAGGAATGGATGTTAGTTTAAGTAAATCGTTCCCTGATAAGCCCTCAGACATATCACCGGAGGACCTTAATAAGCTCTTTTCAATTCCAATTACAAAAATTTACAAAAAAATAACAACGTGCTACATGCATATTTTCAGTTACAACGTTACTGAACAAAACTTTTCGTACTAAGAGATACTTTTATTGGAATTCCTGTTTTCAGACACGAGTTCTGGGTAATCACTCAGCTCGGGTATTCTTACATGTATTATCATCTCCTCAATCTTTTTTCTACCTCTTTTGATAACGATAACATAATTCCGTAATAGTCTGGAATATTACGGGATTTTTCACTGGCTCTCGACCCATTATGTCTGATAACCATGTGTATTGCAGTGTTCCCAGACCTACACTTTGATAACTGGCGGGACTAATGACAGTAATAACTGAGTATCTTCTGTTATAGGGGGCGGTTAGACTGCTCGCCTCCCACCAAGGCGACCCGGGCTCTATCCCCGGGCTGTTCATTCCGGATTTTTGCAAGTGGGAATGATTCTGGTTGGCGGGTTTTCTCGGGGTCTCCCGTCTCCTCCGCACCTTCATTCCGGCGTTGCTTCATACTCACCTCACTTTAACTCATCGGATCTCAAGACCTCGATGTTAAAAACCATGCGCCCCCCCCCCCCACCCACGGGTGGTGGGGGGGGGGGGGGCGCATGGTGCCTTAAAGTGAGCACTTTTGAAATGAACCTTAGAAAAAAGTCACTTCACCTGCCTGCATATATTTTAATGCGTGCACATAGCGACAATCGCCCAGCAAAGTTGGTAACGATGGATAGAAAGTAACTCCGTATCTTAAAGTTGAATAAAGAGTGTTAGGTAACCATTTATGACAACTTAAATTATTGCTTTTACTTTTTTTTTTAATGCATCTATGTGTAAAAATCAGAATATTTGTAAAATATTTACTTTCCTAATATTTTCACAGTTTCACTTGACCGACGCATGAATAAAGTGATGAGGCCCATGGCAATGTTAATTTTACATATGTTGGAAGATACACACTGCGCATACAAGTAGATCTTAAGCAGGGCTTTCACAAGTGCTCATTTTACCGTAAGTCCATTCAGGTTTCTTTGGCCTATTAAAATCAAACCTTTCAAAAATCTCCTCACGTATGACGTGGTTAGTTATTTCCTAAAAACGCCCTATATCACAAGCGTTTTATACTTGTGTTCACAAAAGTTACTTTTTTTTCTGTTAAGTTGAAATGTTATTCATATTTTATCTATAAATTATAATGCTTCATTTATAAATTATGTAAATGATAAACAGGGAGAAAAAGGTATGTTGGTAATGCCCAGTGAGAAATAGTCCTTATATAAAATACTGTTACACTTAGTGCGCACTAATGTGGTGCGTTGTCCCCCTGGTGTAATTCTCCAGGCTTAGCTAAGTCTAGTTTGTACGAGGCGGAGGAATATCCTAGAAGTAGAACTTGAGCAGGGTTTCAGAAAAGGCTGAAATAACTGTGAATGGACTATAATGTTTCTACCGCCATCTACTTCTGTGCGGTGGTGTACTCTGTGCTCGACTAGGATCCCTCCCTTTTCGGCCCCCTTCCTCATCATTGTTTTCCCAATCCCCCTTCGTGCGTCTCAATTTTTGATTGGCCGGCATAGTTTACTGAAGTACTTGCTCGGCCGGGGCTCTGTCTATTCTGTTCTACATTAGGCCCGTCCGAAGTCTGATACATTTATCGTCGCTATTACCTGATGGGATGGCTTAACCACATTCACTTTGTCCAGCAGTGGTTAACGCCGACATTATGTTACTGAGTTGACGCAGTTTACCTGTTTAGCTACTGAGCGATAGGGCAGAAAAACGGTAAGTCGTGGAAGTGAAGACATTTGGGCGGCTCTTAACAGCGAGGACTTGAGAGCCGATGAGGGTGAGTGAAGTGAATATGGAGCGGCGCCGGAATAAAGAGCTGGGGAAACGGGAGATCCCCGACAAAAACCCGCCGACCAATGGCATCGTCCGGCACGATTCCCACTTGCGAAAATCCGGTGACCCGGCCGGGGATTGAACCCGGCTTGTGGAGAACGCTTACTTTTCAGTTGGGTTTTTAATGTTTTCGTTATTTGTGTGGCATAGTGTTGCTGTATCTTGGGTGTGCAGTAAGGCTAGGCCATTTCAAAATTTTGGTTTCGATAGCTCTTCAAAATTACGTCCCGGCTTAACTATGGTGCTGTGTTGCTGTATATCTTTGTTTTAACTTATCGTGTTTATCTTTGTTCGCGCCCAAGTATTTATGACTATCCATTTTTTGCTGTCTCCACGACTATATCATTGGGGCGTGAATTTTTTAATATGCTGTTTGTTTTTTGTAATTTTTAACGGTCGGAATCGTACTGGGTCTTACGCGACTGCCTCCCGCCGTAATTATTTTCCACGCCTGTGAATTGTTTTTAATGTATTCTATGGAATGGAGGCTTTACTGGGCAAGCCAATTGCTGCCCTCCTGTCTACGAGTGTTTAGAGTCAAATGGGCGCTATTTTCTGGTCAAAAAAAATTGTAAGGTTTTTAACCAGTTGTTAAATAAATTAAATTTTTAAATTACTATTTTTTAAAAGCTAGTTGTTCTGGAGCTAAGATTATTTTTATAATGTTGTATTTTTTCTCTTTTTGTTCCTTTTAGGCAAATACTGCGTTTCAAGGAATTGTAATCAATTAAAAAAATTATTAACAACTGTGATACTGTGATAAATATTGCCTTATCCAGAAATTGAAAAAAATGAGTTATCACCTTTCTTGCGTTGTCTTGGTGTTACTGCATCCCATCAAATGGTTTTTAGCACCAAAGGTCGATGTATCCATTCATTTTAGCATGTTGAAAACCTGTGTTGTTTCCAGAACTTGCCTTATCCATATACACTTTAGCAGTAAAACTCGTCTTTTCCTCAGTGACAGTTGCCATTTTCATTTCCTTAAACAACCCTCATCCCATACTGTACAAGCATTTTGAATACAAAATTATTATCAAAACTGGCTTTGTCCCACAAATATGTTTTCTTTTAAGCTAGCAGAAACCAAACGAAATTATGTAAGTCCGTGGAAAATATTACGTTAAAATGTTGTCAACATTGCTACGTGGGAAAAAGACAAATAATACAATTAATTAAAAAATATATATCAGCTGGTATTTGTGCTGTCGGTAGTTTGTCTGTAGTTTTCAGACTTTAATTTGTATCTGGCTACAGAAGATACTTTGCAGAAGTTATGAGCAATGGAGGGTGACAATGCCATTATCATAGCTGAAGGAAGAGGATGAAGGAAGAAACGTGACAAAAGTTTGTGGCATAAAGAGAAGCTGAAAAAGAAAGGTAAACAAGTGTTGTGTTTACAATGACTTGCTAATATTCACTGTGTGCTTGTCCTACATTCATTTTACTCATATTTCTATGACTGTGATGTAAACTAAAATCACTGCCCCGTAAACCTAACTGCATACATCGTAAGAAGACCTTTCTGTGCGGTGACCTGTCAATGCACGACTTCCGCCGTTTCCATGAGGCGTTTTACTCGCACAAAGATAAAGTGTCACAGGACAATTTCATTCTGAAGTACACAGCTCAGAATAGTCCCAAACGTAAACGTCCAAGTGGAAAACAAGGCCCAGAAAAAGGAGTAACTATCTCATATTATATAAGGTCTAAAAACCGTGGCCTTATGCAGGTATGTGGTAAATCTTTCTTGTCAATACTTGGAGTTTCTAAATTCAGGGTGCAAAACATCTGTAAACATCTAAAAATAGGGAGAGCTCCTTCAGAAAAGCGTGGTGGGGACACGAACTCACGAAAATACCTTGGAAAAAGACGTCAAGTACACAAGTACATACACAGTATTAAATGAGTTTAGTCACACTGCACTCGTGAACAGAGTGTTAGTCAATACCTTCCTAGTGATGGCAGTGTCCATTAACTTGTAGAAAGCCTACAACAATGGAGTAGATTGGCAGAACCAGGTCAAGTATCACTTTATTTGGGATATTTTAATGAACGAATTCAATATCAGTTTCAGGTCTCCAGCGACGGATGAATGTTCCGAGTGCATTAGGTTGAAATCGGCAATTAGTGTCACAATCGATCGGGATGAAGCTGAATCAGTGACCAAATATATGGTGCATAAATTTAAAGCGAAAGCATTTCATGAGATGTTGAGAACCACAGGCAATGAAAAGGTATTCAAAATCTCTATCGACAGTCTGAAGAATTTGCTGTTGCCGAAAGCTCCTGGTCAAGCAGAGCAGCCTACTATTCTAGGCAACTCTATCAATACAACATGACGATTTGTGAAGGGCATTCAAAGACTAAGCAACGTACGGACAATGTGCATATTTTTACTTGGTTGGAAGGGCAGCGCTTGAAAGGATCAAATGAGATAGCATCTATAGTGTATTATTATCTTTGTAATGCAGATCTCACTAACATTGAGGAAATACAGATGTTTGCAGATGGCTGCCCCAGCCAAAACAAAAATATCACCATGATAGGCATACTCGCCAAATGGCTTCTTGATTCTACTTCTAATGTAAAGTCTGTTCACATGATATTCCCGGTTGTTGGTCATTCATACCTTCCTTCTGGCCATGTCTTCGGCCGCATTGAACAAGAATTAAGGAAGAATGATACCATAATCCAGCCACAAGAATATAAAGATGTTTTCTCTAAATATGGAACCGTAAAAAATGTGTGAACAGATGTGCCTGTTCATGACTGGAAATCCTCTGTATCTGATGTCATCAAAGCCCCTGGTCAGTTACACTTCCAGTTTGCTCCATCAAAGAGAGTGGTGCTGACGAAAACCAAGAACAGCACTGTTGTCATAAAATGTGAAGTTAACTACAGAGTGGATATAGGAACTTTCAAACCATTCGTGAAGAAAGGTAAAATGATAACTTCAATCAGTCCCGAGTAGCTACCACTCCAAGTGCCAGTGAAAGCATCAAATATTGAAGATGTCAAAAAATTGTTGCACAAACATTTTGGAGAAGGATGGGATCAACGAGAAGACATGGACTACTATAGGCAGGTTGTTTTTTTTTTTTTTTTTTTTTCCCCGGAATGTGATGTGGATGATATTGATAAAGCAGAAATATCACAACGTCCTGAAGATGAGGATGAGTTTAGAATGGTGGTTTAGAATTACTGGTGTAATTGAGTGATAATTTTAAAAATGTTGTGTACTACAGTAACATTATTTTACTTTCTAAAACAGATATTATGTGTTATGTTATGCTATATAGTACTACATTTTCGTGCTAAGTATATTACTTGGATTTACAAGAAGAGACAGGAAGAGAACTGACTACATTCGATCAGTAACTAGTCAGGGACATCCTAGAAAGAATGAAGACTCTAAAGTGGCAGTGTGCTGGACATACTGCTCGAAGAGGTGATGATATATGGACAACGGCGGTGATGGATTGGATACCAAGAGATCTGAAAAGATCGAGAGGAAGACCTCCAGATCGCTGGGACAGAAACATTCGAAGAGTAGTAGGTGTGGACTGGAAGAACATTGCACAAGATCGATTAGCCTGGAAGGAATTCGAAACAACCTATGTGACGCTAAATTGTAAAGTGTAGCTCATCTGGCTTAAAGAGGCTACATCCTGAAAAAGGGATTGATGTGGCTGCTTAATAATAATAACAATAATAATATATAATTGTGATCGAGATGAATAACAATGGTCAATACAATGTTTACTTAAATACTATCATTCAAGTTTTTTTCATTTAATTAAACAGCTAAAACTACTTAATCGATAGTAACCAAATAGTTATTGTCAATGTTACCTGAAGAATTATACTTTTTATCATTAAAAAACATTTTCCTCTTAAAATTTTATTATTTTTGTAAATTACATAATTGGACATATTTTTGCAGATTTAGACTCTAAATATAAAATAATACGAATTATAGAAATATCACTATATAGTTTGTTAATATCATATATAATTAAATTTGTTTTTCCAGATTTCTTGGTTCAGCTATTTATCCTTCATTACAATCAAGTACATTCTCGTAAATTTTCCATTCTCTTTTTTCCTTCATTGCAGGATGAAGAACATAAACATTAACATTATTAATGTATGTTATATAAATTTACATAATTTTATAGTTTATTACATGCAATTTTATTATTTTAGTTCAATATATATTATTTAATCTTTAACACTCGAATTAATTCAGCGCAATGACTTTACGAACTTGTAAATAACTACGATATAATTTTAGCATTCAATAAACATTCCGTTACCATAAGTTAAACTTTATATTTATTTATTAGTAAATTGTATTACTTAATAATATAAATACAATATTTTACATTAATTTTTACAATTTTCGTTACACAAGTTTCGGTATTTTATGTGTCTCATTTTATTCTGCACTTCTTTTACTTATTCATAGTTCTCATCTAATGAATTTTGGAACTATTCTATTTAAAAAGTTTAAGTTATCATATACTTCATCAAATTAACCGAAATATTTGTAGAACTAGTTATATACGATTTCAATGAACTAATATTAATGTTAATAATATCTTATAATTATTATTTTTTCAATTATAATAATGTTATATTAATTACATTTTATTTAAATATTTATTACCAATACATTACATACCTCGATTAATTGATAGCAGTGAAAATGAATCACTTCTTAAAATTCAACAAGATTTCGATTACTTAATCAAATTATAAATATAATCATATTCTTACGAATTGTGGATTTGAAATTATCATCATATAACATAAAAAAATAATAAAAATGAGCTGTAAATTTGCTATACAATATTTCGGCGGTAAATCATCGGGATATTTCAGACTTTGAAAATAATTATACTACTGAAAAAATTAAACATGTATGACATCAAAATGGTAAATACTAATGTTATTTCAAATTGAAAATATTCATTGCACTTCAGCATATGCAATATTAATGAAGTATGAAGAATTTACAAAACTGGAATCCTGTATTATTACAAATTTTTAAGAAAAACACATTTAAGGTTTCAAAATTCGATTGTTTGCTACATTTTTATAAAGTAGCTTCTAACACCATATTTAATACCATTTATCTTCAAATAAGACATGGTATGGGATATTCAGTATCTTTCAATAAAACTGATATCGAAATATGGGGATATTGGAGCTGAAGAAAATTCAGTATACACTGTAAATTGTCTGCGCATTGCAAAATTATTATTTCTATAGCTAAGAAAATATTTATTCAGAGAAGTTTATATTTTTTCTTTCTAATAAGCTATAATTCGATATTAGTCTTAACAAAAATTCTAATTTCCAGCCAAATTTGGTACATTTGGTACATTATTGCAATCAGTGAACAAAAATGGATATTAGGGAATGTAAAATATGTTGGTAATAAAAATATTTACAAACAATTAAAATTATTTCCACTTCAAGTATTTACCATTGAAAATATCTGAAGAATTCAAATACTCTTTTGAAGAATATATTACTAAAAGAAAAGTAAAACAAAATTGTGCATATGAAAAATATATTTGTAAAATTTATTAAAATAAATAATATAATGTTGAATCCCACAAAAAAATAAAAATAAAAGTTTTAATTGACTTTCTATACATTACAAAAAAATTAATTCTTTCAATATAATTAATTCCTCCAAAAAAAGAGAAGATAATATTCTCATATTCACACAAATCTTTGTGGAAAGGAATATATATATATATATATATATATATATATATAAAATATGTCATTGTAACAAAATGTCACCATTGAATGAACAAAAATAATATTTTTAAATAAAAATTGATTCGAGTTCTGTACAGTATTTAGTTTACCAATTTATAAAAATACGTTAGCCATTTATATTTTTACGTATTTGTACCTAACTTAATTTAATCATTATATATTTCCTCATATTAACACATGTGTTTTTATCATGAAACTGTTTTAAGTTGCACATTTCAGTTAATTTACATTATCTTTGATAATTGTATTTTAAACCCACTTTTACATTTATAACACTAAATATTTTTATATTATATGTAATTATTTTTAATTTAATTTCACTAATATTAAATATTATAAAATTATATATAAATTTTATTATTTTGATTTTTCCCAATTTTATTAGAGTGGAAATATTTTTTGTAAGTGAAGGTATTTTTTTGTATAAAGTAAAACCCTTTTTACATGTGTATTTTTACTAACTTGTATTTATGTTATGATTTTTAAATTTTTTAAGAACTGTATTCATTTATGTCAAATTTCTTAAATTATTCAATAAATTTATTTATTTTTTAAAATAAGGATGGATTTCATGATTGGGGAAAGTAAAACAAATACGAATGAAAACCATAATAAAGTGTAAGAAAATAAATTTTTTAATAAAGTTGACATTTGCCGAAAAATAGGACAAACAAATGCCAAGGAGTTAATTTATATCAAATTAAATTCATAATATTAAACATAAACTTAATACTAAGTTTATGAATTTAATTTTGAAATTATTATTAACATACTACATTATAACCTTGCCTTCAGAGGAATATCGAAAACTTGTCGATAAATGACAAACAATGTTAAAAATACCTCTTACAATTACTGGAATTTAGAAGAAATTTATGTTTCCATTTAACTGATTATAAAATGAAAGATGACAATAATTGTAAGGTCAGTAATTGCTCTTTAAAATACATTTTAAACGCAATGTTTAACAATTACATAAATTATCATTTTATAGAAATTTCTTAGGTCTATTAACATGCATGAATGTAGTAGAAGGATTTCAGACCGAAGAAAGTTTATTTAGTTTATTAAAATTTAAATAATACTGTATCGTTCGTGATTAAATAAACTCTGTTATGAGATTCGTCATATATCAAAGGGCCAAACGAAATTTGAATTAATGTTACAAATTAATACCATTTGTATTATTTATTCTATTAAAGCCACATTATATCTCATAGAATAAGATTCAAAGCAGTAACCAAAAACCACCACAGAGATGAAGAAAGCAATAAAATTAAACAAAAAATGTTTCAGGCTAATGAAGATAATAAATTGTTTTCTTTTGATAAAAAAAAACCAAATACACCCATAAAATGGGAAAAAATATAAAGGGAACAATAATAATAAACATTATTGATAAATATGGCAATCGCCTGTTCACAATAATAAATAAGTGGAACTATTATGAGTCAAAATATCCATTAGTTGTTTAGTACAAGTTTTGTATGTTTATTAAATCACTGGCACATAAATATCGGCAGCATGTATTTAAAAATTTTCATATTGAAGATATTTTCCTAAATGTCGATTTATTTGTGTTTTAATATTGTCCATGGCACATAAAATGTTATTCTTATGTCTAAAGACATAAATGAATCAGTCTACATCATTGATAACAGTAGTGACATGTGTATAATGAAAACTTGGAAACAGCTATTAGTTTCTAATGGAAGGAAAATCTCTGACAAGAAAGACAATATTTTGTCATTCCCGTTGGATTGCGGCCAAGATGGATTCCGTTGATGGTATTGCTCTATAGTACTACTGGGTTAGTGGCCACTACCTGTTGAATGTCTGGTGCCATATTATTTATGAGCCTGTGATTAATAGTGCATTTAATTTAATTGGCTACTTCTTTTGACCCCGAGTTATATATAAAAAAATTCCAAAATATATCCTTGCCAAAATAAAATAAGAGTTGTGAAATATAATATATAAATAATAACATTTCTTACAGATACAGAACTTAGATCCTTGTATACCATTGGCAAACATGCTTCACTACAGACATACGCAATTTGGAATGATGCAGCTGTATGTATTCCATCCCGCAATTCATTTTCTGTGTGAGATACGAAAATGGCCATTTATTTCCTAGCAGCATTATATTTTCTATGCCGAATATACCCTATACAGATAGATCGAAATGTTTCTTAGATATAGTACTTTTTCAAAAGGAAAATTGGCTGGTCCCTTATCCCAAATATGTTTGCATCTTCGGATATCGATAACCACGAAAACCAAGAAATATACTGCAATCACTATGGCGTTTGTTTCTTTATGTTCTAGAACATGCAAATAACCACAGTTTGCAACAAACATGCTTGAAAAACCACGCAACTCATTAAGTTTTGTGGTGAATGTGTTAAGCATATACCCGGTTCCGTTTTCACGCACAAACTAAGTTCTACTAACTAAGTAAGGTGTGTTATAATCCTGCGAATAAATGTTCTGACAGCAACTACGCAAAGCTACAAATATAGAGAGTTGCAACTGTGCAGCGATGGAGTTAGGTATAAGATCGGGAGTGAAGAGGCACAAGCGTGAATGAGAGCAGATGTATGTACGCCACAGAAGCAAGTATACAAAAAATAAAATGGCTTGCATGTCAAAACCAACTCTTTAGATCTAATATTTCTCAGTAGACAGATCGCCATTCTAAACACTGCCTAAGCGTATTTTTCGAAGATAATTCCTTTCCGAATCATATATGATGTTCATATTTTATATACATCTTTAAACACTCCTAATAGCGAGACATAACGTTATTTCAAATTCAAATAATATTAAATAATTAAAATATGCATATGCGATGGATTACAAAAATCAAGAGGTTTCTTCTACATCCATGAGTGATTTTACAATTTCACTGAATTAACTGAGAATGTTGGGAGGAGTGAATCAATGCTATGTGTGGTAATAGACGAATTATCGAAATATAGTCATATCAGTTAAGCTCGACAGATGCGCCTGAATAAGGCGAAACTTATTGACATTACAGATAAATATTGGTTGGCTATAGATACTTCTAGTATTCACATGGTTTTGGTTAGTTTTTACAAAATATATTCGCCTCTGGAATGAGAACTAAGTAGATTTACATACTTTTATTCAATAACTTCTGTTGGTAAATTTAAATATTATTTTACCATGGTATGTTCTAAACTTGTCGATGATTTTCTGTGAAAATGTTTGGATTTCTAAATATGTGTGAAGATTGATGGAAATCTAAATTGGTTACAGTCCAAGTATAATGACATAGTAACAATTAAATACTGTTTATAGTGGTGGTAATTAAGTTGAATAACAGAGCAGTAAACACAGAACTGAACGTCATAAATCTCAAATGACAAAAGTAATATCAAAGAAAGCTGAGAAATTACCCAGAATTTACATCCTCAATCTTAATTTCCATGCCTCGACACTGTTTGTCCTATTGTAATATTGCTTGTATAAAGATTCCATGTAATGCTTGTCCTCTTTATTTCAGGTACTTGTTAGAGTTTCGTCATGCCACGTCCGAGGTCTTGTGCTGCCTACATTGACACAGTATTACAAACGATAAGGAGATTCAAAGAACAAATAGTGAATGAAGATGGTAGCATTTCTAAGAAAAATAGTGATGTGTGGATTAATATATCACAATAGCTGAATTACAATATATCCAGCAATTATGCTTACACTATCGTTAAAATGAATAGATACAATGTTCATGATATTTTTAATTTACCATCAAAAGTGACTGAACCACATTCAGACCAGGATGGTGAATATTTTAGTGCAGAATCAGACCCAGAAGAGGATGTTTTGTCTGAAAATTCCACTAGAGAAGATATGAATGACCAGCAATTTGTTGTTACTCTTTCTCCAGAAGTATGGTCAAGGGTGAAGCCAGAAGAACGCATGTACAAATGTGTGGATAAAGATAAACCCAACAGGAGGAACAGGGCCTACCACATTATCCCTCCCAACAGTGACTGAACTGATACAATAAATGAGCATTTTTGGGATCACACATCACTTTCCTGTGCACTGTCATTCATAAGGGCAAAGGTTTATAAGAGTGGAACACCATTTCTGACCATTTTTTGGCAGGTGCAAGAGTTGCAGCTCCATTATTTCTGGTTCCCTACGTCAGGAACCTAATGGAAATAGGCATGTTCTCATAAACTTTAAGTACAGGGGTCCTTTTGTTGACTGCAGTACTGGAAGCAAGTGTATACTGAAGGGGACAAGAAGAAGATCAGCACTAGAACTTGTCGAAAAGTATGTTTCTGCCTGCACTGTTAGAAGAGAAGAAGCACGAAGAATTATGCACTTGGGAGATAATGAACCCAGTCATATTCCAACACTGAACGCTTTGAGACTTGCAAAGTCAAGAGAATTTAAATCAAGACGTGTATGACGATGACCCCATTTTGGCAGTAGGCAAGCTGAAGTATTCAGCCGAATACTACAGTAGTATATGAGAAATTGGACTGGATCCTTTTCACGTGTATTATTGGACACCCGCACAGTTGTGTGTGTATCAAGAATATTGTAAGAACCATCCTTTTCCAACAGTTGCCTTGGATGCGACTGGTGGAATAACTAAAACTTAAGTGTCCTTTTGGAAACATTTCTGGCGTCGTTTACCTTTGTTCGGCCGCTGTTCATGACAATGAAGCTGGTGTGCAGTACACTGTCGCCAACATGCTTTTGGAATCTCACAATAACCTGAGAATACACCATTTCCTGGAATCATGGTTACGGAGTGGTGCACCGGTCCCGAAAAAGGCAATTTGTGATCATTCAGTGGCCCTTCTCTCTGGATTAGTGAAAAGCTTCACTCAATTCGCCTTCCTTTCAGAGTACTTAGAAAACTGTTACGAAAACCTATTTCATTGTAGTTCTCTCATTTCTAACTGTTTTGTGTGGTGTGATTGTTGCACACACATTAAAACTAATAACCAGTTTACCCCCATTACATGGAAAACCACAAACCGTTAGAAACTTTTATATCCGAAGTTTAGAATTTGTTGTTCAGTGCCAGAATACAGTAGAAGTAAAACATATACTGGAGTGCATTTGTCTTGTAGCATTGAGTGAAACTGAAGGAATAGCGCAAGTACAGAAGAAATAACACAATGTGAAAAGGCAAAAACCACATTGAAAAATTTATTTGCAACAGGGTTGTACACATCTCTTCAGTCAGCAATCGACACGATTTTAGACGAGGATAACTACCCAAAGGAGAACTGTTTTCCTGAGGGAGTGGAAAATGAAGATGAAACACCTACCGATTTCATGAAGTGGGCACATAAAATAATATCAGAGGTAAAAGGTAACCTCGCAGAAGATGAAGGAGATCATGAAAATCTTCATTTCTACCTGAAATTGTGGTTTGTATAGCCAAACTTATGAAGTTCCTGCCTCTCTGGTCTGCGATAGTGGTGCTTAAGTTTGGTTATGGTTCCCTGACGTCTTCAAGTGCGCCAGTAGAAAGCATTTTCGATGACACCAAACACCGCACTTTCCAGAATGTGCAACTGCCAACTACTGTAGATAGATTTCTAGAAACCCACTTAAGATCACTGGATGGAGAAATGTAATTGGCTGCAGCGACGTCACCAAGAAAAAAGGTTTTAATGCAAAGAGAGACAGATGCAACTCAAGATATCCAAAATTCTGTATCACTGGATATCTCACAAAACACCACAAGAGAAGATGGAAGTGAAGTAATCGCAACAACAAATTGAACAATTCGAAATATAAAACTGTAAATATTTCTGCCCACAACCCGAAGTGCTTTGTATGTTCCAGAGGTGATTTTCCTACTGGTGCACACACCTGCTCTGTCTGTGGCACTCCAGTTCATGCAGCATTCAGTGAGTGCTCAATCCCGTAAGACAGGTCGGAAGAAGGATATGGTGAGAAAAGCTTTTGCGTAAAATGTGCTGATAAAGTGAGAACTGCAGGGAACAGTAGTTCTGCAAAGGATATTCAAGAAAATAGTGCTAAAGGAAACTGGAGAGGGCTCGCTTCACTTCCACCAAAGAAAAGACAGCGCTACTCTTATCTGGAGCCGAGCAGCGAATTTTAAGAAACTGGTATGTCGACACCCTTAAGTGCTGTGACAGTAGGCTTGCTTAAGAATGGTAACAGAGTCAGTAGCCTGAAAGCGGTTTCTCTATGTGGACAAAAGTTTATCCTCACCAATACCTGCTCATTTGACTCACTTGTCCAGATCTTAGCTACGTCGTATACCGACAGTGTACATTACAAGGATTTCGTACAAAACAATAACAATATTAACATTTTCAAAGTTGTTGAGAGCTTAGCACGAAACAACATCACATCTGGAACATACAGACAGAGAGCTGAGGTTCTGCTCCTTCATGCGAATCTTCCATTCTGTCAACTAATTTGACTCAAGTAAACTCAACATCAACAGCAAAAGCAATGGCAAGCAGACTATTAGCAGACTTTCCTTCAGTAATTGAAACTTTAAGTGCACAAATGTGTGACAAGAAATAGCATATTGAGACCTGTTATTTCTATTGCTATAGAAATTCAGTCCCTTAACAACTTGGAAGCATGTATAAATCAGTTCCTCACTGAAGAAAAAATGCAGTGTTCGGAAAATTATGATGGCCTAAAGACCATTGTGAGCACTTCTTCTAACCAACACTTGCTTATAGAAGTTGTGAATTCTTCTATCGTGTCAAATTCTTCTGACATACCCTATCCCTTTGAAGTCCCACTCAAAAATATCCCAAGAAAAATAACACTGAGAAATCTGGTGACACATATTTCCTCCGGGGCATAGTAACAACAATTTCATCTTCTGACTCTGGGAGATACAAGAAGACCTTGGGTATAAATGTTGTGGCCATTATGTCGCATGTTGTCTGAGACCAAATCTGAAATGGGAAATTTATAATGATTTATGCAATTCCTCCAGCATGGCTAAACAAAACGTTACAGTCAACTGTGAATTGCTGCTCTATACTATTTAATTTATTCGATTCTTATGGGTGCTCTTCACGAAACTGGCTACTTGAGTTACATGCTGTTCGAAAATTAAGTTAACTAGTTTGAAAATCAATATTATTTCTAATAGTTTTTATGTGTGTTCCATTATCTGCATGTCTTAGCAGAGCTGAAATACTGGTGGTTAATACTTTTAATGACAACTGAAATTACTAGCACTTGATGATTCCTGTTCCTGTAATGCCACTTCACGAGTTATGTACGTCTTGTATAGCATAATATTTTAATAGTATAACTATATTTTTACAAACATTGCCACGCATATAGTTGTAATTTGTTTGATCTAGCTTCAGTTTGACTGACATACAACAGTACAACCATTCTGTAAATAATCATAACAGTTTCTCTAATCTATACTAGTCAATAACACGACGAATAAACCGTGGATAGTTCTATATTTTACAATAAATCCACTCCTGAGTAGTTGCCGTTACCTGAATAACAATTGGCATTACCCAACTACAACTGCTTCAAACAGGTCCTTCCATTAATTAACTATATAACTTGGAAAGTCAGTCAAATTATCGTAGGTTCCCTGTTGGCTGAAATCACTAATCACTGAGGCATGTCATGTGTATGGCGAAAGGACTGGACCAGTCACATTACGAGGCCAAACACCAATATTTCTCATATTAATTAATTTTAGCCGAAGTAGAAAACAATAGAAAGCACGATGACAAGGGGATGGGGAAGAGGAGCGGGGCGCCAACCACCTGCTTTGAATGACATCACCAAGCCGCCATATTGAATTGGGGTGACCTTTACCTTAACCCAACTTGACCTCGACCCTTTACCATGACCTTGGATGACCTTTAACCCAAATAGTCCTAATTTTTTTAAAAGCTGTTCTAAGGAAAAAAAAAACACCTGAAAAGTTCTAAAAATCGAGATACAAAAATAGCATTAACCCACCTTCCCCATAACATGCTCACCTCACCCCCCTCCCTACTACCATCCCCTTCACAGCCATACAAATTCAAGAAAGTCATAAAAAATTGAAAAAAAAATTAATTTTAAGATTTTAAGGGAAAATACATGGAGTTTGTTGTTGTAAGCATTTACATTTATATAAGTGACTATGAAACCGAAAGAAAGAAAGAAAAAAAACATAAATAATATTTGGGAAAAAAAGAAGAAAAAAAAGAAATCCAACATTTATAAAAACGTATTTTAAAACTTTTATTCATGGAGGTATCCGCAGCACCTCCGGCAGACTGACTCCTGCTGAGATTTTTATTTATACTTTTAGATTAATGTCTGCCAGACTCGCATTCCTTTGCAAATAATCAGAAGATCTTCTACCATACATGTTTAATGTAAAAATATGAGAGTGTACCGTGGCAACCCCCATACACCATTCGAGTGGGTACTGGTAATGATGATTGGAAAACACGCAGATGCCGGAAAAATTGCATGTATTTTAAAAACAAACATACTATATTAAAAGAGGAAGTAGAAAAAAGACATATTTTGTAAATATGAAACATGGGAACACCCGGAGAAAATACATTTAACCAGCTCGCAATAGCAAGAACCGCAACACCATAATCGGTGTCTTGGATGACGTCATGTTACATTTACCTTGACCTATGGCCACCATCTCGAAAGGCATATAATGCATAAAACCAAAAAATTAATTCCAAAATAGTGGTTTAGGTCAGTAATCCGCCGGGCGTGGTGCTGGAGGTATCTCTAGTAATATAGGTTTTTAAAATACATTTTAGAATAATTTGTTGTATAATTTCATTATGTTTTAAAAATATTTCTAATTTTTTCTATTACGATTTTATTTTTATTTTTCCGGTTTTTATTAGATTTGTCATTTTTTATTTTCGAGTTCAAAGTAGTTGGTGTCAATGTAAAGGCGACAAGAACCAACATGATGGTCGTAGTCACCAATGTCATATTTTCCTCCATTTTTAGAATAATTTTTCGATTTTTGTGTTTTTTATTTTATTATTATTGTGATGGGGTGGAGGTGGGGAGGCGTTCAGGTGAGCTAAACGAGGGGTGGCTTAACACTATAACTTCCACGTCTTTTAGAATTTTTGCCGATTTTTAAGATTTTTTTATGATTGGGTAGGGGTGGATTTGGGAGGGAGCTGGTTTGTGGGGAGTCCGGGGAGGGTGGTGCAATGCTATATGTTCCATGATTCTATAATTTTTATCTAGATTTTTTGCGATTTCAGAACTTTTTCTATAATTTGCAGCATTGTTTGGGTTCAAGGTCATCCAAGGCCATGGCCACGGAGTCAAGGTCAAGGTCATTGATCATAATAACCCAGGTCTAATATGGTGGCCGGGGAATATCATAGCGGGTGGCTGGCACCTCAGCCTCTCTTCCCAATCCGCTTGCCATTAAGTCCACTGTGTTATTTTGCTCGCTCTTTTTAATCGCTGAGATCGCGTCGCAAGTCTTGCTATGCAAAACTATGTGTCATTACATCCTACCTTTTCTTTTACCTCATACTACGGTAACATAAATTGCTAACGGGTAGGTTTACCTTATGCATGTTTTGCAATTTAGAATTTATCAGAACTTAATCCAAAGATAACAATTTCATGTTCATAGGCTAGGTCTAACAACTATTTGAGAGTTGACTACTGTGGCTGAGTACAGTAGCCGTTAGGCCACATCATCACCTAACTACTAATATTTGTATAGCTGGATTCTCAATAAGACTATTGCATTAGCATTACCGAAATTAGATCAAATGTATTAAAGAAATGCGTGCGTCCAAATGATTGCAATTTATGAGAAAATATTCAATGGACGTTGTGCATGTTAGCTGAAACCTTTCAGTCAAAGAAACACGAAACGTGTGTCTAATGGCATGAGCGTTTTTATTTAGTTAGTAAAAACATTACTGGAATGAGAAACAATAAAACTCCGGACACTAAATAAAAATAGTTTCTTTTAATAACCAAGCTTCTGGAAACTAAATTGTTATAACCTCAGCGTTATCTGTTGTCACAAGACAGGTCCAAATGCATTGAGTTATCGAAATGACAAGACAACTTGATGACACCACTTCGTTCCACTGTAGTAACAGTAGCACTTACAAAGCTAATGAAACTGCAATTTGGTTTTTTTTTTTTACCTAACCTCTTTATGATGCAAAACAAATACGAAACAGAAAAATTGCAGTAAAACTCACAACTGAGTACAACAGTAGGGGGCATAGTTATCTATCGGCAGCAACCATCATAACATTAATATGATGAAATGAATAAATGAATAAACATGAAATGAATAAACGCAAGAAATAATTGTGATAATTAATTAGTGCAGTGATACTTTAATGAAAGCTGACGAAACTACACTTAATGCAGGAAAATTACGAGATATCCCCTATGCTTGATTTAAATACAACAAGCGGGTTTTGGCCACTTTTGTGACAAAATATCCTTACGAAGACAAACTCATTAACATCACAGCAAGAGGAGAATGTTGTGGTGAGGTAGGCATTAGGAAACACTTTTATTTCTATGGGTAGACTAACAGTGAACAATCATAAATAAGACAGAATGTGAAGTTTTAACAATATGTATTAATATGTATATAATATTTAAGTTAGTTTAGTGAAATTACTACATTTCCCAAAACAACACTATAGTGAAAAAGAACAAATATAATGGATGATTTTACTATGAGAATTTTTGAAACTTTGTTTCCATGCTTTATATACTTGGTAGTGTACTCTATCTTTCTGGTTTTGTTAGAGCTCAGTGCATATAACAGAAATATGTTAGTGTTGGGTTAATCAAAAGATAAAAAACTGTGTTAGCGATATGTTTGCAACCGCAGTAACAAGTAATATTGCCAGATTGCTGTTCACAGCGAGTTAACTAAGAGTTTGAATTAAGTTTCAAATATAAAACAAAGTGTGGAAAAAGTGTCAACTATCGAAACAAGTCGCAAACAAGATTGTGTTCAATGGGGCTATGTAAATATATTAATCCATATCCTCAGGTTTTCTTTGTAAATAATGCTTTAGAATGTGCGAGGGATTGTTTAGCGCAAATAGTGCCATGTGTAATTCACAGAGACAAAATGGAAAATTCTTTTCTTGTGTACGAATTCCAAACACACATATTTTTGATCATAGTTTTCATGGCTATTCTACTCCGGTTTTATAATTATGCCAGTTAAGTGAGAAAACGAGCTGAGCAGTGTCTGATATACTTTATTTACACATTTATTTTTCACTGACGCAATTTTTTCTGCCAAAAAAGCCCTGAGACATAATTTTCACTTTGCTTTACCGATGCAATAATCTGGCAATTTCCAATGTGAACTTAATCAATTCAGTTTATAAAAATGTTGAACAAGCAAACCTAGTGCTGGCAACTAGCCGATAAATTCAAAGTATTCCTATGAAATATTGATATCCGTAGCTTAACTGCATATTAGTGAATAACAAACTCTTTCAGTCATATAACACTAAAATGTTATTCTTCTTTCAATTAAATATTACTCAAATACTCTCTACTCTTCAAACTATTTATAATATGGTAGTCTCAGTAATAATTTATTCTGTGAGTTGTCTTGGTTCCGCGTTTACCAGTTTGGGCTGTGAAATCAAACAGCTGAGTTTGGCTCCTATCAGTATCTCTCGTCAGAACAATATATTTTAATATGTGTGTTTGTGGGATTTTAGGTATTATGAAGACGGGCAATACATTCGTATACAAGCGTGTCACAATAATACAAGGGCTTTAATTTTTTCATACTAAAAGTAAATGTTTTGTAGAACAAAAAGATTTTAAAGAACCTGAAATCTTTAAATAAATGAATATTTACCGTGTTTGGCATATTTTAATCGAGTTTCCGCTATTACATAGGTACGCACAACGAATTTTAATTAAGTCACGATTCCCTCGTCTGATTTTCTTTCATATCCACGAAAAACAGTTAAAAACCCACAAACTAGAAAGAAGCAAAATTACAGAACGTTAATAAAATCACAACTGGAGTGGATGGTAACATAACCCTAAATACCCAGCACGATATGCCAATATACCTCTATAACTAGAATAGCATAATCTCCAATATTTGGGGCTCAAATTAGCACAAACTGAGCACAAATAAACTAAATAATATACAAAATTTTATTATGATCGTAGGTGGGGGCGGGGGTTAGCACATCCCCCCATTCCTTGATATGCAAATATCTCAGTTACTAAATTAGCACAAACTTCAATATTTGCGGCACACAAAAGCACAAACTGAGTACACATAAACTACAATGTTTTATTTGAACGATGTCTAAGGGGTGGAGGGGGAGCATATCCCCAGGCTCCACCATGGTATGCTAATATCTCAGAAACTAAATTAGCACGAACTCCAATATTTGCGGCACAAATTAGCACAAACTGAGCACAAATAAACTACAAAATTTTATTAAGTTTTAAGTCTTAAGTATTAAGTCTTAAATCGTACCTTTCACCATAATTGTAACTGCATGTCGGGATGTGCGAGCGAGCACGTGCCGAAGTTCCCAGACGACATTGCACCATAAATACTAATTCGTACGGTTACCTGCTTCATCTTTGGTGGCTCAGCCCACGGTTTCCTTGGGCCCGACCCCTGGTATTCCTTATTGAGCTTCACATGTGCTCCAAAATCTTTTAGCCGTTTCGCGGAAAGATATTCGTTGTTTTATCCATTTTATAACAGTTATAAACAGCTCCGCCGGGACTCTCTTTAGTCTCTGAACTGGGTACATATATTCCGATCTCATCCATATTGTAAAATCTTGGAACTTTAAATTTATGTTGTGTAACTTTTTCAAAGTTTGAGAAAAATTTCTTTACGCTTACTGTATCAAAACCAGCCTCTCTGTTTCATAAATTTGCCGTTTCCGACTCGCAAATACCTTCCTCTGGACTTGGCTGAAGAAACCCTTGAGCTAGTCTTCTTCAGTTGTTTGGTAACTTGCGTTTAAAGGTACGCAAAGGCTGTTCACGATTAAGTGAGCACTTTTGAAACCAACCTTAGAAAAATGTCACTGCTCCTACCTGCATGTATTTTAACTGGCGCACTGAGTTACATGCGCCCAGTAAAGTTGATAACGATGGCTGGGAAGTAGTTCCGTATCTTAACGCCGAATAAAAAGTGCTAGGTAACCATTTCCGAGAACATAAATTATTGATTTCGCTTTCTGTTCTTTTTTAATAAATCGAAGAGTGAAAATGATAAGATTTGTAAAACATGTACTTTTCTAATGACTTCACGGTTTCACTTGACCGACGCATGAATAAAGTTATTAGGCCCATGACAATATTAATCTTACATAAGGCAGAAGAATACACAACGTTCGTGCAAGTAAATCTTAAGCAGGACTTTCAAAAGTGCTAATTTTACCGTGAACAGCCTATATAAGGCTTAACGTCTCGCCGACAGCGAGATCT
Organism: Dryococelus australis; assembly: GCA_029891345.1. Lineage (NCBI taxonomy): Eukaryota > Metazoa > Arthropoda > Insecta > Phasmatodea > Phasmatidae > Dryococelus > Dryococelus australis. The sequence goes on along the minus strand of CM057004.1, from coordinate 71,163,384 downwards.
TTAAGGGACCCGGAGAAAGCTGCGCAGAGAAGTAGGAATAAGGCCGTGGTCTGTAATACTTAAGGAGCCGCCCCATTATCCACCCGCCTACTGGAATCCACGGTGGGAAACAGTAAATCAGCATGGCAAAACCGGGATTCCAACCCACGCCCTCCCGAACGCGAGATCATAGGTTTGCCATTCGCCCCCTCGCTCGATAACTTGCATTTAAATAATTCAGAACATCATTTCTCTCGACAGACTCAAAGGAAATTTACCCGCAAATCAACAGGCGTTATTCCACGAAACTTTCTGTCCTTCATGATTATGCGATTGGCTAGTTCCATTTCCTGCGCTACCGAGAAAGTGCAGTTCTTTCGTAAGCTATCATGTGCCCGGCCAGATTTGTACTCATCTGTTAAGGTGGAGACCAGAATTCCGAATCACATTGTAAACTCTCTCATCTTCTTATCACTAGAAACAGCAGTTAAAGTTTCTATCGTTCTCTCAGTAGTTCGTTTCAGCAACACATGTGTTTCTTTCTTTCTCACTTTCTCTCTCTGTTTCTTTCTCTCGCGCTATCTCGCTCACTCTATTCCTATAAGAAGGGTTAAACAAACCAGCCTCAATAATATACAAAATCAATATGCTAACAGTACAATCATAGGACTACATTCAGTATTCTTGCATTTAATATCTTGTCTGCATACGAAGATCGCAAATTAAATTTTTGTTTGAATTTTAGAAATATATTATATATTTAATGGTAAAATGTATTTACTTTTCCATCTTCAGATATTTTTGTCTGAATTAGTCATTTCAATACAATTTTTTTAAATATAATTTCAATCTTATTTCCGTTTCAAAACACCAATTTTTCCCTACCAATTTTGTTTCTATTTAAAAAAAATCAGTACAATATACTTAATACAAATTTAAATTTATTTTAATTTAATTTTTAATTTTAACATTTATTTCCGTTTTTAAATTAAATATTTTAAGTTTAAATAATTACAATTTTATTTAATGTGTACATGCTTTGTACTTTTAAGGTTTACGTAATTTAATATCTTTACATTTTAAATGTCCTTCAATGTTTAAATTTCTATATTTTATATGCTTTCTTCAATGTTTTTATCACATCTATTACCAACATTATACATTTGATAATAACAAGTTTATAATTATATTTATTTTTGTGTCTTTCTCAAAAATGAAAATAACTTCATGTGTTAAAACAAAATGTTTGTGCAAGTTTGACTCAGATCATGTATTATTTTTTATTATTTTATAAAATATTATATATATATATTTTATGGTTTGGTATTTGGCTCCAAGCTAAAAAATAATAATTAAATTTTAAATATAGAAAATTAGATACAAAACTAGTCGTTGGTATAGAAATGAACAATACGAATTAAAATTTGTAAATCTGCAATTTCGTACCCGAACGCGCTATTTATATCTACTTGGTCTAGTAAGCATGATGCCGCCCCAGGACAGGATACCACCATCTCCATAAACGTTCTCTTCAGTGATGGATTGTAAGTACTCTACCGTTCTCGGCACATGAAAACACTCTGGGAAGCACTGCGGTGGTTGAACCTGGACTCGTTTATTAATACGACACAGACATTCTCTTCCCTGGTTTACATACGAAGAATGTTTTGCAGCACGCGAGCAGGACAGTTTTGTGGGCAGTGGCAAATGGGATGTATCTCGTAGGCCTCCGGCCATGATGTAAGTGTAGCTGTTCCCAGGTCCCTAGCACAGAGTAGTAGGAATACGGAGGTAAAAGAGCAGCTTGCATCGTGAAATCACAGCCCTGGATATCTACACAGAGGCGAGATGGCGCGACGGTCTCTTTGATAAGGACGTATCTATAATCTTTCGTTGGCTGTGCGAGTCTCTGGAGACGGGCCTTGTGTCTGATTGGCTACAGCGCGCTGCACTAGGATCCCTATTGGCCGGGGTTTCCGGCTGCTAAGTGGGCTGCCAAGCGCTGATTGGTGAACCGTATTCTGACATAACGTTGGCAATTGGCAACAGCTCCAACATAGGCCAATGTGGCAGTTTTCTTCGCGATAAACACCTAAATTATATGTGCCATAAAATATAATTGAATACCTGTAATCTAGAAGCTAAGCTATAAACTGTTACCCGCGGACTTCCGCAGCGGGCGCGTGCCATAGACTAAAGACGAGGTACACCGACCTCGCTAGCTGCCTCAACACTGAACTGCTTTTCTGCCAATACGACTAGCAAAAATGGCGTGGATTGGATTTGTGGTTATAACACTGATTAGAAAACAAGTGTTTTGAAATGTATTATATATATTCTAACCAATTAGTAATGAAGTTTGATTATATGCAAATTAATAAAAGTATTTTATTCATGTAAAAGCGCTTGTCTTTGGAAATTTTGAGATAACTCATAAATAAATGCGTTCATCACTGTTGACCATGTGACTGACAGTTGTGTTCCTTTAGAGTAGGTCGGTGTTGGGTACATGCGCAGAAGACGAATGTTAGGTCTACCAAATCTTTAATCTAAAACGCGGGCGCCAAGTTATCTGTTACAGGATGTTCACGGTAAAGTGAGCACTCTTGATGTCCTAGTTACTTTTCTCTTTCAGCCATTTTTCATTTTTTAACCACCTTTTTAAATAAATGTTGTCATGTAATTAATAAACAAAGTGCATAAATTTCACGTGACTCTAAAGTTAACATCTGAGGTTACAGTAAAATATATTTATTGCCTATTATTCCAAATGAGAATGAAGAGATTTGGGCGGCTCTTAACAGCGAGGTCTTGAGGGCCGATGAGGGTGATTGAAAAGTGAATATGGAGCAGCGTTGGAATGAAGGGGGGGGGGGGTAGGTTAAGGGGGATACCCGAGAAAACCCTCCGACCAACGGCATCGTCCGGCACGATTCCCGCTTGCGAAAATCCGGTGGCCCGGCCGAGGATTGAGCCCGGTTCGCCGTGGCGGGAGGCGAGCGTGCTAACCGCTCAGCCACCGTGGCCTCCTCCAAATTAGAGGGCTTTAAAAAGTGCTCACATTATCGTGAATAGCCTATCGGCGCTACGTCGGCCGACGGCCGGGAGAATGATTGACAGCAGACCTGACTGGCGTCTCAGCCCCTCCTCCTCTCCTCTACCCTCGTTGGAGGAGTCTACAACTTGAGAGGATGAGCAAAAATTCTCTGGTAATCATTTTCCTGGGTACAACGCGGCGTTTGAAGACGGTTCTCGACCGTGGCCGGCGCCGTCTGTAAATACCACCAGTTGGAGTACCAGCAATCTTTGTTGTAGCTATAGTTGATTCACGGTATCTTCGGCCTTTTCTGAAGCCCTGCTAAAGTTCTACTTCCAGGATATTCCTCCGCCTCGTGCAAACTAAGCTTAACTAAATCTGGAAGGCTACACCAGAAGGACAACGCACCGGATTCGTACGCACTCTGTTGTAACAGTATTTTGTATAAGAACTATTTCTTACTAGGCGCTAGCAACATACATGTTTTCTCACGGTTTTTATTCAAATTATTTATAAATGAAGCATTATAATTTATAGATAAAATATGAATAACATTTCAATTTAACAGAAACTAAAGTAACTTTTATAAAGGCAAGTATAAAACGTTTGTGATACATGGCGTATATTGGAAACAACCAAGCACGTAATACAAGGTTTGATTAAAAACGGTCAAAGAAACCGTGAATAGACTATATCTCGCTGAAGTGCGGTAATCGCGCGTACAGCGAGGGACCTCTGTGGAAAAGGACAACGGCAGACGAATGTTTGTGTGGTATGGAAGGTCGAGAGGGCGCTGTACCCGACGAGTAGCGGTCTACTGTGCTTGGGGGCGTTCGGAGCATTCTAGAACATTCCGGACTGGTGGAATGTGGACTGAATTAAGGCGCGGCAGTATGAATGTGTAATACGGACTTTACTATAAGTATTGGAACAGTCAAACATGGACACATAATTTGTAAAAAATAATTCGGTAGGTTTTGGTTCATTGTTTAATGGAACTGATTTTAGTTGCTTGATTGCATTAATTTCTTTAAGGTGAAGTTTATTGGTTTTAAATAGCAAGTGATAGCCATTTATTGCAATGTTTTAAGTCAAGAGTGTTTTCTTTGTAGTGATTATAAATAAATTAGGAAATTTATTATTAACTCTTTTATTTAATAAGACCTCCTTCCCGCAAAGATGCTGGCTAGGCCCACTCATATTTCAGAAACAAGTCTTTATCTTGTGAAGATCCTTAATCACGAATACAAGTGCTCCAAATTGTATAGTGACCGACTTGGTGACTATGGACAGAAGCAACAGTCAACCCATAAAGTAAACAAAACATTTCTTATTTGTCTTTACTGAAGAACAGAAAATGGCGACTAGCGAATGGTTGGCAATGTAATTAATATTGTTAACATTCCGAGATACGTAAATTAATTTATTATAATATTTTATTAACAAAATTATTGGTGCCTGACAAAATTGCTGTTATTTCTTGGTTTTAAATGTAACATTTCAGCGTGACGGAAGCATACCATGGGATTCGTGACGTGGCGTTCAGGGGAAAATGCTCGATACAGTGCACCAAGCAATGGACACGAGGCAGGAAATGTGAGCGCATAGAGCAATGAAGCTGCTAACGCCGCGAACTACTCCTAGCTGCGTACAACAAAATGGCGTTACTAGCCAGCAGAATGTTAGAGCGCCGTCCACCAATCAGCGCCTGATACCTGCTCGCCGCTGGCAGCCCGGCCAATAAGGAACACTTTCGCAGCACGCAGTAGCCAATCAGAGGTAAGGCCCTTTCCCACCCAGAGTCTGGAGCAGCCAATCAGAGGACGGGTACGCCCATGCCACTCGGTATCTGTGTACTTATCTACTCTGTGCTGGAAGCATGATTCGCGTTCGAAGGAATTAAGAATTAGGCACAGACTTGGGTAATACAAGTCGGGTATTCTTACTGATGAATGTTCCCCCTATTGCTGGCAATTGAACTGACGCCCTTGGCTTGGAACACCATTCTATAATACGGTACCTACTATGAATTATTCTAACTATCGCTATTTTCCCGGGCATGAAAATACGAACCAGTCATCCGTATAAAGTTGAGAATACGCAACTATAATATGAATATCGCTATTTGTAGACTCACTTGATACGCTTCTGAATCCATCGGCGCATAATTATGTTTGGAACCTTCCTTGCCTTGTTTACGAATACACCATATTGAATACTGCACAGATTTGCTGCATGAATTAGACATAGACAACACTCAGTGGTCAAGAACGACTAATTTACATCTACCACGCCACCTATTGTCCATTCAAGGAAGTAATCGCATCTGATTTAATTTGCTACTTGCATATTACACGTTTAGTTAATTCATAAAATCTTCGAATTTATCTTTTCACAGGATTTATTTATTATTTAATACTTGGGATATTAGCAGAATAAAAGTACAGAAAAATGTTGGTAATAAAGATGTAAACAATGTAAGTGAGCTGCATATTTATGTTGGAACATGGTCTCTTACGTTCGTCAAATTAGAATTATGAGACATTATAATTCAGATAATTTTTTTAAATTAACATTGACGAATGAATTGCAAAAGTACACATCTTCATAAAAATCTTGTGTTAACGTTTCCGTAAAGATAATAGTGAATTATCTTATTTAGTTTAACGATAACGAGAAAAAAAACTCACTTTCGCAGTTAATTTCCAAGTTTGATAAAGTGCAGAGATAATTTTTTATTTGTAGAGCAAACATCCGTCGAGAAATAGCAATGGAGTTACTTTGCACCCAAATAATTCAAACTGTAACGATCTCCACTGCTGCACATAATTTAAATACTACAGTTACTGACGCGCTTCCAGTTGTTAAGTTGGCAGAGTGCGAGCAAATGAAAGGATAGGAATTTACATGCTTAATGATTTTAAGCATGTCTCGGCTAACTTTCACGATATCGTTTTCGAACTAAAAAACAATTTTTCCATCATTGCACGGGCCACATTTCTATAATATTTTTTTTTGTAAAAATTGTAATACTATTATAATTGCAGGTAAATTAAGATTGTTATAGACTAAAAAATACACACAATCTTATTAGGTAGAGGCTGTGCAAGGTAAAATGAGCACTTTTGAAAGCCCTGCTTAAGATCTACTTGTATGCACGCCGTGTATTTTTCCGCCTTATGTAAAATTAATATTGCCATGGGCCTCATCACTTTATTAATGCGTCAGACAAGTGAAACCGTAAAATTAGTAGCAAAATAAATACTCTACAAATATGCTCATTTTTACACTTCGATGCATTAAAAAAAGCAGAAAGCGAAAGTAAAAATTAAAGTTATTACAAATGGTTACCTAGCACATTTAATTCCTTTTTAGTTGACATTAAGATATGGAACTACTTTCCTGTCATCGTTGCCAACTTTACGGGCTCATGTCATTCAACGTACCTGTTAAAATATGAGCAGGTAGGGGTAGTGTCTATTTCTAAGTTTGATATTAAAAGTGCTCACTTTACCGCGAACAGCTTTTAATCTAATCTACTCGCACTCTTGTGGCTTGGTTTTCTCTTCAAAGGGCACGTGTTTTTGTTTGTGAAAGTCAGGCAGCGCCCGCCCTCAACGTCGTGTAAGTAGAGTGTGCGTGCCAGTTGCACAATAGCCATTCCACCGGTGTTCCCATATCGGGTTGCTTTTCTGACAACAACACCGCCAAAACGAATTTGGACGAGATTTGAGGTTAGAACTCTGTTTCTACCTCCATGGTTTGTACAAGTGCTCCGAGAAGCCCGTTTGTTTCCCCATATCTAGTTATAATGAAACGAGAACACATTCAATTCAGTGAAAGTATTTTGTTCATTTAGAAGTGCCGATCTGGTGAAGATATAAACGTATATATGTCCATCGCTGTTGACAAGGTGACTCTGACAGGTCTTGGGTGATCGATGGGTGAGAGAATGATAGGGACGTGCGGAAAGGACTAAACCCCGTATTTAGTCTACGGTTAAAAGTGCTTGAAAGCCTTTGGCAAGCTTTCTGAACTGCGTTGTGAAAGCTCGGTCAGCTGGCCAGTGCCATTTCGGTGCAGTTCAGCAGTTTGGTGTAACGTAATTAAGTACGAATTTGTTCCGAACAATTTTCTGATCGATTTCACGATAGCGGGCAGTGTTGTATTGCAACATTGTGGCGTGTTGTGCTCGGTTCTTAAAAGTTCTTTGTTCCAAGTGTGTTTGTTTATATTGGTTGTTTACATTGCTACTGACGTGTCCTATGTAATTCGTTTTTAAATGGAATAACAAAAAAATCGTATCTCATTTAAAGCATTTTATAACTTTTTTAAAGAATCTAACACGAGCGCTGCCATTATACTATAATGCTTTTTATTTGCCCTGTCAAAGATGTGTGTGTAAAGACGCATGATGGATTCTCACATCTACCTTGATTAAAGCCCGTATAAACGTGTGACGTTTAAATCTGTGGTCATCGAACTTACTTTAGTTTTTCTTCGTTTTATGCACGCAAGTATAAGAATTAGCGTATAAGTAACATACATTCGAAGCCGGGAGAAGGGGGGGGGGGGGTACAGGTGTACATCGTACCCTCCTAATTATGTGTGCGAGGTACAACATAGCGTTTGTTTCTCCCCATTCGCGCTTGAAAAACTATATTGTTTTCTTGGCCTTTAGTGTATTAATGAATTGTCCAGCAAATAAATATTTTGACACTGTAAAATAAATCAGTTTTAATGGCAGTAGTATAGGTAACGGATGCAGGGTATTTGGCTTACTGTAATGTTGCCACACATGCCGGCTGTTTTAATGACAGAATCATCATGTTAGAGGACAATGAAAATAAGCGCCTTCTGGCAAAGTGGTTTACAGTTCGTGCCACTGCCGGACAATGAAAATGGCGCACTACGAAAGGAAAGAAAACTATGCGACGACCACGAAACGGCGTAAATGGCGAGAATATGGACTGGTAAGCAGCACATGATTCCTTGTTGGTGCCGGAACACCCGGCAGTGTTTCTGCGATCGCTGGACCAGCGGTCGCAGACACTGGCGTGTAGTCGAAGCCGCATTAACGCGAGAAACTCCAGGCGACAGCAAGCAAGCGTACAGGGTATAGAAGAATAGGGCCAGGCAGATGCCAAAGACGTCGCTTTACTTAATTTATAGACACCGGGAGAGGATCATAATCGGGCTGGAAACTGCAGGGTTGTCGTATCGCCCTACCTATAGCCCACCAAGTGGATCGTTCAGACTATACTGTCCGGTGCTATTGGTCTATACCAATAGCACCGGACAGTATAGGCCGTTCGCGGCAAAGCGGGCACTTTTGAAGCCTGGTTACTTTTTTCTTTAAGCCAATTCATATCTTTCCGCCACTTATTAATGTAAACATTGCTACCCGAGCAATTAACAGTTTATACATTCCACCATAACCAAAACGAAAAGTCCAAGGTTACAATTAAATGTATTTATTGGCAATTATATCTGATGAAACTGCCTCAAAAAGTGCTCACTTTACCGCGAACAGCCTATAGTAGTGTATACGCGAAGGCGCCCATACACGGAGGACCTGCTCGGGACGGACGAGGTCGATTACCAGTCGAGAGGATCGACGGATCGAGCGCCAGGCGAGGGGCACATGGCGACCCGGTCAACGATATCGGCCAGTGTTGCGGCTCCTGTGTGACCACGAAGAATTTCCCGACGCCAGACTGACGCGTACATCTCGAGATTCCGTTGGCTGTATTATTTTTCCACTGGCGAGCGAGCCGAGTTCTGCCGGCTGGGGGTTTGCCTATGTGCAGGAGGTGGCGTGTTCGTTTCCCACCGCCAGCAGGTCGACCCTAACACCAGGTCAGTTCCCACGTGCCCCTGGGAAAATTTTCATACGCCGCGCTCACGCGACAACGCAATCAACCTCGCTCGTTGATAGAGGGAAGACAAGGGGAAGGGGGTGTGGCATGCTGCCTTCGACCCACGCGGGCTCGAATGTATAGTCGATCCATTCCAAAGTCTCTGCATACACCCGAACAGAAGCCATTGTTTGGCTGCCGTCGCAGGCAGAACTCGTGCTCATTTTCCACTGGGCCACACGGATTGAAGCTGCCAGAGTGTTCCGTGTTTACTATTGTTCCTGAGTCCTGAAGGACGTGTCGGATGAATATAGTCTATTCGCAGTCTATTCACACTTTTTGAATAAAACCTTTGAAAAATCACCCCATGTTTGACTTGCTTGGTTGTTTCATAAATATGTCTGCATGTATCACAAGCATTTTATACTTATAATATAAACGTTCGATATATTTGGGTGTATTGAATTTTAAATTATTTATTATCTATAAAGTATAATATTTCATTTATAATTAATATGAATAAAAACAGGGAGAAAAAATGTGTGTTGGTAATGTCTAGTAAGATTGCGCACGAATGCGGTGCGCTGAACCTTTGGTTTAATTTTCTATACTAAGTTAAGCTTTGTTTGCATGAGATGGATAAATATCGTGTAAGAAGAACTTTAGCAAGGCTTCAGAAAAGTGCGAAGTAACTGTGAATGGACTGTAGACGCCCAACGGCACACACGGCCAAATAACATATAATTGCATGCCGTTTATTTTACTACTGTATTATAAAGCTAAATGATAGGGTCTCTATGTGTGTTCCCCATGTATCAACGCTTTTAGTAAGTAATAGGTTGTTTTGCATCATAAGCAATTAAGTGTCAGAATCGCGCCCTCTTAGTTCTAACATTACAAAAGCAGTGTTTCATTTACTACACACATGGAGTGGGAATTTCTTTATGCTAATTTTTCAGTATATCAACCCTCACCCTCTTTTTCTTTCCTCGTTTACGTTTTTCAAAATATTTCAACTCTTCTGACGGGGTGATGCACAGCAGTAGGGGAGGGAAAACCTTGGGGTGGTACTCCGAGGCCATAATTATTCAAAATGGCGGCGGGTGCATCCTGGGCTGGTTCTCGGTGAGCGAGGTGTAAACCCCCCCCCCCTCTACCACCAACCTCTTCGACTCTTAGGGGATTGTTGATTGATCTCTTTCACCCTCTCCACCCTACCCCAACCCCCAATGCCCTACACCCCGTGACCTACTTCCATTGTAGCAATTGTGCCGCCCAACCCCCCAGGGATGTGATTGTTTACGTCCCATCTCCCCTCCAGCATCTCCTATCTTTTAGCGGGTTCCCGACCCCCCATGGCACTGTTGTGTGAGAGTGCTTGTTCCCTCCCTACCCCATCCCCGCCAACGGCATTTTAAGTTGCATTTCTCCCTCCCCTAGCCTTCCTGTGAGTGTGCCGGAGATTTGCAGGGGTGTTCTGACGGGCGTTGTGGACTCGGTGGCCGCGAGGCTGGGGTTTGCAGTTACCGATGTTTGGGGTGCTTATATTTTACGCAATGAGAGCAACTACACATGTTGACTGGTGGAGAGCTGGGTGGAAGCAGATGACGAGGTTGACACGGTAAGGGGAGAGGCGGTGATTAGGTGTTGTCTGTTCGGTGTGGAAGGGAAATGCATTTGGATGAGGGAGGGGGGTGAGGGAAATGGGGATGCAGTTTCATAGGATTGAGGTAATTGAATCGTGTATGTAACAAATAATTATATTAATTAAATTACTTAAATGTAATAATAAATTACGCACACTTGCATACGGTTGTCTGGTTGAGGGGGCAGAGATGGGTGGTTAGGTCTTCTCTGTTCGAGATCTGGAGTCAGATGGAAGGGAAATGCATTTGGATGAAGGAGGGGAGGATTGGGGTAATTGGTTCGTGCATGGAATAAATAATTAGATTAATTAAATTTAATCGCGTACTTGCATATGCAGTATTGAAATTCTTATTACAGTTACTGAGAGAGTATATATCACATTGAATAAATAGTTAGATTATCGAAGTTTTGCATGCACCGAGAGAGTTCATACCAATTACAAACTCCAATTACACAAGTAAGCGTACCGATACCATATTGCATACGAATGAGATAATTGAATCATGCAATAAACAATGAGTAATTTGATTATTTAAATATATTCGTGCACTTGGGCCCTTGCGTATGCAGCAATGAATTATTGAATTATACATTATTACATATTGCAATTAACAATTGCTAGGTACAAAACCTTCTTACATATCCGTTCCCCATCACAGCCAGCTCTCAAATGACCAGTTTTTCGATAATATGTAATACAAATACCTCTGCTGGCTGGTGGCCATATTGGAATGCATTTAATATATATAAAAGGTGGGGAATTTATTTGGAAAATTCTCAGTTTATTTTAGGAAGCCGTTGAGATCAGTTCGTGTGTATGACAGGTGTTCGCAATGTGACACATACTGTATGTATCGCTTCAGGTTACTAATTATAGAAATTAACGTAAAATATCTTATTAAATTTTTATAACAGCGTCGTGTCGGATCTACACTGAGTCTGCGTGCTGCGAGAGATGCGTACAACATTTCTCATCAAGTGAGTAACGAACCCATGAAATTAGATTATTTAATAGCACACTTCTGTACTTAGCGAAAGACTATGCATGCAGATGCGTATCCAGCAAATGAAATAAGTTATTTAATCGAGCACTTACCCCATTTACTTATTATGCGAAATTATTAACTTATTTGTGCAAGTAAAATAATAATAAATACGCACTTGCATTATTGCTTTTTTACATGTGCCGAGATATACTTATAACCTTAGACTTTAACCCGCTCCAATATAAGGCTTTCACGTCAGGCTAAAAGGGGCCGAATCTTGATGTGTCGGAACGAGTTCAAAACAGACAATAGAAATGTTCTTCTCCCCTTCACCCTTGCATCCCACAGGGAATGCGCAGATACCAGCGGACCCCAGCCTCAGGTCAACTATTCATCTCTCCCTCTGTAGCCGATGGATTGTCGAGAGAACACATCTCTATCAAAAATAAGTTTGTGATAAAAAATGCCTGGACTTTCTTACCTAGTATGAAATCTCTTTTTTAAATTAATTACTTTTATTTCACTTAAATAAAGATTCTAGGAATTGTGTGTTCAACATTTTTTTGTATATATATTCTCAAAATTTGTGTAAGGATAATAATAAAAAAAAAAATGAGCATCCGTATCCTGCATTGAAAAAACTGTTTGCACACTTGTTTATTTTTACCATTTACGTCTTTCAGGAAATTCTTGAAGCTGTGCTGTCTCTGTTCTGGGTTATCAGCACCATTTTTAGTTCTTCTTTTTACAGCGTATTTTTTCGCATATGCTACACACGAACAGTTTACGGTCATCATATATCATGTCCCAAAATTGGTAATTTATTTCCATTCTTTTCGCTGCTATTAGAATTTTTCCGTACTCCAGCCTACATGAATCACTGCAACCTGGTAAAATTGCATGCTCTTCCCTTATACAGAATGTTCCACGACTCAACTGACATACTTTGGTAGCGCGTTATATAGAACATTGACAACAAAAAATGTCATATACATAAATTGGCTATGTAGCCTCATTTCAGAGTTACTGGGACTGAAACGCTATAAAAAAATTGGAATTACTGAATATCTTTAATAGAGTTGACTACATTCATGTTGTAAGTCCCACACAAGCTGTTCAAAATGTGCCCAATCTGACCGTAAGCAGACACTGCTAGTGGGGCTGGCGTGACTAGTCTTTGTAAATGTGTCAAGGCGAGTGGTTGTGCAACAATGCCAGGAATGTTTACACATGCAGCGTACACAGTCATGGTGATTGCTTACGGATAGTGTGGCGGAAATGGGTGTGGTGCAGCAGCTGAGTATCCGCGCAGGTGGATTGTAAGAGGTGGGACCGACACGCTCTCCGGACTTCTCCCGTTGGACACTTTCTTCTGGGGCTGCCTAAAGAGTAGATTTTACAGCAGACGGCGCTCAAACACAGGAGACCTGTTATTACAGGAGCTAAACGACGCCACTAATCAACTCAGATATTAACTTGCAGGCATGCAGTGGCAACAGGCCATGTTAGGCTGCAAGGTATCTCTGTTTACGGTCAGGTGGTGCACATTTTGAACAGCTCGTGTGAGACATTCAACATTCAATAATTTCGATTTGTGTCTTTGTTGCATTTACGTCCCGGTAAGTCTGAAATGGGGCTGCATAGCCAACTTGTGTATATTACATTTTTTGTTGCCAATTATCTGTATAACACACTGCCGATGTATGTCGTTTGAGTCGCGGAACATCCTGTATGTTTCAGCCTTTCGTTTTCTCGTTCTACACAACTTATTTCACCTTACCTTCATTTTTTTTGGGTATCCTTGTTTAGTCACACCACTAAAATCATCCAATTATTTTTTAATGTCATCTTCAGCTCTGAAGTCTGTTTCTTCTTGAGACTCTACTTCCAATATTTCTCTCTCCATAACCAAATTTGACACCAATGTTTCATCAAATCCAACATTTGTTAAATCTGCATGTGCGTTTGTTGTATTGTCACAGTCCATAACACATCCAACCGCAATTATTATTTCAACTTCCTCAAACATTGCAATAATATCTCCTCAGGTTGCTGCTACATTACCACATTGAAAAGGAGATTCTGGCTCAGTGAAGTAAGGCAAATCTCTATTATCATTAATACCTGTATTCAGAATGGATACTGCATTTTCACTGTTGTTTTTCAAGTGCTCATTTTGAGTGACAGTTTTGTTATGTTCTTTTGTTAACTCCACCATACGCTGTGCACGAACACATCTTTCAACATTTATTTAATTCATATTTAATTGCACACATTAATACACTAATAACACTGTGAGACAACGTGTTTACTTCTACGTTACAGAATTAACAACACACATTAACATTAATTACATTTAATAGGAGCCAACTTAATCACAATTAATCTGAGCAACCTTCCTCATTACATTGAGGTACATTATAACCTCCATGCCTCATTGCAGTTACATTTACACTTACTGCAACGAGAGGAAAATAATCCCTAGCAAGAATGCAGTATATACTTTAAGTAAGACGTTACTGCATTCTTGCTTAGCTTCATGCAGGTACTGCATTTATGCCAAGGACGTAAAGGAAATATTTACACATGCTGTATTCCACAGCAGTGACATCGTTTTATGTGACGAAAATACTGAATTTTCCGTACGTTATTCAGTCAGAGCTCATCGAGCCGAGAAATTTGATATGTATAACTCAATATTCATCTTTCCTGCAGTTACTGCTCTGTTCTTGCTTAGTAGGGCAGCATAGCTGTTGTTTTTGGATAACCTCTCTGCGGCTTTCATCGCTTCAGCAGGTTCCCATCTAACTAGTACTGTTGGAAGATCGACCGTATAGGCTATTGATATCCTGCTCTACAGCGATCGTTCCGTCATTTTAAACACCCCGCCATATTCGAAGCAGGCTCCACAGTTAAGAGGTAGGTAGGTAGTTGGACTTAAAAGTCTCTTCGACAGCGAAATTAAGACAGGTGTCTCAATTTACCGCTAAATTCGTTACCCCTCCTCCCCAACATCAAGTACCTGGTGCGCAAATTGATGGCAAGAAGACTGGACTTTACCGCTACCCAAGTTATATGAACTTGATAAAATGTGTAAAAAACATTTATGGAAGAAGAAAATACCATTTACCTGAAATATATTTTATGACTAACCTAGAATAACTGTCCATCGCCGACTCTGCGTTGCAAAGTGGTTCCCTATTTCGACAGGGAACACAAGATGTCCGACACGGGTGTTGTAACTATAAAACACATCTTTCTCGCACGACCGTTCGCTCAGCACTAGAAAACGAGAGCTCTGGTGTTTTGCGCTAGTGACACTGTGCGGCGCTGCCATCGTTCATGGTAGTGGGCAAACAAAGAGCATGCGTACCGTGACGCCATTTCCTTTAAGTGACAGTTGTACCAAAAACTTCAAAATAAGGTGGAATATTCCATGGTCTCTGATTGGTCAGTGATTTTGCCATATCCCGATAGGGGCTATTGAAATAATTGCTGTATAAATAGTTAATGGGCGGCCTCGGCAGACCAGACATGGACAGCCTGGGGTCTGCAGCTGAGATAAGTATTAGATACACGTTAAAATAATGTTATAAATAATTAGAGTAATGGCTGATCCGGCCAGAAAATAAAAACATTTTGATTTCCTGTGTAGGCGTCTTAAATCATAGCGCATGTTAATGGAGAATCATTCATCGCCTAAATAATCGGCGATTAAAAAAATAGTGAATTTTAATGTAGCTGAAAATAATTGCTGAGAAAGAAAACCATGCTAAGGAGAAACAGTTTTTTCCAAGTTGTTTTTAGTCAGGGTCTATGTTTGACTATTTATTTATGATCCAGTTGTGTCCATTTAGGATTTTATTCGAAAATAGAGCTAAGATACTGAGTTCAAATGACATTTTAAATGTTTTTACTAGTGGGTACGCCAGTTAATTTTGCCAAAGTTTTCATAATTATAGTTTCTGATGGCGTATTCTTGAACTTAAAGTTTCCATGTGTCGTGGTGCACATATATCCGAATCTGTGACTTTACTTTTGTGTCCATGAGGAACTTAATGATATTAAAATTAGCCACGTATCTTGATGCACATATATTTGAATTTCCTGTTGTAATTTTGTCCATGTGGGACATAAATATATAACGTTTCATGACTTCAAAGTTGCCATTTGTCGTGGCGCACATATATCTAGACTTGTAACTTTAAAATTTGTCCACGTGAAACTTGATGATATGAAAACTAGCCACGTGTCTTGGTGCATATATATATATTTTTTGAATGTGTAATTTTGTCCTTGTGGGACATAATAATATAACTTTTCATGAATTCAAAGTTGCCATGTATGGTGGCGCGCATAAATCTGAATCTGTAACTTTTACCTTTGTTCACATTTTTCTTGAGGTTAAAGTTGGCCACGTGTTGTGGTAGTAATGTGAGAAATCGTAATACAAAAATATTTTGCATGATTTTAGTATAAAGGAATTGTGAACTATGTTTGCCACACAATTTTGGTATATAAAGAAAGGTATTAATCCAAGTCTTGTGTCCTTTTCAGTAATTGTAGATAGTTTGGGAAAATGTTGCAGTTTAACACTCCTTTGAAGTTGGATTGAGAAAGGTTCTTAATCACACAGTTTTTCTGATTGAAGTTTGGGCAGTGTTATACCCCTTTGCCACGTCCTTGAGATAAGGGAGTCGCAAGGTCAATAGAGACGGAGCAAGTTTCTCAGCGAAGAGGGAGTGTACAATGAACGGCCTTTGTTATGGACGCACCCCAGCATTCGCCTGGAGTGATTTCGGGAAACCATGGAAAACCGAAACCGAAATCAGGATGCCCGGACCGGGAGTCGAACCCATGACCTCTTGAATGCGAGTCCAGCGAGATACCACTGTACTACCCCGCTCGGTTCACAGTTCTGAAAATGTCCGGCGGAATAAACGTCATGTCTGGTTATTGTAGTTTCATTATGGATGTTTGATATCGTATTTTATTAATGAAAGTACTTGATAAGTTAGTGTTTATGGAGGCTGCTTCTCTCAGCCGAATAAAATATATAGTCAGATGTTTATCGTCTAGTTATGGCTCACTTTCTATATTTATTAACAAACAGCTTTCCTATCTCATTTGTAATGTCATATTTTCTTCCAGGAATGAGGATGAGCCATGTATAAATAATTTTGTACTTAGTTTGCCACCCCAAGTTGACGGGCTCCAGCTCCAAGTTAACTCAGTATCGTATTGCTACGCCTCTCTTATGACGTACTTTGTGTATTATCGAGATTACACTATCGTATTGGAATGTCGAAACTTGACAAATAAAATATCGTGTTCATCAATCTTGTGTATACTTGCTTATGACTGTGATTACATACTGTAGATGAATCTTAAATAATACCCTTTATTTTAATCTGCTTCCGTTTTTAAAGAACGTGTCAGTGCACAAAATTCCTACGGTCCGTTTTAATTTCTACACAATAAATATATCAAGTGGAGCTACGTAACTTGAACTTCCTCTTGTAGAGAAAGACACACCATTACAGTGATGCAGGACGGCGTACTGCCTCTCAGACCGTTTGCCACGCCTCGCCGTACGAGTGCCGATCACCGAGTGTAGTGCGAGTGTAGGAAAGTGCAGAGCAGTGCCGCGTAACATCATACCACCACCCTCCCTCCCCCCACACTGGGTGGGCGAGTGTGCGTTATGACAGACCACGAACATGAACATTTTAGGGCAATGCAATTCCTTATTTCAGAAACCCTCTATCTCCATTTGGCCATGTTTTGATAAAACATGAAAAAACTATCCTACTTAACTAATATGTGTTGTTAAATGTTATAAAAATCACAAGTGTAAAATGTCACATTGTAAATATGTCTATGGTATTGGAAAGGCTACAATGTATTTTTCACCTGTAAAAAAAATTATCTTTAAATGTACACATAGAGAATTTCTGCAATAAACTGGTTGTGAACGTTATGTCGTTGTCATATTTAGTATTAAGGACAAAGAAATATTATCGTTTTCTGTTAGTTTCGTAGCTATGCACATTTAACATTATTACAGAAACATTTATCATTAACAAAGAATGAACCGGTACAAACAAAACAAATTAGCCACTTTGGAAAGTGCAAACCTTAATAAATACTAACAACTAATCTAGACAGGAGGCCTTAACACATTCGAATTTAACCAAGATCTCACAAATATAAACAAAACAAATGCTCACTGGTAAAAGTACACCTTATACTGAACTTCTATAGCTTGAAGGCCTTTTAGTATTGTACACAAACTTACAAATATTCAAACAAATCTACACACTTTTAACATCCAACTTTCTGAGTCTGCATTGTGACATTCTGCTGCTGTTGTAGGCCACTTCAATATCATATTGTAGAATGCTTCGTATCCTCTGGTGTGTTCCAACAGCTTTTGCGGGTCTTGCAGTTTCTTGTCATTTATAGGGACATTTACACCAGGATACGCCTTCTGCGATAGTAGTGCAGGTACATTATTTGTCTTTTGGAGATGAAAGGTAGAAGGGTACAAGCCATTGATGAAGAAGTTTGCGACAACTGTACCAGGAGTTTTACTACTGTAGGAAAACTGTTTGTATGTTGATATCTTGAATGAGATTCTCTGGTATTTTGATACGCCTCTCCCTGAAGTTTTACCAGAGTAGGTGGTTTTCTTATACGAACGTGGCCACCAGTCTTTGAATGATAGAATCTCTCCAGTAGACACCTGGTGAATGGAGATGCGACTGACTGTGCTTGCTTTCACCATGATTTGTGTGTACTGTTTAGGAGTGTATATTCGGTCAGTTTTTCTCAAAAGTTGCTTGATCGATCCAAAATTCATATCGCACGGGAGGAACGACAGGCCACACACGAGTAAGTAATGGTTGATCACGTCGAACCTCCCTGTGTAGCATAAATTTAACAGAAACTACACAACTGTGTGGTTTTTGTTTTGTTCAACTGCTCTGTCACTGAACAAAAGAAGCTTCTTTACCGAACTTGATATTTCATTCTGAATATATTGTAATAAGAAAGAGCACACTTCGTTTCGGGACTTGTTTGCCTCTCCTTCAAGATGCACATAGAGTTTTGCTTTGTCCGATTTTAAATCATTTATGCAAAATACATACACCCACGGCTGGCGCAAATAAAACACCTCCTGCTCAGGTATTAGAGGTAGGAGTAAATTTTGCATGTAGTCCACACAGAGCTCTATAGTGTCTGTATCCTGGTTTTCACTTCCACTTTTCAATGTCGTATAAAATTTCTTGGCCCTTCTTTTGTGTATCATCATCTCCGTGGCAACATTCCGTTTGGCATTCTAGCTTAACTGGTTCTTTCATTTTGACGCCCAGGCCTGCCAAAAGCATGTCCGAAGTTTTCCTTAAAATAGTGGTAATAGAAATGATATTTCATTACAGTTTGCAACTCTGGATGGTCGTTCACGAACATCTGATGCATGGTAACAACACTGAGTCGAGCGTCTAAATACTTCTTACGTTGTCCTCCATTATATGTGTGCTTCACATCAAACTTAGATATATGTTTATGTATTTTAACACAAACATCTCCCTCAATCACATTCCTACTGCGGTTCTTGCCACACATGTCATGAGGACTTTTATGATCAACCAGAAGGTTACAAAGTCGACGTACTCTGTCAGCTGAAACACGATGCACTTGCAGGAAGAGGTTTTTGCAAAGATGTTGAAGTACGCCATTCACTCTCAGGCTATAAGTAAATGAATGATTTTTCTTGAAAATGGGTTGACTTTTTTTGGTAATCTGCTTCTGCATCATCCTGTCCCTCACTTTTTTCATGAGAAGGCTTGTTTTGTGTGTGTTTACGTTGGACGTCTCTAACCTCATTCAAATTTTGACTATGCACAGCTTGAGCATCTTTGTTGTTCAGTGAGTAGAAGTGATTCCAAATCTGATGTATGTTCTCTTCATTTAAAAGTAAATATCACTTACCTCTGCACTTGCATGTCACTGAATCAGGAGCGGTTTTCTTGTCTACATGTCTGCCTCTATACGTTGTATAACTTTCACCTTTCACACGAGCTGTATATATTACATGACGTTGATAGGTTTCTTCATGTGTAATCCCTTTTCTCCGTTTCGAAATAGTTTCCTCTTCTGAGCTGATGCTCATTATGTTTCTTTTATGCCTATTAATATTAGAACATGATCAATAACAACATGGACAATGCCCAGTGCACAACACAACAGTACACATATATATGCTATTAATATAAACAGTCATCTACACATCCTAGCGCATTACAACCAACTTGATAAAAATACACTCATGTCTGCCAACTTGTTAACGGTATGTGTTTTAATGCAGAAACACTATATGTTATGGTTGTTAGGGTATTTATGTTATAAACAGGGGTTTCAGGGTGCTGTAAGAAGCCTTTAGAAAATCTCAGACATAGGCTTTCTGCACTAAACGACACGTCTATATACAAGTATAATTAATCTACCGATAACTCAATTTGGCATATTTTGGTCGATAGGGGGTTTCTGAAATAAGCGATTCAATTAATCAAAAGGAAAGAAAGATACACCATGCACCACGCGTAAGTTTAAAGCCGCCCCTACATGAGCTTCAGTGTTTAATTTTGTTTATTTTCAAATTCACATATATTTTTTACCTCAGTTCTCACCCTCATTCCATGCCATTCACACTTATTTTGTAATTGTTTGTGTGCAAGGGAATATTGTGTGTTTATTTTGTTTATTTTCCAAGCAAGGGCTTGCGTAATTAATTTTGTTGCAAGTTACTAGCAAGCAGAAAGTAGTGCAGGGCGTGCCGCCAGAGTTCCGCGCGTCGCGATCTAGCCAGATCCAGTCGCCGCCCGGTGTCTCAGGGGGTCGGTTGTATCACGCACACGCTCCGTGCCAACTCCACTTTCGTCCACCGATCATGTACTGTGTAGTCTTCAATAGTAACGCAATTATCGGAACCTTTTCACTTTATTTTCACCCGTAGTCGCCACTCCTTCCCCAGGACTTGCATCGCCTGTGGAAGCACAAATTTCACATTAATTCCATCGTGGCCATTCGCGCCCCTTTTTAAACTTTAGCCTATTCAGCGGGCCGCAGGCCAAAACCCGCGTAAAGTTGGCAACGATAGTTAGAACGTAGTGCCATATCTTAACGCCGAATAAAAAGTGTTAGGTAACAGTTATTGATAACTTAAAATTATTTCTTTCGTTTTCTGTTTTTTTAATGCATCGCAATATAAAAATGAGTAGATTTATAAGATATTTCCTTTCTTAATAATTACACACTTAATTTTGACCGACACATGAATAAAGTGATGAGGCCCATGGCAATGTTAATTTTATATAAGGCGGAGGAATACACAACGTGTAAACAAGTAGATCTTAAGCAGGGCTTCCGAAAGTGCTCATTTTACCTATGATCAGCATGCTGAATTCATAGCTTCTCACATCACAGTTGAAGGCGTGTGAGTCAACCTGAATAGGCCCACCTCACTCCGGCTGAAGTTTCAGGAGCGAGGAACTCTCATTCTCCTGTACAGAGGCGCTCATCCAACTTTCATCGAGGGACTGCCTACGTCCGGCGAACGGCCAGTCGTATCCTGATGTCATATCCCGAGCGGATAGATGTGTACCTTCATACTTTGGCTATCTCCGAATTGTCAGTATATACGTGTAAGTACGTACATTTGCGTAATAGCAGTGATGTGTACTTGTCGTGCACTTGTTGAAACTACTCGGACAGGTCATCGCCTCTTCATGTTGGACTGATCGCACATTCTGGCGGAAATATCAGAAACGATGTGACAACAACAAAAATGTGGTGCATGGTGTTACATATACATTACAACTTCTATGGTTATGCATTCAGACGACTCATACACAACCATATAAACACTTGTTATTTATTTTTGTGCCATGGTTTTGTACGTTTTAATTTACGAGTTTAAGAGCAGAATCATGGCTTTAGTCGGGAATGAGGAATTAATAGGAGCATAAGTGGGCGCGTATTATTTTCAGGAGGAAAATGAAAGGCGGCGCAGAAATATTGTTATACACTGGTTGTTTTGTTTGGCAGAGTACCAAGGCAACAGGTGTGTGTTGTTTTGAACGAAAACTTACACACACAAATATGTCAATATAATGCCTGTTTTTGGTCTTTGTACACTTTGAGTACAAATTGTAGAGCAGAAAAATAATTGTACGAATATAGAAAGTCTTGCACCTCGGTATCATGAGGTTATGTTTATCTATTTAGTTTCTCTCGATTTCACAATTATTCATACCACACCAATAATCTTCGGATATTGCTTTATCACGTCAGTAGAAGACTGTAAACAAATTAGGGCAATAATTATGGGATCTGTTGAATTCATTTATCGTATGTAAAAGTGCATTGCACAGAAAGAGGCATCATTTCCTCGTCCCTAGATACGTACCTTACCAAGTTTGAAATATACGCTTTGACAACAAAAGAAGAGAAATACAGGCGTCTGTACAACGCTCAGAATTTTATTCATATTTGGAAGCACATTTATTAAACTGACAATTATTTACGCATACAACAGAACGACATTTCGTAAATACTTATTAACTTCTAAAACTTGCGAGCTTTATAACCACAAAACGTACACGTTAATTTTCACACCTGAAATACAATATGGCGACTGTCGGAAGTACGCAAGTATGCCCAGCAAGTATACAATTTCAAATACTTGCCATTTATTGATCCTGTGTGTACTATACTGGGAATTCGGACAGCGCTGGTATATACATGGCGATGTCACTTCCGGGGACAAGTACGCACAAGTAGGTGCATTACTTGAGAATCCGAAAACAGCCTTAGACTCTTCGTGGGTGAGTGGAATGATGAAAGGCAATAACCTAACCACTGTATGAATTAATATTCATTTTTACTGTTCCTTTCTCGCATGGACAACATTAACCGTCTTTACAGTAAACGTATTACAACTTGCAATACATACAATTAAACCTTGACCATTCTGGTCTCATGTCACGCCAGATGCTCGGCTACATCTCGAATGTTATATACTTCTTATCTCTAGCACTTCAGCTCGTCAACTACATGCTGCCCCTTCCGCTACTGACTTGCTTCTCTTCTCCTTCTTTCCTAGCCCGGTTCTTATATTCGGTGACCAGAACGATACCCTCAAACAACTTAATTTTCTGTTACTTAACAATATAAACGTTTCATCAACTTCCCGGAACGAATTGTTTGATCACTACATGTTTCCTCGGGCACAAATCGCACTCTCATGCAAACTCCTGTGACGTACTGTTTGATGTGAAATCACCACTTACGTTCGTCTGTAGGAACAACTTGTTGTTCCACAGGCTCTGGTGTGTCACTAATATCTGGCTTGACTCACGCTTACAATTTCCTAACACGAAAGAACACTGAAAGAATATGTTTTACTACCTTTTTCTAACATTGACTTTACAATGTATAAAACTTAATATTTACAATTTTTACTTAATGGCTAGTACACTCACAACGCTCATATCATCTTCATCGTGAGCAGCAATCATCGACACCACCTGTTGACGATGTCTGGCGCGTAGTCGGGTGTCATCACAAAACCCACCTAGCAATGTTTGCATGGCCCCTAAACAATTGCATTAACCCAGAACCACCCAGGCAACAGCATCAACACAAATAAAATCTTTATATATATAATTCTTCTGTGCGTGTGTATGTCACTGAACTCCTCCTAAACGGCTGGACCGATTTTGATGAAATTTTTTGTGTGTGTTCAAGTGGATTCGAGAATGGTTTAGATTCACAATTCGGTCCACTACAAAATGTTTTTTAAATAAATTTTTTATTTATAAGTTATTGTTGATCTTGGAATGTTTTACATCGATAGGTCGAATTGTGGTAACTGTATATGTAATGACGTCAGGTAATGTAATAACTTTTTTTTATAAAAATTTTCATCAAAACGGTCCAGATTGTTACAACTTATTAAAAAAAGTTTTAAATTTTCGGATTTAAGACATATGTACAGGACAACGTCTGTCGGGACCGCTAGTGTATCTATAAAATTTATTATTTTGTATATTTTCAGTTGAGGTAAAAACGTGACTTTGCATATTGCACATAAATGTCAGAATAAAGAAAAAAAACTGTACATCCAGAAAATTTTTAAAATAAGGACATTCTACATATTTATAACTTGGATTTTATATTGAATTTGCAGAATACATATTAAAAAGAACTGTGTTTTAATAATACAGATTAGAATAAATGCCAGCGTCATTATTTGTAATACAGTTATTTTATACAGCTGTGTGACTGGCTTGATTATTAAAATAACTTAACCCATGTGTGCAGAAAGTGCATAGAATATATTAAGATAAAGTTTCATTTATTCAATAATACAGTACTCTAAAGCTAACCACAGTGTTAAATATTTGTGGAATACAGGTTATTGAAAAAACAGGTTGACATGTTTCGCCTAGAGTGTTTTTTCAAATGTTGATTTTCATAAGTCGCTTCCAATCAGGAATGGACTATAGTTTCTTAATCAGTGTAGGTACGATAACTTCAAATTTAATTCAATGCCCTTTTCTTAATGATTATTTTTAAGTTAATGTGCGCCCACGCCTACGTAATATGCTCATTTTTGATGGTGGGCAATTGTTTTTTTTTTCTTGTGAAGTCAATTTTATGTGTAAAGTGAATAAAGATAAGTGTGTGCAAATATAATGTGTTCTTATGTTACCGTTACCATATTATGGCGAGTGAGGTCGTGTACGTGTATAGGCAACGTCAAAAGTTTTTGATGAAAAATTTGGGATAGTTAATATTTCAAGTAGACCGCACTAAATATTTATATTCCCACACTTGTAGTTGGTACACTAACGCGACAGCTATGTGGTAAATTATATATTGTAATAAGTTTTATGTCACTTCGAAATACACAAATCATAAATTGCAATTTCCAAAATACGTCGTATCTTTTACATTCTCTCTCGTGTCTAGTCGGAAAACGACGTGGGGCTAAGAGCAAATATGTATTTTGGGACAAGGTGTTTCTTGACAGAATCTAGCTCCTCTCGCTTCGTATTCCTGGAAATTCTAATGTACGGGGAAAATTGAAAATGATTCACGTATGTGCATTAAATGAACAGTAAAATTACTTTGTGCATATCCATGCGAAATGCTCAAATGTAAGCGCGCTGACTTGGAACGATTCCAGATCTCGAAAGGAACATTTCTATGTATCGACATTTGGCAGTAAGGGTCGAGAGCCATCTTTTGTGCAACGTAGAAACTAAATGAAACAACGGTCATTAACTACGCCGATAGAGACGCTGTGTAGGTCATATGATTTCCCCGTAGAGGCTGCCTTACTTGATAATATTTTGTGCGTGCGTATTTCAGAAACGCGGGAGCATTTGTAAACGCACAGCACTCGCATCATTTGTTTTTGTTACCGTTACGCACAACGCATGGGATTGGCTTGCATTGATGTAGGACGCAACGCTCTTCGTTATGACGTCTGTTGGTGACGGTAGTAAATTATTATCGATAATATTATTATGCGCGTCCTATAATACTTTAAAGAATTCGTACCGGCATTTCATTACGCAGAAATGATCACTGTCGAAATAATACTCGTCGCAGGGAAATCGAGAAACTTAAATTTGCTTAAATGCGTGCTCTTTGTAAGTAAACTTGACTAAAAACATACAGATTTGTCGTTCGCTTGAGCTCTGTAAGCCGTCAGGTATTCTGGCAGTCAACTCAGATAGCCAGCATACTGAAACGACCGAATGTGTAATGTTGGTATCGTGATTATTATTTATAAATAAATATATTTTATACAAAATAATTACGAGATAAGCAAACAACTTTTTTAATTGAGAGCTTGACATACATTTTCACATATAGAATATGTAGGTTATAGAAACGCTTCAAGAAGTGAGCCACATTAAAACAATGCATTATGTTCATGTTTAACAGAATTAAACATTTTTGGGAACTTTCAGACTATAAACAATAAGAATTTTATTTATCAGAAATTCTTTTAATTTCACAGTCTTCCAAAATAACCATCCTACACACATAATCGCGCGCGCACACACACGCACACACACAACCAGCCCAGCTATTAGCATTGCAATTTTTCATCACACCGTATTTCTTATCCCCTGCGTTTAACAAAACATACGTTTTCTTGTTTTCGGAATTCTGCTGAAGGTTTCTATGTGCACTACCACAGGCACAATATAACCCTCGTTTGTAAGAAAAAAAAACATTTTACCTCCTAAGTCCATGGACAGCAGCGAGTGAGTTAAGAAAAATGAATTAAACGAATGCGAATGTTATAGGTCTGGAGGGATTATAAAGAAAATTATGGGTTGACTTCGCAAAGATCAGTGGTGACAAAAGACAGCAGTAGTTTAAATATTGTTGTATACTAATATTTATCACGTTTAGTATTTGAATTGAGCACAAAAGTGCAGCCCTTTGACAAAGCAGAACTGATAACTGCATGTTCGTAAATACCTTGTTCTAAACGAAAAACGTAGCGAATATCAGATTTTTTATTATAATTAATTATTCCTATTATAATTTATATATATATATATATATATATATATATAGAGAGAGAGAGAGAGAGAGAGAGAGAGAGAGAGAGAGAGAGAGAGAGAGAGAGAGAGAGAGAGAGGAGAGAGAGAGAGAGAGAGAGAGAGAGAAGCATCTGGGAGCCCGGATTCAAAATCTGCACAAACTGAAGTAAGCTAATAGCAGAAGATAGAATATCTTTGAATGGCCAAACAGCTTCAGGAATAATTATAATAAAAATAACTTAAGTTCAAAAAAAATTCCCCGATAATAACTTACAATGAAGTGAAACTTTGGAAGACTGAACAAATTTGACGCAGTTTAAAACAAAAAACAAAATGCATGCATAAACATTATATAAATAAATTGTAACTGTAATAAATTTAACTACTGTAATTTTACTGAGACGATCTTACTCACTGCCAACATTACAGTTAAAATCTAACCAGTATTTAGATATATAATACACAATTACAGTTAAAACTCTAACCAGTATTTAGATATATAATACGCAATTACAGGGCAATCAGGGTTTTCCAACTTTTACGTAACTGTTCAGTCAAACACGAACTAGCTTTCGCAGCGAGTTCTTCATTTTGGAAGCTGTGGCGTCCAAATTTAAAACGACCCATTCGGTGGCTACAAAGTGTTAGATCGAACGCGAGAATGCCAAAAAGGTAAAATGTCCGCCAGGAATCCGTAACTGAATGGCAACATGAGATTTACAAGGGGCGTCTACGACGTAGGCCACTCACCAGCCACTACAGTGTAGCGGGTGGCAAGATTTCCAGGCGGACAGCGCTGTATCTGTATCATCTGCACTAACGCACTTTCGCCTCATTCTCACTACTCGGTTATGGTTCAACTTTTCTTGTCGTGAATACGTCTTTAAATATGCAACCATAGTTGGAGGTAATACAAGAAATCCTATTATAACAAACTTGGGGGATACAGTTTGGCACTGCATCACCGAATCTATCGTCTACATTCAAAATTCAATTACACCACTCGATTGCCAAAGGATCAAAGAATATGCTACCTTGAAAGAGGACTGCGAAGCATTAAGATCGGTGAGGCGGGGGGATGGGGAGGGTGCGCAATTTGAGTTCGTTTCGCCGTGTCGCATAACGCCCGCGTAGTATAACTTATGACTAGAAGCTAAGACGCTCGTTTGAGTTTCAATCGACAGCTCTCGTCAAGATAAATCGATTGCGTGTATAAAGACATTTGCGAGGTGTGTTTATGGTGACATTCTATGGGTTTAATGTAAAAAAAAAATTAAAAAACTTTATACAATTTTCGGCCTATACTCGCCAAAAAGCAAAGTCGAAATACAGAAATTGTATACGGCTGGAAAGAGCATCTCAAAATCAATCCAGTGATACCCATAAAACGCCATATGATCGAGTAAAGCGGTGCCGGGAATGTAAAATAAACATCAAGGCGTCCGAGCGCGTCAACGTAGACGTATTCACGCAAAACATACGGCCGTGTTTCCAACACAGCCAAACCCAATTTTTTTACATTCGCTATGGCACCTAAGGCACCTTCTGCCTTGATGTAATCTGGACTTGCGCAGTGAATGGAGGATATAGAGATAGCTAGCGTGCAGTATTTTAATTGGCAATATCGGAAATTCCAGTGGCGAAACTATCATTTTATGAAGTAAAAAAAATAATAATGTATGCAGCGCATCCTTATAATACTCAGAAAATTTTGTACAAGAATGAGTATTTGTACGTGTAAACTTTAATCGAGGACCATTTTTAATTTCTCTAAAAAATAATAGAGAATAAAATAAAAAGTCAAACAAATATTTGGATGTCAAAACCAAGTAGCACTAAAACATACTAAGCTGTTTTTAAACTAACATTTTGCTTACCACTTAGCGGACTAGACAGTTATGATGACTAAACAATGGACTATTTATAGCTGTTCCTAGAAAAACCTTCTATGAGATGAGTGATAGCGTCGACGTGTGTAGTTTACGGTCATTTACCCACTCAAAACTATAAGCTTGTGAATTTATTCTTTTCATTTCTCCACCTTAATATGTTTAGTATCATTATTTGGTAGGACTTTAGTTATTTGTACTAGTATAAGTGTGAAATGTAAACTTTACTACATGTTGATCATTGTACGCAGGTAAAGTAAAGTAAAGCACAAATAAATGAGCTGTGATTAATATCAAGATGGCAGTTTTTCAATCATTTATTTAAGCATACAACTCTCTCTTCGATTACTACTTTTATAACTGAAGAAGAATGTACATAATTTGGTTCTTGACATTCGCTATGAAGTGCATATACAAGTACCATTAACTTTTCTGTACAATATAAATTACATTTACATGTCTTTGTTATGCATAATAAATATCCTTGTTAATGATTTGATCAGTACACACTTAAGACTACAATTGGTACATAATAAAGTGAAGTAGATGATAGAAAATATTAAATAATATATGTACATGTCAGACTAAAATTGAAAGGACGGCCAAATAATCAACCACTTTATAAACCATAAAATGTTTTGTGCACAAAGTTCAGGTAAATACGTCTTTAAGTGTAAACTGTGAAATATTTCATGTCCACGTAACGTGTTAGTTGTAAAACGTTAAGTCTTGATTCACGAAAATTGTGCAAAAAATAAAAGTCAAAATTTGTCTACACAAAATTATGCGGGCAACTTTATATAAAGAGAACCTCGTGCAGGAAAAGTAGAAAAAAATATTTACGTTAAAACATTTTTCATGAAATGCGTCGTAAACGAGATGTTAAAAATAAACTACCCTCCAAGAACAACAATCGAATTTACCGTGAACAAAAATACATTTCTCTAATTATTTTTTAATAGTAACATAATAAACAGTTCCGAGGTATACCTGTGATTTTTTAACTCTTCTGTTGACCAAAAAATTAAAAAATAAATTAATGCAAAAGACAGTCTAGGGCCACCTTAGAAGTCCATTACAAACTTTTAAGTTGTTTGTGCACAAAATAAGCAGTAGTTTGAATTTTGACACTGAGGATTAGAATGAAGAGAAACGAGTTAGAGAATTTTAGGCTGTACAAATTGTACAAAGATAAGGAATTTCGCTTTGTGGAACATTTCAAGGCATATAAATTAAAATCCAAAATAATGGAGAATAAGGCCATAATGGTGCAAAATAACGTTATTCGTGTAAAAGCAGTCTCGCTATTTAAGGAATGTTCTTGTAAAAGCGATATTTTATTTTATTATAATCACGATGGCATCCTTCTGTTATTTGTTCTGTCTGACATCTCAGCGATCGCTTGTATAGTCAGTGTCGAGTAAATATGCATCATGTAGGTTTATAATTCGAAAAACTCATGTACTTAATTCTTAGAATCAATCTCAAGACTGCTGCATTCAACCACAGGTTCTCTGTATAAGGCGAGGGTAGATAGTCTGAATTTGAACGAAAAATTTAAATAAAACACTGCAGAGTAGGGCCCCAGAATCCAGTTTAACCAACAGGAGCACTCTCTTTAAATGTGTTTTGTTGGCTAGCTGTCTGTTCGAGAAGCTAAGGTGATTGGACTTCTCATAATCGGTTATGCTTACCCAATGAAGCGATTAAGAGTGGAGTGTAATCATTCTATTTCTTACACAGTTCAACAGCGAAGCAGGGAAAACTTATGTATTATCTGGTATTAACATGACGATAAAGATATATTACTTCCATGCGTAAAAAAAAAATAGCTGATGTTATTCAAAACCATTATAGGAAGTTACGTGCCAAATATTTTGCTACCTTTGAACGATATATTCTGTTTATCGGGTTATGCACATATCACTGCTGCCGCATGTTATACCAGAAAATTAAATAATGCAATGTTTAGTGTTTCTATTTGGACTACGCATTAAATCTGGTCTAACATAAGGTAGACTGATTTTCGCGCGTCCTAAACCATTATTCCCGAATTGCCACGTAATTAAACGGCAAAGTAAATGTGTGTTTACATTTGGTCTTGGAAAATTCCTACGCTTTTGTAACGTTTTTACTGTGCCTTACTTAAATATACCTCTGTTGTATCAAAATTCTACCATAAGAAGATTACTAGCGTATCAAAAGCGAGTATTTTAAGCAATCACCTCATATACTTATACAGGACATTCCGCAGACATATTGGAAACCATCTCTTTATTAGCAAATCTTGCAGAACTTAGGAGAAAGTGCATGTTTTGAGCATTTTCTTCCATAGTAAAAGCACGAAGAAATTTCCGTAATATCAGTTACCACACAATTAAAAACGGAATACGGGAATGCTCGAGAAAGAGCAGTAACGAATCATAATTACATTCGTTTTTACAGTTCACCCTAGAATACGCAAGTTAAACTGGTTTCTAAGCTTCCTATTCTAAATAAATAGAGTAACCGATATTGTGATGCAAAGTATCTGTGGACGTGAAAAAATCACGTTACACTATCTACCAAAAAGTACTTGGTCACCCGTGAAGATAGGTAATTCAGTACGTCAGTTGACTTGTGTTGCACGGCCTTCGGCGTAGGACCGCTGGTGTTTGTCCGTGGTAGCATGATCACAGAGGTCTATTGTAACATTCTGAATAATGAAATGCTCCCAGCATTGTGGCGTTATTACCGAATGGACCCGTGTTACTTCCAGGATGACAATGCCAGGTGCCATGTTTCAAGGGCTACTATGCAGTGGTACGCCGACAACAATGTTCGCCGATTGGACTGGCCCGCCCTGAGCCCCGACCTCAACTCTTATAGAGCATTTTTGAGACGAATTGGATCGCCGGGTGAGGGCTCCTCGTCAGTAGCGGCCAAACTCCATTGCTCAACTCATGGAATGGTTGCAAGAGGAATGGCGACGAATCCCCGTGGATGTCCTGCAAACACTCGTAGAGAGCATGCCAGACAGGGTGGCTGCTGTTAGAGCTGCAAGAGGTGGCCCTACGAGATTCTAACGGGGTGACAACCACCTATCAAACATTGTGGACAGGTGCCCAATTACTTTTTGGTAGATAGTAGCTGCAGACTAAACTCCAAAACTCGCGTTATTTTGTGGCTGCAGACTAAAATCCAAGATGTTGTATGTTCGTTTGACCTCTGCCATTGGCCGAAAAGTTGTGTGATACAAGGACACTTTAAGCCAACAATCTCCAGCAAAGTGGTCATGCAGGGAAATTCGCCGTATAAATGCCAGCACAACCAATAAGCACGGATTGCTATCAAGTAGTCATAGAGAGCTGAAATCTAACATGTTACGAAATAATAACGCGAATTTTACTTTGTTCAATGTTAGTAGTTTGGTAACCATTGTTCTGGGCCGCATGGTTTTCCACGGTTCCGTTGGCAAAACGAGCCGTTTGGTGTTGGGACGCACACACATGGGTTAATACGCAGGTGCCATGCACTCTCGACCCCTAGTGTGGCGTGGCGAGGGGTCAGGCTAGCAGAAAGGGGCGCGGTCCCTGGGCACGCCTGCAGAGCTTGCGAGCTCCGATAGTTGATTGTGGAAGCCGCTGGCGATGACGGCGTGCTGCGGCGACAGCAGGGCGTCGGTCATCACGCCCAGGCGGACCACGTGCCCATACTGCATCAGCGTCAGCGCCATGCCTGCGAAAATGGCATACCATATCATGCACTCCTGTTATCGTAGCCCTTTGAGACGCACCTTAATTTGTGATTTCGGTGTTGCAACCCGATATTTTCTGATGCATGCTAGGCAGAACATTTCAGTAAAAGCATGCAAAAATGAAACTGAGAATGGGGGCCGCACTACAAAAAGGTTCTGAGATTGGAAACATTTGTTGAGTGAAAACAGAGAAAGGAGATATGGGCGTAAACATGTCCAACACAAGGCCACATTGGTTACATTTATTATTGACATTGTGTGTGCACAACATTGACAGGTAGTACTGTACAGGACCATCCCATTGACAGAATGGTGTTAACGTACCGGTTTGTACCTAACAAGAGTTGTTCGAAGTAATGGCCACCGACGTCAATGCAAGCATGACAATGGCATACGGGATTCTGCAGCACCTGTTCAAATATCTCATGTATGTTGTGTTTGTTGTTGGTAAACACAACATGTCGGGGTGGCAGAGCCACATTTTGGACGACAAGTGAACCACACGCTAATCATGGGTTGCCCACATGATTACGTCCATATCTCAGTTAGCTGGCCTGGTGGACCACACATTCCAAATCTCAAAACATTCTGCGGTTTGGCTTTTATTCCAGGTTTTATTTTTGGCCGCGTTTACTGAAACATTCTGTAGATACTTACATCGACATAGCACTTGTTACTTCATCACAACCAGTGAGTTGTACATTTTATGTTCGGCTGTAGTAAAATGCACCAGATATAACCTGTAGGACTTCAGTGCAGTTTACGAATCAGTTATTAACTCGGACGATTATTCGCCACTGAGCCTCGTAGTATACAGCGCCTGCCAAAAAAAGCCTTCCCGTACCCTGTGAACAAATTATGTACACTGGGTATGAAAGGGTTAATGCAGTCCTCTTGGCCAGCACGGGTCCTCGGTGCAAGTAGCATGCTGGCTCTCGATTCCTGGTGGATAATAGTCTGGATTTACACATTTCGAAAAGCTTGGCGAATACTGCCAATGTTAGGTGAGTTTTATCAGGATGCTCCAATTTTCCCCAGCAGTGTATTCGGACGCCCTTCGCCCTCTCATTTTCTCACCTCAGTTAATCTCCAGGCCGCCTAGAACGACAGGCCTGTCCCTTGAGTAGGGCAGCTGACTCCTCTGAACATTACTCTTTATTTATGTTGACCTACTCTTCGAGGTGGAACTAGGTGCTGATGTTACTTACACTCTATGTTCTTAGCCATCAGCTTTATCGTACTTCAGCTCTCATAGGCCAAACAACACAACGTCCGCCAGCTAATCCAGTAGTTGACCAGAGATAGAAGCCCTCTGTGAAGCTGCTCGGCTCTCTGGGACATACGTCACGTCGCTCTGAGACCCCTTTCAGAGCTCCCATTTTCCAGTCGGGTCACTACCCTTACCTATGCTGTGTCTCTCCTGTACCAGGGCCAGAGCTGTGTAGCTGTTCACTGCTGCAACCCTTCCCAGATAATGCAGTTCCCTCAGAGTATCCTTGAGCATGTAAGGTAAGCCAATACCACCACGAAACCAAACCACATGACTGGACTCATAGGTAAGCTCAATAGAGACCTAACTGGTCAGCCTGCGATATACTTGAAACCACAGTATGCCACATACATGTCCTTGTCCAGTCGCTATAGTTTATTTATGGCTAATTAGCATTTCTGAATCAACCTTTGAAAAAGTCCTTGCTGATAATTGCTTATATTTACATGCAAATACTGAATGAATTTCTTGCATGTTGGTAGCCAAGTAAGTAGGAGGATGACCCTTAGGAGATTATTAAAAGTACTGGGTTTTAATTGAAAGGCACTTAAAATAATATTATTATTTATACAAAAAGTTAACTTAACAATTGGCTCAATTATAACATATAATTATCTACCAATTTGTTGATTGGGCCATCGATATCATTCATCAAGTTAATGATAATGTTAATCTTTACATGTGACAAACATATACACAGTAGGCGAGCAAAATAAACAGAGAATCGCTTTAAAAAAAATCTCAGTTAATGGTAAACTAGCGAGGATTCTTTCGGCATTTAACAGCATATGTGTGGCTATGAATGAGGTGACCCGGGAACGCGAAAGGCGACTGTTAACATTCAACTGGGTACAATGGGGTTGTCACGTTTATGATGGGGGAGGTCTCAAGGACTACCTACAATTCGCAGGAAGGCATCTGCATTCCTGACATATCAGGATAGAGCAATGAAGTAGTACCCAAATACAGAAAACAAGTGACTTCAGAAAGGCTGGATGAAGTATAGAACATAACATCTCTCCAGCAAGAAAACTTTCAGCCTGCTCGAGTGGTGCCTTAGCAGATAAGAGCTGTGCTGGACGTTGCCTCGCCCTCCCTCCCCCGCCCGAAATCTCTGCTAATTTTAAAGAAGGTATCTCTCCTTATGGGTTTGGGCTATTAGATGGCATCTAGCCCAGACCACGAAACGGGACATTGGACATTCATTTTAGTACTCAGGCTGTTAGGGCTCAAAGCCAGGATTTCATTGTAAATAAAAATTCCGGCCATGGTAGTGAAAACTTTTACGTAAAGCCCACAAGCACCATCAAAACTTAAAAAGGACAACAAATAATTTGTAAGTCCTACAGGAATTTCTTGCTGAAACTAATCCATTGTGGTTGGACTGGTTTTAGTAGTGGGTGAACCTCATCATGCTGGAGTACTGCGAGGGTTCCCCACCTATTGAAGAGTAGGCACAGTGAGTGGGGACACAGCTTTGGTATTATCCTTGACAGACAGTAGAGGTAAGGTTAGTATTGCTGCCAGACCACAGGTGGATATGAGTGTGAGGTTCATTGAATCGGGGGGGGGGGGGGGAGATAAAGTGCATGACAGTACCAGGTTGAGGCATATGTCTGGGTAACTGTTGTGTTAGCTGGAGGTACCTGCGCCGATTGACTTATATTAGTCTAAGTTTATATCAGTCATCTGCTGTAGAGTTTTAGCACAGATTATGCCCCAAGCAGGATTACATACTGCTGCGGTGATGTCCCTTGATACGGAGCCGAACGACTCCTGCATGTTTTGTAGCACGAAAGATTGGTCACGTTTATAAACTCTGGAATGCAACCACATTAAAGAATGCGAGGAGGGGAACAAGAGACAGATATATGATGGAACAGGATAGAAATACTGAGGATAATGAAGTATGTTACTCGTTATGAGGTCTCGCCTCCCACCGGGTTCAATCTTCGGCCGGGTCACTACGGATTTTCGCATGTGGATATCGTACCGGAGGATGCCGTTGGTCGGCGGATTTTCTCTGGGATCTCCTAGATCCACAGTTCATTCATTCCGGCGCTGCTACATACCTCAATTACCCTCATCGGCTCCCAAGATCTCGATTTTAAGAGTCGTCCATAGCGAAATGGTAAGGGAACCACCAACACACCAGCCATACACTAGGCCTGATTCAGAATGTGTGAAGTGATTGCGACTAGAGGTATACTCACATATGTTGCTCTGCGGCGGGCGCCAGTACATGAGCTGCTCTACAGAGTGTCCCCAGGCGGTGGCGCCGCGTGGCCGCGGGGAGACTTTGGTGAGGGTGACGGCGTAGCGGCGGGTCACGTGGTTCATGAGTAGGCGGACAAGTACGGCGGGCAGCAGGCGGGTTAGCAGGCCGCCCTCGGGCAGGCACGAGGACAGCAGGTAGAGCGCCGCCTGCCGGCTCCGGGCCGAGTGCACCGCCTCGCGGGCCGCTCGAAGCCCCGCCGCCGCTGCGTTGCCGCCCCCGCCATGCACCGGCAGAGCCAGGCACAGTAGGCCGCCGGCCGCCGCTTCCGAGACCTGCCTCGCCGTGCATTGCACGCACTCCGGCGTCTCCAGCCCCAGCTGCCTGAAGTAGTCGCGCAGAGCGCCGGACGTCGCCGCGATCAGGACCTGCAACCGTATATCACCGCTCCCAAAATGCCCTTATTTCCTATGTTTACACAATTACAAACTATTGTAGCATAATCAGACATTTTATACCAGCTAATAACCTACTAAATAACTTACGGCATTTTCCAGTTGATTGAACTAAGGTTAATTCCACTCATGTTAGGAACAAAACAACTTTTCTTATGGGAAAGTTTAGCATAGGGAAAATTTCCGCTGCTAGGTAAGCATTAGTGTTCCAAAGAGGTCACTTTTAATTAACATTTTAAACTACATTGATAATAAAAGAGAAATGTTCTACTTAATTATGTATTTATTATATATTTGATTTATGATTATGGCATAAATTTTTTTTATACAGAAAATAGAGAAAAATCCGGTGCACAAGGTGACACTGGCGCTTACGTAGTGGCGAAAAATGTTACTTATCAAATTAAAAGCGTCGAGCTTCCAACAATACAATGGGCCTGATAAGTTTATTCATGTGTCGGTCAAAGGCAATTGTATTATTTTTCTTTTAGAAATGCAAATATTTTACAATATGTGTTTTTAATATTACACTAATAAGCATTAAGAAACGAAAAGTAAAATAAAATATTTCAGTTTACACAAATGTTTACTTAACACTTGTAATTTAACATTAACACATGGAACTACTTTTTCTCCATTGTTGCCGACTGTACTGGGCGCATGGTAGTCAATGTACCCATTAAAATATGTACAGGTAGGGGCAGTGACATTTTTTAAAGTTTGATTTCAAAAGTATTCGCTTTACCATGAACAGCTTTTACCAGCATAGTTCCAAACTAAAAATGTGTTTGTTACAATGTCTAAAGTTATACATTTATCTGTGACTGAAAGGCTAAAGTATGTTCAGGGTTGTGGGCCTGATCTCAAGGACTGACCTCGCTGGGGGTGGCGTCCATGATGGCGGCGAGCCGACGCACGAGCTGGAGCGGCACGGGAGCCGACCAGGCGACCACCTTCCTGCCGCACAGCGACATGGTCTGCAGCTGGTGGCGCGGCTCCTTCTGCGAGAAGAAGAGGTCCTCGAGGAGGACCCGGGGCGCCGTGTACACCAGCCTCCAGAAGTGCCATGCCTCGGTGGCTGCGACGAGCGCGAGGGCGCAGCGCTGCAGCCACGGCGAGCCCAGCGCCAGCCGGGGGATACCAAAGGTGAGCCACCACACCCAATGAACCGCGCCCCGCACCACGGTCGCCGGCCGGCATGAGTTCACGACGGCCCGCCACGCGTACCCCGGGGTGCAGCACCGCCGATTGTACTCGCCCACGACTAGGCGAGCCATCCCGGATGCCCCTACGTCGCCACGCAGAAGCTTCCTCGCGATGGCCACGTTCGCGATGACGAGGGCATTGGCGAGGACCTGCAGGCCGGGCCGCTTCTTGAGCACGTCGACGTTCTCGGCGGGGTCATGGTCCTGTACGAAGGCGCTCCACGCCTCGCTGGCGGCGCGTGCGAGGGCCGCGGAGGCGACGAGTGGTGGGGCGAGGTCCGTGAAGGGGCTGCACGGCTCCTCGCCCACAGGGTTCTCGTCGTCCTCCTGCAGCGGCGTGGGTACTTGCGGCTGCATCTGCAGGACGTCGTCCAGCCCGAGGCTGCCCTCGGAGAGCAGCAGGTGGTGCATGCGAACCACCACATAGTAGCGCTCTTCTTGGCCTGCGCACGGGATCACCACCACGTGCCATGGCGGCAGCTCTGGCGCCAGGTACTTCGAGACTACCTCGCTCACGTACTCCTGTGGACAGTACAACACTAATATTTTACTGATTGCAGAGGACTACAACCAGTTTCGTTTAACACCTACGTCACACACACACACACAGACACAGAGAGAGAGAGAAGTAAAAGGAGTTGGTGCAGAGGGGAAAAGAGGGGAGAGGGTGAGAGAGGGAAAAGAGAGGGAAAGAGGGGTGAGAGAATGCGAAAATGGGGTAGGCGTGAATAAGAGGGGGAATGAGAAAGAGGGATGGAGCAGGAAGGAGAGGGGGGAGATAGAGGTAGAGATAGAGAAGGAGGGGTAGGTGTAGAGGGGGAGAGGAAGATAATAAAAAGAGGGGAAAAGGAGAAGATTTAAAGAGAGTGAGATAAATCTTAGGAGGCACCCAACAACTCAGGTAGTCAGTGCCGATGAAGGTGAAGGGAAGTGGAAACGAAGAAGCAAGAAAACAGGAGTACACTGAGTAAACCTACAGGCTAATGACAACAGCTTGCAAGAATTCAGACGGATCCCGCCAAGAATCGTACCTTGCTCGGTGGAGACCGTTACCTGTATGTTAAGCTCGGACACAGGCCTACCACGGAAGAGGTTGCTGCCCAGGATCAAGTGGTTGTCCAAGGAAAAGTCTGGGACCGGCTGCCAGGCGTAGTGGTTCACCACTAACAGCATACTCCGGGTAGTCAAGGCCATCCTCAGGTGAGGGTAACTAAGTTTCCCATCCGCATCCTTTTTGTTCAAGATTTTCTCCTGCGGCACAAGAACACACTCTGTTATTTAGGTGACAAAACTTGCAGCAGATTACTCTTATTTCATCAAGTTAATATTTCGTTACAGTTAGATAGTTATAATGTTAAGGAGGGCGAGTAACCGCCATCTTGGATTCATCGGTTTTCTTGCCACAAGTTCCATTTCAAAAGGTTTAACGGAATTTTTCGCACATCAGAGCGCAAATGATAGCTTCCGAATATTTATTAAAATGTTACAACTTTGTTGATATTATTCATTTTTGACTAGTGAATACCAGGAAGAGAGAATATATAATGTATTACAATCAATTATAGAAATTATACTAGTAACATTGCACAATTAAAACCGCATTTCTTTATGACCTGTTGATCATTAAAAAAAATAATGCAAAATCTTTAATGCACGTTGTAGCAAAATCTATACATCCAAGACGGTGGCGATCCCCTTTAACGTATTTCACATAACCGCCTTTATGGTTGAGTTGAAAAAATTCTAAGATTCATTTTTAAGAGGCAAGTCATAGGTAGGATCACACGTACGTAACTTTCCGCCCCCTACTACTGGTGCCTTTCTGCGAAATGTAGGGGTATAAGTTATTCTATAATTTTATTGTTTTCCTTATACTTTTATACCAGGATTATCATTTCTATATATTTTTACCCTCAGAGGTGGCTTTCGTGCCCGGAGTATGGAGGTGGTGCGGTTGAGCAGCCATCCTCCACTGTTCCCCACACACCAAGGGGATCAATACTTGAGAATACAGAAGTGTATATGCTGTTCATAGTAAAGTGATCCCCTTTGGGGCCCTAGTAACTTTATACTTTCAGCCATATTTGATCATTTAGTCACATTTTGAAATAAATATTGCCACGTAAGTAATAAACACAGTGTGTACATTTCACTGCACTCAGACGTTAACGTCTAAAGCTAAAATAATATATATTTATTGACTATTGTATCAGATAAGAGGGCTTTTAAAAGTGCTCACTTTACCATGATTAGCCTATGCACGCCAGAACATCTGATATGCCAGCAGGTACTGCCCATTTTCAAAGTTAGTGTTCATGTCAACGTATGGATAGCTGTCGCTATTCAAAAAATATTTTCTCATTTTCTATTTAACATGTGTCAAACTGCGAACGACTCATTCTCACATTGTGTTGTCTTCCAGTCTGTAGCCTAATGATAATGCACCTCAGTTTCTCAAAAGAAAACCTGGACTTCACCATCCAGTTGATGCGCTGGCTTGTTGGCAATCCGAGGTATGTCTCGAGACTCCACGACCTGAAAGCCACATCGATGTTTTTGCCATCTTCCACATTCTTCAACATTTTTATTCGTTCTGCAGTGCTCAACTATAGAGGAGGCAGCATCCATTCGACGGACTGTAGTTTCAGTTCCACTGTCTCCAGGTTATCTCCCATACCCACATTGGTGGTTGCATGCATATTAGCTAGAAGAAACACCAGTTCCTGTTTCAAATAGAAGATAATTCATTTGTAGTCTTCAGCAAATCCCAATAGCATGGAGAGCGGGATGCACACTTCAAGCTTGCCTCTAGAGTATATAGGAACACTGTAGACATACAGTATTCGATTTCCCAGCCTGCTATCTTGGCTGCAGACAGCTCAATTTTTGATCGTTGAGGTTATACCCACATCTCACGACTGATCCACCTCGACACAATTGAGAAAATACGTGATGCAATCAATCAGGTAAAAAATTCCAATGCTCGTTATTTCGTCGGTGTAGGGTTGGACCCATCTTCTTTTGTTAGAGTCCCACTAATTTGCAGGAAAGACTGGCAAGGAATAGAGCATATATCTTGGTGTTGAACCGCAATCCGAACTTCCAATTGTAGTGTGTATGGTCCGATCAGGAAAGAGTGGTACACATGAAGTTCCACTTCGTTATACTGTCTTCAAAAACGGCTGGCTCTTCGATGATAAGGTGATATTCCATGGCGAATGATTTTGAGCCTAGAATGTGGAGGAAAATTTCGCTAGCATGTGTTAACTCCTTGGTGACCTGTGATGAACTGATTGCAGGTATTGTACGGCACTTTGTTTTATAGGTTCTGGTCGCTGTAAATCATATTTCCATCTTTTAAAATGCAGACATAGGGCAATTTCTTCGTTTAGAAAGATCACCAACTCTCTTTGTTGGTCGACGACTGTCACGGCCACCTCGTGTGCTCTCTTCGCGACGACTGGAATGTACATGATACTTTGCAGTGCTACGACCAGTTTATAACCTGGAGGAACCATCGGCGAAAACTCGTGCAGCGTATTGCTCGGACTACCATTGAGATATGTGCCACTCGCTAAATTGCAGTTTATTGGTATCACATTGACTGGCAAAATGTTTATGGGCCGCGACAACTCACGTGTTTTGCCAGCTTTGTAGATGTGTGGCTCTAACCCAAGCATCTGTCCCACAGTCTTCAGAGTATTGGGATTTCCATGCAGTTAGAATTTATGTTGGAGGACAGAGAAACTTTGCAATGACGTCTATTACATAAGAGCCCACGGGCAATGTTACTTCGTTGGAGACATTACCACTTTTCACGAGGTACATCTTACAGTTTTTTTCATCCATGTACGGTACCGCATTGTAGGTTTGAAAACTTACAACACCTATACACAATTTGTCCTGTAGGTCGAGCGGCAGAAAGTGGACAGCAGGCAGCTCACAGCTACGCCCCGTCATGGTAAGCATTATCAACATGACTGATGGTTTCTCTTCGATATACAGCCATTTTATACAATTACTTGTACGAACGAACCAGGAAATGAAGACACAAATGTTCGCAGTACCTGGTTTTAGGCACCTGTTCCATCTCGTAGTTCTGTTGTACGTTTTGTTCCTTTCACATACCATCGCAGTTCGGGCGGAGGTCGCAAATACCCAAAACTAACATAAACATAATAGTCTGCATATATGCCTGGTTTTATGCAAGCAACCCAGTACGTACCGGACCTGGCTGTCATGTCCAGATTAATTATGGTGCACTCATTACATTTTGGTTTCTGTGCCAATTCGTCTTTTATAAACACTCCTATAAAATTAGGTATTTTCAATTTTAGTGCATACAGTTCCAAATCCATGTTAATGGGCGGTCGTTTCGATACAGATTTCTTTATGGCCTCTTCCTGCTGAGTCGCTTTTGCACATTTCCACCTCCTACTGGGTATGGTCTTAGGTAGAGGCCTTGGCATTTTTTTTACCCGTGGCGATAGCTTCCACATTTGCATTATGTCTTTGGGCTTCCGAGAACTTCCGTTCGATGCTGTGTTAAGGCTTGGACGATACCACTCATGGCTCCGATTAGGCCCTCGAGGGCCTAATCGGTAGTTGTTTTCTTGGTCTTGCATACTTTTCTTCCCTTTGTCATGGTTTTTTTGACTCACTTGTGCCTTTTTCTTGCTCTCTGTACCTGTTCCCATTTTAACCTGTGCCTTTCTCTTGCTCTTATCACCCATTCCCATCTTCACTTTGGCCTTCATCACATTGGATACGCCCCACACGACTATTTTTTCTTCGAGTCCAGTGTCTGATTATTTTCTAATCTCATCTTCCTTGTGTGCAAGTATCTTGTCTGTCTAGTGTCGGGTTTTCAGATCCTTGTTTAGGGAGTAAGCAATGTCACGCTGCTTGCACGCCTCGTGCAGTGCATTGATGCCTGTGTCACCACGTGACAGACTTTTAGCTATCTTCATTTCCAGCCTGCAGAACTTGTATCCAGGAATGTGCAGCTCGAACGGTACAGTGTTGATCAGCGTATCAAAAATCCCACTTCCAGCTACAGTCTTACCTCTTCTGGACATCGTGGTGAACTAAGTGAGAAAAGTATAAATACACTACTTTTATACTTTTTTGTTTCAGTTTCATTCTAGACTTGGAAGAGTACAGACATAAAGCGCTAATTATGCATCTGCTTTGTCGCTTCTGCGGTAAAGTATCTACAGCTTTGTACAGCGTGCGTCGACACAAAATAACGACCTGCAGAATGAAAAATTCGAGTAAGGCATTTCAGTGCAAACTTTGCCAGAGACTATTTACGTGGAGTGATATTTTGAAGAGACATTCTAAAACTTGTAGCACTCGTTCTCTGTAAATAAAACCAGCACCGCAGTTAGCACCAAATGTATCGCAGTTACCACCGCACTTAGCACTGCAGTTAGCACTGGAATCAGCACTTCAATAAGCACAACATTTAGCACCACACTTCCCTCTGCACTTAGCACTACAATGAAAACACAAATCAGCACTGTACTTAGCACCACAATTAGCACCACAAACAGGACCACAATAAGCACAGTAGTTAACACTGGACTTAGCACCACAATCAGCATCACACTCAACACCACACTAGCACTACACTTAGCATTGCACTTAGCACGACACACACCACAAGATAGTGGTGATAATATACGTATTAACATGCAAGATGTTACCCTATCCGTATTCTTTCATGCCGGAAATGAATATATATCCCACGAATCACGACATGGAAGCCTATTTCCGAATACAGTTAGGCGCATCATCGCTTGACCATCAAATTGTTACAAGACATGCATCCCACTGAGCCTGCTGGAAGGAGGTCTTCAGTTCGAGAATGTGTAACTATATTCAAAATCGCTCCAGCAACTTAAATACCAATGACTGGCATGAGTACTGCAAACGTTGGATGGTGTAGGTTATTTCCTTTGCAACGATAAAGATGCAGTCGTGCCACCGAATGAAGCATTATCAAAACCTGATATTTGTCTTTGATGGCATTGCCTATGTGAAGCAAAAGTGCATCCAGTAGTTATTTATAATGGGACAGCATGCAAAGGTAGCCTGCGTGTATCTCGGCCAGACTTATTCACTTATACTCAAACAGCTGCTCCATGGCAATGCAAACATGTTGGTGATGTTTTGCATGGGCAATATGAATTTCCAGCATGTTCACAAAGACAATGTAAATACAGACATGATGCTATCAGATTTAAAGAATCTGTGTGTCTTGTGCTGGAAGGACAAGTATGGATTTTTACGATCGTTAAGGACTGGCCCCTATATAATGGGAGGTACCGACAGGGATTAAATCAGTTCATCATCGATCATCGAGAATGTGTTATAGCATATCGGAATTCGGGTAAAGTAGCCTCAAACTTCATCTTAACGAAGACAAAGATGGAGTTTATCTCGTACCAAGAAATGATGGAACCTGCGATGCTGGTAGAAGAATAATTCGAAATGTTGGCGAACCCGAACGATCCGAGGATGCTGCTACTATACATTTCGTCCTAGAAACTGGTAATACCATCATCTCGGGACTGTGCAGTATGTTGACTGAAAAAAAATTATTTCTTAAACTATCTGTCCGAGCTAGGGGCGAATATGGAGTGTGTGAAGACTGAGATTGTACGCAACATGATGGCCATGGATGAACACGTTATGAGTGTTCAATGGCAAATTGCGGACAGATTGAATATGGCATCTGCACAAAATGAAAATAATCTGAAAGGGCTGAAAGATTTCATAAGTTATACATTCTCTACCTTGATTTCCCATCTCGCCATGAAATGTATATCCATAACCGCAAAGGAACATATTGGATGCCTGCAGCAAACGCCTGGGCAAGATCGAAAGTGTTTTGGTGGAGACCCAAAACTAAACCTATAAAAAGAAAGCAGCAGTAACAATTTTTATTAAGTGCAATGTCGGACATTGTTAGCGACGTACATCGGACGATTCAGCCTGTTCGCTTGAAGTATTTACTCTCCACAAGGCTAAAATTTCGCGCGACCTTATAAATGAAGAAATTTTTAAACCCATTACTCGTCTCGAAGTGCAAAGAGAGAGCTATGAAGAACCCATAGTCATGAAGACCGAAATCGATGATACTGCCGAGACTATGGAGAAGTGGAAACATGGTGTACAAACAGAACGGACGATGGATTCGATGTGAATTTTCCAGAAAAAGGTAGAGAAAGGAGTCTTCAAACCCACTGCTCTGGTTCATCGCTACCTACATTCGCACACATTTCGCAACAACGATGACATACGAGGTATACATGCATAATGATAAATGGTTCTTCGGTGCTAACGAAATAGTTCTTCTACCTGGTGGGATCATCGAAGTAGACGATTAAAAGACGTGTGACACACCCAGGCTATATGAACTTCTATTTCGCAAGGAGCCCAGAGAGTTTACAGAATCCGACCTGCTGGAATACAAGATGTTGCTCGAACTCACGCATGCACTTTACCAAGATAACAGTCCTGAGACAGGTGTTTATAAGGATGAAGATCACAAAAAACTCGATATTCTGGCAGACCTCTTCAGTGGCCTAGGAGTGAAAAGAGGCGAAGGTCAGAAGAAGATAGATGAGAAGAACACCGAATACGTATTCCGGAATGACCCGAACGAGTTGGCCGATACACTACAACTACTTCTCGCTTCGCAAAGGGTTGGAAATTACAATAGCACTAACGAGATAATTTCAGTAGTTGAAGAACTGAGGGAGGGAGGTTATATAGAATGAGTCGATTGGGAAATGCCAATGAGCTACACGCATCTGCGAAGTCACACCTAGTGCCGCCGCAAAGTCGTGATATGTGGGACGAACGACCTATTTCAATACGACC
This sequence comes from Dryococelus australis, assembly GCA_029891345.1. Classification (NCBI taxonomy): domain Eukaryota; kingdom Metazoa; phylum Arthropoda; class Insecta; order Phasmatodea; family Phasmatidae; genus Dryococelus; species Dryococelus australis. The sequence continues at coordinate 71,118,584 of CM057004.1, read as the reverse complement.
TCGTCGAGATGAAACTGTATACTTAGGCCATCAAGGGCTACAAATAAATGTTGACCATCAGCGATGCATATAGCAAATTCGCCTGGGCGAGGCCTGTCAAGTCGAAGATTGCACACGATGTCACCAAGGCCATGGCTAATGTGCTGTATGAAGAATGCAAAGTTCAAGGCACTGATGAAGAAACATACTATAAATCATTCTTCCACATAAGGCAATCTCAAAGCATCTATAGTCGAGAGGTTTAACAAGATTCTGAAGGGCACATGTGGAGGCATTTTTCTGCGAATGGCAACTACAAGGGGTTGGATATACTCCCAAATATTGTATACGAATATAACTCTATAGTGCACTCGACCACACACATGAGGTCCGAAGATGGCAAGGACCTCTGCATGCTTCGAACGGTGTATGCTATTCCGAAGAGGAAGAACCCACACAAGCATAAAGCCAAGGTTGGTTACCTGGTGCACATCTCCAAACAGAAAGACATCGTCGAGAAAGAATTTACAGCGAATTGGAGACCCGAACTCTTTCGTGTGCGACGTATAGACAGCTATGCAGCGAGAACCTATTTTCTCGAGGATCTGAATAATGTACCCATCCATGGTGGTTTCTAGGCAGAGGAGATCCTGCCTAGAAAGTTTCCTGATATGTATTTGGCCGAGAAGATGCTGACACGACATAATTGATGGTTTTATGTCAAGTGGTGGGATTTCCCAGTTCGCTACAATTCGTGGGTCGACAATGTGGACTTCGGGTGGTGAACACCGAAGATTGTAATTAATTAATGTACTGTTGTATATGTGTTTACTCATGTGTTACTTTACTGAATAAATTTTGTGTAAAATTATGTTGCGTTTTATATATTTTATACAATACATCTGCTTTATACAAAAATTATTTTTAATAAATATAATTAGATTAAAAAATAAATAAATGTAATATGATGTTTTATATGACTTCGTCACCATTCGGTACAGGTCGATAGCATTCTTTTCGATGGTAAATTACCTCTGGTGGTTGAAACATGAGTTACCAGTGCGCTATAGTAAGCGATACTAAAAATAAATGGTCAGTAGATATGGCATGTTGTGGAAATGGTCGAGCAAAAACCAGTAATTGACCAATTATATAACCAATTAATAAAATTGGTGAGGCCCAATCTTATTGTGAGCTTAGTAGATACACCTGTTATGGAATCCTGGGCCTCTTACATGTATGTACTTATTTAGATAATTCTTGCATTTTTAACATTTTTAAAATGTCATTCAAGGTCACAGGCGCATGTTCAAGGTTAAGGTCATGAGTCAAGATCATCCAGACTTAACATGTTGGTTGGGTGCATCACAACATGACAGCTGACCGGCACCTGGCTCATCCCAGATCCCAGTTTTGTCCCATTTAGTATACCTTAAGCACGACTCGCCATAATCATTCTACGTATATATTATTGTATGTATTATATATATGTGTTATGTATGTATGTGGTTACACTATCTGCAGAATGGCCAGAGTTAGGTTGTTGCACAGAAAAGTTTTGTCTTCATTTCTACTCCCTTGCTTCATAATGTGCCACCTAATACAACTAAATGTGGGTATAGCGCATTTACTAATCGTAATTTGTTTGCTGGCTGTTTGTTATTGGCGATAATTATTCAACGCGTGATGCTGTATTACAGCCTGGATGTTTTTACTTATGGGTGTAGCACTTGTTGCCCACCCATCATATCATAGTATTGCTACAATGGAAACCTTTTACGTGCATTCTACACGAAAACTGTGGGTCCTAAGGAATTGCAACGAGAATGTGTTTTTGGCTAATTACGACGTGCCACTTAATACGATGGCATCAAACATCAATTTTACCTCAAGGTAGTACAGGAGGTGATTCCTTGTGGAAAATAAAGTGGGGAAATATTGAGAATGGCATTATGTTGTGAATATTAAGGGAAGTACGCGGTGTTGAAAATCGAATTTCGAAATTCATAAATGTAAGTATTGCAGGAAGTACCTAAGATGGAGCGACCAATATCGGAATGGTGTTTCATGAATCGGAGATCGTAAATCTGTGTAAATTTAGTTGGTCACATCATCCCCCTTCATTTCGTAAGTAGAGGTAGTCACCCTCTTTTCAGGAAACTTTGGAACACTAGGCAGTAAAGAAAAAGTCGAGGCACATTATGACCCACCATAGCACAATGAAGACAATAGGTCCTCTTGTCCGAACTCGCTCCAGTGAACCATTTTTAAGAAAGTGCCACTCAAAATTTCGAAGGTGCGGTGTAGCCCTGTGGAGGTAAGCAACAAATTTGTCCAAAAATGTGTGGTTTGGCCGCTATGGGGTGTCAAAGTATTATAACGCTTTGGACAAAAACATTTGATTAATTACTGGTTTAATCAGTAAGACACCTCCAACTCAACAAGAGTACGACAAGAGAGCAACAGTGTAGAAATCAACACACGCAGTCAAATTGTGTGCTGAGTATTCGAGCCGTGGCTTGGATTCGGCATAATAGCGTACACAATATTCTTCATAGTAAACCAAACCAAACAGTGGACGTGTGTAAGATCTGGTGCCGGTGGCGGCCATGGAATAGGTCCCTTCTCTGCCATTTTAACTATTTGGATATGTGGCACTCAGGTGGTCCCGCATATTTCTGCCAAAGTGCACTGGAGATCTGCAGTGTTGCAATGAACAAATTACTTTGCCCATAATGAACATAGGATTGTGAAGTCTAACTCATATAAGTCTACTTGAAGGAGGAAGGCGCGATATTTATACTAGAGTCGTTAGCTGGCAAAACACTTGGGTAGTTTTTCTCATTACAGTTTGTTTTCATCTGACAATGACGTTCATGGAAAGGCCGAGCTACGTGTTGACTATCATGAGGAGGTAGGTGGGCTCTGCTCTAGAGTTGACGCGTATATCACAAAGACAAAATGGCATTGTGGATTCTTTGACATGGGCGTTCCACATTCTCTATTTGGTTACACAAAGCTCTGATAATGGGTCTTACATCGGATTGGCTTCTGCATGCTGCTAACGTTTCACAATTGGCTGGGCTGCTGGTTGTTGAATGGTTTCTTAGGTGCTGATTGGTAAACGATGTTCCAGCATTTTGCTGGCTAGTGACTCCATTTTAGATAGTGTTCGCGGTGTTACTACTCTTTCTCTCTGTACGCTTGTCTAACTTAAGGTGGACTCACAATACTCCATCGCATCCATCAGTCACCCGTCCGTCTGGCAGTCATCCGTCTGTTTTTTCGTACGTTAGTTGAAAACGATTCACAATCCGTCGTCCGTCAATCCTTCTGTACGTAAAAATTTCAGTGAGACAATCTAACAGCGCGATCTTTTTTTAGTTGAATATATATTTTGGTTCGGAATATATTTTCGTGAAAAAGTATTTTGGGGAAATAATTTTTTTACATGATAAGAATTCATACTGAGTTTTTTGTACATAAAAAATTCCTAAATTTACCACTAAAGATAAATTAACACAGATCCACCACCTTGCATTTTATTTCAAAGTGCATATTCATATCTAAGGAATGTCGTCAGAAGGCGGTGACTCATCCGTCCACCCGTCAAAAGATATAAATGGGTAAATATTTGAGGGATGGACAGATAGAAAAATAAGTTACCCTGCGATAGGTTGAAGATCGTGTGACCGTCGGATGGAGGGATAACTGACTGATAGGACGGACTGTTGTGAGTCCTTACAGCCTTACAGGCCACTAATCTCACCTGCACGGAGGCCTTGATGTGGGCGATGTCGCAGCGACCTTTGACCTGCAGCACGGCGGTGACCGCACCCTGGTTCCTCTTGGTGTCCATGGCAGAGCGCACCGTCGCGTCGCGCACCACTTCCAGCTCCGGGTGCTTCCTCTGCAGGCGTCGTGCGCATGCGCGCCGGCCCCGCTCCACCACTGCGCACACAACATGCGTAGTGCAGCTACTGTCATACACCAGGCCAAACACAGCAGTTGCAGGCTAGGCTGTTCGCGGCAAAGAAACCGCTGCTTGCGATCTACTTTCCTTCTCGTTTTTTTAATCCTTCCGCCCCGTGTGAAGTTAATTTTGCCATGGTCCTGATCACTTATTCATTCGCCATCGAAATTAAACAGTGGACTGTTAAACATATAAATATGTAACTAACAAGCAAATTCATACCAGAATGTGCATAAAACAAGAAACAAACATTAAATTCAGTGGTCATACATTGAAACGTTGCATTCGTAAAGAACGTAAAGTCTTAAGAACTAATTTGATTAGTTTTCCACCTGCTTAACTAGGAACCTGCATACCAGTAAGTACTGTAGCATAAATGTACTTATAATAACTCTCACGAAAGCCACATAAACTACAGAGAGTACTGTCTGTGCTACCATTATCAGAATTGAAATAACCAAGGCCTTTTTTTTTAAGAGTATATAAAGAGAAAAACTACATGATCGTTTAGTTTCATATTGATCCAATGCACAGATAGTAAATATATTCTGATTGAATATGAGTCATTTTTTAAATGTTGAATTTGTAAGACTGCAGAATCTCGACTTCAGGAATCTTAGTAAGTATTTGTTTCCCTTAATCGAGTTTCTGGGGTCTAGCATCTACAGAAAAAAGGCGGGAAGGAAACGTAGTAAATATATTCTGTTTGAATATGAGTCATTTTTTAAATGTTGAATTTGTAAGACTGCAGAATCTCGACTTCAGGAATCTTAGTAAGGATTTGTTTCCCTTAATCGAGTTTCTGGGGTCTGGCATCTACAGAAAAAAGGCGGGACGGAAACGAAATTGCCACTACAAAACTCCCAGACCATGGCATTGTCCGTTCCGCTACCCACATGAGATTACACAGTGGTGCGAGTCTAGTTTACAAATGCTCAGCCAATATGATTTAGGCCTACACTTATTTTAAAAGATCTTAAATTTTGAGACATCTGTATTTATTAATGTAGGTTTGAATAAGTTTTTATTCGACTTGTGTTACAAAAAAAAATTTATGAAGAATCGTACAGACTCTAAAACCTCTGAACAACTTAGATGTATTTCACTCCGTTAGACAAATGACCCGGGATTGGCTCCATTTTTATAGTCTGCCATTCGAACGAGTGCACTTCTTTGGCTGTTTGGCAGTTCTGAAAGTAGTCTTGTGCACAGTTATTTCCATGGCAAAATATTATCTGTTGACATACTGGCCAGGTTGACAGCCAACTGAATGTGTTTATGTAATCATTATCAGTTGGTAATGGGAGGGGAGACACCGCTGTACCCATGGAAACAGTTTTAAATAGGACTGCCTTCATAAATGTCGCAAAGGTGCCTTTGTTTGTTGGAAAGACTAGTTATATATAGTTACTATTTTACCACCGCAAACTTCCCAGTTAAATTCGCAGGCATCAGAGTACAGGAACTCTCATGCGGACAGTTTCATGGACATGGCTGTGGCAGGTACTACCATTTCCTGTTCGGTACTTATTCCAACCGCTACTCACCTCCATACTATTTCTCTCCACCGAAGATTGACGCTGGTTATAATAATAGGTATCTCTCAGATATGACCCTTGGCTCCAATAAGTAACAGACTCCTCTCATCCTTGTTGCTGACTCTGCCCAAGCAAAGGCGGGGCTGGACGAAGGAATAACGGAGGTCCATGATTGGGAGGAAGGTGTCTGCAAACTTGAGTTCTGGGGCAGTGCGATGTCCTAATATCCGAACATGGTAACCAGTGACCCTACAAAGGCTGGATGAAGTGTCACAGTTAACTTCTCTCCAACAAGGCATGTATCGGGCTCATCGAGTTATGCTTCGGTAAGGGTTACCACTTGGTTTGAAACAAAAGAGAGCAACGCTGGGCTCTGACTCTTACAACCTGGGATCCTCGCTACTAGGGAAGGAGCTATCTACGCTTGTTAGCCCAGACCACAAGATGGAATGATTGGCCCAGGGCATTGGACTACCGAGAAGTCAGGTTTCGTACTCACTGGAGAATTTCCATACTAATAAGTGATTTTTTGGCCATGGTAATAGACACTCCAGTGTAAAACTCACAAGTTCCGTGTAACTTAAGTAGTAGCACGATACATCTGTAGGCCTCAACCATAGGTTATCTCTGGTAACCGATTCATTAGGTTGGACTCGTGCTGGCAGCAGTTGAAACTCTGTGTGTGACAGGAGATTTTCTAGGGAACCTCTTACAGTAAAAGTTCGACGCAGTGAGCGGCGATTCAGCTTACTGTACTGAAAAGACAGTAAACGTGAGAGTAGCTTCGGTTGGGCCACAAGTGGATCATAACGCGAGGGTTTCGTTGTCTCTGGGAGGGCATTACAGTAGTAGATCCTGTACCGGCTTGGGGGTTGTATTCGTCCAACTTTAAAGTAAATGGCAGTATCCGCCCCAAGAGAAAAGATGCTGTTGAGGTGGGTATTCATGACACAGAAGAAAAAAATCCCAGCATTTTAGTCTGATGTAATTTCCTAACGGAGGGAACACCACGAAGATCTACTTTTAAACTTTATTTGTCTGGTTGTTTTCACTGCGACAGTGTCAGTTCAGTTCTCTGTCCTTTCACTAAGTGTCGGTGACAAACAGAACGAAAACTGGCATACCTTACATTTATTTTGACACTGCTAGTTCCTTCAGTGTTCCTGAATCATTTCAATGTTATTCCGTCCAGTGTGGGTGCATAGGCTCAGCCATTGCTAGAGGACGTTCTTGTGGAAACTAATATAAACGACGCTGCGTTGTTGGGGTTGGAGGAACACTGAAATTGACTTACCGAAGTAGAGTATGATGAACAGAGGCGCACAAAAGGCCGCCGCGACGAAAGCTGCCAGCGTGTAGAGGCCATTGACAACACCCAGAAGGTCCTCGAGTTCTCTCAGAACCCGAGCTCCTTTAATCGCCATTTCTCTCCACAGCGAGCGGGCTCTTAATTGTCGACACCTGTAAAAAAAAAAAAAAAACTTAAAGGTGAGATATGTTCTGCCCATTCTTTTCCTCGGCCGAAACGATCTAAATAAGTCCAAAATTCTGTCTACAAAGTATTTAGAAAATCAATTTTTGAAATCAAATAAAAATTTAACTGTTTTAAACTTTTCAAAACTGATGTACGCAAACAAGTCGCGTATGAGAATGTTATAATAAATTCAACACCCGGTTGTAATTATTTAATAAAAAATACACGTATATCGGATAACTATAGTACATCCTAGTAGTAGAGCAGCGTATGTTCTGGTGCAGGATTCATGATTCGGAGACCGGAGCCAAGGTGCCGACCGGTCACCATATTGGATTTTTTCCAAAACACACTCATTTTCACACAAAATCATGCTTTAGACTTCAAAAAAAGCCTTAAAATTTTCCTTTTTAACTACAAATCTCCCGTTTTTTTCTTTATAGACTATATAATTTTATAATTAAAAAATCTAAAGGCGTAAGTATTAAGTGTTATATATCACAGGACTCGTGTTTTCAGGGTGCATATGACCATGTTGTCATAATAAAATTATTTTAAAAACTATAATTTTTTTAAATTTAGATATATTTTTATAATTAAAAATTTAAGTCATAAGTATTAAGTGTTGTATATCATCGGAGTCGTCTTTTCAAGGCGCATACGATCGTGATGTCATACCATCATTCTGTCTCGATTTCTTCTGCTTTATCATTTCGATTACACGACCACCATCTTGGATCAAATTGACCTTGTCCACGTTACACCAAAAAATCCGAAAAAATTCATAACATTCTAAAAAGTTCAACATTCTGAAAAATTACAAAAAAAAATATTTTAAAAGTGATTAAAATAATTTTAAAAAATAACAAAAAACATATTAAAAATCTCCTAAAAATACAAAAAAATGTAAAAATAAAAGAATCTTAAAAAATCTAAGAACATTTCACATTAATCTCAGACTCATCCCCCCCACCCTAAAAGTCAACCCCCTTTACCAACCCACCTTCTAATACTACATAATAAAGAAAAATCACAACAAACATAAAAAATTATAAGAGCATATCATGTTAACCTTGCACTCATCCCACCACCCTAAACACTAACCCCCCCCCTTACCAACACACCTTCTAATACTACGAAAACAAGAAAAATAAAAAAATTGAGAAAATATATATACCAAAAAAATCGTAACTCCAGCATGTCTCACATGTTAATATTACTATCAGGCGCCAGTAAAATATCATACAACCTATCAAACAAACTACCTGATTATACAAACCATCTATACAAATAAAAATGCCGATCGCCACGCCTCAGAAATACGAAACGAAATAAATATAAAAAAATCACAAAAATATAAAAGAAAAATTAAAAATCTAAAAACATATAACGTTAACCTCACACTCAACCCAGCACCCTAAACATCATCCCCTACCCTTACCTACCCACGTACCAATAATACAAAACAAACTAAAATAAAAAAAATTGAGAAAAAATACACCAAAAATTATAACTCCAGCATGTCTGTCATTTAACCATTGCCATCAGACACCGCCCATTTCACTTGTCCTACCAACCAAAACCTCTTATACCTACCAACTACACCACCCACTATAAAATTAGCATACTTCAAACAATCGTCCACGCAGACCATATGAAGCCAACATACAGCCGCATACCAGTGATACAATCAAATTCTCCTTCTCATACCATCCACCATAGCTCCATAGCTCCATCTGCTCCATCTGCCCCATCTACTCCTTCTGCTCCATCTGCTCCATATGCTCCATCTGGCTTTATGTGGTCTTTATAGGTCTTTATGGGGTCATCGTGGGATCATGGGGTCATTAATCAGTCATTATGGGGTCATTATAGGTCAATGGGTAAATGGGTAAATGGGTCAGTCCTGTGAGGGGTCGATGTATGTTTTGCTTTGCTTGATCTGTGTGTGGACGAATGGTTGAGGTATGCTTGAGTTATAGCAAGAGGTATGAACGATGAGTATACTTCGTCTGGTGTTGGTTGGTAGAGCAGATAGCAGGGATATTTATTTTTCGGCTGGTCTGAACTCTATAGTTTCTGTAAACTTGAGTTATGGTGGGTGGAACAATGAATGTTAAGGTGCCTGCTTGCGAGCATATAAGAGCCAGATTTCAGTTAGGAAGCTTAGTTTGACAGTGACAGTCATGAAATTTTGTCGTGAAGGAGAAGAATATATGGTCAAGGGTTTTGGACGGATGCTTGCTAGCATAGACTATCTTGAGCTGTGTATAAGTGGATTATATTAATTATGTGAAAAGTGAGTATTCTGCTGTAAAGACACTATGTGAATGGCGTGGAAAAATTTTAGATTTCTATTTTTATGTTTGTGGTTTTAAGTATGTAAATATATATTATATAAATAGAAAAAGTATTTAATTTCTCACTGGTGTTGTATCCTGCCAGATATATAAAGAAAATGATGGTGCTTGGTTTATTCACAAAGATATACATTGAATAAAATCCGAGTAGGATAGTTATGTGTACGAAAATTAGTCGAGATAGTAAATAATTTAGATAGTGTAGTATTTATTCTTGAATATAAGAGACCTGAAAATGAAGCTGAGATAACTTTTTGCTCTACTCTACATGACATTTCAGTATAACTTAAAAAATTGAATCAATTTTAAAACAGAATAACAAATACATTTTTTATTCTCTTGTTTTAATCCTGTATCAAGTCCATGTCTGTTATAAACAGCCCTTGTTAAAAAACCAAATGAATATTTATAGCTAATCACTATTACTGTTATATAGGGCTTAAACAAATAAATTCCTAGTGTTAGAAATAATTCTTGCAAATTGAATTTCACAAGCCTGGTCCTAAGATATCGCAATTTATATTAACCTGTGACTAAAAATATTGAAATTTTTTTCTAAGTCTTTAGACATGGTGCAAGCTAATATAAGTGCTACCCCAGCGGAAAAATTTACAAGATCTACATGAGTGGGGGAAAATATTCAGAGTCGAGCAAGTGGAACAGATGGAGCATATGGAGAAGATGGAACAGATGGCGCATATGGAGCAGATGGAGTAGATGGGGCAGATGGAGCAGATGGAGCTATGGAGCTATGGTGGATGGTATGAGAAGGAGAATTTGATTGTATCACTGGTATGCGGCTGTATGTTGGCTTCATATGGTCTGCGTGGACGATTGTTTGAGGTATGCTAATTTTATAGTGGGTGGTGTAGTTGGTAGGTATAAGAGGTTTTGGTTGGTAGGACAAGTGAAATGGGCGGTGTCTGATGGCAATGGTTAAATGACAGACATGCTGGAGTTATAATTTTTGGTGTATTTTTTCTCAATTTTTTTATTTTAGTTTGTTTTGTATTATTGGTACGTGGGTAGGTAAGGGTAGGGGATGATGTTTAGGGTGCTGGGTTGAGTGTGAGGTTAACGTTATATGTTTTTAGATTTTTAATTTTTCTTTTATATTTTTGTGATTTTTTTATATTTATTTCGTTTCGTATTTCTGAGGCGTGGCGATCGGCATTTTTATTTGTATAGATGGTTTGTATAATCAGGTAGTTTGTTTGATGGGTTGTATGATATTTTACTGGCGCCTGATAGTAATATTAACATGTGAGACATGCTGGAGTTGCGATTTTTTTGGTGTATATTTTCTCAGTGTTTGTGATTTTTTTTATATTTTGTAGTATTAGAAGGTGGGTTGGTTAGGTGGGGGGAGGGGGGTTAATGTTTAGGGTGGTGGGATGAGTGTAAGGCGAACGTGAATATGTGCTTATATTTTTTTGGATTTTTTAAATATTTGTTGTTTTTTTTCTTCATTATTATGTAATATTAGAAGGTGGGTAGGTAAAAAAAAAAATAGGGAGGGGGGAGGGAGGTTGAGGTTTAGGGTGGTGAGTTGAGTGTGAGGTTAACGTGATATGTTATTATAGTTTTTAGACTACCACAAAATATCGAACTATTTTTTAATCATATGGTTTGTACTAAACCTTTACAACGTACTTCGTGCTCAGGATAAGTTGAGAGCGGCTTAGAGTGTTACAGCAAGACGACATTTTGTACGTGTGGTCATGATGATTACGTCTTATAATTTTAGCAGATAGCTTGCTCAGGGCTACGACGTTTACTGCTATGTGAAATTAGCAACTCCTCTTTTGTTTCTCAGCGGGGAAGTTACGTAGAATTACTTTTCCATAGGTTCACGACCTTCGCGTGCTGATGCACTCTGCATATTTCATCTCTAATATCCTCCGATATTATTTAATAACTGCTTGTCACTTTCCCATTTTTGATGGAGACCAAACGCCCTTGATGATAAATTTAACTTTTTATATGGAATCAACTCCAACGATAATGTTTCAAGTATTTTCACCTTAAAAGTAAGCTAGAGTGAAACAAAACTAAATACACAATGGAAGGACTACTACCTCCTTAAGTGTGTTGGATATCAATCATTGCTCAACTTGCACATTTTGTGTAATGCCATTTTCCTCAAATAAAAAAAATACTGTTAATATTGTTTGGATAATTTGAAGGAAAAATTAAAATTTTTCTGTTTTGCTGGAGTAAAAACAAATACTAATTAATACTAATGAAAAAATTTACGAAGTAAACAAATGCCATGGACTACCACCTGACATACGCATATGTTATTTCCAAATAACAGTTCATGCATTATAAAATTATAAATAGGTATCTAAAAATGCCTTAATATTCAATATTTCTTCATATATATAAGGTCTGTATTTTTGGTTATTATACAGTAGAAAGTCGATTATCCGAACGTCGGGTATACGAACGACCAATTATCCGGACTCATTTAAAAAATAAAGAGGAAAGTAGAAACACGGAAGTCTCTTTCGTCGCAGTGTTTCCCGTACCTGCGGAGGAGAGACAAACACTTGTGTGTGCTCTTGTGATTGGTCCTTTCACGTGTAGTCCACAGTAAACACGTCTGAGATGAGGGTGGTTACTTGCTAACTGATTTAATTTTTTTTTTTTAATTTTATGTACCCACAGTTTCTGTTTTGCATAAGTTAGTGTTCTATGCACGTGTATTACATTTTACGTTGTGTGAAAATGTTTTTTTTTCTTTTATCTTAGTTTTCAACATATTTCAGTTATCCGAAATTTCGATTATCTGAAATACCTTTGGTCCATATTAGTCTAGATAATTAACCTTCTACTGTATATGTATCGCGTGGTAGCCCTGGGCTTTAGTTTACGTTGTAAATTTTTGCATTTGTACAACTTAGTTATTATAGCTGCAGCAAAACTAAAAAGTTTTGGATTTTACATCAAATTCGAGGAAAATGGATCAATCACATACAATACGCACAAGTTGGACACTGTCTGATACAAATAAAAAATAATAAATTTTATTTGGTATCCAGCACGTTTAACTACGCCATTCAGCGGTTTACTACTCCACTCGGAAAGTAAGTCTTCAACTCGTTTTGAGCGCTAGTGTGGACGGAGGGAACTGTAGTTACGGATCTCGGGAGACTTCTCTCTGCTCCGTGGTATGTGGGACATGAGATAGCGAGACCTTGTGGGTCAGGGACGCATGCCACTATCACGAAGTCACTGCCGGAATGCCAAACGACGTCGCTCCGCCTACGAGTGAATGAGTGTTACGAAATGGACAGTAAACAAAAGTGTTGACTTCGCGCGTTAAATATGTGACGATTATAGCTTACAAATGTGACGTTTAAATAACTGTGATACTTTTATAAGGGTAGCAATTGCTTGAATAATTGGGAAACAAATATTTTCTATGTTGTGTACATTATGAAATGCCCATTTCAAAAGTTTTTTAAATATCTAATCGTTTTAAAAGATAACTAATTTAAATTGATAAAATAATTTGCCTTGAAAAAAAACCCTTAAATACAGCAATACATCATTCTAATAATATTGTGGAAATGTTAAACGTTTTTAATTGGTTGGAAAAGTGCATTTTGAAATGATAATACAATACTTTGCATCTGACCTCGTTTAATTTATTTAATTCGCCAGAATGATACAAGAAATAATTCAGTTGGAAATTTTCCGTTGCCTTTTGTGAGGAATGCAATGAAGCAGTCCTATAATTAATAATTTGAATGCTAATGCTTGGTTTCCGCCACAATCACCTAACAAAACTCATTTTAAGAATTATCTAGGCCCACGAGGCAATCTAACTTTTAATACGATGGCTGCAAAGTAGAAACTTCACCATATACACCACTTTATTACTATGACGCCCTTGCACAGCGATCGTAGTTCCTCAAAGCCAACAAACTTCTCCTTCGTGTGGTTAGATAAGCCAATAAACTAATTATTTATATACGTATTCATCAAGATTTTTCCTTGTCAGGAATTAAGTGCCTTTAGTCAGCCATTAGCTTGTCCCTGCGAAGAATAAACGTTTGATTCTTATCTTAAAATAAAACAGATAAAAAGCACATTAAAATTAACTCGAGTAAATTAGATGTATGTGCATACCTTGGCCAGTAAAAACATGCCAGTACACACAAAATGTCGGATACAAAGAAGTCGATGAAAAATATGAACTTGGAAAATTCATCTATGGCCTGACTTGGAACTGTAACGGTTAAGGTAGGAGTAAAGCATTTGCCTATGGAGCACTGCACCCGACTGTACAGTGTGAAGAACTCATATAAAAGTAGTACAGACACCATAAAAATTGCCAGAAAGGTGCGATTAATGCTGTACATGAAAGAAGAATGTCTTTTGCAACATAATCAAATATTTGACTAAAATATACTTTTTTAAATGTTAAAAATAATCGATTAAAATAATTTGTATTTTTAACCAAATTTAAGCGCATTTCCAGTCTGGTTGCTTCAGAAAGCAGAATTTGTAAGAAAATCTTCGTCATGGAATATCATCATAATGTTTACTATGATTGTGTGTAAAAAATTGTAATAATAATGTAGAAAACAATTTTTATAATTATTTTTATATGCGTCCATTTGTCACAAACATTTATGGCTGAAACTGGCGTAATTAAAGTTAACTATAAAATTGATATTATCAATTATTACTATGATTTCAGTACACATGATCACAGTAAATATTGCGACGATATTCCATGGCGAATATTTTCTTGCAAATTCTACTTTCGAAAGCACCCAGAATTGAAATGCGCTAAAATTTGGTTAAAATGCAGACTAATATAATCGATTATTTTTTAACATTTAAAAAGTATTTTTTTGTAGAATACTTTATAATGTTGCAAAACATATATCTTCTTCTTAAATATACAGCGTAAATCGTACTTTTCTTATCATTTTATGATGTTTGTACTAGTATTATTTTTAGTTCTTCACATTGTACAGTGAGGTGTAGTGCTCCATAGGCAGTTGCTTCACTTCTACCTTAAATATTGTCTTTCTAGCGAGTGTACGGACTTCGCCGCGTCTGCAGCATTCATTGCAGCCAATGACAACGTGAGTATGAGCCATTTTTTTTTGTGCAAAGGCCAAGAGCAGAGTCGTCATAGGTGAATTTCACAATACGGTGGCATTTGGCGTTTGTCCATGTCCGTCTCCTGTGTTACGGATGTTCCGTTATTTTTTATTGTATACGATCTTTCGGCGTATTATCTGTACACCTACTACGCTCTCTTAGCATCATCCCACAACTTCGGAACGGTCATAATGGCGGAGGGGGAAACTGTATGACTCCATGACCTCTCTAGTAAAAGACTGTCTCGATGCTTGAAGCCCCCTGTTACACTTCGCCAGATTTGAATGAGCGTTAACATATAAATAGCTTGTCATCTGGCAGCCAGCAGTTCCGATGACCGTAACGCTTATCTGGAGTCAAAGAACGTGCAATGGCTGTTCTCACGATCTAGTCAGTATTTGTCTCCGAGGTTGAGATAACATATTTATAAAATTCGAGTGTCATCACGGTACACGAATTTTAGTTTCTAGAATAGCACAAAGTTTTCTACCATACTTAATGTCTGCGCGTCAGCACCGTTTAAGTTATTTCCACTTATTAAGGTAAGAGTAATTTTTAAAAATCTCAATTTTTTTTTCAAGAAACTCTTATTAAAAAAATTTAAATTATTCTGAATTTTGCGTGTAAGAAAATATCGCTCGCCAGCCACCATCTTTGACTTTCTAGTAGCCACTACTAAAAAAAAAAAAAAAAAAAAAAAAAAAAATCGTTAGGTGCTTATATTCCTAGAGTGACATGCCTAAAGTGATGGAATATATAGTTAGTATCGTGCAGGCCCTCCTCTAGCCCGGCCCAGCGAATTGCAGCGACTTATTGTGTCATCGATTCCACAAGTGGACGAAACTTGAGATGAGCGATAAACTGTTACAATTTGGTAACGTGTTACACGAGTAGCACATTCCTTCGTTTATACCGTTATTTTTAGAACGTCTTGGATTGCCTCACTTAAACCAACGCTTGACTACTGCGCATTTGTAAAAGTTATTTTTACGAATGTCTCTGCTGGAAACTATGCGCATGGGTAAGAGTTTTTTTTTTTTTTTTGTAAAGTTTCGATTTCCAGCAGTGCGCATGCGTAAGTTATTTTTTTGGAACGTCTCGATTTGCAACTGTGCGCATGCGTGGATGTTATTTCTTGAAACGCCTTACTTTGGAACATTGAACCATGTAATTGTTACATCCCAGAACGCCCGGACACATAGACTAAATATGAGGTAGACCGATCTCTCTGGCTGCGCACAACCAATCTCCGTATCCCAACATTGAACTGCTTTACTGCCTACACGTCTAGCAAAAATGGCGTGGAATGGGTTCGAGGTTAGAACACTGTTTAGCAAACAAGTGCTTTTGAGATGTTTTTGTACTTCCTCTAATCAATTTTTAATGCGTTTTGATTACATCCAAGCTAGTAAATGTATTTTATTAATATAATATTGCTTGTCATTTGAAAATTAAGATGTAAACAAACACGTACATCACTGTTGATCGTGTGACTCTGACAGTTGTGTAGGATTGGGGTAGGTCAATGTTGGGTACATGCGCATAAGACGAATAAGAGGTCTACCTCATCTTTAGTCTATGCCCGGACAAGCGAGAAATATTTCACAGTAACCTGTTACAAAAATAACACGTTACTGGAACGTGTTATTTACTTGGAACTGGAACCATGGAACTCGTTATATGAAAGTAACTGTTTAGCCCATCCCTAGACGAAACACAGGTGGAAAGATGTTGTCCCATACCGTCTGAATAGTTACTCACAGCTCCCTGATGTTTGTAGGTGCAGTATCTTGGGTGCGAATGAACCTTCCCACCACGTTCCATGAACTCTCCATGGGGTTTATATCGGGTGAAGCAGGTGTCCACAGCAGTCGTTGAAACTATCCAGAATGCTCCTCGAATCATTGATGGACAACTTGTGCTGATGACACGGTGCATTATCCTGCTGACTAGAACATCCCATCGTTATGGGGCACATTGAGTCCATGAAGGGCTGCAGTGTGGCACCATTACTCTCATGATTATTGGCATGGTAGCGTACTTGCGTTACGTTGAATGCGCCGAAATTCAATAGGTTTCGGAAAGAGTTCGGAAGGTTTCACCAACGTCCAAATACTATCCACCAGCTTGCGATCATCCCATCACACTTCACTACTATGACGAACCAACAGCTTATTGCAGACGCCCACCCACAAACGTTCGGGATACTCCGTCTGTTCATTCGTTACCAATTCGTCCATTTTTTTTTCACTTTCCCTTTCTGCTGTAAATGGCCCGGAACGGTTTAACTGGGAACGCTTAATTGTCAGGTAAGTTCCATGATAGTAGTGCGAGGATTTTCCACTACATATGCCTTTAAACAGACGTTATCTACCCTTGACCTGTGTCCTCTACCTACCTTGTATTGGAATCTCCAGTCGATAGGGTGAAAATTATAAAATTAGCGTTTTGGTGCCATATGGCCCAGTTTTAAAGGTTGTTCATGGTAAAGTGAGCACTTTTTAATGCCTTGCTTAAGATCTACTTGAATGCACACTCCGTATACTTCCGCCATATGTAATATTAACATTGCCATGTATCTGGTCATTTTAGTCAAGTGAAGCTTTGAAATTCTTAGTAAAGTAAATATTACACATATTTCCTAATTTTTACACTAACATGCATTTTAAAATACAAAAAGTCAAAGTAATAATTTCAGTAATCACAAATTTTTACCTCGTAATTAAAATTCAACGCTAAGACGTGGAACTACTTTCCCCTCAATCGTTGCCAACTTTATTGGGCGCATAGCAGTCAATGTATCCGTTAAAATACACACAGGTAAGGGCAGTGACATTTTTCAAGGGTTGATTTCTAAAGTGCTCCCTTCACCTTGAACAGCCTTTACTGACCGTTTGAAACACTTGAGCTCGAAAAATTAATTCGGAACTGAACGAGTCAACATTCATAACTCCTGTTCCATTGGTCCTCTAAGGCTGGAGGCAGGGAGATTTGAATAAGTGAGTAAAGAGAATTGGGCGGCTCTTAACATCAATTTTTGAGAGCCGATGAGCGTGAAGCCGAAATGAGTAACGAGCAGCGTCATAATGAAGGGACGGGGGAAGCGGGATATCCCCGAGAAAACCCACCGACCAGTGGCATCGCCCGGCACGATTCCCACATACAAAAATCCGGGAATCGAACCCGGTTCGCCCAGGTGAGAGGTGAGTAGTCTAACCACTACGCCACAGCGCACGGTCCTAAGGATATTCTAACGCGATGTGCATTTCGCCAATTTTTGTCCGAACTTCCTAGAATTCGAGACCATAGCTACGAAGCGTGTTAGTATATCTCGTCAGTTGGCTTTCGAGATTTTTGACGTGAATATCTACGAGGAAGGAAACGGCGATGTAATGGTTCCAGGACGATCCATCTCGACGCTGTTACCTCGTAACGAAAGGCCGGGCTACAATTGCTATAAGATATTCACGATGAAGTGAGCACATTTTAGGCCCTTCTAAATTTTTCCTTTCAAATAATTTCTTCCTTTCCGCCACTTGTTAATGCAAACATTGCAATATGACTAATAAATGTAGTGTATGCATTTCATCACTCTCACAAGTTAACGTCTGACACTGCAAAAAAATAGATTTAATAGGGGTTAATGTCTTTTGGGAGAGCCTTAAGAAGTGCTCACTTTACCGTAAACAGACTATATAAGCACATCATTAACACAACACAGTGATATACATGAAGAGTTGAACTGCTTGTTTTCAGTTAGAGTGACTACAATCACACGTAGCGATGAGCACGTACCTACGGACAGTTATAGAAACAAGGGGAATTTAACTGGGTTTAACTTTTCTTGTTACTATCTCTATGCGTCAATATTCAGTCAATCAGAAGCCCCGACACTTGTACTACGCTATCAAATTGAAAAAAAAAAAAATTACAAATCAAGAAAGCGTGTATGTTGACTTCATTCCTGGAGCAGATATTTTCTTTCGTTTATTTCTGGATAATCACAACCACGGAAGTTTTGTAACGTTTTTTGGGAACATTAGTAAAAATTGAAATGAAAATAATTTCTCATTTATAAACGTCTCGGATGAATTGGAAATATTTATTTTGACAAACAATTGCTCAATTTCGCCGGTACTAAAAGTAGCAACATAAACAAACTAATATTATTATCTTTATATCAGTTGTAGCCAGGCCACTGTGCTTGTGTTGGTTTTGTATGTGCTTATCGCTATAACTGTGAATTTTATGTCAATTGTAGCCCGGCCCTAATAACAAGACTGAAATAATCGAGGTCTCGTTCGATCGATTATACGACTACGATACGACCATGAACTTGAGTTAACGCCCCAGGTGCAGATGGGGCCGTGGCGTCTGGCAGCAATTTCAGGTGCGGACAGAAATTTCCGGGCGGTATACATGTAGCTATATCTCTCGAGCCCGATGTGCCAGCGCGCTGGTTCTGGTGCCAAACGAATGATTTCCTCTTGATCTGCCTATTCGAGCTGTAAAGTCCAAATGTCAGTTCCATTACAATCCATTCACGGTTATTTCATACTTTTCTGAAGTCCTGCTGAAGTTCTACTTTCAGGATATTCCTCCAGCTCACACAAACTAGGATTAAATGAGTCTGGGAAATTACACCAAAGGACAACGCACCGAATTCGTGCGCACACAGTTGTATAAGAACTATTTCTTACTAGGCTCTACCAAAACACATGTTTTCTCACTGTTTTTTAATTCAATTTTTTTTATAAATGAAGCATTATCATGAATAGATAAAACATTAATAACATTTAGATTTAAGAGAAAAAAAAGGAACTTTTATGAACACAAGTATAACATGCTTGTGATATGTGGCATATGTTGGAAATAACAAAACACGTCAAACATGGGGAGCTTTCTCAAAGGTTTGATAAAAAAAAAAGGCTGAAGAAACTGCAAATAGAATCTACTGATAGCGCCACAAGTTCTGGCGGCTCGTCTCCCTAGACGCCTGCGCTTGGACGCGGCCCGGCGCGGCGGCAGGTGACATTAGTGAAGTCCAGGCTGCGTACAAACTGTTACAAAAACATTCAGCGCGCATCGGCAAACGCGGCAAAATAATGACAGTGTCTCAATTGGCCAAGAGAGCACTATCTCGTGCTCTAGCTCTCGTGACCACGTCATTATGACGTCAGAGTGAACGCTCTCTGGTCGTCTCAATTCATCGGGGAGAGAGCGAGAGTATAGAGAGAGCATGAAGTTGTGTACTCGCTGGAGCTCTCTCGCACTCTATTATCACGCGCCATATTTGTTTACATTATTTCCGAGTTCGAATAAGGTTATAGCAGCTTCCTGAGTTGCTATAAATATATAAATACGGATATCTGACAAAATTTAGTTTTTTTTTTTTTTTTTTTTTTTTTTGCTGCAAGACGGTAATATGTAAAACAAAAATAATAGGATTTTATGCGCTAATAATTATTCTGGTATTGTTATAATTATCTGTGAAAGGTTTAGAACACGTTTATGTTATTTACAATAGCTATGATTACGATTCTAGCTTAACATGAATTCCCGCCTTTCGGCATCAGCTGTCTGCTTGACGTCGGAGAGAAACGAGAGAGTGGTTGTCTCAATTCCACAGAGCGAGAGCGTGAGAGAGCGCGAAGCAGTGCTCTCGCCATGTTGTGCGAAAGAGTGCTCTCTCGAAAGAGTATTCTTTAAATTGAGATACGGTAATTATTACACTGAGTGCTGTGCACGAATGCGGTGCGTTGTCCCTTTGGTGTAATCTTCTAGACACTGTTTGCTCGAGGCGAAGGGATAATCCTGGCGGAGGTGTTGAGAAAAGCTATAAGTAATGATGAGTGGACTACACGTGTGAGGCGAAGCGAGCGGGCGACTCACCTATATCCCATAGTCTGGCGTTCAGGCGTCGTCCCGCGGTTCCTTCCAGGAGGACGTTAGTCGCGATAGCTCGCGCGCGGGCGGCGGACTGGCTGGCGCCGGCCGCCCAGAGGCAACTTCGCCGTGGTTAACGGGCAGTCGACGACAGCCGATAAGCGGCCTTATCGCTTCGCGTGCGTGGACTTTCGACTGGCAGCGCCAACTTCCATCACTCCGCTACGTCGGCGAGTCCCTAGCCCAGGTGCCGAGACTCGGCCCTCCGCTCCAACGGGGCCAAGTTTTCAATAACACACATGTGAGACCTCAGAAAAAGAATAGGTAGACAGATGGGCAGAAGACGTTTTTCATCTTCTGCGCATGTACCCAACACTAACCTACCTCAAACCAGCCACAACTGTCAAAAGTCACGTGGTCCACGATGATGATCGTAAACGTTTGCTTTTGAATCTTCTACAGACGCGCCCACATTACATGAGTAATATTGCTTTGACGATCTTGAATACAAACTATCACAGCGGCTCTGTGCTGGCAGAGAAGTTGTCCAATTGTGGAGCACGGAGTGGGGGTTATGCTGTTCACGGCAAAGTGAGCAGTTTTAAAGACCTTCCCAACAGGCATCAACCAATAATAAATATATCTTATTGCAGCCTGAGACATAAAATTTCGAGGGCGGGGAAATGTATACAATGTGTTTATTGCTCACATCGCAATGTTTATATTAAAAATCAGTAGGAAGATGGAAATTGGATGGAAGGAAAAATTTAGAAGGGCCTTAAAAAGTGCTCACTTTACAGCGAACAGCCTATATGCACTCTATGTCATTTTCCCTGCGGCTCGAGTATACGGCGGGCGAACTCCACCCGCACACACTGGCCAGCAAAATGGCGTCACTTGCCGGCCTGCCGTTCGCCTATCAGCGTTTGGTGCAGCCTATCCGCAGTTTCTTCACACTTTTTGAATCGAACTGTTGAAAAATCATCCTGTGTACAGTATAACGTGTTTAGTTATTTCCTAAATATGGCATGTTTCACAAGAGTTTTATACCTCTGTTATCACAAAAGTATCTTATTTTTTTGTTGAATTGATGTTTTACCTATATCATACTTATAACAATATTTCACTTATAATAAATGTGAACGAAACCAGTGAGAAAATATGGGCGTTTGTAGCACCTAGTAAGAAATAGTTCCCATGCAAAACATGATTACAACTGTGTGTGAACGAATTCAGCGCGTTGTCCTTTGGTGTAGGCTAATTTTCTAGCCTTAGTTAAGCTTAGTTTGCATGAAGCGGAGGAACATCCTTCAAGTACAATTTTAGTATTTACTCAGTAAATAAATTCGATACAAGTTAGAAACAATTCCCTGGAAACAAGTTGCCGAAAATTTTCTTTTAACCCTAATGGAGCTGAAAATATTGTATTTACTACACATTATCGTGTGTGTATATATATAAACTTGTTTATGTATTTCAATGTTTATAGTAAACTCGAAGTTTACAACACTTGGTTGTCAACATTCAACACTAGTTTTACACATTTCGCGGTATGGTTTTGGAAAATCTACTCTAATTTAATTGCGGTGTTACTAAAATATCTTTGGTTTCTAGCTACTAAATAATACATTGTACTAATATAAAATTAAAATTCACAGAGTTCATTGGACACTGTAATTGAAAGGGTTCAAAAGCGTATCTATTGAAAAAGAAAAAAGATTTTTAGCGAAGCTCAGTGCAGTTTCATTTATAAGTTTCTGCAAATATTCGCGTAAGATATTTTAAGCTATAGTAGTCTGGAAATGGCGTTTTTGACTATTTTGAAGGACTTCGAAATAACGTTTGCATTATACGCTGTCTTTTTAGTCGTATTCAGCACTAGTTTCGAGTGCGATTCCCTTTTTCTATAAAAAAAAAAAGTTCGCAAACACGAACAGTGGAATCTTTTTAAAATGTAAACTTTGGTTACCACACGCGTCGGTTAGGCGGGATTTTAATATCGTCTCTGGGATACATGAAGACTGCTTTATAGTAAAAAGTTAATTTCAGTTTTTTACTAACTTTTAGAAGCTTAAATACCGCTTACCACTAAAATCATCTTGCAACATTTTTCAATTTACAGACGTTGAGATGTAAAAAAAAAAAAAAAAATTACTGAGAAGAGATGAGCTCGTACTTCATCCCACCCATCATTTAGCTTCCCTTGGTGGAATTAATATTTTTTGGCGTCTGTTCGGATGGGCGAGGACAAGCAATAAGGTCGCTCTTAACATGCGATTCAAATGTGACTTCGTCGTTACTTCCGCTACACACAATTCAAACTATTCGCTAAGGAAATACTCTTAGAGTTTCATGCGTTAGCCCCTTCCAACCTCCATTCCACTTTTATGGTATAAAAGTAAATCTGAAGCTCAGGGCACAGCAGTTATAAACTTTGAAAATACTCGTATAGTGTGCGATACAAATACAGCGACCTCGTCACAATCGATTAATAACGCTTGTAATATTCGTTTATTTTGTTTGCAATTTTAGTGTAAGTTAATTTAATTTTGGTAAAGTTGCTAGCTTCGTTTTCTAAAAAAAAATTATCTATAAAAATGAGGAACGTTTTCATACTAAATTGGTTTCGTTTCAGTGAACGTCGTTTCGAAACATTACAAATATCACGTGATTGCATTATACGGAGAATCAAGTAAACGCATTCACACACACTTCATTATTACTATATATATATATATATATATATATATTATATATATATATATATATATATATATATATATATATATATATATATATATATATATATATGTGCGTGTGTGTGTGTGTGTGCGCGTGTGTGTGTGGACGTGTGTGTGTGTGTGTGTGATTTAAAAGATTCTCAGTTGAAACATGAAAAAAAGTTTTGGGGGATTATGATTTGCTGCACGCAGACTCACAGCGATGGCAACAAACAGAAGCCAAACCAAGAAGAACTCTTCTTGTTACGAAAAATATGCTTAGGGAAGCTCTTATCGCAATGCGCGATTGTATCTTGTTTTGAATTATTTCTTGTATCAATATATGTAAATTACTGTGTTATTTTTTTCTGAATGCTTATGTCAAATGTGTTCAGGCATTCATGCTGAATATAATGTCAATATTTCTTATAAAACTTTTTGTAGACCTACCTCAGACTATAAAGCAAAACTGCTGGTTATGATGTTTTAAGTATTATAGCTAACAGAAGTATCTCCTGCAAAACAAGATACTGACTTCTTAGGCACTTCCAGTAGATAATAAACCTTTTATCTAAAAGATTAATTGAACAATATCTTGTCATGTGCAATATATATAAAAACAATAAAATACTGAGCGTGTGTATAGGTCCTATTCAAACGGCTTTCAAGTGTCAATCTTATTGGCAAACAATGACATGCAAGTGAATTATATCAGTGTATGTTTGTTACAACACGTCAGGTTATACAGACGTTCTATACAACCAGAGGAACCACACGTGGTTTAATTTCGCATGCCATCTCTGCCGGAGTAACAGATATGGCGAGTGAGTACAGTCCAGCAAACCTACCTGCAGTAAAGTTAACCGATTTTTCACACCTAACCTAACTGTAAAGTTTAATATGGTTCTACACAATCAAGAACTTTATTTGCAACCAAATCATCTTAATTAATTACTGTCCACTCCAAGACAGACGTCACGTCAACCTCCCTATGGACCAAGAGGCTGCGACCGCCTCCAGCAGACAGCATCATCACTACACCGCACCCCTGGGATCACAGGTCTCAAGGGCAGGAAGAATATTACAAGTCTGTGCGCCGCCCTCAGACGCCATCTTCTCTGTGGAGATGGGGAATACTTTATTCCTCCGTTTAAAACGACAGCAAATGTTTCTCAGTGCGGTAATTGTGTCTGCAAGAAATTTTCTAAACCACACTCTTTTTATTTATTTTCGGTGTCTTGGTACTGTTCTCAGTGCACAGGTCGTTATCAAGGGAGTCCTTCCGTGTCGTTCCTTCGAAATTACTTAACTGGTAGTCATCTAAAAAAATAATATCGTTTGTGTTATCTTCATGAGACCTTCCTTCCTTTATGGTGTCTTCTCGTTGATCTTCATTAGTTATCGGCGGGTAATATTCGTATCCAGGTAGTACGTTAATTTCATCCCAATTTCTTTGCAAATAGGCGAAAGGTGCGGGGAGATTGCACTAATCCAGGTCTCGGAAAAAATTATGTTTCATATCATGCGCGAGCGAGGTCGCTTTTGTCTACACGCAGGCGTAGTATAGGGAATTAAATGCTAAATTCGGACAAAGATCTCTGTCATTTTTCGTGGTAGCATTTTCAACTAAATATTTTTTGTTAGAGATTTGTTCCAGATTTGTAAACTGTTCAAATTGTAATTTTTTTTTAATTTTAAATGCAATTTTTCATTATTTATAAAATTTAAACCACCATAGATTTCAGGCAACAAACTGTATCGAAATAAAGACGGTTTACAAGCATCCAGTATACACAGACAAGAATGAAAGTCCGTGGTGGCACTGGCTTATATGTCTTAACAAGGACGTTATAGCTTGAAATTGTATGAAGTAGCCTGATTTGGCGAGATGTCGTGGATAGATGCAGGGGCGGCGCAGCTCTTGCCTCCCAGGTTCAGTATTAGTCGTGACTCGTACGCAGTGTTGTGCTGTGTGCTTGTGCTGTGATAGTGACAAACAAAAATAAAGCTTCTGAATCTCGGCGGAAGTCGGCAAGAAGAAAAACCAAACGTTATTATTTGGCATCAGGCTGAAATTCACAGTACTGTATGCACTAGAGCCGGCGTCATTTCTCCATTGGCTGCTGCATAGATGTTAAGACACCCCCCTCTCTGACTGAACTAAACGTGATTGGGACACACAATTGTGAAGTGTTCCTATATTA
Organism: Dryococelus australis; assembly: GCA_029891345.1. NCBI lineage: Eukaryota > Metazoa > Arthropoda > Insecta > Phasmatodea > Phasmatidae > Dryococelus > Dryococelus australis. The sequence continues at coordinate 71,093,326 of CM057004.1, read as the reverse complement.
CATCCTATATTCACATTAAGTATGGTCCAATGACAAACGTATTTGCAAAGGTACATGTGTTTCAAGTTTATCATGTCTCTACACATATAGTATAAATTTTCGCCTTTTAATTGACAGTTTTCTGTGTTGTTCTTTAGGCATGTTTCATCGAGTAACTATTTCACTAGGGTGGAATTACCAAATGTTTAATATTACTGTGACTGCACTACACTTTAGTAGTGACAATTTAAGTTAGGTTTCAGGCCTATCCTGCAATATTCGTTGGTATAGGTATACTCCTCCCACATGTCCATTTGTGCTACAAGCTAAGAGCTACATTTGCGTTCTGGCATGAAATAAACTGTCCGGGCTGCAAGTAATTGTCCCTCATTTAAATTGTAGTTCATCCGGCTTTTACAGCTATGATATTCATTTGCACTTTAAAAAAGTCGTGTGCTTTCCAACGTACGTTGTTCATATGTGAAAAGATTGTTCTTTTAATGTTATGGCATTGCCTCCTTTAATTTTTTTAAGGCATACTTCGAAGTTGTCCAAAGTATTTGAGTAATTGCAGTCAATGTTTCAAATTTCATTGCAGTCTGTCTGAAAATTTCATAAACCTGAGAATTTCATAAACCTTCTCTTAAACAACTTTATTTGAATCTTGTCTTTCCGGGTACGTTCTGAAAGTACTGAGCGTCAATTAAAACTTGTGTATTGTTCTGCACAGTTCAAAATGTTTATTTTATACAAGAACAAACGTTTGCTGTGATCTCGTAAGGGTTCTCTTTCCTCCAGTACACTATTTAAAATACGCGTACGTTATTGTAACTAGAATAACTTGATTTTTATCTGAGTTTAAGTCAAATTTTTTAGTATGGTTGTGTGTGTATGAGCGTGACGTATCAGTTAATTATAGTGTTATAGAATAGTCCGAGTGAAGAAACGTGATTTCACGGAATGCCATCTATCCATAGAAGCTGTTAAAAGTTTGACAGGATTGTTGAAAACTCTGTCGACTTTCCATAACTTGCCGCCGTCTAGCACGTTTTTGTTTTCAACCAGTCCTGCCCGCTAGAACCAAATATACCTACTAATACATATCTTTTGAATTGTTACGAGAATACCTCGTGTTCACTTTAATAGCCTCCGAAACGTGAAGTTTTTCTCTGGCAAGTTTTCAATTAATTCATAATACTATTCACAGGTTGGGCACCGGTTGTTGCATTTCACTTTGAATTATAACTTTGAAATTAAATCTATTCAAATATTATATTTTACTCCTCCTTCTCCTCCAACGACATTTGACAAGGGGCCGCGGGGGCCAAGCGGTTAGCTCACTCGCCTCCTACCAAGGCGAACCGGATGCAATCCCCGGCCGGGTCACCGGACTTTCGCATGTGGGAATCGTGTCGGGATGCTGCTGGATTGCGGGTTTTCTCGGAGATCTCCCATTTCCCCCGCGCTTCTACTCCGACGATGCTCCATACTCACCTTGCTTCACCCTCATCGGCTCTCAAGATATCGATTTCAAGAGCCGCCCAAATCTCTTCACTCGCTCATTAAAAGGCCCACTCGGAAACACAAGTGGGGGGAAAAAAAAAACAGTGTTCTTTGTCGTTCAAGAGCCAAACGTCTTTTCCTATATTTTGATGAGATTTTGTTGCTTCCTTACATGATCACTTGATAAAAATACCAAACCATTCCAAAAAATAACATGTGCCATGGTTTTAAAGGTATCAGTGAGAATTTTAATTTTAAAAGATTGATTCTTATAAGTTTCAACAGTTACTTTGGCACAAAGTTTTGTTTTAGCTAAAAAGTCGCAGATGTGTCAAGTTGTAGTTTCTTTGAAATAAAACACTCAGTTTACCTGTGATAACTGTTTATATTTGACTACTTTGACTTTACATTTTATCTAAAAACTTAAAATTGAAATAAGGTTGAAGCAATCAAAACCTATTACCACAAAAATATTCTTTTGACATTCTTGTAACATAGGACATTTATTTTGTAGCTGTAGCTTAATGTATTAATTTTTGTTCAGTTTTGAGATTCATGCGGAAATAAAATATAAATTTTAAATTCACACAGTTCTTTTTATTAGTTCTATTAAGTTAATGTTCAACAATTTTCATTATTTTTACAGACTGTTATTTTACATCACAACAAAAAGTTATATGCTAAAAAAATCAAGGAAATAATTTTTCGAATCTAAAACACTTGTGAGGCTGCTGGTTTACTGCGAAATTGCCACACCTCAGGATCATGTTGTAGTAGTCAAATAATATTGTCACTAACGTGTGTACATAAATGTCTCTTAGAGTCTAGACAGTGTACATTTTTGTGAACATTTTTGTCTAGCAATAATTATAACCACTGTCTAAAAACGAGCCTTTTTTATGAAGAAATTGTACAATAATTATTTTTGATTTTTTTTAACGTACAAATTTCAAATTAGGTTTTCTAAATTAAAGTGCAAGATTTGGCCCTTTACTATCGCGAAAAATATAATTCTAATTGCTGTTCTTCCAAATCAGTAGTGAACAAAATATTGGACATTCTCTGAAGTATAACTAAAATTCTAATTGCTGTGCTTCCAAATCAGTAGTGAACAAAATATTGGACATTCTCTGAAGTATAACTAAAATTCTAATTGCTGTGCTTCCAAATCAGTAGTGAACAAAATATTGGACATTCTCTGAAGTATAACTAAAAATAATATAGTAAAAAAAATTTTTTTATACATATTATACGACTTGAATTGTTTCATTAAATATAATGTGCAATTTTTAATTAATTTTAAATATACAAATATAGCATAGAATAATGACCCTAATCGTGGCAAAGGACAATAGTTGATGTCTTCCATTCGTGCCAAGTCACTTCTGCTGAGAATACATTTAAACAAATTAGGTAGATTATCCTGTTATTTGTTATTTTCTAAACTAATTTATTTCGCGAATAAGTATACTTCATTAGAATGTGATACGATATTTTTTCCCTTTTCTTTCCTGCAACCTGTAATCTTCAATTTGGGGACAATTATTATTTATTTATTTTTGTCATAAAATAGTAATTGGCGTAATAATTACACCGAGTGCCCAAGAAATTACTCCTATAGCAAGGTAACGTATGCACGTGACGGGAAATTTAAAAATGCGCTGAAAAAGTAAACTAGAGAGGTATTTTTAATGTGCTGAGTAAACCGTTTCAGTCACAGAACAAATTATATTTGAAAGTGTATTACTACTAGCATAACGCTCTGCAATACATCGCTCACCAATAAACATGTGATTGTTCTTGTTTTTGGCAGCAGTTGTTTACGGGACTGTGGAATATAGTTTCATCAATTTATGGCATATTCCATTCGCGGTCTCATGGAAACAAAACTTAACCGAGTCCAGAAAATTATAAGAAGGGGACAACGCACTGCATTCGTGCGCACTCAGTGTTGTCATATTTTGAACAAGCACTATTTTTTACTAGGCGGTACCAACACGCATATTTTATCTCTATTTTCATTCATTTTAATTATAAATTAAATATTTTAATGTATAGATAAAGTATAAGTAAAAGTTATATTTAACCAAAAATAATTAACTTTTAAGTTACCAGATGTTTGAAATATGACATTTAGGAACGGTGGTACAAAACTTTTTTGAACTCACCGAGATGAAACGGCGTCCACGGGTCTTGGCGTTGGCAGATCGGCAGGAACTGTCTCAACGAACACAATGCGTTTGTTCCTCGATCCTAAGGAACTATGAATCACTTGCAGACAACCCGGCTGGTTTGTTTTACGGGTTCTAGCGGCAAGACTTTGCGCTTGGACCTCTTATCTTTTATTTACAACGGTTTTCCAAGTGACCTCCATAGTTAAGCTCTCTATAAGTACTAGATGGTCTGAGTTCGGATTTCAGGCGAGGTAGATACTTTATATTGCACTTTACATTAGTTATGAGCAGATGTTTTGATACCTGACGAAACAGTGGAGTACATGTTTCTCTAGAACTTTCGGGTGTCGGGCAAAATTTCAAGTACGTTAAAGATAAAAATATTTCGAAATCAAAAACATAAAATTAAGGAAATTATTCTTTATTTTAGTTGTACACGACATATTACTTCTAGTCCCCACGGGTAGCATAGCAATAATGTGCTGATGAATGGAACTACGTAGCTGGTACAATATCAAGCCGTGAAAAACGTTTAACACTGACAATGCCAATCTCATTCACAGATCATTTTTATTGTTATAATTTATCAGGTGTTGAAATTGCAGCTGGTTTTCAAACTAACATTTTATCTCGGTATGCATGGGCATTAAGAACTTAAACTAGCAAACACGTTTCGTCGAAAGACTTTTGTATATTTAAAAAAAAAATGATTATATTTTATTTTTCTCATTGTAAACGTATATTAATGTGATGTGTTACTATTTTATAATGTAAAAGCGGGTTACGAGAAGAATATACACTTGTGTATACAAAAATACAAGTATTGTCAACACACTACTGTTATATTGCATAGGTCAGAAAGTCTCTATTTAATTAGATATAAGTATTTACATGATCCTAAATTCAACTCCAAGCTGAAAGCAATTAAATTACGTGGATTCGAAATAAATAAACAGTTGCCATTAATAACATAAACATGTAAAAAGCAATCTAAAGAAACTCGACTAAAAGTAAAAAATTGTAAAAAAACTATGATTTGCCTAACACCATTACATAATTACCACGGCTCTTGAAATACTGTTAATCTGGTATTCTGGTTTTCGACAGCCACAACTCCTTTCCTTAACGATAAGTTTTTACCGAATTTGTAGCTCTCGGTTAGAAATGTGGGTTAGAATACACCGACTTAAAACAATCTGTAACAATTGACCGTTCACAGAAAAATGGGAAACAGCCATTTTCAACACGAAGCAGAACTTGAGTAAACAGATGATAACATAGTCAACTGATAAGAAGTAACTCAGTAACGTGTATACATATCCGACCATTCAGTAATTAAATCACTTACGGGGAGTCATTTTAAATTTACGATTTACTCTCTCATTATTAGCAGCACATTGAAGATATCTGTGCGCCTGCAAGTTTAGTGATATGCAAACATGTACACTTTCAAGTACAGCTTGTTGTATAAAACCTGGGATGAGTTCATAATTCCTTTCAGATGCCGAATTTTGCATAGTTGTTCACGGTAAAGTGAGCACTTTTCAGGCCCCAGTTAATTTTTTATTCAGCCATTTTCTATCCTGTAACCTAATTTTAAATAAATACTGCCATGTAAGTAACAAACACAGTATATATATATATATATATATATATATATATATATATATATATATATATATATATATATATATATATATATATATATATATTCCACCGCACTCGGAAGTTAACGTGTAAGACCTAAATAAAAAATATTTACTGACTATTATTCCAAATGAGGGGGGTTTACAAAAGTTCTCACTTGATCGTGAATAGCCTATTCTCATATGCAAGTGTTTCTTTTGGTCAAGACATCAATGCAAACAGTCTCCGCGTTAGGTAGAATATGAAACGAATTTGATTTTCATGTTTTTCATCCAGTAATCTAGTAATATATTTTCTAGTTAAACTGTCCCATATTCTGCCGTTTTATCTGACAAAGTACTATCTTCGGAGGAAAATATCTTATACAGATTACACACGCATGAAGGAAATGCAATCCAAACAGTTTCTAAGACTTTCGTATCCACTGGCCGATGGTGAAGACGAAGACGCTTGTCAGATATTATTCGTGCCTTGTATAAGTGGCCCCGCTACTTTTATTTATACAGACAAAGTTAACAAGGGTGCAGGCGGCTGTCTGCCACGTATCCTCACAAATGTTGACTGTTTCGTCGAAAACCGTTCGCCTGAGAGTTACACAGAGTTCACGTTATTTTGTACATGAGTGTAAACATGATAATGACGTTAATGAAAGCAATCAACATCCAATGGTTACACACATTTGTTGGATAATAACATGGCACCCTCAATTTTCTTAATGGATGGGGATGATATTACCCAATAACCGTTCACAGATTTCAGATCTCTAGTCAAGACAACGGCAGTCACGGACTTGTTCTTTCATCTCAAGTAGGTTCTATAATTTTGAATTCAAACCATTTGCAATATCGATTTTCGAGTGCATCTACATCACTTACGAGTTACTGTACTGTGATATATAGGTCTTAACAATTTTTTTCTATACTAATTTGCATAGTCTTACAGGAAGATCTCTCCCCCAGCAGTCGGTAGGATCGAACTCACGCTTTCCCAAATTCGAGTAAATCCGCTACTGCAAGACCAGGCATTCTCCACGTGTTTCCGAATAACGCAGCCTGGAGTTTATGATCCTCAATTAACACGTTCCTGGCGAATACTGCTTACAGCAGTGATACGTATATGATGATCTCATGAATATCACTACTTATAGGCTTTTATGGTAAACTGAGCACATTTGAAAGCCCTGCTTAAGATCTACTTGCATGCATGTCGTGTAATCTTCCGCCTTATGTAAAATTAACACTACCACGGGCCTCATCATTTTATTCTTGCGTCGGTCAAGTGAAACTGTGAAAATATTAGAAAAGTAAAGATTTGATAAGTCTGCTCACGTTTACACCTCGATGCATTAAGAAAAGAAACGGAAAGCGAAAGAAGTTACTTAAGTTATCACAAGTGGTTACCTAATACTTTATATTCGACGTTAAGATATGTAACTATTTTCCCTCCATCGTTACCAACTTTACTGGACGTGTGTCACTCAGTAAACCTGTTAAAATATATGCAGTTTGGAGCGGTGATTTTTTTCTAAGGCTGATTTCAAAAGTGCTCACTTTATCGCGAACAGCCTTTAATAACACATTACAAAATGAAATATGTTGGAAAGATTTTTCTTATACTATGTCTCTTGGTCTGTTATAAGATAGTCGACGATACACCAAGGATGATGTTAGAAAAACCACTACGAACGTTTCTGTAAGGTTTGTGGGTTTTATCAGGGTTCTCCCGTTTTTTGTATAATTTCATTATACTGCTTCTCCATCTTCAGATAGCTTCAATGCCATGGTGTCAAGAGTGAAGTGAAGTGATGTGAAGAGATTTGGGCGGCCCTTAACAGCGAGGTCTTGAGAGCCGATGAGGGTGATTGACGTGAATATGGAGCGGCGCCGGAATCAAGGGGCGGGGGAAACGGGCGACCCCCGAGAAAACCCGCCGACCAACGGCGACCCACTTGCTAAAATCGGGTGACCCGGCTGGGGATTGAACCCGGTTCGCTTTGGTGGGAGGCGAGCGTGCTAACCGCTCAGCCACCGCGGCCCCAGGTGTTTAGGACTCTCCCAGATCACTAACACTCGTTTGTACAAAGATAGAACATACATGATGCCACATAGCAACTCTTCTTCCAAGTCTTCTGTCTAGAAATAAACGTAGAATTCCACGAGAATTTGTCAGTGAGATGTTAATGAGTAAATTGGCCGAATGTGAAAGATTTACTTGTTGCAAAGAGCAAGTCTGTCTCTGAATCGTGCAGTGTTACATAGGGATTTAATTTTAAAATTATCTCTTATTGATTTTATTCAAATGTTTACTTTCCAGCAAAAAGCTAAAAACAGCCAACATTAAATTTAATTGAATGTAATTTAAAATTTGAATTCCATAGTGGGGCATACCTGTGAAAACTATACTGAAGAGGTGTAGTGATAAATAATTTATTTCATAAAATTTTACTATATCTCAGTTTTTATTTTCACGTGAATGGCAGGCAAATAAGTCTCACATGGTTGTGTATACGATAGTAATAGTTTATTAATTTTGAATTACAATAAATCGACATTTAATCCATTGGTTGTTCCGAACGATGGGTATAGTCTGTTCGAGGTAAGCTGAGCACTTTTGAGATCACTGCTTAAGCTGCACTTGTATGCTTATTCCGTATTCTTCCGCCATATGCAAAACTAGCATTGCCATGGATCAGATCTCTTTATTCATGCATCAGTCAAGTGAAAATGCCAAATTGCTAGCAAAGTAAATATTTTACCAATTTGATAATTATTATGTTTAAACAGCAGAGATCAGAATAAATAATTCCACTATATAAAAATGTTTATCTAAGAATTTTAATTCTATGTAAGGGGATGGAACTACTTTCACTCCGTCGTTACCAACATGACTGGGCGTCTGCCAGTCAGTTTTACCACCCGTTAAGATACACGCAGGTAAATATTAATTTCTGTAAAGCATATTTCACACTAAGAGAGAGAGGTTTCCTTTGCACTCATATTTGTATCATCTAATGAGTTTTTATAAAATATCTTGCCCACAATACATTTCTTGCAATTTTCAAATCAGCATAACACCAAAAACATATTTTACCCCATTTCAAAAGTGCTCGAATAACCGTAAACAGCCTATAAGGTCCATGCTTACGGAATTGTATGATGTATTATGACATTTATGTGCGTGTATGACATGATACAGTTCATTGTTCATTTCTGTGCTACATGAGACGACGTGATCTGCTTAACGTGGTTGCCTGGTGCGTGGCAGGGTTTAGTGAAAGCTGTTGGTTTCACACACTAAATGATTTTAAGGCGTGTCTCGATCAACTTTCATGATTTCGCTTCCAAACAAAAATCACTTCGTCCGTCCATATTTTCCCGGCCCACATTTCTACAATATGTTTCTTATACAATTTTGAATTTCCTGAAAATTGCGGGTAGATTAATATTTATAGATTCGACAAAAACACAAGGGCTAGGGATGTTGGGGGGAAATATCCCTACGTTGAAATTACGATATTATATCAACAGTATATCCATATAAATAATCGATATATTTCAACGATATTTTATTGAGATCAATATATTTTTCCAGGTACTGGACAAAAATATTTTATAAATTAATTTTTAATAAGCTCTGTTTTGAATACAAAATTGAATATAAAAAATTGCAATGTTTACTTTGGCAACATGCACCAAAAACTGGCGCCTCATATTTCTGCAAAGCCTCGTGTACTCAATATGTAATATGCCAAGCAATTTTACATTTGTCAAGTCCTTCATTACATTAAATGTCAGATTCCAATGTACCGAAAAATTTATATTTTTCTTTCGATATATCGTTTCGTAAAACAATACTTTTATAAATAACCAATATAAATAATATAAATAGATTTTTCTCCGACATCAACATCCCTAACATCTAGACTACACGAAGTTTTTTTTTTTTTTGTTTCGAAGCGAAATTGCGAAAGATGGCTGAGACTCGCATGAAATAATTTAAATTGTAAACCCTAGCCATTCCCTCGGCCGGTGTTGTACCAGGAAACGCCCATGAGTGTGTCGGATACCAAATAATTAGTTATTGTTCAACTTGTATGCAATTGTAAGTAATGCCATTTTCCTCGAATAAAGAATATTTACACTTTATATATTTTTTAAATAATTTGATGGTTAAATCCTAAATGTTTTCCGAGTTTCGCCGTAGCCAAAATAACAAATACTAACTGAGATGTACTATTGAAAAAATTTACAACGTAATCTAATTCCGTGGGCTGCCACGTGAATTATATGTAATCAGCAAATAGCAGTTCGTACATAAAAAAATGTTAAAAATATTAAAATAACATGTTTTTTTGCATATAGTATATGGCTTGTTATTTGATGATTTCATGTGTGTCAAGCTGTAGCTCATAGGATTATTTAACTATGTAAATTCTTTCATCTGTAGGACTTAGTATTTGTTGATCCGGTTGCAACAAAACAGAACAATCGTGTATTTGACATTAAATTATTCACAAATATTTTTATTCGAGGAAAATGGCAGCACGTACAATGCGTACGGGTTGGACAATGTTTGACGGGAATACAAAATTATAGTTTTTTTTTTTTTTTTGCGGGGTCCGGGAGTTTTACTGAGTGGCTGTTCTCAGTAGAGTTGGTTGCGGGGGAAAACTGAGATGTAGGAGACGCGTGGCATCCCCTTGTCGCCGACGACGACAGGACGGAACTCCTTGCCGAGGGTGATGTGCTTCTTGTCGGAGAACGCGTTGCTGTTGGAGCCCGCCTTATGCTGGACCGACACTGTGCTGTTCTTCTTGCGCTTGTAGTAGAAGATCTCGCCCGCCAGCGTCACCATCGCCAGGGCCAGCCCGAACAGCGTGGCGATGAACACGCCGCCTGTGGGAACCAATGGGAGGTCACCTTGTCTCTTGGCGGGCACGATAAACATGACGAGGCCTGTCCGCCAAATTGAGACGCCCAAAACATTGGAAACCCTACTAAATTAAAAAATATTTTATAATTCTACGTCTTACAGTTCCGTATGACCATGTAGAAATTTGTTCTTTAGAAGTCACAGATATTCCAAAATTGATGTCATACTTACCCAGGGATTCTAGAGTGATTCCCTCACTGTCGTCTGTGTCAGGACACGTGCCTTTAGCAGAGGAGTTCCAGTATTTCCCTGACAATGTCTCAAAGTAGCGGTCTTTCTGAAGATCCAAGATCCTGGGGATTTTAAAACAGTGAAATTATATTATAACATTAGAGACAACATGGTATTAAGTAATATGCTACAAGGTACATACACCAAACCACGGAAAAATAAAAAATATCAATTACGTGAAGGTGTGCAAATTATATTCTGGTCAAGTTATCCTGGTAAAGTACTGACTATAAAGAATCGAACTACAAACGATTTGTCTGTTTGTGATTCTGTCAATGCATTATTTTATACCTTTACACACACTACCGCACAAATACATAAACTACGACTGTTTTTCTGTGTGTAATTTTGCCAATAATTTAATTTCGTTCATTTGCTCATACTGACCCAAGACTACACAATCAAAAGCGAATAATCAATTTAAGGTTACAGAAATTCAGCTGCACAATAAAAATGGTAGACTAATTTAGAAAACTAATTCAATTTCGTTATCAGGTAAAAACATAATTCGAAACTATGGCTGATTCTGAACAACACCGTGACAAAACTTGGAGGTATGTTGTGCGGGACGGTAAACCGATCATTTTTCAAGCGGCGACCCATGTCCTTAAAAGCATGATTTTGGCGTTGTGGGCCCTCTCCTATGGCCACGACAATCACCAGATCTGACACCTCCCAACATGTTCATTTGAGGTACTATGAAGGGTATGGTGTATGAGACTCCTGTACCATCAGAGGAGGACCTTATCGCATGAATCCACAAAGCGACTTGTTATGAAATTGGCTTAAGGCCAATTCAAACGTGAAAGAGGCTAAAGACGTAGCTGAATAATTGGTCATGATTATGTAGAGCCCAACAGTAAATGATGGGGTTTATTGAAGACGATGATCATACAATATCTAATTACGTTATTATCAATCGAGGGAGCTTAACTGGAATATCATACTGATAATTACATCTGTTAGGATTAATTACCACACGCCACTACTATTGCGATCTAACTGGAAAGTCCCCTCCTTGTTAATGTTGCCGGAGGCTGTTTCTTGTAGGCGGTTAACGACGGCCGGACATGCCCATCTCCGTAGTCTTCTCGTTGCGATGCCCCAACGACAAAGACGCCGCGACCAGTGTTACGTTGGCCTGTATCAGGCGCGTTGTTTAACCTATTCGGCCCGATTACAGTCTGGTGGAGAGGATTTCTACAACTGCCGTGATTACTGTAATCACACACGTGTCCCGGTTCAATGTTTGAAGGTGTGGTCAGGTAGGCCGTCCACCTAAGGCATGATCACTTCATAACAGCACTGTAAAAAAATTGAGGTAAAATTACCTTACAGGTAAGGGAAGCTACCTCTACATGCAAGGTAAAATTACCTCTTAAATGCAGAGTAAATTTACATAACAAGTAATGTACTTTTCCCTAATCGTACGGAAAAGTACCTGAGAAAAGTGGGGGACTAATCCCATACAACTAAGGGAATTTTAACTAAATTGTATAATGAAATTGTATTAAAAAATATTCCGGAGTATTAGTACTGTTAATTTATTTATTACCCACATACTGTGACGAGTAGTAATCGAAATCTCAACTCTAAAATCCTTGACAGTCGCTCGGGGGGGTGGGGGGGGGGGACGTGAACCATGGGCCTCTATCACGAGAGGCCTATGCGCTATTCATTACACCACAACTACAGCACGACGGTATGAATGCATATTGGCGTGTTACAAACTTGTTTCTTCCACCTGTCCTCCCACATAACTGCTAAGACAATGTTGAAGAGAAGCACGCGTCGTAAGGTAATTTTCCCATCCATTTATGGGATTTTCCATCGCTATGTACGTAAATTTTACTCCAGAGGGCGGAAATTATCCTTATATGTAAAGAGCCATGTTGGACAGCTTGTATGACTGAACAATAAAAATTAATTTAAATGTAAAAAATGTTTAAAATTCAATTACCATATAGTTACAAATTCAAATTAACGAGGAGATCCACACGTGGTAAGGTAATTTTCCCATTAATGTATGGGATTTTCAAATACCTTGCAAATGAATTTTACTCCAGAGTGCGGTAATTTTACCTTACCCGTAAGGGAAACTATGTTTCCCCCACCAGTTTGCGAATATTACCCGACGTTTGTCAGGTAATTTCCCCAATATTTCTTTACAGTGAGATTACTGTGCGTACAACCACATGTGCGTCAATCACTGCAGCGCCGATGTCGGCTCTTAATCAAGTAGGGAGTCGACAAATAGAACCACTTTTGTAGTTAATTGCACGATGTGGTGCTCCGTTGGGTTGGAGGTGGTTTCGTGACACAATGTGGAACGACACTCATCACCAGATTCTAAGTGTTGTCAGACCTTGACGCCCCACAGTGCCGAAACCGTGCTTTTCCTGACATAGGTCCCCTCTTGAGAAAGGGTCGTTTTGCCGTTCCAAATAACATACGCTCTAGGTGTTGTTTTTAATCACTTGTTATAGCCAAGGGTCAATTATTAACGATATTTTACTTATATAAAATTGCATTAGAAACAAGAAAAAAATAATTTAATTAAAATCGCTGACTTTGTTACATAACATTCTAGGTTATATTATGTTCAATAAATTCCCATAATCTGGTAATCCGGTTTATCAACAGTTATTTTGAAAAAAAAAAAAATCATAAGAACACCACATACGTAGAGATTTGCGTGCCCAATGTTAGAACAGGTCTGGACGTAGGCCTGAGCCCTTAGGAACCAGCTGCCCTAGTTCTGCAAAAATTGTAGCGCTGCGAGCATATAGGGTATCTTCCTATGTGTCAAATGAAAGATTTTCTGAGCTGATAGCAATGAAGATGGAGAACCATAAATGAAATTTATAGACTAATACGTACATAAAATATTTTATTTTTCTGGAATCTTTATAAGCACAGACTAATGGTGGGAAACTTGCATTGTCTAAAAAAGGAACAAGGTTACACGTGTTATTACGAGCATTTATTTTGATTAATAATACCAGCATAATATAGATGCAATTTGCTAACGCTTTGAAAGAAATATTAAGCATATTTTGTTCAAAAATCAGTCTGATAAGACACAAGCACACGAACGTGGAATGAACTACACTATATAAATTTTTCTGGTGAACTTTCTAAAATGTAATGGAAGTTTTTAACCTATACACCGTATGGAAATAATACCACAAGTAGGACTGCAAATATAGGAATGTTAAGCGTCGATACTATACAAGGTTGGAGACTTCCCTACGCATTTACCGAGAGAGGTGGCGCAGCGGTAACTCACTTGAATCGCATTCGGGAGGACCCGGGTTCGATTCCTGGTCTGGCCACCCTGATTTCGGCTTTCCATGGTTTTCCGAAATCGCTCCAGGCGATTGCTGGGATGGGTCCCTAACAAGGACTATGGCCGATTACTTCCCCAATCTCTCTTCCCTGCGCAACTTGTACCGTCCCTAATGAACTCGCTGTCGACGAGACGTTAAGCCCAACTAGATACCTACCTACCCTACGCATTTGACTGTTATTGTGCCAGTTTAGGAATGGTACCATGGATGCATGGGAGAATCTTTTACCATTCGAACTTTCTCGCTATTCGTATACATTGATGTACTAACTTTAGGATCAACCTCTTAGAGTGTAAATTAGCCAATAGGGGGCCAAGTTTTCCATACTAAAAGAATAGAAGAACGCCAAGACCTGTCGTTTTAAGGCCGTGTGTGAGCGGGGTGCAGAGTCAAATGGACTCTCAGAGGTGATACTGATAGGATCACGTGATGTGGCATCACAACTAGATGCAAGGCACTGAACTGACGAGTGGACTTTTCGCCGTACAGCGACAACCATGGCAATTAGGGCTAATGCATAAAATTTTACTGGTTTTTAAACTGTAGCATAATTTTTAAGTAGCATACGTTATAGTTTCGCACGCATCCTTTGTAATGTTGCAGGAAAAAAAGTATTAAAATATATTTTTCTTTTATAGCTATATAATAAAATAGTGTTTCGACTATACAATGGATATTTGAAAGTTAAATTCCTACACTGTGTGAAACTTGTGTTTTTTCTTAATTATATATAGTTTCGAATTTGTGTAGTGTTTTCTTATAAAAACACTTTTTTTTTTAAAAAAACGCAGCACTAGTCATTAAAAATTCATTATTTCATATCTGTATGAAATTCCAATCAAATATTTTTACTTACTACAGTTATTATAGCCCATTCACGATTATTTACAACTTGTCTGAAACCTTGTTCTACTTCCAGCAGAAGTTCTTCCTCCTCGCGCGCGCAGAAACAGCTTAACCAAGTCGAGGTTTCTTCTACTACAGGTTGGGGAGATCAATGTTAGAAGTTTGCCAACCGTAAGTTTTCCCCCCTAGATAATCGCTAGTGTCGACAATTATCCAGATTTTCTCTATTTTCTACGTTAAAAAAAAAAAAAAAACAGAATAATTGTAATAATCATAAATGAAAAACATAAAATAACTTCATAACTAAGTAAAATCTTTCTTTGTTATTATTCACGTAGCTTAAAATTTTAAGGAAATTGAGCACCTAGTGGCAGAAATTTTCTCAGTGCCAAACTCTCCATTAAGTCATAACTTTTTGTTCCTAACCTCAGTAGAATAAGCTTTAACCAAGTCTATAAAATAACACCAAAGGGATAATCCACAGTATTCGTGGGCACTTAGTTTTATCATATTCTCCACGAGAATTATATCTTACTAGCCATTACCAACATAACTATCTTCTCTCTGTTTTTATTCATATTAATTAAAAATGAAATATTATAATTTATTGACAAAATATTAGTAAAAGTTCAATTTAACTACAAATATGATAATTTTATTTTAACAAAAGTTTAAAACGCCTTTATACATTATACCAAATGTAATAACAATGAAAAAATATATTTGACCGAAAAGGAACAATTATTATAATAATACTGTCTTTTTCGAAAACTTTGTCATTATTTTTTGCCTACAAATTCTCTTTCTCTCTCGCCATGTTGGTATACCTTCTACTTATCTCCAGCTGCAGGTGGCTGCCCTGCTGGACTGCTATAGCGTACGGTTGCTCTGCGAACATCTCGCCGACTTCAGTCAGGTTGCAGTTGCGGGAGACCTCGTAACGGATTTGCGCCGCGTCATGGATGAAAGCAAATTTGCCATCTTCCTCAGCGATCACCTGTTTCACAAAGACACTGTATCAGGTCAAATTCTTTTACATTGAATTTTTTTATGGTGTATAATTCTCATTGCGGGTCTCAATGGCTCAGCTGTCAGAACATCCGCATTCCCGCCGCGTCAAAACGGACTCAACTACCGCTAGCGGGTCACGCCAGTTTTTCCTCACGTGGGAAATGCAGTGGACATTGCCGTTGTTCTGTGGATTTTCTCGTGGTGCATATACTTCCCCCACCATTGCTTTCCACATCTGCTTCATATCTACCTAACTTCAACCCATCATTCCTCAGCTGTTAAGCTTCGTCCAGTTCCCTCATACGCGCGCTTATAACGTTTACTGCGGGTAAGAAGAGTAATGAAAGACAAATATAGGAAATAGGAAAGTATTAAATTACGCGGGACACAAATATTTCACATCGAAAATAATATGTTTTTCTTTTACGATGATAACATACTAGCCTGGTAATTATCGTCCGTAAAATTAACATGCCCAGGTGTTCGAGGTGGTCAAAAAAATTTAATGTATGTTTGCTAATTATTATTTGTACTTTGAGAGCACGCTTGAGGTTGTTTGTAGTCTACGATTCACATGTTACTGGTTTATAATTGTCGATAGCTATTTATAAGTAAAAATTTTCACTATACATTTTGTACCATCCATACTTTCTGTGGAATTATCTGAAGAACAAAGAACAACCTGACTTAATGCCACACAAACTAAGACCTGTAAAATTCCATTTAAGTGGAATTTGAAGCAATGGAACTGTTAAAAATCAGATCAGACATAATGAGATATAACGTGGCCCTCAAAGCTTATTCTTGAATGCTAAACAGGAAGACATATTCTGTTTTCGGCAATAGTTTTCTGCTGTTTATGGTCATTTCCTTCAAGTGGCGAAGCTATAAAAATCATATTCTGAAGCCTTAAAACGTACACTTTTATGATTTTTTCTTACTTTCAATTCTTCATCGAAGTAATTGAAAGATTTCATCTACTGTTCTGTAGTACATTGCTGGTGTGGTAATACGATCTAAAGGCTGTTCACGATAAAGTGAGCACTTTTGAAATTAACCTTAGAAAACTGTCACTGCCACTACCTGCATATATTTTAACGGGCGCAATGAGTGACATGTGCCCAGTAAAGTTAGTAACGATGATGGGGAAAGTAGTTCCATATATTAACGTCGAACAAAAAGTGTTAGGTAACCATTTGTGACAACTTAAATTATTTCTCTAGCTTTCTGTATTTTTTTAATGCGTCGAAGTGTAAAAATGAGCAGATTTGTACAGTATTTACTTTCCTAATAATTTCACAGTTTCACTTGACCGACGCGTGAATAAAGTGATGAGGCCTATGGCAATGTTAATTTTACATAAGGCGGAAGAACACACAACGTACATTCAAGTAGATATTAACTAAGCAAGGCTTTCAAAAGTGCTCATTTTACGGTGAACAGCCTATACTTACCTTTTGGAAACCAACAGTGGCGTTCTCCACAGGTCCAGCTTGTGTGATGGCTTGCAGGATATGGCCATACTGTTCTTTGATTGGGTAGTCCCACACTCGATACTTAGACTGGTCGCTCGAACTGTTTAACGTTATGTCCTTCCACACGCTGCACAGAAAAAAACATACAATTTACCTGAACCATAACCGGCAATTTTGTTTTTTATCTGCTGCGTAAAACTTTTACTTACTAGTCGTCCGAAACGGTAACAATAATTTTCAACTCCACATAAAAAAAATTATGGGATTTTTTTGGATCCTCATGTTAATTGTAACTGTACCCAAATTAAAATTTACGTACGCTGCCATAGTCTAACAACTAATATTATTACTTTAAAAAAAAATTGCTACATTAAATCTTTCTTGGTTGATTAGATATAGTGAATTCTGACGCTTCCAAACTGAGACAATTGCATCTCATAACGACTTTGATCATCGGTTAGACAACGGAGCATGATTATAAATTTATAAATGGCTACAGTAGAAATATGAAAAGAAAAAATTGTGAGTGATATTGCCTAGGATAGAAAAATAGACATTATACCATTTCGTTGTACAGCAAATTTCCCAATATAAATGTGACATATTTAAAGAAAGAGCTCGAAACATGAATTGTATTGACATGAATTTGTTTAAATGAATGACAATTATTTAGAGACACGTTAAACTTGTTTTGGGTTATGCCACAATGCGAGACATCTAAATAATTGGTATTCATTATTGATAGTGCATTAATTTCAGTAAGTGCGATAAAGGCTGTTTACGGTAAACTGAGCAATTTTGAAAGCCATGCTTAAGAAATACTTGTATTAGCGTTGTGTATCCTTCCACCATATGTAACGTTAAAATTGCCACGGAACTGAACACTTCATTCATGTTTTCGTGAAGTGAAATTGTAAAATAATTATAAAAATTAATAATTAACAAATTTGCGTATTATTACACTTATTTACATTAAAAATACAGCAAGCAAAATAAATTATTTCAGTCGTCATAAATATTTACCTGACAGTTTCAATTGAACGTTAAGGCATGAAACTGTTTTCCATCCGACGCTAACAACTTTACTAGGAGCATGCCAGTGTCAGTGTGCCCGTCAAAATACTATATACAGGAGTAAGGTCCAGCGAAATATATACCGGAGTAAGGGACAGCGAAATATAAACAGTAGTAAGGGTCAGCGAAATATATATATATATATATATATATATATATATATAGGAGTAAGGGGCAGCTAAATATATACAGGAGTAAGGGACAGCGAAATATATACAGGAGTAAGGGGCAGCGAAATATATATAGGAGTAAGGGACAGCGAAATATATACAGGAGTAAGGGGCAGCGAAATATATATAGGAGTAAGGGGCAGCGAAATACATACAGAAGTAAGGGGCAGCGAGATTTTTCAAAGGTTGATTTCAAAGGTGCTCAGTTAAACATAAATAGCCCTCGCTAGATGAGACTGCTCACTTGTAAAGTACATCTTCGGCGTTCTTCATGTTTTTGAAGTAATCGTGAGTGCCGGAGTTCTTGACGACAGTGTAGTTGATCCTCGATTGCTTAGCCAGTTGCTCCAGGGAGGCCACGGGAGACTGAAACACAAGGAAAGGCACTTAGCAAACTGCATACCAGTCAACGATTTATTTGAAGAAAAAAAAAATTGCCAACATCGCTTATCTACTGGATTAGTATGAAACAAAACAGTTCTTCTATCAAATTTCCTTACATTTTAAACGGCTGGACATTACTACAGACTGTGGAAAATTGGTGTCCGTGCTTCAACATCTTTATTCGCCATATCTGGCATTGCTTGACTTCTACTTGTTATCCAAAGTGAAGTCCTTGTATACTCGAGGGCACTGGGCCGCGAAAGTTGTTAATGGAGATACCGTCATGCTTAAATATACGGTGAAAGAAGGACAGAGCGCGGGCGCGGTAAATAGTATGTGTGTGTGTGTGTGTGTGTGTGTGTGTGTGTGTGTGTGTGTGTGTGTGTGTGTGTGTGTGTGAGTGTGTGTGTGTGTGTGTGTGTGTGTGTGTGTGTGTGTGTGTGTGTGTGTGTGTGTGTGTGTGTGTGTGTGTGTGTGTGTGAGAGAGAGAAGTTTAGTATAATTTCGTTCAGTTTTTCGGACAGCATTGTGGTTTCAAATTTACAAAGTTCCCGGTGGACCCTGAAGATCAAAGAGCCGATTTAGCTTTTGCTTTTTGCAGGGGTTAAATGTAACGGTTAGAAAGTAGCGCTCTACGTGCGACCTTTTAATAGGTATCGACCACCTATAGAGGGGAGGATTGAGAGGCCAGCGCCAGTTCCATCGGGAACTTTGTTAGCCAAATTGAAAAGAGCATTGGAATAAATGCATTTAGACGCTTTTGGTGAGTCGAATAGAATAAACGGCACACACGCCTGTTGATGAGGGCGAGAGATCACGAGCTGCAGCACTTGTTTGAAGAGTGGAATATCTGTATGCAGCTCTGTGCAGATAGCGGAGAGAGATATGAAGGAGATCAAAGGCACGTCACAGTACTTTGAAACTATACCACATTTCTCTCACCAGCCCCGTTACGTTGAGTAACTACTGCTCAACGTCCGCCTGCGTGCTCAAAGAGGCTGCGTTGACTAGAGCGCTCACCCCCACCCCCTTACCATACCAACAAAGACGAACCGGGTTCGATTCCCAGGCGGGATCGTTCCCGGATTTTCGCACGCGGGAATCGTGCCGGACGAAGTCGTTGATCGGCGGGTTTTCTCTGGGATCTCCCATTTCCTCTGCTTTTGCATTCCGACGTTGCTCCACACTCACCTCGCTCCACCCGCATCGGCTCTCAAGACTCTCCTCTGTTAACAGACTCCCATAGATCTGCACTATCTTTCGCACTCATTGTCGGGATACATTTAAGGCTGTTGACCACGGAAAACCAACTAATATTTTATATTTGTTCACATACTATTCAATGTGTAGATATTTTGTGTAACTACGTTTTTCAAATAATCTTGTATTAGATTACATGTGTTTTTTTTTTTTGCAGAATAACATGTAAAAGTCAAAACTAAATTGTTTTTGTAACGTACAATTAAAATGAACTAAACTCTTTGACAAGAATTTAACAAGGGTAATTGAAAGGTCTTCTTTTAATTTATTTTAAGATATGCGTAGAAAAAGTTATTTAAGAAAAACTCAGGGGCAGCAACATATGAAAATATACAAGAATTTCCTTATTTTCAGCAACTTCTAAAAAATTGCAAAAAAAAAAAAATTCTTTGTACGATTATATAGACGTCTTGAAGTAGTTCTTGGCAAATTTCGTATGAATTATCTCATTTCTGTAAATAGGTTAGTTTTCATTATTTGTACAGTTCTAAAATAGTAAAATTGTGATTTTGACATGTACTTATGCGAAATCTATGGGCTCTAATTTGTTTTGCGAGGAAATAGTAATCACTGATGATGACTAAAAATTGATTAGAATGTGGCATGTAAAAGTCGTGTTAGTTGCAGCTCTCGCAGGCGGCGCAACAGGAAAAAAAACATATTTAGTCCATTCACTGTTAGTTCACCCTTTTCTGTAGCCCTGTTGAAGATCTACTTCCAGGATATTACTACGCCTCATGAAAATTTAGCTTAACTAGGTCCGGAAAATCACACCTAAATACAACACACCGCATTCGTGTTCACTCATTTGTAATATCATCTTGCATGAGAACTATTTCGTACTAGGCGTTACGAACACACGTGTTTTCTCACTGCTTTAAACGCATTAATTATAATTGAAATTGGATAAAGTATAAACAACATTTCAATTTAACTAACAATTATACGTCTATTAACGCAAGTATAAAACGATGGTGATACATGGCGTATACAAGAAATAACTAAACTCTTATGATACAAGGCAAATTTAAGAAATAACTAGACGCTTGTGATACGTGGCGTATTTAAGAACTAACTAAACACTTGTGACAAATGGCGTATTTAAGAATTAACTAAACGCTTGTGATAGATGGTGAATTTCAGAGATAATTAAACGCTTGTGATACATGGTATATTTAAGAAATAACTAAATGCTTGTGATCCATGGCTTATTTAAGAAATAACTAAAAGTGTCATACGCGAGATTATTTTCCAAGCATTTGATTCAACAAAGTGCGAATAAACCGCGAACAGACAATATGAATGTTCGTGCTTTGCTGCGGGAGGGCGGCACTTGAACACAATGCAATGGTAGTCACTGCTTTATAACACGGACGTCGTAAACTATTTGTGGCAACGTAGCACATTTGTGCTTGGTTGTGATGAGCGGAAGTCGGACGTACATTTAGAGTACTGCCCAAACTACGTAAATCCAGGGGACGTGCCCCGGCCGAAAGGCACACGGCCGCCTCAACCAGCGACCAAAGCCTTTCTGACGTGAATATGTATTCGAAATCCGACAGACGTATGTGGAGGTGCTAGGTCGGAAACGGTTACTACACGATGTCATCCATTCCGAAAACCATAACTGCGTGACTAATAGCACGAGTGAAATAAATACGAACTCGTTCGATCGGGTGCGCTACTGGGATGTGTGCAGGAATCTCCTCGAATTGGACCCATGCGCACGTCGGGCGAGGGCCCGCTGCGACAGGCGTCATTTTTGGACGCGGGCGAAAATTTCCCGGCAGCACATCTCGTGACTCCGGTGTGCTAACGCGCTGATTTTGGGGGCAAACGAAAGATCTCGTTTACATCTGCAGATTTAAGCCACCAAACGCCAAGTAAAGGCTGTTCGCGAAAAATTGGGCACTTTTGAAACCAACCTTAGAAAAAAGTCACTGCTCCTACCTGCATATATTTTACTGGCTGACTGAGTGACATGCGCCCAGTAAAGTTGGTAACGATTAAACGAATGCAGTTTCATATCTTAACGTCGAATAAAATGTGCCAGGTAACCTTTTGTGATAACCTGAGTTATTTCTTTCACTTCCTGGTTTTTTCAATGCACCCAACTGTAAAAATGAGCAGATTTGTAAGATATTTACTTTCCTAACAATTTCATCATAGTTTCACTTGGCCGACGCACGAAGAAAGTGACGAGGCCCATGACATTGTTAATTTTACATAAGGCGGAAGACTACACAACGTGCATACAAGTAGATCTTGAGCAGGGCTTTCAAAAGTGCTCGTTTTACCGTGAGGAAATGAACGCAATGTTGGAACAGGTATAGTGTGTGGACAGTGCGCAGTTGGAATGCGCAGGACCCACCTTCATCCTCTCGACGGTGAGGAAGGCGGCGAGGTTGGCGGTGAAGGTGGCCAGCATGAGCACGACGAAGAGCCAGTAGGCGGCGACCAGCGTGCGCGCGGACAGCGCCTTGGGCGCCTCGCCGCCTCCTTGCGGAGTGAACGACGTCAGGGCGAACCAGAAGCTCTCCTTCAGCGTGAACTCCCTGCAGAGCACAGCCACGGAGGAAGTAGTGCGATATGGGGGAGTCGAGCATAATGTATTTTTAATGGGGCACGTATGGCACCGGCCACCATGTTGACGTCACATGGCCGCCATATTGGATCTGGGTGACGTTAACTCACGTCCGTGCCCTTGCCCCATTCCCATGAACTTCAATATTTTTATAACTTTTATAAGCATATTTTATACATTTCCAATTTTAAATATTCATTTTTTTAAATAATATTTATATTTTAATAATTTTCTGGGCAATTTTGCGATTTCTTTAATGTTCAAGGTCATCATGATTAATGGCACGGGGTCAAGGACACTGACGTGAAGTCAACGTCAATGCCACCAAGATCCAATATGGCGGTCGGGTGACGTCACAACATGACTGCCGGTCTGTGCCGGTGCCGGGTGCCGCCTGTGCCCCATTTAAAAAACATTATGTCCAACTTCCCCACATCATACCAGGCTACTCTCGGAGTAGACGATACAGTACACAGACACTTCTCCCAACGCTGCGGGCTGTTCTTTTGATGTGGACGAGCCCATTCTCTGATTGGTCGCGCAAGGCTCTGCGACGGGCATTCGTCTCATTGGTTGCTAGTGCTACGTGAAGCGAAATAATCCCTGTTAAAGGTTTATCACGATATAGTGCGAACTCTTGAAATCAACCTTTGAAAAATTTCACTTACCCAATTTACATATATTTTAACGGGGACATTGACTGATATGCGCCCAGTAAAGTTGGTAAGGCCGAATGGAAAGTAGTTGGTCCCATGTTTCAGTGTTGGATTAAAACTTTCACGTAACATTTGTCCATGCCAAATTTAATTATTTGCTTTCTTCGCAAAATTGGGGAAAGTAGCCGAATGCGTATCGCCTCCTAAATCGTACCACCTCCGTATTTCAGGAAATGTGAATACCACTGCGCTCTTGTGGCTACAAGATGAACCTGTTGTAGTTCCCGGCCAGTCCAAAGAATAACGCAAGTGTGTACCCACGTTTAGCGATGTTATTGGAGTTTATGATTATTTACACTTCTGGATGTAGTTTCTGAACCTCAGTTGTAAGCCTGTAAGAAATTGAAAAGTAAATAATTATTGTTTAAATATATTTATAGTTTTAAAGACAACTCTTCTCCACATTTTAAACTAATTTATATCTGACGACAAACAATTTGAGGTTATGTTTCATATATTTGTTTTGTTTGATGACGAGTTGCCTAAGACGTACCACGTCGTAGTTTCGCAAATAGTACCGGTACGATTTGGGATACTACTACAAGGCAAGTTACAATGAAACCCGTTTATTGCTGACTGTAAGTGTAAACACTTTGAACAATCTAAATGACCTTTTGCATAGTTTTATGCAGTGATCTCATTTTATTACAAACTTCAGTATAGGTTCCGCATTAAATCTGTGCATCGTTTAAGGAACATTTTTCTTAATGGCCGTACGTCAACGTCCGAGGACAATGGGTTTCAGTTGAACACGCCTTACATTTCCAAGTTCCATATTTACCATGTCCAAAAGTATTTAATAGTCACCGTAAATAAAAGATTACTAAAACACATGTCCGTTGTGTGTTACAGAATGACGAAAAGGAAATATGGAGCTTGGACTGAAATGGAGATGGCAATGGCTTTTGCGTCGTATAGAAACGGGGGCATGGGTTTTAATGAATTTTGTCGACAATACAACATTAAAGCCCGTCATAAGGAATTAGCGCTAGGTAAACCCGAGTCCAATTCCATGGCATGTGCAAAGGGGTTCAACAAGAAGAATGTGTTAGGGTTTTTTGACATTCTGGAAAGAGTTATAGATGGCAACAAATTTGATGCTACTCGTGTGTTCAATGTGGGTGAGACGGGTTTCAGCACTGTACAAAGAATGCCAGAAAGTATTGGCTATGCAAGGAAAGCCGTCAGGTGGGAGCTATTGCAAGTGGAGAAAGAGGTGTCTATACGACAATAGTGTGTTGTATTAGTGCGTCGGGGATGTATGTCGCACCTATGATAATCTTTAAACGCATGAGAATGGTGCATGAGCTGCAGGTTGGTGCCCCTCCTGGAGGTATTGTTGACATATCGGAAACAGCGTACATTAACAGTGATCTTTTTGTAAAATGGTTAGAACATTCTATTGCTGTTATCAAAACAAACATCGACAACAAGGTTCTCTTAATTTTAGATGGTTATTCGACACATTCGAAGAATGTAGAAGGTTTGGAACTTACAAGAGCCAATGACGTCCTAATGTTGCAGTTGCCTGCCCACATAACTCATCGGCTACAACCTCACAACCTCTGGATAGGTCCTTCTTCAAGCCATTACAAACTTATTACACCCAGACAGTTGAAAAATGGCTTTGAAAAAATCCCGGTTTGTGTGTTACCCAGTACCAGGTTACCCAACTGGTAGCGGAGGCCTATGCAAGGTCAGAAACTATTTAGAACGCCATTAACGGATTTCGTGCTTGTGGAATCTGGCCGGTAGATCGTAATATTTTTAACGATTCCGACTTTTTAGCAGCTGCAAATCTGGAAGAAAATGAATGCCACTCCGATGAAGATGAGACGGATACGCCTTCTTGTAAGCCTACAGAAAGCATCAGCGATCCAACAGCCCTAATGATAGGCCTACTCAGCAGGAGATAATCTCAAAGTTGAATGTTTCTATTGAAGCTATTTCTCCGATTCCAACATGCCCCAAACATGTGTCCACGCCAGCAAGGCGGGGAGCTCAACGTGCTGTTGTACTGACTAGCAGTCCGTACAAACGTGATTTGATGGCTGCAAAATATAAAGGAAGGAAGACGACCAGCAAAGTAGATAGCAAATCTACAAAAGGGAAGGGACGTTCTACACGTGAAAACAAGCGTCCAAGAACAACTCCAGACAACAATGCACCTTCTACTTCGTTCGCATCCCATGTAACCATAGAATGTGTGCAAGACGATTGGTTTTGTTCAGTATGTGAGGAAAATGTCGTAGAAAATATGGTGCAATGTTTACAGTGTCACACCTGGGTACATGAAGCCTGCGCAGGTGTTAAATCAGGCATGAAACGTTTTATTTGTGTTGCATGTAAATGATTTGTTTGTTTATTTTATTTAGGGTGAAATATGTACTTGTATACACTTAAAACATCATTATAGCTGTTTCCATGAACATCATTTAGTATTAGACTATTTCTGTTTGTAGCGGTACGATTTACGACACTGGCGGTACGATTTTGGATACTGGTTACCTATATCGTACCGATTGCAGTCTTGCACTTAGAATTTTTTTCTGGTTCGCTATTTCAGCTAACTAGACATGTTAATGTAGATATGTATGCTTCTTTGTACTAAATCAATATTGGAGCAGTACACTGCAGATTGGTCCAAATTAATGCAATAATGTAAAAAATGGTACGCCTTAGGCAACCTTCCCCTACATAATTTAAGTGTAGGAATGACCAAATTATCCAAATATTTGCTTTTCTAATAGTTTGATAGTTTCACTTGACCGACGCATGAATAAAGTTGTTTCGACCCATGGCAATGTTGTTTTTACGTATGTCGGAAGAATACACTATGTGCATGCAATATAATCCATTCGAGGTTACTTCCAAATTTCCTGAAGCCCTGCTAATGTCCCACTTTTAGGATATTCCTCCGCCTCATCCACACAAAACTTAACTGAATTTAGGAAATTACATAAAAGGGACAACGCATAACATTCGTGCGCACTCAGTGTATTATCATTTTGCATAAGAACTATTTATTACAATGTATTACCAACACGCCTATTTTCTCCTTGTTTATATTTTTATTAATATGAAATATTATAATTTATAGACCAAATATAATCAAAAGTTCGATTTAACGAAACGCTAAGTACTTACATGTTATAAGAAGTAAAAAAGCTGGTGATACATGGCATATTTATGAAACAACCAATCACATTATACATGGTGTGATTTTTCTAAGGTTAGATTCATTGATTCAAAATGTGTGAAGAAACCGCGAACAGACTATAGATCTAATGCAGGGCTTTCAAAAGTTCTCAGTTTACCGCGGACAGCCTATAGCTAAGCTGCCGGCTGGCGAGTAGATTACCACGCACTGATTGGCGAACGGGCGCATTGTGGGCCGGATCGAGTAATCATTCAGCAAAAAATCGTCCTGCCTTTACTAGTGCACCTATATTATGCATATGAGTTATAACCGTACAATGAGTAGCCTACGAGGTAGAGCGCACTCTTTGGCTGCGCAGAACGTTTTTTCCGTTTCCCAACATTGAACTGCTTTACTGACAACACGACTATAGACTGTTCACGGTAAAGTGAGCACTTTTGAGGCCCTCGTTACTTTTTCCTTTCAGCTATTGTTTATCCGTTAGATACCTTTCTAAATAAATATTGACATATAAGTAATAAACACAGTGTTTATATTCCACCGCACTCGGTAGTTAACGTCTAAGGCTAAAATAAAACATATCTGTTGACTATTATTCCAAATGAGGTTGATTTCAAAAGTGCTTACTTTACCGTCAACAGCCTATATCATAAATTACGCGATTTGAGGTTATTTGTCTTGTTTCCTGTTTTTATGCATGTAATGATAAAGACATTTGTAAAATGTATATTTTTCTAATTCTTTCTATTTTCTCTCGACCGACGCATGAATAAAGTGAAGCGTCCCATGGCATCGTTAATTTCACAAAGGTGGAAGAATACACAACGTGCCTACAAGCAGATTTTAAGCAGGGACTTCAGAAGTGATCAGTTTATCGCGAATAGCCTATATAATAATGTTTAGTAAACAAATCTTTGAGATGTTTGTATACTGCCTCTAACCATTCTTAACGCAGTTTGATTACATTCAAATTGGGAAAAGTATTTCATTCACATTAAAGTTCTTGTCTTTTGAAAATTAAGATACAAGCAGGCACGTTTATTACTGTCAGGCATGTTACTTTGGTAGATGTGTTTGTTTGGAGAAGGTCGACGTTGGATACATGCGCAGAAAACGAAAAATCGGCCAACCTCGTCTTTAGTCTGTGGTTATAACCAGAGTTCCATCTGCTTAGGTATACATTTTGTATGGGAAGGGTTCACTCCGCATTTACCCGGAGAAGCGGGGAGGTTACGTTTACCTACACTATACTGATTTCTTCTGCTTCTTCATTATAGAATTCATTATAGGCATAATTATTTATTATCACAATGATCTGTGTATTAAAAACAGAAAAAAAAACTAGCGTACTGTGTGATTAATTTTAAACATCGCTTAATTGCTAGCGGCGGTAAGAGGGGGGGAATTTGAACACCCAAACACTCTTTATTTCCAGCCATGAGAAGGTCCGAAACAGATAGTTGTGTAATGAGTACGTACTAAAATAAAATTTTATAGGAGTTTACATAAAAATTGTGATCATGCATATCATTATTATTAGTTAAATGTGATATCTTGGTAGTTTAAAAAAAATTGTAAGCAGAGATTTTACGCTCACTTACAAAACTTTTATAGTTATAGTGCGTAGACTATATCATAAACAAATCATCGTTAGCGTTAACTGACAACTTTTGGGATCAACTTTCGAAAACGAAAGAAAATCCCGCAGCTGTAAATATTTTTACGCAAGGACTGACTTAAGAACCTGCAACAATTTTGACAACTTATAGAAAAATGTCCATGTCTCTTGGTATTATTAAAACTACTGGTATTTTTGTTTGTTATGATACGCGTTATACGATAAGCGTGTCTGTCACATTTCTATGCTTGCAATGTTTTCACATTTTCAATTGGATTATGTATGAAAAGTAGTCACTGGAACTTTGCAAATTTTAATGTTTGCACACGTCGGAAGTTGGCACGCTCGGCTGAAAGACAAAATTAAGTTGGTTTTCTTGAGCTAGCTTTTTTGCTATACATTTATTTCGGCCAATTTTATCTCTATTGGGTATAAAATATTATTTTCTAATTTTCAATAAGAAGTCAAAAAAACTGATATTTTAACTGTGTGTAGCGGTGTTTTCCTCGTCGAGTCGCGGATGAGTGCTGCTCTAGATTACAGAACAAACTTTGTCAGCTGTTGCGAACAGATGGGATTCGAAGAAGTAATACGTTGGAACTATTTCATTGATTTTTCCTGGACCGTAGAAGCCTATTATATTTACCGAAAGCCAAACTAGCTCGGTACATGATTAAACTGGATACAATGTGAGTGCACTGGCGATTTTTCTTAAACTTGTTTATTGCTTACTGAACGTTCCATTATCTATCAAGTGCAGTACTTCAGTGTCAAATATTTTCACAATTCGACTGACGGTATCGTTTTTAACTTTCCTTGTCTACTAAGCCCTTGGAAATCAGTGTACAAATAATTTTATAATGTAAAAAAAAAAAAAAAAAAAAAAAAAAAAAAAAAAAAAAACATGGGTAAAATGTGAGTAACTGTTCATGCCACGTATGTGAGTTACCGAACAGCCTTGGGAATATTCTAGATGCTCATAACACATGGTTATGTCGAGTGGCTCTATTTTCCAGTCCAAAACAGGGAACAAGTAATTTCGCTCGATATGTCACACAGTACACTGTAAAATTTTCTGTACGATTCACAAACAATTCTTTGAAATGTTAGTTGCCAATGTTTTTCTTGTATCTTTAAAACTGAAATGTTGTATTCTTATAACATACTGTTTTATGAAACGTAGTAAATCGTTTGCGTATAGGCTGTTCACAGTTGACTGAGCTCTTTTAAAAGCCCTGCTTATAATATATATATATATATATATATATATATATATATATATATATATATATTATATATATATATATATATATATATATATATATATATATATATATATATTAGGCTACTCAGGGTAAATTGAGCACTTTTTGAAACCCTTTCATTTGGAATAAAAGTCACTAAATATATTTTCTTTTAGTCTTACACGTTAACTTCCAAATGTGGTGGAATCTGCGCGCTGTGTTTATTACTTATATGGCAATATTTACTTAAAAAGGTGGATAAAAGATTAAAAAAAATGGCTGAAAAAAAGTAACTAGGACCTCGAAAGTGCTCACTTTACCCTGAACAGTCTATATGGGTCTCATAATTTATTCATACGTTGGTCAAGTGAAACTGTAAAATTATTAGAAAAGTAAATAATATAAAAATCTGCTAAAGTTTACACATAGACGTATTTTAAAAAAAAGCGAAAGAAATAATCTATATTATTACAAACGGTTATATAGAACTTTTAATTTTTCGTTAAGACATGGAACTACTTTCCCTCCATCGGTACCAATTGTAGTGGGCCAATGTCACTCAATGCACCCATTAAAACATATGCAGATAGGAACAGTGACTTTTTTTTCTTAAGGTTGCTTTCAGATGTGCTCACTTTATCGTGAACAATCCTTAGCTACATGTTTTAATAAACTTGAAGTAGTCTATACAGATCTTACTAGTTAAAATTCAACATTAGTTTTACATATTCAACATTAATTTTTCGTAAAATCTGCACTGATTCGCTTGTGATTTTACAGAAAGAATATTGGCAACTATGTTGTTTCCAAAGAGTTCTATGCGAAAATTCATTGATTTTGACAGTTTATCAGAGAACTCGTGTGGGAACCACATCAGGTTAAATGCTCTTCACAGTAAACTGAGCACTTTTGAAAGCCCAGCTTCAGATCTAACTGTATGTGCGTTGTGTATTCTTCCGCCTTATGTAAAATTAACATTGCCATGGGTCTCACCACGTTATTCATGCGTCGGTCAAGTGAACCTGCGAAATTATTAGAAAACTAAATATCTTACAAAATCTGCTCATTTTTACACTTCGGTGAATAAAAAATAAACAGGAAGCGAAATATATAATTTGAGATTTATATATATATATATATATATATATTATATATAAAATTTAATATTTATCTAACACTTTTTATTCGACGTTAAACTATTGAACTACTTTCCCTTCATCGTTACCAACTTAACTGGGAGCATGTCACTCAGTGCACCCGTTAAAATATAATGCAGGTAGGAGCAGTGATTTTTTTCAAAGGTTGATTTCATATGTGCTCACTTCGTCGTGAACAGCCTTTAGCCTACAATAGTCTGTTAGAGCAGAGACTCGTTGTGTGTTCTTTAAGAACGACGCGAGAGCTACCTGCAAGGGTAAGGGTACATGGCCTTGTTGTTCTGGGCACTGTAGGGCGAGTACTTGTCCAGGAACCATATCATGATGCCAGTCACAGTGAGGGCGCCTACGATGCTCAGCCACACTTCGAGCCGCAACACTGTCATGAACTTGAACAGGGACGTCTTCCGCACTGGTTTCCTGATCACTGAAACATAATTAAACCTTCAATCTCTCAATGAAATCGTGCGCGCGATTGTGATCAGGATCCTTGGGAAGGTTCCGTAAATGAAATTTGGGTATACTAGTGCATTCAAATTTTGACACTAAGCCTGTTCAAAGGCCAATTTATTTTCTATACTTGGAAGATATTTTGAAGTGTCTTCCACCAAACAAAAAATTTCCAAAAATATATTTCATGGCATCCTAACAATACGGACCACTAGTTTGAGCTGTATCGTAACTTATTAATTTTTTTTTTCATTTTGAGATTCATTCAAAAATTATGTACAGTTAAAATTCATAGTTCGTTTAATTAGTTTTTGAAACCTTATTTTTCTACATTGTCAAACTTTTTTTTATTAATATTTCACATCACAGTGACAAATTATGTAATATGTTAAAATGGTTAAAAATAATTTTAGACCCTTTACTACTTTTAGCTAACATTTAAATACACGAGAAGAATGATAATGGGAAGTCTGGCACAAGGGCACAGGCGCCAGGCACCGTTCATGCTCTATCACTCCAGTCTGTCAGCGGCCATATTGAATCTTGATGATCTTGGCCCTGTGATCGTGACCTTGAATGAACTTGAACCCAAATGATTTGAAAACGATTCCCGCAATAATTTATAAAAAATACCAAAAATTTATTTTACAAATTATCATAAAATTTATTTTTAAAAATTTACATTTCTGGAGGTCCTACCACTACCGACACTCGCCATTTTTAAATAGGTTATTTAATGTGTCAATTAATCATTTTCGCTAATTACTTGGAGGTCTACACCCCCTTACAGCCCCCTTCTGCACCATACTACATCTACTGTCCATTAATTTTTATTATCGCCCCTTAGAGCGCAATGGTAACTCATATTTCAACCACCAGAGATAATTTACTATCGACAAAAGTGCTATCGACCTGTACCGAATGGTGATGAGGTCATGCAAATTATCGTATTTATTTTTATTTTTTTAAAGCTAATTATTTTTATTTAAAATTATGTTTTATGTAAAAATGTTTTTTTTCTAAAAGAAATAAAACATAACATTTTTTTACACAAAATTTATTCACTAAGTAAACACCTATATAAAGGTACATTAATTGTAGTTTTCTGTGTTCACCACTCGATGTCCACATCGTCAACCCAGGAATTGTAGCGGGACGGGAAACCCCACTACTTGACATACGATCGTCCAGTACATCGTTTTAACACCTTCTCGACCAAATACATTGCTGGAAACTTAGTAGGAAAAATCTCCTCTGCGTAGAAACCACCATGGATGGGCACATTACGCAGATCCTCGAGAAGGTAGGTCCTCGGAGCATAGTTGCCTGTACGTCGTACACGAAAGAGTTCGGGGCTCCAATTCGCTGTGAACCCTTTCTCGAAGATGCCTTTCTGTTTGGAGATGCACACCAGGTCTCCAATATTGGCTTTTGGCATGGGTGGGTCCCTCCTCTTCGGAATAGCATACACGGCTCGAAGCATGGAGTCATCCTTGGCGCCTTCGGGTTTCATGCGTGTGGTCGAGTGCACTGTAGAGTTATAATCGGGTACGAATTTTGAGAGTATATACAACCACTTGTAGTTGCTATTCGCAGCTAAATGCCTCCACATTTTTCCTTTCAAAGTTCTGTTGAACCACTTGGGGATAGAAGCTTTGATATTGCTGTATGTAGAATAATAATTTATGTTATGTTTCTTCATCAAGGCCTCGAATGTTGCATTGTAGAATTCCTTGCCCTGGCATGTGTGTAGATTAGTCGGAATGCGTTCTTCACACAATACATCAGCCATAGCCTCAGTAACATCATGGGCATTCTTCGACTTGACAGGCCTGGCCGAAGCGAATTTGCTATATGCTTCGATAATGGTCAATGTGTATTTCAGCTCTTACTGACCCGAGCATACAGTATCATCTAGACGAGGTCAGCTTAAAATAGGTCATGTCATCACACGTATCACGACCTTGTGGCGACAGTAGTTGCATCTTGCATATGTGTGCAGCTCATTGGCGATTCCCAATCGACTCTTTCATGTAGCCTTCCTCCTTCAGTTCTTCGATTATTGAAATTATCTCGTTGGTGTGAGAGTAATTTCCAACCATTTGTGAAGAGAGCAATATCTGCAGCCTATCGACCAGCTCGTTCGGTTCGTCCCTGAATACGTAGTCAGTGTTCTTGTTGTCGTCTATCTTCAGACCTTCGCTTTTCAGAGCTAGGCCACTGAAGGGGTCTGCAATAATGACGATTTTTTCCTGGTCTTCATCATTATAAACACCTGTCTCAGTATTGTTATCTTGGTAAAGTGCATGTGTGAGTTCGAGCAACATCTTGTATTCCAGCAGGTTGGATGCTGTAAACTATCTGGGTTCCTTGCGAAATAGAAGTCTGTAAAGCCAGGGGGTGCCACATCTCTTGTAATTACCTACTTGGATGATCCCAACTGGTATAAACTCTTTCATCAGCACCAAGGAACAATTTATCATTATGCCTGTATACACCATATGTCGTATCATTTTTGCGAGATGTGTACAAACATAACTCGCTACGAAGCAGAGCATTGGGTTTGAAGACACTCATCTGTACCTTTCTCTTGTGTGGTAAATTCGCATCCGATCCACCGTCCTGATCTGTTTGTACATCATCACGTTTCCACTTCTTCATAGGATCAACAGTATCGTCGATTTTGGTCTTCACGACTACCGGTGCTCCATCGCTTGCTCTCCCAGAGCACTTCGAGACGACGAGTAATGGGCTTAAAAATTTCTTTGTTTATTAGGTCGTGCGAAATGCTGTCCCTCTTGGTGAGTAAATACTTCGAGGGTACAGGCTGTATCATCCTATGTAAGTCGCTAAGCAATGTCCGACATCGCACTGAATAAAAATAGTTATTATTGCTTTCTTTTATAGGTTTAGTTTTGGGTCTCTGCCAAAATACTTTCGATCTTGCCCAGGTGTTTGCTGCAGGCATCCAATATGTACCCGCTGAGGTTCTCAATATCAGTTTTCGTGGCGAGACAGGAAAACAAGGTACTGAATGCATGATCTCTGGAATCTTTCAGCCCTTTCAGATTCTCTTCATTTTGCATAGATGCCACATTCATTCTGTCGGGAAATTTTGCCTTTAAAAACTCGTCAAGTGCTCGTTCATGGCCATAATATCGCGGATGGTCTCGGTCTTCACACCATCCATCTTCACCCCGAGCTTGGACAGATAGTTGCGAAAGAATGTGTCTTGTTTGGTCAACATGCTGCGTAATGCCAAGATTATGACATTACCAATTCGAGGGAAAAATGTTTAGTAGCAGCATCCTTGAATTGTTTGGGTTCGCCAAAATTACGATTTATTCTTCTACCAGTATCACTGGTTCCATCGTTTCTTGGTACGAGACAACCCCCATCGTCGTCTTTGTCAAGGCGCAGCTTGATGCTACTTTGCCTGAATTTCGATACACTGTAACTCATTCTCGATGGTCGACGATGAACTAATCGAATTCCTGTCGGTACCTGCCATTATATAGGAGCAAGTCCTTAATGATTGTCAAAATTTTTTACTTGTCATTCTAGCACATGGCACACAGACTCTTGAAATCTGATAGTGTCATGTCCATATTGACATGATCTTCATAAACATGCCACAAATTCATATCATTCATGCGAAACAACACCAACATGTTTGCATTGTCACAGAGCAGCTGTTTGTGTATGCACAGATATGTCTGGCCAAGGTACACACAGCCCACCTTTGCATGTCGTCCCATGCTAAAGTACTCCTGGATGCATTTTGTTTCTCGCAGGCAATGTTATCCAAGACAAATATCTAGTTTGGCAGTCCTTTAATCGGCGGTACGACGGCTTCGTTATCACTGCAAGGAAAATAACCCATGCCATCCATGGCTGGCAGTACTCATGCCACTCATTGTTATTTGTGTTGCTGGAATGGTTTCGAATATGGGCACATGTTCTCGAACTGAAGACCATTCTCTTTCTCCAGCAGGCTCAGTAGAATGCATGTTTTCTTGCAATTTGTTGGTCCTGAGATGTTGCACCTCATGGTACCAGGCACAGTACCAGCTCATCATGACGAGAATCACAAGTGAGCTTGTCATCTTCCTTGACTACTTGCATGGGAAGACAAACACCCTGCTTGACGATTTGTAAACTGTTTCTTCTGCTTGTTTTATATCGTACATTGTATTATGAGGAGAAGGAGTAGGAGGAGGAGGAGGAGGAGGTAGCATAACAAGCCTCTTGACAACATTTTGCAAATTTTTATTGGTAACATATTATCTCTTCAAATTATCGCTTCGGGTAAAATGTTGTTGACAGTTTTTGCACTAAAATTACATATTTGAATATGTGATACAACTGTACTGTTCCAAGTACAGAATAATACTGAAACAGAAATTTATAAAGGGGGCCAATTTATACTTTTCTTGCCTAGTTCACTACGATGCCTCGAAGAAGTAAAACCGTAGCTGGAAGCGGGTCGTCGATACGCTGATCAACAATCTACCATTCAAACTGCACATTCTCGGATAATATTTATGTGGGCCAGAAACGAAGACAGCTAAAAAGCTGTCATGTGTTGACACAGGCATCAATGTACTGGGTGTGGTACGCAAGTAGCAAAATATGGCTTACTCCCTAAACAAGGATCTGGAAAACCGACACAAGGCAGACAAGATACTTGCACAGAAGCCGACTAAATAAGAAAAACCATTAGATACCGGACTCGCAGAAAAAATAGCTGTATGGGTCATATCCAATGTAATGAAGTCCAAGGTGAAGATGGGAATGGGTGGTAAGAGCAAGATAAAGGCACAGGTTAAAATGGGCATAGGTACAGAGATCAAGAGAAAGGAGCAAGTTAAACTAAAATTTGTGACAAAGAGAAGAAAAGCATGCAAATCCCAGAAAGCATATACCGGTGGATTTTCCCATTGCGTTTGACTGCTCTCGGGGCTCTCGGAGGTCTAATCGGAGCCACAAGGGGTATCGTACGAGGCATCAACACGACATCGAACGAACGGAAGCAGCTTATCTGAGGCCCAAATACACAATGCAAATATGGAAGCTATAAGCTTGGGTAAAAAAAAAAAAAAACGGACGAGGCCTCTACCTAAGGCCATTCCCAGTAGGAGGTGGAAGTGTGCAAAAGTGAAGCAGCAGGAAGAGGCAGTAATGAAATGTCTACCGAAATGACTGCTCACTAACATGGATTTGGAATCGAAAGCACACAAATTAAAAAATACCTAATTTTAGAGGAATGTTTATGAGAGACAAATTGCCACAGAAACCCAAGAGAGGTGAATGTGCCATAATTAATCTGGACACAGCAGTTGGGCTCAGTGCGCACTGGGTAACCTATGTGAAATGTGGAAATCATGCAGACTATTATGACAGTTTTGGGAACTTGAGTCCTCCACCCGAACTGCGATTGTACCTGAATCGGAACAAAACCGACATACGCCTACGAGATGGAGCAGATGCCTAACACGTGGAACTGGGGACATTTGTCCCTTCGCTTCCTGGTTCCTTTTTGCAATTAAATGTATAAAATGGCTGTACATCGAAGGGAAACCATCAGTTATGTCAATAATACTTATCTTGATGGGTCGTAGCTACAAGCTGTGTGCGGTATACTTTCTGCCACTCGACCTGGAGAGGAAATAGTGCATAAGACTTGTAGAGTTTCAAACCTACAATGCAATACCGAAAATCTATGAAAAAAATTGTAAGATGTACCTCGTAAAAAGTGGTAATGTCTCCAACGATGTAACATTGCCCGTAGGTTCTTATGAAATAGACGACATTGCAAGGTACATAGAAGATTCACTGTCCCCCGATACAAAATTCTAACTACACGGGAATCCCAATACTCTGAAGAGTGTCATCAGATCCAGAAAAATAATCGACTTTACGTAACCGGATACTATCGGACCAATGCTGTGGTTCGAGTTAGACATCTACGAAGCTGGGAAAACATGCGAGCCATCGCAGCCCATAAACATTTTGTCACTCAATGTGAAACGATTAAACTGCAATTTAGCAAGTAGCACATACCTCAATGGCAGGCCGAGCAATACGCTGCATGATTTTTCGCCTATGGTCCCTCCTGGTTTTAAAGTGGTCGTAGCATCACAAAGCATCATTTATGTTTTGGTCGTCGCGACGAGAGCACACGAGATTATCGTGACAGTCGTCGACCAGCATGAAGAGTTGCTGAAGTTTTGAACCGAAAATGTCTGCATTTGAGAAGATGGGAACAAGATTTACTGCGACCGCAACCCAAAAACAAAATACCATGAAATCAGTACATCACAGGTCTCCAAGGAGTTAACACACGAAAGCGAAATTTTCCTCCACAGTCAATTGCCATGGAAGTGAAATGAAGTGAAGATATTTGGGTGACTCTTAACAGCGAGGTATTGATAGCCGATGAGAGTGATCGAAGTGAATATGGAGCTGTGCCAGAATGAAGGGGGGAGGTAAACAGGACATCCCTGAGAAAACCTTGCCGACCAGCAACATCGTCCGGCACGATTCCCACTTGCGAAAATCTGGTGACTCGGCTGAGGATTGAACCCGGTTCGCCTTGGTGGGAGGCGAGCGTGCTAATCGCTCAGCCACCACGGTCCCTAATCGCCATGGAAGATTATCTATACATCGAAGAGCCGGATGTTTCTGAAGACAGTGTAACGAAGGCGGAATTTCATTCATACCAGCCTTTCCTGATCGAACGATAAACACTACCATGGGAAGTTTGGATTGCGGTTCCGCACCAAGATATCTGCTCTCTCCCTTGCCAGTCTTTCCTGCAAATTAGGGGACTAATGAAATAAGATGGGTCCAACCCAGCATCGACGAAAATAGGTAATTCTTCACCTGATCGATCGCATCACGTATTTTCTCAACAGTGTCGAGGTACACCAGTCACAAGATGTGGGCTTAATTTCACCGATGAAAGTTACCTTTCACTCATGCCGAATGAGCTGCCTGCAGGCAAGATGGCAGGTTGCTGAGTCGAAGATGACTACAGTATTCCTATATACCCTGGAGAAAAGTTCGAAGCGTGTTTCCCGCCCTCCAAGCTAATGGGATTTGCCAACGACTACAAACGAATTATCTTCAATTCGAAGCCGAACTGGTACTGTTTCTAGCTAATACGCATGCAGACACTACTGTGGGTACAGGAAAACACATGGAGACAGTGGAACTGAAACTACAGTCTGTCAAGTGGATGCTGCCTCATGTGCAGGTGAGCACTGTAGAATGCATAAAAATGCTGAAGAATGTAGAAGATGGCAAAAAAATCGATTTGGCTTTCAGGTCGTGAAGTCTTGAGACATTCCCCGGATTGCTAGCAAGCAGTGCATCAACTGGATGGTGAAGTCCAGCTTTGCTTCTGAGAAACAGAGGTACATCATCATTGGGCTACAGACCGGAAGACAGGACAATGTGAGAGTGAGTCGTTCTCAGTTCGACACATGTCAGATACAAAATATGAAATTATTTTTGAATATCGAAAGCTATCCGTACATTGACGTCAACATAAACTTTGAAAATGGGCATTACATGCTGGCATATCAGATATGCGTTCAGTTCTAAAATGCATATTATGAATACTCCCAATCCACGGTACTTACCCCGATATATTCGAAATTTTGGCCCCGCTCATGGTATTCGACGTGAGCAAACAGGACGAGCGTTTTAATTTAAATGGGACCGACAGCAGGATCGAATTCAATACACATGGAAGTATTCCTTCCAACATGTAAACATTCTGCCTGATACTTCACGACTGGCTTGCATCGTACAGTTGCCGAGACAAGACAATCAAAATAATGTAGTGAGCGCAGCTGAGAATGTATAAATACTTGTAACTGTTCACGCATTAGAACTGTTTATTCGTCTTCGAGCATCTTCAGCTTCAAGATTTACTGTAATCTGCATGGTTTCCAGTGTCAAAATAGCTTCGCACTCAAGGAGATTGCAGTGTCTTAAGACGAC
The DNA here is from genome assembly GCA_029891345.1 of Dryococelus australis. Lineage (NCBI taxonomy): Eukaryota > Metazoa > Arthropoda > Insecta > Phasmatodea > Phasmatidae > Dryococelus > Dryococelus australis. The sequence goes on along the minus strand of CM057004.1, from coordinate 71,054,351 downwards.
GATGGCAAAATATGCACGCGCTTCTTCGGCCTCCTTATTCATGGAAACTGTTGGATAAGAAGAGCATGAATAAAATGCCTGGCTCACCAAGTACTACCACGGACTGGAGTGGGACGAAGGCGAGATTCCATACCATCATGTGGGAAATGTGCTGCGAGACTTACTGATACAGTACCCGAAAGCCCCGATTTAAGTAGCAGGAACTGAGTATAAAAAATGGCTTAGTGAACATGTGATGTGTAAATTTGAAGTGGAAATTATCGATGTGCAGGCAAAGTATGGATGTCAATAGCTTCGCAAGCTGACGAAACTTTATGGCGATTCGCATCGTCTTGTCTGCGACAGGTCAGAACCTGACTGGGCCTGCGCACTGAAGAATATGTAGCTGTTGCACAAATGGTGTGCCTCGTACTTGAACTGGGAGACGCCTGCCTACGACTAGAAACGAAGTCACCCGATCTTCTTGCAATGTGAGGGAATTTAGTTTTTCGTATGGCTGTACACCTGATCGGCATACATTATATATATATAATTGGGGAAAATCGACAATCTCGTACAATCGTCTAGAGGTCTGATAGTCACAATGACTCTATTCTGCCATAGGAACATTTATGCAATCACCAAGCCAGACTACAGTAGTGCGGAGTATAGTTTTATCGCAGAGGATGGATATCTGCACGCCTACAGAGAGACTTGCGATGATGGTGTCATGCAGCACTGGCGATTCGCACGTTTTCCAATCGTCTACGAACCAGCAGAGTTTCAATTGGACTGTCCGAGAGCATGGACCTGCGTCGTGTTCCAAACGAGGCCGCAGACGCAGCTTCCCTACGCCATGGACCAAATAATCGCCCCGGCACAGATTCGTGCTACCACCCATGCACCAGACTGTGCCGTGGATTCGCTCCAGGCGGGGTACTAACCATCGGTCCACTCCCAGCAACCTGGGTCCAAGAAGGATGCCGCCAGCCAGACGACCAGATGCTGCCGAGTGCATCGCCGACGCCAGGCACTCGTGTCAATACACATCACGGATGATTCTGCCTCTGGTTTCAGAGATGAACCTGCACCCACCTGTCGACGACCAGAAGTGTGTACTCCTGAGGCTGCTGATGGTGGTTCTGCAACCGACAGACCTGGTATCGATGAGCCGGATGTTGGTAGTAGTATCATAGAGCCATCGATTAAAAAGGAGTCAAGTCTACACTGCAATGATAATGTGATGGATGGTGAACCGGGTACAAGTATTGCTGCTGCTGCTTGTGTCAAAGGTCTTTGTAGCGACCCTGTGATTTGTGCGTCCCTTCGAAAGGCAAGGCTGCTTGCTTTATTATGTGTACAATAAATTTTGTGTAAAAATGTTGTGTTGTATTTACTTTAAAATACCTCTACTTTATATAAAAATAATAATTTTAAATGAAAATAATTATATTAAAAAATATATTTAGAAAATTAAATATTACAATATACATTATCTCGTCACCATTCAGTACTGATTGGTTGCACCATTGTCAATAGTAAGTTATGTCTGGTGGTTGAAACATGAGTTATCAGTACGCTCTATTGGGCGATACTAAAAATAAATGGACAGTAGATTATGGCGAGGAAGGTGGTGAATGCCTGCCAACTAATTAGTGAACACGACTAACTGACCGATTAAATAACCAATTTAAAATATTGGTGAGGGTGGTGGTGAAGGGACCTCCAGAAATGTAAGTTTTTAAATAATGTTTAAATATTATTTTTATAAATTTTTAAAATTATTTTAAATATTTTTAATGCATTTTTTGGTTTCAAGGTCATTCAAGATCTTGATAACAGGGTCAAGGTCACCAATATTCAATATGGCCTCCTACCGACCGCAATGGACGGTGCCTGTGCACCCGTACCCTTGTGCCAGACTTCCCATAAACATTCTACTTAGACGAAATCATAATTATGTGAAGCAAAACATTAAATTTAACACTCACCTATAGAGATACCAGACTGATCGAAGTAAGGAGCCACAAAGTCGATAACTTCCTCCCTCTCTGACGTCATGGTTAGAGGCGCGATTATCATGTCTGTCTCCTAGAAACATTGAGATATTATTTCAAAATAATTAGCACTACAACGAGTTATATACGTCGTAATTAATTACACTGAAAATTTTAAATTTTGAATCGTATAAAATATAGTGTCAATCAGTGATTTCATCACACCAGGAAAATATTATGCCACAATTGCCATAATGCCTTGTGTAAAAGTAAATGTGCACTACGACTTAGGCCTATATATTGCATTATTTGCTCATGTATATTGTATTGAATTTTATAAGAAGTACATTCTTGTATAGGCTATTCACGGTGAAATGACCACTTTTGAAAACCCTGCTTAAAATCTACTTATATGCACGTTGTGTATTCTTCCGCTTTATGTAAAATTTACATTGTCATGGGCCTCATCGCTTTATTCATGCGTCGGTCAAGCGAAACTGAGAACTGAGAAATTATTATAAAAGTAAACATTTTATAAATCTGCTAATTTTTTTCACACCGATGCATTAAAAACCCCAAAGCGAAATAAATAATTTAAGTTATCACAAAAGTTTACCTAACACTTTTTATTCGATGTTAAAATATGGGATTACTTTCCATAAATCGTTACCTACTTCACCAGGCGCACATTCACTCAATGCTCCCGTTGAAGTATATGCAGGAAGGGGCAGTGGTTTTTTTCTAAGGTTGGTTTCAAATGTATTCACTTTATTGCGAACAGCCTTTATTCTGAAATACTCGTGTGTTAGTATAATGGGAAGTCGAACAAAGGTATCATACATAGGAGCCAGGAGCTTACAGCCACTTCGTTTGTCGAGGTGGCCTGGGACGGCCACTTTGTAATGGCACCAGACCACCATATTGGTTCTTGGTGACTTTGACCTTGACCCTCTACTCGTGATCTTGATTAACATTCAACACAAAAAAAATTAAAGAAATCGCAAATTTTTTTTTTTTAATATCTAAAAATTTAGAAACATATAATGGTACCCTACCCTAACCATCGCTCACCCAACCAAACCTCATCTTACCCCCTCCGCAAACCATCACCCCTCCCAAATCATAAAAAAAAAAAAAAAAATTCTAAAAATCGAGAATCATGTAACCTTATACTCACACTCATGCCAACAGTTATCTGCCAATATCACACACCCCAGTCATAAAAATTGAGAGCACAATTGTAAATATCGAAAGACACTAAAAAAAGTGTAGGAACTTATTACATTACTGACTCAGACATCCAAACTGATTGCTGGTGACCATTGACCTTGGCCCCAATAACCTTAAACTATAGAAACGGAGAAAACATTGTAAAAATTTAATGAAAGTAATAAAAGTGTAGGAACATAGACCCTCTTACCTTCTAAACCCTTTATCACCAACTCCTCACCCCCTCCTCGTCGCAAATTAATAATTGTCCCTCATACCAAATTATCCGTCTAACCACCATATATGCTCATTGACGACCAGATTGCTACTTTAACACTTTTTTTTTCACAACTGGACACTATAGTGTCTGCTAGTTATTTTTTTCATATGCCACCAGAGATCTCCCATGTCGTGCATTTCCAAGCCCATGGTGACAATGCATGCATTCTTCGTCTTGACCCGTCACTACAAGTCAGCTGATATGGCGTGAGGAAGAAGAACAGTGGGGTCAAGTTTGGGTTGCAGGAAAAATCAGTTACGAGATAAAGATGGACGGTCGCCATGAAACAATTAGATAGATGGTGCATTGCAATGGCGACAAGCACACCGCCATCCTGAACCGTGGGAAGATGGTATGGCAGACCTTGTGCTCACCACTTATGATGTGTGACATCTATCTAGCAACGACGTCGTGAGCCTGCAGACATCTTGAAAAGCCTTTGGACATATAAGAAGCGGCAGCAGGCCCCATCGCCAATTCTCGACCTCGCCAGCAAGCATGTCTTCCAGTCTGCATATGCGATGGTTGCAAGCAGGCTACCAGTCTCGTGGCTACCAGCCACCACAGCCTGCAGAGTACCAGGTCGAAGTCGATAACTACAGCAAATCTTAAGGAGATAACATTGACCTGCTTCCAAATCCTTGTCTAGTGGAAAATGTAGGCCGCTCAATGTTGATCCAAATTCTCGTTATTATTACGTATATACAAGCCAATATTGTTTATAGTATGGCATCGTTTTAAAGACGAGTGTGATGAAATTCGCAGTTTGAGTTATTTTGAAATGTGCAATGGGAAAATTCATTTCCGGCTCAGGTGGAATAGGTTTTCACCGCAAGACACCTGCCAGCTTTTAGCATGCTTCCTACGTGAAGATGACGAGTGCTACGATCACCTTTGCAGTTAGCCCTGGCTGGAAGAAATGACCGAAAGTTGTAACCGTATATGGCACGAAAGGCATGGCAGTAAACACAGGGGCAGGTGGATGCCGACATTAGACACGCCCTGTGAATCACATTTGTGTTCTGTGTACAGAGACGAATTGTTATGTAGTGTTAAATTCTCTCTTTGACAGACCGGGCGGTGAGCGGCAACCTGTTCCGGTTGTGCCCTGGAAAGGCACTAGGGGTATGGATAAAACCCCGGCCAAACCACACGCTTGGTCTCTGAGGACTAGGATCTCAGAACCTCTGTGGTAGAGGGGGCGAGGATGTGCGGACGTGCCAGGCTTGGGATTTGGGTCTGGCCAACGGTCACATTAATACTGGTCTCCTTGCGGTGAGAGGACGTGATTCCTGTTCCCCGCTTATTGGAAGGCCGAAGCGCGGTAAGGCCGCATGGCTAAGAGCGCTGCGTTGAAATAGCAAAAGTACAAGACAGAGAGGTCGCACGGTTTATAACTGTAGTGTTACAGTCAAGCAATCAGACATTGTTTCTCGCCAGTGCGGTATATAATGAAACGGGTACATGTTCTGTAGTATGTATGTAATTGACATAGCATTGACATGTATTCAGAGCACGCGTGTGCGTCGTCCAACGACGACAACATGCAGAAAATGTTAATATTTCGTTACTTTTAGGAAACCGTCTCAAAGTTCCTGTCACTGCTTGCCAAGATCGAGCCTTTCGATTTTTATGACTGGGGAGTTCATGGTGGTGGATGCGTGTGTGTTTTTGTTGCCGGGTTTGTAGGGAGCGGGGCGAGTTTGAGTTTAATGTTATATGTAACTCGATTTCTTAATTTTTTTCCACATTCTTAGTGCTATTTTTTTCGATTTTTTCTGATTTGTGGTGGTGGTGGGGGGGGGGGGGGGTGTTAGGTTTGTTGGGATGAGCGAGGCGTATGATAGGATAACAGTATATGTTTCTCTCTCTCTCTCTCTCTCTATATATATATATATATATATATATATATATATATATATATATATATATATATATACACATATATATGATTTTTGTGTGTTTTAAATTTTTGGGGTTCAAGGTAATTAATTCAATGTGACGAGCACAGATTCAAGGTCAATGTCACCAAGATCCAATATGATGGTAGTGTGCCATCACAATATGGCCGTCTCAGGCCGCCTCGACAACCTAGGTGACTGGCGGCTCCTGGCCCCTATGCAGGACACCTGTGCCCGACTTCAGTACTAGGGGCGTGCCGGTTCGAACCCACATTTGGTTAATGGGATTATCGATAATAATTGATCGGATTAATCCGGTAATTAATCCGCTCGTAATTGACTTAAGCTAATCTTAATCCCACAGGACAAAAGTAACTAGGGCCACGAAAGTGCTCACTTTACCTTGAACGTAGCCACACAAGCACCTGTAGTAAAGTGAGGCTGTGGCCACTGCGCGTGCGCAGAATTGGCGGCCGCCCTATAAACGCCGTTACGCAATTGAAAACTGTAGCATTTTAATTCATGTTTTTAACTTTGCGTTTGCGTAATGACTCGTTGTTCCCTATGGAGGCTGAGACGCTGGTGGAACAGGCAAAGTTAAAGCCAAGCACTGATTTTTTAAATCATCGTGTTATTAAACGAAGATGTGTCGGGTATAGTCCATTTACAGTTACTTCTCCAACTTTTCTGAAGCCCTGCTAATGTCCTACTTCCATGATATCCCTTCGCCTCTTGCAAGCAAAGCTTTACCGAGTTAGAAATATTACACTAAAGGGAGAATGTACCTCATTCGTGCGCACTCAGTGTAATAATGTTTTGCATGAGAACTATTTCCACCATAGGCATCACCAACACACCTATTTTCTTACTCTTTTCATTCATATTAATTATAAATGAAATATTATGTTTCAAAAATAATATATTGGTAAAATTTCAATTTAACAAAAAATTAGATATTTCATCGTGAACAGAAGTATAAAACGCTTGTGACATATTTAGGAAACATCCGAACGCGTCATACATGTTATGATTTTTCAAAAGTTTGATTTTAAAAGTGTGAAGAAACCACGAATGGACAACAGGTGTTTTGTGTTAGGTAGAAAATGTCTCCAACTAGTGGTCCGTGATATAAAGCGAGGTTAGAGCCAGGAGAAGTGTAAGGAGGTGCTGACCCCGGTGGCTAGGTCGCCGACCATGCCGCTCCACGATCCGTCGGGGCGGCGGCTGCCGAAGAAGCCGTCCTTGGGCGGCACGATCTCGTAGTCGAACTGCAGGGTGGCCGCCAGGTCCTGCAGCAGTTCTATGCAGTAGCCGTCCCACACGGGGCGGCCCTTGACGTCGCGCACCAGCTCCCCTGTCACCTCGTCCCGTAGCATGTACGACCACGGCACGCTCTGATCGTCACAAGCACATGCACATTGTAACCCACGCCTTTCCAGCTACAAGAATTAATAATAAATTAAAACGTGGTTAAGAGGCACAACATATTTTTTATGCATAAGTACTTAATTTATTTTGTTTTGTGGCGAGATTGATTTGTTTTCAAAGAAAGTCCCTGATATTTATTACCTTAATAGAATTTTTATTTTGGCCGCATATTTATATATGTCTTTCTATTTATACATTGTGTACGTGTACTTACAAAGTCATATGACTTAATGCATTTTTGACCATTGGTGCAATTTTACGTGACAGTTCAAATTAATTTAAATTGTAACCCTCGTGATTGGCCAGTGTTTAAAAAACACTCTTAAGTTAAGTTTTCAACGAAGAAGACGGGCGATCTTGTTACGCGACGTCAGGCAGCCCAGGGGCTGTGCACCAGGCGTTAAATTTATATTTTTATTAGGGAAATCCAAGTTCGTACCCCTGAAATAGCAGGTCATCTACCAGAGACGAGGACGTGATGTGTTTAAAGCAATAAGTAGGTTGCCCCCTCCGAGTAGCCTTCAGAGAGGTTAGCTAGAACTCGCGAGACCTCCGGTAAGCGGCCATTGAACTGTATGTTAGCACTGTAAGTCGTGTGCTTACATATAGGGAAGACGTCACCCAGGGCTGCTGTGCATCCGGAGAGATGCCTCGTCGACGTACCTGATCGTCGGGAACTTCAAGATCGTCGAAATTCTGCCTTTGACAGTAATTACAGCCAAGAAATTATAAATAAAGTTTTCGCCTATCACCGTTAATATGACTTTCTAGGACGTGTTCACGCCGCCATGTTGTTTTTCATAGGTACACGACTTTTCTGACATTTTGCATTCATTCGGCAAACCTGAACTGAACCCTTGCTCTGCCGCTAGCTAATTGCAAACGTTTTAATTAAAGTAATTATTTTTGAACGAATACTAAAGAACTCTGGCGTAATTTTTTTGAACATTTTCAAGTATTTTAATTTTGAACAATTATGAGGGGAATAGTGTTTCAAAGGCCACTACCCAAAGCAGGAATATTTCGATTATTTTGTTAGTATTTTCGGAACCACAGATAATTTGCTAATTTGTATTGCCATCTGGATGAATTATTTGGTTTTCTGGGAAAAGTCGTTATTCAGAGCTCGATTAAGCTTCCAGATATTTTTCAAACACAGTCGCCCATTGTTGTCATTTCGTAGTAGTAGCAAGTTTTTCTCCTAGTGTTCTTGTGTTTGTCTGTCCTCAGGTATTTTTACTACCAGATTGCTGTGTTGCTGGGTCTACAAATGGCACACGTTACTACATATTGGTAAGATCAAGGGTGTATGTGTGTATGTGTGTGTGTGTGTGTATTCCTACTTACAGTCTGGACGGGGCCGAGCAAGAGTAACTCATCAGACTGCCTTCAATCGTCACTTAGGGGAATTTAATTTCCAGTTGTCATGCTGTTTTGTGTTCTCGAGTAGTTAAAAGTGCAATAATTCTAATTTTCAATAAGCATACCAATTCAGTACTCAGTCTGAACGATCGTGACTGCGTATCTAAGGTTTGAACTCTACCTAGAAAATTCGTTACACGTACTACAGCTGTCGCAACGTCATCCTCATATACGCAGAGGCGTACAGAACCCCTTTCGCCCTCAGTTTATTATTATTTTGTATTAAGTTCAGTGTCTCACATTGTTGTATATTGTTGCGAGCAGCGTGTAAGAGGAAGTCTCGTCGTTACGTTTAATTGCTTATTTTATACTGGCATCTAACATTACGTTTTACACGTTACAATGTATTACGCTTACGTGCATACATACATGTGTATCACACATCCATGCATATATAAATCTATGTATATAATACATACATGATTACATAAATACCATACATCCATGACTCCATACGCATCAAAATATTTCTGGTTTCCTACACCACAAATTGTAAATTAATGTGAGAATGAAATGGTTAAATATCATTATAACTTTAGAGTGGCCAATTTACACTGCTCTCACGTAACTGGTTTAACGTAGGAGTGCAAAGTGTCAAGGAAGGAAAGTGCCGTGGAACTTCCAGGCAGTTATAGGCTGTTCACAGTAAAGTGAGCACTTTTAAGGCCCTGGTTACTTTTTTTTTTGCCTATCAAGTCATTTTTTATCATTCTACTACCTTTTAAAATGAATATTGGTATGTAAATAATAAATGCATTGTATATATTTGACCGGACTAGAAAGTTAACTTCTAACGCTACAATAAAGTATATTTATTGACTGTTGTATCTAATGGGAGGGCTACAGAAAGGTGCTCACTTCACCGTGAACAGCGTGTAGTAAGGCGGCTGGCTCACCTCGGATGTGCCAATCCTGAAGAACCGGCGGCCCGAGTACAAGGTGACGTTGGGCGCCAGCACGAGCTGCTTCTCCTTGCTGAAACTGGCCTGGCGCTGCTCCTCGGTCGCGCTCGCCATCCAGATGTCGACGTCGCCCCTCAGGTAGAGCAGGCTGTCCGCTGGCGCGAACCCTATCACCCGGTCCTCGCCCATCGCCTTCATCACCTGTCACGCGCATAGAGGTAGGTAGGTAAGTGGTATTAACGTCTCGTCGACAGCGAGGTCATTAGAGACGGAGCAAGTTGCAAAAGGAAGAGGGATTGGGGAGGAATCGGCCATAGCCTTTGTTTGGGACCCATCCCACAATTCACCTGGAGTGATTTCGGGAAACCATGGAAAACCGAAATCGGGATGGCCGGACCGGGAACCGAACTCGGGTCCTCCCGAATGCGAATCCAGTGTGTTACTACTGCGCCACCGCTCTCGGTCACGTGCATAGACGGAACACGGCGTAGAGCGGGCAGTAGCTCCTCTATCCATGTCCAGTGGATTGATCAGAGAGATCAATCTTCCCCCAGAGACTAGAGATGGGCATTATTTGACGTAACGGTTATAAAAAATCTGTTGCAATTTGGTAACGTGTTACAATAGTAACAGTATCTTCCATTGTTTAAACCGTTATTTTTGGAACGTCTTATATTGCCTCACTTAAAGCAACGCTTTACTACTGCGCATGCGTAAAAGATTTGTTTGGAACTTCTGGCTTGTAAATGTTCAACTTCCCTCACCATTATTTTTTTGGAACGTCTCGGCTGGCCTCTGTGCGCATGCGTAAAAGTTATTTTTTGGAACGTCTCGGCTGGCAAGTGTGCGCATGCGTAAAAGTTATTTTTTGGAAAGTCTCGACTTGCAACTGTGCGCATATGTAAAAGTTATTTTTTGGAACGTCTCGGCTGGCCACTGTGCGCATGCGTAAAAGTTATTTTTTGGAACGTTTCGGCTGACAACTGTGCACATGCGTAAAAGTTATTTTTTGGAACGTTTCGGCTGACAACTGTGCACATGCGTAAAAGTTATTTTTTGGAAAGTCTCGACTTGCAACTGTGCGCATATGTAAAAGTTATTTTTTGGAACGTCTCGGCTGGCCACTGTGCGCATGCGTAAAAGTTATTTTTTGGAACGTTTCGGCTGACAACTGTGCACATGCGTAAAAGTTATTTTTTGGAACGTTTCGGCTGACAACTGTGCACATGCGTAAAAGTTATTTTTTGGAAAGTCTCGACTTGCAACTGTGCGCATATGTAAAAGTTATTTCTTGGAACTTCTCGGCTGGCCACTGTGCGCATGCGTAAAAGTTATTTTTTGGAACGTCTCGGCTGGCAACTGTGCACACGCGTAAAAGTTATTTTTAGAACGTCTCGGCTGGCAACTGTGCGCATTAGTAAAAGTTATTTTTCGGAACGTCTTGGTTTGCAAAAGTGCGCTTGCGCGACCGTTATTTCCTGGGACGCCAAGTTTTGGAACATTGGACAACGTAATCGTTATTTCCCGGATCGTCGGCTCAGGCGAGAAATGTTTCACAGCAACCTGTTTCAAAAATAACATGTTACTGGAACGTGTTACTTACTTGGAACTGGAACCATGGAACATGTTACAAGAACGTAACTGTTTGGCCAATCCCTACCAGATACCAGAGTCAGTGGACTTATATTCAGTAGCACACTCTGGTGACTACCGGTATTGAGGAGGGGGGGGGGGGAAACTATACTTTCTCTCATACGAAAATATTTTCTTCGGCGGACGATACCTATCCCATCAGAAAATGGCTTAAAATCCATAATTTCGAAGTTGAGTTTTAAAAATTTTCACAAGGGAAGCCTCCCGAAACTTCCACCCGCCTTGTGAATATTCCTTAAGCTTCACTCCTTCCCGGTATCACATCGCTCCACAAAGTCACAACCTAGTTGCGCCACTGTCCTTGTCCCAACACTGTACTACTTCAACACCAACACGACTATCACAAACGACGCTGATAAGATTTGAAGTTACAATACTGTTTATGTAAGTAAGTTCTTTAAAACAGTTTTAATGCAACTAGAGTTTGATGTTAGGTTGAAGATCCCGGTAACATAAAACAACGTGCGGAGAAACGTAATTTAATTTCAATTTGTTTCCGATCCCACTTAATTTGGCATGAGGAATGCCTTCAGGAAGTCTATGGGCCGAATTCGGCCCATATACTGTACATATAATACATGTAAAATTAGGAGTAGGAGTTATTTTTAAAATTCGATTCGAAAAGAGCTGAAATACAGTGTGCGCCATACACCTACGTGCCTAAGCGACGGTTACAAACAGCCTTGCTATCGGCTACTGTATCTTGGAGGGAGGTACAGAGATGGAGGTAACATGGGAACACAGAGCAGATGCTTCCTATTAACTGATAGGAAATATTAGTTCCAATAAGTTCGGCACTGCCAAGCCAAACTAGTTATCAAAGAGCAAGTTACCTACGAAATAATAGTACGTCAACGTATGGGCTATTCACGATAAAATGAGCACTTTTGAAAGCCCTTTTTCAGATTTACATATTTGTACACACGTTGTGTATTCTTTCGCCTTATATGAAATTAACATTACAGTTATCCTCGTCACTTTAGTCGTGCGTCGGTCAAGTGAAACTGTGAAATTATTAGAAAAGTAAATATTCTACAAATCCCCCTATTTGTACACTTCGATGCATTAAAAAAAAAAAACAGAAAGCGAAAAAGTAATTTAAGTTATCACAAATGGTTACCTAGCACTTTTTATTCGACGTTGACATATGGAACTACTTCCTATCCATCGTTACCAACTTTACTGGCCGCATGTCACTCAGTGCGTCCGTTAAAATATACGCAGGTAAGAGCAGTGACTTTTCTTTAAGGTTGATTTCAAAAGTGCTCACTTTATCGTGAACAGCCGTTAGTGTTGATAGAGATAGGAGAGACGATAGTGGTTACTCTCGTCGACAGAGTGGATGGCTTTAAAAATCTGAAGTGGAATAAGCGAAAAGTAGTTATCACGGACAAATGTTTTCTGTTATACTTTATATAATGTGGCAGGGTCTAATCTGCTCGGTTATATCCCCACTTCTCCCATCGCGCTTTGTCTGATGGATTCCAGGAATCGCCAGCGACGTTCTCCCTTCCCTATGACATGACTCAAGCTCGCAGATATCTGACGCTCAGTATAACGGCAAACAGACTATGCCAGCCATTCTCAAATTGTGGTCCGCAGACTCCAGAGGGTAGGGGTTGGCCAAACAGCTACTTTCGGGTAACGTGTTCCATCGTTCCAGTTCCAAACAAGTAACACGTTCCAGGGACATGTTATTTTTTGTAACAGGTTACTGCAAAACATTTATCGCCTGTCCTAACTTTCCGGAACATAACGATTACGTTGTTCAGTTTTCGAAGGCTTGGCGTTACAAGAGTTAACGTTCGCACATGCGCACTGTTGCAAACAAAGACGTTCCAAGAACTTTTACGCATGCGCACACTCACAGTTGCCAGACGAAACATAAGCGAAACTTGTGCGGCTGGGACCAATCAGAACAGTGCACTCTGTTTTGTTGGCGGGAAACTGTTATTTACAGTAATACAATTATAAATAATATTAAAAGGCGTATGTGTACGCATGTTTACGATTATATTTGTTCACAAAAATAAGCTTCTCTGATAGAAAAAGTCAATTTTTAAGTATTGATTTGGATAAAATATAGTTTTGATATAGACCTGCGAGGTTAGGTTAGCAACAAAAGTAAACAAAGCTACACGTTCCAAAAATAACTTTTAAGCATGCACAGTAGTCAAGCGTTGAGGCATTCCAAGACGTTATAAAAATAACGGTATAAACAATGGAACGTGTTACTTGTGTAACATGTTACCAAATTGCAATAGTTTTTTTTTATAAAAGTTGCGATTAATAACGCCTATCTCTACCAGAGAGCCCTTGAGCTTATAGCGAGGAGCTAGAGAGTGAAACCAATGCACAGCATTTGGTTTTCATGAAAATGTAATTATGTTGTTATTGATGAAGCTGGTTTTGCAAATTTGGTTGTGAACTAAACTTGAGATTGTAACAACTTGTAGTGGAAAATAATTACATTCTATACACGAAAACACTTTCTTAGCTTGTATTGTATAAAAAAAAAAAACGGCCGGAGGCCGGGTAAATTGTACATCATATCAAAGGGGTTCGTGAAATCACTAAGTTTGGCAGTTTTCACACTGTACTCATTTATTGGCATTCAAAACAGTCTAGAATTGTGCAATTTATATCTTACATTATGTGACAATGCCATTTATGCTTCGATGTGCTTTACGATTTATCGCCCTTTTATTGGCTCGCGAGTCAGTTGACACAATTACTGCGCTGAAAATAGTTTATTACTGGCTGGGTGTGAAGCGATCAAATGCTGAGTTGATAGTCCACCAATCAAATATTTGTTCACGTGTAACACATAATACAGTCTATATTGTTCATTTGAGTTGTCATGAGAATATAAAGGCTGTTCACGATAAAGTGAGCCCTTGAGAAAAGAACCTTAGAAAAAAGTCACTGCCCCTGCATGTATATATTTTAATGGGCACACAGTGTGACATTCGCCAATTAAAGTTGGTAACGATGGATGGAAAGTAGTTCCATATCTCAACGTCGAATAAAAAGTGTTAGGTAACCATTTGTGATAACTTTCCATTATTTCTTTCGGTTTCTGTTTTTTTTTTTTAATGCATCGAAGTGTAATAACGAGGAGATTTGTAAAGTATTTACTTTCTTAATAATTTCATAGTTACATTTGACCGACGTATAAATAAAGTGATAAAATCCATGGAAATGTTAATTTTACATAAGGCGGAAGAATACATAAAGTGTATACAAGTAGATCTTAAGCAGGGATTTGAAAAGTGCTCATTTCAGCGTGAATAGCCTATAATTAATTTTATTCGCGATCATTAGTGTTGACGTGCTGTTATTTTAACATCCTGTCAAGTGTTGACGAAACAATGAAACTGAAGTCGTGTGGATTGTGTTTTCCACGGCCCAGAAATTTTCCTATTCGTTGTGGATCGAGTTACGCTCGGGTATAGAGTTCTATACGCTGTTCAATGTAAAGTCAAAACTATTAAAATCGACCTTTGAAAATTGCATATTGGCATGCTTCCAGTTAGGTTGGCAGTAAATAAGTGAAAATAATCTTATGACTCGGCATTGTATTGCGAGCGTACTGTTTAAATTTATGTTCAGTCAAGTTAGCATTATTTGTTTTATTCACACTATAATAAGAATTTGTATGTAAGTAATATATGTACGTGCATAACATTCCACGTTTTCACTTGAGCGGCGCATGAATGAAGTGATCCGGTCCATAGTAATGTTAAGTTTACACGTGGCGGAAGGATACAGTGTAATGTGATAAGTAGGTCCTAATCAGATCTTCCAAAAGAGCTCGCAGTTTACCGCGAACATTCGCGCGTGACCGGCCGAGAGAGAGGAGAGAGTTTCACATGTTAATTGAATAGAGGTGTGTCTCGGCCACATTTCACGATATCGCTTCCAGGCAACATACGCTTGATGCCACTTGAGGAGAGGAAACGTGCTACAAGAGATCGAGTAAAAGAGGGGTAAATTATTAAGGGTTTGCGTTTTAGTATGTTTTTTAAGTCTATAAATTTTAATTTCCCCGCAATTTTCAGGGTACTGAAAATTTTCCAAAAATGGTTTTGTAGCAATGTGGCCCGGGAAAAAGGTGGAAAAAGTGTTATTTGTTTGAACGTAATATCGCGAAACGTGGCCGAGACACGCCTAAAACCCGATATATTCTTTCGCTCGGCCGGTCGCGCACAAATTAGAAAAATAATGCGCAGAAGTCGAAAATGCGTCGGGCGAGCCGGGGAAGACGGTTGTCGCTGCACGAAGGATTGAGGTTGTACAGTTTAGTAGTGACAGCGGCCCCCCTTAAACTGCCTCCCCTACAATGCCACCCCTACACTGCCTCCCGTACACTGCCTCCCCTACAATGCCCCCTACACTGCCTCCCCTACAATGCCTCCTTACACTGCCTCCCCTACACTGCTTCCCTACAATGCCTCCCCTATACTGACTACCTACAATGCCTCCCCTACACTGCATCCCCTACAATACCTCCCCTACACTGTCACCCTGCAATGCCTCCCCTACACTGCCTCCCCTACACTCCCTTCCTCAAAGCTGCGCGAAAATTATTTTCTCATCTGAACTTTAGTGTACTACTTATGCAGTGATGGGTGTCGCCCACCTGGGTGGCGTTGCCGTAGAACTTGTTCTCCGGGGGGTCGGTGTTGCGGGCGTGGTCAGCACAGTTCTCGACGGGCCGAGGTGCGATCTCCAACCCTCGCTGGTCCAAATGCGAGGCCAGCCCGCCCAGGAACAGCACCACGTGACGCAGGTACGACGACACCACCTGCACACACCTCACATCCGGGGTCGTAGGGTCAGTACATACGAGAGAAAATAATAATATATTGTTACAATTTTCTCAAAGTCAGTGGGCTAAACCAGGTTCGTTAAGGGATGGAAGTCTTAATTAAATAAAATAGTCAATTATAGTTTCCTAATTTATTTACAACTACTACAAACAACATTCTCTCGACTCATTACCTCGCAATAAATACAGTAAATATTTCTTGTTATTTACAATTAATAAATTCAATCAGTAAAATTTACAACTACCTCTTAGAAATTAATGTAATCAAACAACTATCAGTCCCAATAAACTGTGTATCAAAATCTATTTATTGGCATTATAAATTATTTGTCCCTATTTGGTAGTTCCAATATTTACAATAAGATCCGTATCGCATATTCTTTCAGTACCACCTCAGTTCAGTCTAGGTTCCATCAATCAGCAATGTTCTAAAGATTTCCAAGCGCCCTCGTGCACAGTAGGCTTCACTCGTCGGGTTTCACACCCTCTCGTCCATTCACACCACGAACACCTCGTCCGCCGTCGTCTCGCAATCTCCCGCCGTCGTCTGTCCTCTTCACCGATGTTCCAGCTACCGCACTCAGCCTCAAGGTTTCTAAAGGCTGTTCACTATAAAGTGAGCACTTTTGAAATGAACATTAGAAAAAAGTCACTGCCCCTGAATACATATATTTCAATGGGCGCACTGAGTGATATACGCCCAGTAAAGTTGGTAAATATGGATGGAAAATAGTTCCATATCTTAACGTTGAATAAAAAGTGTTAGGTAAACATTTCTAATAACCTAAATTATTTCTTTCGAATTTTTTTATGTATCGAAGTGCAAAAATTAGCAGATTTCTAGAATATTTACTTTCCTAATAATTTCACTGTTCATTTTACATAAGGCGGAAGCATACGCAACGTGCATACAAGTAGATCTTAAGCAGGGCTTTCAAAAGTACTCATTTTACCGTGAACAGCCTATACCAAGACACCCGACCCTTGGACCGCTGCAATATTTATAATGTCGTAGGCCATCGCCCAGAAATTTCTCTAAATGCCGCGTTGCGCCGTGTTTCCTAATTCCCAGAATAATCTTGCCCACCTCTAAAGTAGTCGTGTAATGAAAGGTAAATTTATGTACATGATCTAAATAAGTAAGTTTAGTAAGTTGGTACCACTGATATATGTAGGGAGTGTTTCTAATATGTGTGTGTCAGACGATATTTAGGACAGATACAGGATAGAATGTATGTTTTATCTAACTATGGGCAATGAATATATTTTATGTTCTTTTATAAAATATGTTGTTATTGCATCATTTTACTATAACATAACGTGTCAGCAGTGTCAAGATGGAATCACTGTTTCGTCCACTGCAACAATTTATTTATAAATGCCAAATATTTTGGAAGCATCAGGGGCAAGTGAAAAAGCAGACAAAACCAAAGTGGCAATATTACTCAACTGTTTTGGTGACGAAGGTACAGATGTGTGCAATACTTTTAAATTCTCCTCAGAAGACGACAAAAGTAAATTAAGAGTCAGTTTTGCAGCTTTTCGACGACTACTGTAAGCCGAGAAAGGATGAGGTTTATGAAAGATATACTTTTTACAGTTCAGTTCAGAAATAAGGTCAACTATTTGATGCCTTTTTAACAGAATTAAAGATAAAAGTAAAGTTTCATGCATTTAAAGAAGACTAGAACAAGATAAGGGATAGAATTGTCCTGGGTAGAGATGACGGTGTGCGAGAGAGACTACTTCGTGAAACAGAGTTGCCCATTCAACGAGCAGCCGACATTTGCTGCGAAAAAAACCTGCTGGGCGCAGAAATCCATTAAAAAGGAGGACGTGTTCCTTTGCCAGGACATTTGGTAACCCTATCCGGGACAACCCCGCATACACGTATGGTTGGGACTCCATATGTAGTCCAGTCAAGGTGTCACAGAGTACTGAGAAACACAGAGGCGAAAAACAACTGCTCATTGCGCGAGCTCCGGCCGCACAAGACGGCAAAATGGCGTAACTTGCCAGTAACACGCATCGAGACGCCGTTCACCAATTAGCACTTGGTAACCTACTCACCCACCGCGCTGGCAGCTCAAACAACAGGGAACCTTTCGTAGCATGCCGTAGCTAATAAGAAAGAAGGTCCGTCCCCAGAGCCTCGCGCAGCCAATCACAGATTGGTTACACCTCAATTCCGTTTCTATGTACGCTATCGACCAAAAAGTAATTGGGCACCCGTGAAGATAGGTAATTCAGTACGTCAGTTGACTTGTGTGGCCGCCATACGCTGCAGGCCGGTGTAGAACCAGTTGACAAGGAGATGGCACGAGGTACAGAGCTATCGGACTTCGATATGGGCGTGATTGTGGGCTGCCATCTCAGTGGGCTGTCTAGCCGGGCGATTGCACGGAAGGCAAACAGGCCCAAATCAACGGTCGCATTCGTCCTGCGTAAGTGGAAGGTTGATGGGCATTGTGCCAATGCTGCACATTCCGGGCGACCTCCAATCTTGACCGACAGAAATCGCAGAACCCTGAAACGCGAAATTGTCAAAAATAGGGCAAAACCCATGGTTACCATCCGACAGGAGTTTCATGCGGCAACAGGAGTATCGGTTTCCATTGGAACATTGCGTACAGAGGCCCACCGACTTGGATATTTCGGAATAGCAGCTGCACATAAGCCCCTTAACACGACAAACAATAAAGCTCGGCGACTCAGGTAGTGTTTGGACCGTCGCAACTGGACACTGGAGCAGTGGAAATCGGTTCTGTGGAGTGATGAGTCGAGGTTTACATTATTCCGGTCCGATGGACGTGTATGGGTGTGGCGTCTACTCGGGGAACGGCTTCTGCCGGAGTGTATAGTGCCAACTAGGAAATTCGGTGGTGGTGGAGTGATGGTGTGGGGCCGTTTCACAGCCTTCGGCGTAGGACCGCTGGTGTTTGTCCGTGGTAGCATGAACACAGAGGCCTATTGTAGCATTCTGGATAGTGAAGTGCTCCCAACACTGTGGCGTTTTTACGGAATGGGCCCGTGTTACTTCCAGAATGACAATGCCAGGTGCCATGTTTCAAGGGCTACTATGCAGTGGAACGCTGACAACTATGTTCTCTCGATTGGACTTCCCCCCCCCCCCCCAGAGCCCCGACCTCAACCCTATAGAACATCTTTGGGACGAATTGGATCGCCGAGCGAGGGCTCGTCAGGCGCGGCTAAAATCCATTGCTCGACTCATGGAATGGTTGCATGAGGAATGGCGACGAATCCCCGTGGATGTCCTGCAAACACTCGTAGAGAGCATGCTAGACAGGATGGCTGTTGTTATAGCCGCAAGAGGTGGCTGTACGAGATTCTAACTGGGTGATAACCCCCGAGCAAACATTGTAGACAGGTGCCCAATTACTTTTTGGTCAATAGTGTACTTAGATACACTCTTATTGTATCTTCACGTTTTGTGAAGCAAACTTTTTTTTTTTAAATCACCCCAGTTATTACAAGTTTGCCTCTTTTATTTATAAACAATAAATCTTAAGTACTTAAATTTTTTTATCGACATTAAAGTACTGTTTTTGATTAAATTGGACTTTTTTAATTCATTATATATAAATTATAATATTAATTTCTTCTTCAATATGAATTAAATAATGGGATAGCAGTGCCATGTTGGCAACCGCTAATACATAATAATTGACATTAAAAATATTATTGAACAGTTTTTTGGTGTGCTATTTTTAAAGTAAACTTTTATTATTGAAATAATAGCATTTTCAGGTACCACAGATGGAGACATATTTCATTATTGCTATTTTTAAAGTAAACTTTTATTATTGAAATAATAGCATTTTCAGGTACCATAGATGGAGACATGTTTCATTATTACGTATTACGTATAATAGGTGCCGAGGTGATACAGTGGTTAGATTACTCGCCTCCCACCTAAGCGAACCGGGTTTGGTCGCTCCCGGATTTTCGCATGTGGGAATCGCGCCGGACGATGCCGCTAGTCGGCCGCTTTTCTCGATAATCTCCTATTCCCCCTGCCCCTTTCATTTTGGCGTTACTCTATACTCAGCTCGCTTCACCTTCATTTGATCTCAAGACCTCGATATTATGTGACCCCAAATCTCTTCACTCACTCATTAAAAAATTGGAATGTTTGGAATTGCAAAGGGATTATTAACGTCCTCCGGTGTTATTCCTGAAGGCTTATTAAGGGACGGCTTACAAACTAACTATGACCTAACTTAAACTAACACCCATGCCTTACCAGGGATTCGAACTCAGAACCTCCCGCACACAAGATCGGCGGCGCACCAACCGACTGCGCCACGGGAACGTGGCTCGTTAATTATATTTATTGTCGTATTGTCGGATCAGCATAAAATACGGTGCCTAGCCTCTAGTAGCCTCGGTTTTGTTCAGGAGGAAGAGTAATGTATTTATTTAAATGTATTAGAATGTATACACTAACTTCTGTGAGAAACGCAACACCAAGTAGGACACATGTGAATGAAATAAACTTTATACCACATATTAGGTACATGACAATACACGATTGATTAGTATTACAGAACTGCACTGAAAAAACGGTTTTGTGGTGACCGACAAAAGTTTATTACTTGCTGACCACAAAATTTTTTTATCTATATAGACATTACAGATATTTTGTAGCACCAGCAAAAGTTTTTTGTCATTCCAGTATTTAGTGGCAACTACAAAATGAAGTTTGTGGTCACCAACAATTAAAAACTAAAATAAACCTCCCCAGGACCGGAACTCGAATCCTGGACTTCTCACATGCGAGCATAGTGTGTTCCCGTTGCGCCACGTTGCTCAACGCTAACGCGCTCTCTGGAGCATGTGGATAACTTAAGTCTAATATGTGGCACACACGACAAGGCCTGCACACTTCACCTCATGGAAAGTTAATTTTCAGGAATCATTTACGTGCAACATTTACTTATTTAGAAGAAAGGAATGATATGAACCGTGTTCTTATGAATATCCCTCTTGAATTAGTTCGTAACCTGATGAAAAGAAATTAGCACAAATAAATATGGTGTCGTGGCCAGACAGGAAGTGGCCACTTCTAATATGCCAGCCAGAGCGCACGCGCAGAATATAATGGATGTGGTTTTGAAGTCGCAGCAGAATTTTGTTACTGTGGAAGACATTAATGCTATTGCTGCTAACTCAATGTTTTGGTGGCAGCCAATAAATTAATTGTTAATAAAAAAAATACATTAGTGAGCGCTAAATAACGTTGGTAATTGATAATCTACGTGTTATTGGGCACCACAATCTGTTATTTACTAGCAACAAAATTTTGCCTTGGAAAGCATCAACCAAACGGTTTTCATAGCCACTAACAAATATTTTCTTTCAGTGTGTACATTATCTCTGTTCTTGAGAATTCAGTGTGGTGTGAAGCCCCCACTTGTTGCAATCAGAGCCCCTAAACGTCGTGACATGGAATCGAAGCGGACCTGGATATGTTCCTGGGAAATCTCACTCCACGCGGTTTGTATGCGAGTACACTAAGGATCAGCAGTGGTTGTTGGAGGTCCGTAACGAACAAGTCGCC
This sequence comes from Dryococelus australis, assembly GCA_029891345.1. NCBI lineage: Eukaryota > Metazoa > Arthropoda > Insecta > Phasmatodea > Phasmatidae > Dryococelus > Dryococelus australis. Next base: position 71,033,168 of record CM057004.1, on the reverse strand, counting down.
GACCAATCATATCTCAGATATGTTCGATGGGCGACATGTCAGGCGAACGTGCGGGCCAGGGAAGCTGTGGTACACGTCGTTCATTGAAGAAGGCTTGCACATTCCTTGCAACATGTGGCCGGGCATTGTCTTGCTGAAATATGATACGTGGAGTTGCCGAAGGGGGGTGAGGGGGGCAGTACTTCGGGCTCTAAAACCTCCCTTATGTAGCAGTTGCTGTTCAGATTGCCCTCAATACGTAGGAGTCTAGATAATCTAGCATGTTGTATCCAATGGCATCCCACACCATCACACTTACCGTTTGTCCACTATGCCGCTCCACAGAGCAGGCTGGAATATTGCGGTCACCACGGTAGCGTCTAACACGAATGCGGCCATCACAGTACGACAGGTTGAATTGGGACTCGTCTGAAAACACTACCAATGCTGCGGTCATACTGCGTGGTCCAGTACCCGCTCGTCGTTGCTGTGTACGGCCGTCTTCTATCCACTGGTTTTACACACGCATCACTGTCGTAGCAGCATGCCTTGTGTGAGCCGAAATGCCACGGTATGACAAACCTGTTTCTCGGAGACTGATCATTATGCCCCGTTCGAACTCACTCCCATGCTGATATGACGCCCTTTGACGTCAACTGGGCATACTGGCTCTTGCTTTCACTTCGTTTGACGGCTCTTCGCTGAGTGAGCTTGGTGTAACATTGACCTTTCTGGTCACACAAAAGAGAGCGCTGTTGGGCCTACGTGTACGCCATCTCTCTGTAATCGTTATCACCTATTGCTGGCGCATTGTTCTACACAACCTCCGAGGTTGGATTCATTCGGGCTATTCTTTCTGGGTGTTGCAATTTTCACAAACAATAGTGTAGTAACCGAATCCACACAGAACTATGATAGATAAGTGTAGTAAAATTTTCGGTAGGCTTTTCACTGTTAACTGAGTACTCCTGAGAGCCCTGCTTGACATATACTTGTACGAGCATTGCGTATTCTTCCACAATAGGTAATGCCAACTTTGCTATGAGCCTGAAAACTTCATTCATGTGTTGGTTAAGTGATACTGTGGCCATGTTTGATTTGGCATTTGTAATTTACTACAAAATTACGTTATACCCAAGTTAGTCAACTAAAATGATTACGTATTATGGATTTTCATTTTTAGTATGAAACTAAACTATCGTTACCAAAATACTAAATTACCTAATCGCAACCATCGCTGGACACGGTACTATCGACGACGTCCAAATTGAACGATTCTTAATACTTACTAAAATACAAATATACTATATGGTCAATTCGAACACAGCCTGCGAAATTACTGGAAACGTATAAATGTTACAGATTTGGTAATTATTACACTTATATGCATTAATAAACTGAAAGTAAAATAAATTATTTTATAATTCACAAACGTTTGCCTGACACTTTTAATTCAAATTTAAGACATGGAACTACTTTGCCTCAGTCATTACCAACTTTACGAGGAGAATTCCAAGTCCAAGTCAGTGTGCTCGTTAAACAGTGACATTTTTCAAAGGTTGGTTCCAAAAGTACTCGATAAGCCGTAAAGAGTGTGTACAGACTTCCCACTACAGTGAAACGTTAGCGTCATCGTTGTAATAATAAACCCTGACGAAAAGTCTGCACGCCATTTCACTGCCAAATTAAATGAAGCGTATAGCAGAAACTAAAGTTTTCTATTTGGAACTTTCGGATATCTGTGAGGTTTTTCACATATCTCGAAAGAAATGGACGGATAATATAACTATCGGAGCAGTACAATGTAAAAGAGAGTGAATTTTTCTATAGGCTGTTCACGGAAAAATAAGCACTTTTGAAAGCCCTGCTTAAGATTTACTTTTACGCACGTTGCGTATTCCTCCGTCTTATGTGAAATTAACATTGCCATGGGAATCATCACTTTATTCATGCGTCGATTAAGTGAAACTGTGGAATTATTAGAAATGTAAATATGTTACAAATCTGCTCATCTTATACTTTGACGGATTATAAAAAAAACAAAGAGGAAAATAAATAATTTCAGTTTGCACAAATGGTTAATAACACTATTTATTTGACGTTAAGATATAGAACTATTACCTTTCCAACATTACCAACTTTACTGGACGCATGTCACTCTGTGCGCCCGTTAAAATATACGCAGGCATGGGCAGTGACTTTCTTCTAAGGTTGATTTAAAAGTGCTCACTTTATCGTGAACAGCCCTTACCTCGCCAACACATCAGTGTTTATTGTTGTTGGTTGTTGCATTAACGTTCCCGAATTGCGTTGAGAGAAATATCACGAACACTTAAAATTTGGTTGCAATATTTTATGAACATCTATATTATTTGTACTAAATGTCAGATGATAGAACAGCATTTGAAGACCTGCGTATTTTTACTATTGTTTCTGAAATGTTAGTTATTTTTTTCTAACTATTTTAAGTTTTTGAAATTAACGTCATATTATATGCTTTTTCCCTTGTCGTCAATCTTTATTGTTTAGTCTACCATTGCCCCGACATACTCCCCCATGATAGCTGAAAACCAATGTTCCAGTTCTCCCAACTCGAGAAACACGTGCACGGATATAGTTCTTAGTTTTTAACTAGTGTGTAACGAAGCAGTGCAAAACGTGTTCGAATGCGCACCGAACATCCATACAATTTGAAGACTTCCCGTCCGTATAGTACCGGTGAAAGAGTGGAACTCCAAATAGATTACGGCCACGGTGGCTGCGCAGTTAGCCTGCTCGCCTCCCACCAAGGCGATCCGGGTTCAATCCCCATCCGGATCAGTCCGGAATTTTTGCATGTGGGAATCGTGCCGGACGATGCCGTCGGTCGGCGGATTTTCTCGAGGATCTCCCCGTTTGCCCCGCCCTTTCATTCCGGCACTGCTCCATACTCGCCTCAATCACCCTCCTCGGCTCTCAAGACCTCGATGTTAAGAGCGGCCCAAATCTCTTCAATCTCTCACCCCAAATATATTGTGTGGAACTGTAGTCAATGCAGGAGTCTGCATTTCTGTTGTCAGCCAGTGACTACAGTAGTCGGTACACAGGCACGTCGTCGTGATTTACAGATCTGTGGCTTTTAGTTTGATTTTGCCCTTGTGTGTATACCTACGTCATTTCGACGAGCCGAAGTACTGAAACCTTCAAGGGACATGACACTTGGAACTGAACGTACGGCTTTGAAAAGGAAGCATTCTCAACTCCGTTATTCATTCGTATCAATTTCTCGATGTTGCCTGACCAGTGATCCTACAACGAGGCCCCAAAGCTGTAGTTAGGGTTGCGTTTTTCAGAGTAAAGGAGTACCTACTTCAGTGGGGAGATGTCCAATCATTACTTCGTAACTCCAGCAACTGAATAATTCCCCGAGCACGAGGAGGGGATACGTCAGACTTGAACAAAAAGCTGACGACGACCACGGTATTCTAAGAACACAAATTTCACGGAAATCAAGTTCAGTAGTTTTGTTGTATGTAATATAAGGAATCTGTGACACGTCTCTTGGGCTGTCATGCGTTAAGAGCTTGTAACGTATTATAAACTCAATTCACTGCAGTAAACATTTCTTCTCTACTGTCATGAACATTAACTGGGAGAAAGCTCACTGTCTTCGTTGAAAGAAATAGATCACAAAACACATGTATGTATTTCATCTGCATATGTTTGTAACACGAACTGGGGAAAAATTAAAACAAGAAAGGTAGTGGCGCAAAACATTCTAACGCTGTGGAATTGTGATTTCAGTTGCGCAACAAGGAAGTATTATAAAAAGAATATGCCTCAGCATAAACAATGATCCTACCAGAAATGTGTGGGTTGGTATTCTTAGGGATCACTTCCTTATACAATTTCAAAACAAGAAAAATCTTTCAATTGGCAGTTATCTACGCTAACATTCTAGCTGCCTCAGCTAAATTACCATGCCTTCTTAGCCTACTGAAAGCTAGGGAAAACTTAGAAATTTCTGTTAGTGTGTGAAATCGAGTGGACTTCTCCGGCATATAGTTATGATGACCTTTGCCCTTTTATCAGACACACTAGTTTAACGCTCTAATACAAGTGGGTATGTAACGGGTAAGATAATTATTAAAGGCACGCGAATGAGCAAGGCAGGAAACAACAAGGCTAGTGTGCAGAATTTAATTTAACACTTAGAAAAACACCCTAAATTTGGTAAGTAAAAATGCACCACAAAAGAAAAATTTCCTGAAAATGAAAAGAAATTTACATAAGTATTATTAAAACCATGCTGGTAATCAGAATTCTTCAGATTCGCATGTTTTCAAATAACCTCAAATAAAGGGAAGTAGTTTTTAAACCATAGGGTGGAAGATATTTTAAATAAATTCGTGAGAAAATCCCGAAACCCACGCTAAATGAGTAAATTTACGATACTATAACCGATAAAATCAGTTTTCACTAATGAATAAATTGTCATTGCAGTATTAATTTTCGAAAATACTGTTCTTATAGAAGTAGTATGCGAAACTACACAATTACTTTTTCAGTAATTCAGTTAGTTGCAGTATTTATTCAGTATTCGTTAGGAAAAATTTGTAATTACTAGAAAGCGCATGTGCTCGTGTGTGAAGCAAGTCGTAAGCATTGGTTTCGAATGCGCAAGAGCAAAGTTGGATTAAAGAGACTGTAACTCAGAGTAAGAGAGTAAAATCTTAAATGAAAGTTTGTGCAATGAGAACAAAATTGTTAAAACAACTTCCGCATTCGGATATTTAAAATAAAATAAAATAAAGGAACTCTATCGTGAGCGATTATTTTGTACACCTGAAAAGGAATACCAAATATTTTAAATCAATATCTACTGCCACAGTCATAGAAAGAAGAACATCACAATTTATTAGCATCTTACCAACCCGTCCCCCAGCAGCATATTGTCTTTGAATGCCAAAAGTCTCTGCACAACCTTAGCTCTTAGTGAACTTGCTCAGTAGGACGCTACAGAACTGAAGATACAAACGCTTGCATACCACACAAGTGTTTTATGCATTAGTGAGCTAACGCAGAGTAGAGTAGAAATGTCATGGAAGTACAGGCTCCAAGCATCGCTCTAGTAGGTTCGAGAAACTACTAAAGAATCGGAACAGGCAAACTCTGAAGCGTGTTTTGCTGACAAGTCTTCAGATAGCGATGCCTGCGACTGCAGAGAACTTCAATCAGGACTAATGTACAGAGACCTCCAGATGGTGATGGCACTGAGTTTTCGCGGAGTGCAGCTACCGGGGAAATACTGATCACACACACCAGTACCCAGCACCGTTTGTAATGATGCGAATAACACCGTCATTTGAGTGTGGAGCAGCGAGAGAAGGTTTTGGGGAATTACGATTCAGTGTACATAAGCTTGCACTCGGATGGACGTATGTGTCACTGGCGGTTGCCTGCCAAACGGCATTTAACTGAGTGTGCTGTATTTGCCGTGAAATTTGATAGTAGTATGGCAATGACCCGGGCCTGCCATCTTGATTCGAGCTTGAGCCATTAGTTTTAATCATTGGATCGATTAACTGTGGAAAGTACCACGACTTTCTGGACAATAAAATGCTGGCAACAGTTTTAACGAGGTTTTTTTTTTTGGTGTCAGTACGATAATTCCCCTGTCCCTAAAACAAGGTACAGTTGCATTTTGGTTTGAAGACAGTCAGCTAGGACTGCTTGACTGACCATTTCAAAGCTCCGACTTGAAGCCAACAGAACATCTTTATGATGAACTGAAGCATCGTTTGCATGCCAAACCTACTCCCCCAACAAGCCAACGTCAACCATCCACCATGTTAGAGGAAGTATGGAAACAATTTTCGCTATCTGTGTGCCATAACTTAGTGGAAAGCCTGAACCGAAGGGTTGACTCTGTAATAACAGCACAGGGAGGTCCTACATCCTATTAGTTTAACTACTGACGCCTTTGGAACCCACGGTAATGAGTGTCTGGTACATTTCTATCAGATGGACACCATCTGTTGTATAGCATGTGAAGTCTTGTTTTATTAATTCCGTCTAATGTTCCTGAACCTGAACGTTGCTTATTCGTCAGCATAGACCTAAAAACATATACTGCACGTGAGGATGTTTCTGATATAAAATTTTCAGGTGTCACGTCCAGTAGCTTTTCTGTTCTTAGCATAGTGCATAAGGCGAAGATAATAAGTAATCAGAAGTTCTCCGCACGTTCTCCACATCGTGCGTTTCTTTCTCTGGTGGGGAGTGGGTTGCTCCGCCCAAGCCACCACATCGTCCAACTTCCTTCTCCAGAGCACGTATCACATTCTGAGTGCGTGGAAACAATTGTGGGCGCGTGTTGAAACACATTAGTAGCGGTGCGCGCGATGCACAGTGGAGGCAACCAGCTGAATACAAACAGCATCACACTGCGGAGCAACGGAGGTCGTATTGCTGCAGGACAGCATTTCGATTAAATGATGGTCGATAGTATCTTTAACCATCAGTAGACGATAGTCTGTCAAGGGGAAAGTTGACTCCTTCGTAGACTTCAACGTACTTTGATCACGTCGGATATTTTTCTCTCGCTATTGGCAGTCATGCATTATGTGAAATGATTCTTAATTCCATCTAACCAAATAGAATTCTAATGCACAAAATTTAACATTTGTGATTGGTCTGCTGCAAGCTAAGCCGTGTAAAAAATGTATTATCCAACCATGAAAAAAGTCTAGATGCTATGGTGTTTTCGAAGATGATATGGAACAAGACATTTTCGCGATTTCCCATGTGTAACGCATTGCTGCCGAACGAATACCATGAGTAGCAAATAATTTCGGGGGGAAATAGTTATAAATGCCTTTACCTTATCAAGAGCAAAATTTCTAAAAACACGAACCTTTACATATGTGCTTTATCAAGATATAACAACAATATATAAAAACTAGCTTATATGGATCAATATTCATCATTAAGACATCGGGAATCAGAAATGGTAGAACATAACTGGCGTAATTTGGTGATTTATTATTCTTAAAATCACTTGTCGAGAGAAACACTTTTTTGAAAAAATGATTTTCCAACTGTTTGTTCAGAATAATTATAAAAATTATGTTTTTTTTTTTTTTTTTTTTTTTTTTTTTTTTTGTAGCGGCATCACGCAAAAACTACTGGGCAGAGTTTGATTAACATTTCACAGAACGTTAGGCAATAAATCATTTTAAATATTGAAGTGTATATCATCACGATCTGTCGATGGGAACTGAGCAGTAGATATTTAAAAAAAAAAAATTTTCTTTTGTATTTATTTTATTCTTAATTCATGTTAATGTAAATACTATTACTAGTTACGGTACAATGTTACATTATTGTTACTTACATTGTTGGACTGCAACCGAAATGTATATACCTAGTCACTCTGAGCTGAGCCACAATAGTTTAACCATTATGTTATTTTTTGTAATATGGCATTATTGCTGGAATCATGTGGTATTCTTAGTCAAATGTTTTATTTCCTTAATATATTAATTCAGATTTCTGACAGGTGTAGCTGAGGTAAAGTTTTGCCATAAGCACACAAAATTCGATGGAATCTTGAACTACTGAGCGCGTGAAGTCGCGGTGTAGCATATGTATGTATATATATACAAATTATATATATACAGTTATATATATATACATATAGGATGGTCCACCTAACGTGGACACCCCCAAAATTTCCGAAAATGTTGCAGATCACGAAATGCTGTTTTCGCAAAATGAAATTACGTTCGGGGGGAAGTAACAGTTTGCCGCAGAGTGACTATTCGTAGGTGAGCAGTTTGATGAGGCTGAGGTGTTAAATATTTCTTCAGAGAGTACAGATTCGTCAATTAGTTTAACATAATCGAATTGCTTATTCCAGAAACCCTCTATCTCCAACTGACCATGTTTTGAGAAAACATGAAATAACTATCCTACTTCACTAATATGTGTTGTTAAATGTTATAAAGAATCACAAGTGTAAAACCCCAAATAGTAAATCTATCCACGGCATTGTAAAGGCTACAATGCATTTTTATTATCTTTAAATGTACACATAGAGGATTTCTGCAATAAACTTGTAGTATATGTTATGTTGTCATATTTAGTATTAAGGATAGAGAAATATCGTCTTTTCTGTTAGTTTGGTAGCTGTACACATTTAACATTATCACAGAAACATTTATCATTAACAAAGAATGCACCGGTATAAACAAAACAAATTAGCCACTTTGGAAAGTACAAACCTTGATAAATACTAACTACTAATCTAGACAGGAGGCCTGTTCACATTCGAATTTTACCAAGATCTCACATATAAAAACAAAAGAAATACTCACTGTGAAAAGTACAATACCTTAAACTAAACTTCTATAGGTTGAAGGCCTATAAGTATTGCACACAAACTTATAAATTCAAACAAATATACACACTTTTGGATTGTACAAAACCTAATAACTAAGTTAGACAGGGGGACCATTCACATTCAACATCTGAGCCTGCATTGTGACATTCTGCTGCAGTTGTAGGCCACTTCAATATCATATTGTAGAATGCTTCGTATTCTCTGATGTATTCCAACAGCTTTCGCGGGTCTTGCAGTTTCTTGTCATTTATAGGGACATTTACACCAGTATACGCCTTCTGCGATAGTAGTGCAGGTACATTATTTGTCATTCGGAGACGAAAGGTAGAAGGGCACAAGCCATTGATGAAGAGGTTTGCGACAACTTTACCAGGATTTTTACTACTGTAGGAAAACTGTTTGTATGTTGATATCTTGAATGAGATTCTCTGGTATTTTGATACGCCTCTCCCTGAAGTTTCACAGGAGTAGGTGGTTTTCTTATACGAACGTGGCTATAAGTCTTTGAATGATAGAATCTCTTCAGTAGACACCTGATGAATGGAGATGCGACCGACTATACTTGCTTCCACCATGATTTATGTGTACTGTTTAGGAGTGTGTATTCGGTCAGTTTTCCTCAAAAGTTGCTTGATAGATCCAAAATCCCTATCGCATGGGAGTAACGAGTGGCCTCGCACTGGGAAGAAATGGTTGATCACGTCGAACCTCGCCGTGTCACACAAATTTAACAGAAACTGCACAACTGTGTGGTTTTTGTTTTGTTCAACTGCTCTGTCACTGAACAAAAGAATCTTCTTTGCCGAAATTGATATTTCATTCTGAATATATTGTAATAAGAAAGAGCACACTTCGTTTCGGGACTTGTTTGCCTCTCCTTCAAGATGCACATAGAGTTTTGCTTTGTCCGATTTTAAATCATTTATGCAAAATACATACACCCACGGCTGGCGCAAATAAAACACCTCCTGCTCAGGTATTAGAGGTAGGAGTAAATTTTGCATGTAGTCTACACAGAGCGCGATAGTTTCTGTATCCTAATTTTCACTTCCACTTTTCAATGTCGTATAAAATTTCTTGGCCCTTCTTTTGTGTATCATCATCTCCGTGGCAACATTCCGTTTGGCATTCTAGCTTAACTGGTTCTTTCATTTTGACGCCCAGGCCTGCCAAAAGCATGTCCGAAGTTTTCCTTAAAATAGTGGTAATAGAAATGATATTTCATTACAGTTTGCAACTCTGGATGGTCGTTCACGAACATCTGATGCATGGTAACAACACTGAGTCGAGCGTGTAAATACTTCTTACGTTGTCCTCCATTATATGTGTGCTTCACATCAAACTTAGATGTATGTTCATGTATTTTAACACAAACATCTCCCTCAATCACATTCCTACTGCGGTTCTTGCCACACACGTCATGAGGACTTTTATGATCAACCAGAAGGTTACAAAGTCGACGTACTCTGTCAGCTGAAACACGATGCACTTGCAGGAAGATGTTTTTCAAACACGTTGAAGCAAGCCATTCACTCTCAGGCTATAAGTAAATGAATGATTTTTCTTGAAAATGGGTTGACTTTTTTTGGTAATCTGCTTCTGCATCATCCTGTCCCTCACTTTTTTCATGAGAAGGCTTGTTTTGTGTGTGTTTACGTTGGACGTCTCTAACCTCATTCAAATTTTGACTATGCACAGCTTGAGCATCTTTGTTGTTCAGTGAGTAGAAGTGATTCCATATTTGATGTATGATTTCTTCATTTTAATGTGAATAACATCTACCAGTACACTTGCATGTCACTGAATCAGGAGATGTTTTCTTGACTACATGTTTCCCTCTATACGTTGTATAACTTTCACCTTTCACACGACCTGTACATATTACATTATGTTGATAGGTTTCTTCGTGTGTAATCCCTTTTCTCCGTTTCGAAATAGGTTCCTTTTCTGAGCTGCTGCTCATTATGTTTATTTATGCCTATTAATATTAAAACATAACCAATAACAACATGGACAATGCCCAGTGCACAACACAACAGTACACACATATATGCTATTAATATCAACAGTAATCTACACATCATAGCTCATCACAACCAACTTGATAAAAACACACTTATGTCTGCCAACTTGTTAACTTTTTGTGTTTTAATACAGAAACAGTATATGTCATGGCGGTTAGGGGATTTCTGTTCTAAACAGGGGTTTCAAGGTGCTGTAAGAAGCCTTCAGAGAATCTCAGACATAGGCTTTCTGCACTAAACGATGTGTCTATATAAAAGTAAAATAAATATTCCGATAACTCAATTTGGCATATTCTAGTCGATAGGGGGTTTCTGAAATTAGCGATTCAATTATTAGAGGAGAGTGGACCAAGAGTATCTGATGAGGTTGAGCCTTCGGAGAATAATTGCCCTTTGGTATCCCCCATTGCTACGGATAAGCCATGCGATGTGGTTTCTGAAAGAGCCCTCGATTGGAGTAGTGATTCTGATTTCGAGGACTCGCCATCTCACGTGTTGTCTGGTATGAGTAGTAGCAAGAGGTGGTTGTATTATGTGCTGTGTAGGTGGCTGAATGGATTTTTGTAATAAATTGTAACATTTCTGCAGCTCTGGCTTGGGAGTGGTATTTCCATTATTTCTTAAGGGGACTACGTAGCTGCGCGTCCAAGGTCAAGAAGTGAGGGAGCTATACGCGCGACAATTACACGCACGCCTAGCGCCTCATGGCTCCTACGCGCAAGTCGGGCAGTGTTCCCGTCGTAACGCTGTACTGTGCAAATTAGATCTGTAACATAGTAATTTTATTACACGCGATGAAAGACCACAGATTAAGCTACTCCCGTAACTTTGTACTTTGCTCTTGCCACTTAAGGTAAGTGCATAGGAGAGTTTTAAAAATGCTATATTTGACCATTGTCGCAAACTTTTTTTTTCTCCAAGAATACACAGAATATGACAAAAGTAAAAAAAAAAAGAAAAAATAATAGGACCATAGATAGTTGTTTTTTTATCTTTTCTGACAAAAATAAAATGTATAGAACTTTTATTTACTGAGTAATACAAACAACGATTTCACAGAAAACGTTTCTGTAGATGGTCCTCGTAAGTGCCAATTACATATTTAATTAGTTTCGTGAATTAAACAAGTGTTGAACGAGGTTAAGTACTTACAGCAGGAACTTCAATGTTACTTGACTGCAACACTTGAAAACATAAATTAATGCGAGACTGAAAGGGCTTAACGGTGATCCTATGTTTCGCTTCTCTGCTTATAATAAAGGTATAACAAGATAACACACGCAACGCCGTTTTATTATCATTTTTATTTATTAAAACCTGAAAGCTTGCCTTTATATCAATCATAAGGCAATTCTTGCCCTTAGCAAAAAAATATTTCTTAGAATTAATTTCTGAATAAACTTCAACCGTAAGAAAAATCAATGAACGTTACAACACACCATATTGAGTTATGGTGTGAATTTCACATCGGCCAATCTTAAAAATACACTTGGAAAGTCAGTTATTCGAAGGAAATATCCATAACGGTGTGTTATCTTTCATGAAACCCTTACCAAAAAATTAGCTTCCATAAGATTGAAAGCTAAGTTATTTATTTGGTCTAATTTAAGTCGAAAATCGGTTTTAAATAAACACATCCTAGAAAATGTCATTACCTACCGTAGTTTTGTATTACTACAGTTGATCAGTCGCAAAATATAGATACCAGTTGCTGCAAACCCATGCTTTGCGATTAGCTGCAGGCAGTAGAATATTCTGGAATAGTTTTCAGCAAACAAAGTCTCCCTAAAGATGTGACCAGAATGTTTAGAATCCGAAAGACCGTGTCGTAATTTTATTCGTCTCTCATGCTATTGCAATTCTATCGTTCTGTCGATTTTATCGTTTGTGTTTTAGTATAGGCATTTTCTTGTTGCATATTTCCTCATCATGATCTGCAGAGTATTAAAAATTTACTTGATGAATTTATAAGTTCCTTTTTTATGATATTGATATTTTATTTTATGTTTCCATCGTGTACATTTTCTGTGACTGCAGAAATCTGGATAACTAAATCCTGGCTCATTTTTTACCATTTTGTTTTATATAGTCTCCCGTGTTTTAGTAGTTTATTGGTGTAACGTTTCTTGTTGAACATAAATATTTCGTTAACTGTGATTTAATTTAATATTAACATTTTTATTGTCTTTTAATGGTTTACTTACACTTTTCGAACGAAGCATTCGAAAAATCACGCCATGTATCTCGTGCTTGGTTGTGTCCTATACATGTCACCTTGTATCACAAGCATTTTAGACTTATTTTAACACGAAATTACCTAATATTTGGTAAAATTAACCTTTTAATATATTTTATCTTTATATTATAATATTTCATTTATAGCTAATAAGAATGAAACAGGGAGAAAGCAGGTGTGTTGGTGATGCCTAGCAAGAAATTGTTCCTATGGGAAAATAATATTATACTGAGTGCGCACCGCGATGTCCCTTTGGTGTAATTTTCTAGACTTCGTTAAGCTTTGCTAGCGTGAGGCGGAGTAATATCCAGGAAGTAGAACTTAAGCAGGGTCTCAGAAAAGTTGTAAGTAACCGTGAATAGAATATATATAGTTATTCGTAAGCAATTTTACTATTGAGACTTTTTTTGATAATGGCCAAAAACATATCTTAATGATTAAAATATTTTTGAGACTGGTGACAACGTGTATTTTATCGTAAGGAGATTAGTTGTTAATGGTATAGAGTTTATTTTTTAGCAGTCAGGTTAAAGCGACTCACAGTATTTATGATCGCTCACTTACTGGCTGAAAATTATTTATTTGGTGATGCAGTCACCAACATTTTACTGTGACACTTATAAGAAATGTATGGTATTGAAGTCTTCAGCATCAGACCAACTTGGAAGCTGTGGGTTCCAGCTCCATCCTTAACTTATTTGTCCCAGCTTTTCTGATGTAGGCTGTTCACGGTAAAATGAGCACTTTTGAAAGCCCTGCTTAAGATCTATTTGCATACACGTTGTGTATTACCCTGCCTATGTAAAACTAACACCACCATGGGCCTCGTCACTTTATTCATACGTTGGTGAATTGAAACTCTGAAATTATTATGGAAGTAAATACTTTACAGATCTGCTAATTTTTTTACACCTTGATGCATTAAAAAAACAAAAAGCGAAATTAATCTATCATAAATGGTTACCTAAAACTTTTTATTCAACGTTAGGATATGGAACTACTTTCCAGCCATCGTTACCAACTTCACTGGGCGAATGTCACTCAGTGTACCGATTAAAATATGTACATGAAAGGCAGTGAATTTTTCTAAGGTTAGTATCTAAAGTGCTCACTTTATCGTGAACAGCCTTTAGTAACCAGACGGTATTAAAATTATAATTTCTGTATATACGAGGAGGAAATAATTTTTTTCCTTCGAGATTTTATTATAAAAAAAAAACACAAACCGTAATTACGGATAGTTAGTGGCATATGGAGTCTCTGCGCCGTGGACTGCATTCTGTAGTCCCTTCGTTGGGCAAAGCAGGGTGGAGGAAGCTGTAGTATCCTCCCTGTCCGCGCCGCTGTTGTTGGTTACGGCATAGCAACGGGTGACGTCACCTTCGCGCGCCGAGCCGCCGCTCCGCGCCGTTTGAGTCGAGCAGCCTGGAAAACCTCGCTCCATCAGCGCGTGAATTATTTATCCAAAGAACGGCAGGGGGCTCTTTCGGAGTGGGACAGACACAAAAGGAATTCCGCTCAGATATTCCCTCTGGCGACACCAAGCTACTCGTCCCCGTGATTTGGTTTTGGTTCTTCGTCCCGCCCAATATCGGACTAACACAACTGTTTCCTATACTGCACTTCGCCTGCAAGTGGTGTTTACTTGGCGTCCGATTTACAACTATATTTATGCAAGAATAAGTTATTTGGTCGTTTGTTGGATTATGGTAGTACGTCTATGTTATGCTTTATGGAACAAAAATTTGTTCGAACTCAGTATTTACGTTTATGGTCGGATGCGTCCAGTGATATAGGCCTACTATATACTAATTACATCAATAAAGGAACACTTTATTAAAAACAATTGAAAATAACCAACTTTTATGGGGCTTTCATTGAATATACATCTAATTTTTTTTTTAGTGTTAATTATTTAAACGAAGTTTGCGTCAACTAATGGGTTTCCGTAATTAGGAGAACAAATCGTCTTAACTCTTTCATGCTTGATTAAATGTATGGTTGCAGGTGTTGAGAATTAATGTTTTCATGAGCGCAGTACTTCAACCCGACGTGTCAATCGTTTCGTGGATTGTAGTCCATTCCCGGTTACTTCACACTTTTCTGAAGCCCTGATAAAGTTCTACTTCCAGGATATTCCTCAGCCTCGTGAAAACTAAGCTTAGCTAAGTCTAGAACTTAACACCAAAGGACAATGCACCGAATCCGTATGCACTCAGTTGTAATGTTTTGCTTGAGAACTATTTCTTGCTAAGCGCTGCCAATACACGCATTTTCTCACTGTTTTTATTCATATTTATTATAAATGAAATATTATAATTTATATATAAAATAGAGATAAAACTTCAATTTCACAAAAAATAATATGCTTAAGTTATCATATGTATAAAACGGCTGTGATACGTAGCATATTTTCGATATTACCAAAAAAAGTTATACATAGTGATTTTTCAAAGGTTTGATAAAAAAAAGTGTGAGGAAACTGCGAATATACTATACAACCAACTTGGCTGAAGGCTTTTTGTTCAGTCATAGGCTAAGAATCATCCATAAGCTATAGGATAACCACGGTTTAGGAATCAATTTTCCACAGGGAAGATAACATTGGTTATTGAGCCTCACAGAGTAATTTATACTGGCAAAATAATAAGCCTCCTTTTATATACATAATTATGTATTCTGGGTCTGAATGAGTTAAATTATTTTCTAATTACAACTAAAGAGGGATGAGGCGAACAAAAATTCTGAATTTTACGCCCCCCGCCTTTTGCAAGTATGTAATTCTTGTAGCTGTGTTTTCCAATAACGAGTTACTTAAAATAGATTTGTATTTAATATGCATATGTATACTTATCTTACGATGGTGAAAACTGAATGTTTAAAAACTAGCATTATTTAGATAGATATTTGTCCAAAAGAAATTTAACGGCTTCAAATTTTATCACAAGTACGGTTTGTTGAAACTGATCAAATTTTCTTTTTCTCAGAAGCGGCGTGAAAAACGTTCGCACACGTCGTCTGTGTACAGTGCAACTAGGGCCACACTTGTTTTCTGAGAAAATATTTTCGTAAATGCTATATTTCCATAACCTATGGTCAT
Organism: Dryococelus australis; assembly: GCA_029891345.1. Taxonomy (NCBI): domain Eukaryota; kingdom Metazoa; phylum Arthropoda; class Insecta; order Phasmatodea; family Phasmatidae; genus Dryococelus; species Dryococelus australis. The sequence goes on along the minus strand of CM057004.1, from coordinate 71,017,446 downwards.
ATCAGCAGTTTCGTTTTGCTTATTGGCGGCGTATCTCTGTGAGAAGACATTTTCTTTATTTACTGACCAATCAGAATCACGTTACTTCGATACTGTACGTATGTGATTCGCGGGCAGACACCTAAGAAGCTCGCCCAATTGCGATGCTGGTTATAAACTAGCGTGTTTTGGAGTAGGCCTACAACTAGTCGTAAAATATTTTTGCCAAAAACAGGTGGCCCTAATTATAACCTTTGGCTGTCCCTTACACAACACTACAGATATTAATAAGGGTTATAAAACTACATGCCTTATGAAACACGCATGGAAAAACTTCAGCTACTTTGAAATTTTAACACCTCTTTATTCTGACAAGTGAATTATACTGCAGTGATACCTCGTTCCAGCTGACTGTTGAAAGAAAAATTTTGAGTTACACACTCCCAGGAAATAAGATGTTGCATGACCACTCTTTGTACAAAAGGCTAACCTTCAAACCTTCATGAAGTCCTGTAAACTTTTAGGTAATTATTATAAAATCAAGTAAGGCGATACTGCATGTTGAAAATCTTGACCACGTTGCGACAACGCAGTTTACGGGACATGTTTACCAGGTGCAAGGTCCACTTAGTACAGTATCTGGAACTTACGTTTCAAGCACTGTAAAAAATATTTAGGAAAATTACCTGACAAGTGTAAGGTAACATTCGCAAACTTGTGGGAGAAACATAGTTTTCCCTACGGGTAAGGTAAAATTATCGCACTCTGGAGTAAAATTCACGTACATGCTAATGGGAAATCCCATACATGGATGGAAAAAATTACCTTCTGACGAGTGCATCTCTTCAGCATTGTCTCACAGCTAAGTGGGAGGACAAGCGGCAGAAACAATATTTAACACTCTAAATTTTCAGTGATGCTGTAAAGTTGTAGTCTTGGTGTAACGGATAGCACAACGGCCTATCGTAATAGAGGACCATAGTCCGCAGCCACCCACCACCAAGGGTTGAGTATTTTAGAGTTGAGAGTTCTGTTACAGTTTGTCAGGGGATAAGAGTAATAAAAAAATTAGCAATGCTAATACTCCGGGATATTTCTAAATATAATTTTACTATACAATATAGTTAATTTTCCCTTACTTTTGTATGGGATTTCCCCCCCCCCCCCCACTTTTGTCAGGTACGTACTTTTTTCCATACGATTACGAAACAGTACTTATGTAAATTTACTATACATCTAAGAGGTAATTTTGCCTTAAATTCCAGATGTTCTGCTGGAGAAAGACATATAGCAAAACAACTCCACAATTTTTTTGTAAAAATTAATTTTGAAACTCTTTACCAGAGCATTAAAAATGTCATTATATAAATGCTAGTTAACTACCTGTAGGTAATATACCACGAAATTTCTACAGATCTAAAAATGTCTGCCGTGACAGATGGCATATAAATATAACATTAAGAGCCCTATTACTTGTTACGACAAGTAGCTTAAATGTCGTAGAGTTAACGGAAAACAATTCACAAGTAACGTGTTATGTAAAAAACCCATTACGAGGGATTAATTAAAATTTCAAAAGTTTCAGCAACAAACAGCTAAATGACCAGTTTGGACTGATCCTGCCTTCCATAAAATAATAACGATAAAAATAGTTACTCTAAATTAAATCACGCAAATATGAGAGCAAACCAGTAAAAAAATTATCCAATAAAATTACTGAACGTTTACTGATTTTTTGAGTGGCAGAATTTCACTGATTTTATGGCTGTTTGCGTTGTTTGCAGTGAAATTATACACTTTGGGTACTGATTTGCAGTGCACTAATAAACCAGTGCAGCCAATATTGAAAATTGATTGCTTGGGGGGGGGGGGGGTAACATTTCAATGACTAAACTCTCTTATTCAGCTTGGATAACTTGGATAGCAAGATTATAAGTTTAGATTCGAAAGAGGGTATAACATTCATATCTGAGGGCAAATATATTCGACATTTTCTTAAGATACTTACCAAAAAATAAATTATAGTGAGTGAGTGAAAAATAAAAGAAGAGGGGAGAAAATTAAAATAAATATTATCAACGAGGTATAAAGGAGTAGGCAAGTCAAAAATTGCTGCTTAGCCCTACTTTAGGGCTTTCAAGTCTAAGGAAATCTCAAAGGATTTTTGGTGGTGTTAATACATCCCTGCGAATAACATAACCTGTAAGTGCAAAAAGATGACAGTGGTATAATTTGGGGGAGTTTGGCGCAAGGACGGGGGCGGCAGAGTGCCGGAGCTGTTCATGCTCTGTCATTTAGCTCACCCGAAAGCCATATTGTCCCCCATTTTGGATATCAGTGACCTTGGCCTTGACCTTTGATCTTGACCCCGGTGACCTTATAATTTAGAAAACCAAAAAAATCCAAAAAATGTATGAAAATTACTAAAAAATCAATTGATCAAATTTTTTGAAAATTAATTTCAAATGTATAACAAATTGTTAAGAATTATTTTAAAAAATATTAACAAAACACTTATTATTAAAAATTATTTTAAAATTATTATAACAATTATTGAAAAACTTACATTTTCTGAGGTCCCCCAACACCATGTATAGCGGATGACTGACTCCCCTCCAATCAATCACATTGTCTTAACATTCTCCTCCCCATTCCCTATTCAATACTCTTTATATCGTATTCTACCATCTTGGTTTTTTTTCGTTTCTCCTTTGTTTATCCAATGCTGGAGGCCGCCATATTGGATTTAATATGTTTACCTTCACATCGTCTAGGTAGCGCTAGTGTATTAATAATCGATATCACCACTAGGTGAGCTGTCAACTTAGCCACCAGGCGGCAAACATATTTGTTCATGTTTTTTTTAATATATAGGTGGTGCTGTTGGTACCCTCCGTAATGCCAAATCAATACACGGTCCGAAGTCAGATCTGACCATCAGCCATCTTGATTATGTCAGCCATATTAGCCGCCATATTGAATTTAAGAGACCTTGAACTGGATTTTGACCCTGGTGACATTTGATCTTAAACGCAAGAAATCGCAAAAATGGTAAAAAAAAAAAAATTCCCATAACATTCTAAAAAAATTTCTTTGAAATATTTTAAAGACATTTATAAATTATATATATATATACATATATATACGGAGGCTCCTTCAGCACGACGTCCAGCAGACGACTGACCATCGTCAATATTTCTCGTTGGTAAATTAGTCGGTTCCCCTCCACTCACTACACCGATGTATCTCATTGGTTGATTACTTGTGTTCGCTTTACCCCCCCCCCCCACTTCCCCACGCAAACAGTGATTTTTGTTGGTTGATTACTCACACTCGTTCGACCCGCCACCAATGTTTCTCACTGTATTAGCATACCCTTCCCCTACCCCTCGTCCTTGCACATGCATATTAATTTTTTCGTTTGTCATTTATTTACGTTTTCGTCACCTAGGTAATGCTATTTTCTTTCATTGGTATAGTGGGACCAGGCTAAGTAGTTACGTTAAAAAAAAATTGCGGGTTTCAAACACACCGCAACGCAATTCAAGTGCTAGCTAGGCGGCGCCCTGTTCGTCTCGTTAACTGCGAGGTCATTTATAGACGGAGAAAGCAGCTTAGAGAAGGAGCGGGCAAGGTATCGGCCATGGTCCCGTGGTAGGGATCCAGTACAGCATCCGCTTGCTAAAACGATTTCGAGATAACGTGGAAGGCTGTAATTAGGATGGCCGCGCCAGGAATCGAACCCGAGACCTCACGGATGCAAGTCCAGTGTGTTACTATTGCACCACCTCGCTCGGCGGGTGTGCAGTGATGGAATATTTGCTTGTAAAATAATCGATTATTCGATTGTTTAATTATAATCGATTCATCGATTATTTTAACAAAATTGGATTATTCGCGATTTTAGCTGTTTATACGCAATCAAAACAAAATATTGCAGTTACCTACATATTTCACATTTATTAAAAAAAATTAAATAAAATTTTGAAACAACAAATTTTCAAAATAGAAGAAATTATTAAAAATAAACCGAAATTTTTTTTGGCGATGATAGCTTTAACAAATTTATAGAAATATACGCCTACATAATTTGCGGCAATTTTTCTGTATTGATTAGAACAAGACACTCGATTATATTTACCGAATATTTATTCGATTTAAAAACAATTGTAATAGATTTATTCGAATTACAAACTTACGCGATTATCCCATCACTAGTGCGCACGGTGATCTGGGCAGCGTACCTGGGTGCTGGCTTGACACTGGCAGCCTGCCGGCTCGCCCGCCAGGCGGCAGCACACGTCAGTCTTCATAGTGAAGAGCACGGTGCTGAGCTGCAACGACTTCCGGTCGAACTCCTGGTGGCGGAAGTCCGTGAACACCAGCAGCCATCGCTCCTCGCGAGTCATCAGTTCCCCTTCCACGGCCTGCCGACAGACAGCGCCAAGCGCACTGTATTGTCACTGTGTGTGTGTGTGTATTATATGCATTACATTAAAGGCTGTTCACGATAAAATGAGCACTTTTGAAAGCCCTGCTTAAGATCTATTTGTAAGCAAGTTGCGTGTTCTTCCGCCGTATGTAAAATTGTCATTGCCATGAGCCTCATCACTTTATTCATGCGTCGGTCAAGTGAAACTGTAAAATTACTAGAAAAGTAAATATTTTACAAATCTCCTAATTTTTACACTTCAATGGATAAAAAAAACCGTTAGCGAAAGAAATAATTTACGTTATCACAAATGGTTACCCAACACTTTTTATTCGACGTTATGTCATGGAACTACTTTCCATCCATCGTTACCAACTTTACTGGGTGCATGTCACTCAATGCACTTGTTAAAATATATTCAGGTAGGAGCAGTGACAATTTTCTAAGGTTGATTTCAAAAGCGCTTACTTTATCGATAATAGCCTTTACAACTCCTTTCATCAGAGCTGTAAAACAGCTCCACGTTCATATAGGCTATTCGTGGTAATGTTAGCACTTTTGAAAACCCTCTCATTTGGAATAATAGCAAATAAATTTATTTTATTTTAGCTTTAGACGTCAACGTCCGAGTGCTGTGGAATATACACATGGTGTTTATTACGTACATGGCAATATTTATTTAAAAACGCTGTTAAAGGATAAAAAACGGTCGACAGGAAAAAGTAACTATGGCCTCAAAACTGCTCACTCTAACATGAACAGCCTATAAGAGTCTTAACACCTATGGGTAACCCCGTAGGTATCCATCATTCCTGAGATGAAGCGGCACCGGAATGTAAGGGCGGAATGAACAGGAGCACACCGAGAAAACCACGCCAGCGAGCAGCAACATCCAACACGTTTCCCCACATGCGGGAATCCCCGCCGGGAATCGAACCCGCGTGGTTGGAGGCAGCTGCACTAGCCGCCCGACCACCGCGGCCCCGTGCTGTTTATTTGCACCGCAACACTATCCGCAGATGGCAGCTACATTCATATTTAACTGCCAGCAGCTGAGATTACTGACAAGTGATCCTTTATAATGATGCTCACTAACGAAAGGTTGTTTTGGCGTCTGGGTTGGAGGCTAAACTTTCCTGTTGAGACCAGAACAGGCGATCTCGGCAGCAGCAGATGACCGAAAATGGCGGTGATACACGATAATTCCAACCAAGAAAGCTTAATATTTCTATTATTTGCCGAGGATGCGAAGACAGTCAGAATAGGCTAGTATTGAATTATTTACCACCTCAATGAAACGCCCATGCTATTTTTTTTTTTTTTTTTTAATACAAATTAATCTCCTTACCATTGAAAAACACTTTCATTGTTGATGTCATATCAACAGATATTGTCGGGAAATAGCTGACGTCATTTATTTCTGCTGATGGCACGAGTGACCCGCCACTGAGAACTACATATTAGCTGTCTAGTAACCCCTAGCGGTCTGTAAGAAGTACTCTGTAACCTCGAAGCAGCTAATGATTGTGATACTTCGGAAGTTCATAGCTATAAGCAGTTCACGGTAAAATGAGCACTTTTACAAGCTCTGCTTAAGATCTACTTATACGCATATTATGTATTCTTCTGCCCTTTTTATGTAACATTAACATTGCCTAGAGCATTGTCACATTATTGAAGCGTCGGTCAAGTGAAACTCCGAAATTATTAGAAAAGTAAATATTTTACAAATCTGCTCATTTTTACACTTTGATGCATAAAAAAAACAAAAAGCGAAAGAAATAATTATACGTTATTTCAAATGGTTGCCTAAAACTTTTTATTCGACGTTAAGATATTGACTACTTTCCCTCCACCGTTACCAACTTTACTGGGTGCATGTCACTCAGTGCGCCCGTTTAAATACATGCAGGTAAGAGCAGTGACCTTTTTTCTTATCAACCAAAACTGTTTAAAGGCTGTTCACGATAAAGTGAGCACTTTTGAGATATACCCTTGATTATAAAATTTTAAAAATATTTACTTTCATAATGATTTTATGTTTTCCGTGTACTGACGCATGAACAAAGTGACCAGGTCCACGGAAATGCTGATTTTACATATAGCGGTAGGATACACAATGTGCTTACAAGTAGACTTTAAGCAGTGCTTTCAAAAATACTCATTTTACCGTGAATACCCTATAATGTACGGAGAACCAGACAAATATTTTGTTCTATCAACAAAATCGTTGGGGCAACGAAATAAGAACAACAAGAAAATAATTTGATTACAAGCAACAACATATTTAATTACTCATATACAAACAACTATTTTGGTTGTGCCAAAATATACTGTGTTTGATTAAAAAAATATATATATACTTTTTTTCAGTGTGGCCAATCTTATTTGCCCAAACGTATTGGAAGCAGTTTGACGGGAAGATGTGGCACTGCGACTGCAGCGGCTTTAGAAATCTCGTTTTATCTCGAACCTGAACTGTCTTGTAGTAAACCTACCGTGCAAAATCTCTTCGTTTTCGTGTCATAATTCCAGTTTCAGGGGTTGTATTGGAAATTACTGGTTATATGTAATTTAATAATTGTTTAATATATTTGTATCACATTTTCGCTGTGTGTTATTTCCTGTTTGCAAAAAGGCAGGCACTTATTGATAAATTATAGATATGTTCCTGACAATTTACAACCAGCAGATAGCAAGCAATTGAAATTACGCACAAAAATATCAACACTTTGTAGACTATGCTCGAGTGTAGCTCGAGGAAAAGTAATTTGAAAATTTCTTCGTTGTTCAGAGCAAAACTCGCATGGATGTGCAGTTTTCGTTCGGCTAGTGATTAACATGACCTCACAAGAACACGACAGCATAGTAACAATGATATTTATAACGAGAGACTTTCTTTTTTTATAGCCACTCAAAGGGACATTATTGATTGTAAATCCTTTTGTACGATAAAGGACATTTGATTGGGTCAATATCAACTTGGCTCTCCATATGTTGATGACCGGCCAATAATGAACGCTATAAAGTAATGGGTGGGGTCCGGTGTGGTATGGACAAATAGGACGATGGTAAGTTCTAACACAGATTCAACATAACTTGTGTTCTTACAGCAGTGGGTATAGGTGACACATCTAATTAGTCTTAAGTTCCAGTAATTATGTGCAGACATCAATGTGTTAAACAACTCGTACAATGTAAGTATGCTGTAATCGTGCATTGTCAGTAACCTCTATGAATCCGAAATTATGGACCGAAAACGAAGACTGTCGCAAGTGTGTGTGTCACCTTGCTGTAGAGCTTGGTCATGTTGCTGGTGGAGGCGTAGATGACGAAGTAGCTGGGTGAAGGCCTCATGGCGAGCAGCCGCTCCGTCGCGTTGCCCTCCAGCCCGTCCAGCACGATGACCCTGATGATGGACCTCCCGATCATATGGTACAGCGTCTGGTCCAGCTCTAGGCACAATCAACACGATCATGTATTACAACATCTGATCCATCTCTGGGCACAACCAACACAAACAGTGTCTTGTCCAGCTCTGGGCACAACCAATACGATCATTTAGTACAGCGTCTGGTCCAGCTCTGGGCACAACGAACACGATCATGCAGTACAGCATCTGGTCCATCTCTAGGCACAGCAACACGAACATGTAGTACAGCATCTGGTCCAGCCCTGGGCACAACCAACACGATCATGTAGTACAGCGTCTGGTCTAGCTCTGGGCACAACCAAAACGATCATTTAGTAACATCGTCTGGTCCAGCTCTGAGCACAACACGATCATGTAGTACAGAATCTGGTTTAGCTCTGGGCACAACCAACACGATCATGTAATACAGAATCTGGTACAGCTCTGGGCACAACCAACACGATCATGTAGTACAGTGTATGGTCCATCTCTGGGCACAATCAACAAGTTCATGTAGTACAGCATCTGGTCCAGCTCTGGGCACAACCAACACCATCATGTAGTACAGCTTCTGGTCCATCTCTGGGCACAATCAACAAGTTCATGTAGTACAGCATCTTGTCCAGCTCTGGGCGCAACCAACACCATCATGTAGTGCAGCTTCTGGTCCTACTCTGGGCACAACCAAAACAATCTGCCAAGAATAATATTTGCTATGCTAAAGGAATATGTCCAAAATGTGCTGAAAAATTAAATAATATATCAAAATTTACTGATGCCAAAACATAATACTTTAAAGAATACACGTGTATGGAATGTAACATGTATGTATTTTTCAGTGGTAAAGTTTGCCAGCTTGATCATCGTCATCAGTGTGAGACATATAAGCATCAATGTCGTCTCCAGCTGTCATGCACTTCAATGGATGATAAAATCCTGCTTCATTGGGTGGAACAAAGTTTGTAACTAAATGCATAACATCCTTGTATTTAGCCGCTTTCACTGGTAGTGATGAGTCATAAAGAACAGATATTGGCTGCACATTAGCTATTCTTTACATTTCTCTCGATACAAAACCCTTCAGAAATAGGTAAAGACGTAGACACACCTACATTAATAGTGTCAACATGCTTCTTTTTGTATTAAAAGATTCGATAATATGATATTTGAAATCTCTGCTTACTTGCATTAACAATCACCTTCTTGAAATTACTACCATAATGTTTAGTAAAGTTCAAAATATTGTTTTGGCTCACATGAATATAGGTGTATAGTTTCTGGATGCTTGTCGAACTTTTCTACTGCATAAAACAACGATCACACAGTAGAAAGCTGTGTCCAGACTCAGGAAAACGATGTACAATCTTCTATATTGAATTAGTTTTGGTAGTAAGGTACAAAAATTGAACTAGTGTTATATTCTTATTTTTTGCCACTGCATTATCTGAAAAAAAGTACAATACCTTTACCGTTTGTGGGACAAAGTATTCATGTAGTGATGCAAGAATGAAGTGACCTCATTTGTTGATTTTCTAGCAGTTGTTTCATCATACAGATAGAAGTGAGCGCAGCCAGTTTTACCAGAATGTACACAACTGTTATAGGTCCAAAGCTGACGCCTATAGATGCATCACCAGAGGGTACTTTTGGTAATGGAAGGCTTTGCTGGAAATAAAATGTTAGTACTTCAACTTCCTCATCTTCTTTGCTTAGTTCAGTTTTTTCTTTCAGGTCCCTATAAAATGTTTCAGCCTTCATTTCATGGAGATACTTCTGTTTCTTTAACTCTTGTGTCTCATCAGCATGTCACACTTCCTACATGTGTCTGAACGGGGGCACCCAAAACAGTAGTTGAAGTTTTGCTTGAGGTATGGATACTAAAAGTCATGTGATATCCTAGATTTGAAACCTTGATATGGCTTATTACCATTTAAACAATACTGTTCGTGTATCTATGGTTCATGTAGTTGTAAGTACAGTTTGTACATCTTTTTTACATTTAGTTCTGGAGACAAATAAAAGCGAGCACTTTTATTTCTGCTGAAATGGGATTATCTGCGAGGGAAACTTCTAATGTGGTTGTCTACTTGATTAACCAACTCGTCTGAAATTTTGTTGACTGTTTTTGTGCTTATTTCGCCCATCCTTTGGCGGTGTAAGATTCTGAGTATTTATAGCTGAGTATTCATAGCCTTAGAAATACTGTCAACTCTTTCTTTCGATATCCCATGAATATATTAAAATGCATCTCTACAAACTCTCACTGATTCTGTCCCTATTTTGATGTCATATTTCTGAGAACATTTGCGTTTCGTTTCCTTGCCAGTCTTTGATCTAATCCCCTTTACTATATTCGTTTCAATCAAACCTTCCAAGTAAACATTTTGGACATTCCTGTCAAATAATTTATTAAACTTAGACAACACACATTTACTTTTTTCCCCCTTAACATTTTCAAAACATTTGTGTCTACAGTGATAGTCTGGCCCAGTAATTCTAGGTCAGACTTCCTTCCCTTTCCAATTAACATAACCTTTACCTTCACTAATAGGTCATTTTTAAATGTTCATTTTCCAACTCTCAGGGTTTGCACATTTTCTTTTCTTTGTTACAGCTACCTCACTTTCTTTCATTTCGCTCCGATTCCGTATTGAAGAAATCTGCACCATCACTCTCTCTTGTGTGATTACTTCTTGTACCTTCCCATGTTTTTGACCTCTTACTTATTATTTTTCTTTTTCTTTGAAGGGCTGGGACTGGCAGCTGTATTATCATATGTGCTGTTTTCAGAATCTGATGGTTCATAAACATCTGATGAACCATAACTTAGATCGGATTCTGTGTTGGAACACATAATTATTAACATCTCAATAACAGTAGCGTAAATAAACTCACTACATACTGATAACACTACAAACGAAAGTCAGAGAACAGCTAACCTTACCTGAACAACATTTCGTGTTAAGATATATGCAGTACTTGCATCTTAATATCTGTATGTAATGACAACAACTGTAAACATAAATTCTGTGGTATATTGCGCCAAGGATATCAGAGAGATAATCTATTATAATAGTTTCCCCACCGCTAAAGTCATGGATTTAATGATAAAACCGAACCTTACCTCTGTGTATATATTTTATATTCAGCACCAAAGAGTGAGGAATATAGGATGGCATGAGAGGAATAAGAAAATGTGCTTGAAGCCACATTTCAATTCTAATGGTCTACACTAATGACATTAAATTTTTTACATGAATATGAAAAGAGTTACGTGTGTGATTATACACACAAAAACAAATAACGCATAACTGGTTGGTGCAGCATGGAGGCAGCTCCACAATTATCTCGTTTTTTCACCATACATTAGATGGTGTGCGATTGGTGCAAAATAGGGGCAGATCCGGAGCTGGTCCCTTCTTACACCAAACATACGCAGGGTGCAAGTCCAAAAATCAACATATATCGCTTATAGTTCCTTGGATCTGCGTTTTTCTTGCACCAATCGATGCGCCAATTTTTTTCACATACTGTAAGTACCATTCCTTTATTTAGCCCAAATTTTGAGCTTCCTCCTTCTTGCTGCAATCTTCTCAAATTGTCTCAAGTGCCAGGAAATGTGTTTACCCATTCATACCTACTTTAATTTACGGTTTTAGACGTTGCAAACAGACAGTTTTATGATGCGAGCTGTACTTAAGTCGACACAACACTTGTTTCATTGTCACAGCCAATGAGATGTATGTAGGACCACCCGTTTTTCACGAGAATATTTACGCGAAGGCTAGACTCCAACGTCCTATGGCGTACGTGCAGTTTTCCTTCGGTTACTGGCTACATGTATTTGTCGGGAGACAGTTCCTTCCCTGACTGGAACACTCAGAATTATGTTGGTAACTCCGACACTGAGTGTCCGTGGTTTGCTGGCAGACACCTAAGACGCGTGACGGTTAACAGCATCCAGTCACGAAAGTGTATCTGAGCTCTAGTGTTTTAGAGTACAAGTAGTCTTGAAATACTTTCGCGTAAAACAGGTGATCTTAACTGTAGGATATATGTTTGACTACAGTAATATGAATCAATTATGATCTAGGCCAGTAGGACGGTTTGCGAATATTTTGCCCACACGTAATATCATTGGTCACTGAGCTTCGTATTGTGCAGCATAGGCCAAAAACTACCTACACGCGCGTAGTGTAACTGTGCATAGGTTGTTCACGATAAAGTGAGCACTTTTGAAATCAACTTTAGAAAAAAGTCACTGCCTGCCCTTAACTGAATTCATTTTAACAGGCGCCCTGAGTGACATGCGCCCAGTAAAGTTGGTAACGATGGATGAGAAGTAGGTCTGTATCTTAATGTCGAATAAAAAGTGTCAGGTAACCATTTCTGACAATTTAAACTATTTCTTTCTCTTTCCGTTTTTTTATCCATCGAAGTGTAAAAATGAGCAGATTTGTAAAATATATACTTTTATAATAATTTCACAGTTTCACTTGACCGACGCATGAATAAAGTGATGAGGCCCATGACAATGTTAATCTCACATAAGGCGGAAGAAATCACAACGTGCATACAGGTAGATCTTATGCAGGGCTTTCAAAAGTGCTCATTTTACCGTAAATAGCCTATACCTACTCTGTGCCTGAATGGGTTAAGCTACACAATATTTTTTCGTTTCAGGTGTTTAATAGGAGAAATTTTTTGTGTTGACAATACTTGCAGATCTCTTATAGCAAACTGGTGTTTTGGAACCTGTAGAAAGGGTTTGAGTATATCTATAGCTAGAGAAATACAAAATTCGCGTTATTATTCAGCGACAGGTAGCACCGCAAGTTACACTGCATTTGACAGACTTGTGCCATAGGCCGGAAGTATGTCCGGGACGCCTCGTGGGAACCTTGAGCCAATGATGTAACTTGAGCGGTGGACCAGACAATCTTCTTTAACGAAGTCTAACAGGTAGGTGACGCCACTTAGCGGCCAATAAAGCCTCTAAGAGGCAGTTGAATCAACATCGCCCCCGATTACATATCAAATGATCCTAGTTCCGAACAATGACCCAGTTTGATCTTGGTTCCAATGTAAAAGTGTTGCACCAACGAAATTTCATGGTTCTGGACTTCCGATTCGTCGATCCTGGTTCCAAAGTGAGAGATCGATATTAAGTGTGAGACTTATTTTGCTATTTGTACGTAATATATGACGTCATGGAAGTAGGTGTATTTTTCGTAATCGATAGAACTAGATGTGCGATCTTTTGTCTGTTTTAAGGAAATTATTGTTGTACGAATTTTACTGAATAATATTCAATTACATATTATGTTGTTTTAATTTCCCAAGAAAACAGTCGAGCGTAGTTCTAGCTGGTGGCGTATTTTCAAACTACATTTGTCGACGATGGCTACTGATCTCGGATCGAGATTTCGAACCACCAATTTCGGTGGTTCGAAATGAACTTAATCTCGATCTCCAGTTCAGCTCTGAACTCGAATGGTGCAACAGTTTTCTGTTTCGATCTTAGATACGATCTCAGATCGAGTTTCGAACCACGATGGTGCAACTAGCCCTAACTGTGGTCACTTATGTACAAGGCAGTGGAATTTATCCTGTCCCCAAAATATAACGCGAATTTTGCAGGTCTCTATCTATGGCACAAGTAGCGACCAATTATACTATAGTTTGTGTGTCAGCAGCAACAAACAACATTAAAGGCTGTTCACTATCAAGTGAGCACTTTTGAAATCAACCTTAGAAAAATGTCACTGCCCCTGTCTGCGTATATTTTAAAGGGCGCACTGAGTAACATGCGCCCAGTAAAGTTGGTAACGATGGTTGGAAAGTAGTTCCATATCCTAACGTCGAATAAAAAGTGTTAGGAAACCATTTGTGTAAATTTAAATTATTTCTTTCGCTTTCTTTTTTTCTAATGTTCCGAAGTGTGAAAATGAGCAGCCTTGTAAAACATTTACTTGTCTAATAATCTCACAGTTTCACTTGACCGACGCGACGCATGAATAAAGTGATGAGGCCCTCGGAAATGTCAATTTTACATAAGGCGGAAGAAGACACAACGTGCATACAAGTACATCATAAGCAGGGCTTCCAAAAGTGATCATTTTACTGTGAACAGTCTATACCCAGGAAAGATTGCTGTCACTATTGGTGCTAGCTTCTGGACTTGGCACAGCACCGACCATGAATTCACCTATTATGCAACATGTGAAACGCGAACGAGTATACTTGGAATATCACGTTAACGGGTTACATCTGCGTGGTATATAAATGCCCACGAAAAGAATGTATTGCCTTTGAGAAATATATGGTTTAAAAAACCAAAATTTAGTACCCACAACCCATGTTTTTTTCAACGTTGATTTTTCCATTCACTCGCTGTGTTTGCAGATTTGGTAGTTCTTTAAGTTTGAACTCGATGATAACATCAGCGTTTTTCGAAAAACCGGCCAGAATAAAGCAAAAGAACTATGAACAGGAGTAATGAAATTTCGCGAAAGATTTCAAGACAAGTTATATTTCAAAACACTGTAGGGTGGTTCACCTTTGTTGATTGGCTTAGTTACTTTTTGAAATGTGTTAACTGTCTACAAATGAATCAAGAAGGAACCGTGCCGATGTTGCCGAATTCTGAGTGGCTCGGTCTAATATGAAAACGCCTTCTCCAAAGAGACAGCAACCAATGGTAGTAGACAAACTGCTGTTATGTGCTTATAGTATTGAAGTCTATCATGCACTCATATTTTGTTCGCGAAAAAAAATCACTATGAGGCAACGGTGAAACAACAACGAATGAGTTAGGGCCGCGGGGGCTGAGCGGTTAGCCTGCTCGCTTCCCATCAAGGCGAACCGGGTTCGATCTCCGGCCTGGTCACTCCCAAATTTTCGCAAGTGGGAATCGTGACGGACGATGCCGCTGATAGGTGGGTTTTCTTTTCTCAGTGATCTCCCGTTTCCCCCGTCCTTTTATTCCGGCGCTGCTCCACACACACACACGCACACCCTCATCAGCTCTCAAGACCTCGATGTTGAGAGCAGCCCATGTCACTTCACTCAACAGCGAATGGACAGTGTGCGCGGAGGATTAAGCTATTCACGACAAAGTGAGCACTTTCGAAAGCCCTGCGTAAGATCTACTTGAATACACGTTGTGTGTTCTTCCGCCACATGAAAAATTAACATTGTCAAGGGCCTCATCAATTTATTAATGAATCGGTCAAGTTAAACTGTGAAATGATTGAAAAAGTAAATATTGTACAAATTGCAATTTTTACACCTTGATGCATAAAAAAAACAGAAAGCGAGAGAAATTATTTAAGTTATCTCAAATGTTTACGTAGCACTTTTTATTCGACGTTAATATATGGAAATCCATTGTTACCAACTTTACTGGGCACATGTCACTCAGTGAGCCCATTAAAATACATGCAGGTTCACAGTAAAATGAGCACTTTTGGAAACCCTGCTTAAGATCTATTTGTGTGCATGTTGTGTATTCTTCCGCCTTGTGTAAAATTAACATTGTCATGGGCCTCGTAACTTTATTCATGTGTCGGGCAAGTGAAAGTGTAAAATTATTGAAAAAGTAAGAAATTATTCAAATCTGTTCATTATCACACTTCGATGCTTATAAGGAAACAGAAAGCGAAACAAATAATTTAATTTATCACATGTGTTTACCAACACTATTAGTCGACGAGGACGATAAGATATGGAACTACTTTCCCTCCATCGTTACCAACTTTACGAAGCGCATGACACTCTGGGCGCCCGTTAAAATATTTGCATGCAGGGGCAGTGTCTTTTTCCTAAGGTTGATTTCAAAAGTGCTCACATCATCGTGAACTGTCTTTAGGGGGGGGGGGGGGCGGAGGCGCACGCACCTTGCTCGTTCTGGAAGATGAGCGCGGCGTCGGTGGCCTGGCGTCCGCCGAGGTAGGCGTCGACGGCGTCGACGAAGCTGCCCGAGGTGAGGTCGGCGCGGAAGTAGGGCAGCGCCGCGCTGTTGCACGTCGTCCTCGCCTTGCTCCAGCCGGTCCACGTCGCGTCCAGCACAGCGCTCACGCCTCCCGACAACTCCTTGCACACTGCGCAACCGACATACATGCACTGTGTATAGACCCTTACACAATTGAAAACTTTAACATTTGACTTTACCACTTGACTTTACGTTTGCTTTCCGACATGTTGTTTCTCATGGAGCTTGACACAATGGCACTGTCAAAGGTTAAAGTCAACAAGCACTCTTGACTTTACGATTTCGAAAAGTCGAAATTTAAAGTCAAAGTCAAGCAGCCATTTAACCGATAATCTAACAAAGGTTATTTGGAAAGAACGTTATATTATTGTAGGACGATTTTAATCTTGTTATATTAAACAAAGATCGCCCTAAATTAAATACATGGAAACAAATATCACGTGAAGAGGAAATATATGAATTTACATATTTTAATAAAGTAAACCAATGAGTTCTTTGTTTTGAAATAAACTTTTAATGTAAATTTTAAGCCTATTTATTAAAAAAAAAGGTACATAAAATGCATTCCTGGATAATATAATTATTTACATAACAAGATACATATTTTTTACGAAACTCGCAGAACCGATGTTCAATTGTCTGAACTCTGACTTTACAATATTGTATTGTGTATTGGTGGTTTCATCAGAGGAAAGGAAATGTAAAGTCTAATGCTAAAGTTTTCTGTTGTGTAAGAAGCTCTACTTCGCACTTGTCTCAAGCCTTGCTAAAATTTATATTTCCAGGATATTCGTCCTCCTTAACTGGGTCTATCGGCTATTCGCGGCAAAGTTAGTACTTTTGAAAGCCTTCTGATCTGGAATAACAGTCAATAAATACTTTTTATTTTAGACTTATAGGTTAACTTCCGAGTGCGGCGGAATATACAAGCTGCGTTTATTACTTACATAGGCATAATCGTATAAAAAGGTGGTAAAAGGAAAAAATTAGCCGAAAGGAAAAAGTAACAAGATCTTCAAAAATGTTGACTTTACCGTGAACAGCCTTTAGAAAATTGCACCAGAGACAACGCACAGCATTCATACGCACTCAGTGTAATAATGTTTTGCATAAGAACTATTTATTACTAGGCATTACCAACACACCTATTTTCTCCGTATTTTTATTCGTATTAATTGTAAATGAAGTATTATAAATTATAGATAAAATATAAGTAAAAGTACAAATTTACCAAAAATAAGATACTTTTATGTTAACACATGTATTAACTGCTTCTGATACATTACATTTTTAGAAAACAACCAAATACATCATATTATGGGGTCATTTTCAAAAGGTTTGATTCAAAAAGTGTGAAGAAACCACGAATAGACTGTAAATAACATTTCGCGACATATGAGCTATAGTAATTCGTAAGGGAGGTAGGTGGCCATGAAAATCGACATTTCGAATGCTTTTAATACGAAGTACAGAAACCTACTTTAGATGAAAGAACAATATTCCATGAATGCCGTTGCCTTGAATCGAGATTTGGAATTCAAAAACTGTTGTTGGATAATGTCCTCCCCATTCGTTGAGCAAAATAAGTGATGCCATGTTATTACCCAACAAACGTGTGTAACTCTTGGTAAAGGCCGTTCACGATGAAGTGAGCACTTTTTAGGGCCCTCCCAACAGGCATTAACCACTAATAAATATGTTTTATTGTAGTCTCAGACATTAAATTTTGAAAGTGGTAAACGTATACACCGTATTTATTAGCTACATGAACATACTGATATTAAAAAGTGGCTTACGCATAAAAAATAGCTTGAAAGAAAAATTAGGAAGGGCCTTAAAAAGTGCTCACTTTACCGTGAATAGCCTATAACGAAATTTAATAACGTACATTAGTGAACAAAGAAAAGTTGCGTTTGTGTAACTCTCGCAAACGAGCGGTTGTCGAGAAAACAGACAAAGTTGGCAAGGGTATCTACCAGGTACACTCACAAACTTTATCTGTTTCTTTGACAACTATACGCCTGAGAGAGTTGTGCCAAGGCAACGTTTTTTTTTGTACATTAATGTAAACATGGTCATGACGTCACTGAGAGCGATAAAAACACAATAGTTATACACATTTGTTGGATAATAACATTGCATCCCCTATTTCCTCAACGAATGGGCTAATATTGCCCGACAACCGTTCGCAGATACCAGATCTCGATTCAGGAAAACAGTATTCACGGAATATCTTCCATTCAGCTCTAGAAGGTTTTATTTTACTTTTTATATTAAATGCGTTTTAAATGCCGATTTTAAAGGGCACTAATATCCCTTACGTATTAACACTGTCATACATATGTCGTGTTATGTCTTCTATCTCATTATGCATAGGGAAGCACCTCACAGCATATGTACCTGCAGCTCAGTGTACGTCACAAGTGGAGGCCACGTGTTCGTGACTCACCCTCAAGCAAATCGGGTAAGATGCTATTATTAAGGAAGGCCTGGGCTGGGCGGGATGGGCTAGTTACTCCTAACGGCCATATTACACGGTAACAGATTTTGTAAAAGTTTGTGCAAGGTCTGCCATAGCTGCCGTTATACCGGCCTGTACGGCACCCGTCATGGCATTTTTCGCCTGGCGCTGCCAGATTTCATCACGGGTTTGGTAATTGGACTTGTCCTATTTTTCGTTGTAGGTTCCATACCGGCTCTCGTACCTGACCAATCACATTGCAGTTTCAGAGCGTAGGGCGCTCCCGTCGCTACTACATGCAACGAGTTGATGAAGAAACTGAAAAGGACTCCTCCATCTTGAATTTGGATCCGCGAGGTTGAAACTATTTCAAATAGATTTAAAATACGACAACAACAAATAATATTAGGAATGACAACTTTTAATTACTGTTTAAAACCGTTCTAAATACTTAAAAGATTACCTACTGCATGAAAACCCTGATTTAAAAAAAATCAATATAAACTGAATATCTTATGTATGAACTTATGGTACAGTAGTAAAGTTGCAGAGTACGCGAGTAGTTTGCAACTTTTGGGCGTGGGTTCGAAACTCCGTCGGCCCCAAATCTTTTTTATCATTAAATTTTACATGCGGAAAATATCCCGGTACATATATTCAAAACTATATTTTGCACCGGTCAGTAATTTTCGTCAAAATTAAAAATAACACACTCCTACTCTAGTGACCGCACGTCATTTTCAAGAAAATGAATGAAACTATACTAGTAAGCAAATAATTTATGTAAAACGTGAAAAGTAATATAGCAATATTAAGATGTGCTAACTAGTATTTTTATATGCCTACGCAAGTTACTAACTGGTAGTAGTTCTACGAATGGGGTTCGTATTTACTACAAACCACACACTGCGGAACCACCGAGGGTGCCAAATGCTAGTACGCGAACTGCTGTCATGTAATATGAATCTTCCATGGCGGCTCATATAGCGGCTGGTATACCGGCTCGTACACCGGGGCTTATAGAAGCTTGTACAAGAACCAATTACGGCTGCAGATAACGTGTAATATCCTCTTAACCCAGACCCAACTGACGATTACCGCCTGGGAAGACAAGGACCCTCACAGGCCTGTACTTCCCCCGCACTGAGGGGCCTAGGTAGTGGCGTGTTCCAAAGGTAAGCTGGTGCTTGCTCAGTGTTGTACATTCTCGGCGCACGCAGCAGGAGCCAGTAACCACCGTGCAGCCTAGGGGAGACTGACTGTATTCCAGTGGCATGTAGTGAGTTTTTTTTTTTTTGCAGGGTAAGCAATTTCTACTAACAAACGCAACTTCCAACTTTGCTTACCCTCCACATGTATTTACCATGTTATGATACCTAACTTTAGTTATAAAAACGGAAACGAAATTAATGTAATAATAACTAAACTGACTATTATTCAGAGAGTATAATACAAATTATAAGAAACTTCCGTTTAACCGAACACTTTCATCTACATTCCAAGGAAAAATGTAGCACTGAAGGACGCAAACGGAACGACTGCTTACCCTGCCGAAGGAACGCGGTCGAGCGTGTGGAGTGTTGTTGCTTGCGAATTCGATTCATCGCTAGTCGCTCCCGTTTGTGGAAATAAATACTAGATGGCAGCACTATGCGTGTACAGTACGGGAGTTACGAAAACTCTGTTTCTCGAATCGGAAACGGGAAACTCAGAATTAAATGTGTTGAAAGTTAAGGCGAAAACTATAAATGGTTAAAAATTTCTAATATCTATAGGGTAAGCATTGCTTACCTTGCGTCTGTAGAATAAACGCCACTGATATATTCCGACCACTCACAAGCGAGCAGCAAGGGACGAGCTACGTTTTAGTGGCAGAAGTGTGAACTAGCAAGCAACAGGGTACAGCACAGGGGTAACGCCAGCCTACCATGAAACAGTTCACGACGCGCCACTGGTGTTGAACGGCGCGGCGTGACACTCACCCTGCTCGAAGGACTCTTCCTCGTTCTCCCTGTCGACGGCGACGGGCACCTGGTCGAACTGCACTCCTGGGTACGCTACTTCGGCGGCCTTGAGGCCGGCCTCCATCATCTCCAGCACAGGCGCCTGGTTCTCCTCCGTCAGCACCACTGCGCCACACGACAGACATGTAAAGGCTGTTCACGATAAAGTGAGCACTTTATAAATGAACCTCAGAAAAAAGTCACTGCCCCTTGCATGCATATATTTTAATGGGCGCACTGAGTAACATTCGCCTAGTAAAGTTGGTAACGATGGATGGGAAGTAGTTCCACATCTTAACGCCGAATAAGTGTTAGGTATAGGCTGTTCACGGTAAAATGAGCACTTTTGGAAGTCCTGCTTAAGATTTACTTGTATGCGCATTGCGTATTCTTCCTCCTTATGCAAAATTAACATTGCCATGGTCCTCCTCACTTTATTCATCCGTCGGTCGAGTGCAACTGTGAAATTATTACAGAAGAAAATGTTTTGCGAATCTGCTTATTTTTACACTTCGATGCATTAAAAACGAACATAAAGTGAAATAAATAGTTTAAGTTATCACACATCGTTACCCAACACTTTTAATTTGACGTCAAGTTATTTAACTACTTTCCATTCTAGGTTACCAACTTTACTGGGCGCATGTCATTCAATTCACCCGTTAAAATATACGCAGGTAAGGATAGTGACTTTTTTCCTAAGGTTGGTGTCAAAAGTGCTCACTTTATCGTGAACAGCGTTTAACCATTTGTGATAAATTAAAGTTATTGCTTTCGCTTTCTGTTTTTTTTTTATGCATCGGAGTTTTAAAATGAGCAGATTCGTAAAGTATGTACTATGTTAATAATTTCACAGTTTCATTTGACCGACGCACGAATAAAATGATGAGGCACATAACAATGTTAAATCTACACAAGGCGGAACAATACACATTCTGTATACAAGTAGATCTTAAGCAGGGTTTACAAAGGTGCTCATTTGATCGTGAACAGCCCATACACAGAATTAGCGGCCAGGCTGCAGTGCTACCAAGCTGACAGACGCACACTTCAAACGGGGAACCAATGTTAAACGAAATTCCTTTTCACTGCGTCCATTTCAAAGATAACTATTTCAAACAAAAAGCATTTTGATGCGACTTTCTCGGGGAATATTGCTACATAAAATTATTTTTGAGAAAAATTATTTACTCATAATTTGTAGGTAAATTTCAACAGTATATTTTAATTTAAAAAACATATTAAACAAAACAATTGGCAAGGTGTCTCAACGTATCAACATTCTTTAAGAAATTTCACGTTATATAGTTTTCCTTTGAAATAGTTATCTTTAAAACTGACGCAGTGAGAAGGAATTTGGTTTAACATTTGTGACGATTTGATCGTTACTAGTGTCATTTGGTTGCAAAATACGACGGTTGGCAACACCTTTTGGTGTGATTTAATCTTTTGGATGCTCTTTGTAACTTTTATACATTAATTGATATAAACTGTTATTATCGTTAGATTCAATAAAATCGCTGTCACGTGTATTATCTATTTTATATAAGTCTAGCAGCCCGCCATCGCTTCGCTCATTTTATGGAGTTTTTGAAATACATAGACACACACACACACACACACACACACACACACATATATATATATATATATATATATATATATATATATTATATATATATATATATGTGTATACATATATATATATGTGTATACATATATATGTATGTATATATATGTGTATATATATATATATATATATATATATATATATATATATATATATATATATATATATATATATATATTATATATATATATATATATATATATATATATATATATGCGCGACTACCCGTGACTACCTTCGACTACCCGTGATTACCCGCGACTACCCGTGGTGACTACCAGTGACTACCCGTGACTACCTGCGACTACCCGTGACTACCTGCGACTACCCGTGACTACCTGCGACTACCCGTGACTACCCGTGACTGCCTACGGATACCCGTGACTATCTGCGACTGCCCGTGACTTCCCCTCTGGGAGTACCTGCGACTACCTGCGACTGCTTGCGACTACATACGACTACCTGCAACTACCTGCTGCTACCTGAAACTACTTGCGACTACCTGAAACTACCTGCGACTACCCGTGGCTACTTCCGACTACATGCGAATACTTGAGACAATCTGCGACAACTTGCGACTACCCGCGACTACCTGCGAGTACTTGCGACTACTTGTGACTACCCGCGACAACCTGCTACTACCTGCGACTACTTGTGACATCTTGCGAAAACCTGCGACTACCCGCGACTACTTGCGACTATCTGCGACTAACTGCGACAACTTGCTACAACTTGCGACAACTTGCGACTACGGGAACTTCTGCACGAGCAGACCGCCATTGCTTCGCTCAGGTGTTATGGAGTTTTTTGGTAAGATGTATTTTTACTGTTTTCTCAATAACTACTGTACCTTTTTCAATGACGTTTCGACAATTTGCTACTATCCCTGACTACCCGTGACTACCCGCGACTACCTGCGACTACCCGCAACTACGGGAACTTCCGCATGTGCTCACTCGTACCTATGGGCGCTCGCTCACATATCCCGACTTTGTCTTCGAACTTCGGGATGTGCTCGCTTACGCCTGTCGGCATTCGCTCGCACATCTGGACCGACTACCCACGACTTCGTCTGGGAACTTCAGCACGTGCTTGCTCGCGCCTATCGGTGCTTGCTCGCGCCTATCGGTTCTTGCTCGCGCCTATCGGTTCTTGCTCGCGCCTATCGGTTCTTGCTCGCGCCTATCGGTTCTTGCTCGCGCCTATCGGTGCTCGCTCGCGCCTATCGGTGCTTGCTCGCGCCTATCGGTGCTTGCTCGCGCCTATCGGTGCTTGCTCGCGCCTATCGGTTCTTGCTCGCGCCTATCGGTGCTCGCTCGCGTCTATCGGTTCTTGCTCGCGCCTATCGGTTCTTGCTCGCGCCTATCGGTGCTTGCTCGCGCCTATCGGTGCTCGCTCGCACATCCCGACCTGTAGTTGTATTCAGAACATAACGATTTAAAAATTAATATGTAATGCATAAGATGTAATACTTAAATCGTAAGACTTGAGACGTAAGATATAAGACATAAGACTTAAGAAATATTATGTAAGACTTACGGCATAAGACCTAAGATATAGAACATTACTCTTAAGACATAAGACTTAAGGCGACCTTCCCCAAAATTGCAAGAAAATCGGTCGAAACATGCGTCTTCCAGGCCGAAAAGAAGGCGAAAAACACACCCCTCCGGTCTCAGCAACTCCTCCCATGGTAGTGGAAGAGGGGGTGGATGGGAGGGGGAGGATCGATAGCCAAATGTCCAAGGGTGTGTAGAGTAAAGCCCCCACGCCTCTACAATTTCTTCTAACATTGTTTCAATTTATCTCTAATAATGGTTGTGCTAGTGCACGCTTAGAAAACATCCAAGTAGCTCATTATCCGACTTGGTTTACAAATTTTAAAATTTTCTCAAAGAATTTATTTTTTAAAATTAAACATAGCCTTTGTCCATCTAGAAGAATTTAGTTTTCTAATAGTGAAAGAATTATAAGAGTCGGCCGTGCAGTTTCCGAGATTACCCAATAGGTAAGATGTAAGATTTTAATCGTATGACTTAAGACGTAGTATGTAATACTTAACACTTAAGGTGGAAGTATGTCTGGGACGCCTCACGGGAACCTTGAGCCAATGATATAACTTGAGCTGCGGACTGGGCAATCTTCTTTAACGAAGTCTAACAGGTAGGTGACGCCACTTAGCGACCAATAAAACCTCTAACTGTGCTCATTTATGTACAAGGCAGTGGAGTTTATCCTGTCACCGAAAGATAACTCGAATTTTGCAGGTATCTATCTATGGCACAAATAGCGGCCAATTATACTGTAGTTTGTTTGTCAGCAGCAACAAATAACATTACCCAGGAAAGGTTGCTGTCGCTGTTGGTGCCTTCAATCTCCATATTGACAATCAAGCCCTCACTTGGTTATATAGTCATCCGAAGCAGGGAGGTAAGCTATGTCGGTGGATTGCTATATTCAATAATTTTCGCTTTAATATTGTTCATAATAAAGGCAAGGCAGATGTAATCGCTGACTGCGTCAAAGACGTACGATAATGCTGATTACGAAGTTGAAAATACTGTATGCCCTAAGGGGGACAGTTTAAGTAGTGATAATGAAGAAGAAGAGTGCTGTATTTTGATTAGTACCGTGCTTGAATTTTTTTACCGATTTCCACACTTGGCAGCACGAGGACGAGGAGTGTAAAACTATAAATGATCAGTTGCGTCAGGAAGTATTTCGAAGTATTGTGTATTGTATATTTTATTGACCGCTTCAAAAGGAAGAAGATATTAGTTCCAGTAAAGGCTAGGGACTTTGTCCTTAAATATTTTTATAGTTGTACAAGAGGGGCTCACATGGACAAGAAAAATACCTATGATTTAATTAAAAGAGAAATTTTTCTGGCCACATGTGCAACAGGATATTGATCTATTTGTAAGAACTTGTACGGAATGTCAACTTTCCAAACAACCCCTTAAAGCCGATATTACACAATACCTTCAGCTGTACTTGGTTCTTGAACAAGCTTCTACAAGCCATGGTGTACGAGCAGGTATACCAGCAGCTATATGAGCCGCCATGGAAGATTCATATTACACGACAGCAGTTCGCGTACTAGCATTTGGCACCCTCGGTGGTTCCGCAGTGTGTGGTTTGTAGTAAATACGAACCCCATTCGTAGAACTGCTACCAGTTAGTAACTTGCGTAGGCTTATAAAAATACTAGTTAGCACATCTTAATATTGTTATATTACTGCTCGCCTTTTACGTAAATTGATTGCTTAATAGTATATTTTCATTCATTTTCTTGAAAATGTCGTGAATTCACTAAGAGTACGAGTGTGTTATTTTTAATATTGACGAAAATCACCGACCGGTTGCAAAATATAGTATTTTCTTTACGTACCGGGATATTATCCGCATCTCAAATGTAATGATAAATTAAGTTGGGGTCCGGCGAGATTTCGAACTCACGCCCAAGAGTTACACATTTATTGCGGACCCCCACGACTTAACCACTGTACTACGAGACCAAGCACAGGTTATTGGTTTATATATCATAAATATACTAAGATATTAAATACATTTTTTTCATACAGTAGGTAATGTTTTAAGTACTTAGAACGGTTTTAAGCAGTAATTGAAAGTTGTCAAAACCAATATTATTCGTCGTCATGATCGTATTTTAAATCTATTTGAATAAGTTTTAACCTCATGGATTTAAAATCAAGACGGAGGCTTCCTTTTCGGTTTCTTCATCAACTCGCTTCAAGTAGTAGCCACGTGGAGCGCCCTACGCTCTGAAACTGCAATTTGATTGGCCAGGTACGAAAGCCGGTATGGAACCTGCCACGGAAAATAGGACAGGTCCAATTACTAAACCTGTGATGAAATCTGGCAGCGCCAGGCGAAAAATGCCATGACGGGTGCCGTACAGGCCGGTATAACGGCAGCTATGGCAGACCTTGCACAAGCTTTTACAAAATCTGGTAGCGTGTAATATGGTCTTTAACAGTAAAGTTGGTAGCCATTCTGCGCAACTTCCCAGCAGGCCGTGGAAAAAGGTTTTCGTAGATATGTATGGTCCATTTCCACGACCCAGAGGCGGAAATAATTGCGCTTTAATTTTATATGATGGTTTTAGCAGATTTCTTATTATGATACCTCTACGAGATATGGAAGCTAGCAACATTGTTAAGGCGCTTGTTACTGATGTTTGGCAAATCTTCGGGGCCCCTGAACAAATTGTATCAGATAATGCCAGTAATTTTTATTCAAGAGTTATGAAGTATATGTGTTTCGAGTGGGGAGTAAACACACACAACTACTAGCCCGTACTATCCGTACCCCAATATTGTAGAAAGGGTTAGCAAGAATGTCAAAACAGCCCTTAGCATTTTCCACTTTAGTGATCATAGAAGTTGGGACATCAACCTCCCTGAGCTTAGCCTCGCGTTCGATTCCGTGACGCATAGAGCTACTGGCTTTACGCCTACAGGCTGTTCATGGTAAAGTGAGCACTTTTTAAGGCCCTCCTAACAGGCTTTAACCACTAATAAATATATCTTATTGCAGCCTCAGGCATTGAATTTTGATAGAGATGAAATGTACACAGTATATTTATTGGTCACATTGCAATGTTTATATTAAAAAGCAACAGGAAGGTGGATATTTGATGAAAAGAAAATTTCGTAAGGACCTTAATAAGTGCTCACTTTACCGTGAACAGCCTATAGTAAAGTTTTCCTGGGCCGGGAAATCCCTTCTCCCCTGCTAAATATATGGGGGATTCCTTCCGAAGCCATGGAGACGGTAGGCAATAGTGAGTTGCAGGATATCTGACAAAAGACGTGTGAGAATGATAAAAGGCAAGAAAATATGTAGCAAAAAAAGAACAATAAAGACCGGTTTGATAATTTGTATAATATTAATTACCTGGTTATGTGCAAGTATTATGTATGTACAAAGTGAGAAGGCCGTACATTTTTCGTCCAAGCTGGTCATGCCTTTTCACGGACCCTTTGAAATTATACGCTTTTTGGGTTCTGTCACAGTTTTGTTAGTAGACCCCTCAACGATTTTGTCGTCAAAAAAGCCTACATGTCACAAATAAAAAAATATTGCTCTGTGAACGGATAAAATGGACTTGAGGGACAGTGCTGTGGAATGATTCTTTAGTGGAAGTTTACGTTAAATGACTGGGGATGTGTTTCGGTTTTCTTCGATTGTGTTGATGGAGATTCTTAACTTGATACCATGTGATATTTTCTACTCTTGCTTCCTTGTTCTTATAAATCATTAATATGTTTTGGGGGCTTTTATGTGTTGAATTTTATTAGTGTACATTTTATCTGTGTACATCCCTCTCATGGTTTAGGTATGATGATTTTTGTGTGTAACTTCTTGGGCAAGTTTTAGAATTGGTATGAGATTGGAATGGATAGTTAAAGTTAGAACCTTGGTTTGCTAGCCCCCGGGATTTTTCTTTTAAAAAGGGGCGGAGGGGGCTTAATTGTGACGATTTGATCGTCACTAGTGTGATTTGGTCGCAAAATGCGATGGTTGGTAACACCTTTTGGTGTGATTTAATTTTTTGGATACTCTTTGTAAATTTTATCCATTATCCTATAGATGGGAAAGTTTGTCCTTCTTTCACGTCAAAACGGAACAACGGATCGTCGTGATTTTTTGCACAGATATAGTTGGAGGGCGGGAGAGTGGCATAGGCTACTGTTTATCCCAGAAAATATTTCATTTCCTTCAGGAAAATTTATATTGTAATTTATGCGAAAGTGTGTTTGTTTGTCCTTCTTTCACGTCAAAACGGAACAACGGATCGTCGTGATTTTTCGCACAGATATAGTTGGAGGGCGGAGAGTGGCATAGGCTACTGTTTATCCCAGAAAAATATTTCATTTCCTTCAGGAAAATTCATATTGTAAGTTATGCGAAAGTGTATTTGTTTGTCCTTCTTTCACGTCAAAACGGAGCAACGGATCGTCGTGATTTTTTGCACAGATATAGTTGGAGGGCCGGAGAGTGGCATAGGCTACTGTTTAGCCCAGAAAATATTTCATTTCCTTCAGGAAAATTTATATTGTAATTTATGCGAATGTGTGTTTGTTTGTCCTTCTTTCACGTCAAAACGGAACAACGGATCAACGTGATTTTTTTTTGCGCAGAGAAAGTTGGAGGGCCGGAGAGTGACATAAGCTACTTTTTATACCGGGAAAATATCTCATTCTTCCAGAAAAATATTTATTGTAATTGAAAAAGTACACAGACGGAATTACATTACAACGTCACAACAGAGCAACGAATCGTATTTTTTTTGCAGAGAGTTAATTGGTGAGTTAGGAAATGACATGGGCTACATTACATTGTTAACAAAATTAATTCTGACATTTTGAAAAATGTACAAGGAGAAATAACGGAGTATTTGTCAGTAGACACAGTCATGGACACAGAACAGAGCACTACATATCCTGTAGAGTTCCTGAAATTTTCTACAGTTGTCAGGTGTGCCCTCACATAAGCTCCAGTTAAAATTAGGCGTTCGGGTCGTGCTTATGCGAAATTTAGTTACACCGCGAATATGTAAGGCGACGAGGCTTTGTGTCACAAAACTTCATTATTTATCCCAATAAACACGCGAGAGAAGCCGCTGGTAAAAGCTAGTTTTATATAAACTTTTATTATCGTTAGATACAATAAAATCGCTGCCACGTGTATTATATAGTTTATATAAGATATAGGTTTTTGCATAATGTAATTATTTACTTTGATTTGAATATGGCTTCTAACGTGACAGTCGATACTGTAACATAAACTTTTGCAATTTCTGCATTCATTATTATAATCTACGTATATTATTACTCATTCTACACTCTCAATATCAAACACTGTAATTTGCATACGTTTTTCACATATGTTTTATTTTTATTTATTTGTATTAATTTTCGAATTTTTAGGAATTTAAATAATTAGATGTTAGAATTTCTTAGTTAGCTAGATTTTATTTTTGGTTGTATTTTAATTAATAATTCAATATTTTCATTTATTTTCTTGGTCTCGCACCTTTGTAATTGTTTCAGGGAATTTATTGTGTTATTTTTATTACCTTCTACGAGGTCCATAACTCTTTGACATAGGGAATTAAGCCGTTGGGAGTGTGTCAGATTAGCTGTTTTAGTAGGAAGCCGTCCGATTGGCTGGCAGGTTTGAATCCTGCACCCCCATTGGCTAGCATGATAGCGTAGGGTTAGGCGGGTAATTTCAGTTAGGAGATCGCGCTCTCTGCCGCCATCTTTCAACGGATTAAGACCTAAGTCAGGACCCACGTCCAGAAGTTGGACTTAGCATAGGTTTTTTAAGTATGGGCTGTTCACGGTAAAGTGAGCACTTTTTAAGGGCCTCCCAACAAGCATGGAACACTAATAAATATATCTTATTGCAGGTTCAGGCATTAAATTTTGAGGGTGGTGAAATGTATACACTGTGTTTATTGGTCGCATTGCAATGTTTATATTAAAAAAGCAGCCGGAATATGGAAATAGGATGAAAGGAAAAATTTAGAAGGGCCTTAAAAAGTGTTCACTTTACCGTGAACAGTCTATAGTATATTAGGGTGTTTTAGTTTCTACAGCTTGCTTAATTAATATTGTTTTGTTTCTACTTAGAGAAGTGTGCTGTAAGTCCCTCCGTATTGTAAGCATCTGTTTAGTAGGTTAGGTCAGTTAGACGCAGTGACGTTACGTGAGCTGTAAGCCACGTTAAGAAACACCATAACTCTATGAAGTTTGAATACTACTCTACATTTTCCTGAGATCCCGTCCTGCTTTCTACTATAAATGGTATCATCCTACAAGTAAGCTATTTTTCTACACTACTAGTTTTCTACGAGTTTCGCCTACACGTCGTATAGGCCTAAGAGAGCGGCCATTTGTAATAGAACATTCTACACAACGCCATGTTGGCACGGCGTTTTTAACAGCTGAGAACCAGCATATTTCTAATAATAATTTAACCTGAGAGACAGAGTTTTTAATGTTCTACCACTAAGCTGAGCCAAGTTTAATTTTTCCAAATAATAATTGCAGTCGTTTTCATTCGTGATTTTTTTTTGAAGTGACAAACTGACTCGTCAGTCTAGTTTACGTTTTTTTTTTTTTTTAATAAGGGTATTGTTAACGACCGTTATGTCTGACCACTTCCTATTGGCAGTGCTAGTTCGAATGTTTTTCATAAACCCTTTGCTATTGCCATTCAGGATTTTTAATTAGTTTAATTTACAGCCCAAATACATATCAATTAAATTTAAGAAACTGAATTTGAAATAAAATAATTTGGCTGGAAACTTTATGTAGTTTGACGTATTTTCCTTTTTGCATAAATAATATTGTTTTCGCTTCCTCGCCTTCACTGATAACCCAGTTCTACATAATTTCTGCATGTCCTTATGGAAAGTAAGTTGCATAATTTTCAGAGTGTGACAAATGATCACTGGTCTCAAGTAACTGTGGTAAACTAAGGTGAGTGTTCTTCGCATCGAACGTCTGGTTCCCGAGCCTGCAAGGGGCAGGCAGACGTTTTCCTCAGGGGAGAAATATTCTACTATCACACTGCTCAGTTGTAATAAATTATGCCAACAATATATATACCTAACTTAAAACACGATATCAACACATGATTTTATTTCACACTATTTTATAAGCCTATATGCAAACAGCTCAATAGTACACTACCTTTGTTTCACACGTTGTCACGTATTTTCTATTCGGTGTCGCATGGCAATATCCTGTCTGCTCATATTTTATGTTAATACTACTTGGAATAGGCCTACAGCACGAGCAGCAGATACATATGGGTGGGCACTTGGCATTGTATGACGCATGTACTGCAGGCAAGCTACGTGTACGTTTTTCAGTAAGATGATGTGCATAAACTATAGTAATATTTGGCTATATTGACACAGGGAAATAAGACGGCTTCGTGTTAATTTACTATGTGAATGTATGTTAACACTTCAATACGCTTTGTATTATTTGAATGTTGTTCGAGTAGCCGTCGTTTGGAGCGCTGCTGTCCCGTGTTAATTTTGTGGTAGGTCACGGATCGTGCAGAAGGTCGTTGCCTGGCTGAGACACGAGTCGCACGCACAGTGTTGTCAGCTGTTTACTTGGTGTGCCACAGAGAGAGAGAGAGAGAGAGAGAGAGAGAGAGAGAGAGAGAGAGAGAGAGAGAGAGAGAGAGAGAGAGAGAGAGAGTCGGTCGAATGTTCCGGCGAGTTTGTGTTGTCAGTGGCCGGGCGCTTTCGAGCTTTCTTAGCAGGACTGATGTCAATATAATTGAGTATAAGTTACTCGTTCCTGCACCGCGTATTTATTTATTTATTTATTTATTGCATCCGTTTAATCTTTTTCCGAGTACAAGTTTGTACAACGACATCGTCAGAACATGAACATATTATGTACAGAACATGAACACATTATTTACAGAACAATATCAAAACATCAAAGTATTATAATATTATCGAATTCTAAAACAAATATGAAATAAAATACTAATAGTCTTGAATTTTCAATATTTAATCTTCATTCTTCAAATTCTTCTGCACATCTGTGCTGCGTCCCGGGCCACTCCAATCTATAAAGAAATTAAAACCAAAACAGAGGCACACATTCCATTGGCTTTACACAATACCTCACACTGAATATCCAGTACCGCAGTACATGCCCGAGAAACATGCAGTGCTTTTGCATTTGCGTGCATGGCACACGTTTCGCTAACAAGCTGGATTATCCTGTAACTTTTATAACAACTACGTGTGAAACTGAGATTGCCTGTGTAAAATAATTTGGCTGGAGTGAAGCTTGTAATGAATGCCTGCCAGAACAGTGCGGGGCGTGTAATGCCGGAATCACTTAGCCCCGACGCGCACGACACGACGGCCAACAGCCAATGAAATACAAGATATATCGTCGTAAGCCCGACCGATTCTGTCGTCCGACCAGCAATTTTGGATTAGAAATGATTTCTATTCCTCGTCGTGTCGTGCGACACGACGCACATAATGTACATCATGGCAAAATGAAATTGTATTGGAAGATTTCCCTAAATACGCATCTTAAAAGAAAAATTAATTGAAAACTACTGTATCTAACTCCTAAAAATAATAATTTTACCTTTGTATGAATTAGCGATACCAATTTGTCACCATTATGTATTACAAATTTCCCTCTTGTTTACCGCCTTTGACACTAACGTAGTTTGTCGCCGCCTTCTAAATAGTTAGGTTAAATGCCGACAGCGTGGTGTCGGTCGCGCTGTAAATTCAAGCATAGACGATTCAAGATAAAAGGAGCACTTTTGAAAGCCCTGCCTAAGTTCTACTTGTATGCACGTTATGAATTCTTCCGCCTTATGTAAAATTTACATTGCCATGGGACTCATCACTTTATTCATGCGTCGGTCAAGTAAAACTATGAAATTATTAGAAAAGTAAATATTTTACAAATCTGCTCATTTTTACACTTTGTTGCATTAAAAAATAACTGAGTGCTAAATAAATAATTTTAAGTTATCACTAATGGTTACCTAACACATTTTATTCGACTTTAAGATATGGAACTACTTTCCATCCTTCGTTACCAACTTTACTGGGCGCATGTCACTCAGCGCGCAGGCAGGAGTAGTGACTTTTTGTAAGGTAGATTTCAAGAGTGCTCACTTCATCGTAAACAACAGCCTTTAGTAACATTGAAATGTATCGTGGTTGCGTTTTTGGTCGTGCCGTGCTGTGTTGGTCGGGGCTATGTGATTCCGGCATAATTATTCTGAAGATATTCCTACTTGTGCCGGGAGATGTGCTATAGTGTCTGTAAGGTGTGCAGTCGAAGAGGGCCCATTCTACTTGGACGACACGCGGTGGGTTGGTCAGGCCTGAGTGTACTGCGTTGCGAGGTAAGTCGCCCGATTTGCGAGTGTACTTGGTCACTCGCATACTCGTCTCCTTCTAGCTGCAATTTTAAGGTATTGTGTCTACAATATTAAAAGCCCTATAGGTAGCGGACGTTCACGTCGTAAAGCTTTCCCGACTTCGATACTGGTGTCCCACTCGTGCCGTAAACCAAACGACGACCACTTTTAATGTGTTTGCGTAGTGTACATTTTAATAAAGTCTGTTCACGATATAGTTTTATTTTAACCTTACACGTTAACTTCCGAGTACGGTGGAATATAAACACTGTGTTTTTTACTTACCTGGTTAAAGGATCAAAATGGCTGGAAGGATAATCTAACTAGGGCCTCAAAGTGCAGTACCCAAGGCACCATCTATAAGCCCAATAATTAATTTATTATAATAGTTAAAGTTAAATATTACTTACATATTTTAAAGGTTTTTTGTGTTGATACCAGTTTCACTGCCAATGAGTAGACAATTATCAGAGGTAACAACATCATGTTGGCGGACACAGGAAATCTGGAAAAGAAATAATACTCATCTTAACCAGCATATATATTCAATATATATATTCACATTAATTAATTAACTAACCACCATTTTCAGAATTAGTATCCGCTTGTCTACAATACTATTGAAGTTTGGTATGATTTGTAGAAATATTTATACACCAAACTTTGTGGGAATCGATTAAATTATCGGGATATTATATTATGAAATCTTCGTCATCCTAGTGGCTTTATCTCTAAAAACGGATGCTGTGAGAAATTAACAATTAATGGATTGAGTGTTCTGGTAAAGCTTTGCCTGTATAGCTACCAATTATAGGGTAAATCGGTATAATAATTACTTGCCTACTAATTACCAAGTATAGGATAAGTCGATATGGTAATTACTTAGGTATGATATGCCCTCATAGTATTTTGTAAATCCTCTGGTCTGAAACTAGCCTTTGAAACTAGCGTAGTTAATCAGAGCCTTCTAAATGGATCCGAAAAACTCTACTCGTGTCGCGTCAGTAAACACTGTCGGGCTGTAAATTCGAGCAGGCACATTCTAAATGGTGGAAAATGGTAGTGGCTGCGGTTTTTATCGTGTCGTGCTGTGCTTGTCGGGGATGTGTGGTTCCGGCATAATAGTTTCGCATGTTCCCAACCAGTACATTTTGAAATAGCAGTGTAAAAAAGCCGTTCTTTAAAAACTATGTTAGAGGTCTCGGAATATTATTTTTAATGTGCGCGATGTTATTGCAGTGTTGTTTTCCCTTCTTCGGAACTACGGTATGTGTTTTCTTTTCGTATGTCAGTATAATGGGAACACGATAAATGGCTTCATAAAATAGAAAAGGGGATTTCGAACACTGCAATGCAATTCAAGAGACAGGTATGCGACGCCCTTAGACAATCAGAAACACTTCGAACACTTAGACATTATTATAAACTTTAGAGAGATGCGCGTGTCACTTCAAATATAATATAATGTTTATAACCTCTCACAATCAGAGGAGTGCACAAAGCGAGAGCTGACAGTCGTGGTCTTACGTGTTTCTGATTCGTGCACGAATCGCGCTCCAATACCAACTATGTTAACTTTTTCTAAAGGCTGTTCGCGGTAAAATGAGCACGCTTGAAAGCCCTGCTTAAGATCTGCTTGTATGCACATTGTGTATTTTTCCGGCCTTATGAAAAATTAACATTCCCATGGGCCTCGTAACTTTATTCATGCGTCGCTGAAGTACAACTGTGAACGTATTGCAAAATAAAATGTTTTGCAAATCTGCTCATTTTAAAATTTCGATAAATTAAAAAACAGAAAGTGAAAAAAATAATTTAAGTTATCACAAATGGTTACCTAACACTATTTATTCGACGTTAAGATATGGAACTACTTTCCATTCTTAGTTACCAACTTTACTGGACGCGTGTCAATCAGTGCGCCCGTTAAAATAAACGCAGGCAGGGCCAGTAACTTTTTTCTAAGGTTGATTTCAAAAGTTCTCACTTTATCGTGAAGAGCCTTTAATCCTTTTCCATACACTATCATTTCGTAATTTATATTTTTAAAAGCAGGAAATTCGGAAAAGTATCCAGAAAATTTAAGGAGAGTTTCCGCGAATTCACGGAAATATGTGAAATTTACGGCAAGTCCGTTAACGAAGAAAACTTAGTGCTCGTAGTTTTAAGAATATTTCTAGATAAACTTTTCCACCATTTCATGGGAAATTTTTGTACCAATACGTAATAAGGAACCCGAGAGCACACAATGCGCAGCAAAATGGCGTCCTGAACGCAGTCGTGAGCATGTGTTGCCGTAACCGTACTAACCTTCAAATTGGTCGAGTTATAAGGCGAGAAATAAACTTGTTTTTTTTTTTTTATTATTATTTTACACCTCATTGTAACGCGTTGAATAACAGTTAACTGCTGGAATTTAACTACTCTCTAAATCTGAATAAGTAAACATTCTCTTGTTCCAACACGTGAAAGTCGCCAGATGGACGGAACAGCCATTGTCACATACTTCCTATGAGGAAGCAGTGAAAACATTCCGCATACGCCATCTTTGTCGCATCAGTTAGAAATCAAAATGATCTGTTATCCATTTCAGCCGCTGTTTCTTTTTATTACGACGAGTGCTTCCGCACAGTGTATCTCTATTATATCGTTCTCTAATTTTTGGACGTCACAGCGGTGACAATTGCTTGGAAAGGCCGTTAAGAATGTACACAAATAGCGCCTTTTCTTTCGTGCCAACAGCGAATAATAAATAAATTTAACTTGTAAGTTAATTCGTTTTTCGCAGGAATAAACAAAGAGACGTTCCGTGATTTAACTTTACCCTCAAATACTCATTTAAATTCAAAACGTTTTTGTAAGTAGTGAATTATATACGGCAGATTAAAGCAAGACAGTATCTTTGGATTCGTTTAAGACCTTTGCGGACTTCAGTAATTATTTATAAAGGCTGTTCACGATAAAGTGAGCACCCTAGAAATGAATCTTAGAAAAAAGTCACTGCCCCTGCATGCATATATTTTAATGGGAGCACTAAGTGACATTCGCCCAGTAAAGTTGTTAACGATGGATGGAAAGTAGTTCCATATCTTAACGTCGAATAAAAAGTATTAGGTAACCATTTGTGACAAACTAAAAATGATTTATTTAGCTTTCTGCTTTTTTTTTTAATGCACCGAAGTGTAAAAATGAACAGATTTGTAAATTATTTACTTTTTTTTTTATATAGTTTCAGTTTCATTTGACCGACAGATAAATAAAGTGATGAGGCCCATAGCAATGTTAATTTTACATAAGGCGGAGGAATACACAAAGTGTATACAAGTAGATTTCAAGCTAGGTTCACAAAAGTGCTCATTTTACTGTGAACAGCCTGTACGAAATATTCATCTAACAGTAAACATTAATTTCAAATTAGTTGTATGAATTTTCTCGATTTTTTTATCGGATTGGCTGATTTCTATGTAGAGAAAGTGCCGATGAAATGTTTATTCCAAAATCAGATAAATCTTCTGTTTTCATTAAATTCTTGGTAAAAAGTCGAGATTTTAACACTTAATTAAATAAAAATGTTACTTTTGCAATTTAAAAGTTCTCCCCATTATGCACGTCAACACTATTCACATGCAAGGCTATGTAGTTTTAAGTTATATCGTGAAGTGTTATTAAAGGTATTGTAGCCTTCAAATTGTGTGACTTAAGACACGGATGTGAGAAATATATTTAATTCGAAATATACCTTTTCCTTGCTTAATTAAAATACAAAACATTTGAAGTTACAGGTGGTTAACCTGTCAGGAAGATTTACGTTCTCGTTGCCAATAAAGTAACACAAATTCCCGGCCAGGTTGCTAATTTGTCAATTAAAGTGCAAAGTTTGTTGGTTTAGCGATACATTTATTCATAATAGCCATGGAGGCAATACAAAATTGTTAGTAAATGCCATTTGTATTTATGCCCAACTCAACGGAAATCTCCGAAGAGGTAATAGTTTTCGGCATATAAACAAACGTGTTTTCTGAACGAACAAAGCAAACGACGTAAGTACGTCAGTTTATATAAAAAAAATGTATTGCAGTTTTTCGAGCAAGGCTGGCAGTAGTAATAATAATAAATAAAATATATTTCAATCGCTGCAAATAAAACGATATAAAACAACGTTGTTTGTACGCAAATGTTAGTAGAATGACTTGGTAGGTTCTGGAACAAGGGGATAGGGGACAGAAGCGCAGAAGCGCAGAAGCTGTTCGCAGAGCAGGAGAAAAGGATTACTGTCTCCAGGTCAGGGCAAGCGGACTCAGGAGAGCCGGATTTATGACCCCGGGTCAGGGAAAGCGAACTGGTGAAGATTCAGGATCTTTGACCTTAACCCGAAAAGCCGAAAAAATAAAAAAAATAAAAAAGCCAAAAATTATTAACTATTAAAAATTATGAAAAAATTATTAGAAAATTGTTGAAAAATTTCTGTTCCCCGGCAACTATTTTCCTCAAAAAATTTCCCTTTCCCTTAAAATGTCCCTTTTTCCTTTTAAAGGAATCTTATTAAATTAAAGATCTTTTTTCTCATTAAAACAACCATTTTCCCTTAAACTATCACGTTTCCCTAAAAGATTCCAAACAATCACAAAAAAAAAATTATAACAGTCAGACAATATATTATGTTACTGACTAGTGCCGCCTAATTGGGTGCAACTGACCTTGACAATGACCCCATGATCTTGAATGACCTAGAAAACCAAAACTCGAGAAAAAATATGTATCAGTCAGCAATCATATTTCATTACTGACCGCTACTGCCATATCGGATGCAGGTGACCTTGACCTCGACCCCATGACTTTGACAAAAACACGGAAAAAGTTCATGAAGGTCAATGAGCATATTATGTAACAGGCTAACCACAATATTGGTTGCAGGTGACTTTGAACTTGGCCCAATGACCTTGAATAACCTTGAAATAAAACTTGAGAAAAATACATAAGAGTCAGGAAGCATATTATCTTACTGACTACTGCCATCATATTGGGCGCAGGTAACCTTGACCCCATGGCCTTGAATTAATCTTGAAAACAAAAACTCGAGAAAAATTCATAGAAGTCAATAAGCATATTACATTTCTGAATACTGTTGCCATATTGGATGCAGGTGCCCCGGGTGGAGGGGTGCAACTCATGGTTGCCGACCCCCTCCCCCCACTTCCGGTGTAGGGGTTTTGTGCCCCACAATTAAGAAGAACGAAAGTTTGCCCCGCTAAAGTGCTGTATGGCTAATTCTTTATCGTACTTTGTTGGAATTTGTTACTTTCCTTTATTTTTAAGTCGTACTTTCGGGACAATACTGTACCATAAATATAATTTCGTACGATTACCTGCTTCAGCGACTATGGCATAGCCAGCAGATTCCGAGGGCCTGTCCCCTGGTATATACTGTTCGTTGTTCATTGGTTAAAATTGTCGGCAATCGCAAACCTTGTAGATATGCTGTGTAGGCGTGTATGGCAAATCTGTTGTATGAAACATTTATTTTACTCGTGTAAGATACGTGTTTCGATTATACTGATATTACAAAGAAGAAAAAAAATCCGCTAACATGCGACTTTTTTTTTTTTTTTTTCGGCGTAAGATTACAAAACAAAATTATGGAAGTATTCATAGCTATATTTGCCGACGTATCGAAATGTCCCCAGAAATGATGTTTAAACAATTATACCATGAATATATTGTGGTTTCTAAAACTCGATATAATTATCACGACAGCCCATTGGGGAGTAGTTTTTTTTTTTAACGTCTGACTGTGTATTTTTGCACCCGGTAAGGCAACGAGAAAATATATGGGTGTAATTTTACTAAAGGCTGTTCACGATTAAGTGAGCATTTTTGAAATCAACCTTACAAAAAAGTTACTACTGCTACCTGCATATATTTTAACTTGCGCTCTGAATGACATGCGTCCAGTAAAGTTGGTAACGATGGATGGAAAGTAGTTCCGTATCATAACGTCGAATAAACAGTGCTAGGAAACCATTTCTGGTAATTTTAATTATTTCTTTCGCTTTCTGTTTTTTTTATTGCACCGAAATGTAAAAATGAGCAGATTTGTTAAATATTTACTTTTATAATAATTTAAGAGTTTCTTTGACCAACGCATTAATAATGTGATGAGGCCCATGGCAATGTTAATCTTACATAAGGCGGAAGAATACACAACGTGCATACAAGTAGATCTTAAGCAGGGCTTTCAAAAGTGCTCATTTTACCGTGAATAGCCTATGCAGTACAGGCATAGCCGTTGAGAACGCCCGCATCTACTAGAACTTGAACTCCCCCCGTCTCAGAAATCGTGACATTCAGTGTGCTCGTTCGAGGGCGATGTGTGGGGCAGACCGGATGTACTGGAAATGTGACATGCAGCGCCGCCACACATCGTGACAGATAAAAGAGGCCGCACCGAGCGCAGGTGTGAGTTGCCAGCTGGCTTGTGCTGTAGTGGCGAGCGAGGCGGTTGCACTCAGCTGGTATAGGCCGTTCACGGTAAAGTGAGTACTTTTTGAAACTGTTTCACCAGGCATAGTAACTAATAAATAAATTTCATTGTGGCTTCGGACTTTTGGTTTTGGGTATGGTGAATGTGTTCATTAGTCACATGGCAGGGTTTACATTAATAAGTGGTGGAAGGATATAAATTGGTTGAAAGGAAAAAGTAACTAGGGCTTCGAAAGTACTCACTTTACCGTGAACGGCCTATAAGCAGAACTCAACATTACCAACTACAATTAGCATAATAAAACCGGATGTTTTGTTTTATTGGCCAATTAGTTTTTCAGATTAATATCGCAACTTTCTATAAATAGTTATTTGAATTTTCACTCGTGTAACTTGGCCAACTTTTTTATCGTAATTTTTATATGTAGGTATCTCGTAAAGCCCGTGTCACACTATCAACTTTTTCCGTCATACTGCTTCCAATAAGTTTGGTCAAATCAAGTTGGACAATTATGATGTAATTGAAACGTCATAAACGCCGCCATATTGGTCTGAGAAAGTTGGATGGCTTCAGTTTTCATCAAACATTTGAAGATTGGACCGGTTCTATAATGTCTTTGACGGTCTCAGCCATCAGAATTGTGCACGACGAAAATGGACGTCAAGAAACTTTAAAATAACGAACAATTGCTGGAAACGAAGTAAGTTATGAAGATAATTAATTTATGTAGAAACTGCCTTGGCTTGAATGTTATTTTAAGTGACTATTGCACGTAATATTACGATCCCATAGCCATTACATTTCACTGGCAAGGAAACATCTCTGATAAATAAAACTTTAAATTTAGTAAAGAAGCGAAAAAAATTATGACATTCCTTATTTTTCTTTCTGTAATTGACTGCATTGAAAACAAAAGCAATATTTCACTATGAAAATAATTTTTAAATAATAATTTTTATCAGATTTTCCCAGTGAAACAATTTGACAGTGTGACACATTTTCAAACACATTCAAGAGTATTTGGTTAAATTTGTTGGAAGGAAAATTTTGATAGCCGTATTTTGTCTTCAAATTTTACTGTCAAATATAGCTGAAGCAAAAAATTTGACAGTGTGTCAGGGGCTTTACACAAATCATGTTCTCAAGAAAGAAACACGCAAAAGGAAATAGATTGGAGTCAAATCTACGTTCAACTTCGTTTCCAGAAATGTGCAGTTGTGAAAGTGAATTTGAAGAGTGTTGTAATAAGAGTGGATGTTGATTGGCTACAGATAGTTCCTTGTACAAGAAAGTTAAAAGTTTGTCAACATGCTATGCAGCTATACGTTGACAAATGGATGTAGGTATTGTTATGCGTGTTTGTAACAAGCACCATTGTATGTATATTTAGCGTTAGTGGTGTGGTTATGGTTACGTCGTTTGTAGCACGGATTTAATTCTAAGTCATGAGGCTTTTCGTACAACGGATGTAGCAGAATATGCCAGATGAGAGGTTCCATGTAGTGATCAGATTTTTGTAACTTATGTCCTCTTGTATTATATTTTTTTTTTTTAGAATAAAATACACCGTTGAAGCTTCAGCCTTTCAACTTAAAATGTTATCATCACTCGTTCTTTTCCTCAGGAAGAAGGTTCTCAGAATATAGTAACGCAAAACGTTGACACTTTGCTGTGTTTTAAACAAGATTTGAATTTCCTCATTGAAGTGTCTAATTAACATGGTGTGACTAGGTTATGTAAAAAGAGTGTCAAATAGTTATATTATCAATAAGAACTATTATTATTTTATTTTAAACAGTCATGTGCTAATTACTTATGCTTGTAGGGTAACTTAATTTTATTATCTATTTGTAGCCGAATTTCCGAACGCATGTAGCCGACTTGCGCATACATAGGTTGACAACACTGACAGGAAGTTTTCTTGTAACTGTGTCTGAGAGAAGACGTATCGAAACGAAGCTCAGAAAGCTGGAATCTGATTACGAACAGAATGTTTTGCAATATGGGTACCAGAGATTTTGTTGTTACTTATATTAAAATTTATGAAGTCTGTAAAATGTATCTCTACGCTAATTGAAATTTTATGCTACTACGGTAAGTCGAAAAGTAAGTACTCTGGATAAAATAATTGTAGCTCGTGTGTATCCGATAATGTGTATAGTCCATTCCCCACTGGAAGCAACTTTCTCGGAACTCTGCTAAAAATCTACTTGCAGGCCCGTTTCGTATCCTTCCGCCAAATTTAAACAAACATTACCATATGACTGCCATGTAGCATCTGTCAAAATCAATTTTTACATTCCATTGTGTATTTGTGTGTACATGTGTTCGTATATTTTCGCTGCTCCTAAATATAAACATTGAAATGTGACTTCTACTTTTATACCTGTCAAATGTGTTGTTTACTGTTTACGGCTTATCAAAGAATTCTGTCATATTCCAAAAACCATTCCGTACGAATATTCACAGTTTAGGCCTCTAAAATGATTTAGGTCGGCTTTATGTACGTTTTAAAAATGTCTGAATTGACGACAGTTCTTGCGGTTATTTTACAGTAACATATTTGTTATCCATATTATATTTGTTTTGCACGTTAGTATTTTCCCGCGACTGTGTTTAACACTGTTACAACTGCGAGGTAAAGGGCTGTACTAAATATCCTTTTGTTATTGATATGTGTTGGGTTATTTCTCTAAAAGGACGGCCTCAGTTGGAATAAGTATTAAAACGAAGTAACAACCAGTGAAAAAGGCACATTAAATTCAAGCACGCAACTCATGTTGCTCATTTTTGTCATACAAACTTAAAAGATAGCGATGAACATGCACACAAATAAGTCTACGGTAACTTTTATTCCGCTCATATTTCTATATATTGCTACTTACTGTTTATTGGATTTATTGACATTTATCGGGCTGGGCTTAGTATTTTTCTTCTGGGATTGTGGCAAATTACGTTACACGACTGTGTTTCGAACCCCTTAGGGCAAAGGTACAACGTCGTGATAAATAAACAGACGTGGATGTAAATAAATAACTTCGCCATAAAAACAGTTCACAGTTAAAACGTACAAATAGTGCAAATCAAATATTTGAAATCACGCACACACAGGGCCAGCGTATGGACCACGATGCACAAAGGCACGCCATTTCATAGATGCAATGATTAACGAAAAACGAAACACACGTCATAGCATATTTATTACTCTCGTAGAAACACAAATTTATCACAATTCCGTAACTTGCCTAAAATTCATTTCAAAGCAGCTAGAGCCAAAAGCTTGACATTGTTTGAAATAGATTTTAGTTTAGTACGTCTATTTATTTTTTGGAGATATATTGCAACATTACTTTTTATATAAACTGCACACATATATGTATGTTTTATAAGGTTTTGTCTTCAATTTGAGATCAATCCGAACTCAATCGCACTATCTGTTGCGTAACAATACGAGATAGAGTAAAATAGTGCAAATCTTAGGCACTGGGAACTTTAAGGGCCTAAAAACTTAGGACGCAAACACTAGAAAGTCCTAGTATTTTGATATGTTGTTCACGAAGGCTAGTACTATCATTATGCCAAAATTCAGCTTTACATTTTTTTAATGGGTGTAAGTCATATGTGATCTAACTTGACTGGGCGTTTCTAATTTGTCAGTATATACGTTTAAGAACGTACATTTGCGTACTATCAGCGATGTGCACTTGTCGTGTACTTGTTGAAACTATTCGGACAGGTCATCCATCGCCTCTTCATTTTAGACTGCTCGCACATTCTGGCGGAAATATCAGAAACTATGTGACAACAGAAAATTGCAGTGCATGGTGTTATACGTACGTTACAACTTCTATGATTATACATAAATAAACACATAACCTCATAAACTTTTATTATGTATTTTTGTGTCATGGTTTTGTACCTTGACATCTTACGAGTTTAAGCGCTGAAACATGGCTTTAGCCGGGAATGAGGAATTAATAGGAGTATGAGTGGGGTTGTATTTATTTACAGGAGGAAAATGAAAGGCGGTGCAGAAGTATTGTACACTGGTTGCTTGGCAAAGCAGCAAGATAACAGGAGTATGTTGTTTTGAACGAAAACTAATACACAAAAATATGCCCATGTAAGTTCTGTTTTTAGTCGTTGTGCTCTCACAGGAATATAGAATGTCGTACACCCCAGTATCCTGAGGTTATGTTTATCTGTTCAGCTTCTCTCGATTTCACAAGTAGTCATTTCACACCAAGAGCATTGGGATATTGCTTTATCACGTCAGTGAAAGACTGTAAACAAATTAGGGCAGTTGTTATGGGATTTGTTGCATTTATATATGGTATGTAAATGGGTATTGCACAGAAACTGGCATTCTTTTCTCGTCCCTCGATACATACCTTACCATGTATTTGAAAAATACACATTGATAACAAAAGAAAGACAAATACAATTCATTAGGATCTGTAATAACTTGGAAATGCGGATTGTGATTGTAATATTATTTGTAAGCGTACGCCAGTCAAATATGCTGCAGACGTCTATAAAACGCTCATAATTTTATTCATAATTGGGAGCGCATTTATTAAACTGACAATTATTTACACATACAACAGAACGAAATTTCGTAAATTCTTATTAACTTTTAAAACTTTCGAGCTTTATTACCACAAAACGTACATGTTAATTTTCACACCTGAAAAACAATATGGGGCCTGTCGTAAGTACGCAAGTATAAAATTTCAAATACTTGTCAAGTATAGAGCCTGTGTGTAGTATAGTGGAAATTCAAACAGAGCTAGTATATACATGGTGATGTCACTTCAGGGGAAAGGTACGCATAAGTATGCATGTATGCATTTATTGAGAATCCGTAAATAGCCTAAATTCGTTTATGGATGGAGGTCTTAATTAAATAAAACAGTTAGTTTTAATTTCCCTATTTTATTTACAATAACTACAAAAAATTGCACAATAATATATTTGCACTACTTTCGGCAGATGTGTTTCATTAAAACATTTTAATCATATCTTTTGCAGTTATTTATGATATTAGTTCCAGTTGAGAGTTGTTAACACTGTAAACCTCGTAATTTTTATCTTTAATTTTTTTTTTAAACCAATCATTTTGAAATACCTTGAGACTTAATATCATGTTGTATGAAATCGTAGCAGTTTTAAATTTCCAAAAACAATTTCATTCTGAATCTCCGTTTATCGTAGTCGGTTCCATCAAATTTTTGGTGGATAAAGTCATCTCTATTTTCCGCCATGTAGTTTAGTCTAGCTTCATTCATTCTTCATGCTTAATAACCTCGGTTCTCTGCTACCATGTTGGAAAATTGCAAAAGTGTGGACGGATAATTTTTATTTTAAATCTT
The DNA here is from genome assembly GCA_029891345.1 of Dryococelus australis. Classification (NCBI taxonomy): domain Eukaryota; kingdom Metazoa; phylum Arthropoda; class Insecta; order Phasmatodea; family Phasmatidae; genus Dryococelus; species Dryococelus australis. The sequence goes on along the minus strand of CM057004.1, from coordinate 70,972,721 downwards.
ATATAAATGTTTAAGGAAAATGTTCTTAGTAGCAGGAAGCAACACAGACCGCAGTATTTTTTTCAACAAAAATATTGTTTAACTACACTGGTCAAACTCGGCATTTGAACGCAAAACATGATTAATCATAACAAATATTTAATTCGCTGTTAAAATAGGGGTATTTGTGTAGTTAATTTAGCATAACTATAACAATATATAAATTATACAAAATTATTACATACAAATTTATGCTTGACATTAAGTTCCGAAAAATGTATTTGTGTTATTATTTTACTACAATAAAAAAGTACATGAAAATGAATTGTTTGAACTACAAATCACCCATTAGTTTATAATTTCTGACTATTTTCTCGTATTGAAGCACATTTGCATAAAACTTGGTTACCAGAATTGAAAAATTATTTTTAACCACACAACGAAATCTGTCGTACATCTTAATACCACTTATAGGCTGTTAGCGGTAAAATGAGCATTTTAGAAAGTCCTACTTAAGATGTATTTGTATGCACGTTATATATTACTCCTACGTAGGTAAAATTAACATTGTCATGGACCTCATCACTTTATTAATGCGTCGGTCAAATGAAATTGTGTAATTATTAGAAAAGTATATATTTTACAAATCTACTCATTTTTACATTTTATTGCATTAAAAAATACTGTAACGTCTCTTTATGTAAAACATCTAATTAGTATTGTTAAGCCTTGCAGTGGTATGTAAATGTAGCATACGAGTACACACATGTTTATTTTGTAGAAATGCTATTGTTGTGACGTGTTCTACATATTAGTTTATTAGTCAGTAATTTTATTTTTAATTTTTATTCTATTTTACATGTTTACTATCGTACACGCAGCAGCTGAGAGGTTATTTTTCATATATTCAATATTACGTATTCATTACCATATTGTTAAGTTCTGAGCTGCATGTGAATTTGTGTTGGTAGGTAATGGTTGATAACAACATATTGATTATAATCATAAGGAATGCACCCTGATGTAAGCCCTATATCACACAGGTAAATTCAAACCAGGTAACCGACGCCAAATTGAGTTGTTGAAAGAATGTTCTGGTTTCCATCTTGTTTGAAATGGGTCGCTAACGTAACAGGTCAGGTAGACCTGAGCTCCGTCTGAACAGTGGAAAATTATAATTTAAAAGTGAGATGACCCCGGTAAATATGCTCCGTTTTTACGTAAATAGCCGACAGAGTGTTTTCAAATTGCGTGAAGAGGGCTTAGGAGCTTTGCAACTTCAAGTATAATGCAGAAATGTAAGGTATCTTATCATTGCCATAGTAAGTGGCCGTTGGTCCAGCGGTGGAGTGTTAAAGACGTTTTCCTGTTAACTACACATTTAATAGAACACTTTCTTGCTGATCACAAAGTGCCTGAAAATAAGAACTCGTATTTTACTCTACCTAATTTTGACATTGCTAGCCAGGAGCATTTTATTCAGTGTAGACACATAGGCAGATTTTTTGTCAAATGCAACGTGTGAGGGTGATTAGTATTTGAACATTAACCAAACTTTCTGCACACTAAAACATTCTAATTTTGTTACGAACACTCAAAACACTGCGGTTGCCAAGCACACACACGTACTTGCTATTCTTGAGAGACATACTGAGTTTTGAATTTATTGTTCTAGTCCAGCCGCTGCGTGGTATTTGTAAATATTCTGTGGTTACAATATGAAGTTGGGTGAAGTATTTGAATTGAGAAACCATTTTTTTTTCATTAAACTCCACTTCACTCTCGGACTTCTTTGATTGATATGCTAGTTGTTAGTTTCCTTATTATTTCCCAGCAAATATTTAAAGTGTGACATATGTATAGCTGTGTGGAGGCAGAGATAAGTCTGGATACGAGGAAACATGCTGGTAAGATGTAAGTCTGTTGATGTTTTTGTGGCGAGTTTTATTAATTTGCAGCGTGTGTTCTGTCACCTACACGTTCAGTTGTTTATTTGCATACTCTCCCTACATGCTGCATAATAATTACACATATAAATATCTCTCTATTTATCTTCACATACATTAAAGAACCCGAATTCATTTCAGTAGCTAGTGCCCATACGTTGGGCTTAAATATTATTTCTCATACTATCTATCTTACAGTCTACCCCACAACACAATTAATTTCAGTGACGCCCGTGCGTGGTGCTGTAAAGAGCCCTAATTCGCATATACAAGTCAGCCCTACGTCCCCAGTCCCTCGAAGTCGTTGAATTTCCGTGGTATAACGCAACTTGCCAACCCGGGTTTGTTAACGGCTCTTATAGTATATTCGCGGTTTCTTCACACTTTTCGAATCAAACCTCTGAAAAATCACCCCACGTGTTTAGTTCTTTACTATACATGTCCTGTACCACAAGCGTTTTATACTTTTATTAACACAAAAGTCTATTATTTTTTTATTAAATTGAACTTTAACTTGTAATTCATATATAATTTATAATATTTCATATGAATAAAGACAGAGAGAAAATAGGCGTGTTGGTAATGCCTAGTACGAAATAGTTCTTATGAAAAATATTATTAAAGTGGGTGCGCACGAAAGCGGTGCGTTGTCCAGTCGGTGTAATTTTCTGTAAAGGCTGTTCACGATGAAGTGAGCACTTTTAAAATCAACCTTAGAAAAAAGTCACTGTCCACGCATGCATATACTTCAACGGGCGCACTGAGTACCATGCGCCCAGTAAAGTTGATAACGATAGAGGAAAAGTAGTTCTCTAGCTTAACGTCGAATAAAAAGTGTAAGGTAACAATTTGTGAGAATTTTAATAATTTATTTCGTCTTCTGTTTTTTAATACATGGGTGTGTAAAATTAGCAGATTTATGAAATGTTTACTTTTCTAATCATTTCGCAATTTCACTTGACAGACGCGTGAATAAAGTGATGAGGCCCATGGCAAGGTTAATTTTACATAAGGCGGAAGAATACATAACATGCATACAAGTAGATCTTAAGCAGGGGTTTCAAAAGTGCTCATTTTACCGTGAACAGTCTATAATAAACACAGTGTATACATCTCACCAATCTCAAAAGTTAACATTTGCAATAAAAAATATTTGTTAGTGGTTAATGCCTGTTGGGAGGGCCTTAAAACTCACTTTACCGTGAACAGCCTATAGCGTTTATGTAGGTCTCGTGCCCATTTGCAAACAGTTGTGGCACGTTTCCGAGCGTCCCGAACGACGCGTCTTTTGTGTCAGTCATTAAGCAGTCGCTTAGCAACGGGGCAAAACACACAGAGCGCGATATCGGGTTACAGGCCACGGACGCACCTCGCCAGCTCGCCGTATACCTGTTACTGCCGAATCAATAGCAAATGTTCGCCTTGAAAATAATCATGGTTTTTCCTAGAACCCATTCGTTTTACTCCTAAATATTAGATAATATTTCAGGCTTTCTTGTTTCGGCTTCACTAAGTCTTCTCAATGTTTAGTTCTGTCGATTTTATATTTATGTCTTGTTCCAGCATTCCCTGGCGTCTAGTGTTTTCGTGACTTCCAAATGAACTACCAATTCTTTTCCAAATAAATAACTTTACTTACACTTTTTTTTTCAAGGGTATTTGTAGTGTACGGTTATTGTGATTTCTGCGTTCAGTTCGGCTTCATATTAATTCGTTACCATGTTCTTATATTTTTCCTCCTTAAAAAATGCTCTAGTTCATTTTTGGTGTTCTTTGGCAACTCTGGAATTTTTATTATCCATATAAAATGGTTCACTATATAAAGTTTCTTGGCACGATTTTGAGTTGCATTCAAATAACACTTTAAATAAAAGCCTTGAAGGCAATATTTTCTGTCAGAAAATCGGAAATTAAATTGTTTTGTATGGTCAAAATCACACAGTCACCTTAGTTGCCAGTGAATTTGTCCAGCAAGACGCCACATAAACGAAGACAGAAACGCTTGAACACCATACACGTGTTTTTTGTCACAATGAGCCAGCACAGTAGAGGCCGCGGTGGTGTAGTGGCTAGACCACTCGCCTCCTTCTACCTAGGCGAGCCAGGTTCGGTTCCCAGTGGGGTCGCACCCGGATTTTCGCATGTGGGAATCGTGCTGGGCTATGCCGCTGATCGGAGGGTTTTCTCGGGGATCTCCCGTTTCCCCGCCCTTGCATTCCGGCCCCATCGGCTCTTAAAATCCTGAACTTAAGAGCAGCCAAAATCTCCTCACTTTAAACCGCGTTCCGACATTCCATCAGAAAGCTTACTCAGAAGTGAAACGTGACTTTTGCCTTTTGACTTTTGCCTCTTTCGGTGACGTAGTTTGTCAGGTGGAAATGTCATGGAAGTACTGGCCTCAAGTCAAGTAGGTATCGCTCTGGTATCTCCCGATAAATTAACTAGTCGGGACCGGAGGATTCTGAAGCAAGACGTGCGAACCAGACGTCAAATTTCAGAGATTTGCCGTCGTAGCTAAGACACAGAGTTCAATATTCCCTGCCAGCCATTTGTGATCAGAAAACCCTGATCACAAATGCCAATACCCGACGTCGTTATGAAATGGCGCAGACAACGTCGTCATTAGACTGTGTGGCAGTGGAAGAACTTACGTAGTGATGAGTCGTGGTACATGATCCTTCACTCGGATGGCGAATACCTGGTGAGTGGTATTTATCTGAGTGTGTTTTCAGTCGAGAGTGAAATTTGGTGTGGTAGTGTGATGTTCTGAGGCAGTTTCCCCTTGGTTTTTGCTTGGACCATCTAATAGATGATTTGCTGAATTCTAACATCTTCCAAGATATTTTGGGGGAAAAAAATATGCTCCCACACAATGGCTACAATTTTTAGTATGCCGTTTCCTATAACAGCACGATAAAGAAAGTTCCATAAAACAAAGTCAAATTGCATTGTGGTGTGAACACATTTGCATGCGATTGCTTAAAGGAACCCTTCTCCCGCCATATTGGATTATTAGTTTTTCTAGCTTTTTTACGGCGTTAAAGAAGGAAATTCTGAAAGTACCTTTACGTTCAACTAGTTATTGACATTACATAGAAGTACAGGCATAACGACAGAGCTATGAACTTGTATTTGTATCTGAATGTCGATTTTGCCATATTTTGGCCTGTTCTGTGTCATAAAATAAATATGAGTTATTTTTCGTATCATACGTTAGCGTACATTAGCTCACTATTAGCCTATAATACTGCCTAAATCATGTGATGAAAGTGTACTTCTGTAAAAAAAATTTAAGTGTATCCTTATTTGATTAAAACTCCATCAGAGGAAGTGCAAACATTCACGTAAACAGCTGTGCTAAACGACATGGCTTGAATTCTACATTTGCATCTTACGTTGTGTGTATTCGGCATCATCTCCGGTATCGTACAGATGAGTCGCGACTTTTACCTCAGAGAATTGTTGATTCGAGGCAACACGATTGAAAGAGTTCAATGTTTCTTCTTCTACTGTCCCAAAAGCGCGCGATTTATAGTATCCCCACGGGTATTTGCATTATGTAATCGTTATCAATCACCTAAACAAGATTGGAATGAAATATGTATAACACAAAACTACCTTGCTTTCAGAATCATTGCAGACACATCCACATTAAGAATATTAACAGAATCGCATTAATATTTTATGCACAGTGGGTGATTATATTCTTAAGCTAAGGGCCATAGATAAGGCCAAAGACGAATAAAAAAATTTTCCACGTCATAAAAACCACAAGATAGTATTTATTCGAGCAAAACTAGCTGCAAACTCGAATTAAGTCATACAGAATCCTGTTTGCCTGTAATGAGATAGGTCGCAGACAGTTTGCTTAACATTTTTGAGGACGATTTTCGCGCCAATCTCTAGGTACGAATATGGGTCCCTTAAAACACGGTTTAACACACATGTGATAGTTTTACTGGGGTGACTTGACGCTAACTAAATTAAAATAATATATGTTAACGAAATTCGGGAAACCACAACTTTTTTTTAACGTGTACCTGGCATAAACCGCTTATATGTGCATTCGTGTGCAAATCTGATTAACTATTTTCTTGAGTTAATTGATTATAAAGTCACTATTCCAGTCATTCTCAACGACAAAATTAAGTTAACAAAACTCTCCAAAATTGTATACTAAATGAGGACATACCACAGTGCGAAAGGTGATACGGGAGAGATTACGAGTGAATGGGTGCGAAGCTTCTAAAATGGTGCGAGTGAGTGAGAGTGCTGGGTCGGCCACTGTTACCTCTTGCCAGGCGTTGGTGAAGGTCTCTATCATAATAGCCCTAACAGCTTCTGCACCCGCTATCGCTCGCGGCGGTTTGCGCCTGCGCGTAGTTAGCCGCCCGTCTATTGGTCGGTTCGGATAATGCGTGACCTTCACGAAACTGTGCGGCGTCTCCGGCGGGGGAGCTTTGCGCGACAAGGGCGTAACTCCGTCCTCGTACACAAACAATAGACAAATGTTTTTTTCTAAAATTGTAATGCTAATTATGTGACTGAGTTTTATAATTCATTGTTCCTTGTATTTAAGAGTTAGTTGGAGCTGCGCGTCCAAGGTCAAGGAGCGAGGGAACAATACGGGCGACACTAACACGCACGGTTAATGTCTCATCGCTCCTAAGCGCAATGCGTGCAGTGTTTCCGCCATGACGCTGTACTGTGCAATTCAGATCTGTAACAGTCTGGTTTTATTACACGCGATGACAGCCCCCAGATTAAACTACTTCCCTATATTTGCACATTTCTCTTGCCGTTTAAGGAAACTGCACAGGCAAGCTTTAAAAATGCTATATTTAACCATCTTCACGAATTTAATTTTCTCCACGAATATACTGAATATGACAAAAGTGAAATAATAGGGACATAGATAATTGTTTTTAATTTTTTCTGACAAAAAGTCGTATTTGCAGAACATTTATTTACCGAGATACGCGTATTCGCGCGAACAACTATTTCACAAAAAAAAACGTGCAGGTCCATATAACTCTTAAAGGTGTTCAAAGTAAACTCACCACATTTGAAAGCCCTGCTAAAGATCTACTTGTATGCACATTCCCTATACTTCCGTCATATGTAATGTTAACATTGCCGTGAGCCTGGTCACATTATGCATACGTCGGTCAAATAAAATTGTGAAAGTATGAAAAAAGTAAATATTTTACAAAGCTAATTCTCACACTTAGTGCATTAAAAATACAGCAAGTGGAACAAATAATTTCGGTGTTCTCAAAAGCTTCCGTAACACATTTATTTCAACGTTAATACATGGAACTACTTTACCTCCATTGTTGCCAACTTTACAGGGCGCACGTCACTCGGCGTTCACGTTAAAATATATGTGCAGGCAGTGGCAGTGACATTTTTCAAATGTTGGTTTCAAAAGTGCTCACTTTACCGTGAACAACTCATCCTTGCTTTTTGTTACATATTATGTCGTAATCGATCATGCGTGTGTCTATACACACGCACGTATTGGTGCTGTTTTTTTTCCCCCCACGTATAAAGACCGAGCGAGGTGTCGCAGTGGTAATATTCTCACTCGCTTTCTATCACAGTCTAGTCATCATGATTTTTGTTTCCCGTGGTTTTTTCAAAGCGAACGAGAGAAGGTTCCTTATAGTCCACTTCAGGGCTTCAGAAAAGGCTTAAGTTACCGTGGTCCCTGGTCGATTCCTTCCTCACTCCTGCTTCTACGAGCAACTTGCTCCGACGCTAATGACCTCGCTGTCGACGAGATCTCCCACGTATACAAAGTGTACCGAAATTGCTGTCGCCGAATACGTGTGCTTGTTTCTAACGTGGAAACAAGTAAAAAATAATGGTTCTAAATACCTTTCAGTTTTCTTTTACATGCGTCTAAATGGGAGCGCAATAAAGTACAATTTTGACGAACGGCTCGTAGAACACGGGAAGATGTTACATACGCCTAGGATATAGACAACACGCCGGCAGTTTGTGTGCTGCACGCTGTGGGCATGAGGAGTGAGTGAAGATATTTGGGCAGCTGCGTCTTGAGAGCCGATGAAGGTTGACCGGGGTGAATTTGGTGCAGCGCCGCAATGAAGGGGCGGGGGAAGCGGGAGATCCTCGAGAAAACCCGCCGATCAGCGACATCGTCCGGCACGATTCCCACATGCGAAAATCCGAGAGTGACCCTGCCGGGGATTGAACCCGGTTCGCCTTGGTGGAAGACAAGCAAGCTGACAACTTTAATTCTCACTGAACGCTCAAATAACAAAATGTCGCGGGACCTCCAACATGTTTACCGTATGCACTGTAGACCAATGTGTGAGGCACATAGTGCTACTAACCGGCAAGCAGGATCGACAGGTTGCTGATAGGAGGTATGTGGTATTTCGGTCGGTTTAACGTCACTTTTATGGTCAGCGGCGTAGAGACAGCACATATCTTCCCAAAGGAGTACTGGAGGAATAGGAAACAACGGCATAAGACGAAGTATTTAAACTGGCTCGTGGTCCCTAGAAGATCCTAACGGAAGAAGGAGAAGAAGAAGAAGAAGAAAATGTCTTCCCACCAAGATGAGTGGTCAACAAGTAAATGAAAACTTTTGACATGGCCGGTAGGGTATTAAAATCTGGCGTGCGGGGAATTCATTTCACGAAAATTGGTTGTCCCTGCTGACTACTGCTATGATAGTTTGGGAACAACTTATACACGCTGGTGGACATCATAGATGTTACAGATCATTGCAATTCTTGTCATTTACATATCGAACAATGGTATGCGCGTGTACCAAATTACCTCCAAATTGGACTATTCTTTCTGGATGATTTATTTTTTGTCACTCAGTGTTATAGGCACCGAGTATAAAGGGAAAGAAAGGGGGGAGAGGGGTCGCCCCTCCACTTTTCATCCAGCCCGGACATTCCTCCCTACGTTAATACACGTTCATTTGTCACTACTTCTGTCTGTAATAAGTATTTATAACTTAACGTAGACTATTTGCCTCATTCTTTTGGAAATATATCTTGATTATACGTCTTTAGATAACCAAAAAACAGAAATAATTCAGTGCAGATTATTTTATTTAAATATTTGAAACGTTGGCCGACGTGAAATAAGTGTTACATATGTGCGTAATTGCATCCACAAATATACAATGCACAGTATGAAAGAAGAATTGGGTGGGGGGGGGGGGCTAAGATTTAAATGAACTCGAGTATTGTCACAGAAAGTTTGAGGCTTGTCTCCCCTCCCCCTTTTTCTAGAAATAATACGTCGATGCCTATGGTAGTGTAAAATTGCTTAGTGTTTAATTAATACAAACAACACATATTCGCAATGCTGACTACAGGGATCTTTCAAACTTTTATTATTTTTGTACAAGCTGTATCTCTACAGTAACACTCTTCCTACCCCCTTTCCCTTTTTTCTCTTAAGTTGTCTCCGTGGGTTATACTCTCCATCTCTATCTCTCTATCTCTCTCTATCTCTCTCTATCTTTCTCTCTTGCTGAAATCAGACACCTGGACTTGGTCGAATGTGGATTCTTGAAGCCAGGCCTGTGAAGCCAGGCCCGTGGGGTAATTTTGCCATACGCAAGGCGTAGCTTGAGTGAATTTCCACACATTTATGGGTAGGGACATGCAAAATTCGCGTTATTATTTGGCATCAGGCTGGACTTCACAGTACTGTATGCACTAGAGCCGGAGTCATTTCTCCATTGACTGCTGCATAGGTGTTAAGACACTCCCTCTCCGACTAAACTACACGTAATTGGGGCACACAATTGTGAAGCGTTCCTTTATTGGTGCAGAGTTATCCAGAGTGTCACATAAAGTATGGTCCAATGACAAACGTATTGCAAAGGTACATGTGTTTCAAGTTTACCATGTTCCCAAATAATAACGCGAATTTCGCAGGTCTCTATTTATGGGTTGTCGCACATAGTGTATTGCGAAAAAAATTAGTTACAGAAGGAAATTTGAGATTTTGTTCACAAAATTAGAGAATATATCGTATTCACAAAATTACATGATACATAACGTAAACCAGCAGTTCAAAACACTTGAACTGTTCTCCGTTGTGAAATCTTTGCTAAAGTATTTACTAGATAATGATCTAAACCACTATATGCATATCTCTCTCTCTTCTCTCTGTTCTTGATTTTATGTTTTGCGAGTTTGCCCACTATCAGACCTTTCCCCAACCCTTAAAATAAAATACATGCAGTTTACAACAGGAACTTTTTTTTTTTTTTTTTTTTTTTCAAATGTTTATTTCCAGATATATTTTCCGCAAACAACTTGTATTGAAGTTAACCTGAGGAGTAACAAGGAACATATCAAGTATTGCCTGTTATAGGCTGTTCACTGTAAAGTGAGCACTTTTGAAAGCTCTGCTTATCTATTTGTATGCACGTTGTGTATTCCTCCAACATATGTAAAATTAACATTGCCATGGGCCTCGTCACTTAATTCATGCGTCGGCCAAGTGAAAAAGGTGAAATTATTAGGAAAGTAAATATCTTACAAATTTGCTAATGCTTACACTTAGATCCATTTAAAAAAAACGGAAAGCGAAATAAATATATTAAATTATCACAAATGATTACCTAACACGTATTATTCAACGTTAAGATATCGAACTACTTTCCATCCATCGTTACCAACTTGAGTGGGCACATGTCACTCAGTGAGCCCGTTAAAATGTATGCCAGACAGGAGCAGTGACATTTTTCTGAGGTTGATTTCAAAAGTGCTCACTTCATCGTGAACAGCCTTTAACTGTTAATCAAGCACTTTTGAAATCAACCTTTGAAAAATGTCACTGCCCCATATACCTGCATACATTTTAATGGAGATATTGACCGGCATGCGCCCAGTAAAGTTGGTAACGACGTAGGTTAAAATTATTTCCCTGTCTTGACGTTCAGTTGAAAGTATTAGGTACACATTTCTGAAAAGTGAAATGGTTTCTTTTGCCTTCTGTTATTTAATTCATATACGTGTAAGAATAAGTACATTTGTGAAATATTTACTTCTCTAATAATTTCTCTGATCCACTTGACAAACGCATGAATAAAATGATCAGGCCTATGCCAATGCTAATTTTTCATAATATGTCGGAATACTACACAATGTACGTACAAGTATGTCGTAAAAAGGGCTTTTAAAAGTGCTCGGTTTGCCATGAACCTCATATGCTAACGTTGCAACAGTCAGGTGTACGTGAGGCTGCAAAAATTTTGCGCCTACGAAGTGGTAATGTGGAATTATAATTTGGAAAATTCTGTGACAGGATCAGAGCATACTCTGTTGTTCCAGCCCGTCATCTACCATATTTATTGTAATCTAGAAATTTTAACGATTTTCGTTTGATTAAGGCAAATATGAATACATTTGTTGACTAAGTTGCCATCAGTGCCAGAAGTTGTAGCCAATATTATTATAAGTTTAGCCGAAACTACTTATTTCGTGTTGTACAATTTGTAACTTATATTCCTAGAAAATAGTTTTGTACCACCGGTTTTGAGCTACTGGGGTGCCCACGGCCCACGAGAAAGTATGGGATGAAAATACACTATTGCCATATTTTCGCGGTTGAATCGGTAACAACGAGGTGGTTTCGCGTTACTGTTCACCACTTTGTTGTGAACGCACGGTGACCGGGTAGCCATCATTAATCATTTTATTGGCTAACGGAGTCAGGAGCACGCTAATAGAAGTTAACCAGGTGTTGATGGTTGTTGCTCATCGTTTTAAATTCCGAGTTTCCCTAATGGCATTTACAACTTGCAATACCACATGCTTGTCTTTGAATGTTCAAAATGGATGAATATTCGATGGTTAGAAATGAATATGGTGATTTATTTCGCGAAGAAAGCGGGAAAATTTAGTTGAAATGGGTCGGAGATGAGTGTTTCAAATGAAAATAACCTCAATCTGTACGTAACGTACATTTTTATGATATTTCGGTCTTAGTGAAGTTTTAATATAGATGATTTTCTTCGTTGCAACTCGAGCTGCATTCGTCTCATTTGAATGTTATAATTTTCAGGTGATAAGAACATGCTAGCTTCTGCAGTCATATACATTAACGCGTCCGTACGTTCCATTTCTATTTCTTACACAATTACAGCGATTTGCGCAGTTTTGAAGTTTCCTCCAACCGAGGTTCGCGATGTGAATATGACGCTGTGAACGCTGGTAAACAGCCTGTTACCAATTCAACCGCAAAAATACGCCTAATGTCTGTTCAGAGTACCGCGCCAGACTTGACGAATCTCTTTTCGTTAAGTGTCTACTGCTCCATGTGCAACCAAATACAGATTGCGTGCATTTTTTTTTTCAGACATGTATACGTAATTATAAAATCTATTAACAAGTTTGTAGCAACGTGCAATAGTTATCTTATCGTGTGATGTTAATAAAAATAAAACCGTAGGCCAATCAAAGAAGTACATACTTGCCAACCACTGCTTGGGTGTTGGCGTTGCATGAACTTTCGGAATATCGAGGAATATGGTAAAAGCAAGATGCTTTCCGGACAGAGGGGTTAAAAGTAGGTTGGCCCGTAGTTGCTTATTACTGATGCATTAGCGCTGTCGACGCGCTGTGATTCGAAGCAGCGGTCGATTACCGCCGAGACTCGAGAAAAATCGAGGAATCGATCGCCAACGCGAAGGAAAGTAGCCCGCAACATGAAGCGGTCACGTGCCATTTTTAAGTTTCTGGGGACGGGCCTTGTGTCTGACTGGCTGCCGCTTGCAACAAACGGTTCCCTATTGGTTACGCCGCTAACTGGCAAGTTACGTTTCGACTCGATGCCGGCCAGTGACGTCATTACTGATTCCCTTGTATCGTATACAATTACGTGTGGCAAATGTCGTCACTGTGGCGGAGCTATGCCAGAACAAGACCAGGAAAACACCAAGGTTGAAACAGACTGATTTTTAAGGCTTATGTCACCCTGGGCACGAACAAACATGGAATATACTATTCCAGTATTGGTTCGGGTCGGATTGCACTCCTTCGTGGTGCCTTCCATCATCCATCACCTTTCGACCCACCGTGTTTCTAACTGGCAACCGGCAACTGTAATAAACAATAATGATCAAAGTGCATTGTAGAATTAACACTTTGAAAACAATGCTCGAGTGTAGCTTGGGCGAAGCTAATTTGAAATTTTTTTGTTGTTCAGAACAAAATTCGCATAAATGTGCATTCTTGATTCTGCCAGTGTTTAACACGACCTCACAAGAACACGACAGCGCAGTAACAATGACAGCGCAGTAACAATGATATTTCTAACGAAAGAATTTCTTTTTTTATATAGCCACTCAAAGGGACATAGTTGATTGTAAATAATTTTATACAGTAAAGGACATTTGATTGGGTCAGTCAGTATAAGCTCGGCTTTCCATTGGTTGATGACCGGCCAATAATGAACGCTGTAAAGTACAGGGTAGTGTTCGGTGTGGTATGGACCAATAGGACAATGATGAGTATTAACACAAACACCAACATAACAGGTGTTCTTGCAGTAGTGGATATACGATAGGTGACTCACTTCTAATTCGTCTTAAGTGCCAGTAGCAGACTTCAATGTGTTAACATGGCAGCGTTCAAATAAAACATATTTTTTTACAGTATTACGGGCCATCACCCTCCTCACCGCTATTTTGTGTAGTTCGTGGTTACTATTTTATATTGTTGTTTGGTTTGTATTTTTTTTTTTTTTTGCATTTTTGTTAATGTAATTTTTATATATTTTGCTTAAATCTTCTGCGTGAAAAACCATCAATGATATCACTGAAATCTAGTATCATTATGGTATCAGTTTGTGTGTAAATAGCACGAGACTACTGAGTTTTACATCTTCGGGCAGCGATATTTTTCCGTCTTCATTCCTTTTCAGTGCTATAGTAAACATCATTTCTACTAAGCAGTTATAGGCTGTTTACGATAAAGTGAGCATTTTTGAAAGCCCTGCTTAAGATCAACTTGTATGCAGGTTGTGTATTCTTCCGCCTTATGTAAAATTAACATCGCTATCGGCCTCATCGCTTTCGTCATGCGTCGGTCACGTGAAATTGTAAAGGTATTATAAAAGTAAATATTTTAAAAATCTGCTTTCACTTCGAAGCATAAAAAAAAACAGAAAACTATAGAAATAATTCAAGTTGTCGCAAATTATTACCAAAGACTTTGTATTCGACGTTAACATATGGAAATACTTTCCTCTCCAAAATCACCAACTTTACTGGGCACATGTCACTCAGTGCGCCCGTTAAAATAAATGCAGGTAGGAGCAGTGAATTTTTTCTAAGGTTGATTTCAAAAGTGCTCACTTTATCGTCAACAGCCTTTACTTACGGGCAATGTTAGGTAGATTCTCATTGCTATGTCTGTCTCTGCGCCCAGCAAACAAGTAATTGAAGTACTAAACTAATAAACCAGGTTCTAAAAACAGTCTTTGAAATGGTTTAGTTGGAAGGGAAACTATTAAAATAGTTTATAATCATCGAACTGTTAAAGTTTCACCTTACACATACTTGCTGTTTCACAATAGAGCGATGATCTGTTGGCGACGGTCGCCGTCTGAGATGGTGCTGCTATCTAGTTTAAGGGTGGAAATTACATTTTCGGACCTCACGAATGTAACAGAAAGAGAAGCGTAAAAAGTTGAGACTGTATGATTTAAGTGGTAGAAGATAAAAACAGGGCAGTATGAACGCGATGTGTGACGAAAACTAGCGGGAACGTGACATAATTAGACGAAGGATAATTATTTTGATATTAATAAACTAATTGTATGACATTGTCCATACATACAAGAAGCATTGTCTTCTATTTTGCACATTCACGCAGCAATAATAAAAATACAAATACGAAAACGTTGGCGTAAACGCGATCGTCGTTTTCCAATTGTAAAAAAAAATCGACGTTTATATTCTCCATGTAAACAAACACTTATTCTCCTTTTTCTCCGTCGCAGGCTGACGCCGACAATCGCAACGCAAGAACTTCGTGCAACGCACTCGACGCCGACGCGCTGCGACGGAATCTGCTTCATCCTGATTGGCTATCGCTCATCGCAACGCATCGCACTATTGTTGAACCAGCTTTAGGCGCATCTTGTGTCGAGCACGAAACAGCATCATCTCATCGCGCAGTTAACTTGAAGTGCTGATTGCCACTCGCAGCTTCTTGTTTCAGTCGAGAAAAAAAGGAAGAACGTGCCAGAGTTGCATTCCAAGCTCCCGATGAAAGTCGAAATCCAATTGTCCGCCCTCCTCGTCATAACATCGCCGTGTTGTGCAAGTGGGTGAACTAAACTCCTGCACAATGTTGTCACTCAAGGACATGCGCCGTGAACTGACACGCCACATTCTGTGGCACGTCTGGCGTCAGATTTCTACAAGCGAAACACGCAGGGGTGTCCAGATCGCGAAAGTAACATGTTTCAAGAACGACATATCTCAGATTAGACAGGACAGCACAATTACAATGCGTAGATGGCTTATCAAACCTGTATAAACAGATAACCAATGATAAAGAACCCCGTGACGGACTGAAAGCCGAAACGCAAGCAGACTGCAAATGATGTCGCAAAGTTCAATTAGTTCCAATTCAGCCATTGTCATAATCACTAGTGGTGACTTTTAAAACTTTTCCCAGTTTTCAAACAGTTAAAAACAGCAATATAATTGAACCTCTCTTCCTTGCAGTAGCACTGATTGAAATTACTTGAACTTAATTTTGTGTTCTTAATATATGCTGTATGTGCGAGGGATAAGCGTTTTTGTAGTAGGCATATCTAGTAGGGTAAAGTAAGGTAAGTTCGTTATACAGGCAATTTCGTGATACATTTTAGGATGTATATAACGAATATACCTGTACAATCTTGAGGCTCTCACTTGGGCTGGTAGTTCCTATGCCCACCAAGAGATAGTGTTGCAAATAGCGATTGGTTCGCAGTGAAAGAGTGCTTCAAAACGAAGGTTTCCTGAACAGAAGGTACAAAATTTTCAAGTTTGGTGAAGTGATTGCGAGTTCTGCCTTTAAGAAGTCATATTGTGATAGGTATTAATGATATGTTAATAAAGGCCGTTCACGTTAAAGGGAGCACTCTAGAAATCAACCTTTGAAGAAAAAAAAACCACTGCCCGCAACTGCGTATGTATAACCATGTGTGTTACCGCACAGGCTGGGGATGAACACACCCAGTTATGTTGGCAGTGAAATTTGAAAAGTAGTTCTAACAAATAACGCTGTATTGCAAATGTAATGTTATATTTAGGGATCCTTAAGTTGTTTGGAGTGTATTTTATACAGTTTAAAGTAATTATTGGCTTAAAGATAATGTATTTGCTGTAACTCATAATTATATTGTGTCACGTGATCGGCGCAGCGGTCAAAACCAACGGCCCAGTGTTGTGGTTCCTTAATGCTTGTTGCTTGCCTTTGCTTGTGTGGAATGGTTGCGAGGCAAGCTATACAAATTTGGACGTTGGAAGTTGTGTTTTAATATTTCTCATCTATTTTTCAGCTTATCTGCAGTCATCATTGTTTCATTATAGGTCGTATAGTGTTTAATTGTGTTGTGGTGATTTTCTGTAAAGTCATGAGTTCCAGCTAACTACGTACGAATAGTCAGCGTCAGCAAGACATAAATCTCGCCGAAAGTATTTGTTCGTTAATTCGTCGAGGAGAGATGAAGCCGTGCAAGGTCATAGAATTAATTTTTACGACGTGTTTTCGCCGCTTATCCCCAGAAAAAAAAGTGAAAAAGAACAAGTATAAATCGACAGTTAGAAACGTGATGTTATAAACGGAAAGTTAAATAACAATTACATAGTAAATGAACGACAGCAGAAATGCAACATTACATGTGAGTTTGCGAAGTACATGTTATATCCTAGGTTTGACAAATAATATTAAAAGTTATCTGTACCTATCTACCTACGCCCATCTGTTTAACCTTTCTTTCAAATCTGTCATTATAACAAGTGCAAATTTGGCAGTCAATAATTATACGTTAATTCTACACGTTTTTATATCACAGTGTAGTTTTGTAATGTAGGCCTAACCTCAAACTTGTGTCACGTAGTTATTCATCCCAAGTTACAGTGTTAAGTTTTACTATTGTTAACATAACATAAACGTCGCAGTTTGATGCTACACCAACGGTTTGCCAACATATAAACTACAAAATCTTGAAGCTGGTTTTGTTAACTATAGACCTATAGCTGTGCTTGTTGCCGACATTCTTTCGTGATGCAAGTGATTTATTTGGTAATGCTTGCCGTAATAAGAATTAGAAAGTATTTATAATTAATTGTCAACAGTTAGGTCTATAGAACAAGTCCATATTTAAATTTCGAAATGGATGTTCGACAAGACAACTTGCTACCTTTTGAGAAATATCAACGAAGATAGTATGCGTTATTGAGTAGGCATAATTGTTTGTAATATCTGCCACTTTGCCCGCAAAAATATTGTAGTTATTGAAATTTAATGTAACTGTAAATTACACGTCATAGTCAACACCCCAGACTCTCAGAGCTCCTGTTTACATGCGAATGCATGTTTTGTAAAGGTTAGATAACATTAAGCAGTGTAAGTGTTACATTAAGTATTTCCAAAGAATCTGTATAAGCTAACTTTCAATAAGGGCCTGGCTACAATTGACATACCAAACACATTCACAGTTATAGCGATAAGCACATACAAAACACAAAGGCACAGGGGCCTGGCTACAACTGATACAACGATAATAATATTTGTTTGTTTATGTTGCTACATTTTTACCGAAGAAATTAAGGTCTGTACATAGAGTTGGTAGTGGGCTTTTTAAAAAATAAATATTTTCAATTAATCTGAGACATTTGTATAATGGTAAATTATGTGCACATTTCAATTTTTACTTTAAACATTACCTAAAATTGTTAAAAACTTCCGTGGTTGTGATTATCCATTAATAAACAAAATAAAATATGCTCCCGAGGAGTCAAAATACACACTTTTTTGATTTTTAAATAATTTTTTAATTGATAACATAGTATAAATGTCGGGGCTTCTGATTGGCTGTTTATTGACGCACAGCTATAGTAACAAATAAAGTTAAACCAAGTGCTTATCGCTATGCACAGTTGTAGCCAGTATAACTGAAAACAAGTCGTTTAACTCGTATGTATATCACTGTGTTGTGATAGTGATATGCTTATAGCAATTGTGGCTCGGCCTTAATTGTACCAGTCCCACAATAAGTGCTCTAGTCTGTTATATTGTGAAATACAAATAAAGTCGGTTTTACTGTCACTGCTATGTAAAACATTTCAGGTACTAAGAGAGATATTGAAGATGTGGTCACTGCGGATAAAAAGAGAAAGAGGCCACAAGAGGGAAATTCCTTTGAGAGTGTTGATGACTTCATCATTGCAGCCATTCGCCGCACCATTTATAGGATGTATCGTGGAGGTATGGGCAACCCACAACAATAATGTGCTGTTGTTGATGTATATTTAATTTATAATATTTACACTGCACTGCAACCACGAGCACTGAACCACACACAGTGTTAGCAGAATCTGCTACAAATTCAACCACGAAAATATGCTTATTAAACTTAAAAACTTCACACATGTCGTTAACACGTATGATTGCTGAAAATAAAATTGGTAAAAACACAACACCAATAAGATGTTATTGTCTTGTACGCAATGTGTGTAATCAATACACGTTGGAAGCTACTGTGGGTGAGAGTAAGTGTATCACAAGCAGACGTTACCAAAACTGTATATATCAATATTAAAACACCACTAATTATTATTCAGTTATTTTCTGTTCTTGTCTGCGACAATAATGCATTCACATTATCAAATTTTTCTCACTGTGTCGACTTATATTTTCATATTCCACGCAAAGACTGTAATATAAATAGAATTAGTATTTTAAGTAGCCTAGTTAAAAATAACATTGCCAAGCAAGTTTCTTGGTTATTTTCAAATTGCCAGCCGTTAACATTTCATGTAATATGAAAACATATGTCGACGAAGGCACGTGCTACCTTTGCGACATAATTTTCATGATAATTTTGCAATTGACCTCGCGAGGACATCACATCACTTCGGCGACGCTACTGAAGGAGGTGAGAGACAGCGAGATTGAGTTCTATGGCGGAAGAACCAAACTCTACTACCTCCTGAAGAACATGGGCTTCGAGTGGACGACTGTAAACGGGCAACGGGCCATGCTCGAGAAGGAATACATTGTCATCCAACGTGTTATTTTTTTGAGGAAGTACATGGACGCAAAGGCGAATGGTGCAAACTTCATATTCATTGATGAAACGTGGATTTTTGTAAAAGGTTTGCCGTGACATACATATTCAAATATCATAGTGTTGTATGTATACAGACAACAATAAATCGCAGCTTTGTTTTTTTTAGGAACTGTTAAGAAGAGCTGGCAGGACGAAACAGTCTACACAGTAAAGAGTATACAAAAAAAGTTGGTTAAAGAATAATAAATGTATGAAAAGAAAAAGTAACTAGGGCTTCAAAAGTGCTCACTTTACCGTGAACATCCTATATGTCTCTACACTTAGCACTTTGTACTCTTAGGCAGCTGATCATCACAGGTTACAACTTTTAAGTACATCAGGTTTACCATGTTTAAAACTGCATAGGTCAAATGTTAAAAAGGTCAACAACTTCCGATATTAATATGCCGTGTTAAATCCGCTGTAAACGAGGCGACGACAATAGTACTATAGTCAATTCACGGTTACTCCAACCTTTTCTGAAGCCCTGCTAAAGTTCTACTTCCAGGATATTCCTCCGCCTCGTGCAAACTAAGCTTAACAAATATGGAGAATTACACCAGAGGGACAACGCACCACATTCGTGCGCACTCACTTGTAATGATATTTTGTATAATGACTTTCTCGCTAGGCTTTACCAACATACATATTTTCTCCCTGATTTTTATTCAAATCATTTATAAATTAACCATCATAATGTATAGATAAAATATCAATAACATTTCAATTTAACAGAAAAAAAAGTAACTTTTATGAACATAAGTATAAAACGCTTGCGATACAGGGCGTATTTAGAAAATAACTGAACACGTCATATATGGGGAAATTTTTATAAGGTTTGATTTAAAAAGGCCGTTGGTTGTTCCAGAACAACCGTGAATATATGCAGACTTGTAACAATCCTGGACAGTAGCAAGACGATTTTCATTCGTACCTGTCACGTTGCAGTTGCTAGGGAATGGGAAATGTCCAACACAGCTTCATTATTCCAGGTCAGAAGATCACAGAACAGCCGCTAAATGCAAGTTCATCCTGCACGTGCTTGTGACGACAGAGTTCTTGGCAGAGCCTTGAAAGATTACGTATGAAGACTCGACCTTATCTTAAACTCATTGCAGACTAACGCAATACGCCCTTCAAGTATAATGATGCAATGATATCGAGCGAGCGCCCAGTAATTTTTTGTTATTCCTGTTCAAGACAGACGATGCGTAAGATACTCGAAGAAGTTAAACCTGTGCAAGTCTTGTAGGCATTTTGATTGTGATATTCAAGTGAAATAACAGGATAGTAAATCTGAAGGAGAACATT
Source organism: Dryococelus australis (assembly GCA_029891345.1). Taxonomy (NCBI): domain Eukaryota; kingdom Metazoa; phylum Arthropoda; class Insecta; order Phasmatodea; family Phasmatidae; genus Dryococelus; species Dryococelus australis. The sequence continues at coordinate 70,952,148 of CM057004.1, read as the reverse complement.
AATCAGTGTAAAAAACATGAAATCTTAAATTTTCCGTACCAGTAAAAAAGCGATTGGCGAAAGTGCGTGTCGTCAAGAAAGTTTTTTTCTACGCCTTCTCAACGAAACCGGTGCATCACGTTAACTAAAATTAATTCTTACGAGTAAACGTTAATCCTGACATATAAGCCACCCGATAAAACGTATTATGTAACTCGGACTGTCAAATAATCGTTCAGGGACTAAAGAACTATTGCTGACGTTGTGACGATGCTGCTTGCATCTGCCACTGCAGAGCAGAGTTTTAGACCAAACATCTGCCATAAGTAGGGACATGCAAAATTCGCGTTATTATTTGGCATCAGGTTGGACTTCACAGTACTGTATGCACTAGAGTCGGCGTCATTTCTCCATTGGCTGCTGCATATATGTTAAGACACTCCCTCTCTGACTGGACTAAACGTGATTGGGGCACACAATTGTGAAGTGTTCCTAAATTGGTGCAGAGTCATCCAGGGCGTGTCACATAAAGTATGGTCCAATGACAAACGTATAGCAAAGGTACATGTGTTTCAAGTTTATCATGTTCCCAAATAATAACGCGAATTTTGTATGTCTCTAGCCATAAGATATTAAAGGATTAACAATCTGGTCATTCTACACACGTGCCAAGATCGCTTCGACTGCCTTAGTATTGCCAAGATGTGTCGAAAGTTAACATCGTGTTTCTTGAAGAAGAAGCTTCACTTCAATCAACCCTCCGAATATGAATTCTAGTCAAAGTGTTTTTGAAGTTATTTATTTCAATATTTCTGCAGAAACGACCAGTAAAAATTGTTTACGTTTCTTGTACACAACTTCACTTTCAGGTCGCAGATTATATATATATTTTTTTATCTTCCATACCACGGTCTTTGAGATGTTATTCGCACAAAAATTAAATTGGTAATGAAACGAAAAATTTAAAGGGACGCCGACTCCTAAAATCTATGATTCAGTAGTTTCAATCATAGGAATAGTTCTTACTGAATATGCAGTTAATGGGCAATGAAGTGCACCGAGGTTTCAATGCCAGGAGCGTATAATTTCGTCAGCAATCAGAATAAATCACTTTTCAATCGTCGAATACCGGCAGTAACTTTAACTATAATAATCAGTATAATTTTGCTGATTCCAACGGAAGTCAACGATTTGGGGCAGTTTTGACAATTTTGATTTTTTAGAGGAAAGACCTGTCCTTGGTCCCCCTCCACCCGCCCCCCCCCCCTCATCATCCTTTATTCTCTATACAAAAATTGGACCTATTGTTTCACAAATGACTGAAAATTGCTACTTGACAGTCACAGTTAATGCTGACATCAACTGAAGATGCGTGCCAAGTTCCTTGGGCATGTTGCAACATGTTCGAACTCAAACCGACTAACGCCGTACCAGAAACTGAATTGACAGCTTGAATGGACCTTAGAATGAGCCCTTTTAAACAACGGCGAGCATACCTTTTTTTTTGCAATAATAGTGCTGTTTGACTGATGAATAAGTAGAAAATGAATTGTACTACATGAAAGAATCCTGAGTACAGTTTCAGAACCATAGAAGTGTTAAAGTGAATCCAACATGTTGCAGTTGGCACAATAACGAAAATTACCAACTTCGCGACAGCTTTAAGGACAGCACAGAAATATTTTAACTTCTTCGAGTGCAAATTTTTCTTCGAAAAGTTACGGAAATTGTAATTCTGATTACATCAGTAGATATTCTATGGGATTAATTATGTCAAAATGCCCTGTATTTGATCTTGAGGACACAAACTGAAAAGGATATAGTATAAAACATTAATCCCACTGGTTTTTTTCTATATTGTGGCACAATTTTGCTTACACATACAAATATATGAATATTTATTGTTTATCACAAAATACATAATTCCAGATAACTGAAATACTTTTTTTTTTTATCAATCTCGGAAAGGTAAGCGAATTTTCGCAAATGTTTGTGAATTGTAATTTATTTTATTATTATTTTATTGTACAAAAACTTTGTTACACAACAAATCAGTGATAAAAATAGCTTCTCTAGCTTATTTAAATATCGTATCAGTTACTGGAGATAAATACAAAATAACAAATATCTCTTAACTACAAAGAAAAAAACATCAGTAACAAACTGTACCTATAGGAAGTACACACGATAATACTAAAAATTATAACTATTGGCAAAGTTATTCAAGAAAGCATACACTTATAGCTTAAAACCTACCTTGGGTGTGAACTCTGGAATACTGATTTTAATAATTTCATATTAAATTAATCCAGAGATACTAAGCTCCGAAGAATATATCAAGTTCATAAAAACTGTGACTCACTGGTTTAAAATTTATAACAATACAGACTTTATAATATTAGCATTGCAAACCAATTTAACAATATTAAAGCACTTATTTTATAAATGTTTGAGACAGTTTCAAAATAGTATATAAATTTTCCAATGAACATTGAAAACAGTTGGTCCTTTAAGTTTTCTGAGGCCTGCAGTATCAAATATTGGTTTCTTCAGCAGGCGCAGTTGTGTCAAGTGGAAGACAAAGGAATTGGCCCGCAATTTCACGTAAAACGAATGTTAGTGCAGTTATTTGAGAATAATTACGAGAGCGAAAAACAAATCCACGCTTTAGCAAGCACGATCGGCGGCCGTGGATGGTGAGACGGTAGGTTTCGCCAGTGCAAAGTCCCGCCGGTCGCACTTGAACCAGAGTCGGCACGCCGCCAACCGTCCGAACTTCTCCGTTCGCTGTTGACATTCCTACGCCTTGTTCTTGCCGTGCTCGAAGTGATGGGCCTTGCCCAAGCTCGAGCCGCCTTTCTTGGCGTAGTCTTTGCGGTGCGCGTGCGCCGACTCGTGCCCTCCGTGACCTTTGTGACCCTTGGAGTCAGTATCGAAGTGGCCCTTCCCGTACTGCCCCTTCTTTGCGTAGCTGTCGCTTTTTTTGCCCTCCTGAAAAAAAAAATTAAAAAGTTATATATATATATTATTATTATTTTCAATCAAAATCATTTCTATCAGTTTGTATGTCAGACTTCAGAATTGCCGTTCAATAAATTTATACAAGAGAGAAAAAAAGGAATTAATATTCCCCGGTAGACTTCTGGGCAAGTAATATCAGAATGGTGAAGTGGGGGCGAACAACGCTAAGGGCGCGCTGTCTCACAAACAGCAGGTGGTACGTCCTTCCAGAGTGTTCACGATCAATTGGGCACTTTTGAAATCAACATTAAAAAAATGTCACTGCCCCTATCTGCATGCGCCCAGTAAAGTTGGTAATGACGGAAGGGGAGGTAGTTCCATATGTTAACATTGAATTAAAACCTTTACGTAATTTTGGGAAGTATTCATTTTTTATACTTTCATAATTACACTTGACCGACGCATGAATAAAGAGATCAGGCCCATCACAGTATTTATTTTACATGTGGTGGAAGAATAAACAATGAGCATACAAGGAGATCTCAAGCAGAGCTTCCAGAAATGCTCAGTGGACCGTGAACAGCATTTACTGCTGTTACCGAGGACTTAAGACCGGATGTTTGTGTGGGACGGCGCGGGCCGTTCTGCTGTCGCTCGGCCAGAGACTGGTCCATGACACACTACGACACTACTGAGTACGAGGGAACTCGCTTGTCCAGACGTCTGCCGGACACTATAGGCCTACACCCGTGTGTCATATCTACTGTAGTGATGAGTGAAAGAGAGAGAGAGAGAATATGGGCGTTGGCCACGGAAAAATGTGTTATTTTATGTTTGAACCATATATTCTTCAACTTGTAAACATTGTCTGCGACTATCTTATCCTCAGATAAGATATTTTTAGACTGCATAGTTTTTTTTTTTTTAAATGACACGTCGAAGTCAAAATTTTACTGTTTTTGTGATGTACAAATAAAATAAAAGAAACTATTTGCAGAAAATATGAAACGGACGAACATCTGAAAGATCTTGTCTTTATTCATTTTAAGGTATGTTTAGCGGAAGTTACTTTCTAAATAATTTAGGGCAGCCAAAAATAAAAAAATATAAGAATTACCTTGTTTTTATCAATTTTTTATAATTAAAAATCCATTTCCTTATACAATTTTATAGACGTCTTGGAGTAGCTCTTCTTTCAGTGTGAATTATCATATTTCTGTACGTAAGATGCATGGTTTTCATTATTTGTACTGCACAAAAACAGTAAAATTTTGACATTAATGTGTCATTTTGCAAAAAAACCATACAGTCTAAAAATATTTTATCTGAGGTTAAGTTAGTCAAAGACAATGCCTATAAGTTGAACAATATATATAGCTCAAATATAAAATAACACATTTTTCTGTGGACAGAATGGGGAATCAATGTTACAGGAATTCCTTCCCGATACATCAGTTCTAAAGATAACTGGTTGAAACGGTAAAATATATATATATTTAACGCTATGGATGGAGCACCGACGGAATGCACGTACGTAAAAAAGAAATGGAGTAACGAACAACAGCAAAGTCAGTCACGTTTATACGTGTGAGACCCCACCGGGAATCGAACCCAGAGCTCCGTGATGCTCTAGTAATGAAACTGATTAATCTACAATACAAATACACACAAACTTAACTTTGAATATCTGACTGATTAATCTCCAATATAAATACACACAAACTTAACTTTGAATATCTGGTACACACGCACGCACGCGCGCGCGCGCACACACACGCACGCACGCACACACGCACACACACACACACACACACACACACACACATATATATATATATATATATATATATATATATATATATATATATATATATATATATATATATATATATATATATATATATAAAATTTGTTGCAATCATCCGTTTCCTTAGAGACTAGTGTAAATCATGCAACTGGCCTGTCAACATCTCGACACTATTTACAAAAATTTACCGACTATTGAGGTGTTTACAGCTAAAGTACATAATGTTTCTAAATAAATCACTCTGCAAACACAGTAGTCACTGCTTTGTTGATGTACATTGCTTGTGAAGGTACTATAAAAAAAAACTGAATATGAACAAAGTGTATGTTACTGTAACAGTGCCGCTGTAACTTAGCGCTTGGGAGCTCTACCAATGTCGGGCTACTTCTCCCCGGGAAAGGAAAACAATTGGACGACTATATTACGGCAAGTGGGAGGGAGTGGAGTGCCTGCAGATTGGTCTGCCCGCCTGCCAGCTACCTTTGATTGGTGCTTTGCAAGTTGTTCTGTCTCTCTCTTTCACTTGGGCAAGCGGAGCCCAGTGCGTTCTCAGGTCGGCGCGACTATATCTATCAGCCATTTAATAGATTAATATTAATTTAATAGCTACCTTTGTATTACTGTTTAAAGTTATACTTGCAGATGGGATTATTTCTTGTAACAAACAAAGTGGTTAATGGCGGAAAACTTAACAACTTAAATTTCTTAAATTAAGTACATATGTTAATTATATACTTATTCTATGGAACAATAAAGTAACGGACAAATATTTATCAACACGTCAACGATGAGCAATATGTAATCACATAGCCCTACATATTATTCTCTCCATCAGCTACCAGGAACAACATTCAGTAACAGGGCGAAAAATAACCATATTAACAAAAACTGTAACTGCTAGCTTCAAAAAAGTTTAATACGTAACAGAGAATGTGTATATTTCTTCAATAGCACTGTTCGTTAAAGCAGTTCAAGAACCAAAACTTGTTTGATTTATTTTCAGAACATGTAATACATTTATGAAGTTATACCACACGATAGCTTGATATATGTTCAAAACACTGGAGGACTACTATTAAAAACTAGCCACAGGGAAAAATGGATATCCTGCACTGAAGAAAAATTTAATTTAATGTTAAAATCTATATAAATACACTTTAACATTTATTTCTTCACTGATTTAGATTACTGCTGATGTAACACTTGACTTCGTTTAGAGTATCAACAGGAAATCTTTACTGCATTCTATCTTTAGGTAAAAAACAACTAAATAAAATCTTGGGATAATGAAGTTACTGCGTGAACACACCGCTTGCGTTCCTATGGGAATTCCATTTTTTATATGTAGTGAGTTCTTCCATTTCGACCCGATCTGAGTGCTTAGTAACACCGATAAACCACTTGAGCTAGCCTTCATCACACTTAACCAATCACGTCACTCAACACGGGCTGAGTACTGGTAGAGAAGAGTGAAGAATGATTGACGCGAAGGAAGGAAGGTGGAGAAGGCATCAAGTCAGGGTGACTAGAATATACGGTTGTCCGGTCAAATCCTCGAGGGCCCTGCCTACCCGACTGCCTCTGCAACTGCGAAATCTAAATAGTAAAACCCATGTAGAGAGGAATTTCGCCTCAGTGCATTAATTTCAAAGACAGGCGTTCTAAACAAAATGTATTTTTTGCAAATTTTTTAAGAGAAGTTCTCTACAGTGGAGATGTTTCCATAACATGAATAGCTTGTTTGCAAGGAGTTTTTAAAATTTATGTTTAACAAAAAAGGTATATACTACCTACATATATTGAAAATATACGCTTGTAGGGACCTTCTGCTAAAAAAATTTGTGAAGAGTACATTTTGTTTGAAACGCCTGTCATTAGAATTAATGCACTGGGGCGAAATTTTCTTAACACGGGATTTACTATTTAAATTTCGCAACTGCAGGCGGTCGGCGGGCAGTGAGTGCCCTTAACACTTAGTAGACTACAGTATGCTCGAGTGTAGCTCGAGCAAAGCTAATTTGAAAATTCCTTAGTTGTTCAGAACGAAACTCGCATGGATGTGCAATCTTCGTTCGGGTAGTATTTAACACGACCTCACAAGTACACGACAGCGCAGTAACAATGATATTGAACGATATAATTTATTTTTATAGCCACTCGAAGGGAAATGATTCATTGTAAGTTCTTTTGTGCAATAAAGGACATTTGATTGGGTCAATATAAGCTCGGCTCTCCATTGGTTGATGACCGGCCAATAATGAACGCTGTAAAGTACAGGGTAGTGTTCGGTGTGGTATGAACCAATAGGACAATGGTGAGTATTAACACAAATACCAACAGAACAGGTGTTCTTGCAGTAGTGGATATACGATAGGTGACTCAACTCTAACTCGTCTTAAGTGCCAGTAAATGTGTGCAGACCTCATTGTGTTAACCAGTATTTAGGCAGAACGTACACATCAAACAGTCGGGGGGGGGGGGGGAGACTTGTAGAAGGTCAATCAGATAGTGTTCTCCTCAATGTGGCAGCTATGGCCAAACGTAGCTATTTGAATTTACACAAACTATTTAGTATATTCGAGGTTGGTTGAGCACTTCCCAAAGCCCTACTTAACATTTTATTTTTTAACCAATTCCATATCCCTCCGACTAGTGTAAAATTGGCGTTGCCATGTACCCGATCTCTATATTTACGTGCCGATGTTACATGAAAGTATAGGCTTTTCACGGTAAAGTGAGCACTTTTGAAAGCCCTCCCATTTTGAATAATAGTTAATAAATATATATTTTTTTTAGCCTCAGAAATAAACTTCCGAGTGCGGTGGAATGCATACGCTGTGTTTATTACGTAAATCGCAATATTTATTTTAAAAAGTGATTAAAGGATAAGAAATGGATGAAAGTAAAAAGTAACTAGGGTTTCAAAAGTGCTTCACTTTACCGTGAACAGTCTATAAGTGCAAATTGCTTCGCCGGAATCAGTGAAGTCTCCTGATTGCATTGCGAAATCCAGCCATGCACAAACTATTCATGACTTCTCGTTATATATATAGGCAGTTCCCTAGAAAGAGGTGGATTCAAACCCAAGACTTCACGAATCAAAAATCCTATTCGTTATTCTTGTAACAGCACGAAGTAGTTACTGACACACGAAAGCGTAACTCGAATGAACATTGGTTTGCATAGCTACGAAGAGTATAGCGAGTTTCGTTTAATGAGTGGTAATAGATGAACTTTTTTTTTTAATGAGACTGCCAGTCAGGTATAGTCTGTTCGTGGTTAATTCACACTTTTTAAATCAAACCTTTGAAAACTCACCCCAAGTATGACGTGTTTGATTGTTTCCCTAAATATGGCATGTAACACAAGCATTTCATACTGTGTTAAAATAAAAAGTATGTATTTTATTTTTGGTTGAATTAAACTTCTAAAGACTGTTCACGATAAAGTGAGTACTTTTGAAATCAACCTTAGAAAAAAGTCACTGCCCATGCCTGCATATACTTCAACGGGCGCACTGAGCGACGTGCGCCCAGTAAAGTTGGTAACGATAGCTGGAAAGTAGTTCCATATCTTAACGTCGAATAAAAAGGGTTCGGTAACCTTTTGTGATAATTGTAATTATTTATTTCGCTTTCTGGTTTTTTTTAATGCATCAGTGTGTAAAAATTAGCAGATTTTTAATTTGTTTACTTTCCTTATAGTTCTACAGTTTCTCTTGACCGACGCAGGAATAAGTGATGAGGTCCATTGCAATGTTAATTTTACATAAGGCAGAAGAATACACAACGTGTATACACGTAGATCTTAAGCAGGGCTTTCAAAAGTGCTAATTTTACCGTGAACTGTCTATACTTGTGTTCTATCTATACACTGTGTTTCATTTATAATTAATATGAATAAAAACGGGGAGAAAATAGGTGTGTTGGTAACACCTAGTAAGAAATAGTTCTCATAAAAAGCTATATTGATTTGAGCGCGCACGTTCGTGGTGCGTTGTCCATTTGGTTAAATTTTCTAGACTTAGTTAAGCTTTGTTATCATGAGGCGGAGGAATATCCTGAAAGAATAATTTGAGCAAAGTTTCATAAAAGTTGTCAGTACCTGTGAATGAACTATAGAATGTAAATAAATGCTAGCATGATCCCTGCGGCAAATTTTAATTGGCCTATTGTCCGTAATCACACTACAGTGCTTGTTAACTGTTGGTCCCATTATCGCTGAGAAGCTATGAGTTTGAATTACGGGGTCTTCGTGTAACGTATAGTCCACTTTCCTTACTTGGCATGCCGAAGGTTAGCTGCCGAGTGTTCTAGAGGTACGTTTGCTGACCATAAATGGTTCGACAGTTAGGCGGACTGCTCGCAGCTGATTGACGGAACTCTAAAAATTACAGTTTTTTTAGGTCTTGGATACTTTTGCGAGGGCTAATAGCAGTGTTTTCAACATGGCCCATTTATAGAGCCCCGAGTATTTCGCGGATTGAGTTGGCAGCAAGCTAGGCTGGACAGTCCTCTATCTCTATACACTCGAGACATTATCGTTTGTTTATTAGTTGCTGTGATCAAGTGAGGCCTCTGTACAGGACTGTTAAACACTCACTCACACTACTGCTTCCTGCATATTACAGGCTCACAGGGAAACGGGGCGTGTGTAAACAACTGTCGTCCAATCACAACAGTACGAGGAAAGAACAAGTGTTTGGAGTCTACCTCACATCCGAATAAATTCGCGGAATACTCGTGGCTCTACCCATTTACCATTTTATACTCTGGACGAAACAACGAGTCGTGATTTTAATGGATATCGTCAGGGAGGGCCCTGCAGAATTTGCGTCATTATTTGGCATCACGCTAGACTCGACAGTCTTGTATAAACTCAGGCGAGCTTCACTTGTTTGTTGCCTTCTGCCTAGGAGTGAAGCCATATCCACTTTTAAAGGATTGCATAACGTGATTCGATCACGCCATTATCGAGTGTTGATTCATCGGCGTAGATACACCGTAGGAGCGTCAATTGAAAAATGGTCCAATGATTAACATGGCGCAAATGTGCGCAAATTTTAAGGGGAATTCCTTACAAATTTTAAACGACTCAAGGTGACGCCTGGCCGGAAGTAAGCGTTGTGACGGACCCTTCAAAGACTGCGTAATGCATTCTCGGGTAGCTGAATTCCTCGCAAATTACATCTTCAACAGTGGGATATCATTACACGCGATGTAAGCCGAAGGATTAAACTACAGATTGTGTTTTCCTCCTAGAGTCCTGCCTGTACACCTGCAGCTCTTGCCCTATCGTGGCCGAGAAGCGCACGCGGGAGCGATAAGCGTGACGCTGCCACGAGCATCCACTTAGCCATCGCCCCTGTGCGCACGGCTCTCAACTCGCTTTCAATGTTCTAGTCGTAGCACTGCGTGCACCCATGGGACTTTCAGCAGTGACACTATTATATATTTTACTGGGGGAAAGTAGGCCTATGTAGGAAGGTTCAGTGCAGGGTACTTGAGTAGTTTTGTATGCATCTCATGCATATGTGTGTGTGTGTGTGTATATATATATATATATATATATATATATATATATATATATATATATATATATATATATATATATATATATATATATATATATATACACACACACATATATATATAGGATAATAGTAAAAAAGTGCTGGCTGTAGATAATGGTTTTATAAACTTTATTGGGGAAAATTCGTATTCCCAGAACATCTATTTACTGAGATAAATGTATATGCTCTAACATTTACTTTACAGACTAAGTATATTTTACTATATGGAGTCCCCTTAATTTTAACATGTACCCAATAATAACGTGAATTTCGCTGATCTCTGCATATTATTTTGAGTGTAAACATTCCGTAACAAGTGCATGATAAATCAAATAATGCTGAATTGATGCTTACGGCGCTGCACTTACAGTCACCATTATCATTTATTTAAAGAGAATGGTATTTCATTATCAAACTTTATGTGCGATTCAGTAGCAGAACATTTTTTTTCTTCAAGTTTTTTACTCGCGGACGTTTGTTCAAGCGGTAGATTACATGTCTCGCATTTTAAATGTCGTGCGTTCATTCCACACTGTTTGCACATGTTAATTTTTCTAATGTGGTTTCCTTTTCCACTCCGCGCGAACGCCCGTGGAGCCGTTAAATAAGAAAATTTTGTACATCTTTTCGTGATAGATAAAGATCGTAAATTAGTTTCGTTGCATAAGACCAAATAAAGATAATATCGTGATGTATGTGTATTACTAGGGACATGCAAAATTCGCGTTATTATTTTGCATCAGGCTGGACTTCACAGTACTGTATGCACTAGAGCCGGCATCGTTTCTCCATTGGCTGCTGCATAGATGTTAAGACACTCCCTCTCTGACTGGACTAAACGTGATTGGGGCACACAATTGTGAAGTGTTCCTAAATTGGCGCAGAGTCATCCAGTGTGTGTCACATAAAGTATGGTCCAATGACAAACGTATTGCAAAGGTACATGTGTTTCAAGTTTATCATGTTCCCTAATAATAACACGAATATTGCAGGTCTCAATTTATTACGCTTGCTTGGTAACTAACTAGACAGCAATTGGAAAGTTAAACCGCAGAAGTTATTTTACCTCCACAGTATTTGAAAATGACCCGAATGTTAACAATCTTCATAGTTACGGCTAACTGTTGTAATGCAGGCGCCACTACAAATGACAGAAACGTTGCTTCTCACTGACGTTTGCGTATGTCATACTTTCGTGAAAATTTCAACTTCTACACCTTTAACCCATACGCATAGTTACGTACTTCATAACAGCTTAGACACTGAGTCCATCAAGAAATGTTAAGTTTAGTTTTCGACTGTGTAGTAACACTATAGCCGTCAATGACATTTGAAGAAAAAAAAAATATTGAGGCTTTTATGATCGAAATGTACGTTTTTTATGCTCAGGCTCATATTCACGACTTTCACTGTTTGGTATAGATCTCGCGTTTGCAAGCGTACACGAACTGAAGGAGGAGGAGGAGGAGGAGGAGGAGGAGGAGGAGGAGGAGGAGGAGGAGGAGGAGGAGGAGGAAAGAAAAAAAAAAAAAAAAACCAACAACAACAACATAATTCCAGTGGCAGTGCATTTGTACAAAATATTTTCACAGGCGATACGAAACTCAGGAATTATTTAATACCTTGTGTTGCGATTTTTTCACTTTCCCCTTATCGCTGTCCTGGTAGCGTGAGTTGTGAAGTCCGAACTTCTCGTACGCTCCTTTCTCGTGTCCGTTGCTCCAGTAGTTGTCCAGTTTGTGGTGCTCGTCCTTGTGGTACTTGTCTCTGAAACCCTAAAAAATATAATTTAAAATAAGTGTTATTTCTGTTGAAGTGAAGTGAAGAGATTTGGGCGGCTCTTAGCAGCGTCTTGAGAGCGATTCCGAGCAAAGACCCGCCGACCAACGGCATCGTCCGGCCTGATTCCCACTTGCGAAAATCCGGTGAACCGGCCGGGTATTGAACCCGGTTCGCCATGGTGGGAGGCGAGCGTGCTAACCGCTTAGCCACCGTGGGCCGTATTTCTGTTTAAGGTTTCGTGACTAGGAGAAAAGTGACGTATATTAACTTAGTCATAAAACTTTTTTATGTATTAATGATATTACCTTATTATACAACAAAAATTCATTTCATATCAAATTATCAACCTCTTTAACATTCGTATATGTAGGCTAGTTTGGTCTGCAAGCAAATATATATATATATATATATATATATATATAACAGCAAAAATGATAATGATGCTTCTATGGCCAAAGTATTTATTTTATAACGTTTTTGAATTAAATTTCCCATATATGCGATTTTTTTTCGCGTACCGTAAATATTTCAGGCTTGTAAGTGCATACATGCTAAACGAGAAAACATGCTAAACACTATAATGTAACATACAAAATAAGCGCATTTACAGAGCTAATGAAAGGCAGTAGCTGCAAAAATGTTGTCAGTGCAGGTTTTGTTCAATTTGTTTTCCTGGTCTTTACGCCGAAGCTCGCAGAGGATGATTTCTAAGATTATATTTTCCTAGATAGCTTTGTCGACAGGGTTTTCGTGGAACATGGGAAGAAAATTGATTGCATTATACCTTCGCATAAAAGATAGAAACTATTGCAATTATCTGAAAGGAAAAAAAATCACAAACACTGAGCGTACAAAACCTATCAGTTCAAGGGACGATAAATGTGAATATGTTCAAATATGTTAGTCATTTAATCGCGGAAGTGGGACTAAATTACAGTGTTATGAAATGAAAACTGTAAAAAGGTTTATAATTTTAAAAACAAGTATTCTGAAACTAGCTGCCAAGATAAATTTTGCAGCACTATAAGTAAATTAGAGCAAATTTTACATGTTACTGTGTTGTAACTTAAGTTGAATTTTATCAGTCAAGTTTTTTTATCATAAACATCGACATAAATAATTTTTTTAATGTTTGATAAACCAGATTGTTGTAAAGATGGAGTATTTTACTTGTAGTAAAACAAGAAAAAAATTGGCAGCTTAGTCTCCAAAGAATTGTTTGTAAAATGTATGTACTTTATACAACTGGTTTACTGTGCAGCTAAGTAGAAACACGTTTCTCGTTCACTCATGCTTGAGATGGAGACTTTGATAATTTTGTATACTATAAATTACTAGGGACATGCAAAATTCGCGTTATTATTTGGCATCAGGCTGGACTTCACAGTATTGTGTGCACTAGAGCCGGCGTCATTTCTCCATTGGCTTCTGCATAGATGTTACGACATGCTCTCTCTGACTGAACTAAACGTGATTGGGGCACACAACTGTGAAGTGTTCCTTTATTGGTGCAGAGTCATCCAGGGTGTGTCACATAAAGTATGGTCCAATGACAAATGTATTGCAAAGGTACATGTGTTTCGAGTTTATCATGTTCCCAAATAATAACGCAAATTTTGCAGGCCTCTACAAATTACATGAAAAGTACTGTTGCGGATATTAACCATAGGAATTTAATTTATAATCGATTAATAATTTTGGAGGTGGGTGGGGCTGTACATCTGCATAAAACGTATAGCACATCGTTAGAGATCCGGAAATTTCGCAAATTCATTGTGAGGACAGGTTAAACTTTAACCACGTACACATTGGAGTTTCTACTTGTATTGTACCACAGTTTGTTAAACACGCCTCCGGCCACTTCCAACCAATAACCAGTCTGCTAGAAAACAAGGACCGAATCCCGATCTACCTGGTCTGGAGCAACAGCCAATGAACAACTAGCTGAGGCTCGAGTAAACGAAGGATTGTGGAGTCTAGCTTGTTGGCGAATGAATCCGCGAAATTTACGGATCTCTATACATAATTTTCTCACGGTGACCACGGGGGCCGCGGTGCTGCAGTGGTTATACTACCCACCTCTCACCTAGCATGCCCAATAAGCCTTGCTCCCTCTACTGACTATTCTACCCATTACTCTGTTCGTCCAACTAACATTAACCAAAAAATACAGTGGCAAAATAACAGTTCTCGTTTCGCCATGTAAAACACTTTTTGCTTCGGTAATGACTGTGCGTTATTGTATACGCCGAATTCGCAGAGTTCAAAACCTAACCTGTCCTCAGGTATCTGCCATTTTACAACGCCGCGATGCGACATTTTAAATCAGCGAAATGCAGCCACTGTAAACAATAAGATGCAACTGATTTCAAGTGAAGGTATTTCCACTGGTTGTCACTGGTTTGGCTCCACTTTCACTTTTTCAGGTTTACAGCGTGTCTCTATTATACAAGTTTTCAGAAGGTCCTACTTCATTTTGAGCATCGCGACGTGGCAGCCCTAAAACCATGGCCGAGTCCCTCGTCTGTATCGAAATTAAGTTAGAGAGAAGTGGTGGAGGTTAAAATATAACCTTACAAATATATCACAGACACCGCGTTATTGTGTGAAAGTATAAAATAATCTAATATTTCTCTTCTTCGGGGCATTTTAACGCGTTTGGTCGCACATAAATTTAGTAGTTCCAAGTGTTGCATTCTCGTAATTTTTTGGTATGACTGTACTTGTGTTCAGCATTTTTCTTGCAACCAGTAAACAACGTGCTGGTTGCTCGATTGTATTAACCATTCGTGTCAAAGAGCGAGGTATGGAAAGTTTCACAAATCAGATTAGCCACAGGGAAGATTCTTGGAAGTATTGGGTGCCGATGTCTTACTGTGTACAGTACCGAACATAAGTATAATTCAAGTGCAATGTGCCCACGATAGTGGCGAATGAATGGGTTAATAGGCATTTTTTCTCTCTGTAAGGGGCCTCGGTGGTGTAGTGGTTAGACCACTCACCTCCCACCTATGCGAACCAGCTTCGATTCCCAGCGAAGTCGCTCCCAGATTTTCGCATGTGGGAATCGTGCCGGACGATGCCACTGGTCAGCGGATTTTCTCGGGGATCTCTCTTTCCGCCGCCCTCTCATTCCGGCGCTGCTCCATACTCACCTCAATTCACCTTCATCAGCTTTCAAGACAGTGATGTTAAGAACCGCCCAAATCTCTTCACTACACTCCATTTAGTGTTTGCTTGAATTAACATTAATACGTCACCCATTTTCTTTCCGCTGTCATTCATGAACCACCTTATAGGCCTGTCTTTAACGTTAACACAGTCACGAGGCGTTCTAAAGGCCGTCATGGCAACATTTTGAGTTACAGAATACTATGTCGCCTCGTAAAGAAAGTTATGCGGTAAATGTCTCTATATAAAGACAGCAAAAAGTTAGAGAATAGTGTCTCAAGTAAAAGTCAATGTACCCGGCGGAACCGGGGCAAGCCTCACCAGCCACCCCTCCTAGCGGACCGGCCCCTAAAAGCTTATTCCAGGATCACTTGCTCTAACTTACTTTAGTTTCCATAAGCAAACGCTAAGGCGGTCCAAGTTATTGAGGTACCGTCGGGAACATTACACATTTAGAACTGCCAAGCTGGTCTGAAAATATTCTAGTAGGTACATGGAAAACATTAATTTTATTTGCTTTTCTATTCGCGGCACGCTTTACATTAATTCATTGTTAATACAGCATGGCAGTACTTTTCATTATCTCGTTCACGGTTTAATGTCCCCGCTCCTGGAATTCATACGTGGGGCAGACTCAGCTACCAATATCCTGCCCCGCACCTAAGCCCCCACATGGGCAATGAGTATCTAGCCATACTGCTGTCTATTTGTACGTTTCGACAAAATATGACACCAGGAAAGAAACCTGACCCAGACTGGTCCGGCACGGAAGAGTTTCCTAGGACTGCACAACTGTAGCGCCAAGTACAGTGTGCCTGAGCTCGTCACGTTTGCAAGCCACCACCACCACCAGATCAGATCTCTCCCAACTTGATCTCATACTCTTCCTCTTATCATTATCATTTAATCCCAGTCGTTAAAATTGGTAGCTGGAAAGGATGAGTTTCTCAAGGCACAGCAACTGTGGCAGCAAGCTGCGCATGCCTGAGCTTCGCTACGATCCAAAACCCGGGGCCTGGCTCCCACTGCACACATCAACACACTTTCCTATTCTGATCCTCGTAAGAATCCCAACATCCCATTCCTTGGAGAACTCCTCCTATCCAACTCTTGCATGCTTACTCTTGTCGGGACTTAGTGTAGTCGAAAGTCCATCATCCATAGATCTTGAATGCTTCTCTACAGGCCTCTGAGGGATCGAGTCTCAAACCCTTCTGCTTGTGGCACTCGGTCAACAGGCATTGTAAAGCAACATAGCATGTGGGCAGTCCGTTCTGAGCGATGAGTAACCTGTCCCACGGAATCAAAATGCGGGAATAACACCTACTGCTCTCTTTCCATACCTCTTCCATGCATTTCAAGCACATGTCTTAAGAATGCTGACTCCCTAAATCCTGACAACTTATGGTTCATTTCTGTTTCCTGTTATACCTCAGCTGGATCCTCAGCTTTACACCAAGCTGGTATAGTCAGCACTCACACACCGATTCTGTTGTTTTTATCCATCAGGTCAGTTTCTATTACCACAGTTTCTGTTACTGTTGTCCTCCACTCAGCCCGCTGTTTCCACAGTTACCTCCCTTTCTCTTCTTCTGTCTGTACTCCAGCTTAATGGGTTGGAGAACGATCTTTCCTTTCTGTACTTTGGTTTAATTTCCGTATCAGACATGATGTTCCTTCCTTCTGATCACAGATCATCTTTGCAAATATTCCTATATACCCCATTATATCCATTCATAGCCTCACGGATGAAAACAACAGGAATACGACCATCTGCGCGACGCTTCCCCATTTTACATCTCACTGTCATGTACACCCACAAGTACAAGTCAATGTACCCGGCCATACAGGGACCAGGCTACGCCATTTCCTCTCCTGCCAGACGACCCCTTGACAGGGTATTCCGGAAGCACTACTTTCTATCTTACGTTAAAACTACAAAAACAAAAGCTAAACTAGGCCCAAGATGTTTTGATGTCCCGCCAGAGAACATCATAATTTAAAAACTGCCATGCAAAACAAAAGTGTTTAAAATTCCAAATTCAATAATAATGATCCTTCTGTCACTTAATTAAAATGTATGGCAGTAAAACTTTAACAGTTTTCCGTAGCCTTCCGTCATGAGCTTCGGGAGTCGTGGAGAGGGCAGGCCCGGTATCCACCACTCCCGCTGAAGGCGAAGGGCAAGTCAATCCACACAGCTGTCTATCTGTCCTCCTATCGTGTAGAAGGATACAAGTGAGCGGGAAAGGGCAGGTAGAGGGAGCGAGCGCCTTACCTTGCTGAAGCCGCTCTTGTCACGGTGGTTGAACTCCTTGTGCTTGGCATCATGGCCGCCGTGGCCGGAGTGGCCGTGCGACGACTGGTGGAAGTCGTCGTCGTCGTAGTGCTTGCGGACGCCCTCGCCCTCCTCGTACTTGTGCGCGCGGCGCTGCTTCTCGTCCTCGCCGCGGTTCTGCTCGTAGTGGTGGTGCTCGCTGTCGCCGCCGCCGAACGTCTTGCCGCCGCTGTGCGAGTGAGTCTTACCCGAGCCGGAGTGCCCGGAAGACTTGTGGACCGACGCGCTCTTGGGCACGTGGTCCGAGGACGCCATCTGCGCCTCGTGGGCGTGCAGCAGCGACTTGGGCCCTACGCGGTGGTGGTGTGACGCAGGGTGCACGTGGGCGGCCACGTGCTGCTGCTTGTGCAACCCACGGCCGCTCTTGTGGCCCGGGTGTGCATGCACAACCCGAGCACTGCCACCACTGTGGTGGGCCCCTGACGCAGCGGCCGGGTGCACGGATCCAGCCGGGTGATGAACCTCCTGGTGGTACACTGGCCGGGAGCCGCTGGCATCATGGTGCTGCTCGTGGAGATGATTGCCTGCAACAAGAGCACAGAACAAGACGTCACAGGCTGTCTTTAGGCTGCGTCAACGACATGAACGACAGGCTGTAGCTAGTCACTCGGGCTGTGAGATAACTACTTTTCAATAGGTATCGTTTTGAAACATGTTAACCATATCAGTATAGCTCCCAGAAAATATTGAAACTAGATGGCGATATATCGCAAATATCGTTTATACACTCCAAGTCTGAATCAATGATTTCAATCAGTGAAATATTATTCACTGAAATTCAGTTGATGAGCTACTGCTGACCGACGAGTCAAGCTAATTAACTGGGAATAAATGATTTATAGCAGTGTAATTCTGGATATTCAATGGGAAATCACAAATAAATCAGTGAAATTTAGCCGCTAAATTAATTAGTTATCTGACAATGATTATAAGTTCCTCAATTCTTAATTTTATTCACCGATTTGGCTCAATTCTCACTGATTTAAGTTTAGAGTGTATTATTATAGCAAATATTGGCCATATTGATATAGCAGGTGTCAAACTACTTGCCTCCGACCTAGGCGAACAGGGTTCGATTCCTGGCGGGGTCACTCCATGATTTTCGCATGTTGTCATCGTGCTGGACAATGATGGTTTACTCAGGGGTCTCCTGTGTACCCCGCCCTTGCATTCCGGCATTTCTCCATGCTCACCTCACTTCGACCCCATTGGTTCTCGAGACCTCGATGTTAAAGCAATTTTGGCATCTCTTCACTTCGCATATCGTTCATATCGTCATATGCGATATATTACTCTCCACTGTTGGACTATATCGCAGGTGTGATATTTCAGAAATATTGTTCCCTGATATATAAGTAGCCTAATTAATATTGGTCACCCAGCTCTAGGCACAAAGTTATTCCCATTTTTACAATAACAAAAACAAAATTTTTTTAAGAAATGCAAAAGTGATACATATTTTTAGTCACTGTGAGTTTTAAACACAATATTACACTCTGTTTTGAAAATCCTTTATTTACCAAAACGACCAACTGACATCAGATTCGTTGCAAAATTACATTGGCTAAAAATAATACATAAGTATTAAATTGTGAATCGATTTCGCACAATTACAGTCGTGTGAATGTTCTACTGTTATACCCTATGCTCTGTGCCTATGCTTTTTTTATATTGTGAACTAACCCTTAAAGGCTGTTCACGATAAAGTGAGCACTTTCGAAATCAACCTCAGAAAAATGTCACTGCCCCTACCTGAATATATTTTAACGGGCGCCCTGAGTGACATGCGCGGCCAGTAAAGTTGGCAACAATGGATGGGGAAGTAGTTCCATATCTTAACGTCGAATAAAATGAGTTAAGTAACCATTTCTGTTAACTTATATTATTTCTTTCGCTTTCTGTTTTTTTTTTTTTTATGCATGGAAGTGTAAAAATGAGAGTAGATTTGTAAAATATTTACTTTTCTAATAATTCCAGTCTCACTTGACCGACGTATGACAATATCAATCTTACATAAGGCGGAAGAATACAAAAAGTGCGTACAAGTAGATCTTAAGCAGGCCTTTCAAAAGTGCCCATTTGATCGTGAATAGCCTATAGAATTAAAAGAAAAAACAAAATGGCGGTGCCTTACCGACAGCGGCGAACTGCATGTCGATCTCGTGAATGGGCTGCGCTGGCGATAAGGGCGACTGTCGCCGGTGCTTGGGGTTGCCTTCCACAGGGACGGAGATGGCTTCAACCGCAGCCAGCACTGCTATCGCCACCCATAGAGTCGCCATCACCTGCAACACCGGGCACACCGCGGAACTTTCACTACACGCCCAGATCCAGAGAGTCTCCGTGTCTCACTCAAGTTGGCCCCCCGGAGAGCGCTCTCTCGTGCTCTCGTTCTCGCCACCACGTCATTATGACGTCGGAGAGAACGCTCTCTGGTCGTCTCAGGCCATGTCTCAATTGGCCCAGAGAGCGCTCTCTCGTGCTCTCGCTCTCGCCACCACGTCATTGTGACGTCAGAGAGAACTCTCTCTCTGTTCGTCTCAATTCGTCGGAGAGAGCGAGAAATAGCGAGAGCACAGAGATAGCACGAAGTTGTATACTCGCTGGCGCTCTCTCGCAGGCTCCATATTCGTTTACATTATTTCCGTGTTTGAATAAGGTTATAGCAGCTTTCTGGACCAAAAACACATTGCATTTTAACTGTAAGTGAATAATTTCAACTGTTTTAAACAGCGAAATGACATACGCAACACGTATTTATAAAAATATAAATACGGTTTTCTGACTAAGTCTCGTTTGTTTGTCACTTTCTGTAACATGACGGTAAAATATATAACAAAAATAATAGTATTTTATGCGCCAATGATTATTCTGGCAGTGCTATAATTATTTGTTAATTATCTAGAACATACATTACTTACAATAGAGATGACCGCGATTCTAGATTAACATTATTTCCCGCCTTTGGCATCAGCTGTTTGCCTGACGTCGGAGAGAAACGAGTGGTTGTCTCAATTCCTAGAGCGAGAGCACGAGAGAGCGCGAAGCAGTGCTCTCGCCAGGTTGTGCGAAAGAGTGCTCTCTCTCTCGAGAGTACTCTTTAAATTGAGACACTGCATCAGTACGTCGGAGAGAGCGCGAAGAGCGAGAGCACAAAGAGAGCACGAAGTTGTACACTCGCTGGCGCTCTCTCGCAATTTCTGACCACGCGCCATATTTGTTTACATGGTTTCACTGTTTAAAAAAGGTTATAGTCGCTTTCTGGGGCCAAAACCACGTCAAATTTTACCTGTAAGTGAACACTTCCAACTGTTTTAGCCAAAGAAATAACTTACGTAACCCATATTAATAAAAATATAAATACCAATTTCTGGCAAAGTATCGTGCTTTTTGTCACTTTGCTGCAACATCGCAGATATATATATATATATATATATATATATATATATATATATATATATATATATATATATATATATATATATGCCAGATTCTTGTGACCGTCCCACAGTGTCTGGAAATTTTTGTTGCTGTCGGCAAGAAGGCATGACTGGGCACTTAAACTGCGTTACGTCATACTTGATGAAATACACTGTTTGGCAGGGCAAGCAGGTGGGATTACATGGGAGCGTTGCTTGTTGATGATCCGCTGTCCATTCCTTGTCCTCTCTGCCACTGTGGGGGCAGCCGGACAGCTTTCATAAGTAGCTACAACATGTGGAAGATTTTAAAGCTAAAAGAGATGCTGCAGATGACATTTCTAAACCAAAAGAGTCTTACAGGGTGAAGTTGGTACAGCACATGCAGATCGCCATGCTGACTTGATCAAATACGTTTACTTAGGAGATCGCGGTTTTATATATATATATATATATATATATATATATATATATATATATATATATATATGATAGTATTTTATGCGCTAGCAATTATTCCTGTAGGGCTACAATTATTTGTGAATTTTTCCGAACATATGAATTACTTCCAATATATACGACGGTGATTAAATGACGTGGACAGTCGAATAACCTAGTCTCGTTCAGCAACTAAGCAGCTGATCTACGTTTTGCGGAGTGAAAACATCTGGCGAAGAAAAAGTACAAGATACACAAAGTGATCCTTTAGAGAATTTTAATACGATTTGCAAGAAGTTGTATAGTCAAGGGATGGTTGGGTAACGGAAGGAGTTTGCGCCGTCGTCCGCATTGAGGGAGCGGGGAATGAAACCGTCCCTGGGAAGATCGAATGTTCAACAGACTGTGACAGATAGCTTGGAAAGTCGATCCTCACAGTTGGTACGGCAATGTTCAGCGGAATCCAAGGGAGGGTAGATTAGAGAAGGTGGTTTAATGGCTTCTGCCTACACGTAGAAACAGAGACGTTCATAGAGTATCTGCAAAAATATAGTTGGGAATAGAATAAAGGATTACAAGGGCAACTATAGGCTATTCGCGGAAAAATGAGCACTTTTTATGCCCTGCTTAAGCTCTACTTGTATGTATGTTGTGTACCATTCCGGCCTATGAAAAATTAACATCACTTTATTTATGCGTCGGTGAAGTGAAACTGTGGAATTATCTGGAAAATAAAGATTTTACATATCTGCTCAATAATTTTACACTTCGACGAAGAAAGAAAAAAAAAAAAAAACACACCAGAAAGTCAGAGAAATAATTTAAACATTTTTTAATTTCCTAACATTTTTTAATACGACGCTAAGCTATTGAACTAATTTCCATTCATAGTTACCAACTTTACTGGGCGCATGTCACTCAGTAGTCCCGTAAAAATATATACAGGTAGGAGCGGTGACTTTTGTCTAAGGTTGATTTCAAAAGTGCTGACTTTATCGTGCACAGCATTTATGAAGACATTAAAAGTAAAAAAAAAAGTGAGGATCATTTATTCTCTTTCGTAAGGCACGTGGTAAACACTACTTTTCCAATAACGAATATTTAAAATAGGCCCTATACTTAACACATTAACGTACACATTATTATTTTCCTTTCAGGGGTTGCAAAAAGAAATTTTTTGGGCGTGGAAAGTACTTGAATATCTTACAACAACTGGCATTTTGGAACCTGTGGTAAGGGTTTCAGTAGATCCACGGCGCACTAGAAGCAGCCAATTACAATATAGTTGACGTGCCAGTGACAACCAGTATTACTGTGCCCAGGGAAAGGCGATGGCTGTACTGGTGCCAGCTAGATTCTAAACTTGAGCAGCGGGGCCAACATGATACTAACAAACAATTCTGCTATATGTGAGACGTGAACGAGTGTGCGCGGTATAACATGTTGAGAGGTTAACATACTTGTTTATCGACAGCAAATGTATATAAGTGCATACTCGTACAGCTCCCGAGCAACTGACTAGCATGTCCTTGGCTGTGGTCGATCCTCGTGTATCAGCTGTTCACGGTGAAATGAGCAATTTTGATTGCCCAAGATCTATTTGTATGCACGTTGTGTATTCTCCGCCTTATGCAAAATTAACATTGCCATGGGCCTCTGCACTTTATTCGTGCGTCGGTTAAGCGAAACTGTAAAATTATTAGGAAAGTAAATATTAAAAAAAATCTGCTCATTTTTACACTTCTATGTATTAAACAGCATAACGGGAAAGAAATAATTTAAGTTATCACAAATGGTTACCTAACACTTTTTATTTGACGTTAAGGTATGGAACTACTTTCCATTCTTCGTTACCAACTTTCCTGGGCGAATGTCACTCAGTGCGCCCGTTAAAATATATGAAGTACAAGGCAGTGACTTTGTTTTTCTAAGATTGATTTCAACAGTGCTCACGTTATCGTGAACAGGCTTTATAACTGCGCACGTTGGAAATTCAGCTGTTTTGCGTCTCCTCACTGGTTAACGATAACGATGAATGGCTTACAACAGAGAAATATCGTGTATAAACTTATACGTAGCTGTTAAATCAAAGAAGCCGAGTCACAGATGAAACGAATATATGCTTTTAATGTCCCGTGTATTTTAGTTTTCACAAATCTTGAACACTTTCCTTAAATTTATCTCATGAATGAATGTGCTTATATTAACGATAAAGCAAACATATCACCAACATAGTCCACAAGATTACATAAATATCTAGAATCAAAAAAATTATAAAAAAACTTATGAAATTTTAATGGATGTAAAATTGGAGCGGCAATCTAATTATGACGCTATACGACCCAATCACAATCAATGAGTGACACCTGATCATCGGTTTTGGTGCTCCATCGAATAAAACATAACGACATATAATGACTCCAATATAATCCTCAGCGCTTAAATCAAGTATCTATGCTAACCCGCGAATAAAAAAAAATCGTAGCAGAAATCGGAATGCTCAGTATCAAGCAATAGTATGGCGATTAAAATTTATTTCAACTATTCACGATAATCTCGTTCGATCGTCCTCTTTTAGGTTGGAATTTAATTTTTTCAATTTCGCATTTTAATTATCAACAGCTGAATTTCGGAGTATTTCACCAACAACAGATATTCAAAAATTGCTAACTAACAATAACGCGCAAAAAAAGTGTGGTATGTTGCTTACACACGGCTTGAAAAAAAAAAAAAAAAAAAAAAAACCAATCAACGCCAAACGTGACCGTGCATTGTGACGAAGTTACGAAGCGTCCTTGCAGAATGCAACTCTTGTCCGAAAAATATCCTGACACATTATTTACCCGAGGGAAATATCTTGTTAATCACACACACGCATATATTATCTATATATGTGTGTGTGATATATATATATATATATATATATATATATATATATATATATATATATATATATATATATATATATATATATATTAACGAGAGATTTCATTCGGGTAAATAATGTGTCACGATATTTTACGAACAAGAGTTGCATATATATATATATATATATATATATATATATATATATATATATATATATATACACACACACACACGTGTGTGTATGTATAAACTTTCAACTACTCACTTTCTATTGCTTTTAATGTGTATTATTATTTACGTACAAACAAATTATTATAACATAAGTTTCCGAACACGAGATAACATTTGGCTCACTGGTAGCCTAATTTATCGTCACATTTATTTGTAAGTTTTAGTATTTTACCGTAATGTCTGTAAAGAAACAATGGCAAATTCGTTTATAACTTTTTTTTGTAGTTCTCAGATTATGAGGTGAAAAGAAATATACGGCAGTTTATTACGCCATGAAGAAAATACCCTAGGGACGCAATAAAATACAATACCCAAATCTCAGCACGGCAATTTTTATGTATCAATTCGAAATGCTCTAGTAAATGAACTCCTAATGATGCAATTTTCTTTTTCTTGCTTTCATTCGAGCACAAGAAATCCTGTTACTTCAACTGGTCGCGCTTTCACCAGCGAGCAGCCAAGAGTCTCACGAAGTCCTTTGGTTAATATACTTTTTTTTTTTTTTTTTTTTTTTTTTAAGTGGATACTCATCACAGTTAATGCAGTTCTCTCCAATGCATTTTTCACGGATTTATTCTATAATTCCAAGCATGTTTCATGTACTGGGGGTTTCCAAACGTTCCTTCCGGAACTGTAAATGTACCTCCAGTACTTAATACACGTATCACGAATTTGCTGTGAATTACGAAATCAGGGCAGAAAAAAAATTCATCTTTCACGGATGTACATAACTGCAGATACGTATTACGCGTAGAACCGCGTGGCAACTCCATGCTTATAAATACCAAACTACTGTAAACAGCATCGTTTGTTGGATCTTCTCGTTGTGTTACGAAGTGAGCTATGGCTTGTCTTCTTGGCCTGGCAAGAGAATTCACTATAGTTCATTGTGAATCACATATTTTACTACATTAAAGTGTATTGAATTAATTAAATGGAACTAATTATACTTTGGTCAACAAAATATCTGTCAACTACTTGATATAAACTTAAATAAATCTGTTCTCTGACTGACGTACAACACTAAGTTAAAAATGTAGCGTTTTCGTAGCAAAGACCGATGTTAAGACTAGCTAGTATTACCCAGTTCAGTTAACTGTGAAATTATACGTTTACAAAATTCACCACTTGACGTTTAGGTAATACGCGTATCCACTAGAACTAAAAAATTTTTCCTCTCGCAACAAGCCTCATACGCATGGAAGAGGAAGAAGAGCGAAACTTATGTGCCTGAGACTACTATAGTAGTTTCATGTGTCAATAACCGCAAAAAAAAAAAAAAAAAAAAAAAAAAAAAAAAGGCTCGGCGAACACAATACTTATTTACACTGTAAAATTATTATTCATTATGGACTGCTCGCGATTGATTGATCGATCACTTTTGAAATCGATCTCTGAAAAAAGCCCATATGTTAACAAGTATTATTTATTTATGCGTATCTCAAAAGTTTGGCAGCAAGACATGAGAAAGTAGTTCCCTTTGTTTACCCCATATTAAAAGTACCATTATTTTTTATTTGTGGGCACCGTATTTATCATATTCCGTTTATTTTGTGCACATAAGAATTGACATATCATTAACATATTTACGTTCCTAACATTTTCGCAAATTAAATGTATAGATGCACGAAAGTGCGTCCGGTTCATGGCAATGTTTATTTTACATTCGGCGAAATGATACAACAATGGCGGATAAGGAGACCCTGAGCAGGGCATTCGAAAGTGATCAACCACGAACAGCCTGTGAAAAAATTTGGGTTACATCAACTGCGTTCGTTCTTTCACTATCATCATCATCATCGCCACGGTGTTCACATTTCGTCGATCCTGTTGCGACGAGCCACAGACTCTCCATGTTATCATAGCTTGCATCAAAACCACAACATAAACTTTTCAAAGAAATCTGCATATTCCTCTGCCTGCTTCATACCTGGGCGGAAGTTGTTAAGATCCCTTCTGCCCGCTCTTTTACATTGCCAATTTTGACTTAACGTAGTTTTATACTATTACGTGCATAAGTAACCTCGGGAAATAATTTTAAAAATGTTCCTAATAAACTACCACAGTACTTACGAAAGTATTATAAAATGAATTATTCCAGAAATATATTTAGAAAATAGCTATCAAGCTTATAGTTTTGTGAAGGAACAGGGCATATTCTCAAAACTTTTTAAATTATTTCTATCAAAGTATTCTAATATCACCGTTTACCGCTCTTATCTCAGTATCGCTTCATTTTCCTCTCGTGACACCAAAATCCTAAAATCCTGCAACTTTCCTCCCTTTTTCATCAAAGCAAGGTTTGCATACGTAGACTATGCTTTATGTGTACACGCCATTACACAAAACTTATGCCGTATTCCTTGTTCAGTGCCACGTGTTGTTAATTTAACTTTACCCCACTGCCAGACTTGTCCTTGTAATTACATACACTCTTTTCCCGTCTTCACTTGTTAGACAGCCTATATTTATTAACTTCCTCTAATTTTCTCCTTTCAGTAAAACTTCAGTCTCATATAGACTTCCCTGATGAATTGCATCACCTTGGGTTTTCTTTGTGTTCATCACCGTCCCGTGTCTGCCAGTTACTTCCCAGCAGTCCTCTGTAATTGTTTCTCCTTTCCTGTAGTTAACAGCCGATATCTACATGATAACGAAGTCCTTGTGCTTCCTGTATTGTTACAAACACTGGAACCTTCATCTACAGTTCCACAGAGTGCGCTGGCACTGCTGGCCGGGCCACTCGCGAACCAGGTTTGATTTCCGATGGGGACACTTGCAGTTATCGCTTGTGGAAAACATGGCGGACGTCGTTGTTTTACATCACTGCTCCATTTCCACTTAATTTCACCTTCATCGGCGCTGAAGACATCAGCCGGCAAAGTATTGCCCAATTCTTTCACTTCTACGCCATAGAAAAGGCTGAGGCCATTAATGTTACTGTATTTTTGAAATCGCGCGCACTTTCTAAAATATGTAGCTGATGCATTCCGAAACATGATTCATTTTAATCAACGAATGCTTTTGTGAATGCAGTAATCAGACATATCACGAACAAAAAAAAAAAAACTATTAATAATAATTCTCCTGGATTTTGTTGCCGCTGAAGTTAATTAAAACGTTTCATGGTTTCAAGTATAAAATTAATTATTTTACAATGTTGTGAGCACATCATTTTGAAAACCATTGCTTACCACATAAAAAGTCTATACTTGTCAGGTTTCTGGTTTTCTCTATGAGGGAAAGTTGAATACATACAATTTACTTCATTAACGACCTCTTTAATTCCTACGTTAACAATGGTAAAGAAATTAGGTACTCATCTTTTTTGCACCCTTGAAAACGAGAGAGATATAGTTAGAAAGAGAATGAGGGATATATATATATATATATATATATATATATATATATATATATATATATATATATATATCCCTCATATATATATATATATATATATATATATATATACGTCCCTATGAGATGAAATTCAATGCATAAAACATTCTTTATATGCTCTGTAGGCGTGGAGACGCTTTTGATGATACAATGAGAGCTACTAATGGAATCGGAAATATGCTATAGAGTTATGTGGTCTATACATGCATAAAAAAAAGTGGCAAGGTCCTGAGACAATAGTACTATTGTCTCAGGACCTTGCCACTTTTTTTTATGCATGTATAGACCACATAACTCTATAGCATATTTCCGATTCCATTAGTAGCTCTCATTGTATCATCAAAAGCGTCTCCACGCCTACAGAGCATATAAAGAATGTTTTATGCATTGAATTTCATCTCATAGGGACTACTTTGCGTGTTTTTGTATTTTATTTAAAGGTAATTACTGTTTACATTAATTATAATCTATTAATATCTTCTCGGTCTTGTGTTCATGCAGAACATTTAGGGAAGCCTAATCGTAACTGTACTACGTGACTCTTCCTGAGGTCAGCTTGTATAATTTCAGAGTTATGCATTTTATAAACGATGTTATAAAGCTCTTTAATCATGAATCAACAGTTTCCTTTAGTACTTTCCGGAAATGCCTTTAATTACTTTTTATCCTACTACTTCCACTGCTTCTCAAACCTCTTGGAGAACAAAATAACTACGTCTGTTTCTTTTTCATTTCTCTTATGCTTCAAAATTGTTACTGTCGATTGGAATCCTGTAGATTATCTAATTATTCTGTTCATCTCTCTGTCTCCAGTCATTATCTATTATTAATTTCGAGATTCATTAATTTGTTCATGGTTTCTCTAAAAACTACCAGAAGCTCTACGTAATTTCCGTGGCCTCACAGTGCATTTTATTTTATACTATTGCCAAACTTTATTGTCAAGTACTTTTGAACGTCTCCGTTTTAAATTAATTATTCATCTTCTTTTGCTTTCTTTGTGTTTTTCAGTGACATTTCACAGTTACGGGTTTCACTTCTTAAATTCTTCAATAATCCACGGTTTCTTTCTACATTCCTACGTTATTTTCATTACAGACAGAAAGACCTCGCCTTTTATTAACATTTTATTCATTCCTGAACACTAATTCCCTAATTAATTTTCTTCCATTTTCGAGTTGTATTTTTTAAAATATTTCTAAATTCAATGGAGTTAACGCTGTCCTGAAATTTCAACATTATTATATTTTGTTTCTTTAATCTTAAATTGCTTAAGCATGAATATATCGTTCACTAAAATATGTGTTGCATTTCCAACGGGGAATTTTTTTCCGAAGCTCTCGTCAACTTCCCGTGGACGAAGCTGCAACCAGACGTGGCAAAACGATTTGCACAATGGAGGTCGCTGGTTTGAGTCCTGCCTCATGAACAGAGTAACAGATCTGTCCACCCAATAAATAGACTTTCAGTGCAATAAACTAGTGGTAGGGGAGCGTTGAAAATAATAATTACTTCCTTGTAGAAGAGACTTCTAAATTGGTAAGATAATTGCTAATAACTCGAAACCTACAAGATTTATTATTATTATATGATTAATATTATTTGATATCGGGCTGTATTTCGGGGATCTCCAAGTTTTTAATTAGTAGTCACTATGGTCATATGAGCTGCAGAGTGGACAAGCTTGCCCGCATCACACAAATTCGACCACGATCATTTTTCGAAGGTGAATAGCGCTCCAAGACGAATATACTGTAATCCAGATGTTTGAAGCTTATAGTGTTAATAAATACCCCATACTGCTGAACTCGGGGAAGTTCTGCAGGCCTGAATTATCGACAAAGACAGACACGTACTCGAAGACAGTGTATAGCCAGGAAACACCGAAATATGAAATGCTGATACGATATAATTTTGTAATTTAATTGTGCATTCAAGTTTTTTCCTAAACAAGTGTCGGAGAATTAAAGACTGTTCACGGTAAAGTGAGCAGTTTTGAAAGCCCTCTCATTTGGAATAATAGTCAATGCCTATATTTTATTTTAGCTTTAGACGTTAACTTCCGAGTGCGGTGGAATATACAGACTGTGTTAGTTACTTACATGGTGATATTTATTGAGAAAATGTGGATTAAGGACAAAAAATGTCTGAATGAAAAATTAACTAAGACTTAAAAAGTGCTCACTTTACTGTGAAAGGCATATACAAATATAAAATAACACATTTCTTCGTGGCTAACACGCTTAAAACATTTTCTTCCCTAAAAATGTCACGGTTTCACCTGGATGGCGCTTGAATAAAGTGACACGGTCCAAGGCAATGTTAACATTGCATGTAGCGGAAATGTACAAAATTAGAAGAAATGTAGATATTAGCAGGACTTTCAGAGATGGCGTATTAACCGTAAACAACTTTTACCATGACTGCACAGGCAAAAATATTATAAATGACTCGCTCTTATAAAATCAACCTTCGAAAAATTATCTGCCCCTAATTGCATGAATTTTGAAGGACAGACAAACCGGTATAGGCAGTGTACGGTAGACTGAGCACTTAAGGAAGCCCTGCTACTTGTATGACCTTCATGTATTCTTCCGCCATGTGTATGTAAAATTAACATTGCCGTGGGTCTGATACTTTATTCATGCGTTGGTCAAGTACAAATGTGAAATTATGAGAAGATTAAATAACTTAAATATTTGATATTTCTTACAATTACATGTAGAGACACCCGAATTTGGCGAAAAGAATTTACGACCAGTTGTACTTCACAACACTGTAGCTCAGATCCACTTTCGTGATTGGATGGTTTCCGTATTACGCGGCTTAGACGTGTGCGCGCGAATCACAGACGTACAGTATTGAAGTTACCTAATTCTGATTGGTCAGCCAAGTATGAAAAAGTCTTCTCACAAGAACACGCCGCCAATAAGGTAAATAAAACTGCTGGCACGGGGTAAGGTATTGAAATATAGCTTGTGCGGAAATCTTTTCGCGAAATTCGGGTGTCCCTACTTATATGCATTTAAAAAATGAAAGCAAAATAAATTATTTCAATATTCACAAAATTTTACCTAACATGTGTATAATTGCACGTCAGGAACCACTTTCCATCTCTCATTACCAACTTTACTGGGCGCATACTAGTGTCAGTGTGCCCGTTAAAATATATGCAGGTAAGGGCAGTGACATTTTTCAAATTTTGAATTAAAAAGCGATTATTTTACTGCGCACCGCCTATAAGTTTTCATTTAAGTTGGCAGAGGTGCAAAAAAAAGTAATTGCTTGTCTTAACGTTATATTAGAAGCGTAAGGTTTATATTTATGGACATTAAATTAACTTAATTCTTTAATTTATAATTACTCTATGCACACATGACACATACTTTATACATTCCAAATCGGCAACAGAGATAAATAACGCAGGTGCCAAAGTGAAAGCCATTGGTTTGCTAGTCGTTCCACAGCACGATTGCACAGAAAATATATAGTTTTTATGATTAGACGTAGTAATTTATATTATTTATTGCGTCATTTACTGTATACTATGTGCGCATGCAACAGCATTATGTGCTTGCACCTTATAATTAACGCACTATGTAATTAGTGTTGTGCAAGACGGTAGACGCGGCATGTTGGGCCTAAGTCGCCTAAGTTGCCTCCCTAGAACGCACTAATACTATGGGGGCCGCGGCGGTATAGTGGTTAGACTACTCGCCTTCCACCAAAGCGATCCGGGCTCGGTTCCCGGTGGAGTCACCACCGAGCTTTCGCATGTGGGAATCCTGGCGGACGATGCCGCTCGCTAGCGGGTCTTCTCAGGTATCTCCCGTTTCCCCCGACCTTGCATTCCGCCACTGCTCCGTACCTCGTTTCGCCCTCATCGGCCCTCAAGACTTCGATCCCTTCACTCACTAATTCGCTACCGATCCTAACATGATCGATTTCATTTAAATAGAAGCATAATTTCAAGATCTGCAGTTTTAAGAACATTTTGTAAATGAGAAACTAATAATTAGATCCGGCAAGCACGCATGGTCATTGTACTACAGTTTCTATCTGCAAAGCTGAATGTATACAATCACAGAGACGAGATGACGTGGCGGTTTCTTTGATGTGGACCGCGTACCCATTCTCTCTGATTGGCTACGCGAGGCATCTGGGAACGGGCCTTGTGTCTGATAGGCTATTGCGGGGATGCCACCAGCCCTGAAGCTGAAATCCAGGTTCCTATATATAAAAATCCTATAAAATTCTGGAATCATTGGATCAAATACTGTAAAATCCTTGGAATTAAAAAAATTGCAAATTACAGAACAAAACAGTGGATATGAAATACTTTTACATATTTAATGTAGTTGTTTTGGTTTGGAATGTACAAACCATTGAAATTATTTTCTCCACTCACACTTATACTTTCGTTTATGCAACGACAGTATCGCCAATAATTTTAGTTTCCTCGCCATTGTGATATCAATACCAAATGCGTAATCCACCAAATCCGTAAAAATAGCAATTCGCGGCGAAGGTTCTTTTCAATAATGGCCTTGGCGTTTGCATGTGATCATACAGCCAGGAACAGAAATAGGTAGATAACTGTACGCCCGCGCCAGTGAATAATTAAGCAAAATGATTTGGCGCCTCCGTTCTTTCAAACAAATGCATCAGTGAAACTGACACGCATAGCTGTGGGCGCTAGTGTCGCATGTACGCAGCAGCCACGTTGAGCAAAGTGCATAAAAACAAAAGGTTTGGGTTTGGATTTTTCTAGTGTGTTAAAAATCCATAAAAACGAATAAAATCCGTTAAAACGGAAGGCCTGGGCTATTGAATGTTGTGAAAGGTTCCCTATTGGCTGGGCCGCCGGCTGGCGAGTAGGTTACCATGCGCTGATTGGCGGACGGCGGCGTCCCGAAACGTTGGTGGCCAGTGACGCCATTTTGCTGCGCGTGCGGCTGAAGTGCGTGGAGATATTTGGGCGGCTCTTAACATCGAGGTCTTGCGAGCCGATAAGGGTGGAGCGAGGTGAGTACGGAGCAGCACCGGAATAAAAGGGCCGGGGAAACGGGAGATACCCGAGAAAACCCGCCGAACAGCGGCATCGTCCGGCACGATTCCCCCTTGCGAGAATCCAGGAGTGAACCTGCCTGGGATTGAACCCGGTTCGCTCTGGAGGGAGGCGAGCAGCGGCTAACCGCTCAGGCGCCGTGGCCCCCCGCGTGGCTGGAGTTCGTGGGTACGAGCTGTGGTCGAGTCCGCTCTGGGAAACCAAGAGCAGCGCAGCGCGCCACTTGACCGTGGAGGCCGAGTGGGCTTGTTCGCTCCAGAAAACGTGCGGCGCTCGGCACGTATAGCGGGCGGCCTCGTTGCAGTTGCGCAAGACACGTGTTGTTGGCGTCGCGTGACGCCGCTGTAAACACGCACGCTTTTGATACGACATGATCTTCAGCAGCCGCCCCGCGCTTGTGCAACAGAGCCTGTGTCGAGTACACTCGCTCGCTAGCATCCACTGTTCGCACACGTTCCTTAGAATATATAGTTCACTCTTGGTTACTTTCAACTTTTCTCAAGCGCTGCTTAAATTATACTTCCACGCCATTCCTCCGTCTCAAGCAACCAAAACTTAGCCGAGTTCAGAAAAATTTCACTTACGGGAGAACGCGCCACAAACAGTTTCTTTACTTCAACCGTAATACACGAGTACCGAGTGGCTACAAGTCTGTGTGCTGCTGTACAGTTGTCCTGGAATCCAGTGGTCGTATAGTCCTCAGAGTAAATATATGGACAGAGGGAGCATGACGTCACAAAATTGTGCTTCAACATGGCAGCCGGAGAAAACAGCTGACTCTCGTCAAACATTAGGGGTTGACAACATTGTTTACATGGATTTTAGCGGCAGAAAGGCGTGTTCTGTGCCATCTTTCGAAAATGGTGTTGTACTTCTGTGTATTTGGCTGCAATGCTAGATATGAAAAGGGAAGTCCAGTAACTTTCCACAGGTAATTATGTACTTTTTCATCGATAATTCTCAACATTATTGTGAATGTCCGCGCATTTCGAGCCTGAAATCACGTGATACATGTTGAACACACGTTTTGTATGCATTGGTACAGCCAACGCTCGCTCTACCCATATATTTACTCACGGTATCATCTTAATCTCGGATGGAAGGGGAGTAACAAGGCGAGGACCACCACTCTTAGCTCTGCTTCATATATAGCTCTGCTTTATATATAAATGTATATATAATATGTAATTTATAATACAGGGTTATTGTTACTTTTTCATTATTTGTCAATACAATATGGAAAATTTCTTTAACATTATAATCATGGTGATATCAAAATATTATGTAAATATTACAACAAGGGCGCTGGCACAGCGATTTATATGAAAGTAAAAATATACTAGTAATGAACTTTTTTTAAATTTATTAATAGTTTTTACTAAACGTATACACTATCACCTGTCAGGTGCGGTTCTTCGTGAAATGTGAGATCGCTAAATAGAATGCGTGGTGAAGCTTCGGTAATTGCAGAATACTTCCTATGAAATGAACATGTGCTCGTTCATGATTGATCAGTGTCAGCTCGAAAAAATGTAGAAAACCTTTCTCCTTTTCTCATAAGCTGGTGGAAAGCATTTTCAGAACAATACAAACCTCCATATAAATATATATACATTTCTAGTGAAAATTTATGTATGTATAAGAAAATAATTTTTTTATGTTTTGAGCATTTGCCCTCCTCGGTCTCCTCTGAATAAAAACAGGGGACGGATGACCCTCTGCCTTGTTCGCTGCGCTCCTTCTTGAATCTGAAGCCGAGTCCGAATGGTATATTTAGGTTACTAAATCGACCACGTGACCAGCTTAATAACCTAAATATTTGGGGATTTAGGAGTTAAAGTTAAGGAGCTGGAGAAACACGTTAAATCTCCTAATACCACCGCATAAAGCGTCTGCTGTAGTTTACGTCCATTTGCATACCTGTTCCCATGTAAATTATACAAAATAAAATATTTACAACAAATAAAGAAAATTTAATCATGAACTACTGATGGTAATTTTGTTTTTTACTCATGTTAATTGTATTGAGAAAAGAATGAGACAATTTTTTTTTATTTGTAGATTAATTTAATAATTTGTTTTATTAAGGGAGCGAGTAAATAAATTGATTTTATAATTTTCTGAGTGAAAATATCTACTATTTATTAAATTTCTTTTCACTGACCAAGTAAGAAAGCAGCATCGAAACATTCAGTGACGCATTTCGTGAACCGAACACTAGCAATACTGTTCATAGTGTCGTCAGAACTCAACATCCTAAACTCGCAAACCCTAGATTGTCAAATAACGTAATTCAGACACGGCTTGACTTGGTGAGCCGAGACGTATTTAGCTTCGTGGTTCCTCGGCATGCGCTTTGAGATGTCGTGAGTCCGAAGTTCGGTGCTGGCGACGAACTTACACTTCTGTATAGTTACACACTCTGTGACGCGGCGTAAAGTAAAGCGGATGCTTGTATGTTACATCGCGTGGCCGCGGCAGACGTTGTTTGCCATCTCACCATCGCAAATAAACAAGGCGGATGTTTTATGCCAGAAAGGCGTATTTTTAGACAAGTAACGGTTAAATATTTACATTGAGTTTTACGAACATGGAGTGCTGAAGTCAGTGTGCCAAAAAATGATAGCGCTAAAAGGTTTCCCACAGATGCTGCATGTGTGGCTAAGATGGCAGTGCTTAGAACACGCACCCTCCCCCCCCCCCCCCAATCAGAGAAATATGTATAAACTGTTCACCGTAAACTGAGCACTTTTTTAAGCACTACTTAAGGTCTACTCGTATGCACGTTGTGTATTCTTCTGCCTTATGTAAAGTTAACATTGCTGTGGGCCTCTTTAGAATGGTAAATATTCTACAAAGCTGTTCATTTTTACATTTAGATGCATTTAAAAAACAGAAAGCGAAAGAAATAATTTAAGATGCCATAAAAGATCACCTAACACTTTTCATTCGACGTTAAGATACGGAACTACTTTTACTACATTGTTACCAACTTTACTTGGTGCATGTCACCCAGTGCGCCCGTTATAATATATGCAGGTAGGAGCAGTGACTTTTTTTTTCTAGAGTTGATTTCAAAAGTGTTCCCTGTATGGCGAACAGTCATTAAACATGTTTGTTACATAACTGTCAGGGCGGAAATCGGTTGATCGTATCACTGAGTACAATTGCTTCTACCTAGGGACACCTGTTTTTCGCGAAAAGATTCCGTAACTAGTTGTTCTTCAAAGCACTTTAGTTCATCTCCGCTCTCGTGATTTGATTATTCTTAACTGTCTCGTGTCTTATATGTCTGACTGCCAGTCATGGACGTTCAGTATCAGAGTAACTTTGTCTGATTGGCCCAGTCAAGTAGGAAGATGTCTTCTTGCAAGCCATGCGGCCAATGAGCTAAGGAAATTTGTACGTGTGCACGTAGCATATTGAAGTTTAGCCTGCACGTAAACCTTATCAACTTAACGCAAGATGTTATTGTGACTGTACTAGGCAAAATCTACACTTCATGTGGCGTATTTTCCTGTACATATATAAATATGTGATGGAGCCTACTTTAAGTCTGCATCAACGTGGACATGACGTAACCGTCGGTAGTTAAGAGTCAAGATACTCCTAAAGATGTCCACGGCGAGTACGGAGCGCTGTTAGCTAGCACTCAGCATTCGGCGTGAGTCATTAGGTGAGTCGGTAGGCACTTGTAGTATACATGTTGTGTATTCTTCCGCCTTATGTACAATTAACACTTCTGTGGGCCTCATCACTTTATTCATTCGTCGGCCAAATGAAACTGTGAAATTATTAAGAAAGTACGGTAGATACTTTACAAATCTGCTCATTTGTACACATCGATGCATTAAAAAAAAAAAACAGAAAGCGAAAGATATGAAGTTAACACAAATTATCACCTAACAAACACTTTTTATTCGAAGTTAAGATATGGAACTACTTCCCATCCATTGTTACCAACTTTACTGGGCGAGTGTCACTCAGTGCGCCCGTGCATGCAGGGGCAGTGACTTGGTTCCTTTCTAAAGTGCTCACTTTGTCGTGAACAGCCTTTATAGGGTTTGACGTCAACAGTGAGGTCATCAGAGACGAAGCAGGTTCCTCAGGGCAACAGCAGCAGAGGGAATGGAACTGACAATGGCCTGAAGCAAGCAAGGAACCATCCCAGCATTCGCCTGGAGAGATTTCGGGAAACCAATAAGGAAAAGTGAAATCGGTACGGCCGCAACGGGATTCGAACCCAGGTCCTCCCGAGCGCGAGTCCCAAGTTTAACCACTGCGTCACTTCGCTGTTTTGTGAACTGGCAAATTGAATCCCGGGAACGGTTCAGGAAATCACAGTAATGTCACGAAGATCAGGTCGTCTCTGGCTTATTTTCATGCACAACCTCGCAACGTAAAACACAAACTTCGGAACTTTCTTCAACATACGCAGTCGCGTGACATTCACTCTCTGGCGTGATAACGCCTTCCGCCATTCTTCTTGGTCCATTTTCCTCTTTGCTGTTATCACTACTTATCACGGACAATGGACAAAACTCTGGACGTCTTCATGAACTAACTCATCGGGACGCGCGCGAAGTTTGTCAACAAGTTCGAGGTAAAAAGTCATGGGCAAACCAACGACGTGTAAGTTCCAAAGATCATCTTCGCATAGAACATTTCAAACTGATGACATACTTGAAGCGAACAATACCCTTTTAGGTGATATGAAATACAAAAACAAGATAATTTTAACAAAAGCAGTAAATTTTTGAGTTTTACGAATATAAGCCATCATTCGCAAGAAAAAACTGCTTTTTATTTTAATTTATTAAAATTTGTGTTGTATAGGCTGTTCACGAATAAATGAGCACTTTCGAAAGTCCGGCTTTGGATCTACTTTTCTACTAATCTTGTATCCTTCCGCTCTATGTATTAACATTGTCATGGACCTTTTTACTTTATTCATGCGACATTCGAGTTAAACTGTGGAATTTTCATGAAAGTGAAGGTGTTGAAAACACGCAAATTCCTACTCTTCTGAACACAAAACAAATACTAAACTTCAGTGGCAATATTTTTACACTAGGGATTGCTCGTGACAGTGTTGTCAGTATGGTCACGTGCCTAGAATAGTTACGATTTTACAAATTTTTGTTATCATACAAAGACTAAAAAAAAAAAAAAAAAAAAAAAGTGAAATTAACTCAACATTGGATATAGTTCTATCCACTAAGCCACTGCAGCCCCACATGGAATCACTCTATCCACTGAGCCACTAAGGCCCCACTTGGAATCGCTCTAGCCACTTTACTACTGAGGAACCATTTGATATATTTCTATCCACTGGGCCACTGCGGCCCAACTTGATATAGTTCTATCCACTAAGCCACTGCGGCCCCACTTGGAATCGCTCTAGCCACTTTATTACTGAGGTACCATTTGATATATTTCTATCCACTGGGCCACTGCGGCCCAACTTGATATAGTTCTATCCACTGAGCCACTGCGGCCCCACTTGGAATCGCTTTATCCACTGAGCTACTATGGCCCCACTTGGGATCACTTAAGCCACTTGGCCACTGGGGCCCCATTTGATACATATCTCCACTAAGGCCCCACTTGATAGTTCTATGAAATGATGTGAAATTAACTCAACTTTGAAGCGAGACATTTAAAGTAAACCAAAATGATATTCCATTACCTTCATATCTCTATTCAATAATCTCCATGCATTAATACAAAACTTTCATAAGAAAAAGTAATTAAAAATGAGTTCTTAGGGTCAAAAGTCATGATTACGTAATCTGATCTTGCTGAAACTCGAACTTGACCTGTATTAGACCCTGAGGATTCGCCCTGCAAAATTTGAAGAACTTTTGTTGAGTTTCAAGGGACTTAGACGTATTAAACACGGACAGAGATCGTCTCCTTATATATCAGAGATATTACACACATTGTTCTGTAAATAATGTGTTCATGTTCTGTACATAATGTGTTCATGTTCTGACTTGTCCGATGTCTTTGTACAAACTTGTACTTGAAAAGACCAAATGGTTGCAATAAAAAATAAATAAAAACAATACGTCAAATATTGGAACTATTTCTATTAATTCACTGTCAACTTAACACCGGGAGCTTGCATATCAAGCAGATATCGGTAGTGATTTTGCATTTCAAAGGTTGATTTCAGAAGAGCTCACTTTACCTTGGACAGCCTTTAGCCGCCTCCATAAAAGCACAATTTCTTTTACACGTTTGGTAGGAAATCGAAAAATCTGTTTCTATATGAATGTAGCCTACTATAGTTGCGCCCGCCTGAGATAGGGACATGGCTCCGCCTGCCCAAGCGAAAGAGAGAGACAGAACAACTTGCAAAGCACCAACCACAGGTAGCTGGCAGGCGGGCAGACCAATCTGCAGGCACTCT
Source organism: Dryococelus australis (assembly GCA_029891345.1). Classification (NCBI taxonomy): domain Eukaryota; kingdom Metazoa; phylum Arthropoda; class Insecta; order Phasmatodea; family Phasmatidae; genus Dryococelus; species Dryococelus australis. Next base: position 70,912,700 of record CM057004.1, on the reverse strand, counting down.
ACTCCCTCCCACCTGCCGTAATATAGTCGTCCAATAGTTTTCCTTTCCCCAGGGAGAAGTAGCCCGACATTGGTAGAGCTCTCAAGCACTAAATTACAGCGGTGCTACTCTGACGGAAAAAACTGTGAACAAAATTGAGTGAGTGGAGAGATTTGTGCGGCTGTTAACACCGAGGTCTTGAGAGCCGATGAGGGTGATTGAGGTGAGTATGGAGCAGCGCCGGAATGAAAGGGCGGGGGAAACGGGAGATCCCTAAGCAAAACCCACCAACCAGCGGCATCGTCCGGCACGATTCCCAATTGTGAAAATCTGGGAGTGACCCGGCCGAGGATTGAACCAGGTTCGCCTTTGTGGAAAGGGAGCAGCCTAACCGCTCAGCCACCGCGGCCCCAATAAAGTCGAGATTTTGTGTAAATCTGCGTCACTTATAGAAACTACTTTGAAGTTATTACGCGTTGAAATTACAATATAATAATTACGCGGAGGTTTATTCCAATGAGAGTATTATGGATCACGACATGGTAAATAATTTCAAAAAGGAAAAAAGTAGCTGTATAAATACCTACAGTAAAATAGCGCTGGCTCTTATCTCATTTATATCACTATTCAAAGAGAATAAGTTTTACAGATTATTGGTTAGCATCACTACTGATGTCAATGCAACATCGGCTGAGAGATGTGCCCTTTTGAATTCCATAATATGTCTATCTGGCTCGGAAGCAAGATATCTTATCAGTCCCCGTATTTCACTGTACTGCAGGCATTGCACCTTCATCACGTATACAATATTTTGTACGGTATCACATTTTAAACCCGTTATTTTAATGGAAGTGTCGGCAGTAAGCAAACGCCATGATATCTCATAGTTTTATTATTTCCGCTGGGATGCTTTAACTTTGCATTAATAGTCGGCAAGTGAGTAATCACAATATAGTACAAAATGGCGTGCGAATTAGCTACTACGGTAATCAGTGCAATAAATAAATTGACGGCTTATGTATGGTGTAGTGGGTAGGTAGCTTGTTGCTTCTCATCCAAGGGATCCGGGATCAATTCCGCGACCAAACCCTCCGAAAAATCATCGTGTCATGTTGACTGATACATTAAACTGACCTAGATTTAGTTTCAAAACAATACACGCCTGCCTGGAATTCTATTTCGGAACATTGTTGCCTAAAGGTGGCTTATGCATTTAGGGTTTGTGTCAAATGTGATTACTTGAGTGCGTTCGGTTTTTTATTTTTTTTTATTTTTTAAATTGACAAAACCGGAGCGCTCCTCATCAGTTCCGATACCGCAGGGAAATCTTTCTTGCACGGGGATGACATTTCGCGTAAGGGCTGTTCACGGTAAACTGAGAGCACTTTTGAAAGCCCTGCTTAAGATCTGCTTGTATGCACATTGTGTATTCTTCCACCATACGTATGTAAAATTAACATTGCCAAGGGCCTCATCGCTTTATTCAGGCGTCGGCCAAGTGAAATTATGAAATTTTCGTAGAAGTGAATATTTTACAAATTTTGTTGATTATTACTCTTGCATGCATAAAAAAAAAAAACCGAAAGCAAAATAAATACCGTCAAAATTCGCAAATGTTTACATTACACTTTTAATTCAAAACTAAGAAATGTAACTACTTTCTGTCAGTTGTTACCAACTTTACTGGGCGCACAAGTCAGTTTACCAGTTAAACGATATGCAGGTATAGGCTGTTCACTATAAAGTGAGAACTTTTTAAAGCCCTTCCAAAAAGCATTAACCACTAATAAATATGGCTTATTGGTGTCTCGGACGTTAACTTTTGGAGAGGTGAAACGTACGTGCCGTGTTTATTAATCACGTGGCAAAGTTTATATTAAAAAGTGGCGGAAAGATAGAAATTGGCCGAATATAAAAATTTAGCAGGGCCTTAAAACGTGCTCACTTTACCGTGAACAGCCTATAGGAGCAATGGCATTCATGCAAGGAACGGAACACGACCGAGAGATTACGAGAGTGTTTAGACCGAGTTGGAGTTATTACTGGGTATGCGCTTGTCGAGTGTGCGTCTAAGAAACAAACTGGTACATATAAATTTATTTGTGAATGAGTTTTTAAAACAACCTGATTCTTAACATAAGGTAGTAACAAAGAGCAATTCAATAATCCATACACGAATACTATTAACAGGTCCACTAAAAGATGACCTCAAAGTAACAATATTTTATCATCGTTCAAATTAACTGAAACTTACTTACTGGTAGAAAAGTGTTTTTTTTGTCGTTTCAATTCCCTAAGCTAACACAGGATAGTAAATTAATTATTTTCTATCAGATTGAGAGGGAATGTGGCAAAAATAGGCAGTAAACCAGACAAACGAAGTCTACATGATTGTGGAAGCCACGTTGCAGTTATTGCCAACTGTTTGAGAAGATATCATGCCACAGTAATGCATTTCTTATTTTGTATTTGCTGTGTTTGACGCCGAAATGTTGTGTTAATAATAGCGTCGCAGGATACTGTGCTAAAGGTAAAGGAATACAACACTTTGGTAAACTTTTGATCAGAAAGTTGGCGAAAACTGTGGTGCTTCCTTGCCCATTTTTTGAGCTTTTGTATATTGGCCTCGAAAAACCTGCAGGATTTGTTTATCGTGCTTGACATTATTTGTTTGTGTTTCGCGCTTTCTTAACGTAAACATGGCAGAAGTTCCTCATGTATAGTCCAATCACAGCATCTCCGCACTTTGTTTAATCAAATCTTTCGAGAAAAAAAAATTGCTCCTTATATATGCCATGTTTCACAAGTGCATTAGACATCTGTAAACATTAAAAAAATCTCACTTTTTCTTAAAATTAACTCTTACTCATATTTAAGTCTATAAGTTATAATTAGAGCCCATAGTAAATTGTGGGTTGATGTGGCAGCAGGCTATGCTTTACAGCCTTCTATACACGAGACACTATCGTTTGCTTATTGGTTGCTGCGATCAAGTGAGGCCGTTGTACACGACTGTTCAAAAATAACTCACACTACTGCTTCTTGCTTACTACTAGCTCACAGTTAAACGTGGCGTGTGTAAACAACTGCTGTCCAATCACAGTAGCAGAAGAAAAGAACAAGTGTTTGTAGTCTATACCTCGCCATAGAATGGAATGTGCGAAATACTCGGGGCCCTACTAGTATAGTCTATTCGCGGTTTATTAACACTTTTTGAATCAAAACTTAGATAAATCACCCCATGTTATACGTGTTTGGTTGCTTCCTATATACGTACTGTATCACATGCATTTTACACTAGTGTTAACATAAAAGTAGGCCTACCTTATTTTTGGTTAAATTGAATCTTCATTTATATTCTATCTTTAAATTATAATATTTCATGTGTAGTTAATATGAATAAAAACAGGGAGAAAATAGGTGTGTTGGTAATGTCCAGTAAGAAATAGTTATTATGCAAAATTTTATTACACTGAGGATGCGTGAGGATGCGGCGCATTGTCGCTTTGGTGTAATTGTATAGACTTTGAGGTCGGCACAATTTTACCAGCTTTAAAGTCAAGCTAGACGTCAATCACCTATATAAATATCGCTGCAGGGACACCGTGTTCTATTGGTCCCTATTGTCACTTAACACTATTTTACTGGTCAAAACGACACCAGTCTTTCCGTACCGGCCGTCTGCCAACTAAGGACGTGCCGAGTTTACCGTTTTCCAACCGATCGTTCTTTCAAATGTAACACGATGTTCATCCCATCGTGTTGCTTTCCGTAACTATTCAGGAAGTTGTCGTTCATTTACGAAGTTCGTTGTGTAGATATTATATTAGTTCCTAATTAAAGTCCTTATGTGATAGAGAATTGATGTATGTATGCCCGGACCAGTTTTATTTTTTATGTGGAATGAAGTGAAATATTCAAACAAGTTTTGCCCGAACTACGCTTAAGTATAGTCCTCAAAATGTTAAGCTTTGCTTGCGCGAGGCGGAGGAATATCGTGAAAGTAGAACTTTAGCAGGGCTTCAGAAAAGTTGGGATAAACCGTGAATGGAGTATACAGGACGAACAAGTGCATGCGCGATGACGAGGGGTGCGTCGTCGGTCCAGAGGCGAGGCGGAGTTGCCCGACCACCGGAGACAATGGATCGCCAGACCGGAACACGGGGGGGGGGGGGGGTAGTGACCGAGGGGTGGGGGTGGGGAGGGTGCCCGTTGCGCAACAGCCTAAACGAGCGAGCACCTCAAACAACAGCGGAGCGAGACCAAGTGCTGCCGCGCGACCAATCCGCCCCGCTGCCTTTTGCGGGTTCTGCCCGGAGGGACGTCACGTTGGAATTAACACCGCGATTGCTAACTCGCGCTGCGGAAATATTTTAACTTTATACATAACGAAATATTTAAAACCACGCTCTGATATCTTTTCGCAAGTTTTAAAAATTGCTTAAAATACGAAAATTTTCACACATTTTTATTTGTAGCAGCTTGTGATTTCTGTAAAATAAATTTCGCTAAACAGTGAATTAAGACATGGAAATTCAGTCAACCTTGTTAAATTTTCTGAACGCCTAGACGTTTTCCGCTTATTTTATTCGTACGTACCAAAAACGCAAAAATTGTAACGAGAATGGCGCGGCGGTTCGTTTGATGTGCGCGTAACCATTCTGCGATTGGCTACGCGTGGCTCTGGGGACGGGTGTTGTGTCTCATTCTGCGACTGGCTGCAGAAGGTTCTCTACTATTGGCCAAGCTGGGCATACCAACGATTTGTTGGCCAGTCGCGTCATTTCGTTGGCGTGTTCTGCTGGAGTTTGTGGTATCAGAGGCTGCTTCACTTCTGTATTATTAGTATTCTGTTATAGTCTATTCACGGTTTCTTCGGCCTTTTTGAATCAAACCTTTTAAAAATCTTCCCGTATGACGTGTTTAGTTAGTTCCAACATATCCTATATATCACAAACTTTTATACTCGTGTTCATAAAAAGTTCTTTTTCTTTCTGTTAAATTGATATGTTATTCATATTTTATCTATAAATTATCATGCTTAATTTATAAATAATTTGAATAAAAAACAGGGAGAAAATAAGTATGTTGGTAGAGCCTAGTGAGAAATAGTTCTTATACAAAATACTGTTACAACTGAGAACGCACGAGTGCGGTGCGTCGTCCTCTGATGTAATTTTCCACGAGGCATTGGCTCAGAAAGGGGGGTGAGGGGGTGCGGGCCGCCCCGGGCGGCATCACTGTGGAGGTGACAAAATTCCTAAAATTATTATTTTTTTGAATCACGAAACTTCTTTTTATTTTGTTTGAAACGAGTTAATAACTACGTCTGGCGATGACACTGGAGCCCAGGCGAGGATTCATAAACTTAATCCTAAAGCATTATTTGTTCCTTGTAGACTACTAATCACTCTCTTAATGCGGAGTGCAATTTTTTGCAACTGTTTCACAATCTGTTACCTTTTTAGGGACCTTAGAAAGTCTGTACTGCTTTTTCTCCGTTTCCACATACAGATGGACGATCCTGTAGCTAATGTTGGGAGCAACAGTCAAGAGACTTTCAGATACAAGATGGAGTGCTCACTATGAAGCTGTAAAAGCTGTACATTCTAATTTCAAGAAGATTGTTGATGCCATAGAAGAACTATGTGATCCCACAGAAACTGTCGAAACCAGAGGAGCCCTGCAAACACTTGCCAACAGTAGGTATATGTGCTTATTTTTTATGCTTCTTTAATTTCTGGGGAAATGTTTTAGAAGAAGTAAATTACACTCAAAAATTCCTACGGAATGTTGGAATCAGTTTTGAGAAGTGTGTTATCAAAATGAAATATCTGAAGATCTTTTTGAAAGACAAAAGAAATTAAATCGTGAAGCTAGATCTGTATTTTGCAACGAGCACTTGTGAAGAGATGGACATTCCTCTAGTGAAAACTTTTAGAAAGAAGAATATGGTGCTTGGAGAAAAGGCTCGAAGTATACCACTCACGTTGAATGAAGAATTGAAAAGATCAATGTTGGAGTTCATTGACAGGTTTTATTCAGAAACCTACACTCACTGCAAATACATGGAAAGTATATCAGCTCGGTTAGCAGTTCTCGAGCCTAAGAATCTTATCACAACTTCAGAATACGAACTTCCAAAGTTAAAACAAAACTTAGTCGTCAACTATTGTTACGCGCTCGCTGCTTGGCATCCCGCTCGAGCGAGTTAAAATTAATGGCAGCAGTTATATTATAGCTGCGGCATCACGTCAAAGGATTGTTTTGGATGAACAGGCGAGCGATAGGCCAGTGGCCGCGTATCTGTTACAGAAAGCGAGCCGACACGATAATCCTTTTTGTGGTGTACGCTGCTGACCCTGGTTGTATTGATTTCTGCATTTATCTAAAGAATGTTCTGGAATAATGACCTAGTTCTCTCAGCGCGACTCGGGGTGCGTTGAACCTTCCAGATGGTCAGGACGAACGGTATAAAAGTGTGAGAGACCTCTGAACCGAGGAGTTGATGAGTGAATGAGTAGCTGAGTTCTGAGCGATATAGGCCTAAGACGAGCAGCGAGAGAAGTGACAGCAGCGGAAGGGAAATATGCGACTGCGAGAATCAAGCAGTGAAGAGTGCTGCTGGTAGGCTGGCCTTATAGGACTAGATGCGTGAGGGAAATACATTACAAATGGTGGCAACATATAGACTGAACACGAGTTAATAATGAGTATGAGTTAATTAACTAACCAAACAGAACCAATTAAGAAGGGCGTTAATTAAAGTTGAAATATACAGTAAATATTGCGCTCACTCTTAAACAAAAAGGGTAATAGTGAGGACATATATTTTAATGCTGCAAATAATAGCTGTGTGAATAAATTATAACTAAATTTTAGTTATTTTATTTTATTAAGACCTCCATCCCTCACAAACTCAGATACGCCCCTCAGACGTCCCATGTAAAACTGCGATGAACTTTATGAAAATGGTCTCCTTAGACAGATTCCACGACTAAGAAGACATCTACAATATGCTGGAGTTTCAAAAGAAGATTCTCTGGAATGTTTTATATATATATATATATATATATATATATATATATATATATATATATAATATATATGAACTTTATCCTGTATCACAACTGACTTTAGTCTTAACGGGCCCGCCTGCCTGGCCCCCGAACTGCGTTGCAATGTGTTTGAGATCCTGTTTTTTTTTTTTTTTTACGAATCTATAAAACGCGCGTCCAATGTGAAAGAACACGAACTTCAGACTATGCCTGTCGACTACTTTTAAGACGTAACGCACATTAGTAACACAACTTCAGAGTACTTCATCGTAATTAAAAACGGCTTTTTCAAAGCTCTGTATCTCAAAATATATGCATTTTATACGCATAAAAGTACTCTAGGAGCATGCACTGAACCTTGCTACAAACTCTCCACCAATAAAATTATAGGGTCGCCGCCAAACGTCCCATAGGTACACGTAGTATTACGAGAACACTGCACGCAATTTCAAAGCCCTGCGCGTAGTGGCGATGGCGCACTTGTAGCGCGAGCCAGTGTAGTCTTTACAGCTCTTGCGCTTCTCATCCTCAAACGCGGAAATAGCTCCAAGCAGGCGGACATGCCCCTTAAGATTCTTGTAAACGATATGTGTTTCAATAGCATCATGTGAGAGGAGTTTTTCTGAACTAAAATTAATCGAGAGTTATCTTAGGTCCACTATGAGTCACGCTAGTATTTCTGGCTTAACCATGTTGGCAATTGAAAACAAAGTGGAGAAAGGAGTTGATGTTTTATTGTGATTTCAAAATTTGCGGAGAACAAAGTTAGGAAAAAAGGTGTTATGTGCCTTTGCTCACAATGTTTAGTATATGTCAGAAAGTATATGTCAGAAAATGACACTTGCAACTGCAAGTATTTTATTTTTCCTTTTAATAGTTTAAATGTGGGAAGGGGGGAGGGCGACAAGAATCTTTCCGCACCATCTGATCTTGCTACGCCACTGGCGCGAGGCGGAAGAATATCCTGCGAGTAGAATTTTAGCAGGGCTTCAGAAAAGGTTGAAGTAACTGTGAATGGACTATATCTGCCAATGTTCTTTCCTTTAACTGTGTATGAGCCACGGCCCGTGGACGTGTGCTCATTCAGCTTCGAGGACCCCGTGGTACTGCGGACCGGAGTGGAGTTATTCCGACAACTCTTACCATCGAAGTCTTGAGAGCCGATGAGGGCGAAGTGAGGTGAGTGTGGAGCAGCGCCGGAATGGAACGATGAGGGAAACGGGGGGAGCCCTGAGAAAACTCGCCGACCAGCGGCATCTTCAGGCACAATTCCCACCTGTGCATTTGACCGACTTCTGCCATAGATCGGCAGTATGTCAGGCACGCCTTGCGTGATTCTTGAACCAATCATTTAACTTCTTTAACGAAATCAAACAGGTAGTTGACTCCACTTAATGGTTAACGGCCAATATATATCCTCTAACTGTGCTCACTTATGTATAAGGCTGTGGAGTTTATCCTGTCACCCAAAAATAACGCGAATTTTGTAGGTCTCTGTTCATGGGCGGAGAAGTATTCGTACAAATATTTCTCAAAGGGTGTAATCTGACTGCTGGAAATATCTGTGTGTCTGGTTTATGAGTGATTGATGATGATATTATCGAGCGCCCAGCTTGTAGTTCATTGGTTCGAAGAAACAGACTCGACACCGGTACAGCACACACCAAAATAATAAATTACTTTTAACACTTGAGATCGTGGATGAACGCAAGACTCAACGGGTTAGCTCTTTCAGGCATATAAAGGATGTTACGTCAATACTTCGGGGAAACATTCCTCACGTCTAGAGCGGGAATTTTTTTAATATGAATATGAGTTCGGAAACGCTTAGTTTCATTTATACAGCTTCCATTACATAACTTACACTGTATGGACTGCGGACTGGATCAAGTTTGTGTGGAATATCATTGCAGCTGCAGTGTGATGACAGCCCCATACCAGACGTGTCGAACCGACCGTTTTAATCAGACGCAGCACAATGTTCGATGTAGCGTCGATTTGGAAGATACGAATGTCATGTGTGCATCAATCGGAAATGGGTATATTTAGGGAATGGATTATTGAGACAATCAGGAACTCTCAAGGGATACATCAACGCAACCGGGAGTCCGTGCAATGGCGGGTTGGAGCACGTATCCGTGCTGATAGAGGGCATTTTGAACATCTCCTGCAAGTCTGTAATGTAACGTCGATAAGCTTTCACACATATGTAATCAATTTATGTGCAGATTCTAATGTTCTGGTGTGTATAGGCTATTCACAGTAAAGTGAGAACTTTTGAAATCCCTCTCATTTGGAATAATAGTCAAGAAATATATTTGATTGTAACACCAGACGCTAACTTCCGAGTGCGGTGGAATATGCACAATGTGTTTATCACTTACATGGAAAAACTTATTAAAAAATATAGTGTCGTGGTATGCGGTGCCGTGTACCATGGACACGATAGCTGCCATGACATTCCACACAAACATGATCCAGCCCGCGGACCATGCAATGAACGTTATGTAATGTGAGCTGTAATAAAGAAAAAGCGTTTCCGGACCTATATTCATATGACATTTTTTATTCCTCTAGAAGTGCGGATTGTTTCCTCGAAGTGTTGGCATGTAGATTTGCAATATTCTGTACAAAAGTGTAAATTTAGGCGTTATTAACTGAAAAAAAAAATTCTGGCAGCCACAAAGTGAGTGAAGAGATATAGACGGCAATTAACATCGAGGTCTTAAGAGCCGATGAAGGTGAAATGAAATGAGTAGGGAGCAGCGCCAGAATGAAGCGGCGGGGTGAACTGGAGACCCCCGAGAAAACCCATCAGCCAGCGGCTAACCATTCAGCCACCGCGGCCCCACCTTGTACAGGTGTCGAGTCACTTTGTCGAGATGCGTAGCCTGTGTTGGCGGCACGTACATCAGTTCTGCTTCTGTGTGGTTAGTTATTCTAGGCGAGGCACGGCGCTTGTTTCGTCACCTGCGACGCGAGGCTGCCGCGAGCAACTTGGCGCCAGCCCAGGAGGAACATCTGGCGTGCGCCAGAAACCTCCGCGTTAACATACTGTACGTCCGCGTGCGAGCATAGTGCCAGGACCGCGTGACTGCATGCAGTCTGCTTGCGAGAGGGAGCGTCGGGATTGGCTAATTCGTGGGAGCGGCAAGACCAAAGCCGTCTCGAGGAATTCAGTCTATGCGCGGTCTATTCACACTTTGGATCAAACCTTACAAAAATCACCGCCGCATGTATGTATGGTGTGTTTGGTTGTTGTTGTTTCCTAAATATGTCTTGTATTACCAACTTTTATAGCTCTGTCAACATATATGTACCTTATTTTTGGATAATATATATATAAATACCGTAAATTACAATATATATTTAATAAATGATATGAATAAAAACAGGGATATAGTAAGTTGTTGGTAAGGCCTAGTAAGAAATAGATCTTATGGAAAATATTATTACGCCGAGCGCGCACGAATGCGTTGCCTTGCCTCTTTGGTGTAATTTACTATACTGGTTTAAGCTTTGTTTGTGTGAAGCGGAGGAATATCCTGGAAGTAGAACACAAGCAGGGGTTCAGAAAAGTTGGAAGCAAGCGTGAAAGGACTATAGCTACCTAAAGGCTGGGCAGTAACTGATTTAGCCCAGGACATAATAGCACACGCTACAATCACGCACAGCACACGCACAAAAAATAGCAAGCACAGGAGAGACGCACAGAAAAGTTTGTTAAATCCTATAGTAATGCGGGGCCCGTGCGCCAGTCAGAACGAGGACACTTTTGAGAGCCATCCTTGCTTAGTATTACTATGCTCAGAGGCCGGAAAATTTCACGAATTCCGTGACTTGTTTTATAGACTCCATATTCGTTTGTACATTCAAGCGGACATTTACTGCTCTAATTGGGCCGGCATTTTGTTGCCTTCCTGTTATTGGATTGGCGTCCTTTAGGAGGTGTCTTATAGGTCACCGACCAATCGCAGATGTAAAACAAATGCACGTCCTAAAAAGAATCCGTAAAAATTTTTCAGGTATCTAACTATTGTTAAACGTTTTGTATCCTTCCACGATATGTGAAATTAACATTCCTATGGACCGGATCACTTTATTCATGCGTTGGTCACTTAAAACTGTAAAATTGTTAGGAAACTAAGAAGGTTTTTTTATATGGTAATTCTTATCTTCAAAAGTGCTCAGTTTACCGTTAACAGCACATAGGCCCTAACTATTTTTATTGTACATAAAAACGCAAGAATCGATGGTTTCGATATTCCGCATTTATCAGGACACACACATATTTCTAGGTGTAGTCTGCGACAGGCTTCTCCCAATGACAAGTGGTGTGGTGATTATTGATGGTAACTACTGTAAAACACTAGTACTTCTGTATACGTTCTATATATTAAAAAAAAATGGGCATATGAACATCACACAAATTGTGTGAGTGAGTGAAGAGATTTGGGCGGCTCTTAAAAGCGAGGTCTTGGGAGCCGATGATGGCGATTTATGTATGTAGAAGCGTCGGAATGAAAGGGCGAGGGGAAACGGGAGATACCAGAGAAAATCCACAGATCAGTGGCATCGTCCGGCAGGATTCCTACATGCAAAAATTTCGGGAGTGAACCGGCAGGGGATACCCGGTAAGGCGAGCGAGTTAACCGCTTGAATTCGTGACCTAGAACCATTACTATGGAACACGGCGTCAGTGGATTTTGCGGAAGTAAGGAAACTTACCAAAGTTAACGTGACAGTATGAAAGCGGAGAAATTAAAATATTATATTGAATTATGACTCACCGTGAGTAGTTCCTGCAAAACGCGAAGGCTTATAATGAACATATGCTACCTCAAAGCAGCATCAAAGTGTATTTAACTTAATCATATCTCGTGTTATCTTTCTTATCTCTCCGTCAGTGCTTTGATAACAGTAGCGAAACTTGCCTTCTCAATAATTTTTCGCGGCCTCGGCTAAAGTTTATATACCATGATTCACTTGTCTTGATTCCAACTCTATATTTGGGGAAAGAAAATAACGTTCCTATTTGGAAAAAGTTATTTTCATCGTTCAGTGGAGAAATTCTTCGGCGTCGAGAAACAGACTTCAGCACGCAAACAAGCTGGAATATCAACGATTTTTGTAGCTATACGCGTTTCACCTTAAAATGAGCACTTTTGAAAGCCCTGCTTAAGATCTACTTGTATGCACGTTGTGTATTCTTCCGCTTTATGCCATGGGCATCGTCACCTTGTTTATGCGTCGGTCAGGTGAAAATGTGGAATTATTATAAAAGTAAATATGTTACAAATCTATTAATTTTTTCAATTAGATACATTAAAAAAGACACAAAACGAAATAAATAATTTTAGTTACCACTTTTTTATTTGACGTTAAGATATGGAACTACTTTTCCTCCATCATCGTTAACAACTTTACCGGGCGCACTTCACTCAGTGCGCCCGTTAAATTATATGCAGGTAAAACAGTGACTTTTTTTGTAAGGGTCATTTCAAAAGTGATCACTTTATCGTGAACAGGCTTTAGTTGTACAGTAAACTAGTGAAAAGTTATCAGACTAGTAGAGTCGTAAAAAAAAATTAAATTTAGGAACGACGTTCAAACGAGCAAGCCGGTCCCAAGAATATATGTAGGCACGGAGTAGATGAAAAGGCGTGGCCATTCCTTTGACGTGGGCAAGCGCATTCTCTTATTGGCTGCACGGGGCTCTGGGAACCGTGCCTTGTGTCTGATTGGCTACTGCATGCTGCGGCAGGTTCTGCTGTTGTTCGGGCTGCTGGCTGGCGAGTGGGTTGGTTACCAGGCCTTGATTTGTGAACGGTGTTCCAACACTTTGCTGGCAGGAGGCGCCATTTTGGTGGCGTGTGCGGCTGGAGTTCGCCGTGTAAACGGCTGTTCGGCATCTGTATTCTCAAGTGCTCTACTCTTACAAGATATCGGTTGTATAGTCTAGTTGCGGTTTCTTCACCCTTTTTTAATCGAATCTTTGGAAAATCACTCCCATGTATGGCGCGTTTGGTTGTTTCCTACATTATGCAATATATCACAATTGTTTTATACTTATGTTAACATAAAAGTATATATATATATATTTTGTTAAATTGAACATTTACTTATACTTCATATATAAAATATAATATTTCATTTATAATTAAGTTTAAATACGATCGTAAGAAAATAGCAGAAATGCAAAATATTATTAAACATAGTGCGAACGAATGGGGTGCGTTGTCGCTTTGGTATCATCATCTAAACTTGTTGAGCTTTGTTTGCATGGCGGAGGAATATCCTGAATGCAAAACTTAGCTTCAGAAAAGTTGGAAGTAACCGTGAATGGACTATAGTTAAATGTAGCGCTACAAAAAAAATTTGGCAAAAATTTTTCTAGTAATTGTTTGTATAAGTACAGATATTTTTTAACTGTGGCGGGAGATATACAGTTACTGCAGATATACGAGTACTAGAATAGTTGGTGTCACCGTGACTAGGTCGCTGCTCCCAGGGAGGGACCCAGACTTTCCGCAGGCGAGGAATGTGGTGAACTTCTCTGGAGGTCGACGAACTGTTCTCTCCTCCTACTCCTCCTCCTCTTCCGTTTGCTAAACTCTCCTGCCATCTCTACGTTATGGGCCTTCGCCTAGATTCGTTCCTGAAGGAAGCGTGGCCAGTCAGTATGAGTGCCTTTTGAACTGGCGTGTACTTAGAGATCACACTTCTGTTGCTAATGGAAGCACAGAGCAGGCGCGAGTACAGAGACAACGTGGCGTGGCATTCTCTTTGAAGTGGGCGAACCCATTTCCTGATTGGTTGTGCGAAGCTCTGGGGACGCGCCTTGGCCGTGTCTGAATTCACCTGCACGAAAGCCGTGTATTTACCTTAATTTTGATCAACAGTTGTTTGCCAGAGAATTTTTCGAAATTTTTAGCACGACGAGACATAAAGAATAATTTCGAACATCTTCTTACATTGATTATATTCACTACCATTAATACTGTCGGAGCACTGATGGAAGATAAGAAAGAATATCTTATTTCGCATCTTCCATCAGTGCTCACATAATAATGAAGGTAGTGAATATTTAATAATGCAAGCAGTTGTTAAAAATTAATATTTACGTCTTGTCGTGCCAAAAATTTCGATAAACCCTCTGAAAAACAAATTATAACGAAAATCGGGTAAATATACAGCTTTCGTGCACAATTGGCCTTAAGAGTGGGATGGACCCCCGCGTCCAAGGTCTAGGAGCGAGAGAGCGATACGGGCGAAACTAACACGCACGCCTAGAGCCTCACCGCTCCTAAGCGCAAGGCGTGCAGTGTTTCCGTAGTGACTCTGTACCGTGTAAATTAGATCTGTAACAGTGAGGTTTTATTACACGCGATGAAATCCCACAGATTAAACCACGCCCGGATCTTTGAATGTTTCTCTTGCCGCTTAAGGAAACTGAAGGCAAGCTTTAAGAATGCGATCTTTTAGCCATTATCACGAATTTTTTCTCCAAGAATACACTTAATATGACAAAAAAAAAAATTATGCGCATGTGCATAGATAATGGTTTTTTTTATATATTTTCTGACAAAAAGTCGTATTTGCAGAACATTAATTTACCAAGTATTCGCACAAACAACTATTTCGCAAAATGTTTCAGGCCATCCCACTCTGAATTGGCTTCGTACCCTTTGAAAGTGCACACAGGGCGCGTGACGTCGAACGGTCGCTGTCTGAATATTCACGGCTAGGGAAGGATGCGCCCTACAATATCCCCTTCAGTCAAGGGCACGTGTCTCATACCCTAGATGGTTTTCTGATGCTCTACTAATCGTTGCTGAATGTGCTCCTTTCAGCTTCGCGCCTTAAAGATAGGCGAAGAAAGCTAGTAGCGCAGTCAGAAACTGTCATAAAGCGTTTAACCTTCTCATCGATATTGTTCGCGCGCGCGCGTGATGCAGCGTTTAAAGCTACGACGAACAACGCCCTCTCTATCCACGTTTGCTTGCAAATAACAACGTCAACAAACACGCGGGACTCCCGTCTTCGCTTCCGATGTAAACCACTGAAACTCGCACATCATGGATACAAACGAACAAGGGTGTCCGAATTCGGAGACGCACACCTCTTCACGAAGGGGACAAGAGATTTGTATCTCGGGCGAAAAGGGACAAGGTGTGGGCTGCAGGGAGGCAAGTAGGTTAAAAGTCTGTTCACGATAAAGTGAGCACTTTTGAAGTCAACCTTAGAAAAAAGTCACTACTCCTACCGGCATATATTGTAACGGGCGCACTGAGTGACATTCGCCCAGTCAAGTTGGTAACGATGTATAAAAAGTAGTTACGTATAATAATGTCGAATAAAGAGTATTAGGTAACCATTTCTGATCACTTTCCCTTTTTTAATTTTTTTACGCACCTAGTGTAAAAATTAACAGATTTGTTAAGAATAATTTTTCTAGCAGTTTCACAGTTTCACTAGACCGATGCATGGATAAAGTGATGAGGCCCATGGCAATGTTAATCTTACACGGGGCTTTCAAAAGTGCTCATTTTACCGTAAATAGCCTATACCAGGCGCTGTTCGGCGACATGTTGCTGGACAATGACGCCATTTTGCTGGCGTGTGCGGCTTGAGGTCGCAGAATAAGCAGATGGTTTCACTTCTCAAGTACTTTGTTCCCTTGCTGCTACCCTGAGTACACTCGCTCACGTATGACGTGCTGCAAGGTCAGTACAGACCACGTCTTTTTCCTCGCCAATGCAGCTGACTGCTGCTAGCACTTCAAAATGATATCATTGGTTGCTGCCCGTGCCATTGGCCAATATAAATTCTTTTCGTAGGTTCCATCGTATAATTTATTACAAGGAATTTGTAAATACTTTCCAGGACAAAATTCTCCTCTTTTGCAACACCTGGAACGGAAAATTAATTTGTAAGTTTAGGGGTTAAAATAAGTAGCTTTTTACACTATGAAAACTTTAGCATTTGACTTTACGTTTCCTTTCCCCTGACGAAACTACCAATACACAATACAATTGTAAAGTCAGATTCAGACAATTGAACATCAGTATTACGAACTTCGTAAAAATGTGCATCTTGTTATGAAAATAATTATGATATAATCCAGGAATTCATTTTACGTACATTTTTCTTAAATAGGCATAACATTTATATTAGAAGTTTATTTCTAAACAAAAAGCTCATTTGGTTACTTTATTAAGATATGTCAATTCGTATATTTTCTCTTCACATTATATTCCTTAGAAATTTATTTGATTTAAGACGAACTTTGTTTACTATACCGAGATTAAAATTGCACTACAATAAAATTACGCACGTTCCACGTAACCTCTGTTAGGTGCTCGGCAAAATGGATGCTTGACTTTGACTTTAAATTTCAACTTTTCCAAATCGTAAAGTCAAAAGTGCCTGACTTTACCTTTGACAGTTCCACTGTGTGAAGCTCCACAAGAAACAACATGTCGGAAAGCAAACGTAAAGTCAAGTGGTCAAGTCAAATGTTAAAGTTTCCAATCGCGTACGGGCCTTAAGGCATTAATTGCACTTCAAGGCCAAGCGGCGAGTAGTTCCATAGTACATGACGGGTCGTTGTCGTTGGCGCAAATAATTTATGCACATGTGGCTTGGTGAAGACATTTCTGTGATCCATGAGTCTCGCCTGGTTCACCGCAGAAGTGATGTATGAGATGTGCTGTACGTATATGGCTGAGCGGCACGGCCTTCGAGATGACGTCATGTCTAGTCTGGTAACGTAATATTTTAGGCTTCGTGAATAATAAGTGGAAGATTTTTTACTTAGTTACGATGTTGTTTAATATCTGATTTATGATTATTACATCCTGTTTTTTAACATGGAAAATAGAGAAAATTTGGTACATTGCCGACACTAGCGCTTACCTAGTGACGAATTTTTCTTTTACTTTTAACGTTGATTTTCCCAACCTGCATAGGTTGCTGACGGTAAACTGATCACACCTGTTTACGATCTACTTTTCGGATTTTATTGTATATTTCCACCATATGTAAATTTTACATTGCCATGGGCCTGATCACTTTATTCATGCGTCGATCACGCAAAACTGAAATTTTTTGAAGTGCAAATGTTTTAGAAAATTGTTAATGCTTACAATTAAAAGCATAAGAAAAAAAGTAGAAAGAAAACTAAATAATTTCAGTATTAATAAATGTTTTCCGAATACTTTTCATTCAATGTTAAAACATAGAACTACTTTCCCTCCAGGGGCCACGGTGGCTGAGCGGCTAGCCTGCTCGCCTCCAACCAAGGCGATCCAGGTTCAATCCCCGGCGGGGTCACTCCGAATCTTCGCATGTGGGAATCGTGCCAGATGATGCCGCTGGTCGCTGCCCCGCAGTGTTGCCAAACCTACGGTAAATACCCTACCTGCAAGCACGAAAATTGTTGTCTCAATAGAGGTTTTTACGATTAAATACTGAAGAATCAAGACATGTAGGTACTTATAACTCGTCAAGCACACGGAAAATAAGTTTTGCAGTTTACATTTGATCTACCAACTGTTAAGCGTAGCAAATCAGAATCATATGAAACCGAAGCAGCCGATATAACCTGGAAAAATGGACAAGATGAAAATAATTTACAGATACTTAATTATTTGCGGTTGCTGCTGGCGATATCTTATAAAAGGTGATGCCGGTGACAACATTGGGTATTTATTACGTCAATAAATCTTAAAAAGGTTAAATACAAGCAAATTGAACTAACTTATTCCAAGACCTAAAACATGAGGAACAGTTATTTAAGTATGCGAGAATACCGTACCCCGCTTAATAACTCCTTGGATACGACTTCACGACACAACGTTACCTAAACCCAAATATGTTATTGCTGAACTGCTGTTGCTGGTCTCATTTCTATAATCGCCCACCCACACGAAATATATTACATTCACGGTTACTTCTAACTTTTTTGAAGACCTGCTGAATTTATGCTTCCGAGATATTCCTCCGCCTCATGCAAAAAAAAAAAAGCATGACCGAGTCTAGAAAATTACACCAAACGGACGTGCGCACTCAGTGTAGTATAATTTTACATGGGAACTATTTATTGCTAGCTGTTTTTTATTGATATTAGTTATACATAATTTACTATTATTTAAAGATAAAATATAAGTAAAAGTTGAATTTAACCATTAAAAAAAATGTACTGTTGTATTAACACAAGTAATGAACGCTTGTGATAGATGACATAATGACGCAACCAATATTGCAATACATGGGGTGATTTCTCAAAGGTTTGAGATTGTGAAGAAACCGCGACTATACGCTACTCACGATAAAATGAGCACTTTTGAAAGCCCTCTCATTTGGAATATGAGTCAATAAACATATTTTATTTTAGCCTTACACGTTAACTTCCCAGTGAGGTGGAATGTACACACTGTGTTTATTAATTACATGATTTAAAAAGGTAGTTAAAGGATAAGTAATGGCTGAAGGGAAAAAGTAACAAGGACCTCAAAAGCGCTCACTTAACCGTGAACAGCCCATAGGCTATATAAGCTACTCTACTGTATTCTCAAGTAGCTTGTGTTTGTGTGTCGGCGCGGAGCTGGCAGGGTCACCGCACCTGTGTAGGCGGGCGACGGCGGGCGGCTGGATGCAGGTGCTGGATAATTGCTTCCGCCGCCGTAAAGCTGAGTTGTACATCCGGTGCGTTGTCGTCGTCGACCTTCCCTGCAGCTCTCTCCCCCCCCCCCCCCCCCCATCGATACGTACAGACTTCAGGCTCGCCGCTCGGTTTACGCAGCATTGCGTGTTGTATAATTTGTCCTGTTTCATGGGATTAAAATAAAAATTATACCAAGAATTAAAGGAAACTTTTTTGTTTCAAATGTTTTTGAAATGTGTTAGGTATAGTATACCACCTTATTCACAACGTAATTGCTACATCTCAAATGATAAGAAAAATTTTTTTTAAACATATATTTAATTATACTGGATGAGTCGCCCGCGCCTATTTTTCCACATTTATTCAACACGCGCACATTACTATAGGCTGTTCACGGTAAAGCGAGCACTTTTGATAGCCCTGCTTAAGATCTACTTTGTATGCACGTTGTGTATTCTTCCAACTTATGGAGGATTAGCATTGTAGTGGGCCTCATTACTTTATTCATGCGTCGGTCAAGTGAAACAGTGAAATTATTGGAACAGTAAATATTTTACAAATCTGCTCATTTCTACACTTTGATGCACTAAATAAATAAATAAAATTAACAGAAAGCGAAATAAATAATTTAATTTATCAGAAATGGTTACATAGCAATTTTTATTCGACGTTAAGATGTGGAACTACTTTCGATCAATTGTTACCAACTTTACTAAGCGAATGTGACTCAGTGCGCCTATTAAAATATGTGCAGGCAGCGGGCAGTGACGTTTATCGGGTGCATTTCAAAAGTACTCACTTTAACGTGAACAACCTTTACCCATCTAACAAAACATCAACCACAGCAGAACACTACGTGCGCGCTGATTCGTTGTCGCGAGTACGGTAAGCAGTGAACGGAAAGTGTTATGCCAGCAATGTGTTGAGACGCAGTCACTTTTCACAGAATGCACGTTCATTTATTGTGTTGATACAGATTATTGCAATGTTTACCGAATACGTTGGTACGTGACAACTGCCGAACTGCCTCCATAGCAACACACATCTGCCTCGCTTCGAGCCATTGTGTTTCCTTCATGTGACATAAAAATACAGCCACCGCTTACTGTATTGACAAAAAGAAATCAACACGTGCGTGCTGTTTGGAAGCAATTATCTACAATTTTCTTTTGCGCCGCTGATTGGCGCAGGCTGACAACGACGTCGAATTTTCAGCTGACAGGCGAGACGCCTTAACAAGTATGTACACAGCACGGGACTCGGGCTACACAAGAGACAGATATTTTACAAAGGAGGATATGTTGAGATTGTTATAGGCTATTCGTGGTCAAGTGAGCACTTTTTAAGGCGCTGCAAAATTTTAACTTCCAGCTAATTTCTAACTTTTGGCACTCTTTGATATAAACATTGCCTTGTACCTAATGACCACAGAGTGTACATTTTATCGCTATCAAAAGGAAACGCCTGAGGCTGTAACAAAATACATTTGTTATTGGTTGGTGTCTGTTGAGAGGGCGAATTCTCTTTACCGTGAACAGCCTATAGAAGGGAAGTATTGTGTGGGGTTGCATAGATACGGAATAATAGGCGCGGGCGACTCATCCGGTATATCTTGTCATGGCCACCAGGCAGATAAGACCACACGTCTATAGGAAACGATTATGCGAGTGTTGCTGATATGTGTTAAATTAGTTCCACATTTATTGTCATATAACCATAACTTATTTTATGTAAAAAGTTTGTCAGTATTAACGATGTTACTAAAGTTTCTGTTGTTTCATTTTAAAGCTACAAAGTAAAGGAACAGGTATGCAGGATTTTACTATACCAAAAGGATATGAAAAAAAAGTCGAAGAAGCAGACGGATAATACGATGTCAAAACAATCACTTTTCACAATTCATTTCAAATAATTTGCTTGTTGACGACTGACTTGTTTTGAGCTGTGAACATGTATGGTTCTGTATTTAATCTACTTTTAAGTGTACGTACTCGTCCTATCCTCGAATATTTTGGTTTTTGTTTATGTAATGACCTACAAACAAAGCATATTTTGAAAAGAGTGGGGCAGGCAGTTAGCGACAAGTTATAAATATTTGTTAGAAATTGAAATAGTAATAGAACCCCTCCTCCTGCGGTCGCCACACACCAGAGCGAACAGGGTTCAATCCACGGCCGCTTCACTCCAAATTTTCAAAAGTGGGAATCGTGCCGGACGATGCCGCTGGTCGGCGGGTTTTCTCGGGGATCTCCCGTTTCCCCTCATCTCTTCACTCCGGCGCTTCTCCATACTCCCCTCACTTCACCCTCATCGGCTCTCAAGACCTTAATGTAATGTTAAGAGTCACCGTGATCTCTCTCCCCCCCCCCCCGGGTATGGAGGGGAGGGACACCCCTTTCGGCTGAAAGCTGGAGGTGCAGTGCCCCCCCCCCCCACTTCCTTCCTTTTCCGTCTCATATCGCAGGGAACTTGGATCTTGGCTCTCCGTACGGGTCTGACCTGCAGAGTTGTGAATGGAGTTGGGGAACTTGGTGTGTCGTAGGGCGGTCGACGACGTTCAAGCACGCTAGGACCCGCCACGTCGCGTCGGGAGAGAAGCGTTCTTGCTGCCTCTTGTTTCCAGTTGCACGTGACCTGATTGCGGTCGCGCCTGCGTGCTTAGAAAGTTGTCTCCGCCGGATTCGTAAACGTAAAAACAGTTAACAAAAAAAAATTCAATTACCGCTAATGCTTGGTAGCACCAACATCTTCCCCGATCCGAGATCAAATGATTCTAGTTCTGAACCAGGATCCAGTTTGGTCTTGGTTTCAATATAAACGTGTTTCACCAACGAAATATCATGATCGTGGTTCTCCGATTCGTTGATCTTGGTTCCAAAGGGAGATATCGAGGTTAAGTATGAGACAAATTTTGCTATTTGTTCGTAATATATGACGTCATGGAAGTAGGCGTATTTTTCATAGAGAACAATATGTGCGATATTTTATCTTAGTGAACTATTGTTGTAAGAATTTTACTGAATAATATTCAAGTGCGAATGATGTTCCAATTTCCCGAGAAAACAATCGAACGTAGTTCTATCTGTTTGCGTATTTTCAAACTACATTTGTCGACGATGGCTGCTAATCTCGGATCGAGATTTCGAACCGCCAATGTTGGCGGTTCAAAATGAACTTAATCTCGATCTCCAGTTTAGCTCTGAACTCGAATGGTGCAACAGTGTTCTGTGTTGATCTTAGATCCGATTTCAGATCTAGTTTCGAACCACGATGGTGCAACCGGGCACAAGACAGTCATGACCCAACCGTGCACTTGCTCGCTGCTTACGACAATATTATTCTCAGCTTGTTATGAAAGTTCTTTTTTTTGTACGAACCAAAGTCTCATACACACGATCCACTGACTAGAGTTGTGCAAATATTCGGTATGCCGAAACAAACAAAAACTAAAAATTAAAATTTTCATATTTCTTTCGGCAAGAAATTTGGTAGCCGAAAGTTATAACGAAACGAAAATCCTCGATCTCGATTAACATTCGGGTGTTTAATACATGTCAATTTAGTGCATCAGCAAAGGAAACTTTTGTCTGCAAAGCGTCTTGTTTGTTTTAATTATTTCATAACTGAAATAAAATAAATAAAACAGGCATTTAAATTTAGGCAAGAACCCCTGTGGTAAGTACTGCGTAACCTACAATTTTTGGTTTGATTTTGCAACGAATTTGGTATAACGAATAACTTGCTACCATATTATGGAATTCGTTAAGTTTCCACTAAGACTGAGCTCTAATTAAATTATTTTTCACTTTATTTTCTGTTCGACGAACGTTCATAACATATATTTCGTTCCGTGCGAAAAAAAAAAAAAAAAAAAAAGTAACATTTTCACATTACCATTGATTCTCTTTTCAACTCTGTAATTAATCATCTCAGCTACAATGGGATTATTTAATTACGGAACTCGTAGGTTTGTTCCTCAGAGTAGATAAGTGCACATACATGACAAACATAATAGGCCTACTATCGTCAGACTTTTAATGTCACTAACCGCACAAAAACCGGTTCTTGGTCAGACTTCTGTTTCTCATAACAGGCATTCACTTTTGCATCAGGATGAGAGAGGTGTTTTTTTTTATGTGCTCTACCTTATATCTAAGTGTTAGGTGGAGTGGAAACCCGTACGGTAAGACGGGATTTTATTGCGTGTCAGGGCTAACCCCGTAAGCCTAAGAGAGAAGGGAATCGTGCAAGGAGGCATGCATCACGACAGAGAGGGATTGGGCAGCCATGACCAATAACTGGGGCCATGATACCTCCCTAAGTGTACCTATATTACTTATAGCTAAGAAGAGAAAGGGGGAGAAAACGGTAAAGGACCGTAAAAAAATCCTTTCGACAGAACAGAATTCAAAATCGTTCATGGATAACTTAGTCTAAAGAAACTCTACCGTAAACAGATGTTGGAAAATCATGTTATCTATTAGGAGGGATGAAAGACTAGTATAGGCTGTTCACGGTAAAATGAGAACTTTTGAAAGCCCTGCTTAAGATCTACCTGTATGCACGTTGTGTATTCTTCCGCCTTATGTAAAATTAACATTGCCAAGGACCTCATCACGCTATTCATGCGATGATCGAGTAAAACTGTGAAATTATTTGAATATAAACATTTTACAAATCAGCTAATTTTTACACTTCGATGCATTAAAAAGAAAACAAAGCGGGTCATAGTTTAAGTTATCACAAATTGTTACCGAACATTTTTTATGCGACGTTAAGATATGGAACTACTTTCCCTACATCGTTACCAACTTTACTGGGCGTATGTCACTCAGTGCGCCCATTACAACATATGCACGTGGAACTGTAACTTTTTTCTAAGGTTAATTTCAAAAATTCTCATTTTATCGTGAACAGCCTTTAGAGAGGTGGCGGGTCCTTGATTTGTTGAGTGTGGGCTGAGCTAACTAAAGTGATATTTGCACGTCGCTCTGGTGAGGGAAGCTGCGCAACTGGGCCTCTTCCCCTCGAGGGAGAGATAGATAGATAGAGAGAGAGAGGGGATATATATATATATATATATATATATATATATATATATATATATATATATATATATATATATATCATCGAATACCACGTGAGTGATAATCTGAAAGAGGAGTAATGCGGTAAGTAGTTTTTATTGTAAAACCTTTAATCCACAAGAGTTAAAATTCAGAACTTTGTAAACGTGGAACGAAATCCCTACTTTTATTACTGGACGTTGTAATTGCAATGGATTAATGTAAATTAATAATCACGACGTGGAGAAAAGAAATCATGTGAATAATATTCGCAGTAAATTTTCCCTTTGCACTAGAGTGCGCGATTAGTTCACACACTTCCTTCGCCGTGAACAGTCTGCGCCCACATGAAGGAAACACTAGTGTTTCCTTCATGTGCGCAGACTGTTCACGGCGAAGGAAGTGTGTGAACTAATCGCGCACTCTAGTGCAAAGGGAAAATTTACTGCGAATATTATTCACATGATTTCTTTTCTCCACGTCGTGATTATTAATTTACATTAATCCATTGCAATTACAACGTCCAGTAATAAAAGTAGGGATTTCGTTCCACGTTTACAAAGTTCTGAATTTTAACTCTTGTGGATTAAAGGTTTTACAATAAAAACTACTTACCGCATTACTCCTCTTTCAGATTATCACTCACGTGGTATTCGATGACTGCACAAGTCCTTATGGCCTTACTTATGATGTTTTTTAAATGACTGTTCAATTTGGGATGCAGGTATTTGATTAATTTGGTGTTAACTGGCAAACAGACAAGTTTTCGCAATATGGCATGTCTTTCGTTGACGTCATACCAACATAATAAAAACATTAAGAGTCGCGTCTCCACAGGAACAATTTGTGCGGTTAGCTAATGACGGGATTAACCAACCGCAGGGGCGAAACATGTATGACAAAGGTTGCCTCTGATGCTTCTGACGTCATAAAGGAAAAAAACACATGGTGGCAGTGGTGTGAACAGTCATAAGTAATAAACTTAAATAAACAAATTCATAGAAATAATTATTACAATATTTCCGGCAGTTTAACTTAATTAATTTTTATTGTTAAATTAATCATGCGCGGAGGAAGTAACACAAATGATGTCGACGTAGGAAAATGTGTCTCAAGTATAAATAAGTTGTTATAAGCACAGCTGGTGTGTTATCATCCACCAATTAACATCAAAGGATACGTAAGTACTGGTGTCAGTTTAGATAAACCAGTAGCACTTCCTACTCCAAGCCGAAAGAAGGCATCACAAGTAAAGTTAAGTTACCTGCCAACACTATCTTCGAAAGTTGGACGTCATTGCCAACATCCCCAACATCCGTCATTGCCGGATGTTTCAAAACAGTTCAGACGGCCCATGATAACGACATTGAATTTCATATAAAGTGTTCTAAATAAAAATTTCCGACCTCCAATCCCTTTATTTCGAAGTTTCTCTTCCAACAAAGACGGTCGGCGGCACCTTGTTTACGTATTGATTTCATGAATTGCATGCAGCTTGGCACCAAATGGAAATCAGTCAAAATAATAAAAACTAGGTTGACGCTAAGTTTTGACACGTGCGTTTAAGAAATGCTCGTGGCGCCTTAACAGCACGGGAAATGTTTTTTTTTTTTTTTTTGTTGTATTTGTGATAAGCATCAGTATAGAAAAAAGTAACTTTAATTTTGGCGACGCTCATGTACCTCGGTTCATCATCGTTTCAAATATCGGCACTAGTCGATACCAGCGGTAGAAAAATCATCAGTCAGACGGGTTTTTTCAGCTTCGTGTTTTCCTACCCGATGCATACTTATTCTTTGCCTTTGCCTTCTTTTGCTGCCGCCGCTGAGCGCCAAAGAAGGGCGGGAAAGCACGGAACAAAAAAAAGAAAAACAGGCAATCGATGTAGAAGTGATACATCTATTTCCGGGGGCCATCAATGCTGCAACGGTAAAATATTCCGAACTGCAATTACACATCATATAATCCATTCGCAGTTACTTTACACTTTTCTGAGGCCTTGCTAAAGTTCTACTTCCAGGATATTCCTCCGCCTCGTGCAAATTAAGCTTAACTGAGGCCGCGGTTACACGGTATGCAGAACTACTTCACCTAAACAAGTTCAGCTATCGAAGAGGTTACATTACCTTCGAACGAGTTCCGATCGCAGTGGTTTCTCGTTCAAAGTGAACGGTTTTCATGAGTAGTTTCGAACGTCTTCTCTTCTATGCTGCGCTCCTATTGGCAGCTTCGAAGTAAACAAGCAGTGTAATAAATGGCGGGAATTCCTGCACTTGTTGAATTAACTTAAGTTTAAGGTTGAATGTACTAATACCCAACCATTATGACATTACAGTAAAAGTGTAGGTTTCATAAGAATTAAAAAGATCAGTAGTGATAAATGTTGGAGGCTATTATAATTAAATATCATACATTTTAAGTTCCATGTTGGTTGAGGTTAGAATTTCCATTGATTTCATTCTGCTTTGGGTGTGTAACCGCGAAAACACGTTCTGTTTTTAAACTTGTTCAGACATGGCTACCGAATGTATTTAGCTGAATGTGTATAAGAGCACTCGTGTAACCGCGGTCTTAGTCTAGAAAATTACACGAAAGGACAACGCACCGAATTCGTGCGCACTCACTTGTTCTAATATTTCGCATGAGGACAATTTTTTACAACGCTACCAACACACATGTTTGCTCACTGGTTTTATTTGTATTCATTATAAATTATATATAAAAATAGGTAAAACAACAATCTAACGAAAATTAAAGATACTTTAATGTTAACGAAGGTGTATATAGCTTGTAGTACATGGCATATTTAGGAAATAACTGAACACACCAGACATGAGGTGATTTTTCAAAGGTTCTGTTCGAAAAGTTTGAAGAAACCGCGGCCAGACTATACCTACCAGTAGACGCCGATTGGCGAACGGCGCTCTGAACATATCGCTGGCAAGTGACGCCATCTTGCTAGCTAGTATGGCGGCTGAAGTTGGCGGAACAAGCTGCTGTTCCAACCACAGGCATAAACACGAGGTAGCCCGACCTCGCTGCAGCCTGCGCACGACCAATCTCCTTTCCCCATCATTGAACTGCTTCTCTGCCATTGCGTTTAGCAAAAACGGTGTGGATTGAATTTTAGGTTGGAACACTGTTGGGGAAACAAAGTGATTTGAGATGTTTGTATACTTCCTCTAACCAATTTGGAATGAAGTTCGATTAATTGGTGAAAGTATTTTATTCCTACAAATGTGCTTGTTTTTGAAAATTAAGATATAAACGAACACTTTCATCACTGTTGACCATGAGATTTTGACAGTTGTGTTCCTTTGGGGCAGGTCAGGTGACGAATAAGCGGTCCATGCACCTCGTATTTAGTCTATGTATAGTTAAGTTCTCTGTAACCGTGCGACGCGTAAAAACTAAACTTAATATTTTAAACGAATAATTTTTTATAGCCACGCTGTGCTATTTTGAAAGGCTTCGGTGCGTTTCATTTTAGCACTACATTTATTGTTGTTATTATTATCATTATTATAAGATACATTTTCCTCAATACAGAGGTTTTCCTCCAACATAACAATAAACTCGGAACAATTTTATTGTTTCGTACAGAACTCGACGATATCTTTTCAAAATATTTCTCCAGATATTTCGATCTTGTGTATCTTCCTCTTCTGCACCAAATCTTCTCATTGTTATCTGTACAATTTGGAGCCAGATAGTCATGGGTCGTCCTCTTCTTCTCCTTCCTACAACTTCCTAATTCTGTATAAGTTTTGGTATTCTAGTATCATCCATTCTTCTTACATGGCCATACCATTCCAATATTCTTCGTTCTACAACTTCGTCCCTTTCTTCTTCCACTTCCATTCGCCTTATTATTTCGGTATTCCTTACTTTTTCTTTTCTTGAAATTCTGGCTGATCTTAGCACTCCATTTTTGAAACATAAAAAACTGGTAGCTGCTTCAGTGCGGCAAATCCATCAGAAAACACTTCTGGATGGCCTTGATGCCTGGAATTATGGACTGGACGAGAACATACAAATAGTTTTTCCGAAAACTTGATTGGTATACGCTTCGGAAAGCAGTTAGAATTTAACCAGACAGTACGACTGTCTGGACAATTCTATGGGTACTTTACACCCTGCTTAGACGTTTGTTACTTAGTTGAGACTGCAGTTAATCCCTGTATAAGGGTAAGATTACTACTTACTTGCCAATTTTGTGAGTTCAAAAGCATTTAGAGGTGAATAAATATTTATCAGCGGTTGTTAAAAATTAATAACTACTAGAGCTGAGGTCTATATTAATGCAAAACTGGCAGGTGTATAAATTTCATGCGATGATTCCCCCCCCCCCCCCCACACACATACCTTTATATGCTGACGAGTAGGTACTTAAACTACAGCTGTGTCATAAAGACACTAATATGTCCATAAATGTTTGTTAGATATTCCATTTCAGATTTGTTTGTGAGATTTTGGTACCAATTGATAATCGGACACCGATTTTCAAGTATTTGAATATGTGTTAACTAATCTTTCTTATATTAATCATAAAATATGTATTCCCCCCAACTAATTTTACGAGCTAGAAAAAAATAAATACAGTTCACCGATGCTAACTACAGACAATCTATTGACTTTTCAGTAGTACCTTAGCAGAGTCAATATTTTTTAATAATACCTTACTATTATTTAACATTTATGACTCTGAGATGGTTTTCATTTCTCAAACTGAAGTGTAGTATGTTAACATCAGATTCCTGAAACGTTGTGAAGAGCTCTAAAGGTGGACTCACAACCATCCGTTTCATCCGTCATTCGTCCGTCGGTGCGGCGCTCACGTGATCGTCAACCAATCGCAGGTAATCTTTTTTCTATCCGTCAATACGTCAAATATTTACCAAACTTTAACTTTCGACGGACGGACGGATGGGCCACCGCCTTCTGACGCTATTCCGTAGACGCGAATACGCACTTTGAAATCAAATGCAATGCGGTGGTTCTGTGTATATTATCTTTGGTGGTAAGCTCAGGAATTTAAAATGTAAACAATAATTTAGTATAAATTATTATCGCGTAAAAAAAATTATCCCCCCAAAATGTTTCTCTTTTGAAACTGTATTTCCAACCGAAATATACCTTCACCTAAAGAAAGATCACGATGTTAAGTTGTCAAACTGGAATTCTGCCGTACAGAAGGATTGACGGACGACGGATTGTTGTGAATCGATTTCAACAGACGGACGAAAAAATAGTCCGTTGAAAATTTTTAAGTTATGGTTTGGTAAATTCTATTTCAGTCTGATCTCAACACAGCACAC
This sequence comes from Dryococelus australis, assembly GCA_029891345.1. Classification (NCBI taxonomy): domain Eukaryota; kingdom Metazoa; phylum Arthropoda; class Insecta; order Phasmatodea; family Phasmatidae; genus Dryococelus; species Dryococelus australis. The sequence goes on along the minus strand of CM057004.1, from coordinate 70,883,611 downwards.
CTGAGTACTAGTCTTACAACTATGTATTGCAACCTGCACTTGCAAAGTGCAGAGTCCGTAACAAGCATGCACAGAAACAGCATTTAGGGAAGAGCCTCTGTTGAAAGATCTGTTTAAGGAGAAAATTAGTATGATCTGCAGTGTTCCGAGATTCTCAAAAGGTAAAAAGTAGTGCTCTGCGGATAATATTTAAGAAATATAAACTCAAATAATTTTTTTTTTTGTTACTGAACCGGTACCGAGAGCGCCTTTTCCCACTTGTCTGCATTATTACGTCACCAAATTCTAAGAGTGACGATGGAAGTCTTGCGCTTATATGACTGCGATACTTCATGAAATTTGAAAGAGTTTCACATTAGAGGCTGCGTGACAGTTGATGTGTGTGAGAATTTCACCCTAACTGTTACTGGCTTTGTCTCTCCCCATCATAACTCCCCCTTTTTTCCCCTCCGATTTTGACCCCTAAAAAGGAGAATGAAATGCTCATACCCGTCAACTTTTACGTTGGTAAATTTTATATTGTTAGTTATATCTGACGTCGGCAAAACAACATGAAATCACACACGTGCATTTTTTTTTTAGCCAGTGCATAAAAATCATCTGTGCTTTAACAAATAATTATTCATAAAATAGCCGCAAAAATTGTTTTTGTATCACTACAAGTAAAATATTGCATCTTTACAAGACACTGTTTTATGAAACACATAAAATAGATTTTGTTCCTTCAAGCATGTCCATAATAAATCTAAATTATGCAGTACTTACTTGTTAAAATACAAGTTTAGTTTACACTTTCCATAGTTACATATTGTAGGTATAGACTGTTCACGATAAACTGAGCACTTTCGAAAGACCTGCTAAAGATCTACTTAGGTCTATATATGAACGTTGTGCAGTTTCCCGCCATACGTAAAATTAACATTGCCATCGGTCTGGCCACTTTATCCATGCGTCGGTAAAAAAAAAATTTAAATTAATACAAAAGAAAATATTTTACATATTTACTCCTTCTAGTGCAGTACACGCATTGTAAACATTTAAAGCACTAAAGAGACCATTTCAGTATTCACACATGTTTACATGATATCTTTAATTTAATGTTAAGATATGGAATTACTTTCCTTTCGAAGTTACCAACTTTACTGGGTGCATGAGAGTCAGTGTGCCCGTTAAAATATGTGCAGTTATGAGCAGGGGATTTTTTTTTTTTTTCCACAGTTTGATTTCACTTATTTAACCGTGGACAGCATATATTTGACTAATAACTGATCGCAAAAGATACAAAATGAGAAGTTACAGTATACATTTCAACGAGTGAAAAGACGCTGCCACCAGTAGATGGTTGTGCCTGGTAGTTGGTCAATAGAAAGTCTCTCGACAACTGCTGCTCGGGTAGAAAGTCTCCGACGGCGTCCAACGTTGTTCTCGGCTCCGGTGTCTCCCTCGCGGCTACCAGCCAGCACAGTATACTGTTTTACTGGCCACTTGTACAGAGTAATAACAACATTCGCCTCTAGGCAAAGGGCAGTTTCATCACACTGCGTTCCGCTTGGAGTTTTCTCAAGTCTCCAGCGCACAGCCAAGGTATCTCTGCGCCTCAAGGCCGCCGCCCGCCTGCCTGGGGCTTCCTTTCCTCGTCTGAGCCCCGAGGAGCCCGGGAGCGATAAGGACGAGACTGCCACGTCCATCAAGCGCGCCATCGCCATTGATTGAAAATTCAGTAGTTGGCACAATCCTTAATAATAAATTAATTCTTATTAAGGATTGTGCCAACTACTGAATCCTTAATAATTAATTAATTCCGATATGACTGAAATCGAAGAGCCCTAATCGGTAGGAAGTGGTTTGGAGCCCACTATAATCGATATCCCATCAATTTATAACATTTGTGCCTAACTGCATGCCGTAAAACCTTTAACGCACTCTAAACGATTAGTAGAAAAAATATGTTTTTATTAGTTATTTTAGTAAAAACTATTTGAAAACTACCGATTTCGATTTGCGGGTTAGCACATTAGTAATATTAAAAAAAAACTGAAGAAAATGACACCCCTCACATCTGTACCGCACTATTGTTGCTGTTCGTCTAAAATTCGGGATCTAGCTGATAGACTAAAACACGCGAATTCTTGTTTTGCGCAATAGTTTGTTATCGCATTGCCTCCAACGAGAATGACGAGACCCGAGGTAGACGTGCTGGCTCCCTGGGGAGACGGCTCTTGAATGAGGCTAGCCCCCTCCGTCTACCCAACCAACCCGGTATACCGGGTACCTATTTGCCCTCCACCTCCTGCTGGCACGGAGAGGGGGGTGGGGCGGATGGCCCTCGGAAGTCTTGTTTCGTGGTGCCTGCTGCAAGCAGTTCGGAAGAATGACACTCGGAGCGCCTGCGTACGGCCGCATGGAAACTTGGTCGACAACCGGCGCAGCGCGAGACCCACATGCACGCAATACACGCTTCATGTTATTCGAGTGCAAAAGCTGCAGCCTTACCCAAACAACAAATGATACATCAATCTAAAGTATACAATTGGGGCTAACGTAGTATATTAAAATTAATTGATATAATGCTTTAAATTGTACCAGAGTACAACTTGAATCTAAACAAGTTTTTCGGCTAAAAATTTTACTAGACAAAGTTTTTTTTTTTTTTTTTTTTTTTTTTTAAACAGCTGTACATTGCGTAATGAAATTCTTACGTCGCATTATCTGATATACTGCGAAGTTATTTTAATTTTCTATAAATTTATGGTCAATTAAAACGTTAAAAAATGACAATTTGTGATTTACATTTGTATTTTACATTTAGTAAACACGTATTCAACCCTCAGGACTTGTGCAATATTCAAATTTGCGATTTTACGTAACCACTGGAACAGCCTTAAGGGTCCTGTGTACCTGCGCGTTCAAGGTCAAGCGAGGAAGCGATACGGGCGACACTAACACGCACACCTAACACCTCATCGCTCCTACGCGCAAGGCGTGCAGTGTTTCCGTCCTATCGCGTTTCTGTTTAAACTAGAACTGTGGGGTTTTATATAAAGCTTAAAGAAACTTCATAGGCAAGCTTTAAAAATACGATATTTGACCACTTCCGCGATTTTTTTTATCCATTACACATAATATGATAAAAGTATAAATATAGCAATATAGACAATAGTTTTTTTTTTTTTTTTAATCCTTTCTGGCAAAACTTCGTATTTCCAGAACATTTATTTACGGAGACACGCGTTTAGGCACAAATAACGATTTCACAGAAAACGTTTCAGTACATAGGACCCTTGACAGTGAGGTCTTGAGAGCCGATGAGGGTTAAACGATGTGAGAGTGGAGCGGCGCCGGAATGAAGGGACGGGGGAAACTGGAGGTCCCCGAGAAAACCCACCAACCAACGGCATCATCCGGCACGACTTCCACTTGCAAAAATCTGGGAGTAGCCCCGCCGGGGATTGAACCCGGTTCGCCTTGGTGGCAGGTGAGCAGGCTACCCGCTCAGCCACCGCGGGCACCTACAGTGTTTAGACAAGTGAATTAAAGAAACGACGTCACTAAGCGCAAGAATCTGAACTGGCTTGCAGTGTTCTAGACGCACTGCGCGTAGCTACGGGACATTCAGCGGTGGTGACCCTAAGAGTAGTATTTGGCGTGTATATGCTGAGCTACAGCGCTTTGCTAAAGCCGTTCTTAGTCGTTTTGGAGTGCTGTGAAATAGTGTTAAAGGCTGTTCACTATAATGTGAGCACTTCTGAAATTCAACCTTAGAAAAATTGTCACTGCCCCTATTTGCATGTATTTTAACGGGCGCAATGAGTGACATGGCCCTAGTAAAGTTGGTAACGATGGAGGGGAAAGTAGTTCCATATATTAACGTCAAATAAAAATTGTTCGGTAACCATTTGTGATAACTTAAATTATTTCTCTCGCTTTCTGTTTTTTTATATACATCTAAGCGTAAAAATTAGCGGTAACTCCTGAAGTTAATAAAATTATTGTATTTAGCAATGGAATTTGTATGGGGTTAAATGATATAATTCGGATTTGTTCAATATTTACTTTTATAATAATTTCACAGTTTCACTTGACCGACGCATGAATAGAGTGATAAGGCCCATGGCATTGTTAATTTTACATAACGGCTTTCAAAAGTGCTCGTTTTACCGTGAGCAGTATATAAGTACTGACGTGTGTGACATCTTGAAAGAGCCGACAGACCTCATCTAAAATGTGGGTTTTTTTCGCAGAAGAGCACATTGGACGCGCGTTTATAGGCTGTTCTCGGTAAAAGGAGCACTTTTGAAAGCCGTGCTTAGGATCTACTTTTATGCACGTTGTGTATTTTTTCGCCATATGTAAAATTAACATTGCCACTTGCCTTATCACTTTATTAATGCGTCCGTCAAGTGAAACTGTTAAATTATTAGAAACTTAAATATTTTTCAAATTGGCTCATTTTTAAACACCGATGCATTACAGAAACTTAAAGAGAAATAAATAATATAAGATATCACAAATTATTACCTAACATTTTTTTATTCGACGTTACTGGGCGCCTGTCACTCAGTGCGCCCGTTGAAATCTATGCAGGTAGGGGCAGTGACTTTATTCTAAGGGTAATTTCAAAAGTGCTCACTTTATCGTGAACAGCCTTTAATAGTTTCGTGGGGAAACGTGTATGTATTTGAAACACTCATGCCCGGTTGCACCAACATCTTTCCCGATCCGAGGTCAAATGATCCTAGTTCCGAACCAGGATCCAGTTTGATCTTGGTTCCAATGTAAAAGTGTTGCACCAACGAAATTTCTTGATTCTAGATCTGCGATTCGTCGATTTTGGTTCCAAAGTGAGAGATCGATATTAAGAATGAGACAAATTTTGCTATTGGTTCGTAATATATGACGTCATGGAAGTAGGCGTATTTTTCATAATAGATAGAACTATATGTGCGATCGTTCATCTGTTTTAAGTGATTTATTGTTGTACGAATTTTACTGAATAATATTCAAGTGCGTATAAAGCTGTTTTAATTTCCCAAGAAAACAATCGAACGTAGTTCTATTTGTTGGCGTATTTTCAAACTACATTTGTCGACGATGGCCGCTGATCTCGGATCGAGATTCCAAACCGCCAATTTCGGCGGCTCGAAATGAACTTAATCTCGATCTCCAGTCCAGCTCTGAACTCGAATGGTGCAACAGTTTTCTGTGTCGATCTGAGATGCGATCTCAGATCGAGTTTCGAACCACGATGGTGCAACCGGGCCTCAGCAATGTGGTTCCAGCGCCAGCTACGCGGTGGAGCCTTAGTTCCTCTTATGCTGTTCTTGATTGTACATTTTTTTTCTCGAATCCGGTTAACTAATGATCGCTATACCGCGACCAGCTCATGCACGGGGACAAAACTGATGCCCTCGTTCTGAATGCAACTGCTTGCAAGCACGTCCGTGACTGGAGTTGTCCGCCTCACTTTCACCTCATTATGTCCAGTCACCTTCTTTTTAATTATTCTTAGGTCTGTCGGCTCCCTCTTCCCACTCTCCGGTTTTTTTGTGCAAGTTTTGTAATCATTATACTTAAAGGACAGGAACATTTCGCAAACTGATTTAACGACGACCCAGAATTAAAATACACTTAAATTAAAGTTAAAGGCTGTTCACGATAAAATGAAAACTATTGAAATCAACCATAGAAAAAAGTCACTGCCCTTGCCTGCGTATATTTTAACGGGCCCACTGAGCGACACGTGGCCAGTAAAGTTGGTAACGATGGAGGGAAAGTAGTTCCATATCTTAACGTGGAATAAATGGTGTTAGGCAATCATTTATAATGGCTTAAATTATTTCTTTCGCTTTCTGTTTTCTTCTAATGCATCGAAGTGTAAAAACGAGCTGATTTGTGAAATTTTCCTTTGCTAATAATTTTACAGTTTCACTTGACCGACGCGTGAATAATGTGATGGGGGTTATGGTAACGTTAATTTTACATAAAGCGGAAGAATACACAACGTGCATACAAGTATAGGCTGTTCACGGTAAAGTGAGCACTTTTTAAGGGCCTTCCAATAGGCTTTAACCACTAATAAATATATCTTATTGTAGTCTCAGGCATTAAATTTCGAGGGTGGTGAAACGTATACACTGTATTTATTGATTACATTGTAATGTTTATATTTAAAAAAACAGCAGAGCGGTGGAGACTGTATGACAGGAAAAATTTAGAAGGGTCTTAAAAAGTGCTCACTTTACCGAGAACTGCCTATAGATCTTAGGCAGGGCTTTCAAAAGTGCTCATTTTACTGTGAACAGACTTTAGTTGTGCGATTTGCTCACAGCGTATCAGACACGCCATGAACGACTCTGAGCCAATAGCGAACCTGCAAGAAAACGAAAGAGTGAATCCCGTGTAACCTGCCGACTTCCCGTGGTGCAGTCGGTTGGTGCGCCACCGATCTGGTGTGCGGAAGGTTCTGGGTTCGAATCCCTGGTATGGCATGGGTGTTAATTTAAGTTAGGTCATAGGTTAGTTTGTAAGCTGGCCCCTGATAAGCCCTCAGTCATAACACCGGAGGACGTCCATAAGCCCTACCCAATCCAAAACCCGCGATACCTTGTCCAGGATAAGACTAGCTGCTGACTAAAGCGACAGCCAACGAGCGAACATATCTTCTTGATCTCCCTAAAATTTTGCAGCAAAAGAATTTATAGACAGAAATTAATTAATATTACACAATAAAGAAAGGGACATATAGTACATATGATTCAGTCTATGACCAAGAAAATATAGATATTACATTAAACTGAGGTTCGAGTACACAAAGGATTGTGAAGTCTAGCTTGTTGCCGAAAAAATCCACGAAATTTCTGGTTCAATACGCATGTACAATGCAATAATATTACTTATGCCCTCCTATATTTAGGCCTCCGTGTTTGCGCGATTTCGCTTTTTCCTTTTCTCCATGTTCTTGCCCGTGTTCTCAGTCAGTTCGCAATTATGTATAGGCTGTTCATGGCAAAGCGAGCACTTTTGAGGCCATAGCTACTTTTTACATGTCAGCCATTTTTATATTTCGGCCACTTATTCAAATAAATATTGCCATGCAAGTATTACACACAGTGTACATATTTCACCGGACTCGAAAGTTAATATCTACGGCTACAATAAACTATATTTATGGATTATTATTCGAAATGAGAGGGCTCCAAGAAGTGCTCACTTTACCGTGAATGGCCTATTAGTAGGCTACATACACAGGCGAACTGCCGTGCCTGTGGCGTGCGCGAACTCATTCTATGGCAATGCTCTTGTCTCTGATTGGCTATAACTGCTTGATGCGAAAGTGATCCTGATTGGCTGCGCTGCCGATTGGCGATTGTGTTACAAGGCACCTGTTTGGTGAACGGCATTCCCAACGTGTGGCAGGCCACTGACGCCATTTTGCCTGGCGCGTGACTGAAGATGAAGAATGCCGATCTCGCTGGCTGCGCACAACCATTCTCCGTGTCTCAACACTGAACTGCTTTTCTGCAAATACGACTAGCAAAAACGGCATGGATTGGATTTGAGATTGGAAAACTGATAAGTGAAGAAGTGCTTTGAGACGTTTGTATATTTCCTCAATCAATTTGTATTGCAGTTTGATTAAATTCAAATTGGTGAAAGTATTTAATTCATATAAAAGTGCTTGTCTTTTGAAAATTGAGATATAAACAAATACGTTCATCTCTGTTGGCCATGTGACTTTGACAGTTGTGTTCCTTTGGGATAGGCCACCGTTGGGTACATGCGCAGAGGACAAATAATCTGTCTACGTCATATGTGCGGCTGGAGTTTGCGATATAAGCCGCTGTTTCAGCTCTTTTGTTTGTTTGATAAGGTTTAATCATAAACAATGAACAATGGAGAATGAAATACAATAACAACAAGAACGGTAGCAAGAAATCTACATGTCGACGAGATCCACCCTTCTGCAGAACAGGATAACAAAGGAGCAATGCCGGTAAAGGAAGGGTAGTAAAACAGGAAAGTGATTACAGAGGTGAAAAACTAATCAAAACTCCACAAGGGAAAACAAAACGAACGGGAAACAAGTGGAACAATCATAGAAATAAGAGGTTTCAACTCTGTATTCTCTAGTGTTCTGTGCCGACGCGTTGGTTGACGCACCCTGCAGGCGAAAGCCTCTGCGATGTAAATAATGCGCTGTAAGACTTTCAAGACACGCTCTGCTGGCTCTGTTGCAACACTGATGAGAAGATTATGGAGGGAGGAGCGGTTTAAATTCTCGGAACAAAAAGCCACCGCCTCCTTTCCGCTGTAAAAAGCGAACGTCACCATTACCAATGCTCAACACGTCTGCAGATAAAGAGGTGTCGCCTATAGGCAACAGTATCCTAAACAGTGGTGCCAATTTTAATCACACGAGTGCCAACAGATTTATAATCAGAATGCCTGGGTGCACTTAACTACAGCAGAACTCCAAATGAAAAGGAATAACCAGCCTGCGTCCCTTACGCTCCGCTGCCAACTCTCATTAACGAAACATGATGGAAATGACGGGAATTACCATTGTCTATCCGTGCTGTGATTTTGCATTGTTTCCATGCATACAAATACGAAGTCTGAACACATAAACATCACGTTTGTGATTAACTGCAGACTTTTATAACTATCCACAATATTAACAATCAACTGATTGTTCTCTCAGATTTCTAACTTCGGATATAGATGGAGGTGATATTAACTAAATTACAGGACAGAATGGTAACGCAACAGCGATACTGAAGCAGTCTATAAAGTAACCGGGGGGGGTGGGGGGGGGATACGCTTATATGAAAACCGACGATGTCTCTTTTCCGACCAAGAGCACATAGGAATTTTATCAAGGAGTTTCCAAATCAAGGATTTTTCGGGTACTTCTAGAAATAATGTTTCTTCATAAAAAAAAAAAAAAAACCTTGAGTGGGGAGTGGACCCAGGGCGAGGTAACACTCTCCCAGCGACGGGCTTTCCAGCTGGGACCCGTAGGTGCCCGTCATCCCCGGACATGACATGAAATGAGACCCTAGGATGGCGCGGCACTCGAATGCAAGGGTGGGGGAAACGGGAGTACCCCGAGAAAACCCGCAAGCGAGCGGCATCGTCCAGCACGATTTCCACATGCGTTTCTTCATTATTGTGCTCGTTTGTACTGAAGATTATTTTATTTCTGTGCCACTTGAGAATTTATTCTCATTGGTTTGATCTGAACTTCCTTAACGAATTTTACAAAAATAAAAAATAAAAAAATAAATAATTGTAATAGGCCTGCACGTTGTTTTACGATTTTGCAGCACTGATGCGCGCAAATCCAAGAACACACGGAAATGAATGTACCTACTATTTTATTGTTCAGCTGTAACGAGTATAGAGCCGTCGACAATACTTTCTCCGCCGCCACACACCCGATGCCAATGTTCGCGCGTGCTGCCAGCTGGGAGACCGTTGCGTCGTCGCCTGTGGACAATGGACGTCACTTACATAACAAGACCTGGCTGAGTCAACCAGGTTAGAGCTGACTCTCGGGAAGTTCTCTCGTAGAAGTCAGGAAGGCCACATCCTGAAACATGATCTTCTTTCACGGTTTCCTCACACTTTTTGGATCAAACCTTTGAAAAATCACACCATGTATGATTCGTGTGGTTGTTTCCTAAATATGCCATGTATCACAAGCGTTTTAAACTTTTGTTAACATAAAACGACCGTATTTTTGGTTAAATTGGGTAGTTATTTATACTTTACTTAGAAACGGTGATACTTTATTTATACTTTGTATGAATAAAGACAGTGAGAAAATAGGTGTGTTGGTAATGCCTTAGTAAGAAGTCTCCAGTCATAATGTCCAACATATGAAATGTTGCACAGAAAGTGATTTCAATGAGTTACGCTGTGCTCAGAAGAAATCCGCGTCGCATAACTGAAATTCTTCGCATGTGGGAAACATCTTTTGCTGTCGAGACTATACGCTGCTGCCAATAAATTCAACCACTAACAAGTTTTAATTGGTCCCGTCAGTTGATTCTGCGTCGTGCTCATACGTATACAGCTACAAGAGAAAAAAACTTGTTCGTTGTAGCTGAGCGGCTCGTAAGAGAAGCCCACGGCGACACATTTTCTGTGAAATCGTTGTTTGCGCGTATTCGCGTATCTCAGTAAATACATGTTCTGGAAATACGACTTTTTGCTAGAAAAAAAAAACATGCCTCAATTTTTTTACTGTTGTGATATTAAGTGTATTCATGGAGATAAAAAACCGTGAAAATGGCCAAATATCGCCTTTTTTAAGCGTGCCTATGCAGTTTCCTTGAATGACAAGAGAAAAGTACAAATATATGGGCGTAGTCTAATCTGCGGTCTTTCATCGCGTGCAGTGAGTTTTTTACACGGTAAGTAATATAATAGCCCCCCATGTTTGAGTGTTTTATATAACATTGGCTAGTTCTGGGCTGAGGTTCCATTTTAAATTTATACTAACAAACGCAACTTCCAACTTTGCTTATCTTCTACATGTATTTAACGCTTTATAATATCGAACATTAGTTATAAAAACGGAAACGAAATGATTGTAATAATAATTGAACCGAACATAATATAGAGAGCATATTGCTACGTTTTCCCGAAAACTTTCATCCGCTTTCCAGGGAAAAATGTAGGGCTGGAGGACGCAAACAGAACGCTGCTTATCCTGCCGAAGGAACGCTGCAGGGTAACTCGTCGCTTGCGAGTTCGATTCATCGCTAGTCGCTCCGTTTGTGGAAATAAATACTAGGTAGCAGCACTATTCGTGTACAGTACGAGAGTCACGAAAACTCTGTAGGGCCTATCTCAAATCGGAAACGGAAACTCAGAATTAAATGTGTTTAAATTTAAAATCAAGGCGAAAACTATAAAAGGTCAAATATTTCCAATATGTATAGGGTAAGCATTGCTTACCTCGCGTCTATGGAATAAACGCCACTGATCGCGTGTAATAAAGTTCCACTGTTACAGATCTAATTTGCACAGTACAGCCTCACGAAGGAAACACTGCACGCCTGGCGCGTAGGAGCGATGAGGCACTAGGCGAGCGTGTTAGTGTCGCCCGTATCGCTCCTTCGATTCTTGAGAGCCGACGAGGGTGAATCAAGTAGCAACGCCAAAATGCAAGTACGGAAGACACGGGAGATCCCCGAGAAAACCCGCCGACCAGCGGCGTCATCTAGCACGATACCCGCGTGTGAAAATCCCCACCGGGAATCGAACCCGGTTCGCCTTGGGAGGCTAGCACTCTATCCACTGCGTCACATCGGCCCCCATGTTCGTTGCAACGTTTTATATTTTATATATTTGTCTGTAACTGAAAGGATGAAACTGACTCGTTACTAGGTCGGCACGCAGTAGGCGCTGCCTGGGTTCAATTCCGAGTGGCTGTGGTGCGGAGTGGGTGGTGGGAACCCTCTCCCCTACAAGTGATACAAGTATTCCATTTGTGTTTCAGGAAAATTCTCACGAAGTTGCTTCCTAACTCCCGCCCGTTAGGCTAAGGCAGGATTTACAACGACCCGTCGCGTTCGTCTGTCTTCCATCCATCAATCACGTGACCAACAGCCAATCAAAAGTGGCCATTAATTCTATCCATCCGTCCGTCAAAACCTTGGCAAACTTTAACTTTCGACGGACGAACGGATGAAGTTACAGTCTTCTAAACTTGCATGTTTTGTAACTCGTTCATTCCGAGTTCTTTACAAGACTGTGTAGTGTGTGCAGTGTTTAGTTTAGGCTGTATTTTGTTTTCATAAGTGTGTTTATGTAACTGTAAACTGAAATTAAGTTACATTTTTCCTAACGATTTATTGATAATTACGTTTGGAAACACGAGCTCTTTTTGTGCAATAGTAAAGATAATAAAATTATGCTTTATATGCTATTAAACATTTTTTTGCATCGATTAATTTCCGTTACGTACGTGTATGGTTGTTTTGGGTACTTAGAAACACCATACCGCAAAATATTTTCACTTTTTATGGAGAATTTTTTCCTATTTGTAAATCCTGCCTTTAGGCCACAGATTCATCACAAGTGCAAAGTTTATACTTTGTGCTTGGCAGCGGACCAAGAAGATCTGGACTCCTCTCTGCAGATGTCATGTTCGAGGTCGCCAGAAGCAATACATCAGTTATCGTTCTGTCTTTCTTTATTTTCTGACTTGCATCTTGCGTCTGCTACATCGGGAACACTTTTCATGACTCGTCCAGTAAGTTCCTACAGCGCCTGGAAAATCTCAGTGACAAGACATTAACACTTGGAAGCTTATGACAGAGAGTAATTCGGGCTACACTAAAAAGCAAAATTCATCCCCCCTCCCACAATTAAAAAAAAATTCGCACATGGGTGTAGGTTAAGGTGACCAGACGTCCCGATTTTTTCGGGACAGTCCCGAATTTTGGGGTCGTATCCCGATTTTTTTTGGATTTGGCCGTTTGTCCCAAATGTTGGGACCTGAAAGTGCTGACTCGTGGTGTGGCCGATTTTGGCACTAATGCACCAACAGAACGAGTGTTTTCATTGATGAACGATTTTTGGTCATCGGACAAAACTCAATAACTATTGACACTTTAAGATCCATTTTGATTACGAAGGTTAACTTCAACAAAACTTGTCCACACTTTTACAAAATGTTGTTGTCTAAGAGAGACATGTTGAAAAAATTCATTCATTTGCAAAATATGACGAGGTCAAATAGTTATTGTAACTCAATTTTTTGATAAAAGTAAAATACCAAAAAATTTCATTGTTTTTTATTTAGTGTCTTTAATCAATAAATCATACGCCTTATGATAAATAATTTGTAAAAAAAACAACAATGGTATTTACTTTTTTTTAACAAATCACCCCATGTAAACAGTCCATCCCCCCCCCCCCCAACACACACACACTCCTTCCACTACTCACCCCTTCCCACTATCGACCATTTATGAGTCAAAACAAGCATCCCGAATTCGGGTCAGAAAAATACGGCCACTTTAATGTAGGTGCATTGTTTCGTAAAAACTTGTCAAGATCTCAAAAATTTACAGCACTTCAGCGCATTAACTTTCGTGGATTAAAATAATAACATTTTTATTACAACTGAAACGTACACTGTAGACCTATGGAAGAATATATGATAAGGATACAATCACTCGATACTCCATTAGTTGAAGGTTAGCCAATACTAAACTTTATTCAGTGGAGTAAGCGTGTCAAATTTGGCGCGTAACGAATAAACGATGTTTGGCGGGAAAGCAGAGATAAACAGGAATCGCGGAGTAAAGTGACATAATTCAAGCTTGCCTTGAATGCCAGTGAGTGAGTGAAGAGATTTTGGCGACTCCTGTTGAATCCTGAGCCAATAAAAAACACGCAAAAAATGCAGGCCTAAGCATAGCTTCCCGCTGTGATAGCTAGCAAGCAGTAAGTAGTTGATTTGTGCGTGATTGTCCACAAGACTGCGGAGTCTTAGGCCGCGGTTACACGAGTACTCTTATACACATTCAGCTAAATACATTCGGTAGCCATGTCTGAACAAGTTTAAAAACAGAACGTGATTTCGCGGTGACACACCCATAGCAGAATGAAATCAATGGAAATTCTAACATCAACAAACATGGAACTTAAAATGTATGATATTTAATTATAATAGCCTCCAACATTTATCACTACTGATCTTTTTAATTCTTATGAAACCTACACTTTTACTGTAATGTCATAATAGGTGGGTATTAGTACATTTAACCTTAAACTTGAGTTAATTCAACAAGTGCAGGAATTCCCGCCATTTATTACACTGCTTGTTTACTTCGAAGCAGCCAATAGGAGCGCAGCAGATACTAGAAGTCGTTCGAAACTATTCATGAAAACCGTTCACTTTGAACGAGAAACAACTGTGATCGGAACTAGTTCGAAGGTAATGTAACCTCTTCGATAGCTGAACTTGTTTGAAGTGATGTAGTTCTGCATCTCGTGTAACCGCGGCCTTAGTCTACAAGTCACCGAGCTCGCGAATTCTCCTGGTCTCTAAACGATAACACTCGATCGACCCGCGAGAGATCGATCCTCCCAGCATACGGAGTTTTTCCCTGCCTTCTCATTTTCCCGTTTCTTGTTTATAAACAGTGCTGCTTTCACGAGAGTCCCCCCCCCCCCCTCAACCCTTCTTTCTGCTGGAAGCACGTGGCGGGCACCCGTGCGGGCAGGCCCGGCCGGCGCTCTTGCTCGCGTAGCCACGCACGTGTCTTTCAGGCTAAACAAATCGCACGTCCGGCTCCTTGTCACATGCGTGGCCCTCGCGTACTCGCGTGGACGGACCGCGTACGTGACAACGGGGGTGGAGAACTGCTGCTTATCGTCTGCTCTTTAGCGGGGGGGAAAAAAAGTTATCGTTATAGTCGTTCTTTGGGAACAAGAGGCCATTTGTCAAAACCGAGCTATACGCCGTCCACCCCCTCCCCCACCAACTTTTAACAGTTTTTCCGCTTGCCAACCACACAATGTACCGGATTTTTATTTCTATATCGACGGTTGACAATCTGCGTCTTTGACTTACTTCGTTACCTTACATAATAGCATTATAATTCGGCAAAACAAGCTGCTGCGTAAAACGGAAGTATAGTATATGATTTATGATGCATTATCATACCTTAACGGGGCTGTAGGAGCGTAGCAAGTTATCGGTAAAGACTGTTCACTATAAAGTGAGCACTTTTGAAATCAACCTTAGAAAAAAGTCACTGTCCATGTCTGCATATAATTCAACAGGCGCACTGAGTGACATGCGCCCGGTAAAGTTGGTAACGATAAATGGAAAGTAGTTCCATATCTTAACGTCGAATAAAAAGTGATAATTAAAAAAAGAAAATTCGCTTTCTGTTTTTGTTAATGCATAAGTGTGTAAAAATGAGCAGATTTATAAATTGCTTACTTTTCTAATCATTTCATAGTTTAACTTGACCGACACATGAATAAAGTGATGAGGCCCATGGCAATGTTAATTTTATATAAGGCGGAAGAATACACAACGTGCATACAACTAGATACTGAAGTATTAATTTATATTATGTTATACAGATTTAACGAGCCACATTCTAAGTATAATTGAAGAGTCCCCACCTTGTTCACGATTCCGGAGGCTGATTAAGATGGTGGAAGTCGACGTCCGGACATACCCATCTTTAGTGGTCTTCGTTCCACTGGCCCGACGACAAAGGACCCCGCCCACGGACTACACTGTTCTATATCGGCTGCGTTGGCCCCATTTATTGGCCGGTGGAGGGAGATTCTGTGGTTTGCGGCTTTATAACTAATTTCAGCAATAGCGGCCCGTGTCCTGGATAAATACGTGATTAGGCAGGCCGCTCAGCTAAGGCCTGATCACTACTCGTAACCTCAGTGGACGCTAGTGTGTTCTATCACGCCTCGAAGAATTCTACTCCTATCAAAACGACGGGACCCGTTCTAGCACAGTGGCTCATTTACAGTTCATTTCTGCCGCCGCGCCGTTGGAACTTGAACCCTTAGAGACCCAATTTAATTTACTGTGTCAGGTGTTGCAAACAAAAAAAACTATGATGCGTACTGTACTTACATCGAAACGACACTTGTTTCTTTGTCACAGCCAATGGGCTGTATTCTATAGGTTCGGCTACACTAATATGTACCAATTATGGCGTAGATCAGTGAGACGGTTTACGAATTATCTGCCCACAATTAAGATCACTGTATATTGAGTTTCGCAGTGTGCAGTACAGACCAAAAATTACGTACACGTGCTTAATGTGTACGGTTGTGTACAATGAGTCTGAATGGGGTACAGAGAAGCGCATTTGTAAATACAGCAAGTCGTACCTCCTTTCCAGGTGCCTGTTTGACCAGTTCCATCATAATTTACTTAGAACTACCATCGCAGGTGAATGAATTTCCCATATTGTGAATAATTGAAAATCTTACACTACATTTTAGTAAGTATCTACTAAAATATTTCTATAGCGTATTATTCGTGGGTAAACGGTGTTGCCCTTCCTCCGAGTCGAGAGAGAGAGAGAGATAAAGAAAGAGAGAGATAATGATGCAAGCAGAGAGACACAACGAGTCATGTGGTAACAAGGGAAAACTATGTTTGTAAATATACGGCAGCCTTTTTTTTTTCCAGCGACATTTGTTACCCGCAAAATAAATCTGACGGAAAGGGCTACGTTTATTTTGTCACGCATTACAGACATGCTTGCTTTCATCTACGAAAAATGTCGGCGGAGCGTAGAAATGGGGACAGGGGGTGACAAAAAAAGACTAACTGCGTGTTCTTGTTTCATCACCGGAGTGCTACAGCGAAGCAGAAACAGTTTCACAAGCGAATTCCGAGGCTGTCTAAAATAACAAGAATATCTTTTGGTGACTTGAAGGGAGGGGGAGGAGGGGGTGATACTGATTTTCTGAGAACGTAGATTGGGGGACAGACAAGGAATAGTCGCGTGAATCAAAGTTTTATATTCATAAACAAAATGTTAGCTCAACTGGCCGTGGAACATTCACAAAGTTTTTATATTTCTGCCAGAAGCTATTAAGCTAAAGAAATAACAGTTTTTGTCAACTTTCTTAGTTGTCGGGTATACATCTTTCTGCTAAAGTTCCACTTCGAGGACATGCCTCCACCCCATGCAAAGGAAAATTAACTGAATTTAGAAAATTACACTAAGGGACTTACGCACTCATTTAAGTATTGCATGAGAACTATTTCTTATACTAGGTATTACCAAAGTACTTATTTTCTCATGTTTTTATTCATATAAATTTTAAATTAAATATTATAATTTGTAGATAACATAATAGTATAATTTCAATTTAACAAAAAATAAGATATACTTTTATGTTAACACAAATATAAAGGGTTTACAATACGCGCGCAGACATATAGAGATACGTGCACACATATAGTACAATATAATATAGAGGAAACAATTAAGCATGTCATAGATGGGGAGATTTTTGAAAGGTTTGAATGGAAAAGTGTGAAGAAACCGCGAATAGTCTATAGAAGAGTCCACACAGACGAAATGCAATGGCGGTTCCTTCTATGCGGACGTATCCACTGTCTGCGCGAAGCTCTGGAACGGGCCTCGTGTCTGATTGGTGACTGCATGCTGCAAAATGTTCCCTATTGGCTGCCAGCTGGCGAGTGGGTTGGGTTGCCGGACGCTCACTGGCGAGCGACCGTCCAACATTTTGCTGGTGTGTGCGGCTGTTGACTGCTTTGGGAATGAAACGCATCTGCTATACCCATTGAACCCGCGGATTGCTGTCGTGTGTCCCCGACGTGGAATAAGTAGAGATCTACAAAACTCACGTTATTATTCAGCGACAGGCAGCACCGCAAGTTGCATTGCATTTGACAGACTTGTGCCATAGGCCGGAAGTATGTCCGGGACGCCTCGTGGGAACCTTGAGCCAATGATGTAACTTGAGCGGTGGACTGGACAATCTTCTTTAACGAAGTCTAACAGGTAGGTGACGCCACTTAGCGGCCAATAAAACCTCTAACTGTGCTCACTTATGTACAAGGCAGTGGAGTTTATCCTGTCACCAAAAGATAACGCAAATTTTGCAGGTCTCTAGGGATAAGGGGCGCGGTGCTTAGTGAAGTTGAACAAATATCGATATCTAGAAATGACGATATTATATCATTCTATATAAATTGTCGAAATATTTCAACGATATTTGATCTAAATCAGTATGTTTTTTCAAGCATAGGAAGTAAATATTTTTTTAATGCTCTTTTAATAAGCTCTGTTGTGAATGCAAAAATTCAATTGAAAATTACTCTGTTTACTTTGGCAACATACACCAAAAACAGGCGCCACATCTTTCTGCAATGCACCGTGTTCTCAATATGTAATATTCCAAGCAATTTTTAGAAAATTTTCAAGTCCTTTATTACATAAAATATCTGATTCCGATGTACCGAAAATCGATATTTTTTTTTGCAATATATCGTTTCGAAATCGATACTCAAATGAATAACCGATATAAATAATATCGGTATATTTTTCCGAGATCACCATCACCATCCCCAGCTGGTGCGCCCACAAATCAGAGAGCAACCGTCGGTAGGCGACTGAAATAGCGAGCAGTGACGAATTGCATCACACTCGTTCCGCCCGTTTCGCGAGGGACGGGACGAATTCGCCAGGCAATGCAAGTCGGGCGTGGCATTCGAGTTTCATGGTAGCAACACGAGACCAAGTGACGTGAATTCATTGAAGCGTGCGATTCTGATCGAATAATGCTTCCCTGTAAAAGCGTATGCGGGTAGAACTTTAAAATCACACGGGCTGACAGATAAACATAACTCAGTTTCATTTTGTTTAAAATAAGAAGCGGAACAATACAAATGCCCATTAACACTCTCTGATGAATCATATAGAGCACAATTTTCTAGCAAATTCTTCACAATATTGTTTTATAGTTATACTAGAAAAGTGACATTTCTATGTTGTCTTTCTCAAACATCAGCATTTTCTAATGTGACTGGCGTACTTCTAGTTTTTTATGTCGCAATGAAAAGACTCAATAATTCCTGTGTGTATTTTCTACTCAGTTTCAAATACATATCTAACGTATTTAATGCATCTAACAACGGGGAAAAATGCCCTCATAAAATACATCTATTTCACTTTACTCTTAAAAGCCCACATGGCTAAAATTTGTATTTTCACAATACCTTGGCATTTTTGACATTTTAAGATCTTCTCTCAATACTAGCAAATTTACATGACTAAAATTTAGTGTTTTCTCCCTCATTCTTAATTTGTACTCATTTTTAAACGTGTCTCAAAAACTGTTGTAGATACAAACATTACTTTAAGTCTAAAAGACTCTAGTATTTACAAAACCTAAAATTCGGCTGTCATAAAACAATAAATGGAAAGTATTTTTAATCAGTCGTTCATCTTACAGGAAATCTCTATCTTGAGTCTCTGAGAAAACTACAAGTTCCTAACTACTCTGACGTAAAATACGCCATCCTGCATGATGGCCAGAAGGGCCACAATTACAATTAGCTTACATAGGTTTAGGTACTTAACTGATGTGTGTTGAACGTCCAGGAGAGCCGATCTCTGACGATACGACGCTTATATAGCGAAATTCTGAACAACTGAACCCCCTCTCAGGAGGGAGTATTCAAGAGTTTGGTCAATCAACGGCCATGGAACTCTCCATAATATTCTATCAAGTTCAAAAATAGGGTACAGTAGAACCGCCACTTCCGGCGCCACAGTTCCTGCCACGTGGACTGTATTGTGAAATTCACGAGCCATGCGACGAGAGAATATAAATGCTCATTGCAGAAAAAAAAAAAAAGAGTATCGAGGCAATCTATAGACAGCTAACAGCCATATTTACCATTGTTATGTAGCTAATTGTGAATAGTTTTTTTATATGACTGTGTGGTTGTATGCTTTTAATTTAATAATGATATTAATCTGCATAAAAGTAGAAGTAAGCTGTCGGCCGACCAAACCTTTTATATAATTTTTTTTGTATACTGTACTCTTGTATTGGTATGACACGTTTAAAGGATGTAAATATGAATAATTTATTCAATAGATGACTTGTTGATAATGAATACAAAATGGCCAATAATAATATGCTTGTGTTGGCGCAGATCTCAGGAGAGAAAGTATGTTAGTGTCTAGGTTAATGAGTGTCAACTTTCTCACAGAGCGACCCAGTTTGAGACCTGTGTTAGCAAAGCTCAATTGCACAGAAGGAACTGGTGTTCCCGATGTAATTATCAACATTTTTAATGTTATTACATTTCACAACTACACAAACAAAAATATGAAAACAAAAACGAGAAAAAAACCACTGCACACATGCACAGCCTTCTAATGAAGTCGGAATGAACTGGTAACAAAAAAAAAAAGAAGAGTTTAGAAGGCTGTAATTCGATCCATGCGTCCATCAAAAGTGAAAGATCGCCAAGGTTTTTATGAACGGACTGATGGAATTAATGGACACCTCTGATTGGCAGTTGGTCACGTGATTGACGGATAGCATCTGGCAACTTACTCGCCAGAGGAACTTTTCGCTGCATGCTGTAGCCAATCAGACACAAGTCCCGTTTCCAGAGACTTACGTACCCTATCGGAGAATGGGTACGCCCACACAAAGCAACCGCAACGCCATTTTGTCACTGCGTATGTGTTTATTCTGTGGCCTGGCCATTTTGTTGGGATGTGCGACCGGAGTCCGCGTGAACACACAACAGCTTGACTTCTGTAGATCCAGTTATTCGGCGCGCTTTGTCAAGCTGTGTGCACAGCGGTCCGTAACCAAGTGCAAACATTTTTTTTCTGTGTAGTTTTTCTCGGTCGCGTGTCGGCTTACAAAGCAGCGAGTCGCCTCGCGGCAAGGAGGGATGGGGATGTCAACGACCCGAGCGCCCGCAGGTGATCCTCATAACTCCAGCGGCGAAACATTTCCACGTGTGCTTTACGACTCCACGAAGAGTACAGCACCGGCTGCGAGTTGCCGCCACACCTCGGCGCGCAGGCGTCAACTGATGCAGTAGTCAGCGCGCCTAACTGTAGACGCAGTATCTGCACCGGACTCGCAAACACTGAACGTGAAGGCGGCTTGCTATAGGCTTTAACCAGTTTTGGTAGCCCTGATAAGGCCTGCTTTCCTTCTCATTTTGTATCCATCCGCAGTACGTTAACATCAACATTTCCAAGAGCCCAGTCACTTTATTCAAGTGCCATTCAAGTGAAACCGTTGGACCTGTTTGAAATGTGTTTCTAATATCTTATGAAAATTCTGCTCTAACGTGTATTAAACAAGAAACAACGACTTCCACAAGCCATAAATTTAAACATTACGCCTACATTCGCAGTACAGCGTTTAATCTTAGAACTATTTTTAGTGGGTAGTGTATAGCTTTTACAAATTATGGGCAGTGAATTTTTCAAAACTTGATTTCAGAAATCTTTACTTTACCTTGAATATGTTTCACCAAAGAAGGAATAATGCCTTTGCGAAAATTCATGACGGAATTTACGATAGTTTTTTGTTTTTTGCTCGCCATAAAGTAGCTCTGCAATCGCTTCCGCGTGCCAGTCGGGTAAAGGTAGGTTTACAACTGAAGACTTATGACATACGAACTATGCAGTAACAACTGATCGTGCAGATAGAACTAGGTCTTCAGTGGACGTACCCGTCCTCCGATTGGGCGCGGGAGGCTCTGGGAAGGGATATGTTTGTCTAATTGGCGAACAGCGTCCGAGCATGACGCTGGACAGTGACGTAATTTCTTCTGGCGTGCGTGGCTGGTACTCAAGCACGGTATGATACCAGGCTGTGCCATTGAGATTCTGGCGGGCGTGGATGGAGATCACACACGGTATGATGACCCGCTGCGCCATTGAGGTTCAGCAGTGATGTAGACTCAAATACTGGCTTGATCCTGGTTCAGCACATTTCGTACTGTTTTAACATTGTGTTCGGCGTGCCGAACTAAGGTCGATTTGAAACTCGCCTTGAACCGTGCATTTTGGTGGTTCAGGATGATGATCTCTGATCAAGTAAATACGAGTACTTTGTTTAAACATGTTAAAGTTATACTGAAAAGTAAATTTGTTTTAAATATGGCATAAACATTCACGTATGCAGTATTTAAGCTCTTTTTGGCACATACAATCTGTTTTAAGTGTTTATAAAGTGAACAGAGAATAATAAGATTCTGTGCTGAATATAGGCTATGTGAAGATGAAATAAACATTATCGATTCATTTTTTTGTAATGGTGTAAAATATTCACGTTGGTAAATAAAATCAATTTGCAGGTTTATGAAGTGAACCGAGAAGTTTGACATGCTGTGATAAATTTTGGTTATGTGCAAGCATCTTAGGTTAATAAACCTACCGTTTCTTTGCGTTTATTCTATAGACTTGTGTCATATTATCGCAATACTCATTTTTCTGGATGGGAGTCCGATAATGACGATAATGCATTGAACTGTTGGGCAAGACTTTCCTACGCCTTGGTGGTGCAATGTTTACAGCTGTGATCCTTGGATCATTTTTGAACTAGGATTGGCTGATTCCTGATCGGAGGTCATAGTGGTGCAACCAGGCGTAAGTGGCTGTTTCACCTCTGTATTACCAAGTATTCTGTAATCGTACAGCCCAGTTCGTGACAGAAACATAGATGGGGAGAGGGGAAATGCAATTAATACAAGTTGACTCTAACTGGAACATGTGCTCAAGGCCAATGTTCAGTGAGTATAGGCCAGTGCAGTAGTTGCAAAAGTTTTGTCTGCGCGGAAATGGAATTTAGAAATATTTAATCCATAATACTGGTTTTGGTTTTAAATTTTTCCCCTCGAAAGTGCAGCGCGAGTTTAGAAATAGCTCAGGTAAAGGAATTTAATATGATTTTTTTACTGTTACACTTTCCATCTAAAACTATAAATCAACATGGAGTGAAAAACATCGTATTTATTATTTTTATACAAAATACAGCGTTGCCTTCGCTCTCCCCGAGGTCTAAATGCTAACATGATTATTTATAAAACTTGGTTTGACAAAACTCGAAACATACACCACAAAACAAGGTTCGGGGGAGGGGGGATATTTTTAATAGAAGCTGATAATTCCAAGGAATAAACACTTGTCCCACGTTTCTTTAAGTTTAATTGCAGTGTAAATATCACGTTGACCTGTGTACGTCATAGCTTTTTAATAACCATTGTTAAACGAGTTTACATAAGCGCTCAGGTATGACGCATTCTCGTCGAGTGCACCAAAGTGACGTCACGACACTGTACAAAGGCAGAGGATGAGCGCACAGTGCCATACGTTTATATTCACATCACGATAGCAACGAGACGATGGATCAGAATTCTAAGCATTTATCACGACCTATGTTTGGGCGGGGCAATGTGTTTGTAAATTCTACACCACTGCTGATGTAACACTGAAACTAAACTCCCAGCCATTTTCCTGACAGCGCAGCCTAATCGTAGACTTCTGAACTGCAGCACAACGAGAACTTTCTAGTAGAGAATGCAGCTGCTAACATCCAACGCTAATGCATTCAGTTTCATTAAGAGCTTGTGAAACATTAATAAGACCTGAAAGGGAGTATTTTTAATTGCTAATGTACACTTTGTTGTATTGCAGCGACAAAATATAACTTTAAATGCACAGAATAATAAAATAATTTTTTATTCCGTAAACTCCGTAAGCAGTTCTTGGTTTACATCTTTTACCCAATGTTTATCGTTTTATCGAACGTCAGTGTATCAAAATGAGAAACTGTAATCCTTGCTATTTTATAAGGAAAAAAAAAAGTGAATTCATCAAATGCGCCATGCTGAAGTCACGTGAAGAGAGCTTTACCTGCACAGTTTCTAAGAATAGTTTTGCATCATCACTATAATCACCATCATTTTACACCAGGAGACGTCTAGAATCTATCACCATCGCTCTAAAGTTGTTGGGACGTATTTGACATCGATTTAATTTTCTTTTGTAACGGAAACTAAGATTTCGTTAAATAATTTCTGGTTATGATGCCCATTATTACTACTATTATTAATATTAGCAGCAGTAGCAAACATTTAGGCCGATGAACATTTGCCGTTACAAATGAAAATGTCGACGATTTGGGCAAGCGACAGTACGTTTGACTCGCATTAAAGAGGCCGAGGATTCAATCCAAAACGAACTGCTGACTCAAGTGGTTCTCCATTCTCAACGCAAATGGCGGTTCTGATATTCAGGGAATATTGCGTGTTTTCCCAAGTTCTGCGATCGGTAGATTAGCTCTAGATTAGCGGAACTGTGTGCGGAAGGGCTAATGTTTGTTATTAAACATTCCTAAACTTAAAATTTAAAATACGGGACATATGATGGATCCAATAATAACAATATTTGTTCCCGTGTACGCACGTAGACGTGCTGCGACACGTAGCTGGTAAGTGACGTCATCTTGTTGGCATGCGCGGCTGTAGTGCGCAGTATAAGCGACCGTCTTCGCCTCTGTATCGTCGTCACGCTCTGTGGCACGGGACCTAGCAGCTGTCAACGAACGACTCGGTACTCCCACATCAAAGAACCCGCCACACCGCACCGTTCCACTTCTATGTAAGTATCTATTCTGTGCTCATACTACACACTACCGGGATCGAACTCAATGGTCGCTCGGATAACAATCATACACCCTTACCACTTGACTGAACACTACTGGGCAACCTTATGGTCACAAATGAAGTGGAGCGCAGAGATTTGGGCGGCCCTTAACGACGAGGTCTTGAGAGCTGACGCGGGTGAAATGAGGTGGGGAATGGGGAATGCAAGGGTAGGGGAAACTGGAGATCCCCGAGAGAACCTGCTGACCAGCGACATCGTCCGGCACGATTCCCACGTGCAGAAATTCGGGAGCGACCACGCCTGGAGCCGACCTCCCGTGGCGCAGTCGGTCGTGGGCCACCGATCTGGGCCGCGAAAGGCGCTAGGTTCGAATACCGTTTAAGGCATGGATGTTTATATAAGTTAGGTTATAAGTTAGTCTGTAAGCCGTCCCCTGCTAAGCATTCCAGCATAAAATCAGGGGACGTTAAAAGGCCCTTTACAATGCAGTACAAAAACCACTCCTGGAATCAAACCCGGTTCGCCTCGGTACAAGGCGAGTAGTCTAGCCGCCACCCTACTGCGCCCCTCACAAGTTATGGTTGGCCTGTGCGTGGACTGATCCTGTAGAGCTCCAACCACGAGAGCAAAACATGATTGGTAACGGTTTCAAGCAGCTCCGTAACTAGGGAAGTGGTCCAGCGATACTGGATAGGATCTAGAACATGTTTTCTTCTTTAATTCATTTCCTTAGTCTATCTACTTTAATCGACGTCCGACTAGTGGTCAGCATTCTAAACATATGGAATGGTTAAAAATTGCTCTAAATCACCGACGAAGGTGCATAAGTGCAAGCGGCAGCTCGCCGCTTGTTAGAAGGGGTTCCTAACAGAAATGTTACAAACACCTTTCAATGTATGTCACGTCCGGCAGTGTGAACGGATCGCGAAAGCGATGTAAAATAACATAAACAAACTTCCACGTCCCCAGTTTCCTTACAATTCTAGGCGGTGACTACAGAGTTTTAATACGGCAATATGTTCAGAAAAGACGAAACAGTGTTGCTACAGGCTGTTCACGGTAAAGTGAGCACTTTTAAAGGCCCTTATAAATTTTTACTTTCACACAATTTACATCTTCCTGCTGTTTTTTAATATAAACATTGCAATGTGATCAATAAACACAATGTATACATTTCACCATCACCACAATTTAATGCCTTAGGCTGCAGTATGATATATTTATTAGCGGTTAATGCCTGTTAGGGGGGGGTCTTGAAAGGTGCTTACTTTATTGTGAACAGCCTATATATATAGTTTAAAACAGTGTTTTACAGAGGAAGAGGGCTACTTTAAAGGGAATGAGACACTTGCAATGGGACCGGCCCATATGACAACTATAAAGGCCTCTTAACGGTGGCTGCCTATGTTTAAACCATTTCAGTTACAGGGGGCTGGAGTGCGCATGGCAGTTGAGCAGTAATCATCTCTGTGAACCGACACTGAATTGGTCTCTTTCTCTACAGAACTGTCAAAACGTCGTGGCTTACACATACTGACGTTAACACGCGGTCTATTTAAATAAGTGCTCTGACGTGCTATTAAAATACTTTTCACTAAATTGTAGCACGAATACGATGTAATCAAGCTAAGCTTTTTTTCCCATTAAAATCAAACAGCACGTCGTTGTTCAAATAAGTACATTAGACAGTTATTTTCGGTAATTCTTGAACCAACGTAGGGAACTTGAGCACTAGATTCTCGGCTGGGTAAGAAATTATTTAATCTCCGGTCACGCTGTAGAATTTTTCTGTCTGACCGTTTCCAGTAAGTCTGGTCAACTAAAGTTTGAAGGCTGTGACGTCCCCGAAACGTTATTATCGCAGCCATATTTGTCAGGAGAAGTTGGATGGCTCTAGTTTCCATCAAACATTTTGAAAATCGGACGGGTTCTAAAATTTCTTGGATGGTTTGAAGCGCTCAGCCTTCAGATACTCGCATGACAAAAAAGGCCGTTTTCGACTTCACGAAATTTCGAAATGGCAAAAAGTTGATGGAATTGGTTGATGGTTATAAGACAGTTAATTTATATAAAAGCTGTTTGAGCATGAATGCTATTTGAAGTGATTAATTCCCAACGATATTAGGAACTCAGAAACATTAAATTTCATTGCGCAAGAAATATCTCTGATAAATAAAATTTAAATTTTGAAAAGAAGTGAAAGTAAATTTAAAAAAAATTAAAAACATATTTCTGCTGCAGTGGATTTCACAGAAACCCAACAGCAGTTATCTCACTTTGAAAATAATTTTAAAATAAACATTCAGACTAGATCCTCCGAGTAAAAACAATAATATATGACAGCGTGACACATTTTCCAATACATTCAAGATTATTGATCCAATCTGTAGAGGTGGGAAAACTTGATGGTCGTATTTCATCTTCAAAATTTACCGTCAAATATATTTGAAGGCGAAAATCTGACAGTGTGGCAGGGGTTTTTAGAAGTTGAAAATTTTTTTCCCGAGTTCAAGACTAGCTCAATACGGAGTTCAGTTGCAAACCTATGCTAAAACATGATGATCGGTTCTGTGGTTTAAAACTCGTGTTCAGTTTTCGTGATTCCCTAGTTATATGTATTGCTTGTTGAAATTTGGCAGTCACTTTCATCGCTAGTAGCGACGAAGCATCTACGAAGACTGTTTCTGTTCTTTTATAAGCGTTACTCTTTTCGCTTAGTCAGTGCTCACGCATTTTTTTATCCACGTAACAATTTACGTCTGAGAATAAAGTTCCCAAGGCCAAGCAGTAGGAATGACTCGTACTTCTGTTTTTTTTCCCCCTTAGAAGTGGTGAGATCCCCTGCGACGGGTGGGAGGGGAGGGGTCATTTTATTCCGAGGCCGGAACTGTCAAGGTTATGTATGACTCGTGTAACAACCATTCATTTCATATCTTAGGCCACCCATGATGTTATTTCAGACACGAAAATTCCAGTATACCTGCCAAATAACTTATTAAAACATATTTTGTGTATTATTGCACACTTCTTTCCTAAAGTTCGATACGTCAATTTTTTTTTTAAATTTGTATGCATATGTGTTTCTTTAAATTCATGCTTATTCGCACTGAAGTAAGTAAATATTAAATGCAAATCAGTCACGCGACAAAGGCAAATAACTGGCCTATGCTGTTAAAGTCGTGAGACTCAAAGCTAAGGCCATTTGAGTTTATGGGGTAATAATAAGAAAAGTATTATTTACGTCCCTAGCCTATGATAAAATTATTGTTAAATTAATATATATATATATATATATATATATATATATATATATATATATATATATATATATATATATATATATATATATATATATATATATGTGTGTGTGTGTGTGTGTGTGTGTGTGTGTGCGTGCGCGCGCGCGCTCCTTTATTGCGGTCCCTATCACCACTGAGGCGTTAAAATTAATATACGTAAATGTTTGTTAATGCAAGACCTTGTATTGGACTTTCGTAAGGGAACTATACAAATAAGGAAACGCTATATTAAATTAATACACTATCAAAACACAAGCTGGAGATAGTTCCAACGGTTCCTAAAGACGTAGACTCATGTTCAATAAATTGACCAGTCAAAACGAAATTTACGCCGGTAGTTGAGCTATAGTACTGTAGAGTTGGAGAAGATTCCGAGTTTTGTAAACGAACACTGATTTCAATTGGAATATTCCGCGCTAGTTGTGCAGGCAGTGCACTGTTGCAAGGTAAGCCGTGCTCTGTGCCATACAAAATCGTTTGCTGATTTACACATCGGCCACTTGAACGTAATAGTGCATCTGACGTCACAACACGTGTGTAAAGCTTCTTTCACAATAGAAAATTTTAGCATTTGACTTTACATTTTCTTTCCTCTGACGAAACCACCAATACACAATACAATTGTAAAGTCAGAGTTCAGACAATTGAACATTGGTTCTGCAAGCTTCGTAAAAATTTGTATCTTGTTATGAAAATAATTATAATATAATTCAGGAATGCATTTTCCGTACCTTTTAAAATACAAGTTTAAAATTTATATTAAAAGTTTATTTCAAAACAAAAAACTCATTTGTTTACTTTATAAAAATATGTCAATTCGTATATTTCCTCTTCACACCATATTCCTTAGATATTTATTCAATTTAAGACAAGCTTTGTTTACTATACCGAGATTAAAATCGCACTACAATAAAATAAAGCACTTTCCACATAACCTCTGTTAGATTCTCAGCTAAATTGCTGCTTGATTTTGACTTTAAATCTCAACTTTTCGAAATCGTAAAGTTAAGAGTGCTTGACATTACCTTTGACAGTTCCATTGTGTCAAGCTCTATAAGAAATATCATGTCGAAAAGCAAACGTAAAGTCAATTCGTTAAGTCAAATGTTAAAGTTCTCAATTGTGTAAGGGCCTTAATGGGTGCCTCGCCGCTCTCTCATGAGTGGCCGCAATACGTTCAGTTTCTTACAACTCCACTCTGGTTACTGGTTCCTGCTGCGTGCACCGAGTGTGTACAGCACTGAGCAAGCACCGGCTTACCTCGCAACACTTCACCACACGCCACTGGGTGCACATCATAGTAAGTTTGTCAAGAAGATTGCGTGATCGTGTTTGTCCCGGACTCCGTGCAGGTTTGCGTGCCAAGTAAGAGCACGCGAAATAAATATGAACCCTCTTATGCCCGTAGTAAACAACTGTCTACATGTTGCAAAGAAAAGTTATACTTGACAGGCACTGTTCTACACTACGCAGCTCAGTGACCAATCATCTTTCATATTCGTAAACCGTGCCACTGATCTATGTTATGACTGGCTTCACATCACTCGTCACCGAACACAAAGCCTACAATTTATTGGTATAGGCTGTTCACGATAAAGTGAACACTTCTGAGGCCCTAGTTACTTTTTCCTTTCAGCCATTTTTTTTAAATCCTTTAACCACATTTTTAAACAAATATTGCCATGCAAGTAATAAATGCAGTGTGTATATTCCACTGCACCCAGAAGTTAACGTCTAAAGTTAAGATAAAATATATTTATTGACTATTATTCCAAATGAGAGGGCTTTCAAAAGTGCTCACTTTACCGTGAATAGCCTATAGGTAGGCTATAGGAAATGCTTACGCGAAGGCTACATTCCAATGTTCTGTGGCATACGCACAGTCTTACTTTGGTTAATAACGCGAAATTCGCGTTATTATTTGGCACCAGGCTGCACTTCACAGTACTGCATGTACTGGAGCCGGCGTCGTCTTTTTCCATTGGCTGCTGCGTAGATGTCAAGCCACGCCCTTTATAAATGAACCGCGCGTGATTGTAGCACACAAGTGTGAAGCGTTCAATGATTGGCGCAGCTTTACCCAGTGCGTGTCAGATACAGTATGGTACAATGACAGGCGTATTGCAAAGGCACGCGTGTTTAACGTGTCCCCAAATAATAACGTGAATTTTGCATGGCTCTAGTGATTAGCCATGTGTCTTTGTCGGGAGACAGTTCCCACCCTGGCAGGGGTCAATCAGAATTAGGTAACTCCAGCAGTGAGTGCCCGTGATTGGCCGGTAGACACCTGCGATGCGTGACAGTTATCATACGATCACGAAAGTGGATGTGAGCTCTTGTGTTTCGGAGTACAAGTGGCCCTGAAATCTTTCCACGAAAAGACAGGTTCCTGTCCGGTACTTACCGGTTGTGATAAAGTAACACGTTATTCGCCAGCTTAAGTATTCAGCACGCATCAAAAAGTTTCTTAATTGCAACATCATAAACCATAAGTTAATGCGGGAATGAGATGGCTAACGTCAACTATCCAGTAACAATTTTCAATATATGGCACGTTGTACAAGAAGTTTGTATTAATGAGCTTCACTGTATAACGTCGGAAAAAAGTCCGATAAGAAGAGCCCCTCACGTGTATAGGCTGTTCACAGTAAAGTGAGCCCTTTCGAGATTCTAGTTACTTTTTCCTTTCAGCCATATTTTATCCTTTAACCCCACACACACACACACACACACACACACACACACACACACACACACACACACACACACACACACACACACACACACACACACACACAGAGACACACACACAGACAGTCATATATATATATATATATATATATATATATATATATATATATATATATATATATATATATATATATATATATATATATATATATATAGCCATGTAAGTAATAAACACAGTGTGTATATTCCACCGTACTTGGAAGCTAACGTCTAGTATATAGCACGAAAAAATATAAAAATTTCTATAACTCGTTTCATTTATTATTTATTTTCGAAAATTCATTTTCCTCTACCTTTAATTTTTTCAACCTATTATTTTATATCAAAAACTAAAAAATTATTGCAAATAATTCTAGCATCTTGGACGCCCTTAAGTAACTCGGCGCTGATTGGCGAACGGTATTCTCGGACATGCGGGCGCCATTTTGCTCAGGAGTTCACGATATAACCACCTGTTTCATCTCCGTGTTCGTAACGGCTGTTCACAATAAAGTAAACACTTTCGAAATCAACCGTTGAAAAAAAAAAAAAAAGCCACCATCCATATAGCTACGCGTATATTACAGTACACGGTGGCATGTAAGCACTAAGATAAGTTGGCAGCGAATTAATAAAAATAGTTCCAAGGCCTGACGTTTTACTGGGAGCGTAAGATTTAAATTTATAGCTACTGAAGTAAAGAGTTTCTTTTTTGTAAAGACTGTTCACTATAAAGTGAGCACTTTTGAAATCAACCGTAGATAAATGTCACTCCTTCTGCCTGCATACATTTTAACTGGCGCCCTGAGTGACATGCGCACAGTAAAGTTGGTAACGATCGATGGAAAGTAGTTCCATATCTTAACGTCGAATAAAAAGTGTTAGGTGAACATATGTAATAACTTAGTCATTTCTTTCGCTTTCTGTATTTTTAATGCTTCGAAGTATAAAAATGAGCAATTATTATAATTTGACAGTTTCACTGGATCGACGCGTCCATGGCAGGTGTGAATTTTACATAACGCGGAAGAATACACAACGTGAATACAAGTAGATCCTAAGCAGAGCTTTCAAAAGTGCTCATTTTACCGTGAACAACCTATACACACATGAAAGCACGAATCTGCACCATATTAACACACTTCCCTTTCCTAAAAGTTCTTTTTTTTTTTTCTTTCCATTTTGATGACGCATGAATAACGTGAGACGGTCCACGGCAATGTCGATCTTACGTACAGCGGAAGAATACAAAATGAGAGGGAAAGTAGGTCTCAAGCAGGGCTTTCAAATATGAGCAGCCTATACTCACGTGGCTCCAACTTGACACGGGCGGCGACGCGACGCACTGGCACGGGTCGTCGCAGGCTCGGTAGGCGCCGCGCATACGCCGGCCGTTTCCTGCCGCCACAGTGCGTCACGCAGTATTTTTAACGCGCTCGGCTACCCGACGCTACGCCCACGCACGCGCACACGCACGCACGCACGACCCGTCCACGACGCCGCTCGGGTCCTCCGCGACCTCGTCCGGCGTCCGTGCTGGCGGGCCTGTCTCGGCGACGCCTTTCGCGCGGGAGAGTTTGCAATCTAGTCGCGGTATCTCCACGCGTTCTGAATAAGAGCTCTGAAAAATCACCCCGTGTATACTCCAATCTCGGTAACGTCAGCCTTTTCTGAAGCCCTGCTGAAGTTCTACTTCCAGGATATCACTACGCCTCGTGCAAAGTAAGCTTAAAAAGTCTGGAGAATCACACCAGAGGGACAACGCACCACATTCGTGCGCACTAAGTTAAACGGTATTTTTATATAAGGACTATTTCTCATTAGGTGCTACCAACAAACCTATTTCCTCCCTGTTTTATGCAAATTATTTATAAATGATTCATTATAATTTATAGATAAAATATGATAACATTTCAATTTAACAGGAAAAAAGTAAGTTTCATGAAAACAAGTATAAAAAGCTTGTGATACAGAGTGTATTTAGGAAATAACTAAACACGTCATACATGTAGAGAGCATGGGGAGATTTTTCAAAGGTTTGATTCAAAAAAGGCCGCAGAAACAGTGAATGGGTTAAATAGCATTTCTAATTATTTCCTAAATAAATCATGAATAGAGACCTGCAAAATTCGCGTAATTATTTCGGAACATGGTAAGCTTGAAACACATGTACCTTTGCAATACGTTTGTCATTGGGCCATACTTTATGTGATACACCCTGGATGACTCTGCACCAATAAAGGAACACTTCACAATTGTATGCCCCAATCACGTTTAGTTCAGTCAGAAAGGGAGTGTCTTAACATATATGCAGCAGCTAATGGAGAAATGACGCCGGCTCTAGTGCATACTGTACTGTGAAGTCCAGCCTGATGCCAAATAATAACGCGAATTTTTAATGTCCCCACACGAGAGTAAATACATCTCGCTTGGGGAGTGCACCCAGGGCGAGGCGTCAATCTCCCAATGACAGGCTTTCAAGCTGGGACAAGGGGGTGCCCCTCATCCCCGGAAATTACATGAGATGAGACCCTAGGATAGAGCGGCGCTGGAGTGCAAGAGCGGGGGGGGGGAACGACGGCAGAACCCCGAGAAAACCCACCCGGCAAGCGGCATCGTCTAACACGATTCCCACATGAGGAAATCCGGGAGTGCACTCGCCGGGCGGGGATGGTAGCCGTTGTGGGAGGAGAGCGCCTTGGCCACTGCGGCACCGCTGCCCCGTCACGAGTTTTCAACGTCCATTAACACTGACGTATAGGCTATTCGCGGCTTCCCAGCGTGGTGAAATATATACACCACGTTTATTACTTATATGATAATATTTATTTACAAAGGTTACTAGAGGGTAAAATGTAGCTGAAATGAAAAGTAACTAGAGCCTCAAAAGTATCCACTTTACCGTGAACATCGTATACCTTTTTTTTTTGGCGTGAACGCACATTTTTAAAGCTCGTCTTCATCCCGTTTGCATAACTTCTTCGTTTTTGGCGTCATAATTTCGTATTCGTAGTAATTACTGATAATAATACATAGTTACATAAAATTTACATTTTACAAGTTGTTTAATATTTTTGAGCGTAATTTTAACACATTGATGTCTGCACACATTTGCTGGCACTTAAGACGAATTAGAAATGAGTCACCTATCGTATATCCACTACTGCAAGAACACCTGTTCTGTTGGTGTTTGTGTTAATACTCACCATTGTCCTATTGGTCCATACCACACCGAACACTACCCTGTACTTTACAGCGTTCATTATTGGCCGGTCATCAACCAACGGAAAGTCGAGCTTATACTGACCCAATCAAATGTCCTTTACTGTATAAAATTATTTACAATCAAGTATGTCCCTTTGAGTGGCTATATAAAAAAAAAAAAAAAAAAAGAAATTCTTTCGTTAGAAATATCATTGTTACTGTGATGTCGTGTTATTGTGAGGTCGTGTTAAACACTGGCAGAACAAAGAATGCACGTTCATGCGAATTTTGTTCTGAACAACAAAAAAATTTCAAATTAGCTTCGCCCGAGCTAAACTCGAGCATAGTCTTCAAAATGTTAATATTTAACCGTGGAGCCATCGTACTTGACGCAACACATCGCTCGCCAGGCATACGGAGAGAAGTACAAACATTTGCGTCTCACTTCGTGAAGTATCAGTGGCGGAGTATGACGGGTGACTTCGGTAAAATCTTTGTCCTGCGTGCGTCACCATCGCTTCTGGGACCGAGGACACTGGCCGACGACGCCTTTTACAGCTGCAGCAGCCTCTTTCGTCTTGGGAGGAACCGCGCCGCTACTTGAGAGCTCCCTGGCGACCGCGACCGCTACCACTCGAGCGAGCGACGCGCCACTAGCACTGGGCTGGCTCGCCATTTTGCTACCGCGCGAGTCTGGAGCTGGAGGTCTAAAGCTGGGTTTAAGATTAAAGACCGAAGAATTAAGAACTGTACTTCATGACTCGATAAGCACACGGAAAATGAACAATAAGAAATTTTGCAGTTTATGATTGAATTAGCAACTGTTGAGTCTAGCCAATCAAAATCGTAGGAGACGTAAGCAACCGAAATAACCTGGAAAAATGGACAGTTTACACATATTTAATTATTTGTGGTTACTGCTAGTGTAATCGTTTTAAAAATATTGTGAAATCTAATAGAAGGGGAAGCCGATGCCAACATTAGGCATTTACATAAATAAATCTGAAAAGGTTAATTAAAGCGAATTCAATAACCTCTTCCAAGAAAGAAAACATGACCATGAACTATGCTTTAAATTAAGACGATACTGTATCTCGATTAAAATAATTAGGGCCTATTTTTATACGATTTCGCAATACGACAAGTTGTAAATACTGTTTACCGCCAACAACAGTCGCTGTGCTTTGATTGGTAACTTCGTCTTGACTTGTACTTAAGATACAAAATATAACGATCTAAGTCACGCCAAGAACGCTCACGACCCGTCACAACCCGCACACGACAGTCATAAACTAATAGGCCTACCCCTGGGCACATTGATTCATATCTTAAGCACACGGCACACTTATTCTGTTAAGTCAATCGTGAAACCACCTTAAAGCTGGGTTTACAGTAAAAAAAAAAAAAACTATGCGCTAAGAATTATGGAGTGACCACTGATCGGGCGTACGAAAATACATCTTCTCTATTTTCAGTTTCTAATACAATGTTCTAATTATTAATGCCAGCCAACAGAAACAGGTGACAAACCTGTCATGTTTACCTTTGTTCCTAACCTAACCTCGTATATCAAAATTATTATTTAAGCAGATAATACATCGCCGACTTTTTCTACCAGAGAAGATTATTTTTGTGAACAAATATAATCGTAAACATGCGCCTTTTAAATATTTTTTATACTCACATTACCGTTAATAACAGTGAGTTAAGAGATTTGGACGGCTCTTAACATCGTCTTGAGAGCCGAAGAGGGTGATTGAGGTGAGTATGGAGCAGCGCCGGAATTGGGGGGGGGGGCGGGAGATCCCCGAGAGGACCCGCCGACCAACGGCATCGTCCGACACGATTTCCACATGCGAAAATCCGGAGTGACCCGGCCGGGGATTGAGCCCGGATCGCCTTGGTGGGAGGCGAGCGTGCTAACTGCTCAGCCACCGTTGCTCCGCTGCCAATAACAGTTTCTGTGCCAACAACACGGACTGCTCTGTTCTTATTGGTCACCGCCTCACAAGTTTCACTAACATGATATAAAATATAGTTATTTCTTTTAACGCTTAAGGAAACCCCAACACACACGACCTGCAACTTCCATTGGAAAGCTATGCCCATGATATAACACACTTCGTTTCTTCTGCACATGTCTTAGCGCATAATTTAACGCTTAATTTTTTAAAATTGTAAACCCTTCTTAAGTGGCTGTTTCACCTCTGTAAGTACTCCACAATAAAAGTATGTACTATCTTCACGTGCCAATTTTCTTACATCATGTTTGTTTTAAGTTGCGTCATTTACATTATTAATGAAAACCTTCCACAGAAATGTTACACATCAATAGATCCTATGTCATTTCAGGCTGTCCATGATAAAAAGATCTACTTGCAAACACATCGTGTTTTCTTACACCAGCACGTAAAATTAACATTGTCATGGGCCTGCTTGCTCACGTTATTCGTGTGTCGGTCAACTGAAATTATTAAATTATTTTAAAAAAATTTTAGAATTTTGTTAATTATTACACTTACATGTATTTAAAAAACTAAGTGCAAACGAAATAATTTCAGTATCGACAAATATTTACCTAACCCTTTTAATACGACGTTAAGACGTCTAACTATTTTCCCTCCGTAGTTACCAACTTTACGGCGCACATACCAGTCGCCGTGTCCGTTGAAATATATGCAGATAAGGACAGTGATATTTTTCAAAGGTGGATTTCAATAGAGCTAGCTTTACCGTGAACAGGCTATGTCAAAAATGCAGCAACGAGCGTTTTAAGAAACTCTAATCAGAAGGTGCAATTATTCAGCATGTAAAATCGATTTACACCGGAAGAAAGGCGCGTTTGGTATTTTGTTTCATTTCTCAGAGACGCGCGGAACAAAAATATGCTTCCGTGGGTTCTGTGACGTCAACGAACGTTGGCAACCGTAGCTGGAGTACCTTAAGAGCAATGAAGTAAGTGTTAAGTTTGGTGAGCTCGGGATGCCGGGGAGGTGGAGTGAGTCAACACAACTCTTGAGGCGCACTTCGTTCCCAGGAGAGCGTTCTGTAAAGTATACTTGCCTGTGCCACAGGGTGCTTGAGGAAACAAGAGGTGAAACAGCCGCCATTTTAAGAAACTAAGTGGAATGTATACAGTCCTTTCATGGTTAGTCTACTTGTAACTTTTCTGAAGCACTGCTGAAGTTCTACTTCCAGGATATTCATCCGCCTCAGGGGCCACGGTGGCCAAGCGGTTAGCCCGCTCGCCTCCCACCAAGGCGAACCGGGTTCAATCCCCGGCCGGAGGATTTTCGCGTGTGGGAGTCGTGCCGGACGATGCCGTTGGTCGGCGGGCCTTCTCGGGGATCTCCCGTTTCCCCCGCCCTTTCATTCCAGCGCTGCTCCACACTCATCTCAATCACCCTCATCGGCTCTCAAGACTTCTCTATTAAGGGCAGCCCAAAAACCTCTTCACTCACTCCTCCGCCTCATGCAAACAAAACCTAACCGAATTTGTGCGTTCTCTGTTAATAATATTTTCCATAATAA
This sequence comes from Dryococelus australis, assembly GCA_029891345.1. Lineage (NCBI taxonomy): Eukaryota > Metazoa > Arthropoda > Insecta > Phasmatodea > Phasmatidae > Dryococelus > Dryococelus australis. The sequence goes on along the minus strand of CM057004.1, from coordinate 70,846,650 downwards.
CAATTTCTTACTAGGCATTATCAACACGCCCGTTTTCTCTCCGTTTTCATTCATAATATGTGTAAATGAAATATTATAATCAATATATAAAATATAAGTCACAGTGAAATCTAATTAAAAATGAAGTATTTTTGTTAACACAAGTACAAAATTATTGTGATACATATCATACAAATCAAGGAAGTCATGCATGGGGTGATTTATCACTAGCGTGGGCAAATTGCCCCGTAGACCTGCACCTATGAGGTAAAGTGATTTCCATCTTCTTGACCTTTGTTTACATTTAGAGCCATATGCGCAATGTATGATCAGGTCAAAGTGTAACTAAACCTTAAATACTAACTATTTTAGTAATGTTGTATTTACGGCATATACTCAGTTTCCAGTTGTCCCACGCAATTCTGTCTAAAACATTAATATTTATGTTACTGAACATACAGTACTGCGACTTGACTACAGTTCAGCTATGCATATTACTTCTAGTTTTCCAGATCCGAACTTTCATCAAACAAAAAAAATATTTCGCACTTTTAAATGTACTAAATCTCGATGAGAAGAAGTTTAATTAGGAGTTCAAGCTATACGATTCTGACAGATCTGTTGGCAAAATGGTTGTTCACGAAGTGCAGTGGCTGTTCCTTTAATGTGGGCGAACTCATTCTATGATCGGCTGCGCGAAGCTGGCCTTGTTTCTGATTGGCTACCCCGAACGCTGCGTAATGTTCCTAATTGGATCTGCTGCAGGTTGGCGTGAAGGTTGCCAGAAGCTGATTGGAGAACAGCGTTCCAAGATGTCGCTGGTCAGTGACGCCATTTTGCTGCCACGTGCGGTCGAAACTCGCGGGTGTAAGCGACTCTCTTATCTCTGCGTTTCAATGTTGGGATTCAAAAATCGGTTTCTGCGCAGCTGGTATGCACATTCTACAGCCATATTCTTCCTGTATGAGGCCAAGGTGGCAATTATAGTCAATTAGCGGTATATCGTTACACTTTTTTGAATCGAGCCTTTGAAAAATCACCCTGTGTTAACAGAGATGTATTTCATTTTAGATTAAATCGGACTTTTACTCATACTTTACCTATAAATAAAATATTAAATTTATAATTATTATTAATAAAAATAGCGAGGAAGAAAGTGTGGTGGCAATGCCTAGTAGAAGATCGTTCTCACGAAAAATATTATTAAAAGGAGTTCGCACAAATATGGTGCGTTGTCCATTTGGTATAATTTTCTAGACTTAGTTAAGCTTAATTTGTCGTGAGGCGGAGGAATATCTTGGAAGTAGAACTTTAGCGGGACTTCAGGAAAGTTGGGAGTAACCGTGAATGGACTATAGTTAAATACACGTTGGCACGAGGTGAGGTCGGTCTGATGATGATACGGGACCCGCCATCATGCATACCACAATTTATGAGGACCGAATGAGAACTTGGTTCAGAGCCCATGTATTTAGGACTTAATGTATTTACTAGATTCTGTGCATGCCAATACGACATGAACTCCAAACTTTGACTTTGGAAAAGTTTCCAGTAGTTTCTGAAGTTGGAGTGAAGTGTGTGAGAACGAATGGGTGGGGACGCAAGGGTCGAAATAGAGTCCCTGGAGAAGTGTACATCAAGAATATTTTCTCCAAGAACGCGCGCTGGATGCCGGGACAGAAAAAAAGGGACTTCGGGTTCACTGGACAGTGCCATAAATACGTGCAGTGACTTTTACCCTCAAAGTTGCACTGTCGATCAGTGAAGTTCGCAATACAAACCAAGAAGTAGCAATGAAAAAAAATAAGGGCGTTAGACTCACATTCATCTCAGACTTTCCACCCACTGATGGTCCAGATCAAACATTCATAGCGCCAAAACGATTGTTTTTAATTCAAAGTTCGTTTTCTTTCCGGATCTTTATACCAAGAACTCCGCTGAAAAGTAACATGCTACATAATGATCTCTTATTTATTGAATATTGCCACATTTCCCAGTAGACATTTAATTTACGGTTCATTAATGACAACGTTTAACCAGTAGTTTTAGCTCCCGCTGCGTAGAGGGGTACACATAGTTTGCTCATAACGTTAGGGCAAACGACTTAAGATAAAATGCCTGCTGGAGAAAAATATTTTAGGGAGAACGCCTTTAAGGCAAACGAAGTTTAGGGCAAACGACGTTCAAGCAAATATCAGTTTATAATATTTTATGTTTCGGAAATTTTTATGTACCGATTCATGCACACAAATATAAAACGCTTTTGATATACGGCATACGTAAAAACAAAAACAAAAAATTCATACGTGAGGTGATTTTTCAAAGGTTTGATTCAAAAAGTGTGAAGAAACCGCGAATAGAGTACAATCAAATGTGTGTTCTGCTTTATACACTTGATAGTACGAAATGGCTTATTAGTAAGGCGTTTTAACAATTTCGTGTTTTCACTTGACTAACCCACGAATAAAGCTATTAGGCGAATGGCTGTGTTGTGTAAATTTTATATTTGACGGAACGATACAAAACGAGGAGAAAAGTAGATCTTAAGGGCGTTGGCCACGAAAAAAAAAGGTGTTATTTTATATCTGTACCACATAGGCCTACTGTTCAACTTCCATACATTATTAGTAATTACTTCTCATAGTAAAAAAAATTGAGCACATAGTTTTCGCGTAAATATATGTCAAAATCACAAATATACTATTTTATAAATCAACAAATAAAGAAAACTTACTTACGTACAGAACTGAGAAAACTCGCCACAAAATTAAGTTGCCCAGGGCTACTTCAAGATGTCTAAAGGCTGTTCATGATAAAGTGAGGACTTTTGAAATCAACATTTGAAAAAATATCACTTCTCCTATCCACATGTATTTTGACGGGCGCACTAAGTGGCGTGTGCTCAGTAAAGTTGGTAACGATGGAGGCGAAGTAGTTCCATGGCTAAACGTTAAGTGTTATGTAACACTTCTGAAAACTGAAATTATTTATTTCGCTATCCGTTTTGTTTAAATACAGATAAGCGTAAGAATTAGCAGATTTGTAAAATATTTACTTTTCTAATAATTCCACATTTCACTTGACCGACGTTTAAATAAAGTGATCAGACCCACGAAAATGTTAATTTCAGATATGGGGGAAGAATACGCAATGTCCATACAAGTAGATCCTGAGCAAGGCTTTCAAAAGTGCTCAGTTTATCGTGAACAGCCTACATAAAATCGTACAAGTAAAAGTTTTCACAATAAAAAAAACCGAAACTAAGGAAACACTTTCAATTTTCGATTTGTGTCTGCCCCTGAAGTTTCGTAGAATAGATTTTGCTAAGCGCACGCACCCTCGTTAAATTTTCTGCAAATGATTAGATTTATTTTATTTTTACATTACAAAAACAGTAAAATTTTGACTTCGACATGTTATTTTTCAAATACCGCTGTATGTATATGAGGAAAACGTACTTAGTACAGATTAACCGTGAAAAGTCTATAAAGGCTGTTCACGATGAAGTGAGCTTTTAAAATCAACCTTAGAAACCTTCCCTGCATATATTTAAACGGGCACACTGAGCGGCATGCACCCAGTAAAGTTGGTAACGATGGATGGAAAATAGATTCATAACTTAACGCCAAATAAAATGTTTTAGGTATGCATTTCTGATAACTTAAATTATTTCCTACCTTTTTTGTTTTTTTTCTGCGCCGGCGTGTAAAAAACGAGCAGCTTTGCAAAATATTTACTTTTATAATAATTTCACAGAGTTTCGCTTGACCGACGCATGAATAAAGTGATGAGGCCCATGGCAATGCTACTACGTAAGGCGGAAGAATACACAACGAGCGTACAAGTTGACCTTAAGGCGAATGGTGCATGAAAGCAGTATATGTACCAGATTTTCTGTATAAGTCGTTTTGCAAAGGGTTTGTTGAAATTTTTGGCTCGACAAAACGCAAATAATGATTTTTAACGCCTGTTTACGTTGCTAGATATTTACTGCCGCCATTATTCTCGGAGCGCTGATGGAAGAAAAGAAAGAATTTTTGTTTTCTTATCTTCAGTCTGTGCTCCGAGAATAACGAACACAGTGAATTTGTAACAATGTAAGAAGATGCTCAGAATTGATATTTACGTCTTGTCGAGCCAACATTTTCTGAAAAATCCTCTGTATACAGTTTACGTGCACCATTCCCCTTAAGCAGGGCTTTCAAAAGTGCTCACTAGACACACAAAAAGAATGCGCGTCTCGAAGGACCGGCAGGCTACAAATATGGGAGGATAAAAGAGGAGAAGTCAGGCGAATGAATTCCTACGAGGAAATGGGTGGGGGAGAAAAAATGTGTAAAAAAAATTAGAGAATTTTTTTTTTTTTTTCGCCCGGCTGCAACCCAGCGAAGTGTGGGAAAGCACATTCGCTCTGGGGAACGGTGTCTAAACGAGAAGGAAACCGCTAATTCGACATGATGCGCGTCAGGGACTCGTAAAAGCAGTGAGAAGACCGGGGGTTCGGCTTCATTAGCTAGATGTTCCACGCTGAGGCTGCTTCGCGGTTCGCTCGAAGCGCTTTTGAAACCGCACCCTGTTGTGGCAGACGGAATTGCCCACTACGTGAGAGACTGTAAGATTCTAAAAATAGATATTACATCATCATTATCTGTCATTCTCTTAACGTGCGCCACGCTGGTGCGGGAATGAAGGGGGAATGATGTTTGAATTTTGTAAATCGGTCCAATAGTTTAATAGATATGAATGTTTAAAGTTTCGAGGTGGGTAACATAACCTCAAAGTGTAATGAACGCCGCATCCGCCGTCCTAGTGCTAAGACCTGTCTACAATAGTGTTGTCGCTTCAATAACGCGTTACAATAAGTCACGAATCCGTGAATCGCATACGCTCTGACTACAACCGACGTTAAACGTTGCCATGACGCTAAATGTAAAACGCAACGCGGTAGAAGTTGGCCAACTTTCAAGTCTTTGCGTTTTGCGTTTTACGCCAGCCAATCAGAATTCAAGACGTCACAAACAGATGGAAACAAATGTTACAGACGATTGGCAACAGATAGCACCACTATCGCCGTACGTATTTAATTTGTTAATGGTATACGAAATGTTATACAAATAACGCAAAATGCATTTGAAAATAATTGAGTGTAGGCCCTAACTGTTAAGTCGCGGAATCTTTTTTTTTTTTTTTTTTACAAAAGGTTCTTTTTAAATTTGAAACACAAACAAAAATATTTGTATATATACACCTTCATTCTCTTTATTTCTATTCCTGTTAACGTCGATTGTAGACATGCCAGCTTTCTTATGGCGACGTTTAGCGTTCAACGTTTTGTGTCAACGGGATTGTAGACGGGCCTTTACCGACGGCGGACGCCAGTATATGGGACACAGTTGCCAACCGTTTTTTTAAATGCAAGAGTGTTCTAAGTATGGGCTACATATGCATGATCAGTCCATTTCCAAAGGGATCCTTGTCTGTGCGTATTGGTTTTCGGGAAACAGCGGGAAATGTATATTGAGTGTATTTATTAAGGTGGCTGTGTATGAATTTCGGATGTCACTGTTGGTCACAAACATTGTCTGTAGATATAAGAGCCTTCTGAAACCAAGCGTTCCCCTTAACATAAAATTAATTGTATTTAATGTTTGTGGACAAAGGCTACATTGGTAATGGAACTAATTTTAAACCTGTTTTTTAAAGGCCTTCGTGCTGTCTTGGTCTTATAAAACATTTGTCATTCCATAGCAAAGGCTAGGAAGGAACCAACAGGACAATGGCTAGGAAGGAACCAACAGGACAATTATTCGAAATTGTCATATTCTTGGACAACAAGGGACGCCTTGGAAATTGACTACTCACATGCTACTATAAGGTAGTACATGGTAAAGAGCACTTTTGAAAACTCTACTAAGGTTTATTTGATTCATGTTATGAACAAAACGAGATTTATTATGGGAGAGTTCGGTATAGGGAAAATCTCCACCGCTAAGTGCGCAGTATTCCAAAAGGTAACTTTTAATTAGAATTTTAAGGTATGTGAATAATACAAGAGCAAGATTTTACTTAGTTGCGAAGTTATTATTTGCGATTATTACAATTATTCTGCTTTTTTTTAAACGTAGAAAACAGAGAAAATCTAGTACTTTGCAAACACTAGCGCTTACCTAGTGGCAAAAATATTTCCCTTTGTCAAAATTTTAACGTTGATCTTCCCAACCTGTAATAGAAGTAACCTGAGCCCTGCTTAATATCTACTTGTATACACGTCGTGTATTCTTCCACCATAGGCCTGGTCATTTTGTTCATGCATGGGTCGAGTGAAACTGTGAAATAATTATTAAACGCAATATTATACAATTTTCCTGATTTCACTCTTACATGCATTAAAAGACACAATGCAAAAAAATCCAGTATTCACAAATGTCTGCCTAATACTTTTAATTCAATGTGAGTACGTGGAACTACTTCCCCTCCGTCGCTACCAACTTAACTGGTCGCACGCCAGTCAGTGTCCCCGTTGACACATATGGAGGTAGGGGCAGTGACATATTTTAAAGTTGTTTTCTAAAGTGCTCGGTAAATCGTGGAGAGCCTGTACCAACTAAACTGAACGAGTTATGCCGCGGAATGAAATTAATAATTCATAATCATAATAGCGTGTTATCTCCAGACCGCAGTATAATGTGTGTAGTCTCGTAATTTACTTTTATATCTTCGAATTTGTTTCACTGGATAGGCTACGTGGGCTAGGAAACTTAATGTAAATGGACGATAATTTGAGTTTATACACGCCAAGGTGTTACCTAATCCGTAGAACGCGTCACTCATTTACATTGAAGTTTTTTTTATGAGGCGAAGAAGAAATATATTTACATAATGACGCAGTTGTTACCTTGACACGTACGTGTCACGTAGGTACATGTTGTTAGATAGTCTTTTCACAGCGCGACGAAAATGAAAGATATAAGTTATTACTTGTTGGAAGCACACAGGATAGCTAATTTATAATATTAATTATAAAAACGTAATTTCCTTATAGTTCTTGTGCTCATTTGTTGAAGAAGTTTACATAGCGTAACAATTTATCATGTAATACCTATTCCTCACTCGTAGAAACTAGGTAAGGTTAATTATGTTCGTGGTTTTCAATCTCGAAACTTTCGACCAAACTATCTGCGTGGTCATCCTTTTCTATAAATGTCTAACTAAATTAAATATTAAAATTGTAGAGCAAGATAATTATTTCTATGTTTTGAGAATATTTTACCGTTCTGTGACATTATATGAAAGTATATTCGACAAAGATAAATCACGTATAAAATAACTTACAGCTACTCTTTTTTCAGCAGAATTTTGAAGATTATGACCTTAAGTTTTCTGTTAAACAAATGCAAAGAATATTTAAACGCAATGTTTGACGTTATCTAAGTGTTTAAAGTAATAGGAGCATCACGGAGGAACTTATTTTAAATCCGGAACTGTTTTTCGCCTAATATTGTGGTTAAGCATCTGGATACATTTCATTGCTATCGCAAAAGGTAAAATGAAGCTATGGGCGAACAGCAAAATGAATTTCAATAAAATTGAATTTTTTTTTTTTTGCGAACTCAGTTTTTCGGATTGTATAGTCAAACATGTTAATGATACACAGTTTTGGAATTTGTATGGCGAAATGTACTTACATGTTTCAAATTTACACTCTTTTGCACTTACATCCGACTACTTTTTGATATAGCACGAGATAATGCTATACTAAAAACACATGACATATTTTTTCGTACTAGAAATGAATGCAGAGGCTAACATGTTCTTCACACCTGAAAATTATAACATTTGCACGTCGGAAATGGAGCTCGAGTTACAGCGAAGAAAAGAATCTATAAAAACTTCACTAAGAGTCGAAATATCATAAAAACGTAAGTTACGTACAGAGTGAGGTTATCATCGTTTGTAACACTCACCTCCGACCCATTTCAACAAAACTTTCCCGCTTTCATCGCGAAATAATGTACCATTTTCATTTTGAACTATCGAATATTCATCCATTTTGAACATTGAAAGGCAAGCACGTGGTAATGCAAGTTGCAAATTCAATTAGAGAAACTCGGAATTCAAAACGATTAGCAACAACTGTCAACATCCGGCTAACAATTCTATTAACGTGCTCCTGACTGCGTTAGCCAAAAATGGTGAACGCTGGTTACCCCGTCACCATGTGTTCACAACAAAGTGGCGAACAGGAGCGCGAAACCACCTCGTTGTTACCGATTCAACCGCGAAAATACGGCTCATGTTTAATTTATAATAAATATGAATAAAAATAGAGAGAAAATAAGTGTGTTGGTAACGCCTAGTAAGAAATAGTTCCCATGCAAAACATTATTAATTACAATAGTGCGCATGAATATGGTCCTTTGTCCCTCCGGCGTAATTTTGTAGACTTTCTTACGCTTTTTTTTTTTTCATGAGGCGGAGGAATATCTTGAAAGTAGAACTTCAGCTGGTCTTAAGAAAAGTTGGAAGTAACGATGGACTCTAGACGTACGTCTATCAGAGATGTTCCGTATCGCAGTAATCTATTATTGGTCTAGCTAAGCCAAACAAGTAAAAGTCTTCTCACAAAGACAAGCGGCCAACAACCAAAGGAAATCCGCAGGTCTGCTCGTAGAATCTTTAAGTATAGCCTAAAATTAAGTCTTTTCATGAAAATCATGTGTTCGTAGGACATCCCGCATTAATATTAAACTGTCATTAATTATTAGTTCCCAGCGTTTAATTGAAAGGAAGGTATCATCAGCTACTTCCCAGCTGCGATTAAGGGCGCGATAGTAATAACAACAAAAAATAATTACTATCTTTGAGAGGATGGCGTCGAACTTACCGAAACATGACATCAAAAGAGTTTTCACATGAGAGATGTTTACCTATGAAGCTCATGTGTGACTTAATACCGAGGCTATGTTCAAGGTTCAGGCTTAACTTCGCGTGGCTTCAGCCACGAAACAGTCTCTAGTCTCTGCGAACACATTCTATAATATCCTGTAACTGATGGGGTTTAAAAACTATTCACGGTAAACTGAGCACTTTTGAAAGCCCTGCTTACGATCTACTTGTATGCACGTTGTATAATCTTCCGCCTTATGTCAAATTAATATTGCCATGGACCTCATCACTTTATTCATACGTCGGTAAAGTAAAACTGTGCAATTATTAAGGAAGTAAATATTCTACAAATCTGCTAATTTTTACACTTCGATGCATTAAAACAACCAGAAAGATGAGAAATAATTTAAGTTATGACAAATGGTTACCTAACACTTTTCATCCCACGTTAATATATGGAACTACTTTCCCTCCAACGTTACCAACTTTACTGGGCGACTGTCACTCAGTACGCCTGTTAAAACATATGCAGATATAGGGCAAAGACATTTTTCAAAGGTTTATTTCAAAAGTGCTCACTTTATCGTGAACAGCTTTTAATTAACAGGGTGATGAAGGGATATCTTGACACTTAAATGACCACAAGGTGATTTTGTTAGTCCTTTTACCCAGCTGTTCCTATTTACAATCAACTTTTCGTAGATAAGTGATTACAGCGTGGCTACAATAACTTATCTTGCTAGCAGCCTAATTCATCCCTTAGGAAAGGATCGTAGGGAGGGGCAGGAGAAAGCCGGGCTAGCTCTCACACCCTAGTAGGTAAACACTCACCCCCCAGATTGCTGTGCCCGGTGACAACCTCTTGTGCGTCGTTTTTTTCCAAAGAGTAGATAAGGTATACCAGTGTGGCAACAGCAATGTTATTAAGCGGTCGCTAATTTCTTTTGGCCCTCTCCACGCATACCAACTTAGTCGGCACAACTACTGCATCACTTTGACAAAGTTGGCGCTACTGAGTACCTACAGCGCTCCTCACGGATATACCTTGAACTTCTTAAAACTGCAGTACAAATATTATTATAATCACACGTACCGTTCAATATCTTGAGGAAATTTGAACCCTTGTGGATCACCTTCAACAGTGGAATAAAATGAATTATGTGTGGGATCAAATGAGTATGATGTTCTGCCAAGAATGGCAACGCATTTCAGAAATTCAAGCTTATCCTGTCGTTACGCTTTCGTCATCAACAACAATATGGCCAGGCAACATAGCAAAAATCAAGAGGCAAACATTTTTTTTTGCGTAAATATATGAGAATGCATAATTTTTTACAAATGTATAAAATACTTAAGCTCCCGCAGTGTAACAACTACGAAACAATTTGTAATTGTTTTAATGGGTATCAAAAGATTTCACTAAAATGATGGTATGCGTGGAGAGGGCCTGGAAAAATAAGCGACCTGTTGTTCCCTATCCTGTGTGAACACCCCCTTTCTCCGACTGCTACCTGTTGCGTCCTCGGTTCTAACATACACTTCTCGTCGTCCCCCCCCCCCCCCACACGACCCGTCGCCCTCATTTCCTATTGGTTCTCGTTCAGGTCTGTAACCCAGAAGTGAAGATGTATACAAGTACCAAAAATATATTATGACAAGTTATTAGAGATTGTATGCAAAATTTCAACGCACCCTAATGTAGGGATGTTGAAAATATATCTACATATCGAATTGACGATAATATACCAACGATGTATCGATAGAAATCGTGTGTATATATATATATATATATATATATATATATATATATATATATAAGCTCTGTTTTGAATACAAAAGTTGAAATAAAAAATTTAAATGTTTACTTTGACAACATGCATCAGACAGACGCCACATCTTTCTGCAATGCCTCGTGTTCTCAATATGTAATATTGCAAGCAATTGTACATTTGTCATTTCCTTTAATACATAAAATATCGTATTCAGATGTACATAGAAATTGTCTTGCCAAAGTAACAGATACTTTTATAACCAATAAAAATAATATCGAAATTTTTTTCCGATGTCAACATTCCTGCCCTGGTGAAGAAAAACAGCTTGAACGCCTATTCACTCTCATTCTGACGCCCTCTGCTAAATTTAGGGAGGGGCGACGTATACCCCCCCCCCTGGGATTCGGGTCCAATTATTCTCCGAGTCTTAAGGCCATTTCACACGATCAAATATTTATTGAATTCAGTTACTTGAATTCAATTTAATGACCTAAAAAATCACTTAATTTGCCATTAAACGAATTGCTTTTAAGTCTCCACATGAAAAGTTACTACAGACTTTGTAATTAAACCAGTTTAAAAAATACTAAAAGTACATGTTTAGAAGTAGGTATCTACGGCTCATGCACGACAGGAAAATAATTGGTTATGCCCCAACTAATTTTCTTAATTTTATTGTACATTTTGTTTTAAAACAATATGCATCCTTATTCTGTAAAAACTTTAAATGGGGGCACACAATTATTTTATTATGAGATTACCTCCATTAATACTGTCAGAAGAGCTGCGATAAAGTGATTGAAATTTTGGATTCAACAAAATGTAAAACACATTCTAAGCTAAAATCTTGAAGAAAAACGAGACATTCAAGGAATTGAAAGACAAAATGGCCGCGATTATGACGTTCGTTTGACGTCAAATAGCATTCAATGAATTGAATTCGGTAAAAATGGAAGGTAATTTGTAGAAAAATTTGATCGTGCGAAAGGGCCTTTAGCAGATCCTGAGTTTGTTGTTGTTGCGTAGCGGTGTCCGCTATTCATGGAATATGTTTTGGTAACAACAGCCAGCTGCCTGCCTAGTTTATCCAGAATGATGCAGGCAGGTGGCGGCAATCGCTTTCTCGAATCTTCGTGTTCAGCGGACCGGAAAGCAACAAAGCGAGGAAGTTTATTGCTCTCAATTTTATGCCCGTCTATGTGCATGTGCACAACCTGGTTAGGGTAAAAACACCGACGTGTAAATTATCAGTTCGTTCTAGTGGAAAGAGAGAGGCGGTTTTCAAGCACCAAGAATGAGAGATGGTAGAAGACAATTCTTGAACGAATTCTGAGACAATCTTAGCTCACTAAACTCAGCTAAGTTTTAGAATGTACACACCTTATTATGTATATTTGTACAGTGTTTAAGACTGCGCGCATACTACTGCCAAGCGACGTGCACGTGTTTATTAAAACAACACGAAGTTACAGATAACTAATGAGCCTACTTTCATCTACAAGGGTGCAAATAAATTCTAGCGAAGTTCTTAAATGCTTAGATGGTGGGTAGACTTTGAGGTCTCACTGACAGCAGTATCATCAGAGATGAAACCAGAAACTGTAATCAGTCTGAAGTTTTGAATGATAGGGTTCACTAACCTGAAATAATTACACTGTCGTCGTTTTGAAAACAAATGCCTGAGCCACTAAAAACACATAAGTTTAAGTTGCCTATCATAGCGCCACTTGAGAAAAAGCTTGGTGGAAATTGGTTGGTTGGTCTCCGAGATATGGCATAAAAAACCTTATTTTCTTAAACGGGGCTATCTTACAAAAGTGCATTAAAAGAGGCTCTGTACACGAAGTTTCTGATAGATACTGCTAGCATAAAAAATTTGAATGTAGTTTATAAACTGTTGAATAGATATTCTAAACATATCAAAATATTTATATGGCCGCCAATTTGAAAATATTTCTCTCACCCCATTTAAATAGAGTAACTTTGCATGTCCTTTTGTAGGTGTGTAATATTTTGTGGAAATTTGTTGAGTTATTCCGAAAATATGGCAAGATGTTCAATTTACTCACCTGACACTACTTTGCAAAACATCTGGCAAAAGAGGATCTCTGTATGCATTAATTATGCTTATAATTAATACTGTTTGCGTACAAAATTTGGTTGAATTTTTTTGAAAACGTTTCACAGATATAACAAATTAATCTAAATTACTTATATAAACCTCATTAAAAAATGTCTGCCGCACATAACACATGTAGCAATACTTGCGTGTAATTTTGACGATATTCATAAATGGAGGGGAAAAAAGTCTATTTATTAGCACATTCGACGATTTGCATAGATACAATATACAAAGTTAATTTTTAATCTGTTACATAGTTTCGTAGATATAGCACACTGAGCTAAAATGTTTGTACAGGCACCATTCAAAAAGAAAGAGACAGTTAAAATATATAAATTAATATGGCCTACCACAGTACAACTTCTTTGCCAAATTTCAAAGAAATCGGTTGATTTTTTCCCCGAGATATGGTATGAAAACGGTATTATTTAATGTGGAGCTATCTTACAAAATGGAGGAGAAACAAGGCTTTGCATAGACAATTTTGATGGATATAACTGATACTGTCAGCATATAAAGTTAGGATGAAATTTATTTTGCATTTTCATAGATACAAAACTCTTGAGATAAAATGTTTATATTGCCGCCATTTTGAAAATATGCGTGTCTGACCTTCTCAAAGTGTATTAGTTTATACGGCCTGCCATACTGCTACTTGTTTGCCAAATTTGGTAGAAATCGTTGTCTTTTCGAAGATACCACATAATTTTAATTTGTCATGTGATAATATTTTAGAAAATGACGGACAAAAGAGATTATGTGTGGATACATTTGATAGTTGTAATATGTACAGCCAGCATACAAAGTTTCACTGGAATTAATTAGGCCTACATGGTTTCGACGATTTAACATACAAAACAAAAATACCTATATGGCCACCATTTCGAAAATAAATGTCTGAAATACGTAAAACATACCTACCGCAGTACTACTTGCCATATTTGAAAGGAATCGGTCAATTATTTCCCGAGATATGACATGAAAACTTTATTTATTCGTGTGCCACTGTCTTACACAATGGAGGACGAAAGAGGCTTCATGTAGACACATTTTATATTTGTTATATACACCTATATCTACTCCCAGCATACAAAGTTAATATGGATTTGATTAAATTGTTTCGAAGATATAGCATGCTATGCTAAAAGCTCTAATGGCCACCATTTTGAAAATAAGTGTCTGATATACTTAAAACATACATATCAACTGCCGCAGTACAATGTGTTTGCCTACATTACATAATGCATGTTTCCTCTCAATTTCATGTTTCTAGGATCAATGTCAGTTTTTACTTATATATATATATATATATATATATATATATATATATATATATATATATATATTAGAGATCCTGTCATTTCGCATTTTAAAACGGCACCATGCCCGACTCCACACTCACTTACTCAGTCATATCTCATTTCCTCATTGGCCACTGTCACAGTCTCTTGTTCGACGCGGCCAAACGGAATGAAGCTACCAAAGGGCCACATTAATACTCGTGATGCAGATTCCTGCAATGCGTATCGGATGAACGGAGGTCCAATGAAACACAAGCTAACATAGGCATATACATCTACGACGCCTAGTCTGTCTGCCACGAAATTACAAAGCGAAATGATAAGGTCTACAGTCATTACCGACAAACTGGAAACTTAGCTAAGTGTTTAAGAGAGTAGTGTTCATTCCATGATAATAGCGACGGCAAATTCCTGCAGACATAAAAAATCAAAGGTAGACGCGACCTAGAGGACTACTTAACGATTTTTTCTTAATCTGTACTGTTTCAAATTATAGTTGTATTTCCCGTGTGGGATTAGCATTACTAAAAAAATTAGATAATATTTGATCACGGTTACACATGTGAAACTAATCATGTGAGAAAAATAAATTAAATTTCGAAATAAATGTTAAGATGTATGTTCCCTACTGTGCCTTGACTAGCTTGGCCTAGCTTTTTAAATATTGACTCTGGAAATCAAGCTATGAAGGAAACGTAGATCCAAAATGGCATGGACACTTTCGCCTCAACAGTTATACTTACATACACAACTGATCTACGCAATGTTTATTTTACATATGGTGTAAGTGTACAAGACGGGTAAAAAAAAAATTGTACAGCCAAATTATATCTTTAAACGTGGTCGGTTAACCACGAAGAACTCGAACCAATCAGTTATACGCCAACCACTGGCATATCAGTGTCGTGTGAACTGGAAACCAAGAGCCATGAGGCAACGGAGTTTCTGGACTCCAGCGGAACACACTTTTAAATCAACGACGTTCAACCACTGGAACAAAAGAAAAGCTCCTACTGATTTCTAATGGGGCAATTTTTTATGCTTTCGGTGCTGTGGAGTCATTTTCACTAATTCAGGTTTAGCGTGCATTCGTAAGTTGGCTGCTGACGATACCATAAGTCGTGTGTTTCTTTCTAACCCAGATGCACGAGATTGTGTTTCGAGATTCCTCAAGGACGATTGTGGCTGGATCACGAAACTAGTACCAGTGGAAAATTATTTCTAAAAAAAAAAAAAAAAAAAAAAAAAAACTGATTTATCCCCAAATGTAACTCTTGCATTTTTCTATGTCTACAATCGGCTCTCAAGACCTTACTCTTTTCGCTCGCTCACTCTGTGTCAACAAATAAATGACGAGATAATACGATTCAAATTCAAATTTCCTGAAACTCTGTATTTTTTACCTCAGGAAACCGGGCTGCGTATACATATTTTAACAACAGGCATGTGCCTGTTGCAAGTTGATGGTAACAACTGAAGGAAAGTATTTCCATTAAGAGTGTTAGGTAAACACCGTGACTAGTAAAATAATTACTTTCGCTTTCTGTTTTTTTAAATATATATTTGAATGTAATAACTATAAAATTTGTAAAATAATAATTTTTTCGATAATGTTTCAGTTTCACTTGCTCGGCGGAATGATAAAGTTTAATTTTA
This sequence comes from Dryococelus australis, assembly GCA_029891345.1. NCBI lineage: Eukaryota > Metazoa > Arthropoda > Insecta > Phasmatodea > Phasmatidae > Dryococelus > Dryococelus australis. The sequence goes on along the minus strand of CM057004.1, from coordinate 70,830,934 downwards.
CGTATGGTGGGAGGATACGAAATGCACCTACAAGTATATCTTGAGCAAGACTTCCAAAAGTGCTCAGTTTACCGTGAACAGCCTATACTTCTTATGTCTACTAGAATCTCGATCTGGTACGGGAAGGGCACTGTTGTGCGAGTTCCGAGTGGTAAACAGTTCCACTATTCTTGTTCGAAAAGTACACACGAGTTTGAAATCGAAAGAGTGGTTGTAAATGTGTTGGTTACCAATGTACTAAGAGGGAGAATGCCAGGGAATTCCCTGCGTCATAATCCCCCCCCCCCCCCTTGACTCGTGTAAGAAACATTATTTCCCTGCCAGGGAAAGTGATTTCCCTCCCTGAAGAGAAATAATGCGTGATGATCGATGAGATTATAATCAATTCACGGTTACTTCAGACATTTATGAAGCTCTGCTAAAGTTCAACTTATAAGATATTCCTCCGTCTCGTGCGAACCAAGCTTAACTAAGTCTGGGAAATTACACCAAAGGACATCGCATCGAATTAATGCGCACTCAGTATAACATTATTTTTTATAAGAACTATTTCTCACTAGGCACTACCAACACACATGTTTTCGCACTGTTTTTTATTAAAATTATTTCTAAATGAAGTATTATAATTTATAGATAAAATATGAATAAAATTTCAATTTAACAGAAAAAAATTAACTTTTTGAACACAAGTATACAACGCTTGTATATGTTGGAAATAACTAAACACGTCATACATGGGGAGATTTGTCAAAGGTTTGATTCAAAAAGGGCAAAGAACCACGAATAGACTATAACTAGGGGTACTGAAATATCACGAAAAGATTTCAGGACTTGTTATACTTCAAAACACTGTAGGGTAGCTTGCCCTTGATTGGCTGAATCACTTTTTGACGCCTGTTTTCTGTTTGCAAACGAATAAGGTAGGAGCTGCGCCGATGTTGCCGAATTCTGAGTGGTCCGGTCAAATATGACAACGCTTTCTCAAGCAGACAGCAACCAATGACAATAGACAAACTGCTGTGGGGTGCTTATAATATTGAAGTCTACCGTGTACTCATTTTATTTTCTCGCGAAATATCACTAGCTCCAACTATAACAGTTCCCACGCACAAATTATAACAACGAAAGTTGACGCGTGCGAACTTCAGATGGAAAGTGCTAGCTGGAAAACACACCAGGCCACAGACTGTCGAAACCCAGGTTTTCAGTGCAGCGCGGAATTTCGTGTCGCCTTTATTTCACACCAGGCAGCAGTTTGTTTATAACCTGTAACCTATAGTAGGCGACATATTCCCGCAAGCAGGCGTAAGCCATTTAGTCAGAAAACTTAAATCTTCGAAAGACTCGGGTTCACTATAAAAAAAAAAGTTCTTCCCCAGCAAATAGTTTAATTCACACCCTGCGAATCGTTACTCCCAACTTTTCGACAGAGTCAAAGCAGATGAGAGGTTGGGGCTACCTGGTGCTGGATGCCCTATCCAAGGTGATAAATGAAGATTATTAGACACCTGAAAATTTTGCTGGTTAATTTCGTGTCACTTCTGCAATTGGCCCACGGCTTATCTGACATCTCATCGAGGCACTGAAATGCAGTGTCAATAACTGCCTCTCGCTGTGGGAGCAAGCAGCCAATGACCAGTTGATATCTGCTCCAGTATATAAACAGATGTGAAGTCCAGCCTACAGTTAACTAAACTCGCACGTTTTCCTGTTATTAAAATTATTTATGTATATATTAAAAAATGATTGTTGACTCACGCCGTTGCAGAGCTTTGTCGCCACAGGAAACCTAGACGATTACATGAAAACACGTGCTGAAAATGAGCCAAGATTATCTGTAGTTTACACATAGGTACTACAGAAAATCCCAAAAAGGAATTTAGTCCGAATTTAACGAATCGAATGAGACGAAACCAGCGGAACGGTTAACCGAAAAAAAAAAAAAAAAAAAAAAAAAAACAGATTAAAGCTGGACTCATAACCATCCGTTTCATTCGTCCGTCGCCCGTCGGTCACGTGATCTTCTACCAATCGCAGGGATTCTTTTTGATATCCGTCAATCCGTCAAATATATCTCAAACTTTAACTTTCGACTGACCGACGGACGGGCCACCGCCTTGTAATATCGTTCCTTGAACTGGCTGTCTGAAAACAGTCACTTTTTTCTTTGTTTGAATATATATTTTTTAAATACACAAGACAGTGACGTTTACTTTTTTACGTTTTTACTTTGACTTGAACGGACGATGGTGTGTAGATTTTCAGATGAAATGCTGATAAATTATGTTAGGGAAATAGAATATATTTATCACATTCATACTAAACACATTAGTAAGGATAAGAAAATTTCGCGAATTCATTTCGGGACAAGATAGAAGTCAAACACATATACAGTGAAGTCACCTTCGCAATTGGATCACAGTTTATTAGGCCCGCCCTGCACGCCTCTGGGTCAATAGCCGACTTGCATGGAAACACCTTGCGAGTCCCTTAACTGCCAGGCGTAAGGCAACAGCCAATGAATACACAGCTGAGGCTCCAGTATGCAGAGGACTGAGGAGTCTAGCCTACAGGTCACTGAACTCGCGAAATTTTCCTCTCCTTACTCATTAGTTTCTGCGCGAGAAAGTTCGTGTTGTTGGGTGGCGACACTGAACATTTTTTGGTCCGACGGAACGACGGACGACGGGCTGTTGTGAGTCGCTTTCAATTGACGGACGAAAAAACCGACGGATGGCTGACTGACGAAAGCTTCGGATGGTTGTGAGCCAAGCTTAACGTTAAAAAAAAAAAAAAACCTAGCACAATACGAGAACAACACATACGAACACTGAGACGAAGTTGGTTCTCTTGGACGAAGTAATGGGGCCGCCGCGGTGTAGTTAGTAATCGCCTCTCACCAAGGCGATACTGGCTCGGTTTCCGGTAGATTAATAAGAATCTTCGCATGTAGGATACATGGCCGATGTTGCAGTTGGCCCGCGGGTTTTGTTGGGGCGCTCCCATTTCCCCCGCCCTTACATTCCGCCGCTGCTCCAACTTCACTCTCAAGACTTCGTCGTTAAGCTGGATCCATAATAGTGCGATGCGTTACGTTGAGATGTGTTGGGCTGCGACCAGCTATACTTGCTGTTTCACAACTAAGCGATGATCTGTCGGCGACTGACGCCGTCTGAGATGGTGCTGCTATCTAGTTTAAGGGTGGAAATTACATTTTGAGACCTCACGAATGTAATAAAATACAGACGTATGTTTTAAGTGGTAAAAGATAAAAACAGGGTAGTATGAACACGATGCGTGACGAAAACTAGCGGGAACGTGACATAATTAGACGAAGGATAATTATGTTGATGTTAATAAACGAATTTTATGACATTGTCCATATCTATAAGAAGCCATGTCTTCCATTTTGCACATCCACGCACGTGTTAGTGGTGTCTTTTGTTAGGAAAAAGAGGAAATAAATGGAATATAGGAATACATAGGGTACAAACAAAATCGCCGCTAGCTAGAACTTCAAGTTGACTACATTTTGACATTAAGCTGCGCCCATTTTGCTGTAAGCTGTATGGCCTAAAATAAAGGCACACGTAGCCCAATTCTGTCACGGTTGGCAACAATGGTTTTGATAGACACGAGATGGAAATTAGCTTCCGCCCATCTACGACTTTGCGGAGAACACAAAACGCGAATCGTAAAGAAACACCAAGTCCGGCACACGCTATGCACAATTATTTGAATTCTATACTTAATTCCGTAAGTAAACTTGTAACAAGAAGCACAAAAAAAAAAACAGCTTGAACGACCAACTGCAATTGCAACAGCGAGAGTTACATAGGCACTTAATTTAACAGAACAATTCCTGTTTACCATGCCAGTTTATGCACTTGTGCGTGCGCGGGGCACAGGAAGAGCCTTAATGACTCGATAACACAACTGATAGCCACAGTGCACAAAATCGCAATAATACGGATCAACGTACTGTCCTTTTTCCCGTCCATTTGCCCGATTTTCAGTTCAACGCGTTTCCAGCATTTTGCCGGAAAATTTTTCTGCAAGAAGTCAACCATCACTACAAATCCCTTTTATTTAATTTCTACGTGAAATCTGGTAAGTAAATTATGACGTTTACCGCAATCAGCGTCGATTTTTTTAAATATATTTTTACAGTAAACGATTTCGAAGAACAATTCAGTTTATACGTATGTCCAACCAGGGTCCTTACTTAACATTTTCCTGCAGAATGCCTTGCATCGTACTAAAACGTACACACATGTTCGACGTAAGAAAAAAAATCCAACGCATTTCCCTGGTAAAATATTTGCTTACATGATTTTCAAAAGAAGATTTCTTCTTTCTTGGTCCCTTGTCATCTTCATTCAATGAATATGTTTAACACCGACGCGCCCTTGATTCAATCACAGGATAAACAACAACACGGAGGTAAAATCGCGCGGCCGTTCCTCATCGAGCGTGCCCATTCTCTGATTGGCTGCATGAGGATGATCCTTCGTGTTTGATTGGCTACTGCGTGCTGGGAAAGACTCCCCATTAGCCGGGCTGCCAGACACCGGTCGGCGACGCCATTTTGCTGGCGCGAGATAAACAAGCCGTTGTTTCACCTCTAAAACGTGGCCGCCCGGTGCAGGACTGGAAAAGTGAAAGGATAGGGTTCTCCACATTGAAAAATGGTTTAATGCATGTCTTGGCCACCTTTCACAACATCGATACGAATTAACACTTTACGCATTTTTGCCCCGGCCCCACATTGCTAAAAAAAGATTTTTGTAGGAAAAACTTTAATACCCTGAAAATCGAGGGTAAATGAAAATTTACAGACTCGACAAAACACAAAATCTTAACTTATTCCTGCTTGCTCTCTATTATCATGGTTCTTCCTTTCAAAGGGTATGGAGTGTTTTTTTTTGTCTGGAAGCGATGTTGTTAAAGGTATATTCCATTCACGGTTACTTCACACTTTTTTTGAAGCCCTGCTAAAGTTCTACTTCCAGGATATTCCTCCGCTTCGTGCAAAGAAAGCTTAACAAAGTTTAGAAAATTTCACTAAGGGGAATGCGTACCGCATTCGTGCGCACTCAGTGTAATAAAAATTTGCATGAGTGCTAATTCTTACTATAGGCTGTTCACGGTAAAGTGAGTACTTTTGAAGCCCTAGTTACTTTTTCCTTTCAGCCATTTTTTATGCTTTAACCACGTTTTAAAATAAATATTGCTATGTAAGTAATAAACACAGTGTGTACATTCCATCGCGCTTCTAAGTTAACGGGGTAGTATCCACTCCATCTTCGAATTTTCTTACAAATCTTCGTAATGAAAATGTATGACCAGAAGTAAAATATACAAGCTAGACATGACATGGACAACTACTTAACGATATTTTTTTTTAATTTGTAGAATTTTAAACATACCTGTATTTTCTCACGCGGGACTGAAATTATTAAATTATTAGATAATATATGATTACGGTTACAGATGTGACACTAATCATGTAAGCAAAATAAGTGGGATTTAGAAATAACTATTGAAGTGTTCCCTATGTCATGACTAACTTGGTTTTTTTTTAAATATTGACTCCAAAAATTAAGTTAATGAGGAAAATACGTTAATCCAAGATAGCAAGGATACTTCCCTCTTAACATCTAAAGCTAAAAAATAAAATATATTTATTGACTATTATTCCAAATGAGAGAGCTTTCAAAAGTGCTCACTTTACCGTGAATAGGCTATAGGCATTATCAGTACACCTATTTTCTCACTATTTCTTTTCGTATTAATTATAAATGAAATATTATTTATAGATAAAAATTAAGTACTTTTACGTTAACAGTAGAATACACGCTTGTGAAACACGACGTATTTAGGAAACAACCGAACACGTCTTACATTTACGTGGAGTGATTTTCAAAGGTTAGGTTCAAAATTATTGAAGAATCTGCGAACAGACTATAGCTGAGGAACGACTGAAATCATTTAACACGTAGAAACCCTATCCTCTTTCTCGGACCGTCCCGCTCTAGACACCGCCTTTTTGATACTCTGTTATTCAGTACGGAGTAGCGAAGTAAATAACTGCGGACAGCGCGTGCTGGTACTCACCCACGCCGATTCACGTCGTCGTGTTGCACCCATTACAGCTTCTGTCGCTCGTCACACTCTCAACAAGTTAGAAAAGCGCGCCATCCCGCCGTCTTATAGCCTACCTGCCGCCTGTTTTCCCCTCCAGCCACGCTTCCCCTCCCACTCGATGACCTGGGTTTTAAGGGGGGGGGGGACGTCTCGCGGTGGAAACAATGGAGCGTCCCGCGACCTTGAGTCACTGCTCCTGCCCTGCCAGCATGTAATTAACTGTGTCTCTTCTTCACACTTGCGTTCTCCCTGCCTTGTGTGTGCCCTTTCGCCGGTCTCCTCCCCCCCCCCCCCCTTCGACAATTAAGGACGCTGGGAAGCCCGTCGAAATTAAAAAACTGGAGAGGAGAGGCAAGGTTCGATGTCCTTCCCCACGCATGCACCACCAGGCGGGATGAGAATCACGAGAGAAATTACGAGTGCACGAGTTGTAAATATTGACAAGGAAATCATTTCTCCACACACCCCCCTTTCCCCCTAAACAAGCAGACTTATGTTCGTTGCAGCTGTGTAGTCTCAGCGCATTTCAATGATTCGTCAGCAGATAACAGCTGAAGATTCAGTAAAATAGTTCTACTGATTGAAATCACTGATTCAGATTTGTAGTGTTCAAATTACTACACTGGCTTTCTTCAACGATCCCTTTATTACTTTGCAGCGAACACTCCCGCGGAAGTAAAACGGATTCCGCAAGCAACCACGCCCAGGTTTTGCAAAAACCCGGGTTTTTCTAAAAAAAATCCAACCCATTAGTTTTTTTTTTCGTTTTTAATGAAAAAAAAGCGGACTATTTAAATAAAATCAGGATTTTTTTTCAGTTTTCGTGAAACAGTATTTTGTAATAACTTATTTTATAATACAACTTAAACTTTGTTGTTTAACTGTCTAGTATGACCTTTAGTATACAAATAAAAGTATTAAATTTTAATTCAAATTAATTTATATATAAAATAAACTTATAATATTAATTAAAAATAAGAACAGTTATTTTTTTTATTTTTTATATTTTTTTTAAATTGGTTCCTAAGTATTTTAAGGGAAATGCCCTTTATACCATTGATAAATTCATGGAATGTGATGATATTACTATACTGACATTTCAACATGTACCATATTAAAATAGTTGCATATTGATTAGTTATCACATACCACTTGCAGTGTTAGTCAATATAAACTAAAAAATAATTTTATAATTTTGAACTTAAAAGTGTTATAGGAATATCTCTTTCCAAATTTCCATGATAATTTGATAAATACCATCTTAAGTTGTTATCTACATTTCATTTGCCCAGTGTCTCTCTGTCGTGTCAGTTGTATCTTCAGTCTCTCTGCAGGAATCTTATAAAAAACTAGCTGATCCCGGCGAACGTTGTTCCGCCTCTTTCACGTTCTATTTTTATTTTGCCTTCTCAATGCGTCCTCTCTATTACGTCTGGCATGTCGACCTATGTTTGACCGTGGTATTGCTGGCATTTTTCTCTTTTAGATCAACAAACATTTCCTGCAAGTATGAGCGAAATCGGCCCATAAATATAGAAGTTAGATTACAGCGCCACCTATCGGAATGAAACATAACTAAAAACTTTACTCGCCACCTCAGTAACATATGGTTTGAATATGGTCTCGCTTGGTGCTGTGGTTTGTCAGTGATGATGCGGTTTAGTCACGCACAAAGGATTATATATATATATATATATATATATATATATATATATATATATATATATATATATATATATATATATATATATATATATATATATATATATAAATTTTACTTTACACTTCGGCCACTTACCTAAAGTTATGTCATCAACACGAATTACACAGGTGTAATTTCCATCTTGGAGAAACCCGAGTTTCTGCCAACTTTAAAACTATATTAAATCATATTTTCGATTGTTGTGGCTGTTCATTGCTTTACTTCATAGTGACGCAAACAGCACTGGTATTAGTGTGTTAAGTGCAGTGATTCTGTAATAAATTCAAGCTAAGAAAAGTACTACAAAATGGATAGAAACATTGAAAATTGATGTTAGCAGTGAAAGGTAGACATTGTATAAGTGAAGATTCAGCGATAGTAAAACGAATGTTTTTATTTTTGTAAATGAATTAAGAAATGTTATTCTCCAGTGAACTTTGGGCCGGATAGTTTTATCTAATGGATTCTAATCCAGAATCTTTACAAAGGATTGTGTCAATTTTTTTTAAGCAATGACGCATCTTTGACCCATGAATATTGTAAAGAGTTTTTCTTTCACAGGGGATGAATGTTTGCATTTGCAAAGTAATATATATATATATATATCAAAATATAAAAACTGGTACTCCTTAGATGTGAAAATTATTTTCTGAACTTGTTAGATACTCTGTTAGTTCTGTATGAATCGGATTATTTTTTGTTGTATTTTTGTCAAAACTATGAAACAAGGCGGGAGTGGAGAAAACACATAGTCTTGCAGAAGTCTATCATTTATAACATAGGCAGTTTCTAACTGTAGAGAATTTTTTACTTTAGTCAGGTAAGATTGTGTTTAACAAATGATGCGATAGTAATCATTTTAACACATGCAATATTATTTTATTTTGGTTTAATCCGTGCAGCGTTATTTTAATTTACCCCAAAACAACATTATTTTCATTCATAATGTACCCAAAAAAACCTGACTTGAAAAAACCCGCCCGGATTTTCCCAGATGGAGTATTGGAAAAATCCGGCCCCAAATCCGCGGGTTGGGTTCATCGCTGACAACCCTGGCGACGTTTCGCACGTCAGTTGAGATCAAATTCTGTCACTTCAGATTCTCTAGACTCTAAGCTGTCTTGCAGGTGACCCCGAACGTCTTTGAGCCTGTCGATCCAACTTCCAACTAAATTTGTAAGATCGGCGTGCCGTCTTACTGCCGCCATTTTCAAAGAAAATCCCCTCCCAATAAGAAGTTGAGCATTCCCTCTTCCTTCCAACTTACCATGTCTCACTACAGACATCCACGGAAAAAAAAAATCCTACATTTATTTACACCAAATCACATAAAACTTACACAGTACCTGGCATATATCTTTAATGTATCATATTACAAATTTCAATTAAAAATTCGCAAACAAAGATTTTATGATACAATATCGTATGGTTGAGGGAATTCCCTTATGATCTCCGACTTCTCATTGGCTGGCCAGAACGATTTGAATGCGGGTTGTCCTTGCTGCTGGTGGCCGTTTCGAACACAAAAACCGCTCTCCAGCGAGCAGGCGAACTGCCTTTCTGTTCGCATTTCTAAGCCCCTGTGCAAAATTTCTTGGTCGTAAGTCGCGAGCTCACCCAGTCAGCGAGGCAGACAGCCCTACAAAGCAGCCATTTCCAAACAATATTTTTTTGGGCCACTCGCTACGTACCGCACTGTTTAACTTATCATCTAACCAACTTTAGGTTTATATTTACACAGGACGAGTCGTGGTGTAGTGAGTTAATTTCAGGAAGTGATTCCTTACGAGAAACAAAGCAGAAATGTATTTGTGCATTTTTTTTTTTTTTTTATAAAATGAGAATCGTGTCCGCCACGTGCCACTGACAATCGAATTTCAAATTACATTTCTTAAAATATGTTCGAAATCATTCCTAATTTCGAACAGTGTAATAGTTGTTACAGCATTATGATATAAACACGTAGCACTGGTCGGACGAAAGTGTAATCAGTGTACATCTGGTTTGTAATTTTTTAAAGAAGTACTGCTGTTTTCTGTTAAGTAGATCGAGAGGGCCGTTTGTTGCCCGATGCTAACATCACGTCAACATTCTGGCGAACAAGCGTTTATGTCGTGCGCCAAGGCAGCGCCATATTAGACCCCTTAGGGCCGATTACGAAGCGCAGTATCGAGCCACATAGAGTCGAGCTGACATTTGTACGCAACGCGACCCAGTACTCATGATGGAGTGGAGTAATGCCGAGCTCAGTAACACTGTTTTAACATATTGTTACGCGCTGCAGCTCGCTCCGGCCGCGAGTTCCCTTTATGCGCGTTCTGGCTCTGGCAGTGGGGGGGGGGGATCGCCCCCCTCCCCTCGTACCATAGGCATTCCCGCGCGCTGCTTCGTCGCCACACCCCCCCTACCAGGCAGCCGTAGGAATGACTGACAGCGATGACGTAGCTGGCGTCACAGCCCCTCCTCTCCACCTGTAGGAGAATCCGACAAGTGTAGAGAATGCGCAAGAATATTCTGGGAACCAGGACCTTCTGCGCAACGTGGTATTTAGAGAAATTTCTGGGCGTTGGCCTACGACCCTATAACTACAAGCCACAGCTGGACTGTCGGCAATCTTTCTGTGGACGCGGGAGAGAGTACACCTCTTGGCTGCTTCACGGGTTGTGGTGAGGGCTGCAGGCAGGGGCAGAACCAGCATGTAGTGTGTAAGGCATGGAGGTGGTACGCTGCAGGGCCTGGGTTCGGACGAGGAACCAGCCTGTAAGGCTATACCTGGTGGGTTTGTGTTGACTATAGGAAGCACACGCCCTCCTCGTCCTGTTCAAGGTCACCGTGTGTGTCATTCGGGAAGGCCTGGTGGGGACAATGTTGACTGGATCGAGACCAGAAGTCCTGTCTCCTGTCCGGCCCTGCATCCGGCTGTTTTGTAGGGGGCACTTAAAACACCTAGTAGGAGACCTGCTGACGGCAAGGGAAACAGACACCTGTGGTCGGATCTGCACCTGTGGGGTATCTCTGAGGCAGCTGATCTGAGAAATCTCGGAGCTACTGTTGTCAGCTCTAGTAATGGAGAGTAAGCTGGAATGTGAAACCAGGAAGGGCTAGTATTGCATCTCTTTGGATGAGGGCCCAGCCTGTAATGGGTGCAAGGCTTTGCCTGATGGGTTTGTATTGGCTCTGGGAAACAGACGCCCTCCTTGTTCTAATTACCTCTTCTAGCCCAAGGGAACCCACTATCTCCTCGTGGTATCGCTGGGTAACCTCTTACTTGAGGTTAGCAAAAGTGGGCAACTCCCGGGTGTGCCTTATGACTCTATATTAAAAGGGGTATCTTCCACTCCGGCTAAGTTTATATCATGGGCATGCCAAAATGTGGTGCTTGGTTGTGAACCGGTAGACTCCTTGACGGTCAGTGGGGCTACAAAGACCGAATTTCAGCCTGAAGAAATTCAGAGGAATGGTAATGAGCATCCTCTCGAGTAGGGGTACCTGGGCGTGAACGGTAATCATACCCCAAAAACGAGTATAACCCAAGATGAAAAGTAAGGAGGAGCGTGGACTGACCACACTACCTCCCTGAGGTTTCCTCTGCAGGGCATCGGGGGCCATAGCCCTTCGGAGTTTGTGTGCTCAGGGTCAACTCCTTTGGGAGAAGACAGCTATTCCCGATTTTCCTGGGCCCGGAGGTCAGATTGAGGATGGACTCGTGCTGGCAGGGTTTGAAAATCGCTGCGGTGGTACCCTAATCGTCGAAAGACGAGGGGGACACCATAAGCCGGTCGGATAGTAGAAGGGCAAAAGCCTCGTGTAGCAAATACTATCAACTAGGGGTATCGGGAGAAATATTACCCCAAATATTATATCGCAATTCAGCCAAGATGGCAAAACATGACAAACCCAGTAATGGTCTACAGCCGGGGACTGGGTCAATATAAGAACCCATGTTTTGTTATACTATTATTTGGACGCCAAGTGGCTTAGTGCGGTATACAGTCGTGAAGAGGACGGACGACGATGGGAGAATATGAGGCGACGGCGGACGAGGTGGTCGTGGTGTGAATGAACGAGAGGGCGTGAAAACCGACGAGTGAGGGGACTAAACTGAGGTGGGACTGAATAACATGCGATACGGACTTTATTGTAAATATCGGAACTGTCAAACATGGACATATAACTAGTAAAACAATTGAATTGGCTTTGATACACTGACTATTGGGACTGTTTTTTTAATTATTCAATTGTATTAATTTCCTTGAGATAATTGTAAATTTTATTGAGTGAATTCATTAATTGTAAACAGCAATTGATATCAAATTCCTACGGGATATTGGGTGGAGAGAATTTTGTTTGTAGTTACTTTAAATAAAATTAGGAAATTATAATTAACTATTTTTATTTAATTAAGACCTCCATCCCTTAACGAACCTGGCTTAGCCCACTGATTTTGAGAGAAAATTGTAACACTGGTTTAAAAAAGTAGGATGGAGGAATTTTATTCAAAAACAATAACTGTTATTAAGATTACACTATAATAACAGGTTGCAAAATATAATGCAACTGACTACGCACGAACGTGATGCGCTGTCCCTGTAGTGTACATTTCTATATTCGTTTAAGCTTTGTTAGCATGGGGCGGAGGAATATCAAGGAAGTAGAACTTTATCAGGGCTTCAGAAAAGTCGGAAGTAACCACGAATTGACTATATTACTGTTTACACGATAGTTGCAGAGAATTATGGCTCGTGTGCGAAGTGCGTGTGTAGAACAAATCCAGTTTCTTGGTCTGACGCATTCTCTACAGGGAGGGATGAAATTTACAGCTCTACAACGATATAGTCTATTCACGGTTTCTTCACATTTTTCGAATAAAATCTTTGAAAAATCACCCCATATACGACGTATCTAATTATTTCCTAAATATGCCATGTATCATAAGCGTTTTGTACTCCGGTTAACATATAAACACCCAATTTTTTGTTAAATTGAAGTTTTACCAATACAGTATTTTATTTACAAATTATAATTTTATTCGATCACAATAAATATGAACAAAACCAGCGAGGAAACATCTGTGTTCGTAGCGTCTAGTAAGAAATAGTTATGCAAAATATTATTACAACTGAGCGCACACGAATTCGGTGCGTTGTCCTTTGGTGTAATTTTTTAGACTTAGCTTGGTTTGCAAGAAGCGGAGGGATATACTGGAAGTAGAACTTTAGCAGGGCTTCAGAAAACTGTGAAGTAACTGTGAATGGATTATATATGGCTTCACGTGATTTAGTTGCTTCGCCATCCACTGGCTGGAGAGAGTATTTTACTTTGTGCTCCCAACAAGAGTTGCGCCACCATTGTGGCGAAATACCAGTGGCTTCGTTCCCAGGAGTCCATTATGAATGGAAGAGTTTCACCTTACTTTCTGGTACGCCGATTAAACCTTGACGCTTCTGGCCTGCGATTTGTCCATTCGATTCCTACTGAACCAAACAATTCTACCGCCACCTACTTTTCCTTTCTATAATTTTCACACATTTAATTGGTATCACATTTTTATTATTACAACCGTATTGAAATCGAAAAATGACCCAACACTAACCACTGATTCGTAATAATTCGGTGGTAGCAGTAGTTAAAGGAAATCGTACTAAGTTATAAAAAATATGTTAAATTTTCATAGTAAATTTTGGCACGGAAAAAATTTAAAAAGTTTGAATTTATTACATTCTCCCCTCTTCACACTTTCACCATAAATCCTGGGACATACGCTGTATGAAAATAATGTTTAATTGTCATTTACCGTAGGTAAAAAATTTTCCCCCGTAAAAATGTGAAAAAGTCCGAATTTATCACATTCCTCTCCTCCCTTTTTCCCAGCCCATTTACATAATTAACGCGACGCACGTTATAAATGCACCACCTTAAAATTGCAAAGTAATTATAAACGAAATCTGTTCCTTGGATCAAATGAAAATGTAAGCAAGTTATGATAAACGTACTGTACTGAACTGAATATTTTTTACAAAAAAAAATATTTATCCTGTAGTTGAAATAACTTTAACTCTTAGCCTAACAATCATTTTCATAGCACTTAGAAATAAGTAATAATGGAGAGAGAGTACTATTGCAAATATCGTACGACTTTCTCCTTAATTGAGAACATGTTGCGTACTTGCACTGAACTATACCTATCAATGAGGTGATTTTATCTGAATGTAAATATAATTTTTATACACCTTCGAATCCTCAGCACGTGATTTTATCTGAATGTAAATCTAATTTTTATACACCTTCGAATCCTCAGCACGTGATTTTTTTTTTTAATTTGATCGGGATTATAAATGCTCCCGCTTTATGCCAAAGGTTAATATGCAGGGGGTTTTGGCACATACATCCATAATTTATGCAGGATTCCAACCCGAAACCTCTTGATCCTTAGCAACCTCGGCTACAGAGTTTTACACTGAGCGTGCGGTATAATTTCTTACCCAGATTCTGCACTCATCATGTTTCGATTAAAAATATTAGCTATTATTGTACCTGACTTGCACCCGCTTCGCTGTGAACGTGAAATTCTTTTGAAGGCTGTTCACGGTAAACTGAAAACTTTTGAAAGCTACGCTTAACATTTATTTGTATGCGCACGTTATGTATTCTTCCGCATTATGTAAAATTAACACTGCCATGGGCCTCATCACTTTATGCATGCGTCGTTCAAGTGAAACTGTGAATGATTAAAAACGTAAATATCTCAAGAGTTTGCTAACGCTTACACTTAAGTGCATAAAAAAAACCATAAATAATTATGTTAAGTTATCACAAATGGTTAACCAACACTTATAATTCTACATTAAGACATGGAACTACTTTCCTTCCATCGTTACCAACTTTACTGGGCGCATGTTACCCAGTGCGCACGTTAAAATATATGTAGGTAGGAGCAGTGATTTTTTTCTATGGTTGATTTCAAAAGTGCTCACTTTATCGTGAACAGCCTTAATTACCTGTTTGTGAGGGGCCGCGGTAGCGCGGTATAGTCAAACCACTTGCCTACCTTTCATGGAGGACCTAGAATGCAATGTAAACAAGAACGAAGACGGGGTGAAGCAGGAGTTTAAAATTACACAGCTATCATTTGAAGCACTACACATTTCTTCCGCAACTCAAATGTTTTTAACTATTGCGTATATCTTCTGAATACGTTCGTTGTGATGATGGCGCGCGCAGCATACAGAAGTGCCGTGTACACACACAAGTGGTAACCATGCCAACAGTAAATATAAACTACTCCTGCGTAAACATTTTACGAAGCAGACGTCGTCAGCCAGCAACCTGACGTGCAGGGGATCAGGCCAACATGCTCCACAAGAAGAAATACAGCACTGTGGAGTCGTAGACCTGTTAAGGATACAGAGTTGAAACAGCCGCTTGTCCCGCGAACTCTAGCTCGCACACGCCAGCAAAATGGCGTCACAGGTTAGCAAAGTATCGGAACTCGGTTCACCAGCCAACGCCTGATAACTTATTTAGCAGCCGCCGGCAGCCCACCGAATAGGGCATTGATTGACGACATGCTAAGAGGGGCGCGGGTTCCAAATTATATAAGTAAACTCGATATTCTCAGCGACTTACGTTGTGCAATTTCTTTTATTCAACCAAGAATTGGGAATATTGTTAAACATATGCAAGGTCATCCGTCTCAGCGATTCACTGATTGATTTGTTCACCACTATTTGTGTTCAATAAGCATTAAAATTTGATAATTAAATAAAACCTTCTGCAAAAACAAAGTAACTACACCCCCCCCCCGGGGGGGGGGGAGTTACTTTGTTTTTGCAGAAGGGGGAGGCGTGATAAACTACGTAAACTACAAGTTTGGGAAATCCTGGAGTAGGGAATCTTCCGCTGCCCCTAGTAGCCAATCATACACAATACCCGTTCCCAGAACCTCGCACAACCAATCAGAGAACGGGTACGATCACATCAAAGGAACCGCCACCTCGGTGCACTTATCTACTTACTCCCTACGTGGAGTAATGCATCCTGAAACAGTTTTTCCTAACTGATGAGCCGTAGCACCTTGGGGTGCAACGAGATTATAAAGGGGTGAAATAAAAATTAGGTAGATGCAGACAATGCAAAAAAAAAAAAATCCCTGTATTTGGATGTCCGATAAACACGTACCGATAAACACGTAATAAATATTTCAATTTTAACTATTTATATAAAATTAAAAGTCAAAATAGTTTAAAAGCGAACCAACTTTCAGTTTCCAAATAAACTGTATACCTAGTAAATTAACGGTTTCTTCGCCCTTTTTTAAAATAAAATCTTTGAAAAATCACTCCATGTATGGCACATTTCGTTGTTTCATAAATATGACGTTAGCCACAGGCTTTTTATACTTTGTTAACATAAAAATGTATTATTTTTGGTTGAATTGAAGTTTTGCCTATGAATTACAGTACTTATCATTAATACGAATAAAAAAAGAGAGAAAATGTATGTGTTGGTAATGCCTAGTTAGAAAAATAGTTCTCGTGCAAAATTATATTGAACTGAGTGTTCACGAATACGGTGCTTTGTCCCTTTTCGGGGCAACTTTCTATGCTTAGTTAAGCTTGAAGACTTAAACTGAAAGACGAAACTATGCAGCATAATCAATGGTCTGTTCTTTTATGGGTATCCAGTGATCAAGATGAGCCTTAAGACGTGTCAAATGTAGCAAGCCGATAAACCACGCAGCATAGGCCAATAGCAAAAAATGTAAGGTGGGTAACACAGCTGCGATACATTATTATAAAGTGTCTCTCTTAATATGATAATAATATAAATGTAAATATAACTCACTCTGGAAAATTTTAATAAATGGGCAAGGTCTCTAATAGTTCTATTAAAGCAATTATATTTTATTTTCAAGTTATTGTATGTGAATGTTTCCTAATTTGTTGAAATATTGAAGTAATTTTGAATTCCCAGAAGGTGTGAAGTTCGGCAATAATCCACTTATCTCTCCCGTAAATAGGTATATGGTATTTTTTCCTCAAATTTCACTAATTCCATTTTATTGTTTGTCAATAATTAACGTTTTGTTGGATTGTTTTTGCATGATGTAATGATATTAATATATACAAATGAGAGAGATCTAAGTTACTTTAAGCTGTCACTTTATAAGCCCGACACACTCATTTTCTATCAATCAAAATTCACTAAAAAATAACATATATATTCTGTGCGTCACACCGCGATTATATTTCATTGACTTTTTTTTTTTTTTTTACCTGGTTTTTAATTTTACAGTATATGTGATTACTATTTATAAAAGGACTTCTTTTGCAATCAAGACAAGGTAACTAATTTTTTTACATAACGTTTCGATGTGCTCTCCTCCCACACGTAAAATAAATTTGCGGTTTTAACGCAAACACATAAATATAAAAATAGATAATAAACACAATTACTCAAAACCACAAAAGCCTATGTATTATGAGAAAAATGATTCAAAGTGATAATGACGTCATCTTGTACGTTTTGTTACAGTTAAGTCTGATGTTAAAAGATAACATTCGCTTCCACCTTGCTGACTGAAATGCATTACCCCACTCCAGTTCTATTCCATCCTGGTGTTCATGGAGTCAATTTTATTCGGGGACGGAGTTTTTCCCGCTATTGTTCTGTCTTTAGATTGATCCGGTACAGTAATGGTATAAGTGGCTTGTGATTTTTCCCTGTGTCCCGACCGACGCATAACTCGCGCAATCACAAACCGATTTACAGTTCCTTACCGCTCAACTTCAGCCCTCCAGCAGAAATTCTTCGTTTTCATGTCATTTCAGTTTCAGAAGAAAAACTGGAAAACTTACAATTTACTAGTTGTCTAATACTTTTGTACCTATCTAATTTTCATTGTGTGTTATTTCCTACTTGCAAAAAGGCAGGAACTTATTGATAAAATATAGGGTAGAGCGGGATAATTCAGGCAGCGGCGCTTTTTGGACAATGTTAAGGTTCTGCGCATGCTGTGAGAAAACTAAAGACGGCATGTTGTTGGTTCATGCGGCAGAGTGAAGGTCCGAGTGTTGTTACAAGTATGCGGTTTGCTTTGTTTAAGTGCTGGTGTCCCGAAGAAAACAACACATAATTTTCTTATTGAGGGTGAGTAATCTAATACCTGCCATGTAATATTTTAGTGTCAATACGTAAGCTTTAATTGCTTTCATATGTCGACTATTTTATTCGGTATGTAGCCATCTAAAACTGCATTGCAGCGATTTTTGTCGTTTGGTTCAAGAATTACATCTAGCTACGCTACAGCGTGGCTTACAGGGCTACTCGAATAGGAATTCGAGGGGCTATTCTGATACCGCACAACTTTGTATTTATTGTTCTGAAATACTGAAAATATACCTTCACATTTATTTTCAGATGGTAAGATTTTATAAAAAGAAGCATTTACGGCTGCAGTGGGAGAATGAAGCAATGGAACGGGCAGTAACGTATGTTGTAGAGGGGAATGTGTCATTAGTCTACTAGCAGCAAGTAAACTATTTAAAGTTCCATATACAACCTTGTATACAAAAGTTAAGGCAAAAAGAAATGAGCTTCATGGCTTGCAATGCAAGATATAGCATCTGCACGAGGGAAGGGAGCATATTTAGGCCATCCTTGTGTTTTCACAAACAAAATGGAGAAGTCCCTCGCTGATCGTGTGAAACTTTTAGAAACGAGTGGATTTTGCCTGACTCAGAAAGAATTTCGTCTACCGTCATATCCTTATGCCTTGAAACGTGACATTGAGGTACCACATTCCTGGAAAAAGAACAAAATGGCGGGGAAAGATTGGTGTCTTGGATTTTGCAGGCAAAACTGCCTTAGTTTGATTAAGCCTGAAGGTACTGTATGTCTAAGGCAAGAGCAGCTGGTGTCAACAAAGAGGCTGTCAGATCTTATTTCGAATTACTGGGAAATGTAGACTACTTACTCAGTTCGCTCTCCACAATAAGCTCACGCATACACATATATAATATGGATGAAAGTGGGCTTCCTTTAAACAATCGACCACCAAAAATAATAGCACAGAGGGGGAAAAAAAAGTAATTAGACTGACAAGTGTCGAGAGGATAGAAAATATAACTGTCGTAGCATGCTGCAATACCGCTGGATCATACATCCCGTCACTGGTCATTTTTAAGGGAACACGCCAGCGTCCGGAATTCATGGATAATCTCCCTAATGGATAGGTTGTCTACATGAGTGAAAGTGGTTAAGCCTACACAAAGAAGAAATATTTCTGAAATTTCTTGAACACTTCCAAGAACATTGTGTACCAGGAAGAGTACGTCTGATTTTAGATGGCCATTCATGTCATGCAGCCCTTTCAGCTCTTCTGTACTGCCAAACCAACGACATTGAAATGTTATGCCTTCCGCCACACACTAGGTGTTGCAGCCCCTCGATCGTTGTGTTTTTAAGGCATTGAAAGCTAATTATCACCGCGAAGCTACATCATTTGTTCACAGGCATCCATGATCAAATATAACTAAGATACAATTCAATGAAGCTTAGAAGGCAACAGCAGCTGTTGGACTAGCAGTTAATGAGTTTGCCTGTACAGGAATATTTCCTTTCAGGCTCCAAGCAATCGAGGACTTTCGTTTTGCAGCTTCTGACACATTCATATTCCACTGCCAAGCCAAGGACACCAATAAGTCAAATGAGGTGCAGAATGAAGAAAGAATTCAAGCCCACCAGACTATGCCTAACACTTCTCAGGCCCCTGCCAATGTAATTTCGGGAGACATCAGTTCGAGATGTTCCCCCAGCCCTGAGAAGACTGTAATCAAAAGAAGCGCTCGAACACAGTCAAAAGCTTGCCACTGCACATAATCACAGAATGTAGCAGTTGTCAAGGCTAAGAAAGACCTAAAACTAAGTGCAAAACAACCCCAACCTACCTGCAGCAAGAGGAACAGCTCTGTCGCCAAAGTTAAAAATGCAAAACGTTCAATTGCACTGTCCTCATCAAGTGAAGCGGATAACGTTAGTTACTCCAACACAGACGATTACAAATGCGGATTCTGCGGTGTCAGCTACTACTCGAAGTCATCTAGCGTAAAAGGTGATTGGATTTGCTGCCAGAACTGTGATGTATGGTACCATGAAAAGTACGTTGGAGCTGAAGGAAGAAAGCAATTCATCTGTGGTAAATGATTGTAAACTAATTTTGGAATGACAAGAAGAACTACTTGAACAAACAATTAATGTTTTAATGTTTTTTTTATATGGCATGCTATGTCTAAATACAGATTTAATTTTTGATTTTTTTTCGATTGTCCTGGAGATAATGTTTGAATATTACACTTGTTTCAAACTACTATAACATAATTTATTCACTGCTATCCAAATTGTTGCACCATGTATCCAAAAAGCCCCTCGAAATTTCTTCACTTTTAAGTCGGCGGGTAATTTAGATAACTGGATTCCAGCATTGTCATATCATCGAATTGTAACTATTTATATTCCTATAGATAGACAAAGTAATACACTATTTGTGTACTAGTATGAATCCTCTGTGCTACGTCAACTTTTTTTGTAAACCGAGATTCTTTGTTAAGCTATCCAAATAGCCCCGCTATACCCTAAATATGTTCCTGACTTTTTACAACATGCAGATAACACACAATTAAAATTACGCTCAATAATATTAAACAACTCAAACAATGTAAATTTTCTATAACTATGCATTGTCAGTAATTACTATGAATCCTAAATTATGCCAAAATTAAGAATTTCTGCAAAACGGGCTGAAGACAAGCCTTAAATCTCTCAACACGGTGCCATTATGCTATATGGGCAACAGTTTATTAATATTTATTGTCTAATGGAACCTCCTACACCGATCCATATTCAATTTTATTCCTTAGACCAGTACGGTGTGAGCATGCAATGAAAATTAATCTTTCTCTAAATACATTGTGTTTGCGAAAGAAATTACTCGATCATAACATATTTGACTGTGTATGATGAACTGTTATACACTATCCACTAGAATAGTTTTTTTTTTAATTGGCGTACTTGAAGATAACCGAACACACTAAGAAAAGTAACCAACAATAGACCTTTGTTGGCACAACTGGTGAGTTATGTGTGGGCAAGTGTGACAAATATTAGCGAAAAGCAATCTGCAACAACACGCTCAACGTCTAGCCTGCTGGCAGCTATGATTTCGTTACAGAATCTCGCCCAAGTGTCGATGCTAATTTGCATCACACGTCTTCCTTCCCTTCACAGCTGATACGTGGTCAGTCAACGTGAAGGAAAACCGTAACTGGCTAATACCTATCACCTATTTCATCACTTACCACGGAACTACTTGAACATGACGAGAACAGGCTGGGGTCGTGATGGCCCACGGCCCATGTGGCCTTCCTCGTAGTCTTCTGCCGATGGAAGTGAAAATGGCAACCAAGTGGTTACCATGCTTACTCCCCAAGATGGCGATGACCTCTGCAGAGCTAGTGCCTGGTCTAGTGGGGCCTACTTGGTCAACACGAAATGCATTATACGGTTACCTTTGTTAAAAAAAAAGGTCCTGTTTTAGCTCGGTATTTTCATTTCATTTTTAGTGAATCCATAACTCTGCAAGTGATTATGGGCCCGTCAACAAGAGTTTCGACGTTTTCAACCTTGAATTCTCTTCTTCTGTTGTGCAAGGATTTAAGAAAGTTTTTTTTCACCACATTGCCATTTTTACTTCTAAATTGTCTACCGGCTACTTGGCTTTGTAATTTGCAAGATTCTAAAAATGATAACATTTCACACATTTCAGTCGCATTAGAAAAGTGTGAAGAGAATGAAAACTATGACGTCACATAGTAAGATAACTAGCGTAATTTGTTCAACACATATTCATTTATAGGCCATTATTTACATGGTGAAATGTAAGGCTACATACATATAATGTAATTAGTTGTTCTATAACAACATATGTATTTAAAAAGAAAGCATCAGTCTTTTTCACTATTTTTGTGAACATCATAGGTGGGCTGATTGCTTTCTGCCATGTGATAGGGATTTTTAATTCTGTTTACTATTTAATAGCAACCACATTAATGTACGAAGACAGTTTTATACAAGCAAGCGGACACTACCTAGATGCTGTATTTTAAACTTGTAATTACACAACTAAGAGTGGAATTGAGATTCTCACACCTGTATCCATCAAACCAGGCATTAAAAATACAATAACAGCAGTTGATTCTGTATCTATTAATTTACAAACGTCCGCAGGTGTGTGTATTTAAGGATGCTGGTCCCCAAAATATTAAGTAATAAATACTGCTCAACTTATACACATTACTTAAAGGCAGTATTTCAAATCATAAAAGAATTTAGACTGCGTATTTTTTTTTTTTTGCAAAAAGGTATGCCAAAATCACAATTTTGATGTATTTGGGGTGTACAAATAATAATAATAATAAAATGGTCTCATTTACTAAAAAGAGATCATTCACATTGGAATAAGATAGCATGAGTTACTTCAAGAAATCTTTAATATCATGCTGCGCCATGGTTGTGTAGTGGTTAGTCTGCTCGCCTCCCGCCTAGGCGAACCGTCTTTGATTCCCGACGGGGCCGCTCCCAGACTTTCGCATTGGGAATCGTGCCGGATGGTGCACTCATCGGTGGGCTTTCTCGGGGTTCTCCCATTTCCCCTGCTCCTGCATTCCGGCACTGCTCGATATTCACCTTCGTAGAAGGAAAATGGGACTTTGGTACATCGGGATCCGGGATCGGAAATAGGAGCTGTTCATGCTCTTGTCATTCCGATCCACGGCAGCCATTTTCCCCTCAAAATTACAGAGCGGATTGGTGTGTATTGGTGTGAATTGGTGCGGAATGGTGTGTGATTGGCGTGGACTGGTGTGGGGTGTGGAATGGTACATGGATTGGTGTGGATTCCTGATTGTGGTGATGATTGTTGGAAAGATTGCAAGAGTGATCGAAAGATTGATGAAAAACAAGTCTTTAATAAATTTTTTAATGTTTTAAATATATATATTTTTTGAATTTTTTGGATTTTATAAAAGTTTTTAGAATTTATTTTTGGGTTCAAGGTTATCCAAAGTCATGGACACGGGGTCAAGACACAGATGTGATGTCAAGTTGAAGGTCATCCAGATCTAACTTGTTTGTTGGAGTCATAAGTGTCACCTAGGATTTGAAAATGTAAACAAATGGTAAACAAATGACAAACGAAAAACCAATATGGCGGGTGGGTGCATTCAGCAGAAAGAGCAAAGGTGAGGGGAATGGAGGCCTGCCGACTAATTAACCAATGATAAACATTGGAAAGGGGAGGGGAGTGTTAATACAATGTGATTGATTGGAGGGGGTCAGTCGTCTGTTGGACATGGTGCTTTGCGAGACCTAGGGAAATGTAAGTTTCTAAAAATAAAAAAATAAAAAATTGCAAAAATTTTAATCAATTTTTAAAATAATTTTTTAGGATTTTTTTTTTGGATTTTTGACGAATTTTTGGGTTCATGGTTAAAGGTCACCAGGTTAAGACCAAAGGTCGTCATCTGGATCCAAGATGGTGGTAGTAGTCAGTAATGTAATATGCTCGCTGACGATGAATTTATTCAATTTTACAATTTTTGTCAAGTTTTTGTTTTCAAGGTCCTTCAAGGTCCCGATTGTAGGGTCAAGGTTACCTGGGTCCAACTTGGCGGTTGGATGACGTGATAACATGGTGGCTGGTCAGTTACAGTCCCTCGTCCCCTCCAAACCAGAAAATTAAAAATTTTAATTATATATAGTTTTAAAATAAATTTTTAGTAATTTTTAAAATAAATATTTGGGAATTTTTTGAGGTTTTTTTACTCGGAAATTTTGGGTTCACAGTCAAAGGTCGCTGGGAACAAACAAAGTTATCTAACATGGCAGACAAGATGGCTGGCAGAACCAAGATGCCTGATGGTTAGGTCTGACTCTGGAGCCTGGACCCTGTGCATCGATTAGGCATACCCTATGCCTATAAACCAACATGGCTGCCACTCTGCTCTGCCCTCAAAAACGATCCCCCCCAAATCCTTTCGGGGGATAGTTTTGCAATTGGGGGATTGGTGCTTCTTTGAGGGAAAAATGGGACGTCTTAAGGGAAAAAGGGAAATTTTGAGGAAAAATGGTCGATTTTGAGGGGAAGTGGCAACCGGGGGGGGGGGGGGGCAGATTGACAGAGCATGAACATCTACATCCAATCCTGGATTCGGATGTGCCAAAGTACCCTTTTTCCTTCTGATCACCTTCATCAGCTCTCAAGACGTCAATATTAAGAGGCGCCCAAATCTCTCCACTTTAATATTACATTAAATATTTTCGCAATTTGTAAAAATTGTTTAGAATAAAGAAAATTGTGCATATTTTTCATTGTAAAATAAATTCTACTCAGCACACCTTAAATATATTTTATAAACAGACCTTACTGTCATCCTTGTTAAAAATTTTCTACGATTTCGTTAATTTTATTTGTACGTCCCAAAAAAAAACATTAAAACTATGATTTTTAGGCACCATGAAGAAAAAACTATGCGATCTAGATTCATTTTATATGAAGAAAGAGTACTTGAAAGTAATGCGTGCAAGTTGAATGGTAATACTGAGGGCAATTAGTACAAATATAAAACAACTTTTGCAATCAGCACACCTTAAGCTTTGCGAGAAAATACAGTTTCAAGCGAGAGTTTAAATTTCAGTGCTGATTTGATAATACAGCGTACAGGTTCAATACGCATAAAATTAGTGATTATGAGAAGAAAATGGATAATTATTTTTATCTTCGTAAATAAAATAAATTACACACTGTGATAGGTTGCTGTCGACACAAACACACATTTCAGTTTAATTCCTCTAGTGTATAGCCATTACTTATATTATATGATGCAGCATGCAACAGAAAATATTTTTTAGATTTCCCCTGCTGGGTTTAGTTTGTAAAAGACAGTAGAACTATTCTCATACCATCAACACTCCAACTAATTTTAATTATTCAGTTAATGACAAACCAAGGAACAATATTGGGAATACCGTTCATCTTCTGTGTACTGGACCATCGAGCTTTGTGCTTTCTAATTAATTTTATTTAACACGCTGGTTGTTGAAAGGCGAATGCGGTGTGAACTTTTCATACCTATAAGTTGGTCTATCTTCGCAACACGAGTAATGCCCTTCACAACCAATATTTAGCTTTAATCCGTGAAAGCCAACCGAAAACTTGAAGCCACGAGAAGTCAAATAGAAACTAATAGTGTAAACAACTAAAACAAAATGGGAGGATAGGTGAGGCGTACAAACATTTTAAGAAAAAAGTGATATGGCCAGCTGAGCACAATCCAGGAGAAATATTTGATCGTCTCATAATCATCAATGGATAAAAAAAATTATACTCCCTAAATAGAAATTCCGACGAATTGGTGGACGTGAAATTGTAGAAATTCAATTAACACACTACAATACAGCAGACTGGCAGACAAACGTGGTAGGTAACACGTTTAGCAGTTAATCAGGAGACGTTGAAGATTGTGAATATGATATTCTGTAAGCCATCGCCTCCATGCACTCTCAGTCAGTCAATCAATTAACAAAAAACACTACGTTTATTGTACAATTTGTAGTTACAGAAGAAGGAGTGTACGAATATTAGGTGTCAGTACTTAGATTGATTTGGTAGCTAAAAACCATGACTTGATAAATTAAAATAATTTCTTTTTCCTCTGAAATAATTTGCTGTACACCTGACAGTTGTCTGTACAAACGATTGTTAGCAAATTACCAAAAAATAACTATTGAATTTATTTGCAAATTCAAAATTGTCTTTAGAAACAGTACTACTTATTTCAATGACTTATTTAGACTTTGTAATTTTCCCTGCTGAAGTTTTTCTTTTTGTAATATCCCACATAGTTTTAGTTTTATTAGAAGATTAAAGTTTATCATTAATATAAATATTTTTGGCTTTATAGGTAACATAGTTTAGTATTTCACAATAATGTTTACAATAATTCATAGTATTTGGCTGACAAGATTATTTTAATTGACAGTATAGGTACAAGTCCTTTATTCTTACACAATATTCTTATTCCCTGTGCTGTCAACCAAGATATGCTATTATTACTTTTAAAAGGTAAATTTACAGCTTTTAAGGGACAACACACATTTAAGGAATTAATTAAAGTGGCTATTTGGGTCATTTATATTTTGTAGACAATCCCATGTTACTGTCTGTAACAATACATTTAATTGCAGAAAATCTTCATCAGTATTTTTTTTTTCTCTTTGAGAACTTAAAATTTCTGTTAAATTTCCAATCTGATTCTACTTCTTATACGAAAAAATTCGAGCATAATGATCGCACAAGGCATTTATTAACTGTAAAGCTTCACTCCATAGTGCATTGTCTAAATAAATACAAAAATTACTGGTTTACGGGCACTGCCTAGTACGGAACCGAGCGAGCGAGTGAAAGAATACATATCAAAATTAGATATCTAATTCTGTACAATACTAAGTTACATCAATAAGTTTAGAATTTATATATTTTCTAATAAATATCCAAACTCACCATGATTTGCCCACTAATGGGTTTATGCAAGTGAATCGCTTGGCTTATAAATGCTATTTATTTATAACTCTGTGTAGTGGACTATTGAGATTATTCTTAAAATGCAATTTTAAAAAATGCAATGAATTTATTTATTATAGTGCAATGAAACAGTTAGTCAGAGTCAGCTAGAAAAAACCTCCCTCTCATTATTTGGTTGCTAGATCTGCCACTGGGCAAATGCCTGCATTTTCGGACATGGGCTATTTATAAATTATTATATTCCTATATTATTCTTTATACGTTTACCATTCTGAGATCAAATCATTTTGAAATAACCTGTATGTTTGACTTTGTATGTGCAATATGATGTAACTGCGAAAACTTCACACATTATGTATTTGCTCGTATATGCCTAGTATTCCTGCATACTGTTTTACATGCAGATAATGTCCCAGTACGTAAAGAAAAAACTATATTTTGCAACCGGTCAGTAATTTTCGTCACATTAAAAAATAACACACTCGTACTGTA
Organism: Dryococelus australis; assembly: GCA_029891345.1. Classification (NCBI taxonomy): domain Eukaryota; kingdom Metazoa; phylum Arthropoda; class Insecta; order Phasmatodea; family Phasmatidae; genus Dryococelus; species Dryococelus australis. The sequence continues at coordinate 70,803,956 of CM057004.1, read as the reverse complement.
GTGACTTCACATCATTTTCAAGAAAATGAATGAAAGTATACTAGTTAGCAATCAACTTATGTAAACGTCGATCAGTACAAGAACCAAGTACGGCTGCAGGTGTCAGGTAATATCGGCTTAAGGGAGGGGGGGAGAGAGAGACGGAAACATGAACTGAAACAATGATAGCACACAGTGCACTAGCTCAAATACCTACACCCATACACCTCTCCTGCATACTGACAGTTATAACTCTATTGATCCCTCCAGAGCCAGATTTAGGCCTAGGCAGGGGAGGATCCAGAAGAGGTTACAGGGGCATCACCCTCCACGTCCTAATACCCTAAAGCCCCATACACAATCAGCTTGGCTTAAATATCATTACTTACAAAGCATAACAAGCGAAACTGTTCATCTACAATCTATGTTAATGTGAAAGAAAAAAAAAAAAAACAATTTCTCACCAATTAGAAAGAGCAAATTAAAAGGAAATAATTTTTCCAGTATAAGAATTTTTATATGCCTAATTTGACTACAGCAGTTTCTATGATGTTTCTCATTTTCATTGGCCGGCAATAAAGCTTGGAGTAGAGACGACCATCTTAATACCAAGTCATGCAAATAACACAGAGTAAGTAACGCCAAATACTAGTTGTGGATATTGCAATCTCAAATACAGGTTTTTACTTCTTTATGCTATGCATGTTATGTAAGTCATGTTGATTTTAGACGGGTCCGTACATACCGTACATATACAGAAAACTGTTGTGTGAATGATTTAAAACTGAAATGAAATAATATAAGAATTGTTTAAAATACTAACTTTAATTAATTAAATTAATATTGTTTCCTAAAATTACAAGGAGGCACTACCCCCTCCCATGCCACGAATTGTCAGTCTGTACCTGTATCAGCATTATGGGAAGATTAACCCTCTCCCTATACCAGTATTGAAAATCTATAACCGCTCCTGTGCCTGCGGTGGCAGCTTTTACAAGGGTGAGGCAATCTGAGCTGAATTCGACTATAATAACTTGTTTATTAGGTCTAAGAAAACTCACTCTCACATTAATGCTAAAGTGGACTAAGAACTAACTACTTACAGTTACCAGCAGACCAAGACAGATTGAAAGCTGTTTCCGTTCTTTACATTGAAGCAGGTATATTTCTTAAAATATATGATGATTAAGTTATCAGTGACATCGCTTAGATGAAATATGTGACGCAAAGTACCTTCTTGAGCATTGTTTTATTTCTTCTGATTTTCTTTATGCAATTCTTCACTTTACTTAATTGTGTCTAGTGACTAAAACTAAACAGTATCAGGCAGATAATTTAACCGGAGACCTATAATGTCACGGAAGCCAAATTCACATTTTCCAAGCTACGTTTAAGACGGAGCTTTGCTTAATGGCCAGTATGTAAAAACAAATTTAAAGTACGCAGTCTAATTCTCGTGACTTACGTACTTTGCACATTTACCAAACATGCGGTATTGCCATTACAAAACTGTGCAACATGTAGCCTCTTCCGGTCAAGAAATTCCTCTCTACTTGCTAGGGTTTAGAACAAGCTTCTGTAAAATAAGAAGAACATATCTCTACAGTGTAACACTGAATGCATCAAAGTGTACACTTGCCACTGTCCCCTTATCCCCTTCCCATTTCTTAGTTGCAGCTCTGGACCGATGATCTTGTGGTATATCTTCAGATGTCTGACATTATACCTTCGCGTGACATCATCATCTCCCGCCAGTAACTCAAGGCAATTATGGTGCATGATTTGGTCCACCTGGTCGGGTACATGGAAGAATGGCATAAGTTTCCTAGTAACAAATTCTGCTTGGTTGCTGACATTGTGGGCTCTAACTAAAACAAGCTCGCCAGACTGCATGTTGTGTTCCTTCATGATCCTGTATGCTTTCTTCTGGATATCCACTGCATGATAAAGTTATTTCTTTACCATCTGTTAAGTCTCCTGGAGTAATGCTTCTCGGCCCGCCTTTTCTGATTTCACGTCAAAATTTGGTTTCTCATCATCAGAGTGTCTTGTAGCTGAGATATAGAATATATTTCCAGCTTGTTTACCTTTCTCAGAGAGCGAACACTAATGTTCTCTGTTCTCCACCTAGTAGGCTGTAATAATGGGTAATGTATGAGCTTCTTGGTAGGAATATATCACACAGTTACCAAAGTCAATAATAATAGAATATATTCTCAGAATCCCAACGCCTAAGTGGCGCGATAAGGCCTTTTATGACTAAACATATTGAAACTTTATTTTTGCCAATGCCATCTATTTACAATAAAGCTCTCCGATTACTGATGGGACTAGCCCTTAACGAACACCAAAAATATTCAATTGTGGCACAGGAACAACTGGGATGCGCATGCTTGCACGCTCCATCGAGGTAAAAGACTCTGCGGAAATACAACTAACCTCTGCACCGCTGTCTAGCATAGCATTGCACCAGATACCATGAACTCCTGTTGCAATTACAGGGCAAAGAGGTTCAGCTTAACTTTAGTTAACCATATCATTGTTATCTGCCAAACATTCATGTTCATTTTCAAGTAGAACAACCATACAGATTTTACGTCTATTTTGTAATGCATTTTGATTCACTTTTGAAACGCATTGCTGTCGATATTCGAGCGCCTTAAACCTTGACCACGATTAGTTTGCTTGTTTCTTACGGTTTTTGCTGTGGACTAACATAGTTTTGTTTCTGCCACGAATAACTGACATTTGGTTCAAATGTAGGTACTGACAGGTCAAATTTCTCTTTTTCACTCCTGTCTGCACCTGGGGATGGACTGTGACGACCGCAGTTTTGATTTTTATGCTTGGGAGAAGCGATTCTTTACTATCGTACTTACTGCGACTTCGTTCAGGAGTACGCTCATCTACTTCCCTACGTTTGTGTCGCCAACTTGGAGGAAACTCGGGAAACTCAATTACATCAGGACTCCTTTTTTGCTTATCTTTGTGTTGATCACTGTAATTTCTGGTGCGACGCTTCTTACGTCTCCGGAATGGTCCACCACTGTTAGCATGTTTGTTTACATCATTGTCATTAACATAACTTTCATCTTGAATCTGTTGCTGTGATGTTGGGTATGTATACAGCAGTAGATGTCTATTGCGGAACCAAGCACAACACACTAAATTAGATAAAAATCAAGCAAATTAATGCCAAAAATCAAGTAAATCTCTCATTTCCTGTAAAATCCTTCAAATTGCAGCTCAAAATAAAGAAACTTCAAGGCCAAAATCAAACAAATTTCAACTCTTTGAGCAGGGTCTTTTTCCGGTCAAATTTAAGCTAAACCGTCGTATTTTTGATAAAATTTCAGTACCTATTTTTTTCTTCTTAATTAATTTTTTTCCTTTATACATTGAAGATGGAATCTCTGCTCAACAAGTTGAACAATCCCTTTGAATTCACCAAACTACAAAGCCTAGAAAAAAATTAATTGTATTCTAGATGGCAAGTTTAAAATTTCATTACCAGAGTGCTATGTGAAGATATTAGATAAAAATATCTTGAAACTAATAATTGAGGAGTTTTTTGTATCATATTTGAGGCTTAAAAGAAATGAAAAATGGAAAATTTATCCATGATCTAGAGATTTCTTAAGAATATTGATCAAATTTATGAGATATTTTTTGACTAATTGATTTGGCTTACAAATTTAGAGTATATTTGGCCTATTTTGACCCGAAAAGGATCCTGCTCAAATGGTGAACAATGGATTTTATAAAACAAAATGTGCCTGATTTAGATTGCAGATTTGGATCAAATTAAATTGATTTTGAGGGTAAAATTGAAGAGATAAATGATGCCTCCAGAAGATTTTGAAAAATGTTGCTTGAAAGTGAGAAATTTACTTGATTTTTAGCCTAAATATTGTGTTGTGCTTGGTTACGCAATAGACTTCTACTTACGGCCTTATTGTATGCAGACACACTGTAGTTATGTGCGCCACTTGGCGATGCTGACTGCCTAGTTTGTGACGGGTTATCGTTACTTCGTGTCATGTCTGGCTGAGTGTAGCGCAGAACTTCCTTTCGAAATTGTAGTATTGCCTGAAAGGATCTACTGGCCCAATGCATTTGGTATCTATGTGGCAACTGTCATAATGCTATTGATATGAATTCATCATCCATTAGGGGAGGTGTGAAATTCCTCATACGTTCAAATTATTTTGGTTAGTATAAAACTTATCTGCAAATAATTGAGCACACAATGTGCCTTGAATTTCGTGATTCCAAGAAGGTTTCTCAAAAATTCTCTGAAATGTTCAAACTCCCACCAATGTGAAGCGCTATCAAGAAGTGCTAAATCAACATATTACAGTGCCTCTCCTGCCGACACCTTACACACTTCTAAACATTTATCAGGATGCTTCAAAAAAGAAGTAGGATCCTCCGTCACTATAGAGCACCTTACTCTTAGATTGCAGTGTGCAGTGTAATGGACATTCACTCTCTCTTTCCAATGAACAATTTCTATTGTTAACGCTGTCTTTATTCCTGCGTGCACTGTTGCCTTATAAGTTATTTTTTTTGCAACTTCGAAAAAGAAATTTATCTAAGTTGCGTGCGTGCAGTCCAACCACGATGATAGGGTTTCTCACAGGCTTCAGTTTCAAAGGAGCCACTTGCGCATCGAAGGATTGGATTCCTTTATGAGTTGACAGGGAGGTAAACAGATAAAAATTCTCTTAATTAGGTTGTTTCCTTCACCGCCCATTTGTTTCTCAGCTTGCCAGTTACGTCACAAAGCTGAAGCAATCTGGCAACAGTGAGTGCCCTAAGCCCTGTACTGCAATCTAAGCATGAGACGGACTATAGGTCCCGAAAATCTTTTAGCTCGTCAATTAACAGATGGTTTGCAACAGGTGCTACGAGACACTCAATGGTAATTGTCTGAGGGACTACTGTTGGAACAACAGAAAGTTCTCACGCTCCACTCTCGGAACACTGATAAGAAATTGTTCCAAATTACTGCATTAGTGTATGTGCATATTAAGAAAACATGAATGGTTAAGGGAGATCAATCCCTGTCATCTTGGATTTTCATTATTTTATCAGCGAGTTCCAATTAAGAATGTTTAACAAAATTTTCCGAATGACATGGCATAACTAACAGCTTTAAAGCTTTATCAAACTTATACATCTCTACTGTCTTGTATTAATTTCTGACAAGTGACTGCCGGCAAGAAATAATTTTTTTTTTCTTCCAGGCAGTCTGTAACACCATCATTTTTCATGTCTTAATAATTACATGATTAATTTATGCTTTGTTTTCCACGTTTGTAACCTAATGTTGTCACACATATAATTGTTGCTAATTTGCATAAATTTTTTATTTATATTTTATTTTCTTGTGATATTTATTTTGTATGTATATGAATTAATATTAATTTTGTTTTTATTTTTGGTCTCACCTTTTTGTTAATACTTCAGGGAATTTTGTGTATTTTATCTCTGTTTCAAGACCGGTATACTCTTAAGATATTTTTAAGATAGGCTGTTGGTGCGAGTCGTTTTCAGGCAGTTGGAATAGTAAGCCTTCCGGTTGGCTGGCAGGTTCAAACCCTGCACTCCTATTGGTCGGAAAGACTAGCATAGGGTAGCCTGGCCCAGTCAGTTAGGAAGATCGCTCTCTCTGCGACCATCTTTCATCGAGAGTAGACGCTAGTCAGAACGCGCGTCCAAAGTGGATGAAGCGCAGACTTTTTCCTATAGATTGTTAGGGTGTTCATTGTCTCCAGCTAGCACTAGGAATTCCGTGAAGAAGATAGTGCTAGGCAGCCCCCTTCTACGTTGCAGCTGTAGGAGACAGGTAAATTTTAGACGACGAACGTCCGTGAGCAGTTAGCTCACATACGCGAACACCCAGCACTATAGTAGAACCCGTGGCAGCCGAAGACAGCATCCTTTCCTGCAGCCTACTAAATAAATAGATTTTTCATTGAGAGCAATGTCTCGCTACACCTGAGAGAATTGGTATCCTACATTTTCACTATCATAGTATAGCCCGTTACGGAAAGCTTTCTAGAAGTTTTAAACTTACGCCATGTTGGAAATGCGTCATTAGCATATACGCCAACACTTTAACCACAAATGCCCCACTAAGATTTCTTGTCTCTCACCGAGTAACAGCAAGCCAGTAAAACAAGTTAATTTTAATGTTTTAAGCTATAAACTGTTTATTTTGGGAACTATACATTTTAATGAGTTGCAAGCCAGAAACATTTTTATTAATTTTTCACATAATGCATATGGATATAATGTCCAGTAGAACGACCATTACCTAACGGCAGATAGTATTTCTTTTAACGTGTTGTTTCTCATTGCCATCCAGGTTCCTCCACTTTATTATAGTTTCAGCACACAATAAATTGGTATATGATCAGAAAGAAAGTGAAATAAAAAGTCAGAAGCTGAAACTTAAATACTGTGCATTACGTACTTGTCAGTGTAGAAACATCACTCTTTCTTTCTTTAGTAAATGGCAAAATATATTTCTTTTATTGCAAAGTGGTTGTGTTTGCAAAATAATTTCAGCTTCCAGACAAAAGCTTTTGTCGTGGCACAGGTATCAACAACGTGAGTGTTCTACTTCATCAGCAGCTGTTCCTGAGCCTGACATCTTATGTCGACTCTCCTTGATGTACTATTTTAAAATTTATTTCTGATAATCACACAGTAATGCTTAAACAATTAAAAAGTACAATACAAATTATACAAAACACTTTTGTAAAATTCTCCGAGGTTGAATTAATTGGGCCAGGAGTTCACCCTGAACACTTCCTGGAAAAACTTATTTTGAAAAATTTGAAAAATAATCTGAGATGATTTTAGACTTTTTCTGGTCCACTAAGTGCAGAACATGTTAGTCAAAGTATGGCCGATACACTTATGTAATAAAACTTTGATGTTATGAAACTGCCGATAACACCGGCTGGCCGACAGTGCATCATCTTAACCATACTAAAGGTCTAAAAAAAAGTGAAATAAATGACCTTTTTAATAAAAGTGACAAACAATTGACGGTGAGGAAAAGAAAGGGAATGGCCACCTACCTCTCCTTTGTTAATACTCATTCTCCCTTTTACTTAACATTACATCATTTGTTTAGTACCACGCTTCAGTGGCTGTGAACATGTGAAAGTGTTCTTAGCAAATTGAGTTTTCACATTATCAACCAGATCAAGAATTTCTTGTTCCTTATTTTCTCTTACCTGCAGACATTGTGCATCTACATAAAACTGATGAAAACTATTGAATTGGTATTTTTATGGACACAAAAAAATATAATCTTCAGCATCAGTAGCAATTCCTTCTCGCAATTCTAGTAATAATAAAACCTACAGCTGTGAAAATGAAAAATTGTAGACTGGAAATTCCTATTCCAGCTTGATCATCATCAAGCCGTATTGGCATGACCTTCCTTATACGACCAAGTATAGTTCAAACAACAGTATCTAACAAGCACAGTTACATGCCTGCATTTAACCTTAAAGAAATAAAAATTATTATAAAAATGATTTATTAAAAATTATCTATATCAATAGTTAAAAACTAATGCACTTAATATATTTGGATTTGGTTAACTACAAAAACTAACTATAGTTACCCTACTTTTGCAATTGCCTGGGGGTCAAGTTATTACTTGTACAGAAATTTGTATTTTTAATACAGTTTTGATGAAAATCTATTTGGAATAATATACTGAATGAAAACATTTTGCAGTTCAACTTTTAACTTTCATGAATTTATCTAGCAATAATGAATTTCCAGTGTAAACATTTGTATTCCAAATCTGAGCTAGTGCTTTAAAAGCTGAAAGTACACAGTCGAATCACATTATCACGACCACCTGCTAAAAGTGCTATCTGCAGCACATAGCCCATGACATGTGCTGGTGAAGCAGGCATATTAAAGTGACAGAGAGGCTGGCTGTACACTTCTCTTCTAGTGCTTCAAACTACTTTTCAATAAAGATTATCCTATCCAATCCTCTGTTCTATTAGAAATCTTTTTCTACTTCATAAATTGCATGGAATTTTGCAATTATTTTCTTTCGAGGGGTTTTTACGGTGCCTATGCTGGTTTTCTCCCCTCCCCTATGTAGATAAACTAGGTTAATATGAGAGATAAATACAGCCCCAATTGCAGCCATTTTTTCCCAATTCCAGTAGTCGCGAGCATGTGCCCTTGTAGTTGGAATTTTCCCTGCATGACCAAGTGTATGGGGGCGTACCCTGAGATGCACTTAGGACCCTCCCTCTAGATTACGGTCGGTTAGAAAAAAAAGTGAGCTTCCTGCTGTCATAGGTAAGGGAAGTGATTTAACTGAGTTGCAAAAAGGAATGATATCGGCTTTTGGGCCAAGGGGAGCAGCGATGTATGTGAATAGTTCACATGCCTCTGTGGTAAAGGTGTATAGTGAGTGGACAAATGGCACCATTGGAATAATCATAGTGGAAACTGCGGAGCTCCATGCACAATTTATGTCAAGAGGCGAACATCGACGACGATGGTGCGTGAAGGTCAACTGACAGGCTACAGTGGAACAGCTCACCGTATAAATGAACCAGGGGGTATCCAGACATGTGTCCACCACAGCAGTTCAGCAAACCCATCTGTGAATGGAGCTCCGTAGTAAACGGAGGGTGACTGCCCCCAGGCTAACACAGGTGCATCAATGAAAACAACTGGCATTTGCTTGACAGTATGGCGACTGGACCGCTGCTGATTGACGACAGGTAGCCTTCTCTGACGAGTCATATTTTCAGCTGCATAGAATGGACGATGTCAGCATGTTCAGCGAGAAACACTGGAGAACTGAAACCCTGCATCCATTGCTGGACAAACACAAGGTGTTTGGGGCAGTGTTTTATGGTCTGGGGAATGTTTTCATGGTATTCTCTAGGTCCCATCATCTGCGTGGAAGGTACTCGTGATCAATTTGGTTATGAATCCGCCATCTGTCTCCTCCGCCATGCACCCTTCAACAGTTGTGGGATGCACTGCAGACAGCATGGCTCCAGATACCCGTGGAGACATATAGCACCTGACTGAGTCACTGCCAGCTTGTCTAGCTGCTGTTCGTGCTGCGAAGGGCGGTTACTCGATAGATACTATCAGGTGGTCATAATAATGTGATCCAAATGTGTATTTTGTAAAACCCTACAGCAGGATTGTGGGTTATTACTCAATCTAACTCAAAAATGTCTAAAAAAAATTATATTTTTTAAAATGAGAAACCTTAGACCAACAGACATACAATGCCCTAGGAAATTAGTCTGCCTACCCAGAATAACGTTCTAACTTGCTCCAAATGTATTACACACAAAAGTCTTGTGCATCTAGAACCTAAGATAGTATTTCTTGTGCGCCAAGCGTAAAGTTTCTTTAAGACAGCTTACACCTCAGTCCAGTGGCATATGGAGCATTTGATTCTAGGGAGTCTCAGAATCACGAACACTCATACACTTACATACACCACAAATATTTTGTTTGATGTTTGTGTTCAATAATTGTTTGTTAGATTTTCAAAATTAGTATTGAATCTGGTAAAGTTTATATTACCACAGTCAATAATTTAATGGAATGGCTTGAGTGTAGGCAGCGACACAGCATGGCATCCACTTACACATATGCACAAAGTCCCTCAAAATAGTCACATTGGCCACTATGAATGACTGCCAACGTTAACATAACTGTTGTTAAACACTGCTGAGGAAGACCTTGTTCAACTTCTCTTGATGCAGTGATTATCTGCTCGGCCCAATGAAATTCCATTTTGGAATGCCTTGATTTTCCCCTGTTTTCCAGTCAGAACCTTGCCATTTTCCCTGACCTATTTCCAGGACTGAAAACTTCCAATACCATATTTTTCCACCGCTGACAGAACAAATATGCTATCAATGAAGTAGAATTAAATTACACTGTAACAGACCAAGCACTGACTTCACACAAGCACCCATTTAAAACACACAAATACTTTATTTTGTACATACAGACCCTATGCCTCTAGACAAAAATGTACTACCACCAGTTCACAAACTTAAAAATTTTAATATTAAAATGCATATGCTTATAATTACATTACCATTAATTCATACAACTAATAACTTTTGCAGAGTAGCAATTATTTAATTTTTCCCTGACCCAAGTGAAAATTCCGACATTTCCCAGACACATAAAATTTTCCCTGACTTTTCCATTTTTCCTGTGGGTGGAAATCCTGTGTAGATCAGATGAGTATGTAGGGCATAGCAACATTATAACTTGTCGCCTTTTCAGTTTCTCTTGGATGAGCACCAAGCGATGTGCCAGGGTACTATCTTTAGCAACAGCCAAGTGTTTGTGAAGTATGGTTATTGCCAATGATAGTTTTGTATCAGTCAAGAAGAAGTGGTAAATTCCAGCAATAAGGAAAATAATGTAATGTCATAATGCCAAGAACAACTCAAAAAACTGAAATGTGATGAAAACAAAATTTGTTCACTGTCTACTTACATTTTTCATCCAATTTTCTTTTCTATAAGCAATATTTACAGTATTGTGCGGTATTGTATTCACTTCCCTTTTCTTTAGTTATCTCAACTCTGGCAACCCAGGAAATATGGCTGAGAAAAATACAAACTCAGAGACACTTATGTTTCTTCTTCGTAGTTTTGAACGTAGTGTGCACACAGATACTTCATGGTTTATTAAAACCAGCACAAAGGGAAGAAGACACAGCCACATGAAGCAAACTGCTGGCAAAAATGCCAGTAGGGGGGTGTATTGGCAAACAGTCATTGGGGCAAGAAAAACAGGTTTTAACCTAAAAAAAAAAAAAGTATAAGCAAGGAATTCGGTAGAGATGTTACATTTTATTTCTTATTGAATACCCATTCTTAGAAAGTAAAATCTGTGCTATTGGTTCGGTAAGCTTCAAATGTTACCACACCTAAGTGTATAAAATTCTAAGTTGCAATTTTGAACAGGTGTGTGCAAGATATGTTTGTAAATGTGTTGTGATAGCAGTATGTGAAATGCATTGCATCCATTTCAGATACAACAGATATGGCAGTTATGCAAAGTTGCTGTGTTATAATAAAGCTTTGTTAAATTATACAGTCTGATCATTTAAAAAAAAACATGGTGTCACGTATGGGGTCATTTTTTAGTTCCTGATGTGATAGTAAATAAATTTGCTAGGCAAATTTAGCTGTATTCGGTCAAGATGGAAAAATTTGTGAAACCACCTGATCATCTTGTTGTGGAAGGTAATTTAAACCAAAATTAGACATTTTGGAAACACAAACGTTAAATCATCTTACATTTGAGGCTTTTTTTGTATTGTTTCATCGTTGAATCCCACCACTAGTATATCATGGCATAAAAAACTTTCTTGTGTGCCAAATTCACATTCATACAACAGATTTTCACATCTGTAACAAACTTTTCCATGAGCATTCCTTCTGTCACCTCAAGGTTAGAAAATAAAAATTGTGATAGCACAGATTCTTCCACTGCGAGTAATACTTGTTGAATCTTGAAATGACAGTATTTTGGCTGTCAGAAAATATTTCAAATTTCTTTGCAATAAAAATAAACATCTTATTGGGAAATGGAACTATTATATTGGTGTTGCAATTCTATTCCTAGCAATCATCCAGTTTTATTTTCAGTCATCAACATTGTTTGTGATGTGAATGATGCTGTAAGTATAAATAGGTAGTTTTTCTTGGTTGAATTTTGTTGCAGATTCTGCAAACGTTGAGGTTCAGTGCTTGTGGTTGCAGTGATATTTACTAACGTACTGCAAATTGTTTGTACATGTTTGAATTTTCTTGCCACTGTAGTCCTGAGTCAGCAAAAGAATTTGTTTGCTGTAAGTTGTATTATAGTAGATGAAACTCTCTAAATGCAAATGTTTCATTGTAAACACATGCAACCGGCTTGCGAGCAATTTAAGTGGTACAGCACTATACTACTGGAATTATTAGTTTGTGTTCCATGATGCAACAGCATGTTGGTATTGCTCGTGTTTCCTGTACTGCTCTCTCATGTCCTTATCAATGTAACGAAGTTGTATACTTTTGAAGGTGTATGCAGAAATAAAATGCTATAATTTCTCCAGAATTACCAAAAACTCTGTGTTTTTGTCACACGGGGATGTGTAGTATGTGAATAACAGCAATACAACATTTTGTTTTGGTAGTGCAAAACCACGGTAACATAACCTTCACATGCCTATTTCTTCGGCTGCAAACAACAATAAAGAAGAAAATAAATATGCCCTATTTCCATAAATGCTACAGTGAATATAAATGTGTGTCTATTGGTTTTTCTTAATAACTCTGATATTTATCACATTTCTAAATGAGTTATTCAATAAAGTACCAACGTAAACAACCTCACTGTGATCTAACGATAGTTTATTTGCCACTGTATCAAATGGAAAAAAATAGTAAAAGTTATCTGTTATGACTGGTAACGGTTCAGCCCTAATAACTTGGGCAGAGTGCGCTGTCTGCAGTACATCGTTTTCGTTATAGTGCTATCGCTCCGTAAGTCCGATCTCAGTGTCCACTTCCCTGTTCCTACCTTGCCACCTCTTGTGTTTCCCTACCTCCTATGCATACGTACTGGCCAGATCCCCTCCTGGATTGTTACCTGTGATTAACGCTGATTTTCGTCAGCCTATTTCTCCTCCTGCCTTAGCGTGACTTTGAACCGGTTGACGATGTTTGGACAATGTCATCTGCGTTGTCGGTCGTTATGTTTCGACAACAAAAAGGTGGGTTCGACATTGACAGTGTTTGTTAAAGTAATAATGCTGTGAAGAGTTAAGAAATTAATGTAATTCTGGGATAGGAATAAGATTGTTCACTTGCTTTCAAAATTTGGATTATTGTTTGCCCAGCATTAAATTCAGTTTCTGTTAACTCAGTTCGCACTGAAGTCTTAACTGTCCATCTTGCAATTGCTTACTGGAAGTTGATTCGGTAATTAATTTGAGTATACATGGCCCATTTAAAAGTGTGAAGTTTGAAAATGTTTCCAAGTTTTGCATAGCCGGTGTGAGCCGACAGATATGGCATGGATTGACGCTGGCACATTTAACCTTGCCCTGCTATAAGGTTTACACAGTTGCACTATCCGACCCATTATTAGGAAATAAGATATTGGGTTATAATTTGGTTAAATTATAAATGCATGGTCCAACGGTGATTGTTTTGAATTTTATGTGAAATGTTTGGATGACAATTTGCGTGGTCGTACCTTATTAAATTTTGAGCTTTCCAAGGTTTATAAATCAGTAATGAAGGCACATTTAGTTTGAATGTTTGGAAAAGAAAGTATTCCAAGTTTTAAAGAAAATATTGTGTTAGCTGGTTGTAGTAGTTGCCTTTGTTCTGCCAAGTTTCTTTGGTGCAAAATTTAGTAGAATTGCTTTTTAGGTGTTTTTCCGCTGCTTCACAGCCTTTGACAGCTTGATATAAGTGCGTTGTGCAGTGGTGGTTTGTTTTAAAGGTATTTTTATCTAACCTTCGTGTTTGTCTTGGCATGGCAAAGGCCATGTATTTCGTTGTTACATCAGATGGAACAGAAATAAAGAACACTAAATGAATTTTGAATTCTGCTATTGTAAAGGCAGCTTAGGAATTAAATGGTATCAGAAAGGCACAAGTTACATAAACCATAATATGATAATTAATGATAAAATATTTTTGTTGACTTGAAAGAATAGTGTAGTAAATTAATTCTGAGTGCTGCCATAGAAATGGCTTTGAAATTAAATGGTGTAAGGAAGGCAAGAGTTCTAAGAATCACAATATGGTAATTAATAATGAAACAATTGGATCAAGGGTTGATTGTAATTGAATTCATTTTTGATGTTTAGTGTACCTGTCAAGATTATTATAGTAAAATTTGTTATGGGTTTTGATCTGCTGTGTTTATATTTAATAATTTTGTGGTGTGAATCCACCACAAACTATGAAATAAAGTTTAAATGAGCAGGCATATAAAGTCAAACAAATAACTACTTGAAACGGGAATTTAAACTATCCACAATTTTCGCATGGTATATTCGAAGTTTGAATGTGAATAAATCGTAAATTTCTATTCGCAACTATTCAAATTTTTGAATATTCGCACCATCCATAACATGTACCAAATAACACGAATGAATATTAATTTTGTTACTGTTCACTGCAGTGATTTTCTATGTTTGAATATAATTATGGTGACAGGTTTTAGCCAGTTTTTCTTGAGCATGGGGCCACATCAACGCACAGCACTATGAAGACACTTTGAAGAAATTTAGGTGTGCCGTAAAGTCAAAACACCCTGGAATGCTATCAAACGGCATTATCCTCCTCCATGATAAAGTCCACCCACACAATGCCGACATTGTGAAGAATATGTTTTGGCAATTTGGTTGGGAACTACTTCAATATCCTGCCTAAAGACCAGATGTTTGCATGCAATTCCCACATTTTTGGAGAGCTGAAGAGACATATTCTTGAACATCAGTTTGGATAGAAAGAGAACAGCACAACTCCGTAAAGATGTGATTCTGTCGGCAGCCCACAAGCTGTCTTTTCATACTTCAATATGTGAAATAGATTCATGACTATGTTGTCTACTGGTTGTGGATGCAAAATTTACCTTCAAAGACTATCCTAAGTGTACATACCTGTTTTGATTTGACTGCCTATATATTCAGACTGCGGTCACTTTAATTGCAGCCATAAAGTAAAAGAAGTTTCAAATATTTGTGTGTGCTGACACCTCAGACTGTCATGAAAAATAACAGTATAATTTTGTTCATTCACAAAACTGCAGATATGTTTCTATTAAACAAATTAACTTAATTTTTATTTGTTATACCATAAAACCTAATTTCATGCACATACTAATACACATATTTTATCTTGTCTCTGCTTCTCTACCCCTTCCTCTCCTGTTAAACAGAGTTCATTTGACGGAGTCTGTATGACAAATGTCTAAACATGTAACAACATTTACATACTAGAGTATGATCAAATTTGTGTAGCAACCGCCGTGCATCTGACCTCTTTATGTGGTAAAGTTAAATAACAGACAGTAAAATCACTAAACGGCACATTTTTAATGAAGTATATATTACTGAATTACAGACTTTATAATGTCCACATACATTATAATATACTATTTAGAATGCATTTATGACAATCATTCTTAATCACAGCCATAAAACAAGACAGGTTATACTTTATATTCATGTGCATGCTTTTTAAACTTCAAACTGTGAAACAGATTCAGAACACACGAGAATTCTGTGTGCAATATTATTATTTTTCAAAATGGACTAATCTCCACTGCACACTACAAACAGTAATCTTAATATGTACAGCCTAATCCAAGTTTTGAAGTACAATATAAACAACCATTTAAAAACTACATAAAAACAGTTGAGAAACTTAAAAATTTATAAAGCTAGAATTAAAAAATGTAAAGAAACAGTTAGAAGTTACTATACAATGTCCAACACAATAGTAACATGACTGATGCTCTAACTTTAACACTTTATAATACCTGTATTGTAAGGGCAATCAACTATGATCACCCTAACAAAAAATTCCTTTTGAAGTTCAGATATATGCAGATGAAAGGACCACTATTTAAAAGAAATATGACAAATATTTTGTGATGTTCAGGAACTATATTGTCTTTCCACTTAGCATGCAATGGTTCCCTTTACGCAAAGAAGAAATTTTTTTAATACAAAAATTTACAGAAGCCAGGTCAGACAAAATGGACTTCGTGTTCAGTTCAAGCAGAATAATTTTTCAAAGGCCAAAAATCACACTGCATGCTTCCACTTTTCCCAACCAAGGTCTTAATTACACTCAAGCACTGAACTGAAACTTGTTGCAAGAGGCAACCTAGATCACCCTTAGATTAACATCAGTATTTCTAGCCTCACCTCTAGGTTGTCATTTTGATTAGACTAACTATTATTGTGTCCGGCATCTACAATAGTGTGTACATGCGGCAAATTAGAAAAAGATCATCCTTGAGCTATTGGTGTTTCTTGTAATTCAATGGAAACACTGTATGCAATCCCTACATAAAAAGTAGGCAAGTACATAAACTTTGATTTAAGTATTAGAGAAAATCAAACATATAAACAGTGAAAGCCTAGAGACAGGGTGCAAATAAAATATAGTATATGAAGTAGCATCAGCATGACAAAAACCTAATTATAAAGTGAGAAATTACTATGCTAGTACATGGATGGCATCACAAGCAAGCATAAAATGAAATGATTAGCAACATGGGTTGGAAATTTGTTTGAAGATGCAATACAGCGTTAGTTGAAAAATTATTTGATGTAATACAAAGAAAATGTACATTTTAAAATAAAAATTTTTATTTTTGGGACAGGTTTTGATGAAAACAACTAAACAAAAACCAAAGCCAGGAAATCAATATTTTGGAATAATATCAGTTTGCTCCATATATGCACTACAAAAACTAGTTGAAAAATCTACAGTTTACACAGAAAAAACATTAGGTATTCAAACATAACTCCAACATTAGATGACTTAACAAAATTTTACTACTACAGTATTATTTTATATAATTATTTACAAGAAAACTGTATCATAATGGAAATACTTCACAATACATATATTAAATAATGTTTGTCATTTTGGATTTACAAATGTTACTACTAACGCCCAGGCCACCAAAACTTATTCTTTGAGAACTTACAAAGTAATAAATTTATGGAAGAACTTGTACATTATGGTACTTTTCACCTATTTTTTTATTAATTTGTATTGTATTTCTTGTACAAACTGTTACTTTGGAAACACAGTTGCTTTAAACATCTGCAATGTATTTTCTAGTTTTTTTTTTTGTGGCAGTGGGCTAAACAGTACACATTGTGACATTTTCTGAGAGGTGATATTATAACAATACAAATCTGAACTTACAGGAAATTTTTTATGCCAGAATTTATAAGCTACACTTTCAGGTATATTTTATGTAATGTATGGAATACAGGATATTCTCACGTATAATGGGGAGTAATTAATGTTCGAAACAGTTGCTAATCACTCCATTTTAAAATACACATAAATTTACTGCCCATATTTCAAGGAGAAACATATTAAACAATACAGTTTTGTATAATATCATGTAATTTACATACACTTACCAACATACTATAAAATAAAACATACCAAATGCATGAGATTCCCATAAACAATGTTTACAATTAACACAAAGTTTTACTGTATACAAAATTTCACCAAATCACACATATGTATCGTTATTAAAAAAGTAATATTATCTTCCCTAACTATAACTTATGGAATTAATCACTCAAAATTTTTAATCCAGTGATGAGATTACTGAATCCTTGACTAATTGCATTTATATAATCCTTACAAGTAAAAAATTTGAGACAAGACTAACTCTTTTTAATACTGTTAGAAACAACTTGAGTAAAGAAAACTTCTGCAGGAAAAGTTACAATTCATGAGTATATAGTAGCATCCATGTTTATGAATATTTTATTTTAAGTCATGTTAACAGAGTATATTTTATGGCAGCATACAGGCCAACTTCTAGTAAACGAGACAAAAAGCTTAAAGGCAAGTGAAAAATACAGGCAATACGATACAAAATACCAGTCAAAAGGAGGCAGCTAATATTGGATCTCAGGTTTGTTTGGTTGGCACCATATCAGCTAAGCAGGGACTTGGAAAAAAAAAATTACAAAGATCTTAATGCAACATCAGTCTAATGGCTTTCAGTGTTCACTGCCACAAAATCTTTCTTAAAAATTAAACTGTTCACAAATTGTTTTACTATATAAAAACGTTATAAATAAAAAAATTAATGCAAATTTTTTACCATGATATGATTAACCATATCATTTTTGCGCAAGATATCAAATCTATTCCTTTACATATTCACCTGCATTAACACCACTTGATCAAGAGACTGTAAAGTATTTGTAACGTCCCAGCATCTAATCAGCTAAACAGTTACAGACAACTTTCATTTGTTGTAAGATTTTTGGACTGGTGGAAGGCATACCTCAGAGCAACATAACTCCAACACTGTTTTATACTGCTTTCACCTTTGATTTAGTTACTACCTAAACAGAACTATATAATTCCAGTATGTTCAAAAATGGATTAGTAAATGCTGGAACTATATTGATATGGGGTTAAGAGATATTTGTTCATAAAATGTTACCTCACACAATCAACATAGTTTTCAAGATCGGTTACTTACAATTCTAGCCACTTTCCAATAGGAACTCCATGCCAAGACTGTAATCACTTATAGCGTATTCCAATTACTGCTCTGGACTGCACTCGGTGCACACTGGCCGAGTTCCGCGTGTTCCAATTACCGGAACTTGCTCTGAGAGCAGTCAGATTTTCATATTCCATTTTCGTGTTGTACTGAACGAGTGCGCACCGAGAGCCATTTTTTTACACACTGAGTCTGGAGTCAGTTCTACTTTTCAGAGCAAAATGGTGGGGACCTGTGATTATGAAAACAACACGAAAATTATTGCAATGTTGGAAATTCTACAATATCTTAACATTTCGGCAGCTGAATAATACATAATAGTTAATATGGAACAAATACACTCTTCATATATTAACGATATCGTTTGTAATTACAGCGGCGATGAGGTTAATTTCACCCAGTGACACGTGCATACAATCGCCAACGAGTTAAAAAAATGAAATTGGAGAAAATTATCTGTACGGAATTTCATAAATTTAATAAATCCTTTTATCAACATTATATTTCAAGCATTTTCTCCAAAAGATTAATATGTTGTCGCAAATGTTTTGCACTGTTTTCGCAGCGTGTTCCAGTTGTCAGTGCATAAATATTATACATTCGTTTCAGGCAATCACGTGATACATACACTTTTTCAGTTGTCAGAGTGCACCGAGTGCGCACTCCAAGCAGTCAATTGGAATACGCCATTACTTTCTCAGTAGAGATTTCTGTTGTACTTTTGAAAACTTGATCTGTTACTGTGCTCAGTGCATTCATTTCTCAAATATTATTTCCTTCCAAGACCACATAATGTGGTCATGGCATTTACCAGCAGTCTTGAGTGAGTGAAGAAATTTGGGCGTCTCTTAACATCAAGGTCTTGAGAGCTGATAAGGGTGAAGCGAGGTGAGGTATGGAGCAATGCAGAAACAAAAGGGGGGGGGGGGGGGGGGAACTGAGATCTCCGTCGTCCGGCATGATTTCCAAATGTGGAAATCCACGAGTGACACTGACGGTGACAGGAATCAAACCTGGTTCCCCTTAGTGGGAGGTGAGTGGTCACCTGCAGTCGTGTATACTGCATAATGCTGCTGACTGCATGCACCAACACAAACACATCAATGGATTTAAAAATTGTATTGTGACAAGCTTCCATCCGCGCACTGAAAATACTCGCAGTAGACACACCAGACATTTCAGCTGCAAATAAAGGTGTTTATTTAAAGGCAATGTTGGATGCTGCCAAAAATAGTAATTGAAAACATTTAAAACAATTCTCCTTCCGCCACTCTTTCAACTGTCGTCACTGAATAAGAGAATCTACATCAACACATAACTCACATCCTTGCCACACCATTTTAGCAACTGCTAAACAGACTGTTATCACTACACAGTGCATGTGCACATCACAGCTAACAGGCTTCAAATGATTTGAAAGGAAGCATGGAAAATAATCCGTACAGAAACGCACAAGTGATATGATTTAATAGAATAAGTTCACTAAAATGTGAACTGCTTTCACAAGAGTTTAGCTACAGTGTAAAGGTGAACCAGTCACACAAAACTGAGCCAAGAGGTATTGCTTATCATAGGCCTACAGTAAGCGTAAAAGTATAGTATTGCTACTTATTGACCAGTACTTCTACTTTTACAAATATGTATCTATACTTATCTGAAGATTTGCTTTCCAGAAATAAATTACTTATTATTTCCAAGTTTGCCATGAGGGAACATGCACATATATCATTAAACACATCCCAGACACAATGAAAACAATTAGTAAATTATTTCTTAGTAAATGTTCGTAGAAAAACCTTCTACCAGAATTATAATGTACTCATTAAAAACCTACACAACTACATTCATACCTCAACTACCTTTCCTTTAAAACTGCCGCAATCAATTATATGTGTGAGCTTGCTTTAAGGTCTAAACCTAAACAACATTTAAGAGAAAATTGCAAAATTCTGTTCAGCTGTGCTACATGTAGTTTTCTGAGTGAATAATAAATCATACGCTAAATGTTAGAACATATAGAAAGTTTAGAAACAATTTGTCAGAGGAGGTGATTCATGGTGGCGAGCATTGCACGTCACGATTCAAACGACTCATTATAACAAAATGAAGTACAGAAACGGTTAACAGGCATGTGTGCAAGTAGGTTGCTGTTTGATTACTACAGCGTAAAGGATGAAGATTTACTGATATGTGATGATAAATGTGCACTTGCAGATGGAAAACCTTACAACCATGCAGTGCAGAATGGAGTGAAGATCTCAGCATATTGACTCGCGTGGATAACTTTCACATCTATGAAAATAACTTGAAAGCACAAGCATGTCATTGTTATTTGAGCACTTCTGAAGGCTCTGCTTACGATCTACTTCTCTGCTAACTTTGTATCCCTGAACAAAATGTAAAACTAACTCTGCCACAGACTCAATGTATATCTGTTACTACCATATAATTTTTTATTTTACATGCCTAAATTGAGCCAGCTTTAAAGCAGATGGTAAATGCAGAAAATCTGTTTAATTGGATGATAAAATTACAGTTCTAAATTATGATTACACGAGCGCGCACGCATGCGCGCACACCCCCCCCCCCCCTGCACAAATATTCACTCTTTAAATTATTTTTGTAACTATTGTACATTCCTCCTGATGGTATTTTCACAAGCAAAAGTAAAAAGACAGTTTATATATTGGCATTGAGCTTTCATACACAAATAGTTTATTAAAGTGAAAAGTTATGAATTTAAGGGGAAAATAATTATGGCTGTCATTGAAAGGAAATTTTCTATTCGGTTGCCACATTTAAATAATGTGATTGAATAACGTAACTTTCTTTTGCAAAACAACGGTTTTAAGACCAAATGTTAAACATGTCGACATACTTTGTTAAATTTTCACTCTACTGCAAAGAACAAAGTTTCTTCTTGATGCATGCCAGCATGCCCCTGTGTGGAAAGGTTACACTACCCCCACCTCCCCCATAGAACTGCTGATTCGGGGCGATTTTCTTATAAATATAAGTCCAGCACCCTGGTCCAGCAGACACGCTGGGCTCGCCAGCCGACAAGGTTCGCGAGCTCTCTCCTAGTCTGCAGAAGACTCTCTACCTCTCCTCAGCAGCCCGCACCAGGGCTCGAACCTTCCTGTCAACTGCTCGAGATACAGCAGCGCTAACATCCAGCCCGGATGACCGGCCCAGGGACAGCTCGTCACGTTCAGGGTAAATCCCACGTCTGTACCCTATACACTGGCCTCAGTCAACTTCCCTGACTCTAGTGGTTAACAGGTTGTTGCGTGATACTGCCCCCCTGGATAGCCCACTAAAGATCATGCTGTAAATAGCGTAAAGAATTTTTAGTTGAGTTAATCTCAAATTATTTTAGTTAATTTTTAATAATTTCCCCAGGCTCGTCTTTGCCTGTAAAGTAATAATATTTGAGATTTTCCAACATACTCTCTTCTGGCATTTGCTTTTGCATATTAATAGTGATTTTATTAGCTTCTAGCTTGTACCCGGGACTTACCGCAATCTTCCTTTATATAATAACAAATATTATATCTCATTCTGAAATAGTGTTGGTTGCCTACATCAATTGTACTGTAGATCCCTTTATTACTATTTTTCTAATTTCAGTGTGGTGTGTTATATTAATCCAGATACTTTGCGCAATAATTAAATTCAAATTAGTAGTCTCTTACTCGGCCGTGTAGTGCTCAGAATATCCTCAGGAGGAGAGGCCCAACAAAGGTCCCTTCGCTGAGATTGCGGGACACCCGTCGCCGACAAGGGACGCACTGTCTCATTACATGGGTTGCCCATCTTACGGCAGGTCCGCGGGAGTGACTGCAAATTTCGTCCCGCTCCGGACGGCTCGTTTGTAAACCCTGTAGCCAGTCCGTTTTCTTCTTGCATTTAACTTGTGGTTGTTTTCTTATTATCAATGCGCAAGAAACACGGCGGTCTAGGAAGTCGTCAAGAGATGACGTGAGAGGCGCACCGCTATTAATCAGACACTACTCAGCCAATTTATCCAGGACTCTAACCCCAGTATACTTGTCCCACAAGAACCGGAGTACGAACCCATAGACTATAGTATAATTATACATCACATTTGTGAAACCCCATTAAAGCGGTGGCTAGGTTGGTGCCCTCCGGACAAGGACTCCGACCTAGATGAAACCCCTTCTAACCTCACCGTTACACAACTTGCCAGTTCTAGTGTCGAGCACCCAGAGAAGCCCTCACCTAAAACCTCTAAACGTACCAGCACTGATTGATTATCATCCGGCAAGGTAATTCGAGTTTGACACCTGAAGACAGAAATACTCCCAGGTTTCTGCGTGGTGAAATTGGCTTCTGGGAAATCAATAAAGGTTCGAATCCTTGTTAAACCAAGTCCCACAGAATATCTGGTAAAAGTTCCCCAGCCAATTTCGTCCTCGCCCGACAGCCGACGAGGCCGCGGCGGATAAACCCGGTAAGTCCTTGCCAGATCACCCATCACCACACCCACGCCTAAATATTAACTCCGACTCAGCATTACCCTTCATCGAGACAGCTGGTGTCTCGGCTAGTGATGTCGCTAGTGGTCAGGAGGACAAGGCTGCCCGGAAGGGATAGCCTGATACTCCAAATCACCCTGGGGTTGGACTCCCCTCCGCCTGGTAAATCCCAAGAGGGCAGTCAGCACTCTAACCACTTGCCTATCAGACAGCAGCGGCAACAGAGGATAAAAACCCCCACTTCATTCAAAACCCATTGAGCCCAGTAATTCTTTTCAACATTTTTACATATTACAAATCTGAAGATTTCACACAATTATAATTACTTTATGAAAACTGCAATAATACCATTCTTTCACGCACAAAGCAGAGAGAATACAATACATGTGCAACAAAAGTTCTATATAATGCTGAACATTTTTATTTGGCACACTACTAGCACTGAACTTTCCTACACTGCTGGCAACTTCACTGGAAGTACGCCAGTCACTGTGCTTACTAAAATATATGCATGCATTTGAAGGAAGTGAATTTTATATCCCCAAATGTTAATTTCAAAAGTGCTGAACCATGAACCAGTTACACCTAATTCAGTAGTCTCAGACTGTGATTCGTGGATGACTGGTGGTCCAGCTAGATTATGAAGGTCTACCAAACTTTCTAAATGTAACCTCCATTTTATCTTATTAGATATCTATGTATTTACAAATTTTGATAACACAGGTTCTCCTAGTCCATTAATGGCACTTCATAGCATCAAAATGTGTCAATTCCAGTCATGAGATTCCTGTTCAGTTATAACCCCACCTCAACTCCTACACAAATGGTATAATAAATTCATGGTTACTTCTGTCATTTCTGAAGGGTAGCTTAAGTTCTACTTCCAGAATACTACTCCGTCTCGTAACAAACCAAGCTTAACTAAGCCTGGAGAATTACACCAGAGGACAACGCAACACATTCGTGTGCACTAACTGTAACAGTATTTTGTATAAGGGCTATTTCTCACCAGGTGTTACCCACATACCTATTTTCTCAGTTTTTTATTCAAATTATTTATAAATGAAGCATTATAATTTATAGATAAAACATGAATAACATTTAAATTTAACAGGAAAAAAAGTAACTTTAAGGAACAAAAGTACAAAATGTTTGTGATACATGGCTTATTCGTAGGAAATAACTAAACACGTCATACATGGGGAGATTTTTCAAAGGTTTGATTCAAAAAGGCTGAAGAAACTGTGGATTGACTATACCAAAAGTTTATGCTAAATATCCTGAACACTAGAGAGAAGCATGTTTCTTGGAAGAAACTAGATTGGATGCAAGGAAGTTACACTTTGTTGTTAGTCTGCTAGATGAAGCTACTTCAGTGGTAACACAACCGTTAATTTATTACAATATACCTTCCTCCATGTTTAGCCTGCTTTAACTGAAATCACAGAAAAGTGAGTATCTACTGTGAACATGTGAGCTAATGATTTGATTCTCAAACCACAAAATATTATTACAAAAATAAATTTGGTTTAGAATACAATAGCTTGAGATTCGATTTCAGACTTGAACGAATGTTATCATAAACAATAAATTATCATACATCTCATTCAGCTTAAATGGGCAAAAGGCTGACTACAAACTAATCAAACCTACCTTAAATTACCCATTTGTCTGCACAGATACAACATAGCAGCCCACGTGTAATAAGATACGCGACTGTTCACACCACAGTACAAAATAAGAGTTGGGAAACATTCCTTAATTGATGTATTAATATCAAATTTGTACACACAATTTTCAATAAATATTTGTGATTTACAGTATAGACTATTCATGGCACAGTGTGCAATTTTTTACAGCATTCCAATAGGCATTAACCACTAATATAATATTTTAATGCATCATCAGGCGTCAACTTTTGAGAGAGAGAGAGAGAGAGTTGTTAAATGTACACACTGTGCATATTAGTCACATGGCCAAGTTTAAACTAAAAAGTGGCAGAAAGATAGAAATTAGTTGAAAGGAAAAATTAAGCAGGGCCATAAAAAGTGCTCACTTCACCAAGAACATCTTGGAAACTCAAGATCTTTATCTGACAAATAAATCATAATTCAAATATTACTTACAGCAAACAAAATATCTACTTCTAAAAAATAAAACACTTCCGCTATTCATAACTCTAAACTTCTACCAAGATATTTGTGTGCAAGGGTGCAAGAATTACTTTATCAATAGAATACTTTAGAGCATTTAACCCATCAGTATCAAAGCGCTCCCTCCCAGACATGAGATTCACAAAACGATTTTCACTTGGTTGTTCCTTTGCATGAGACAACATGAAGTACCTCGCGACCTGTGGGTCAAACCTCACAATTTTCAGTCCTTTATTTGCAATACGACCTTGAAAATCATCATCTTCTCCACCCCAGCCAAAAAACACATTTGAGAAGCCATTTACATACTCAAACTGCTTTTGCAATATAGCCACTGCACCACCAAACAGCTCTTGGTACGGAAGATTGTAACGGAAAGTATTAACACTAGATGACATGTGTCGAGGCTGGTGCGTGCAGACATACATGTTGCTTTGCTTCTGAGGTATCAGATCAACATCATGAAAAATGAAACAATGATATGGAAAGTATTTTAGTGCTTCAACATAGCCAATGTTAAAAAGCTTAGCACGATTGAAAGCTTCTTTGGAGCTCTGCTCTATAACAAAGATTCTATAGTTAAGTTTTTGCATCTGAAGAAATGGATGCATGTATGCCAGAAATATCTGCAGGTGAGATGTACGATTTCTGAACGGAACTACAATTGCTACTTGATGTCGAGACACACAGTCTTGGGGTCGCCATGCTCCACCACATTCTACATGGAGATTTCTTGCCAATTCTACAAGGTCGTTTTCAGACACAGACAAATTTGGATATTGCAAACCATTGTGCAGGTTGCTAGGAACGAGAGGGCACAGAACTCGGCCTTCCCTTTCTCGCACCATAGGGGAGGGTTCAATTTCATGTACAATATCATTTCTGTCTATAAACTGGTACTCTGATGCAAACCTACTGGGTTCCAGGGAGAAAATCAAGACTACAAGTATCACAGTAAGCAAAGCACTCCTTTTGATAATTTTTGTTTCTACAAAAAATGACCCTCTAAAGGGTAACATTTTTCTTACCAATGTCCCCCCACATGTACCTGCGTAATGGTGGAAACAACATTTTAAAACATTATACGTAACAAAAGAATGAATTAAAGATCTTAGGGAAAAATTAAATTACAGCAACTTTACCAAAAAAAATAGGTTACACGAGTATAAATCTTAGTCAACATCTTCTGATTTCTTCGCTCCAATCTCAGTTAACTTCCAGACATCTCCCAAGGAATGGCATAGTTTGTTTCTCACTAGAACAAAGACACACACACATATTAGAACATTTGATACTGCTTTACTCACAAAAATAAAATTACTAAACTGTACAGTCACTGCAAATATTTCATTAGGCCTAGATCAAAACCTGTGAAATAATATGTTAGTATTCTACAAACACACAAGAGAATAAATTTTAGTGACATCAAAGAGTTGATTCCTTGCTATCTCGATGCCGCTAATTCTGATTAAAGACAAAGTTGAGTTGCGCTGTTCTGGTCGGCGTTTAACAGTGAGATCTTGAGCACCAGTGAGGGAGGTAAAGATGGAAAAGTGGCAGAATGTAACGACAGGGGAAACTGGAGTGCCCCGAGATATCCACACCAGTCAACTGCAACATCCGATACATTTCTCACGTGCAAAACTAACCCTGCCAGGAATCGAACCCGGTGTGCTGTGATGGGAGTGAGGAGAGTATTCCGACTATTAGACCACTGTGGCCTCTGACAAAGTTGACAATCAAAAGGTGAGGAATCAAAAATATAATTTTTATTTCACACCTTCTCATATCCTAGGAATTTATTGGTTTAATGCTGCAAAAGTTATAACAGGCACAATGACTATTTGGACTTACATACAGAATGTGATAAAGAGTGAGTCTCACATGTAAATACACTAATGACAATAATAAAAGGTAAATTATACAAAAATTATTGTATGTAAAAATCAAGAGTTTATGTTTATCCCGAAGGAAGAACACACCTCCACAAAGTGGACTTTACCAGTGTCCCTGGGATGCAACTGCTACGCTGACTCTATCAGTGAAGAGCGACTGACTGTGTTTGCTACAACATTTACTCAGTTGGACAGTGCCTGTATGCTCTCATCAGCTAACCCACTACCTTCACAGCGTATAAACTCGCCGAAGGGAGTACCAGGCCTGGCAAGGAAAGATCTACCCTTCCTAATCACACTCTAGCTAAGGTTATTGTTCCTGCCACCCTGTTTTGGACATGATCCGTAGAACCTAATTCCTTGGTAAATGCTGTTCATAGGGGTAGTAAGTGGAGCGATAGGAAGGCAGCTGCCATCCTCATTGGTAAGCAAGCATTGATTAAATGATGTGAACTAGTCTTCAACTACCTCAACCTCCTGGAACGAACTCACGCCACCCGCCAACTTTGAGGCCTCACCTCGCAGTTACCCCTAGTCATCTGTGTGGATCCCTGGTAAAGCTCCCTGGGGATACACACCCACTCATCAAGATCCTCTGGCTAGACCTAGGCGTCAAGCACATAGAAGACTCAGATGCAGCTCCCCCAACCAGCACCAGTGGGTCGACCACCCGCTAGCCGCAGCTGAACACATCTCCCCGCAGAGCCGTCCAGCAGACGCTGTCGCCACCACCCAGCCAGGCCAGGAGGCCCGGCATTGGATCAATGTCTACAAGCACCCATCGACCGGCTGTGGGAGGTAAGCCAGCAGCTCCACCAACACCCTGCAATCGCAAACAAGCTCTAGCACAGATCAACTTCGTACCAAGCAGGCAACCTAACTGTCCGACACTCTATAAAGGCATCATAAAGGCTAAGTAAAAGATCTTATAGACCCCGCCACATTAGGGTCTGTAAACCCCTTTTAACTGTGCACCTGATCTAGCACAAACTAAAATCACCTTCTATTTAAGCCGTTGACGTGTTCCTGTCCCTAGACAATCACATGTCAGTTTCTTAAGATGTTGGATAGTGTACAATTTCAGCAAATGAAAAGTTTGAAGTCTAATTTCTGAGGGAGGAGGAATCAGCATGAAATTTCTACCAAATCACTTTCGAAAGTAAATCCATTCAAAACTTTTAGTTCTTTTGTCACCTTCTCTATAGCCCTTTTAAAACCCATAAGTGTCTTAAATGTTCTTTCAGATTTACCATTAAAAAATGTAGGTACATTTACATTTTCCAGTTAAATAAGAGACAACATGGGACAGGCTGCCTTAATCAAGATGGGGGGAGGAGGGTTGTCGTTTACAGCCAGAAAGGCTTGTACATAAGACAAAGGGAATTGAAATATGTGTATATGTAAATATGTTATAATTTAGGATAACAAATGACAACACCCATATCCTGAAGTAATCACTCATGTAGAGGATTTAAGAAATGCAAAATAAGATAAATATGTATTTTAGTAGAAATATAAATGATAGTTCATACATTAATTTTTAAAAAATCTTTACGTAATATTAAAAAAAGTGATAATATAATAAAGGAAGTTCCATTAAACTGTATCACGCAATACCATTAAAAAAAAAGTGCATAGTAAAGATAGTTTTGGAAGAAAACAGATGATGATAATTTGGCTAGTAAATTTGACTGAATGGGTTCAAATATTAAGTATATGCAATAGCCTATAGGATATCTTACTTGAACTCATTCAAATGTTTACACTATACCAAAAATTATATGCATTAAAACTTCCTACAGATTTTCCACAAATAAAATAAAAGGTTCACCACTGAAAGTCCTACAGGCACATGCAACGACGAGAACACTGGATGCCAGTTCAGAGTGTTGCGCTTAGCAGTGATGGGGCACTTGAAGCGCACGGCAGTGTCGCCCTTATTGCTCCGGCGCTTCTCTGTCTCAAGCGTGCAAAAAAACTCCAGTTAGGAGGGCGGGAGACTCAACAGTGAAAGATCACGGAATGGTGTTGCATCTTCGCTGCTCATTTTATCATTAAACAGTTCCACCTTTCGTCTCTAAATCATAAAAACCAGTTACATTCAGTAGAGAACAATGAACACTTTTACTTAATGGCTCACACACCCATTAGACACTAAATTGTCAATTTCTATTAGTTAAACATCATAAATATTTCATTTTGGCAAATATGCCTCAACTGTTTTCCGCTCGCTGTTGTTCTACCATTTATTTATTGTTTATAGTATTCTGTGGATCCCATACGAGGGAAATATTCTCAGGGGATATAGAATACATGTCAAACATACACAGTACAATACAATAACCAAAATATATGAAAATTATAACAAAATAAATACAATACACATACACAATACAAATTCACAATTTTATTATGTTAAAAGAGGGATGCATATTCAAATTTACAATAAAACAGTTAAATCATTATGGGCTACCTAAAAAAAGTCATTAATTGGTGTAATAATTACGAGTATAAATATTCATCTACCAAATAGAAAGAATTAGCAAGCAAATATTCTTTTAGAGACCTTTTTAGGGTGCCAATTTCACCATAGTACAAGCCTTTAATGTCTAGGTAATTTATTATAAGTCTCTATTGGCGAGTGGTAGAGACCTTTTTTGACCAAGGTTATCTTATTCAATGATTAGTAAAGATTATTCTTTGTTCTAGTATCACGCTGATGTAATGAAGAATTGGTTTTGAAATAGACCAATTTCGTTTAACAAAGATTAAGACTGAATAAATATAAATTGATGGTAAGGTTAAAATACTGTGCAATTTAAAAAAGAATTGACAAGAACTTCTACTGCTTCAATGGCTTAAAATTCTGAGAGCAGTTTTTGTTGTAGAAGTATAAAAAATTTTTCAACTCCAACTGAGTTGCCCCAAAACAATATGCTGTATGTGACAAGTGACTGGAAATAAGCATATACATTGTCTTTAGGGTTTACAAAGTTGCTCATTGTTCTCAATGAAAGAATTGTGGAATTTAATTTATAGGTCAAAAAAATTTCAATGTGACATTTCTAGTTTCGATGTGTGTCAATTGTTAAGTCCAGGAAACAAGCTTGATCAACTCGGATTATATTTGCCACATAGGCAAACGTCAGGTTTTTACTGCATACATTATAATTAGCCATTAACATAATTACATTAGTTTTGTCTAAGTTTGCTACAAGTTTACTTGCCTTAAACCAATCAGTTTTTAGATGATATTTGCTTTATAGTTAACCATTTTTACGGATTCACAATCGACTACTATAGAAGTGTCATTTGCAAAGAGGACGGCATTCGCATAACCTTGAATGGTTTTTGGTAAATTATTAATGTAAAGAAAAAAAAGTACACCATGCAACAGTTTTTCTGGTTTCGAGGCCACATCAACTGTAAATTCTGTATCATTAATCATTACTTTCTGATATCTGTTACTAAAAAGGATATTAATAAGTCTAAGAAATTGTTCCTTACACCATAGAAAAGTATGTGGTTGACAGTCAAATGCTTTGGCTAAATCATAAAAAATGCTTAAGATTGGCAAGGATTTATCTGACATCATAATGAACTCAACACCTGAATATATACATACATACACTCGTAATTAGGCTACCGCCCGGTGGCGAGCTCTCTCAACTCTCCTTCACCCAACCAACTCCTTTTCCACTCCCTTCCTGAATTTACCAACCCCTCTCACAGATACCAATTCTTCCCTCAACACATTACACTCCCTCACAGACCTCACAAGCATGGACTGCCTACTCCGCTCCGTTCTCCTACACACCCTCTGAAGCTTCTCACTGTTGTTTCCTCTTCCTCTAAACACCCCCTTACTTAGCTTGCAGTGTAGCCCTCCCCATCCTCCATCTTCATTCACCACCCTGTACATCCTGACTAACCGTTCAACTTTCCTCCTGTCCTTCAATGAGCTCCACCCCATTTCTTTCATCATCACTGATGGCCTATAGTTCCCTTCTTCCTCATCATCCTGCCCTTGCCTTCTCCACCTACCCTTCACCCATCTTGCTGCCTTTCTCTGCACCTTTTCCAGTTCTTGCACCTCCACCTCCACATACGGGTCCCATACTGCTGCAGCATATTCTAACATTGGCCGTACCATTGTGCCATACGCCTTCTCCTTCACCTCACAGCTGACTCCATTCAGCACCCTTCCCAGCATACCCAGAGCCCTTCTTCCCTTTGCTACTACCCTCTCTACCTGTTTTTTCCGCCTGAGATCTCCCTGCAGTACAATCCCTAGATACTTATATTCTGCTGCTTCTTCTATCTCTTGTCCCTCCCATCTGTACATGTCCCTGCTTATCATCTTCTTCCTTGTGAACCTCACTACCTTAGCTTTTCTTACATTTATCTTCATTTTATTTTTTCTGGTCCACAACCATATCTTATCAATGTCCGCCAGCAAATTTCCGCCCCCCTCTCCCACCTCAGCATATATAACACAATCATCTGCAAACAATCTGATTTTTCCTCTAATCCCCAAATCCATGTCATTTACCATTATGGTAGATAACAAAGGACACAGCACACTTCCCTGTGGTACCCCTGACATAGCCTCTTCCTCCGATATTGCCTCCCCCACTTTCACCCTCTGCCTTCGCCCCCTGAGGAAGTCCCCTATCCATTCCACTACCCTCCTGTTTGGTATCAGCGTCTCCACTTTCCTCATCAATGTTCCATGGGGCACCTTATCGAATGCCTTCTCAAAATCTATGAAGCAGGCATCTATCTGCTTCCCCTCATCAACTACATGCACCAGATCCTCTAATAACCCAGCCAGCTGAGTCTCACATGAGTAACCCCTCCTGAAACCATACTGGGACTCCTCCAACCAATTCCTATTGTTCATTACCCTCACTACATACTGCACCACCAGCCTCTCCATTACTTTTCCAAAACGTTCTCAATATTATAATTCATATTCCGTAATGTTATTACAGTTCCTTTTGTATTACCTTGTTTTGGAAATTGTAAAAATTTTCAATGAACAACAAACAGCATGCCTGTCATTGGTTATTTAACGTTTGTCAGTTGTTTTCACGGAAGCCATGGTAACCACAAAATTTGTTTTCTATGTATTGTCGAACTCAAAAAAATTTAGAAATAATTTTATGTTACACAGTAAAGAATATGAGTAATTAATATTTACATCAATTTTAATTACATTGTAGTAACATATTTTAATACAAGTGCAGATAGATTTGAATTCCACTTGTCGGGAATTGTTGCCATTGACAGTTATGTTGGCTGGAATGAAAATTTTACGTTATAATTGGTAGGATCTAGGAAAACATTGTTCCACTTCTTTTCATATACACTTTACTGGTACTTTGTTTTATCTTGAAATTTCTATTATGTCGGCGCTTTTTGCTTGTTCCAAGTGTTTTTCAAGACATCCTTTCGAGGAACTTTCATCGGGGCAGCAGCTGTGTAAGGAATGTCGTGGAGCGTTTCCACTTGTGAAGTGTACTTATTGTAGAACAGAATTTCAACAAACTAATAGCAAAGGAAGCCCTAGTGCTATTTGTAAGAAATGCGAGGGTAATGTGAAACAGTTCGGTAAACCTTCTGCGTGTGAATACTGTAACATTATTGCTGTGTTTATAGGTACGAAATGTCAACGATGTACCAATTCCGAAAAAAAGTATGGCCCTCCAGTAACCTGTGAGCAATGTAAGCAGAAATGTGCGTTTGACAGGAAGGACGAAGATAAAAAAGTTGATGGTAAGCTGTTGTGTTGGTTATGTACACTATCATTCAAACGTGCTCTTGCCAAAACCAAGCAAACGGATGCCGAGCGGAGAGCTCACTTAAAACTTGTAGCTCTGCGCAATGCAAAAGACAAACACAAGAGTCACAATAAACGTCCGCACCGAGTAGATGTTACAAAAATGAATAACCCTCCCCCAACGCAAGACGACGTAGAAAGCATCCCCCCAAATAAGGTAAAAAAAAATGCTGGTGCTGATATCCATGACCCCAACTCATCTGACCACGTTGTGGCAATGACACAGCTTAGAGAACAGATTGCGTCACTTCAGAAGCAGTTGGGGCAGAAAGATTCTCAGCTCCTTACAAAAGACAAGCAAATAACGGAGCTGAAAGCCAAGCACTTTACAGTCGAAAATGAACTACGAAACAAGATGAAAACAACGCAGAAAGATCACGATAGTAAAGTTGAAATGCTCCACGTGAAAATCAAGAACTTGCAAAAAGAGGTTGCAACACTTTCAAAGTCAACTAAAAGACAGAATCTCGCTGCACGTGAAGCCAGTGGTACAGGGAGTGGCAGTGGGACAGATAGTCCGTCACTTGCTTGACTAAGTTTTGAAAAGTCTGATACATTGCCGTGGCACTGGCTGACCATGTCTGTGCTTCTGTACTCAGGTTGAAACATTGAACTAGGTTAATTATTTTGAATTTAATTTAATAAAGTACAAAGTGTGTTGTAAGGATGTAAGTATGTAATTAGCATGTGCAATACTGTATTGTGCGTTCGGAAATATCCATGAAAGCGTCCGTGGTGTCGACCAATCACCAGTATTTTATATGCTGCGTTCTAGCACATGTTACTTCAGACACATTGAGGAACCATATCGTTTTTAAACGTAAAGGCCATGTACCGGCAACAAATGTGCAGGATGTTCTGAACCTGTGTATATACACACAGTTCTTAGCAAATTAGGAAATATTTTGTTACACCAAGTATAATAAGCAGACTTGATTTTTCTTAAAATCTAACATTTTTAATGAAATTTTTATGTATGTGTGTGTTAGGTGTCAACCATATTTAATTAAATTGGTTAAAAGTTGTATGGTGTTAAAAACCAATTTTTAAACTAACATTTAATTCACTAGTGTTAATGTTCATATTTTTCAATTATTGTATAAAATTTATGTAAAAGTATTTTATCAGTTTGTGACAGATTGAATTTTTAGTAAGTACATTTTTTCTTATAACTAGGCCTACAGATGGTTGGTAAGCTATCATATTCTAGCAGTAAAGTTTTAAAATATAATCATTGCGAATTTTATGTGAAATTTGTTTTAGAATATTTTATACTATGAGATTTGTATTTTAAAATGTTATTTGGCTTATTTAAGTAATACCTAATTAACTTTACAGGGCTTTCTTTTTATAGATCAGTAGACAAAAAACTATATTTAATGTAAAAAAAATTATATATATATATATGTTATAGTTTTGTACATTGCTTTGTTAAAAGTAGCCTAGTATGTTTTGTACTTATGAAGTGTATGTTGAGGGAGTTGTAGTCATGCTGGTAACGTATCCTGAAAATACAGTTCACCATCTTGCTTTATTTGTAGAAAATTTTCACAAAATGTTCCCTGGATTTATATTGTAGAGATAGGCGGTAATTGTTAAGAATCACTGCTTTTCCGAAAAAAAGAAAACTTGAAAAATTGTACGAGTTAACATTTATTAATTACATAATCACACTGAATACACATTTAACTGGAGCATCATAATATTCACAGTACATACTACAGAATGCGTTAGTGAGGAGAGCTATGAAGATCAGGGAAACAGTAAAGGCATGTAAAATTTTTGTAAAGTATTTGTTTCTGGTTGTTTTACCATGCTAAATGCTGGGAGACAGAATCTAACTTCATGATAGTTGAATCACATGGGAAAAAAAGGGGGGGGGGGGGGGGTGTGGTCCAGACGTTTTATCGCACTTTGACACACACACTCCCTGTAGTCCTTTTTACATAAAATTCCAAGCTTCGCAAAGGTTCTTGTACGTCGTGCTTGGTAGGCCTACCTACAAAAACTGCCAGCATGCCTCTAGTTACTGTTTTGGGAATTTACTCTCCTGTTGGTGCTGGGACTCTGGCTTGTAACATAATGTTTGGTTACGCTTGAACAGTATTTTTACATGGGATCACAGTAAACACCAAGTAAAAATTACAACCTATAGGGAAGGTCTTCAGTTAGGTCATCTGTATTTGACACGGCTAGGCACCAGCAGTAAAAGTAAAAAATATGTACTTTTTCACGATAAAATTGTACTCCACTATTTCCCTCCAGTTCATAGCCCACCCCACTAATGCATTTCTAACTTGTTTTGATAGTATTGTCAATTTAGGTATTGTTTGGTTAGATCTTTTTGCAATTATGCTTGTTTTCATGATAAATATTAAGATTATATCACGAAAATATGTTAAATTGCAAAACGACCTAACCAAACACTACCTAAATTCGCAATGTTACCGACACACACACACACACACATTATTTTCCAGTGTGAATGACTATGCTTGAAAATCATTTCCGGGCAAACTCCAAGCTTTGATGATGCATGACCGCTTCACGGTCACTACCTAAAGAAGAAAGTCTGTGAGGTTGAATCACTGTTTTGGGGATTTACTCTCCTGATGCTAAGGACTCTGGCTCTGTGTGTAATGTTTGGCTATACTTGAACAGTATTTGTCGTTGCAAGGGGGCTACGCTCTAATATCATACATTATCACAGTAACATTTGGGTGTGTGTATTGGTAATATTGTGAATTTAAATATTGTTTGGTTAGGTCTTTTTGTAATGTAACATGTTTTCGTGATAAAATATTACAATTACATACGTATTTTTTTGTACGTTTTACCATGGAATTTTCCTGATCTTCATAGCACTCTCCACTATCATGAAGTTAGATGTAATTTGTTTACGTACTCACCGAATCAATCACCATTCATACAACGTAGTTGATTAAGCACAACACAACGTGGATTCCATTTTACAACGCTACATACACACTCGTATCACAGCATGAATATTATAATTTAACTTTTCCCATGCATGTAAAAGCACAGAAACACTCGTAATTCTACACAATTATTAGATTTAACACATCAAAAAAATGAATTGCAATGAAGCACTCGTGCATCCCAAACTTCCTACCGATAAAAAATCAGCTATTACATTAACGTTCGACAATGTCCCACAATCCAACTGTGGCGTAAACCAATGTCGATACACATTTGATTCTAAATAATGGTACACTGGCACAAAACTATGCTACAAGTACCATGACAATGGCAAGTCTAACATCACAGCATGGTGTTCAAAGTAATTAAAGTGAGGAAACTGCTCATATATTTAACTATTTTATTTTCGACGTTGTAGTTAATGTATTATCACACCCCCATATATATTGAACAGGTAAGCCATGCACAACCCATATAAATTTATTTTGTTGGTCTACAACATCGCCTTCACATCAGCAACTATTATTAACACGGTCAAATTCAAAAGGAAAACCAAATGTCCATAGGAATATTCTAAGCAGCCAATCGCACACACCAGCATACAATCATCAATTGATTGTTAAATGAGTACAGTAAAATTCACAGCGGACAACCAACTGTCAGTTCACATTTGTTTCCTTCACTACAGCATGGTAACGCTCACACACATGCACACATACACACAGAGAGAGACAGATATATATTACAACACACTTGTAAATTTCAACAAGATAAACCTTGCAAAAAGCCAGATATGCAGTTGTTATACCTATCAGATATTCCCTTAAAAGAAACCGTGATTCTTAATAATTATAGTCAAGTTTGCATCATAAACTGGTCAGAGTTGGTAATTTTTTTTGGGTCTGAGATAGTGTTCTGGGAGCAACCGTCAAGAATTGACTATACTCAGGCAAGGCAAGGTGTTTGCATAGGCCTATATGTTTGATGGCAATATTGATAACTCTGGGGATAACTGAACTAAACATGATTCAGTACTGTACATTATTTAGCAGGATATGATGTGAGCGATTCCTGTGTCATCACTTCTGTAATGTTCTTTTTTCTGCTACATTTAAATGGGAGAGTTATGGCAATGAAAAATAACGGTTTATTGAGGAAAACATAATTGAAATACACCAGGGCCCTATTTCCTAAAATGTGACAGATGTGACACGACAACTATGTCAAAGCCGACCAATATGTCATGACAATGTTATGTTACATAAATAATACAAGTTCCCCTTATTTGACAAGCAAAAAAGTGTAAATCATCAGCCTTAAAATAACAGTTTCATAAACGTGACAATTATGTGTCAAACTGTAAGTTTAAATTATTACATGCTAGATAGCTCTCAAGTGGGTTTAACGTTAATCAATCGCAGCCTTATATGCAATTAATGAACAGTTGATTCCTACCACAAATTATGCTGTAAATAATAATTCCACCCACATAACTTTGTTCACTCTAGCAGCAGAATGTCGAGTAATGGGGATAAGATTTTTATACTAAACCTGATCCGAGAGGATAAGGATTTGCTATTTGGCAAGCAATGTTAATTCACACAATATTGAAACCAATTGTACTGCCATGTTATAGAAATATTACAAATTACTGGTTACATAAGAAAGCTTGCCTTTCACTTTTGCAGCGACAATTCTACAAATTTGTAGATATGTCACAGTGGGATTATACCTACCTGTTTCATAAAACAGGCTGTAGTGTAATATTTGACACATTTGTCGGATTTTTGACTGTCGGCTCAAAAGTTTGTGAAACAACTATTTGTCAAATTGGAATCCAATTTGTAAACTTGTAAGCTTTTATGAAACACACATTTGTTGGATGACAATTTCCTGTCACCTGTCAAATTGTAACATTTATGAAATAGGCTCCAGGTATCAATGTAACTAAGGTAATTGCAGTGAATGGGTGCTACATTACAAACGTATGGTATTGCAAACCACAGGGGAACCTGCTCAATTACTGGTTTATGTCAGTTTCCTTCACTATACACAACCCTTTGTACTACCATCAATCCTATACATATTTACTTTCTAAAAAAATTGTCACACAAAATAATGTGATGCATAAACTCTACTCACAGTTTTTTGGGGTTTATATACCCTTCTTTCACTGTACAAATAAAATTTCACATACAGCTCCTTCTGCCGCCAAGTCCATTTCCAATTACTGTATCTGTCATTATATATGCTCAAAACTTGCCAGCGAAACAAAATTCGTAAGATATTTGTATTTCCTAAATATAAATTCTTTAACTTATGCTACAGTAGCTGCAACCAATCAAGAATTTTCCTTATTTTACTACATAGAACTTTACCAACTCATTTTCTTTGTTATTAAGCCCTAACCTCTTCCACAAATAGCTTTATGTAGACATATTTTATATCATAATGATTTTCAATACTCTCATACAAAATACAGTCAAATATTACTAATATTTGATCATAACAAATCCTACTAAATGTAGCACAAAAGTCGTTAATGTATTTTTTTTACGTTTGGTATTATGTATTTCAGTTGACCTCAACCGTATTGCTTTCTTTCATATTTCCGTTAATTTCACTTCCGTTGTGAAATTTGGACGTGTGTTTAGTAATTTTTTTGTAAGAAAACAATTTTTAAATTATTTGTGTAGTTGGGTCTTGTTTAAGGTGATATAAAAATTTAGTATAGGTGATATTAAAATTTGAAATCTGTAGTGTTTGTGAATAACTGGTATTAAGTTGTTTTTGTCTTTACACCAAAATATACGTACTTTTTTGTGCAAGCTGGGTTTCTAATATTTTTGTGAAGTGTGGGTCTTGGTAAAAGTTTGGTATCTGGACCAATGGAACATGATGAAACGAAAAGCACTCTTTAAGAAATGACAAGAGTGGTTGGTCACACGTCACCACATTTAACCAAATTATATCTCTGGCACAAGGGTTACCCAGTTAAGTGTTGCATAAATGTGTGATGCCAATGGTAGTTAACAGTGATACACACTGCCTTTAAAGCAATAATAATGAAATTACTGTATAATTTTTTTTCTAAAAATATTGTTTCAGTCATGATTTGTACTGCTGTGGGAAAGGTTTTGCTTAACTTCATTGATATGCCATTATCAGGTAGTCGTATACGTTAATGCAATTTAGGTTAAACGAGAGAACTACAGTGTGGTAGACTTTGTTGTAAGATTGCATCCTCAACTTCATTTTAGTAGATCGTTGGTAATGTGATATGTTTTGGTAGTGTGTCCAACTTGCTAGGACATTTTTATGGTGCAGTGGAATTTTAATAATATGTATTGTATAACCTGTTGATTGTGATGTTCAAAATCAGTTTCTGGGGTGATTAGTTCCATACTTAAAACTAGCATTTGTTGCGAGCATGGGAGCTGTGTACCTGGAGTGATTTTTCTATTTTTGCTGCAGAAACTGTGAAAGCGATAAATGTGACACTGCCATGTACATCTAGTACCTTATCGCTGCTACACACAATGATTAGTGAAAAGTGTGCAGCAAGGTTCATTGCAGCACCCTAGAGAATTTTTGTATATATTGACTGAGCTGCAACTCTTTGAAGAAGCAAGTGTTCCGAAGTGGTGTGCTTGATGTGTTGAAAGCACTTGACAGGCCTCGTTTGAAGTGAGTGTACTATTTGTAGAACAGCACATTTAATAGTTTTGAAGAAAAACATGTAACACACTGCGACACAGTTTGAGCACCACTAAGTAGGCGGCGCGATGCCCCTTGAACACATACATACTCATGGTATGTACATACGTGACTCCCTTGTATGGTTATTCTGACTGGTCTACAATGGTAATAGATTTGATAGCCTCAGGTGATGCAATACAAAATCTGCAGAATTTTTTTTTTTTACCCTAAACATATCAATAGGAAAAATATCTTTAGCCATGTATTTATTTACAGTCTGAAACATTTGTAGATAGGCTACTAGTTTTTTTTTTATGTACAGCTTCATGTAAAAAATGTACTGATTTTGACAATTTTTTTCCATGTCTGCTCTGAACTCATTTTTTCAGAGTATCATTTGCAGTGTGAAAATAATGTAAACTCTGTATGCTTACGTAAAATTATTTGCCTCATGAAATGCATACAATTTGCATAATTTTTATGATGAAAGTGAATGGTAAACTACAGCAATAATTCTGTGTGTTGTTAACGTATTAATGATTTTTCATTGACTGTTAGGGAAATGACTCTGTAAGCTCCTAAAGCCATAAGATTAGACACATGACCATGTCCTTCTGTTATGTGCCAGGTGACCCAAATCATTGCTAAATAAACTATATGTGTACATATTTAGAGCCTATGCAATACAGTTTCCATAATATTGCATGTAGTAGTTATATGACTTGATAATTAATACACTTTGGAAAACGTGATAAGCAATTGGTAAATATGTCGAAGTACAATGCTTGTAACACCACCGGCAATTTGTATGCTTCCATGCAGAAAACATGGGGCTTAGAAATTTGAATGGTTATCAATAATGCACTCTAGGCTAGATTCACAAGCACAGTGTGAATAATCAGCACAACATACAGTATTAAAGGCGCCACATACTCTGAGGTTTTTAGCGTGTTTGAGGCAGAGAAACGTGGGAGTGATATGGACCTGATGTCACTTCGCTCCTGTGCACAAAGTGCTGAAATGATGCGCAGTGTTCTCGTCGTGCTGCATGTACCTATAGGACTTTAAGCGGTGACCATATCATTTCATTGGTAAAAAGTATGTAGCAAAATCCACAGCAGGTCCTATAATAGTTTCCCAATTTTCCAACCAGTATATTATGTGATAAGCTATAGCAGTGTGAAAAAGACCTTTTTAGCTATTTTGGGAGCTTGGAAATAGTATTTTTGATGTATTGAGCGTTTTACACGTACATCACCTGAAGTGTATTTTCTTTTTGTACATTGGTATCATGGGGACACATTTAATGGTTTGGTAAAAAAAATCGCAGATTTCAAACGCACTGCAAGGCAATTCATGCACCAGATAGGCAGCACTCTTAAAATGCATATTGTGTAATTCAGGGTGGCTAGCATCAGGGGAAACCTGGAAAAGTCAGGTAAGAATTTCACATTTTTGGAAAAGTCGGGGAAATTTGTGTGAAATCAGGGGAGTTAAACATGTATTTAATAATAAATAAATATTTGATCTTAGCACTTTTGTTACATGCCATCTCATGAATTACACTGTTATTTTCGTTTACTCCGCCTTTGAAGAAAGATTTCAAGCCTTGTGACAACTTTGTTAGGTTATATGTAATAATAATAATTATAGATATTTTTGTGGCTGGACAATTTTTTGTTATTACATCAAGCATCGACATAGTGGAAAATATGATTGTAGGTGCAAGGGGAAGATTTTGTAAATAAAATAATAATTTGAACAGTTTTAGTGGTTCTTATTGAATGTATACGTTTTAT
Organism: Dryococelus australis; assembly: GCA_029891345.1. NCBI lineage: Eukaryota > Metazoa > Arthropoda > Insecta > Phasmatodea > Phasmatidae > Dryococelus > Dryococelus australis. Next base: position 70,762,811 of record CM057004.1, on the reverse strand, counting down.
TATCTTGTCTGTATTGTGACTTAGTTTCCAACCCTAGGAAAACTAGTACACTTGTGCGTCACCTTTATCTGTGTGCCATATCTGTAGTTTAATATTTTTTAAAGTATTTTATAAATAAATGTTACAACATGGGAAAACATCCATAATGAGGCCATAAAAAGAATGTATAATTTTGTAGAAACAATATAACAGATATGTATAATTTTCGCTGTGTATGTTGGTCAGGGAAATGTAACAGGATACCTGGAAAAATTGGGGAAATGTCAGAGAATTTGTTGTATGGAAACTGCTAGCCACCTTGAATTTTTCAGCCCCCACTTCTTTTCCCTTCTTGATATCCTATTCAATGCTGTACATAATCATGCCACCGAGTTGTAGCGTGTATTACTATCTTCATTCTTCATTAATTGTCTTTTAAGTTGCATGTTTGTGCATGCACATATTACTTTTGTCTGTATTTTATGGCCATAATTTAATTTTATGTAAAATTCTAACTTTGTTTACTTTTTATTCATGTCTTTTGGTGCATGTAAGCATTAGGGTTCAGTACTGTTTTCTAAGATCTATCTGGAATGATTTTTATATGATGTAATTTGTGAAGGAAGGAGAATAGCTACTGATGTGATGAAAATGGATGCTAGTGAGCATTTAGAATATGCTCAATGTGGTGTAGGTATTGGGAATGCTGTGGAATAGCTATGTTATATTTACATGAATGCTGAGAAGCTGAAATTTACTGTAAAATTTTTTGAATATTTTGTGACAAAGATACCATGCACAAAATGTGTTTCCATCGAGTTTGGAGAAAATACGTACCATATGTATGGAATAACGAAATTAGTGATAGGTTCTGGTGAGATAATTTAGTTAACCATATTAGAGAAAAGTCATTTTGCCATGATGCATCAAAACCTTCATAAGGGAAGTGTTTGAATGGGGAGCATTTCTTAGCTAATTGAGAGTGGTTCAGTGTTTTCAGACAACGCTACCATTTCTGCAATATTGATGTAATTTGGAAGGCTTTAAGGGCCAACAGTATGTGGCAGGTAGTGCATTTTTGATGAAACTGTCTAAACTTATTGAAGATAATAGATAGAGCAGTTCTTCACTGGGGGAGGACCACTTGTCATGTTTCAAAAACGATACTGGGTGGTAATGGAACTGGTAATTTTAAGACTTTCATTGTGCTTCTGAACTATTTGTTGTGGTTGCAGAATGGGTGAAGCAAAGTGAACTGTAAGAGGAATCCACAGTGACACATATTCTGTGAAATTGTTGTTTGCACATATTCTCATATCTCTGTAAATAGTGTTCTGGAAATATGACTTTTTATCAGAAAAGGTAAAAAACAATTATCTGTGTCTGTACGTTTTTACTTTTAACATAGTAAGTATATTCATGCAGAAAAAAATTTGTAAAAATGTTCAAATATATTTTTAATAGCTTTCCTACGCAGTTTCCTTGAGTGGCAAGAGAAAAGTACAAACATATGGACGTAGTTTAATCTGTGGGCTTTCATTGTGTGTGTTAAAGTCCCACTGTTACTGATCTAATTTGGTCTATATAGGACCACAATAGAAATGAGTGTCTTGCGCGTAGGAGCGATGCACTAGGGGTGCGTGTTAGTGTTGCTGTATCGCTCCCTTGCTTCTTTGCCTTGGATGCGCAGCGGTGTACTCTCTTAAGGACTTGTAGCAAAAATGTCTGCTTTTCCCAGTCCATAAATGTTGCACGGCAAAGGAACAGATTTCGTCACAATACATGAATGTGATGATGTGGATGTAGGTGCTTGATTGTTTTAAATATTATCAGGGGTTTAAGGTACAGAAGGAAAACGGGGGTAGTGTGTCCATGCGAGCTAGCAACTCTCAGTGCTCCAACATTGAACTGCTGTTTTGCCAAAAGCATTATAAAAAAACCAACGTTGATAGGATTCAAGGTGAGAATTGTATTCATCGGAGGAAGTGCATTGAGGTGCTGGTACCACATATGCTTTCTCTTAGCAGTTACATAGAATGTATTGGCGTTACATCAAAAGTATTTTATTCATATAAAAGAGTGGGTATGTTGATAATTCCAATGTAAATAAACTCATTCATTGCCATTGACCATGTGACTTGAAGTTGTATTTGCCATGAGCTGGTGAACATTGGGGACATGCGCAGAAAATCCGTCTACCTCATCTTTGTGGTTTAAGATACCGATGACATCAGTAAAACATTTTCAACTTCATTGGTGAAGCAGATCTTCTGATGAAGTAGATTTCCTGGATGATCTCACTGAGGATGTCAACTGTAAATGTTGAAAAGCTACAGGAGCTGTCTCAAAATGCAGGTGGTAGGTCTATTAGTGCCTGCACCAGCCTTCAAGACAAAGAACATGACATTTGCCTTCCAAGTCGAAAAAGGCTTTCTGATGTCTGTCTGTGAATAATTTGATGTATAATGAAGTGCTATATCTAATTCATAGGATTGTGATGGGTTGCCTTTCATGTCATTGGCATATTTACAGAGGAAAGTGTGCTGCCAAGCAGCTAAACCTTCCTACGTACTTTCGATGTGCTGATTAACGCACGAGAAAATGCATGTGCCTGATATAAGTAAAAAAAAAAAAAGCCAACATATTGTGTATTGCTTAAATTATGAAAATATTTTTTATTAACAAATCTAGAGGAAAATATGAATACTATTAGGGTGTTTTATTGTAACAACAGATGCCCAAACACTTTCTTGTGTGTATATTTTGGGAACCCTGGGAACTTAATCACTATGTTTAAAATTGTTCTTATGAAGAAACACAACTTTTACAATTTTTTTTTGTATAAAATCTGTTTCTTACATGAACATTACCCATTATAACCGGAGGTATTGAGTTTAGTTTGCTATTAACTATAGTATTAGAATGATACATAGGGAAGCTAAAGTACAACATTCCAGTCACTGTATTTCCGGTCTGCTAATAATTACAGCCACATGAACTGCTAAGTCTCATTATTTTGTTGTTTACTCTGGTCAGCTACATAAACTCTTGAACTTAAGTATTTACGTGTTTGCACCTGTTATATTTTTTCTGTTCATAAAATACTTTAGAAATGACAGTCCTTCTTTAGTGTTAGTGTTAATTCTGATTGATTGTGTTTTTGTTTTATCAGTGTTTGGTATATTCATGAAAATTATTTCACAAAAAAATGGAATGTTATTAATATTTCCAAGTTTAGTAGCAGAGTGTGCAGTATTAGCAATGTGCTGAGTTATTTCCGTATATTACATTTTCTGTCAGAAATTATTTCTCTTTTGCAGTGGCATCGCAACCTTTATGTTAACATTTTATACTAAGTTGTACCTCTTTTTTTCTTTCCTATTAAGGCAACCTTGCATATAAGTGAGGGTTTTTCAGCCCTGTTTATTCAGTCCTTAAGAAATATTTTTCATACATATGATAGAAACAACTGTTTAACAAAGATTATGCAAATAAAAAAATTTATGTTTAAAGAGAAATAATTCTACTTAAAGCTCCTTTTGAATTTTTATTTTCTGGTTAAGGCATTTCAAAATGTTGCAAATTGTGAACAAAAAACACCTTAATAAAAACTTAGCAATGTTTATCAAAAATGTAATAGATTTTCTTAAAATATGATTTGGGTAGAATGTTTTAAAATTATGTCGTGTTATTTATTACGTGCCTTAATGGCATTAAAGAAAAGTCCCATGTTATGAAATAAGTATTTGAAAAAAAATTATTTTACAACAGTAAGATGAACATTTTAAAATTTACGAAGTCCGTACTTTTAGCTACCCGTGAACGTAGTTTGAAATGTTGTACAACACCCAAGCTCACAATGGTCAAAACAGGAAACTTTTTGTTTTGTGCATCGCTCACCAAGTTAAAGATAATTTAAACTATTTAGCTAATAAGGGGTATTGTGTATGGTTGTTGCTGTTGTAGGGCATATATGTGTTTGTATAATTGTGTGGTCAGATGTATTGAAGTCTTGGCTTGGGTAATTTTCTCCTTAGGTAGCCGTTACCTTGCCCGTCAGAAGGAAATTTGAAGTAGTGTGTATCTGGTAATGGTGGCGCTTTCAAAGGAATCTTATGTTGAACTGATTACAGCAATTGTGATCATGATAATGAATACTAGTTTTGTGCTAGAGGGTCCGTGGCAGATTTGATAAAGACAGATGGCTGAGCTATTGATGAGTTTGAGACCAATACAGGTATGACTCGGAATTAAAGAGTATTGATTCTGCCATCTGGTGGTTTGGAACCTTGTATAACCAGGAGTTTTCCATGGTCAGATGTACGCAAGGGCAACAGGGTCTGAAGCCCTGGGGCCTCCACAAAATTGCTGAATTTTTGCAAATTATTCCTTTAGTGAAAATACAAATTTTTCATAAATTAATGATAAAAAATTTTTTTTTTTAATAAAAAAATTTTTTTACATAATAATTATACTGTTTACATTTGATAGTACAGTTCAACCTCTGTCAACCGTAACAAAGGGAGGGGGAGAACAGATTTCAGATACCAAACATTTTGGATAATAAATAAGGCTTTTTGGATTCAAGAGTAGAAAACAACTGAATACACAAACATTTCACGAACTGTAATTACAATTGTGGGTTTCATTACATTTTTCACTACAGTATTTTACGAGAAATGAACATGAGCAGTAAAGCAACTGCATACGTACACTAACATGACAAAAGTGATGGGATAGCACTATGTAACTGAATGACTCATGGCACCACCGCTGCACGACCTAAATGGTCTCAGTTGAGAACAGGTAATTGTGTCATTTGGATTGACTGTTGTTTTCATGCTCATGGCAAAGTGACATGAGTTATCAGAGTTTGAACACGACATGATTGTGGGTGCCAGAAGGATGGGACATTCAATTTCAGAAGTTTTGGAGACCTTCAATATTCCTCGATCCATGGTGTCACGTGTGTACAGGGAATATCAAAATTAAGGCATTACGATCCACCGTGGACAATGCAGGGGCTGTCCAAAGTTACCTGATTGCGACCAACAGAGGTTGGGTAGAATTGCCCGTGCTAACAGAGCAAGAACACTTGCTCAAATCATATCCGCATTCAATGCAGGAGGTGTCAGACGTGTATCTAGCAGGTATGTGCAACGTGCATTAGCTTCCGTGAGCTATGGCAGCAGAAGACCCACCAGAGTGCCTCTGTTAACAGTACGATACCGGGTACAACACCTCACTTGGGCTCGTGAGGTTGCTAATTGGACCCTGGAGGACTGGAAATATCTATGTGGCCTGTTCCGATGAGTCATGATACAGGTTGTTACGGGTTGATTGCAGGGTTCGGGTATGGCGCAAACCCAATGAAACCATGGATCCCAGTTGTCAGCAAGGCACCGTGTGTAGGCTGGTGGCGGTTCCGTAGTGGTGTGGGATCTGTTCGTGTGGCATGGGTTGGGTCCCCTTGTCCATGTACCCACCGCTACAAAACTAACCTTGGTGACCATTTGCAGACATTCATGGACTTCAGTTTTTCTGATGATGATGGATGTTCCAACAGGATAATGCACCATCTCATCAGGCTGTGGATGTCCAGGACTGGTACAAAGAGAATTCTGGAGAGTTCCAGCGAATGGAGTGGCCAGTACATTCCCCCAACATGAACCCAATCAAACATTTATGGGACATGGAGAAGAGAGCCATTCGCACCCAATGTCCTGCATCTAGAAATACCAGGGAACTTAGGGCAGCTATTCAGACAGCATGGCTTAGTATCTCTCCAGAGGTCTTCCGTCCCATTTGTGGAGTCCATGCCACGTCAAGTTACTGCACTTCTTCAGGCTAGAGTGGGCCCTGCACATTATTAGATGGGTAGCCCACGACTTGTCATGTCAGTGTACATACATAATGGAATTTTATATTACGAATCACTTCTTAGAAAAGAAATGGGAAATTTTCTTTTGTACTTTCCCTTAGGATCGATTTCTGGCCGCAATATCTCTAGATTATAAATTTTTTAATTTTATGAATTTTTTAATAATACTGTATGGCGGTTTCAGTTAATCTGTATGCCGGTAAAAGGTGTTTCAGTTAATAGATTTTCTGCTATATTTCAATTAGAAATTGTAATTGAAAATCTATTAAATATAAACTGCACTCAAACAAGCGATTATGGTGTGTGTTGAAAATAATCTTGGTGTAAAAATAAGTAGGCACCTCCACTTCTTTGTTGCCCCAGGTGCTTCATTCCTTTAAATTAGGGCCTGGAGTTCCCAATACCTTATTTCATGGAAAAGTATATATATGAGCTGTGGGGTAACGTTAGTGTTTGTTAACTTGGGTTTAATGATTGTGAATTTATTAGTTAAACCATGCTGGTGTCCCAGTAACTAAGTAAACAACCGCAGAATATTCAGGTTATTTTGCCCACAGAGTGCTCATATTTTTGTGTGTTTGCTACTTAAGTTCTGTTGGCCTAGATATTAAATTCATACAGTACTTTTATACTCTTGGAAATGTAACTTGGTGAAAGAGACAAAGACAACTCTGTTTATTTCCAGTGTGGATTTTAAACAAGATGATAATAGAAATTTTTAAAATTTAATTTGTTGTGCATATTTTACGAAAGGAATTCCTGTAGAGGAATTTTACAAGGAAACTGTTAATGAAGTTTGCAGCAATGAAAAAAAGTGGATGTACTGTATTGCAGCATAATGAAACAACTTTGTCAAGCATTAAAGAAGATATGAAATACTTGTAGCATCAAATGGTTCTTTTTTGCAATCTGCTACGAACTATGTGATCTCTTATTAAAGGTTTTTTATTTTTGTTGGTTTTGGCTACCATGCCGTCTGAAGTTTTTTTGTGTTGATCTCTTTCACACTAGTTTGTACATTGGAGAAAAACATTTTTATTTGTATGTCACGATCTCTCACATGGTAGTTTTAAATTTTGTGATTCCATAAGCTGTAAACTCAGTTTTCTCTCCACCAATGAACAGTTAAATATAGACAAATGAAGTTGTTAAACATGGGGGAAGTTTTAGAAAAATAAGTGTACTTGTAAGGTTTGCTAGATATTTGTTTTGACATGAAAAGTTGCTAGTTGAGTGTAGTTTCTAGTTTGTTAATGCTTACAGAGCATTTCACCAAATAATGTTTTAGTGTTGTGGAACTGTATATTTAAGTGTTAGAAATGTCTATGGCAGTTACTAATCAATTACAAATATGTATTAGGTATCCTGGAGTAGTTTTATGTATGATACGCCCGTTTTGTTTGGTCCCATGTAATGCTCAGGCTCCTTGAATTCACAAAATTTAATTCATTTTTGAGTTTTTTTTTCTTGGCCCCTTGAGAATTAAAAGGGGTTTAATATTCAGAGTTTTTCAGGATTGAGTCATGACTATGGGAATATTACTGTATTTCCAGAGTGAAATGAAATCTGTTATGACCTAGAATTATTTTATAAATGTCTGTATTTATGTTAATCAAGATAGATGTTTCGGTTACAGTTGAAGTTCTGAATGTGTGTCGTCGTGAGTGTTCAGTGACCATGTTGAAAACTTACAGTCTTGAGTTGGAATCTGATTGTGGACCTAATGCACTACGTTGTCGAAGACAAGACAACTGCTTAAAGTTATGATGTCACATTCAAATATTGAAGGTGATGTCAGTATTTCATGAAAGGAGAACACAGAAATAAACATTTTGTTGTAAAATAATGTCACAAATATGAATAAAATTGCAGTTTTGAAAATTATCATAGACAAGTGCCAAATTCATTGTGCAATGTTCATAGTGTATAATAAAATTAATGTAGGGCTAGTAAAATAATTTATGTATAATATTTTATTCCATCCATAATTAAATGAGATTCTTACTTAATACACCCAACTCAGATTGTTTGTAAGTTAGAACAAAATCACAGTGAATTGTAAGACATGCATAAAATATCGACCACGTAAATCATTTCCTTCAGGTTGTTGAGTTTTATTGGTGAATGTACAGACTTACTTGGGCATATCACATTGTTAATTTGTATTAGCAGTGGTGTAGTGTGACGTGCTAACACCCAGCAGTGGTGTCTTTTATCTGATTGCTAATGGAATCCAGGTAATTTTTCTCTGGTAAATGTGAAAATTGAAGCTGGGAAAGTTTATGGCATAAGCTTTTTTTTACATGTTATTGTTATTTTGGCTATGACAGGGCAGAGACATTTGGTACCCTAAGTTGCATACTCCATTAAGCATTAACTTTTTGCAAAACCCTATTCTGACACAAAAGAATTAGGAAATTAACATACCAACACCACAAAATTGCTGCCACGCACCTTTGTTGCTCTGATGTGCTAATCTGTGTGTGTGTGTGCATGTGCAAAAGTGCGCACACACACATTTTATCTCATGTCTCAGAAATGAGGGACAGAGATTATGTAGTCCTTCGGTGTGAAAGGAAAGGAAAAAACTTTTGTTCAATATAGACTGGTTCACAGAAAAGTGAGCACTTTTGAGGGCCTAGTTACTTTTTCCTTTCAGCCATGTTTTAATCCTCCAACCACCTTTTTAAATAAACATTTCCATTTAAGTAATAAACACAGTGTGTATATTCCATTGCACTCAGAAGTTAACGTCTAAGGCTAAAATAAATAAAATATATATTGACTATTATTCCAAATGGGAAGGCTTTCAAAAGAGCTCGCTTTATAGTGAATAGGGTAGCCTATACATTGGGTTCTGTGCAGCAGCGTAACAAAATAAAACGCCAGTTTGTATACATTGTCCCTTACTCTACTGTCTGCGATGTGTCCTACATGTTCAGTGCAAGGTGTGCACTTCAAAATTATTAATAATTCTTTCTATTTTTTTCCCCAGAGAATGCCCAGCATTTGGGAATCTTACGACTCTGTCACTGCAATTTAGTGTAAAAACTAAGTTGATCAGTAGCTAAAAATTTTATGAAAGCTGATAACTTATGATTTTCTGATGTTCAAAGATTAAATCAAGGTTTTATTTAACTATACAGATTTTTTAATGTTTTGTTTAGAGTGGTCAGTTGCTTTAAATATGTGCAGTTTGTATTTATGAATTGTATATAATTCTTTTTCTGAATTAATGTTAGAACCTTTATTATGGTATGAGTTATTTCGGTATTTTGTAAAGCATGACGTGAAAGTTGAAAATAAAAACATTTCATTTTATAGCATAATATCTGCCATTGCAGTTGTTCTAGTGTGTAAGAATGGAGGTTACTGTGACCTTTAGCCAATTGTATTATTTTGGCCTCTGAGACTATAAAATAGGTAGTTTCAAATGAAAACTGTGTTAGTGAATTTTAGGTTTGTTACTGAAGTGTTTAAACATTGGTCAAAGTAATCCACTTTTGTGATACTTATTTTGTAAAAATTTTCAGTTTTGTGTTTGTGTCTGTCCAAGCCGAAGATTTTACGCTTGTGGATTTGGCAGTCCATTGTTGTACGTTTGTTCTGTGCAGTTATTTACGTAAAGGGTAACTTTTGCCATTCTGCTGGAATAAGTTCACCTTTTACAGGATCAGGCAAAGATTTTCTGCCAGCATGCACCATTTTGATTTTTTAAATATTCTTCTCATAACAAAGTTCATGTTGAAATCACTTTTGTCATGATTGGCAGACCATCTCGGGCTACACAAAGCTTAGCAGTTGTCACGTCTAGTCGTGAGGTAGTTATGCTAACCAGTTCTTCTCGTCTTTTAGTTAATTTGGAATTGTTTTCTTTTGTGAAACTGTGGTCTTTCATTAAATACTTCAGCTCTGAAAAGTGCAGTCTTGTACAGTACCAAAGACAAATGAATGGTAACAGGCTGTAGGTGTGTTTTGTATTCCCTCTCTGGGGCAGATATTCCAGTACGTGACCCAAGTTTGGTTAAGTTAAACTTGATTAATTATGTTTGTATGAAACATGTTCCTTTGATAGCATATGGTACGGCATTCAGTTGAGAATATTAAAAAGTAATAATTGATTTTAAAAGTTCACTTTTTAGAATAGGTAGGAAATTTTACTGCTTACCACTTCAGAAGATTTGGGAAATGATGTGTGTTTGTGTTGACATTTGTATATATTCATGTCCTTTTCTTTTTGCTCAATGTTTCTCACTCCAAGTTCTTAGTCTGTGTAGCCAGAAACATATATAGCAAGAAGGAGGGATATATGTATATGTGTGTCAAATTTGTATAAAGAGTCTGTGATCTTCATGAATTTTATTAGTAGTGAAATAGAAAGTAGTTAAATGTTTAGATGTGAACTTTTTCAGATTGCCAGATTTTGTAATTTTCACAACAATAACTATTTTTCCATATGAGTCACAGATTAAAAATTATCAAGTGCAGACCATATTGGTGTTGTTATTGAATCTCACAATTATATGAGTTATTGATCTTTGGAAATATAGGCGTGTGGTGATTCAGTTGTTTGTGTTTGTCCATTCTCCTGATAACTTTTGCATCCGATTTTAATGAAATGTTACAGCAATATTGTGAAACAAATTGTCACTTAGGTACCAAATTTTTATTATAATTTTTATATTTTTATAAAAATGTGTACGTGTTTGTAAACTTTTGAATGCACAAGTTTTATATCAGTCTGTTTGCATATACTCAGTATTTGTGTGACATTCCGCAAATAAAACACACTTTTAGTATTCACTTTGTAAACCAATTGTAGAAGCAAACGAGTATTGCAGAGTTTTACATAGCAATAATTTCTACTTTTGAGGTTGATGTATGCTTGAAAAATAATATATTCACATACTACAAGAACTAGTTTTAAAATAAAACTGCTTCAGGAACATGATGAATAGGCTTTGGGCTGGACCTCTGATCACAAAGTAGTTTATTTTTAATATAATTTCTTCCCTATATTTTACTTTGAAAAACTAATCGTGAAAATATTGGGACTTTTTTAATGGAACATTAAACACTGTACAGAAAATTTGTTTATTAACCTCAAAAGCATGTCATTTAAGTGACTAGAACTTTTGCTTACTACGCTCAAAAAATTGCAAGTAATTGTGGATGGCTTTCACATGTGCGTTGTAGCGTGCTCTCCCTTCAGTAAATAGTTTTCTTGTGCAGTTTAGTATGTAATGTGTGTGTATTTCAAAGACATGTTTGTTTATTTTACAAAATTTTGTAATGAATTTAAATTGCGTCTTGTATATTGACAGTACTTTTTGTTTATGTAATATTTGGAATTTTAGTTTCTTTATTTTAAGGAAAAGAGTACCATTAATCTGTACCAAACTCTAAAACATTAATATACAGAAATTTTTGTATGAAAAGAAGTTAGTGTATTCATGGATTGGCTATTCTGATTATACGTTTTTTCATTACTTTGATGTGTGTTTCCATACAGCTTGGTTCATAATTGAAAGTATAACAGGCACCCTTCGCTATACCGAGCTGTTATTTTGAGGGTCCTGCTATCTTCACATTAAACTGCGTCCATCGGGCATGGCTTTGAGTGGGTGACCGCCAAGGACCACTTTGTTACGAATGCATAGCTATGCTATTTGCAGCAGCAAAGGTTTTCCACCTCTAAGGCACAGAAGTGCAGCCCACTGGGGACAGGGAACTATGCTGTAAATGCAACCTAGTTGTATTTACATGTACAAGCATAACAGTAATCACAGAACATGGGTTGTGTGCACAAGAATTTACAGGCATGTTTTCTAATCTGTTGATTCACAACTGCGCATAACAGACCATGTGCATGAGAGTTCCTGGTATTGTGCAGGAAGGAAAAATTCTTATATTTCATTTCTTGTTTACGGTAATGGGGCAACAGCCAATCAGAGCAGATTATAAAATTTTAATGAAGTTATTTATTTAAAATAGAAAAACAGTTCTGCTGCAGAAATGTTGCAAGATATAAATTTAGAGAAAATGACATGGTACAGTTTGTGTAATTTTAGATTTTAAGGGCTCACTCCGTGCCTTTGCCGGCAATAGGATAGTATAGGAATTTCTATGTAAAAGAAAGCCGGGGTGTCTTGGTGATGTTTTGTCCTAGAGATTTCGAACAAACACCATTATAGAGTTTTTACAGAGAACAATTGTGCTGCAGAGCGAAATCAAGATATTTGTAATTATAAATATCTTAAAGCGAAAAATTTGAATAGTCATGGATTTCAGACTGTTTTTTGTATCACTTAAATAATGCAGCCGCACAATTGGTAAAAATTAGCTGATTAATAAAGTCACTTGCGCCAATTTTTAGCTCTTAAAACAAATGAGCTACGCTGTCATTTGTTAATGAATACAGACCAGGGCGATTCACACCACAACGTGTGGCATGGGCTCACGCAGGCTGGCCTCAGCCGTAAGGGGAAGCCTGCGGATCCCTCCCCCTTTTCCCTACCCTATCTGCCAGTTCAGATACCTGCGCTTTCCGGCCTTACTGCACTGGTTAAGTATGCCACAGTAACTTGAAATGTATACAGTCATCATACATGACAAAACAAAAATAATTTACCTGTCTATAAGTTACACATCGTTATTCCCAATACATAATTTTATCTTCTCAAGAATGATTATGTATATAAAATATTTTTACTGAAATGTACATTGAGGGTGCACCAAGTACAATTTAGGAAAGATTATAATTAGGCACATATATATTGGGGAAACAAAATTTCACGTCTACATTTTGAGTCAGTTTTCTTTATGCTGATGCATGCCGCTTATTCCAGCTATGTAAAACGATTACGATTCATCTAACTGCAAGCTAGTATACTACTTCTACACATGCGAGATTCAAATCCTGCGCCAACCCGTAATCCTGGAGGGCAGCCGGACACGTGGATATGAGGAGTTGTGCAAGACAGTGGTGCGGCACTCCACCTCCCCCCCCCCCCCACCTAGCTGAGAGCCTACAAGCCATCAGTCGCCTTGGGGCATGCCAGAGCGCCACCGAGAATATGCGAAGGCCGAGAGATGACCAGAGGGTGCTACCTCCACTCCGGCCTCGCAACGGAGGGACGTCATACGCCGTACCCTGCAGCTGTCGCAACACGCGCTACCCTGACTATATAAGTCCGTGCACTGCGGACCTCACCAGTTACTCTTCTTCAGTCGTAGAGCTTGCTCCGCCACTTCTGGTGCTGGGGCCCTCCGACCACTGTTAGATCTTAAGCAGTCCTCCCAGGGGCTGCTACCAATTACTCAACACTCTTCAGCAGCTACCAGAGGCTGCCTATATTGACGTCGCCGTCAGAGCTCTGCAGCACCTGTGACCATACACACCAGCGACGCCAATCGCCAATAGCTACCAGAAGCTTTCTGTAGCTACCAGACATACCACACTTAACTTCTTTGTCTCCTACAGATACCCCGATTAGAGTTAGATTTGTAGTAAGCAATTTTCAACAGTTAAATTTCACTTCCCTCATTAGCCTAGGACCAGGTCACCTACACTTGGCTACCGTAGGTTTACTTCCAGCCACCAGTCTTCTTGGTAGGAGAGCACGCATCACTGTGTTTGCTAAGCTCTTAATAAACACGTCTTTGTTTTTTTAAATTTTGATTCTCATTTGTAGAGTACTTTGTAACCAACTGCTGGGAGAACCTCGAGTCGAGTACCGCCGACTGGGAATGAGAAATTATTACTACAAACTAGCTACAACTGGAGGACCCCCTTAGGCGGCTCAAGTTGCAATACACAAACATTAGACGGCCATCTTATTTTATTCCTGCCAAGTAGATAGGTACTGGAGGAGTAGAATAAAGAAGCCCCGACCACTAGTAACACTTTCCACCCAGGGAGAGACAGTATGCCTTGAGTTATATCCCTACCGCAGCACCTGGGTGCTGGCGGGGGTATCTGCTTAGGTGCTACGGCCTGGCCTTGGTTGGGATCTCACACCCAGTAATAGTCTTGGTAGTTCACACAGCTTCAACGCTTCTGGTTTGGCCGCTAATGTGGGGGGCCTTCTGAAGTACCGGGCTCGTGCTACCGAACCACTACTGAGCAACACTATTCTATGGCTACTTGTGTCTGTAGTGCTCGATTCATAGTTCTCAGCAGCAAACCCGCTCTATGCCATTTGAGGTGAGACATTGTGCAAGGAGGGAGGGGCAAAGAGTTGCATGCCTTGCTGCCAAGTAGCCAGCTGGTTCAGTTCCCCTTACAACTAGCAGACGAGTCGGACGAGATCGTGCCGCTTTGCTCAGATCACTAGAATGAAACTACACCAGCATCCACCATCTGCAACCAACCACCCCTTGTCATAAAGACTAAAGACGTCTGTAATTAAACCTTGAAAGCACAACCGGCCTAAGTGCAACCAAAGCCACACGACCGTGATCCAGCCTTAGCTAATCAGACACGCGTCAATGCTAACAGGCATTATTTAGACAGTAGTGTCTGACTTTCTGTAACGTTTTGTATTCTGGTTGGCTGGTGTGAGAATCCTCCTCGAGATAAGGAAATGTCTGGGACACATTCCCGTAGGCGGGGGTACAGGGTGGTAGTTTGGACTTGACTTTTTTTAAACACGTTTCATACAATGAAATTAGTCGAAATGCAGTGTAGTGTAGTGTGGAGCAGAAAATCAATTTATTGAGCAAATCAAAATATAAGTCCTGTGTGTTGTCAGGGTTGATGCTGTAGTGTTGGTTCAGTGTAGTGTGGTATGGCTGAGGGCAAATTAAGATTAAAACCCATGTGTCCAGGAAGAAAATACTAACAACAGGAGAATGCTGGTATGAAAATGCATATGCACTCAGGAACACGATTGTCACAAATGCTACAAATGTAAAAAATACAAAAATAACTTTAAAAAATAATGTGATGTAATATTCAAATAAATGTGTTACATTTGGAACATCAAAATTGCTATGTAGCACACAAATTATTTAATTAAATATGATTATTCTCACCAAGAAGCAACTGATTATGATAAAAATACTGATTTTAATATTTATCAAGTTTAAAATATACTTTTTTTTATTCTAATAGGTTCAGAGGCCATTCACAAGATGTATTAAAGGGTTTGATATGGTACTCTTTCAGAACTGATTTCAGAATTAAAATTTTATAATTTTCATTAAATAAATATTTTAGTGATCTCAAAACATAAATGCTCCGGTTGGTCAGTGTTCCAAATTTAGCTGTAGTATGAAATCTCCTTAATCCCACGCCTGGTGCAACTGCACTAGGTAACAAATGAAAATACTGTTTTACTAATATTATTGCAAATTCCGTCTCAAATTTACATTTCAACTCAAGGAAACTGATGAATGTCACAATAAAAGTTATGATTTGGTGGTTTTTTAAAAATGTAACAATGCAAAATGAGTTCCTAGGTAAAACTATGACCCTTGCAATGTCTCGTGGTTGCATTGTCGCCGCACATTATTCCATTGAAATGTAGCCCCTTTGCAAAGAAATTGCGTAAAACATTGGATTGCTGATGGAATGCACTTTACCTCTATTATTGCATCATTTTGAGTAATGAAACCATCGCAGCTAGAACCCAAGAAATCAGGGTGTAAACTAATGAACAAACTGCACCTTGTAACTGTTAACCCGGTTTGACTTTCGAACTGTTTCACAGCAATATATTCACACCGGCGACCATATTCCATTGCTGCTGTAGAAAAGTTAAGGATGTAAAACAACTGCTTGATAAGATTTGCACAGGACTTTTATGTACTTCCGTCTACACACTGCACCGAAATCGCTTGCAGTCAAATGAGAATGTCGCATGTTGTGCCATAACTTGCTGTCTGCTTGCCTAGAAGTTTCTTTAGCGATTTTGTCTCGTTCATCTACAGAAACTTGTAATGTAGTGACAAATTCTCTACACTTCCTTGTCAGGGCCAACTGATTTTCTGGTTGTTCAGCTTCTGGACCATAGTCAGTGTCTGATGGGGCAGATACTTTATAATGCTTTGTTGTTCTGTCGGCATCGTCGTAACTTAATCTGAGTCTCTTTCGTGCATTTTGATGTTCCATTTTCTTGTTTAATATTTTTCTTTTGTGTCTGTCCTGGACTTTGACCAGTTAACTTTTTAGATGTCCTGAGTGCCGTTTCTGAAATTGTATTCCTGCAACATAGCATCGTCGTTGGAAAGCACCTTTCTGGGTGAAGTTAATTCTTGTTAATTCTTTTACTAGCATTGTATTTGGCTACAAGATTCATATAAAATTCAGCTGCATTATGAGTTTTGTGTTGTATGAGCCTTGGAGCTTTGACCACTAGACTGTGAACAAGACTTGAAACTTCTTCAAGTAGTCCTGATTTCTTGATCCTTTCTGATATACCCTCTTCTTATTTTTCTTCTTTCTTGTTGCAGAATTAGCTTCTACATCGTTTGTGTTGTCTGAACACTTAATACGGACCATTTTCCAAGTCATGAACCAGGTCTGACACTTGTTCACCTGCACAGCCACAGTGCCAAATAGCACCCCTAGCCGCAGCAGTCAGGCGATGGATGTACGACTTCAGAAGTTTTCTTGCATCCACAGCAAAAGTCTTGTCACTAAAGTATGAAGATGACTAGTGTAGTTTTTTATGCAGTGGTTGGCGCATTAAATTTTATGTATGGAACGACCATCAGGCACATTTTGTAACATCCTCGCATTCACACTGGAATCGCTATCCCCTACAAAATGTTTGTATCACATTCCATACATCTGTTCACTGCTTCTAAAACCTTCTACAATGTCTTGCTCCATAGCAATTAATGGCTTATTATTGACCCAGTTTTTGTAGCACGTGTGTCTTTGCCAGCACATTTTGTCGCCCTGCCCATTCACATAAAGAACAGTACTTGTTCCTTACTCCCAGAAATAGGAGCTTGCCTGTTAGTTCACCGATGATGACAGCATAAAATGATATAAATAAACAGTACAATTGTTTCTATTTTCTCATTTTTTACATAGGTAATTATACACCTTATGCTAAATTCAAGTATAATCAACTTACAACCGATTATATATCCTTCGAATTAAACAATGAAAACATAACACTTTGAGAACGAAAACTAAAAAACAAGAAAATATTGGGGGGAAAAAACGGGCACTTCTGGTAAGTCAAAAACAGGCTCGATGCATTATGCAAAACGTTTGCTGCGGAGTTTACTTTTTACCCGCACAATGTGTCGTTTGTGCAACACAGTTAAAAATAATACTGCATGTAATTTTAGAGTCAGTTCTCGGACAGAAACAAGTATGCATATGTGCAACAAAATGTTTACACCATATCGTTAAGATGGCAGGAATGCCCATTTAATACAAAATCAGATGACAATACTCCATTGTTTTTACTTTTCTGTATGCTTATTGAAATATAAAATAATTTTTTAACATCATATGAAACCTAAGAATAAAATATTAAATTTTAAAATACGTATTGCTTTTCGTAAGTTGCTTATATACTATAACTGTAGCGACTTATACAAGATCTATGGGGAAAATGCCCTCACTAGTTATCAATTCAACCTACTTTAGGAGGCCTCTGCAGTCGAGTGGCTAGACCGCTTACCTCCCACCAAGGCGGTCTGGGTTCGATTCTCAGCGGAGTGACCTCAGTTTTCGCATGTGGGAATCGTGCCGGGATGATGCAGCATGAAGATGGATTTTCTCGGGGATCTCCAATTTCCCCTGTCCTTACATTCCCAGTGCTTCTCCATACCCACCTCATTCACCCTCATTGGTTGTGAAGAAAGCCGTCGCGACACCCTAAAGAAATAAACCTGTACTATTTGTCAATGTTTGCATTTTCATACCAACTTAAAAGGAAAGGGGGTTTTATGTTTTGTACTCTTAAAATTTTTTATTTTAAACCTTTTAAACAGAATGGACGAAATGTTAAGTCATGAATTTACAAGCAGAAGTTGATCGTTTGTCCTTTTTCATAAGACGGATCGGGCTTACTTACTTTGCAGAATGCCAGAGCGGAAATCCTGGAGTCTGAAGTAAGTTGTGCAGAGCTCCAATTAAAAGTGAGCTGCTCACACTCACTATACACCCCGCATTTTCCATATTCTGACCCACTATGAGTGGACTGAGATGTCCACCCTTCCTGAATTTTTTGCACACACTCTGTAGCGAGAAAAGGCGTGGAAAAGTTTTGCTTACTTTTTTAAATCATGGATGTAATATTAAATTGACAATCATAGTTATTAAAATATTTTGTATGCAATATAGTGATTTCCATGGAAGTTATGTACATTTGCCAGTTTGGTAGCTCAGTGATATACCTATATGGATGAGTTTACTGGACCAATTATTTTATATTATTAATTTTTTTTATTTTTAAACTTATTGTAATTAGCAAAAAAACTTAAATATTACATATTTATATTAAAAGTCTACATGGTCTATTATGATACAATTCATTTTAAATGTGGGACATGTTTAAATAGTGCTGGATACCAACGTAACTTAAATAATGAATTTGAGATAATTTTTTCAAATGTCAATGTATGTGTTACAGGATAAGCTAGAGAGAGTATATGTACATTGTTGCGCACGCTCCCCTTCGCACATTCTCTCTTGCGTTGGCAAGAGAGAACTCTTTAGGCGAATTGGGACGCATCCTTCCTTAGTGTGGGTTAATATTGCCCCTCCACCTTTTTTTTCTTTTTAGTGACTAACCGAATTAGTAATTTCAATAGACCACCATTATATTGAATCTATTTTGGTGTAATTTAAATTAAAGAATGTGTATAAATAATTACTTCAGATATTTTTATATGATGGAATAGTTTGACAATTATGTGGTAAAGGACTTGCGTAAAACATAATTATGCCGCTGCCGATTTTCAAAAAGCGCTATACCAAATTTTTGTCAAGGTCTTAATGTGAACTGCAATTGAGCATATCAGTAAAGCGGTTTTAACCAACTGATTGCTGTGTACTTTGCGCCTCGGAGAATGTTTCGTGTTTGGAAAATCAGTACAGTATTTTATACAAGATATTACAAAATGCCTCTGCTTAATGGTAGTCAACTAACACAACCACCTGAAGAATGTTTCTTGATGTTCAAATGTGTGATATTCAAAAAGCGAACGAAATATCAGACACACAGAAAATAATTTATATAAACACGTGGATGATTTTTTTGCAGAACTTTTAGGATTTGCCGATGCAACTGAGGAATTTTTCATAATCCTACCATTTCACTATTGTTCATTAAATTATACCATTATTACTGGAAATAATTACGAGATAAAATTCAAGATTTTCATATAACTTGTGCTAGCAATGCGGGGTCCGAACAGAAGGGAGGGATGGCGGTGGTATGCTTGGAATTACTCAAGCCCATCAACGTTCCGCCTGTCAAAATGCTTTTTGCTCCTTTGATAGAGCGTTCCAGGTAAATGAAGCTCTGCCAATGATGTGGCTAGAGAACATATTCTGATCTATGCAGATTGTTTCAAGTAAAACGAATCATCTCTATACATCACTAGTCAATTCTGCAAAATATCAGTAAGGGTGCCCATTCAAAAGAGCTATAATACCACCTATCTATAAGTTTTTCCATGTGGTAAGACCACTGGCCTTCTATGAGCGCAATCCGGTTTCGATTACTGGTGTGGTTACTGCAGATTTTGGCGTGTAGCAAACGTGGCAAATGCGCTTCACTGGTGGGTTTTCTCGAATTACTCTCGTTTCCCTTACTGTTGTATTTCGTCGTTGTTACATTTTCACCTTTTTTACACACTATCGGCACTGAAGAGCTCGGCTGTTAGGTGCAGCCTACTTCTCTTAATTATTTTTATTTTCATAGAAACATCTGCACCCATGATACAATATTTAATATTTTGAAATGCTACAAACTAGCTTTCAAGATGAACACATGTCCGGGAATGATTAAATACTAATTCATGGCTAGGCACTTGTAGAGCCAGCAGGAACCAACCATTTGGACCCAACTGTATTAATAAGTGCACTGTACGTTTCTGTTCATAACCTTGTTAGTAAATCTAAGCATGGGTACACACTTAGCAATTCACTCCGAACGAACAGAACAACCCGAACGTGTGCGAACAATATTTTGTCCGAACACGCAGAGCATTCAGACAGTTCGCAGGTGCTTCTCGTTCCCGCTATATCAGCGAACAGGACAAGTACGTCAGTGGCATGGATTTGACGGTGGCAGTAGGTGCATTATTTGTGCTGTGTAAATGAAGTGAAAATAGGAAAACGTGGGTGAGGCGGCTGTATTGTAGTCAACAAAATACTATACTATTAAAGTGTTTGGACGAATGACATTTTCGAAATTTCACACAAATGTTGTCTCAAGACTTTGAACTTCTAGTTAACCTTGTCTGCCGTACAATTGGGAAGGAGGACACAAACTTCTGCAATGTAATACTGGTAAAAGATCGTTTGGCACTTATTACATTTCCTAGCAACTGGGGACTCATTTACAAGCTTGCAGTACCTGTTCGAGATATCCAAAAAATGTGTTTGTGGTATTATTATGGAAACCTGTGTGGCACTAAATGAAGCACTCTAACTTTACATTAAAGTAAGCGCAATTTATTCATGACTAGTGCATCTGAGCCACGAAGCAAACAAAGGATTAGCATAGTATTTTAATTTTATTGGTTAAGGTAGGTACATTAACAATGCTATAGGCCTGACTATACTGTTTCACAAAATATAAATTATGTTTATAACGTCCAGGACCTTGCTATTGTAAGCACTTTGCTTCACTCAACACGGCATCATTAAGGAATAGTAAATGATACCAAAAAAATATCATAGGCTACTGATGGTTCTGCATTGTGTAATTCTGCAAATCCAACAAAATATGTCTACACCTTAGTACTGTACTTAAATGATTCCTTGTTACATTATCACTAGCTCAGTAATATTTAATTGTGATTAATCCACAAAGCACCATTCTCTCCACTGGCCCCGTTTTCTTGCATCTGAGGTGGTTGTTCATGGCCAGTGGGAGAAGCTGCTGCATATGTCAATGCATGTGTCGCAGAAGTTGATGAGTAAACAGAAGATGGTCGGGTGTATGCTGGTCTACTTGTAATGTGTTGTGGGGGATAGTGTAGAATTGGTATGTGAACCTCGTGAATTTGTTGTTGCATGATGTGCAGTAACATAGCCTCAACTGTGAGACAAATGTGAGCTGGAAGGTAATAGAACACTGCATGATGGTACTATGTCGAAGTCGCCCATGTCTGCTAGAAACAGGATGTCATTGATTTTGTCTTGAACAATAGCCTTCACCCCCTTTGTGTATTTTGCTCGTCTGCTGGCCACATATTGGTCATTCACATTAGTAATTTGGTTCTCGTTGTCTGTTTGCAAAGGCAGATTTTAATACATCAAGGGCCTCGGTAACGCATGGGTCGCCTGCTGTTTGTGGTTGCAAATGCCTTAATTCCTTAGCTGATTTGTGTTTCGTGGTGTCCCTCGCAAATACATTGTGCATCACGCGAGTTTCCTTTTGCATGGTAGGCTCCTCACAGAGTACTTCTGTGTCTTCAATTACTGCTGTATGTTGTTCAATCTTGTTATCTGCATTATCCTCTGGCTGTGATTGTATCTCGCGTTCTGGAGAAACGACATCATCCTGTGAATAGAACAAATTGCATAGTGTGCATGTTTTATTTTTACAAACTGTTTCAAGTCATATAAAGGAGTGAGAGGTTTGGGCAGCTCTGCACAGCAATGTCGTGAGAGCTGATAAGGTTGAACAAGGTGGATGTGGAGCAGTACCAGAATGAAAGGATGGGGTAAATGGGACACCCTTGAGAAAACCTGCCGACTAGCGGTATCGTCCAGCATGAATCTTGTATGCGAAGTTCCGGGATCGACATGCCGGGAATATAACCCAGTTCGCCTTGTTGGGAGGCGAGTATCCTAATTGATGCGCCAACCTTTTTTTGATGAACAAGCATGTACTAATTTAGAAAATCATATTTACAGCTTGAACTGAAGTGAAAACCTTCAATACTCAAAGCAAGTGTAAGCTTTAAATACATGACAATACAGATATTGTTGCCATTAACACCTTCTTCTGTGCCAACTTATCATGGTATCACTGGCACAGTAGTACCATTTACCTACTAAAATCATTCAAACAAATGTGTTGCTTGCGTTGCAACGCAATGTGCATATTTAAATCGTAGGCGTGCTGTGAATAAATGCTAGTTGTGTCAATGAAAAGGTAATGTCAGCTCAAGAGTAGGTCTTGTGTGCGCGCATGCAGGTGTGAATGTATGTGGGCATTTGTATGCCATATCTTGACAGCCATCTGGCAACTATGTCATTCAAAAGAAATTGCTGCATTTATTCTAGGAGCAGATAATTTGGTTTCACAGCTATGCTGAAAACAAGATGTTTTGGGTGCATGGCCATATACAGGAAAAGGGGCAGGGGTTTTAAGTTCTAACAACCCCCCCCCCCCCTCTATACCAAAGATACAAAGTTACTAATATAATTACATTAACACTAATTAGTTATAAATAAGTGTATTTATATAGCTTAACACAGTAAGACTCTACAAATGCCAACTTTTAAAGCTGTACAAGAAAGGTAATTGTGTAAACATAGTAGACATATTTCCAAACTGTCATGTCCAACCCAACCCCCTTCCCAATAATTGTCTGGATATGGCCATGTTTCGCCGCATATGCTTTCCCCAGTCTGCACATAGCCAGCCATTTTCATTAAAACATGCATACAAGTTGTTTGGTGGTAACCTCTTCCTTTCATATATTTTTTTGTTTGTATTGGGGTCCTCAAGATGCTGAAGTTTCTCTCCTGTGCAGGTACCATCTACCCCCGAGGAGTGGCTACGCGTATCTGCTGTATATGAGGAAGTGTGCAATTTCCCTCATTGCTTGGGAGCTATGGACGGCAAACATATAGTACTGTGTGCGCCATTTAACAGTGGCAGCGAATATTACAACTATCAAAGGGATTTCAATATCATGTTCTTTGCAGTCGTAGACGGTGATTACATCATCATATTTGCAGATTGTGGTACTCAAGGTCGAATTTCTAATGGTGGGGTCTTTAAACACACTAGGTTTTACAAAGAACTGATGGGAGTAACTTTACGTATACGAAACGATGCACTGTTAATGGAGGACACAGTAGGAATTCCGTATTTTTCTCTTGCTGACAAAGCGTTCCCGCTCCAAACGCACATTATGAAAACTTTTTTGGGAATACCAGACAAGGGAACAGTTGAAAGAACATCCAATTATTGGTTAAGTCGTGCCAGACGAATAGTTGATAATGTATTTGGTATTTCCAGTGCTATATTCCTAATACACACATAATATATAAGTCTAAAATTATTCATAATAAGTATATACATGTCTTAATGTGGAACTGACACAATTTTGTGTATCATCACAAAGTATTTAAGATGTATCACTGATTGGACAGTGTTTTAATGAACAAAGGTTTTGTAGTCACTGTGAAAACCTTTTACCATTACCAAATTATTTGATGGGGTATAATTTGACGTGCACTCCCTATCTCGGTGATAGTGGTTAAGGTGCGGACTGCCCTCTTTAAGTTCATAAAGTAGTCCTACTGCGACGTGTTAGTTATTATTCTGGCACTGTGGATCGTGGTAGGTTCTTTGGGGGGCCGCTTAGTGGGAGGATACAGTCTGAAGACAGGGGAAGCAAACCCCATAGTGAGGCGAACCGAGATTGTTTCCCTTCCTGGGGAGTTTAATCTTCCTCACTACAAGGATTGCCAAGAGGCAGGATGCCAGTTGTCCCGGAGGGTTGGGGGGGAGTGTATTGAGTGGTGGGATGAACCTGCCGAAGGGATTGGCCTTATCCGTTGCGGCCGTGTAGGCCGGCGTGCGGGAATATAACGTGGGGGGGGGGGGGGGCGATATATGGCCTGTGACTTTGGGATGACCTTAGATGGGAGTTGAACCCGGATAATCTTCCCAGAAGCCAACTTTATAATACATGTGTCCTGAACAGCCTGGCTCTGAGTATCTTTCGGCGGGGTGACGACTGTGGTAGGCGTTGGGAGTCTCTGGTTGGAGGGGACATGTCAATTCTGGTTCAGAGTCCGGCCAACAAGTGCCTAAATAAGTATCTAATGGTGATTTGTGGTCGAGAGGGATGAACAGTGAGATAAGCCTAGGTACCAGCTCAGGTTCCGCAGGTGGGGAATGACCTCACTCGTAACTTCAATGTTGACCTGCGTTCTTTGCGCCGGGCACGGCATCTAATTCCACCCTTCTTGCTGTGCATCAGACCAGCCGTTTAACCTTTCCGCAGATGTACGTTCTTAGGGGTGTGTCATATTCATACACACCCAAGGCCCTGATGTATAGATTTGCAGTACGGTATTAGGACACCACCAACAGTAGATGAGGAAGCACCGGAAACCCTGGAGCAACTGCTTGTCTTTGCAGACTCTCTGCAAGCTCCATCTCCTGTGGAGTTTGGCACGTCTCACGACTAGTCCTCAGCAGGATTTTCTATTGCACCTGACACAATATTTATTGACGCAAAAATATTTAGCAGAAAAATAAATTAAACAGGAACTAATATTTAAAAATATGGTAGTCCACGTAATATTTATGACGAATTTTAAGAACGTGGGAAAATCCCGGTTGGATTATAAATTAGCTAAGGTTCAAATAATTAATTTATTATGCAATTTAATGCAGAGAAGGTGAGCATAGCAAATGAACAAGAAAAATAGAAAAATTACTTGTACACTAATTGACGTAAGTGTACGCTTTTACAGCATCTCCTAGAGAGAGGGGTTTGTCTAGAAGAGAAACTGTCACGACGACCTGCTACTGAAGAGTCAAGGAATCTGACTGGGGTGAAAGGAGTTGTAGGGTAGAGGACGTCGGGTTACCTCTGGAGTCTTCTGGAGCAGGAAGAGCCTTCTTCAAGCTGCTGGAGCGGTTAAAGCTGTGTTGCCGGCTGCAGGAGAGGAGGGAGGTCTTCGCAGACCAAGGAGTGCTCGCTGACCTATGTAGCCAGTGAGTACAGCGTGTCTGCCTGGGGGTGCGCTCGGACTTCCTTATATAGTGGAAAATCCCTTGATCAGTAATCTTCTGGGGGTGTGGGGTAGTGTAGCCTTCCAGTGCAGGAGTTGCTTTATCAGGTTGCGGCGGCGCTGCCACTCATTTCTTATCTCCCTGCATGGAGGTGTTAATCATCTTTACGTTCGAGACTGTCCAACACGTGGAGTCCCTTTGATAGTTACGTGGAAGTACTTTGCCACTGTTCATGACTTGACTGCTCGTTGATGAGGTGAAGTCGCCAGAAGAGCGTGCAAGTGCGCTGCGCAGTAAATTGGCATGCGTCAAATTAAAGTACATTACACCTGATGTGACAAACATGTATCATTGTAAGTTTTATTCAGAATCTAAGTGTTGCTGTTCACAGACATTTGAGCCTCAACTGACTTTGAACTTCTACATACCTGGTGTGTGTGAACATGTGCATCAGGGAAAATTTGATGAAAGCGACAGGTTTTATAGTGATTATAGCTGTTCATTCATATGTTCATTCATATGTTGTTCAGACACTAGGTGCTTCATCTTGAATACCTGTTGTAATATTTTCACTATAAACTTGTTTCCGCTCCAACTCAAAGAATATATGCTTTTTGTAGGAATCACATCCTGCAGAATGAAAAACTACAGTTAATTTTTTCCTTGTTGGCAGAAGAACTCTACAGAACTGTCAAATGTAGAATATTTTCTTGTCTCTCATATTATTTTGCTCTTGGATAGTATTTTATTGTTAAATAACAGGGTAGCTAGGGTCGGGGAAAACAGAGAAAATCTGAAAAAGTCAGGGAAATTTATGTGCGGTCAGAGAATTCAGATAAAATTGTAACTAATGCATATAAAAAGAAAAAAAAAATTGGATTCTAGCAATGCTGCAAACATGCCATCTCATGTATTATACTGTCATTTTAGTTTATTTAACCTTTGTAAGAAAATTTATAAGCTTAGAGGCTATTTCGTTGCTGTATGCGTAATCATAATTACAGTATTAGAATTGGTAGACACAGTATTTTCTTAGCTGAACTTTTTCCTTACTGATGCAACAAGCATTGGTATAATGGAAAATATGATTTTAGGTGCCAGTGCAAGATTTTGCAATTAATATATAACTAAAATAATTATTCAAACACGTTTATTAGTTCTCAGTGAATTTGATACTATGTATAATGTATTGTGACTTAGATTGCAGCCCTGCAAAAGTTAAGTGTTTTACCTGTGTGTCACCTTTCTCCATATGGCATATTTGCATTAGTTACTTTATTATTATTATATAGAAAAGTATCTATAAAGGAAGGGCATGTTGTTACCAGCAATAATTATTTTTAATTTTATTTTTAAGGAAAAAACCAAATATTTAAATTATTTTGCAATATGTGTTTGTCAGGGGGGGAAAACAGGAAACTGTACCTGGAAATGTCAGGGAATTTGATGTGAGAATACTGCAAGCCACCCTGAATAATAATTCATGATATTTTGCCAGTACATAAATTTTGCTTATTGACAGTGTTCTCTGTGTATCAACTGTCCCAAATTTTGAAATTCAAAGAAGGTACTATTTTTAACAATGCCTGTAAAAGGATCAAAAATATTACAGTAAAACTTAAGGTATTGTAGAGTGTATGCTAATATTCCTTCAACTTGAGTGTAATTTTAGCTAAAATTAAAATTATCAAATCACTGCCGAACTTCTCAGGTTCCACCCTACATCCATTCAAATACTGACTGATTTAAATTAATGAAGGGAAAATGGAAAATGACATTCATATAGTGAGATAATGATTTTTAATGATATCATTCTTAAAAAGTAAAAGGATTTAGGTATAAAGGATAAATGTAGAATTCTGTATAGACAAGGAATGGAAAAACATAATTTTGAAAAGTGTTAAACATATTAGATTTTTCATAGGTGGAATAGATGATTAAAGTTTTCTCTTGGCTCCCACAACTAAATTGACTGCATGTCTACTGCTTTTTCAAGATGGAAATTAGACAAAATGCCTGGGGGCCAGTTAGTTCCTGCCAGCTAATATTGAAAATGTGCGATCTTGGGGACTGTGGAGTGTTGTGGCCAGTGTGACTTGACTGACACAGGTATCAATTTACTGGACATATGGTCACACTGTTTTAGGGGAGGGGGGACACTGCATGCCCATAGTTGGCGATACTCAACTTATTAGCACAAAACAGTCACACTCAACATTATACTGGCGCATTGGCATAAAACTAGCACTGAAGCTGCTAGTCAAGATGACACATGCTCTGAGGAAATAATTAGCTTTGTGTACTGTTTGAGAGTGGCAGAACGGGACATGCCTGGATCTATACTTCTCCAAAGTCGGCTAGTTCCATATGTCTACCCACGTGGCTATCTGGGAGCACTGCAAATCTGCCTGAAAAATAAACACAAGGGCACCAAAGGGGCTAAACAAAAATTGCTCCAGATACTTTACTTTAGAAAACTCTACGGTCAGATCGTGCAAAAGATTGCAGGCCCTCATGGTATGTACTGCTGTTGCTTTTAGACTAACTTTATTAAGGTGGGAAGCAGGTCTTCCTTGGTGTGTCTGTTACACAGTCCTTGTGCAAAAGCCCTTATGTGAAAAACCACTGTTGTTTGATGGCTGCCAAGATGTGGCTAAGGGTTAAGGGAGGTAGCACAGTGACGTGTACATCCTTTACTCTGAACCGTAATCTAATGGTCAGATGCTCTGTAGCTGAAATAATGAGGACACTACACACAGAAAAGTTCAGTTCATCATAACAGTTTTATTTTCTGGTAGAGTTGATAGGAAATATAAAAATGTCCTTATATTGGGGTGAAGAGATATTGTGTAAATTGGGATTTTTCAAGTTCTATTGCTACTATAGTGGCAGTACTTTCCTTCCAGTTGCCAATCAGAAATATGAGTTGTAAAAAGAAAAACCTGTGGTCACAATGTTAAAAACAATAAAACATAAGCGAGTGCTACAGAAGGAACAAATTCTCATTCTTGAAATTATAATGCGGCTTGACATTATGGTAAGGTTGTCATTGAAGGAAGCATGCTACGTTCATGTCTGTTGTGTTCTTTGTCTGTATTCCTATCCCTACCATCGGCAGCCAAGACTGCTGACAGTTCCTTTGTTTGGAGAAGCTGGCGATGAGTCGCTGACGAATGGTGTTTAGGTTGGAAGTTGCATTTCCTGCTGAGATCACTGATGTGCGAAAGGTAGGGTCTGAGCAGTTGCAGAAAATATGGTGGTGGTAAACAATAGTTGTAACCAATAAACTGTAACATTATTATCATCTTCAGAGGATACAAAGAGAGCAAGGATGAGTTTGTATTCAGTTATTTTCACCTGAATTGAATGCCCATAATTTAATTTTTACAAATTAACCTCCATATTAGAACTGTACCCTTTTTTGAAGTATCTGTATTGGGTATGACATTGAGCAGATACATTAGTATCGGTTATAGACAATGAAATCAGGTTATTACTTTCTTTAAACACAAAAATCACTGTATTTCGGCATGTACAGGCTGCACATTATTACAAAAAAAAATAAAGAACAAATGAATAACTTTTCACGCTTGCAATAATTTGTTCAGTCACGTACATAAACA
The DNA here is from genome assembly GCA_029891345.1 of Dryococelus australis. Classification (NCBI taxonomy): domain Eukaryota; kingdom Metazoa; phylum Arthropoda; class Insecta; order Phasmatodea; family Phasmatidae; genus Dryococelus; species Dryococelus australis. Next base: position 70,734,201 of record CM057004.1, on the reverse strand, counting down.
AAATAACCTTGTATGGAATTGCGACATAACAATGTTTACAGGAATACAAAAATTCATTGTGAAGGGCATTGATGTTGGCATTAGTATCGGGGTATCGGAACAACTCTACTCCACATCATCGAAAAATTCATCCATTACTAATGACATTATAACAAACTTGTCAAGTATGGCATACACAGTTTATTTCTGTAGCTGGCACTACTGAAAAGTGTTCCATCACTGAGACCACTAATTTGCTGTTGGTGTTGTTCAGTAACCTCAGCACCGTTAGTGGAAAAAGGGAACGTAGTCTTTGTCGTTTATGTTTCCTGCTACAAGAACACACTGCAATTTCATATTTTTGAAAATTGTCAGTTCAGGTGCTTGTCTATTGTAATAATCATTCAGAGATCATGACTGCACTTGCAAACACATTTTTTTTACCTGGTGATTACCTGTCGTTTAGCAGATTTTTCCTCCACACAACTTTCACATAGGTCATCCTCTGTTTTACAGTGTATTGACAATGACTTAATTGACTTTTTGCGAAACTGTTTATTTCAAAATGACAGTAAATTATTTACTTACCTGCCATGATGTCCTAACTTAATCTTCGGATATTGAACCACAAAACTAGTGTATATTGACTATCATGTTGCCGATGGCAAAATGGAGAAGCATTTCTACAATTTGTTGATTTTCAGATCCCCACAAACTCATTTAATGCCTTGTTCATACTTAAAATGGCAAATTATTGTAGACACGTAGCAGTTTTAATTTTGTTCTTATGGTGCTGAGACTGACCCACAACTATGCTAGTGTCCACATAAATTTCTATTAGCCCTTTGTGTTGGGAAAATGAGCTAACTATTATGTTGCCTAGATTTTATTTTAAAATTTATCAGAATGTGGTTTTAAAAACTAGAAATGATTCGTTCATTAATAATACTGATATAGAGGTTTGTCACTTCTGTAAAACATGTTTTCTAGTTGATAGTTTATGTATAAAGTGATAACTCATTTAAGTTCTTTATCCATTATTTATTTAGTGTTGATACACTTTTTCTTTTATTTTTATTTATTTAAATTATCATATGGCAAAACTTATAGTGTGCTCAGCAAGTATTTTGTGATAGAGCAGTCAGAAATCCTAGGTGAATATTTATATTTTCACGTGTGTAAAAAACTGAATTGACAAACACTTTTTAATTCTTTTGACACAAGCAGAAATACAGTTGCCAAGCATTAGGCATGTCGTACGCTGCAATTATTTAGTATAAATATATAATTTATAAGAATTGATTTAGTTTTAGTATATTTATAAATTATTCATTGAAATTCATACATGCTTGCATTTGCCCTCCAAAGTTATTTTTATCAAACACTTTCTGCAGTTTTTCTTAAGCTTATGTAGTTTTGAATGTATCACTATGTAATATGAAGTAAATTTATTTTGATATGTTAATAATTTTTTTTAAAATAAATAAGTACCGGTATATAAAACAATTAGATTTGAAATGTTTTACATTGTGTGACCAGGAATATATAGTTTTACAAATAATTGTTTTCATAAAAAAATATTTTGTATTTTCTCCCATGTGCTGTTATATAAAAAAAGATGTAAAAAAAAAAGTTTTTAAAATAACCATTAATTTGAGATAGACGTGAAGTACTATAACTGATATTTTTGACTTACCCTGCCTAATCACTGCTTTTCAGATCTTTGTAATATCCAGCTTGTGTTGAAACAAGTGCTTGGACATTGAATGTAAACAGTTATTAATAAGTTGTGTTGTAAACAGTGGCGTTTCCTGCTATAGCAATGCAGGACTTCACCCCCACTTCTTTGAACAGCTGTAAACAGCAACCAACGCATTTGACAGTTATAAAAGTAGAAGTCACATGGCAGTGTTTATGTTTACGTGTAGCGGAAGGATACATAATCAGTAACCAAAAGTAGAAATTTGGCAGGACTTCAGAAAAGGCCGAAGTTATCGTGAATCAACTATATCTTACTTGCTGAATTACTTTCATAATACCATTCAGTGCACAAATATGGTTTTTATAGCACTTTCATACTTCTTGGGTTCACTGTGTGAAGTAATATTTTAGTAATCAGCATTACACAAAAGTAGTTTAATACAAAAGTCAACGAGAACAATCAAAGCTGTCCAAAACACGCACAGCAGAATATATAATTGCTAGTAAACCCACGCCACACACTCTTGATGCCAATCTGAGATCTGAACTGGATAACTATAACACATGAGAAAGCTGCAACCAAGACGAAAAGTAACGAAAAAGGGGAAAGTAAAGCAAGCTAAGTCAAATGTTTCATTCCAGCAGAGAAGAATGTTATGATTGTTGCAGTAGAACAAGTAGAGTTCGCTAAATAAATATAATCAGGAAATTTGCTATTATAAAGACATTTTTTAGTCAAATAAACTATGTTACCAAGGTCCGATTAGCACATTTGTATGCGATAAGTTTAGAATGTTACTGTGTGTACAGTAAGAATGTGGCATTATATATATATATATATATATATATATATATATATATATATATATATATATATATATATATATATATAAAATTGTATTTAAAAAAAATTACTGAAAATGTGTTTATTGATTATTTAATAAACCAGCCAACGTGTAATTAGTGGTATGGTTTTCCGAAAGGTTGATCCAAAAAGTGTGAACTTACTATGAATGGACTACCCAAATTTTGATGAAAGAAGTTCATATTACTCGAACTAGGCATCACATGAAAATCAGGTTTTACCTAATAATAGTAGTTGCATCATTTTGATGTTATAATAACTGCGATTTCACCATTCATGTTCCCAGTATATTAAGTTATGTTTCACTCCTTCATTATGATTCAGCTGCTCCTACTACTAATCAACTACGATTACGACTCATCACTCTTTATATGACGTATACCCTTACTTCAACCTACATAAGAGTTGTTTACATCAACCACCCACGAGAGAGTTGTGCACGCAACACTTTTCACATAATTTCTTGGCTGCCTAAATCTCCTGGGTGGCAGAGTACGTGGCCACAAGGTTACGCAACCAGCGGGCATGCCCCCCTTCCCCCGCGCTGAGAGCCTACGAGCCGCCTGCCACCAGGCAAGGCTGAGCGCTACTGAAGACGAACGAAGCAGTATTGCTCACTACTGCTGACCAGAGATTTTCAACTCCCACGCCACGGCAGGACGTCACGTGCCTTCCCTGCACCCCGCTGCAGCAGCCTAGACTTGAGCACTATATAAGTCTGTACGCAGTGGAGCTTGAGAGTTCATTCTTCATCGTCTCTCGTGACATCCCAAAGCACTGAGCAGCGCTGGGACCTCCGGAGATCTTAGAAGCTTTAAGTACGCCCCAGTGGCTACTTCCCATCTTGACGACCAGTCAACCAACGAACATGCTAATACTTATTAAATTCACTTTGTATTTGTCTAGAAGTTTATTCTTTCCCTTGTAACCTAGAACCAGGTCACGGGTCACCTACACCTGGATAATGCAATTACCTTCAGCACCCCACTGTTTGGTAGGATGTAGCACTGGTTACATGTTTATTAAGTTCTCAATAAACATCTGTTGTTCTCTATCCTTAAGCTTTTTCTTCTTTAGAGTACTTTTCTGTTTCACCGGCTAGAAACAAGATACGACGTGCACTGCCGGCAGGAACCAGGAGATTGTTAGTTAACCTAATTACTCTGACTACGGACCCTCTTCAGGACTCCATGAGTCTAAAAACACACACATTAGATGGCCACCTGTTTCTTTTCAGTAACCCGAACACTAATTCATCCAAGAAGGGGCTACAAACCCAGGTTATTTCCTCACTTTGAGCACTAAGTTAGAGCTGAAGTGACTATAGCTTGAGACTTGCCGCTCAACCTTGCCTGAACGCACAACCAGTAGAGGCTTGGTGGTCCACACGGCTCTCAGTCTCTGATTGGGGGATCAGTGGAGACTATTACTCAGCTCGTGCCAGCAAGCAACTATTGGATAAACACTATAGATACTGTTCTTGTCAAAGTGCACTATGTAAATTGTTAAGCTGCATTACTCTATGATGGTTATAATTGTATACTGTTCACTGTCCTTCCGTACCAGTGAGGAGTACCACCCGGTGTTGAGAGTGTTAGTTCATCAGACCAAGGCTAGATACGGCTGGTCCAATCCACACTTCTGGAGCAGACAGTCATCCGCTTGGAATCGCCACTTCAGAGTGGGGCGAGCCAGCCGCCACTGAGTGAGACCAACACAGCATCTCCAGCACCACCCAGGAGGACGGTGTAAGTCAGTAATCAACACCCCTCCCCAAACACCGTTAAGCCTAATTAAAACCACACTATTGGTGTAGCGTTAAAATCCTAGACAAACTTGCCATTCAGACTTAACTGGGCACGCGTCAATTATAAACCATTTTATATCATCTCTTCATTATTCTACCACCAAAATTCTACCACAAAATAATTGAAGGATTTACAAAGTTGCCATGTTATACTATGAACACTTAATGCAGCAAAATAAACTTGCTGATATTTGGTATAAAATAAACCTTCATTATTAACATACATTTTTTTTGTTAGTTTCATCGAACGTGCCTATATTATACATGGATGAAATTATTTCTGAACTTATAATAAGTTCAAGTGATTCCAATTACTTATTATTTACTCTGTTGGAATACTTTATAAATTAAAAATAGTATGCAACATATATGTTGTATAAAGCTGTAAATAACAATCCAAAAGTTTAAGGTTGCTATTCATATATGCAGGAACAAAAAGGAATGCTCTTAACATTGAGCAAGTAGAAGTTTGAAGAAGCTGTTATCCTAGTCACGTTAATTTATTTTCGAAATTCAATACATAGCCAAGGGAAAGTAAGACAATATAGAATTTACAAGTGGCATATGAATATAAGTTTGTGTTTCTTTTTTTTTTTTGTTTGTGGCTGGGAGAGAGGATATGCTTTATCTTTTGCTTGACAACTTCCCCTCTCTGACTAGACTTTTAAGGGGAGGAAGGAAGATGCATGGCTGAGAGAGACAGAAACAAGGGTGAGAGAGAGAATTCTAGGTTGCCATGCTCGTTGCTATAGAGGGGAAGTAGCAAGCCAGACTCGCTCGTCGCACCATGCTGCAGTGTCAACAGATGTGTTGGGAAGACAAGACATTAGACAGTGCGTCGCAGAGCAGTTATAAATGGCGGTGCGTGTGATGTATTTCACATCCAAGTTACTAGACGTTTGCATAAACAACCAGCTTAGAAATTATATTTGTGGGAAATATTAGGTGAAAGGACCCGAAATATACTTTGATTGATGACCATGCGATAAATGATACAAGCGGTTTATGTTAACATTATTTACATAGGGATTTCGCCGGGACCAGAGTCAACTGTATTACGTTTAGTAATTTTTTTAAACACCAATCTTCTAACGTTTTTTGTTTGGTTTTTGAATGACTGTTGATGACCCACACATTTCTCAACACGTCTTGTTTGTGATAAAAAACTATGGCCGAATTAGCATAGACACAACACCGGTTTTCATAATGTGCCATGCGTAAATGGAGACCGGAAGGCGCATGCTTCCAGCCCAGAAATAATAATAACTCCTCCACAGGCTCCCTTCACCACCATCTGGTGGGCCACAAGAGGGAGCTGTGAGGACGCCATGTCGGTTGATAGGTCTCTATCCTCCTCGCCCGTCATGTAAGGGGTGGAAACAAGGTAACATATTGTGAAGCTTATCCCTCTAAACCAGATGTACTTTTGTATCATAGCAATAACAGCGGCAGATATCATTTGTGATAGACGTCTGGCTTTCAAAGTGAATACTATTTACAGTGAAACCTCATTAATAAAATATTGTTTAATCCAAAATTCGCATTAGTACAAACCATTTTAATTCCCCCAAAGGTTGAGATAGGAAATTCAAAGTTAAAACGTACGGTTAATACGAAATATTCATTACTATGTAGTACGAAATAAACTTGTGTCCATTCACTGAATGTACCATTGTTATTTTATCGGCTAAACCGAATTACAATTACACAACACCTGCGAAAACCCTATAAAATTTGTTAAAACGTGATATTTTTTCAGAGACAAAAGAGTTCTAAATGTTATCAGAAGCCGTGTTGACGAACAATGTGGCAAGAATCGAGTGTTTCAATATATATTGAACTTCAAATCAAGTTCGAGATTCTGAAAACACGTATCGACACTATGCATGACTCGTTTGTTTACACATTTACGGCTACGCACTGTGTTCTGCCCAATAAAATGAATAGGAAGTGAACTTTCTGTCATTGTTTAATCTGCAAACACGTATTTATGTGCCGTGGTCTTAAGTAATTTATACTAAAAAATATGATTGAACTTTTCAGTGCTCGTGTAAAGATTTGAATTTGTTTTTGCAGGAATGTGAAAACAGTTCTACATCCAAAAAGCTAGGTTAATTATTTCTGTCATTTCATTATTAGTATGTTCCGTAGTTACCGAATTTTTACAAACCAATTCACGAGCAAGTGTTGATGTGCATAACTTCAAAATAGTGGTTAGGCCTAACCCAGTATAGACTGAAACTTAAATAAAAATGCAAACCAATCCTTTAACTGGTCAACAAAAATGACCCACAGGTAGGGCCTAATGTTATTGTGTGTTTTGTGTTGTACTTTGAAATAATTTCAGTGCTCGTTTTCCAAGATTTTTGCCGCCCGCAATAATTTTATTTCAGTGCAAATAGGCTACTTGATGTGAACAGTGAACAAGCTTTTTCTTCTTTTGGTCACATTTGGACAGATTTGCGCACAAATTTAAAAGTAGAGAACATTGAAATAATGCTGTCATCATATTACTCAAAGACAGGGGTGTAAATAAAAAAATTTTCTGTCTTAGATGTAAATATGAGTTGATAACACTTATGTAAATATGTATATATGAAGGTACTTGTGAGAGTAATTTAGAAATTAAAATGTTTTCCAGTTTTTGTAAATTTTTACACCACTTTTTGGCACCGCCTTGTAAGTTTTATGACAATATTTAACACAGCTTTTGTGTAATTTATTTACCGATTTTGAGATGTTTCATTTGCCACTTTCTGGTGTTCCTAATTATAAGTTACAAATTTCGAATTTTTAAAAATATTTTTAATGATCTGAACAATATTAATTACATGTGATCAGAAAATACTTCAAACTGCTATAATCATTTTGTGTGGAAACTAAAATTAATGACTTATTATTTATTTATTGTCCTGACTTAGTTCTTGGCAAAATTCAATGGTAGCATTTGTCGATTTATTTTTGAGAGTAGGCCTACCCCTGTTAATACAAAGTGCAAAACTGTAGGTCCCTTCAGTTCTGTATTACAGAGGTTTCACTGCAATTGTAAAAAAAAAAAAATGTGATTCTTGAGATGGCAGCAAATAGTCATTAAGACTTGTTTCTTAATGACCTTCACTAATTAATAATGCAATACCACATCCTCTGGTTTTCCTGTAAAATTCCACTTGTGTTTGCTGCTAGTAATGCCATGCTCAGGCAGAACGGTTGCATATTATTTGGTGACAAAAGGGGTGTCATATAAGCATTCGGTAAAACTGAAGGTCTGCTCAATGTTGGTGAACATTTCTGATGGCAAGAGGAGGCTAAATATGGTATTCTAGGAACTTCTTTTAGAAGACGTCTGCTTATTAAAATAAATTAGTATTTTAATTACAAATCATCCGATTTTCCCGCAAGAAGCCTCTTAAAATGGACTTCGCGCTTGGTAAAATTTACACGCCACTCAATGTCCATGAACATTTTTTTTGGCTACAAAGGGAGGTTTGACGCATCCATCTGGGATATCATTTATATTTAATTTAAAAAATCGTCATTTTTGTACCATGTATCATTGCGAACAGGACTTCATGCAAAACATTGCAAATTTTAATGTATAGGGGTTAGGGTGGTTAAATATCAGTCCGGAATTCCCTGAAATGTATACGAACACCCCTCAATAATGAAACTCACTATTACTGGAAACAATGAAGGGTCGTATTAGTGAGGCTCTACTGTATTTTCTTTTTTGAAAAACTGTGACTAAGAGCTGCTTGATATTTTATGCACATATAAATGGAAATTAATTAATTTCTGAAATAGCATTTAAGTGTTCACACATGCTTTATGTAGTCTGCCATAGATTGCAGTGCTGGTTTGGCAAAAGCCAAGTTACATTTTTCAAAACCTAACAGTAATGAAAAGTGTTTTATGAAAATAAGGTAATGGAAAATATCTGTGAATAGCATTTTATTGCAACCAGACAACTTCAGGAATATCACATTAGCATTAGCCAATAATACAAAGTCCTTGAAAGCAATATTTCCACACTGCAAGAAGCATAACATTTTTTGTGATGAGGAACACATTTCATTTGGTGTTAAAAATACTGACTACATAAAAACAAGTGAGTTTTTTTTATCTGTTGAAAACAGAACAATAAAAATAATAAAATAATATAGTTGTATACACAATAATACCATAAACAAACTGAATAACGAAAGGTAATTATAAATGGCTGATGAACCACTCTACTTGTAAACATTTACAGTTTTACACCAGTCATTGGCAGGTCACTACACAACAAATTGTCATTATCATTACAGTAACTGTTTCAGCGCAAGAAGATCTGCAAGACTTGTCAGTTTGCTTGCAAGCCGGGTTATTACACCATATAGTACATATTCGGTAGAAAGCACAGTTTCATAACTACACCATATAAGTAAACCTTTGTATTTACAATTAATAATTCTTTCTTTCTTACATTTCATACACATCTGAGTTGTAACGTACTCAATTTCATTACAGTTAAAACACACAAAAATAAAAAATAAAGTGATTTGGTCATAATATCATGACAAATTTTAATGTTTTAATATAAGACTGACTATAAGATACATTTCATGATCTACATATTCAAATCATATTTACTTTATACACAGAGAGCATTAAATAGTCTTCTGAAACCACAACAGCATTAATATAATACAAAAGTTCCATGTGAGTGGTCTCAACTCTCTAGTAATGCATTTACACAAAACAGAACATTACGTATATTCTGATGAAATCAATTAGTTTACTCTGCCAAGCCAATATGGTAGCAGTTCTGATCAATTTGTCATGGAATGACCTGTTTTAATACATCTGTTCAAAGAACATATTTCTTCATGAAAATAGAATTTTATACACACAAAATATTATTCTGAAACAATTTTTATAAGTCATTCTCTAAAATTAAATGAGAATGATATATGGAAGCTATAGTACATTAATATAACATCTAATTATATATTTGCTCTCTTCCCTCTTAGAAGCAAAGTTGACATTAATTGCTAAAACACTTTAGCTACCAATTACCATGTCAATAATATCGGTCCTGACCTGAAAAGGAGGTGGTTCAGCTGTATTATTGAAATGGAACAGGAAAGTTTCCAACAAATATAATGAGATACAATATTTTTCTCTTGTATGCAATCAGGCACTAGGGATTAAGGCTACAAATTGAGTAAGAAAGCAAAGAGTGAAATTAAATGAAAAGCACTAGACAAAAAATGGGCAAAACTTGATCATTCCCACTGTTGTATACATGGCAGATGATAAACAACAAAAATGTCCTTGCAGTTTTACTCCATGTAAACAGAAAATTTGTTATATACCAAAATGAAGAAGAATTAATGCAGCAACAGTATGCAAACGTTGCAATTTAGTGACACACAGAACTATGAAACTTTGACATCTGAGTTTTCATCTATAATTCATAAATTCTCACTGTCTGAAAGAAGCAGAAAAAAAAAAAAAAAAAAAAAAAAAAACTGTTTTTATGATAAAATATTGAATGTTTTAATGATACTAAATGCAACAAGTAAAAATGCATATTCTACATTACATTCACACCTAGAATAAATTTAGCTTAAATTACTTTAAAAAAAAGTGTTTTTGAAACTGAAAAATCTTACGTAAAAGGGGTTAACAGGCATTCTAGACACTACTGTTATTAAGTTTGGCCTCAAACGTCCAACACAAACTATTCTGCAATGAGAGTATTAATACAACATAAAAATTTCACAATAAATAGAAATAAAAAATCTTTTAGTCACATGAAAACCTTGCTTAAAATTATAAGACATTAATAACAAGCTTTCAATGTGCGTTTCATTTATCAGATCTACTTAAAACAGCAGAACTCATCAGTATTAGATTTTCTGAGGCAGTGTTTTGATTGATACAATAATATAACAATATATCCACGTACAATGTTTACATGTATACAAATAATTTTGTAAAATGCATAAAATAGCAATCCGGAACTATAATGAGTGCATACTACAATAAACTAATCCCATACTCACAGTGTAAAAAATACTTAAAATTGTTACAATAGGAATTACACTGTTATTATTTCTAAGGGGTACCTGAATTGTTCAAAAATGTATAAACTACCACAGTTGCATATTAATAATACCACAAAGTACGTAAGTAAAAAAAAACTGCATCTGAATTTTTTTAAGTGAGTGTAAACTCCGGTAGTACGAAAATTTAAAATGGACACATTGGTCCCTCGACATAAACTCATCAGCTGCATTAATACATTGTACTTTCATGATTATCACACTGCCTCTTAAGGTAAACACTCAAAGCCAACAACCATTGCGCAGCTTCAGCAGAAGAAATCTAATCTTTTTGAATGTTCACACTGATTCAATAATTCCCTCCAATAAACACAGAACATCACAGCAGCATGTGCATGTAAAATTTTACACATATGATTCTAAATTACCAGAATATTTACCACCCCCAAAGTTGTTTTACGTAAGCAACGTTGATGACAGCAAGCAAAGTGTTCAGTTCATAAAAACTTAGGACAGGTTTACATGAACTGCAATCAATAATTTCTGAAGTTAGAAGAGTGTGTATTTACACTGCGAGGCTGCCAGTGACTTTGTACATCTGGAAAGTGTTCTTGCAGAGCTGAAAGCCTCAGTGCTGCTGTCGTTCTCCAGTCATGAAATTATCAACTATTTCCTGCATGGACATTCGCAGCTGTTCAGTGCTGTCATCACCTGGTTCAGCTGTGGTCATGGTCCGTGTTGTTGTGGTTACCCTGGAAATGGACATTGCATCATCAAACATAGCACTGTAACCGTGTACATCAATGGTTCCCAAACTTTTCATCTGATTCCCTCCTTTGAGATCTAGCCTGCGGCGGATATGAGCAGTACACTTACGGAGGGTACTTGTATGCGTTACATGGAATATCACCATTAGTTTACAGTTTCCTTCCAGTATTGTAAGTACTTCAATGCATACATTATTGCATGTTTACCATACAATGTCATTACTTTATGGCTGTACTCATTAACATTGTAATTTCACTGGGAACGACATGGCACACGTGTGTGTGTGTGTGTGTGTGTGTGTGTGTGTGTGTGTGTGTGTATATATATATATATATATATATATATATATATATATATATATATATATATATATATATAATATGTGGGTGTGTGCACCATGCATATAGCGACTTATTCGAAGATCTAGTATTAATTTAAGGAAAGTGTTAACTTTTTACCATACACATTTTTCTCCTAAGAAATACTATAAAAAAAAGTGTTTTTCAGGTTTTTAGAGAGAGTGAGGGAGGGTTTACCTCCAGCTCTATTTTAAATCCGCTATTATGGAGCGCCCCACTCTTAGATTGCAGTACAGTGTGAATGGTGCACACTGTTGCCAGATTACTTCAGCTTGCGACGTAAATGGCAGGCTGAGTAACAAAAGGATGGTGAGGTAAATGACCTCATTAACAGAAATTTATCTGTTTACGTCCCTGACAATTCGCACGAGAATCCAATCCTGCGATGCAAAGCTAAGTAGCTTCTTTGAAACCGATACCTGTGAGAAACCCTATCATTGTAATTGGACGGCATGCACTTAGGAACAAGGGCAGCATTAACGACAGAAATTGTGTACTGGAAGGAGAGAGTGAATGTCCGTTAAACCGCACACTAAATTTAAGAGTGAGACGCTCTATAGATATAGTAAGTAACCATGATCACTTATCGACAGTGCTGGTGGGTAGGAATGTAAATTATCTTACTTAACAAGTACAACATTTTTATTAATTAAAGATCTGTTTTAAGCTGAATATAGTAAAATTATTCAATTACATTATTTGAATACCAAGCATAGAGAGCTACAATACTATTTTGGTATGGACATGAAAATTTACTGATTCTCAAATCATTCTACGTCTACTCAATGAATGGCTCAAGCCAGATATATGTATATCTACTTTCTATACATGTTAGTAGAATGCAATATGATGCTATTCATTATGCTTTCATTGTCAGAGGAAGTCAAATGATCACATTTGGAGTTACAGTGAAGTTCTTATTTCACAAATTTCTTACCCCACATTTTACTCCGAATTAAAAGTGATATATTCCTATAATGTAATGTAATGATGGTAATACAAGCTCTGTTCTGAAATTGAAGCAACAATGGGCAGTGTATTCCATTCACGGTTTCTTTGGATGTTTTGAAACACATTTTTGTAAAATCTCCCTATGATTAACAAGTCAACCTGTTTTTTAAATAACTTGTAGATACACCACAAATATATAACCCTGTGATTAACTTTAAAGTATTATATTGTTGAATAAATGAAACTTTATTTGAGTATCTTCTATAACTTGTAATATTTATTTCATATTCAATACAAATTAAAAACAGAACAGTGATGTGTTGGCAAAGACTAGTAATAAATAGTTCACAGTTAAAATGTTTTGACCAATTTTTTGGTATGCTGTTTGTAAATTACACATTGCCTGTTAAAATATTAAAATTTTTTGGTAGCACTGATGGAAACATATTTAATTTTAACAGTCAAAAATACCAGCACAAATTATGATGCGTAGGCCTTAGTGACATAGAGTTTTTTTTTCTACCGAAGGAAAAACCTTGAATAGGCAGAGGGCAGCTTCTCTCTCTCCCTCCCCCCCCCCCTCTCTCTATATATATATATCTGGAAGTTTTGTATCGCTAATAGTAACGGGAAAATTATATATGTTTTCGATTTTATCATATCTTATACTTATTACAACAAGTATAATTATTTTTTAATTTGTAATTTACATAGAAACAATATTTTAATGTTTGAATATTTATTATGATATATTTAGATGTGATAGTGATAATTTTACAAATTTAAAGTTGACTGAAGTGGAGCGACATGATGTGTGTTGATTTGAAGTACTTGGCTGGGATATGTTTCCATGTGTACCAAATTGTAACCATTATGGGCCAATTATGAAAACTCGTTTATGGACACTTTCGCATGCATTAAAGATATTTATTTCAAGGTGACATACCATCTAGTTAATTCATAGGATAGCTAAGCAACTATTTATTAATGGCCCATCTAAATCACAAACTACACCACAAGGTTTCAGTATAATGGCATTAAAATATGTTTAAGCAGTTAAAGGAATGGTAAAATAACTTTTGACCACGACACTTTATTACACTACAGGTACCATAAATACACAGTAATACATTTTTTTAAGAAGAAGTAAAAAAAAAGCAGCGGGCACATACAGAACTTGTGTTTGTATTTATAAACAGGTTTATTTCCATTTATAGATGACACAAGGAACCAACGAAACTATGTGTTTGCATATGAACATTTACCTTGTATTTGTTTCAGGGTCAAACTGCGTTGTAACGGTCTCCAAGTACACAGGATCTTGAAAATATTCTGCTCCTAAATCATGCACAGACAGCAAGTCTTCAACACTAAAATTACACCTAAATCTACAACAAATTCTAATCACTCTTTTATTTGCTTGAATGCATTTAAATGCAAACTTTTTCCCTCCAAGGTGACATGTTTTAGCATACTTGTGTTGCTGTATATAGTTATACCCACTGAACACTGTACGTTAAAATCACGTATATATCAACCAACTACCTACTTGCAAAAAGAACAGCTTCAACTATGTTGACGGAATGAGTTTATCACAGAAACATTTTAAGTTGGTTAAAAAGCACCATGCACGGAAAATGTGTGCATGCAAAAGATAAATAAATAAAAATAGTTGAAAAAACAGCAAATTGAAAAAACTTCACACTGCTTTTGCTTAACAAGAAGCATGTGAAATTTAAATTTACTTATTATGTATCATCTACACTGAATTGCAAAACTAAAAGTTATTCTTAAAACTGAAAATTAGTTCTTCATACTCTAAGTGGTATTAGAACATTAGAACATGCAACACAGCTGCTAGAAACTGTTATAATAACCAATAAACTTGTTTATGAGTAAGTGAGAGTGAGTCACCATTAAGCCCACACTAAAAGAGACTATTATTTCCACAAATAAAAACAAAAATATTACAGTTGCAAAAACTGAAACAATCTTACAACCTGATTTGATATTTAATGGCCTGTAACTACCAAAGCTCCGAATTTATGGTGATTAAACTTGCACCAAAGAGACCACATAATTAGTGTGGTATACATTTTGATGCCATGAAATAATTGTCATAAAAATTAAGTCATTGTGATAGTGATTTAGAAGCATTACAATATGTTGGCCACCCAATTAAAGACTGTGATTGAAACTAAAAATCTGCAAATACTCAATTGATTAAGAGCTAAATATGTTTTGACAAGATGGTGGCAAATAACACTAATAATTGTGACGAGTCTGAATTCTACAAAGTTGGAGGAATAGCAAAATGATGAGTGGTGTAAAACAGTAGGAACATCAAAATCTGTTTACATCATCACTCTAGCTCTGTGGAAGCCACTTTTATAGAGTTTTCACTAAAGCAGCAAAAATAATACAGTAGACTTGTAACCCACCATACATCAAAAGGGATATATTTCATAATAAACACATAGAGAGTCCATTTTCTAGCAATAAAATTAAGTTCTAAACTTCATTATTTTTCTGCAAGAACTTGAAAAAATTTTACATCCCCACATTATACATTACATGAACATGACTGACACAATTTAAAAAAAATAAAAGTACAAACCATATATCTGTATTGGCTCAAGAAAAGATTAAGATAGCAAAATGTATTTTATTAATTTATGTTAGTCACTTTATACAGATGAGTTTGTTGAGTAATTTGGGTCTACCACTTTTTCACAAAAAAAAATTGTATCTATATTATTGCCCAATTAAAAATACCACAGTAGAAATCTGTTTTATTTTGGTTATTAGTATGCTTTGGATATGTGTGGCTAAAGGTATACACATCAAGGTCTTGATAAGAATAATCACCTGTGTTATTAGAGCTGAACATAGTATAAATTAGACATATATAAGAAAATGCTGTTGCAAAATATCTGAGACATTTGTTATGAATTTTTTAAAATCTTTACCCTTCTGAATATAGTATAGGACAATCTCAAAAATAAGACTATAGGAAAAATTAATTTCCCCAAAAATTACTTGGACTTCTAACCTAGTACAATTTTTATCTTGGCACATATGTGAAGGTGTAACTTATGTGCTTGGCAATGACTGAAATTAAAAGTATTTTTATGGTAAAAAAATACAGTATTTAAAGAAAAACTTGTGGCAAAATTCTATGCAGTCTATAATACACTTAATAATATTTGATGAATCGAAACCCAGGAAGTCACACGTTTTAGTCCATCCCTGTATTTTGTTATAATTATAAAGAAAAGTCTATTAATTGTTTTTAAAGATTATAAGTAACTATTACTACAATGTAATTCATGTTTAGATAAAAAAAAAAAAAAAACAGTGACCATCAATTGCAACTACTCAAGAAAAAATATCCAACCTCAACATTTTTAGTATGTAGTATTTTTTCAATTAATAATTGGAATAAAACATTGTCTTGTATTTAGATAAATACAGTATATATAATTTTTATTGCTGTTTCTATACCATTGTCTGTCAACAAGTGTTCCAACATTTTCCATACATCATATAAGAGCATTCACCAAATACAAGTGTAAAAAATAAATGGGAAGTGGAGAAAACAAGAGCAGGACTATCATTGCATATTTCAGGCTTGAACTGTTTATATTTAAACTGAAATAAATTTAACTAAGTATGTCAATATGGATTATTAAACATTAAAATCTGCATTACGTCTTCCCTCAGCTCGTTTGATGTTATTTCGAATGCTGGCAGAACAGGCTTATACACTTTCGGAGTTTGGATTAAAACACCTCATCAAGATCATAAGTTATCTCAAGGGCAGAAGTTATGGTTATACTGTATATAAAAGAAGAATCACGCATATAAGGAAATGAGTAAACAGCTGTAGAAAGTAGTGCAAAGTGAGCTTTAGATGGTGGGGCCTGCTCACTCTTTCAGCAAGTTAATACCGGAAACCTCTGAATAGTTCCTTAGATAAGATGTGTAAAAAATTTCTGGAACTCAATGTAGATGTTAAAATTTAAACTGGCATAAGAATGAAGTGTTTGTGCTTTGATGTTTGTAAGAAACACAGAAAGAGAGAGAGACTCTGAGAAAAATGGAGTGAACAGTCTCCTCTACGCGAGAGTAAGTTGCTTACAAAGACACTGAAAATTATTACTCTTGACAAGTCATGAATAGAACAGATAATTCTTTAAATCTAAAAGCAATTAATCACTTAAAAATGTCAAAGAATAAATAAAATGGATTCCTATTATGTATGTGGTTAGGGTATTACAAATGAACAATGGTGTAGAGATTTACTAATCTAAATCCACTACCAAAGTTCAAAAGTTGACTGAACAGACTTAACTTTACTTTCTTGATGAAAAAATGAGTTCTCAAAGGCATTCCAGATGTATCAAAGCCCAACAGTTTGGCTGGATGTGTTTCATCGACGACATCTTCATTATATGGACTTACACTGAAGACAGTCTAATTTAATTTCTGAACAATTTAAATGCACACAGTTCACTCAACTTCACCTGATCATACTCCAAAACACATGCCATATTCCTGGATGTTGAACTCACTCTCCACAATAGCACAATTCAAACGGCTGTATATACCAAACCCAATAACAACCTCCAGTACTTACATTTCGACAGCTGTCACCCACACCATGCCAAAAAATCCCTACTGTACAGTCTCGCTACAAGAGCCATGTATCTACTCCACCAACAGTGATCTCAACAAATAGCCAAAGGATTCCTCAACAGGGGCTACCCAGGCTCCTTGTCCAAAAACATCAGCAAGCCATCTCAAATACACGAACACAAGTCAAGGTCAACAACTGTGATATATCCCTAGCAATCCCATATCATGAAGGCCTAAGTAAACTCAGAAACATTCTCCACTCTGGATACAAAATTCTGGCTTCCTCACCACAAACACAAGACCTGCTCTCCAAACCACCCAGATTGATTTTCAAATGGCCACCCAACCTCTGCAACAAACTGGTTCATCCAAAGCTGCAGCCCACCACAAATGCCAACCAAACTATCACCCCCAAAGGATCCCACCCCTACAATAGCTAACGCTGTGGCACCTGTGCCATTCACCAACCCTCCAAAGATTTTTATTCCTGCTACAGTACCAGAGTTGTGAGAGCCCCACCTTCCAGCAATAGCTCAGAACTCAGACGCTGGGAATTAGCTCACCAATTTATAACAAAATCCAAGCAGCCACCATGGCTCAACATACGCTAACTCCTACCACACTCATCAGCTATACCTACATTTTTCACACACATCGAAGAAGCACACACAACACATAATCCCATAGAAACCAAACTCCCAACATTATTGATAAAACAAAGAAATCAACTACGGCATCGACCAAAATTGCATTTATAGTTTAGACATTTATTAGGAATTGAAGGTTTATGTCTCCGTTGTTGCCGGAATAACCACAACACTAAAGATTGTCAGGTAGATATAAAATACTTAAATGTCAATTCTGTGAAAGGAGAAGGTCACGTAGATACAGAAGGCATCAAAAAATGTTTAAATAAAAAACTGAAACATGACGCTTACTACTCATTATTATTATTATTATTGGCTCTGTATCATCATGTGCTTCTGAGGGAATAGAACCCCAACTGGCCGCCTCCAAGGCCAGCACCCATGTAATGATAAGAAGTCACATCATCAACTCTGCCATTTGCAAACCCGCTGAAAAGCAGCTACGGGTATGCAAGAGTTTGCCCTAAGCAAGTGGTGGATACTGCCCGCAACCACACCAAACCTCCCTGCTGCAACCCCACCTAGAGCTGGCAGCATTGGAGGTGCCCGGCCTGAACCAGAAGGAGTGGTGGCTGAAGAATACCAAAGTGAACGAGGCATGTTGGAACTCTCCAGCTAAGGGGAATATAATGCCATGTGCCCTGCAGAAACGCCAGATTTATACGTAGCTTGCCTCAGCACAAGTCTTGCTCAGGCTCTCTACCGCACAGCCATAGTCCTCCTTAGGAATCTCGAAGACCTACCAGTCTTCTACCAGTTCTTAAGCCGATAACGCCTTTCCCACTGTAGCAGCCAAAGAGTCATCGCTATCGCCCGACATTTTCCGCCAAGAGTCACCATACCCGACACGTACACCACAGGCAGTGCCCCGGATTCCTACAGGACTGCAAGCCACAATTAGGCAACAGTTTCCGACGTAGAGTAGGACTGCAGGCAGCCCCTAACCAGGACTGCACGTATATCACACACAGAAAAAGCTCGACGGCCACCCATACTGTGGACCCGGTACATGGTGCGCAAGTACGGACAAGCCCCAACCACTAGAAAGACACACGACGAAGCATCTGGGCCAATTACGTCAGCTAACTCATTCCCTCTAGAGTGTATAAACTCGTAGGAGGAGGTGCCAGACCTCACGAGACTTGACCCAGGTACTTCTGGAGCACAACATAAACTAGGAGTGTGTTGCCTGTGAGACAACTGGAATATCGCCCCTGAAATATTTATTATTTTGGTGCATTTCTACAGCGGTTGGTACCACTGTCTGGTAACTTTTATTACTTAGTTTTAGAATAAGTATTAATGGCCGTCCTTATACTATATTAATATGTATTAAGTATATTTAATTTATTTTTTATATTTACTATGCCATGTTTTATATTTATCGTTTGCATAATTGGTTTGCCAACTTATAAAACACCGTAAAGAGTCACTGCTGTGTGGCGTTACTGGCGAGTGGGTGACGTCACCTGATTGGCGCTGTGCATGGTGCACTGGCCAGGTGACACGGCAGTCTTAGCTAAGAGCCGCCAGAGTAGAGTTGCGTGCGGGTGTTTGTAATGAACGAAGTACGTGACCCCGTGAACAAGTGCGTATGAGGGTCTGTCGAAGTGTGGATAAAAGTGCTTTAAAGTACGCGAAAGTTAATTGGAGTTGCTAGAGAACGGAATTCTGTATTGAACTTTCCTAGTGCGGTGCGGGCAATCAGCTGTTGTGTATGACATATGAATGGAACATATGTGTGAGGCGAGAAGTACCTTACCGGCGAGTGGACAGTAAAATGGGAAACTTGTTTTATGATTGCACGCAGATAAGCCGGGGTAGTGCTTGAAAGCCCGTTTTCACCGTGCGGTGACACGTGATTAACGGGGGAGCGAAACTACTATGGGATATGGGCACTAAAATATTTATGGCAAATAAATGCAAGACTAGGGTAGAGTTTGCAAATGTCCTGCGATAAACTTAGATTGGTGTTACAGCAAAAAAGGTGCCCACGAGAAATATGCATAAATCAGTATGATGTGCTGGCATTGAACTGTCCGATAAAAGTTGATGAATTTCTAATTATGAGGTTACGTTACATTGCAAACTTAATCCCTGACCACGTAGTATATGCAAGCGGGAATGTTAGAACTCATTTGATGATGAACTGTTTCACGAAGTTGTTAGTGTGATCTTTGGGAATCATAAATCGTCTGGGGTGGTGATCAGCATTGAGGTGTCGCCGTGGCTAGACGCTGGGCCCATTCAACAGATTGTTGCTGCATGGGGGCACGCACGCGGTGTCATTACAGTTCCTGGAGGTTGCTTGGGGTAAGGTTGTTCACCGCTGCATTTCCACAGGCCTGTAGAAGGGCCACTACCATGGTATTTTATTGTAAGCTGCATGAAACGTCCCCAGTATAAGTAATGCAAAGTACTTTGATGAGGTAACGTAATTGTTAAGAAGATGGTAACCTCGCTAGTGCAGAACCCAGCAGGAACTCTGTATAAATAGTGATACAAATTGGTTTTAAACATTTTATTCGGCTAGTTTCTTTTCATACAGAGTGCAAACTTTCAATGCACGTTATAGTGGAAAGCATGCAGACTTTCCAGTTGGCTTTAAATTTAAAGGAACATATAGTACGATAATTATTGTTATGAGTGGTAAAATTGTAACTATATTTTCATATTTTTTATGCTAACCATAAACTGGAAATCTGATGAGCTGGATGTGTTCAACTGGAACTTGCGTGAATTACTCATTAAATAGTGAAACCTACCAAACATAGTGTCGGCGGACATTATTTGAGTGTCATCCATAATAACCATTGTAAACTACTCTGTTGAGAATGAAATCACTAGACTGCTGAATTATGTGTAGAAATAATGGTATTGATATTGGGGTATAGTCAATGGGATTCGTAAAATTAACACACATTTTATTCCCCCCATGAGGACTGTAGGTGTGAATAAATTTGCACTTAAAAGGGCAAGGCAAATTTGATATTCCTGACACCCCCCCCCCGGGGGGGGGGGGGGGTGTAAAGGCATCTCACCTGCCACACTCTACAGGATGAACATTAGCACCTTCCAGTCCATGATGTTTGCTCACCGAGGGAGCAGGAGGAATACCCACAGAGGAAAACTGCTATCCTTGCATCTCACCATCACATAAATAAACAACCTACAATAGCCCTCAGCAGAAAATCCCCATGGGACAGAGCACAAGCCGCCCAACAAATAAATGGATCCTCACTCCGCTACCCTCCCTACCAACCTATTTTGCTTCCCAGTTAGTGTTCCTGGAGCTGCTCATCCTGCTTTCAAACTACTTCGCCACAGGTACACTCTCCCCTTGGAAGTGGTCCCGCTCGACCTGGAAGACATCAGCAAGGCACCAGTACCAGCAGACCACGTGTCCGCCAGCCGGCCGGCGCCCTGGTCACCAGCAGGTGACAGCCGAGCCAGCTTGCCCAGCTGTCCGTTCCAGATGGAGCCAAATCTTCCAGCCAGGGCCAGTGTCTGCCAAAATGGAGCAACACCAGTGGTGAGCTAGCCCAAAACCATGTCTCCAACACCCAGAGGCATCACCTCGCCTTCACAGATTTTTTGCCAAGTAGGTGCCCGACGCAGACGTCTCCGCAATAGAGTCCGCCCCCAACCTGCACAACTGACCTGGCGCAGAATTTAAACACCTCACTCTTTGATGTGATGTCCTTCTCCTTAGGCCGTCATGCATCAAAGCACAGTAAATCAGTCCGTACAAACAGTGAAGATGATTCTTAACACCACACTCCAAATTATCAACATGTACATGAAAGAGCCAATTGAAAATAAAGACACACAAAATTATTACATCAGTGTTAAACTTGAGGGTAAATATGTATCAGCTGTTCGAAGTACTCAAGTGCTGGACATGCACTACTCCCAAAGGCATCTTTTGACAGACTACAACTCAATGCAAAATTATGACCCACAAACATTTGTTTCAGTTCCTCCACTACAAACATTTTTGATCCATTCAGAGTGACTGACATTTCCATAGGAAATAATGGAACCATATCAATTGAATCTGTATTCATGGTACCAGATGAATTTTCACCACTGATACGACTCCAGGATTTGCCATCTCAATATGAAACTTGAAGAAATAGACACCAATGGTCAACAGTCTATTCAAGCCATTCAGTAGTTTCCTTACACCCAATATGAGCTGAAAAAGAAATTTATGCACCATATGCTGACATATTTGAACAATGGGTCCATATGCCAAAGACATCAAAATCTCTCCCAAACTGTGGCCAAATGCAAAACCTATTGCATTTAAAGCTCAGCACATTTGATCGACATGCTTTGAAATCAAAAGTGGAAGAGGAATTCAACTCACTAGAAGAACAAGGAATAATTTAAAAAATTCAAGAAAGTAATTGGGCGTCGCCTCCATTTAGTATTTCCTACGTGTTTGTAAGTATGCACGGGTGAGACGGACACACAGAACCCACAACATCCCTGAGAACCCTGAGTCTCAACAGTCCGGTGATTGGGAAGCACAGCTGACGCCCAAATTACCAGTAAGTATTTGTGTCATCATTCGTCTCGTGTCACCCGACGGCGTCATCGTGTTCTGCTTATTTGCTCATTAATGTTGAACTCAGTCATTTTGAGAGAGATGCAAGTATTTTTTTATTTATGGAAATGATCTAAAGTATAAGAGTGTGGCAATGTTGTGGCTTCAAGACGGCCTACAGAATAGTCCTATGGTGGAGGCTTTACCTTCTTATTGTTTGACTATGACCGAGTTTGTTTTTGAACGTCCAGATATTTATTATACACACACACACTATGTATATATTACCCTTTAATAATTTTCCTCCTTGTTACAAATTGGTTTGGAGTCACCGAGTACTAGTATTAAATTTTCCCTCTTAATCCGCCTCCCTTGTTACAAAATTTCCAATAATTTTTATACTCAGTGTGAGCTGTAATAAAATTGTTCAAAATACGTACAGACAAAAACATATAAGAATTTGTCCTTGAAGTTTAATGATACACAGCCCAGTTTATCTTAAAGAAATGTTAACTATAATACCTATTTGGAAAATGGTCTTTCCAAATTGGTTTAAACCAACAAATTCCAACACTTACGTGCACAAGAATACTAATATTCCAACACACATGTCACATCTTAACAAAACGCTTCTAAATGCACTTGGTCATGCAGCAGGAACATTCACTACATGCACTATCACAAAATATCCAACATGCGTACTGGAAATTCCATTTTGGCCAAACACTCCAGCACATTTCCATCAATATTTCAGCAATAGCGATATGGAATCCAAGGTAGGATTTTAGACTGAACATCTCTAACTATTCTCTTCATGTTTACACCGGTTTCACAGGCATCACTTCAAATATAATTGCCCCATCATGCCATCATGCTTCCTTTTCCTGTAATTTTTACTCGGTAAGCTATTAGTGGAGCACAATCTCACAATGGAAAAACAATGTTAGCAAATTACAGTTTTCTTCTGCCATCTGTCAGTGACATATACAATGGCCCCAATGGCATATACAATGTAAAAACTGCAAATATTGTCAGTTTACAACAAAACTATTTCTAGGTTTTCTGGCCCAAATATTAGTGGAAAGTAATGCATCCAGTAATTAAAACATCCTCTCAAAACCTCATTGTTAACAGCAGCCCACATGCACGCACCCATCCACATGCACGCACGCACGCGTGTGCACACACACACACGTGCGCACACACACACACACACACACACAGAGTTTGCGAGCAGTCATGACAATCCGCCTGTTCGGAGTGGGGGGATCAAGAAGTGCCAACGTATCAGTGTGGGTAATGACCACAAGCATTGGGATAAGCACATCCCTACCATACTGTTTGACCTTCAACGCTGAACAAACGAAGCCGTCAACACCAGTCCGAGCATCCTACTCCTGGGACAAACATTATGCTGACCAGGCGACTGGCAGCGGGAAAGCGAACCCACAGACATGCCTCTACCCGAGAACATTTGGCTAGCAGCCTTGGCCTGCACCATACGCCCACCAAGCCCAGAATGCCTACATTCTAAAGAAGTACACCCAACCGAAAACTGGGGTAAGAGAATTCAGCCTAGGGGAAGCCGTCCTCTCAGTAAAGCCAGCAACCAATTCAGCGCTGGCCTTGCCAACAAGTGGGATGGACCATACCGTATTGTAGACAAGCGAGACAACATCTACTGGGCCGAAGATATACGCGGACAGATCCGCAAGTTCAACCGAGGCCAGATACGACCCTACCCAGGGGACATGCCGACACTTGGTGACGACGACACCGAAGGAGAAACACCAGGCCATTCCAAAGATGAAGACAAACCCCCAACTAAAAGGGTAGTTCCAGATACCAAACCGGCACCCTTGATGAGACCTGAGCCTACATCTATCATTAATGACAGGACTCCCAGTTACATTGCGTCATGGAAGCCATATGTAGAACAACGCAAAGGTGCGTTCTCCATAAGATCAATGCCCTCGACGCCATGCAGCAATGCTGAGAAAATCACAGCCAAACATGATAAAGCAATATCTAGCTGCTCCGAATTGTCATGGCAGAGTTCACGTGACAGAGAACCCCGTCAGACACCCCGCCAATCAAGCTGCATTAGCAAACAGTTGGAAACATCTTCGGTGAGAGGGGTAGGAATCACACAAGCACCTACCTCTCCACCCAGTACAACTCCGAAGCCAGAAGATAAGGCCATTTCTACTTCAACGAAGTCGACCTCTGGCTTCGACGATGAAGTATGAGATGCCACTAGACCACTGGCAACAGTGCTCAGTGCTAGCGCAGATGATGCGGAAGAGAAAGAATCACATGGGGCAGCGGCCAAGGACATACCAGCATCTACCATGTGGACCACTGCACCCACCAACGAAGAACTCTTACCACCCAGGACATCAAGCTCCGACAGTGCTCCGTACCAACAACCTGCCACATAGGAACTTCTACCCACCTGGACGTTGAGCTACCACGATGGAATGGCTCCATCCCAAGATTCTGCGACGCAGGAATACCTGCAGACCTGGATGTCGAGCTGCCAACTTGGAAGTGCTCCATCCCGCCATCTTGCTATGCAAGAATCTGCTGTCGTCCAGACAGTTGATGCCATCCACTACCCCTTAACAGGCACATCACCCGCAGTGGAGGTGGCGGTGATCCTACCTCCCACTGCCTCACCCCAGGACCTAGCCATCAAGACCGTCGATGCCGCCCACGACCTGGTCCCATGACTAGCTGTGCTACCCACAGTCGAGGTCTTTCTTCCTCACACTGCCCCCATCAGAAAAACATCCTGCCCTACGGGTAGGAACCTGTGCAGTCAGGATGGAGAGCTTGTCAATTCCCCGCACTGCCTCAACGTCCCTTGTACGAGTGCCCTCCCAATCTGTTGCGGCAGAAGCAGACGCCACGACGCTCCAGGCTGCTCCACGATGCCTGATGCCCCTGCATACCACCAAGGCTGCCCGTATGCCTGGCCGATAAAGGGAATCGCCATGGAGGCCCTCAGCAAGGTACATGTGGCCATATCCTCTGCACGCTGCCCTTCATCTGAGGGAGAGGCCTGCAAGAGGTAAGAACAAAGATCGCCAGTAAGTGCGCCGATATTACAGAAAGTGCAGTAGCTGTAAACCGCTACTTAGTGCATGTGACCAAGGACTCGTTATAGACCTGTCACGTAAGCTACATTTTATTTAGCCGCAAGTCAAAGACAGTGACGTAGGCAAAACAATCACATTTAGGCTAAATTTAATTCACAGTATCCCGTAAACGTGCCTCACCCAACTGTCAACGAGAATGAGGGGGGGGGGGGATAAGTGTAAGGAACCAAAATGGTAAATGCAACCTGCAAATTAGCACTCAACAGTGTGCTAACAAACTTTTAAATACAGCCGTTAACAGCTGTACGTCTCAAACAGTAACTTTTCACCACAGTGCAATATAGACATTTTACACCTCAAGGTTCCGTAGTTTTCAGTAGTCAACAGCCCACTTAAGTAGCTAACATTACAAATAGACTCTCACCACAGCGAAGATACACAATGTACAAATTAGCTGTTAGACCTACATGATAAGACGGGCTCCCGCAAGGGATAGCTAGTTTAGTTTTTCTATTTTCCAGCATTTAATTCTGATTTGATGTGCAGGTACGCAATTATATATAACTATACGTTTTGAATGAGTCCTATGTGAAGAGAATTTACCAAGAAGAATTCTTTTAAATGTGCTTATACATATATTAAAAACTGAAATTACTCATGTGTTTTTACAGTGTATGTTTAGTATCCTCTGCACCACTTGAGAGTCAAACCAGTACACTGAGCCACAGAACTCCCAATGAACTTGCTATGCATAAATAAGGTGCAACATATTAACTTCATTTCAGTATTACAGTGTCTATGTATGTTGTATTAAGTGACCGTGTGCACAATTTGCTGCGATATTCATGCATGTAGTTTACTCGCTTTATTATTCACTTAGCCGGTCAACCCAGGTGTTGAAGGGCCTGTGGTTGTCCACCTACCACACTGTCACACTTAACTATTTAGCTTGCTGACAGACACAAAGGTTCCCTGGAAAGATTTTCCTTTTCTTAACTTACTGCAGCAAGCTCCAGGATAGTAGTGGCATTTCTCCACCTTCCGCGAGTAAGGCTTGTAAATATTTCAATTATTACTACTTTTATTACCCTCGTTTTGTTGTGCCATTGTTTTAAATAGTTTTTCTTTCAGGTTTTTATGTACAATTTCCTTGTAGTATCCACCAATGATATGCTGGATTTTGTCAATGGCACGCGTAAAAATGTAGGCAGATGGGACACCTGACACACGTGGCTTTCTAACCCAGTAATATTTGCGACACAGGGAGAATACACATTTTGCTGCAACAGCGAAGCCGCAACACCAGGGGAAGGGGTAGAGAAGGATGCGCATCCAAACAAGAGAGAACTAAGGTCGCTGGCCAGCCGCCACCACTTCACGTCTCACACGTTTTGCTTCGCCAGCCGAGCGACCAGAGCGCACAGAATATGCGCCGCTACAGCAGTTACAGCAGTCAAGCCACCCAAGCTTAAGGGTCCCGTCTACCTGTCTGAATTTTTTTTTTTGTGCTATCTGCCTCACCACGTCTATCTACATCTACCCAGACCTACTAGACCTTCCAGAGAGGGGGGCCTATGCATTTCTCCACCAACTGTTCCATGATGAGTCTTCATTGCAAAGGAGGGGGGGGGGAAATTGACATGTACCACTCAACCCACTAAGCAACCACGATTACGACTCACCGCTCATTATTCCTACTTCCACTGCTACAGACATAGAAAGTTTTCCACATGAATTCTCGACCACCTACTCTACCAGGCAGCGAGAACTTATGAGCGAATTTTCTTCACCTGAAGGTTACGCAATCCGGCAGGTACGCCCCCCCCCCCCCCCCCCACCTTACGCTGGGAGCCTATAAGCCGCCCACCACCAGGCAAGGCCGAACGCCACTGAAGAGGCACAAAGCAGAAACGCTGATTACTGCTGACCCGAGTTTTTCGACTCTCACGCCAAGCACAGCAGGATGCTCACCCTTCCCGCAGCCTGCACCGGCAGCTTACAAGCTTTACCTATATAGGTCCGGACGCTGCCGGGCTCTGGCAGTACTTTTTTCTCAAACTCTATCACGACATCCCAGAGCACTAATTCAGATGTATATCAGATACCTTCTGCACTTAGCAGACAAACCAAATGGGACAGAGCTCAGACCGCCCGTCAACTGAAGAGGCCTTCCTCTCCAGTATCCACGTTTACATACTTCCCTGTACACACTCGCATAGCCCGATAATACCACCCTGTGGTACATGCTCTGCTCGTGGGTACTGAGGTAAGATACGGGGCAGCCAACCCCTGGTTCTGGAACAGAGAAGCCGAGGAGTGGAACCGACGATACTTGTTGGTCAGTACGGTACCATTGCACACCACCCTCCTTCAAGAATTGTCAGTTCTGGCCAGCAAGCATTAGCTCCGACTACGGTGACAGAAAAAACCCCTGGTAAGACCGGTACAGCTAAGCGAACAAGCATCCCAACCAAACCCGTAGTTATTCCAACAGTGGTTAACTTCGTACCCAGTCACCAACCGACACACCCTGCATGAGTAGCTAGCCAGAAACCTAGCTCAAACGTCTAGTTCCTATGCTAAACAGAGCACGCCTGACCTATCGCACCTAAAACCACATTGACCGTATCTATAGTTCTGTAGGCCAACATGTGTCAGTATTTAATTTTAAAAGTTAAAATAACAACAGCAACATGACAATTGTCAAAAAATTAACAATAAATAAAATCAATACAAGTGTGAAAAAACCTGAAGCAAAAAACAATAGACACAATAACAAGACTTCACTACATTTCGGGGCCTGATTCAAGGCTGTTGTTTCTGCTGTGTTTGTTGTACCAAGTTTGAGTATTTATACACTTGCATTCAATATATTTTTCCTGTACTAACATTTCCTTGATTCCTGTTTATGTCCTTACTGTTGTTTATTATCAAACTGATGATATACATTTTAAAATTAATGAGGATACTATACATTCTTAATTGGTTTTCATTATGCTGGTTTTCTGCTGTGTTTGTTTTCTGTTCAGTATTTTCCATTTTTGTCAGAATGCTTATTGTTTGTTGTCAATTTGTTTTAAAATGACTCTTAGAATCTCTGTTATTCTTAGTTCTTTGTCATCTTGTTCTGTGCTGTCCTAATTCCACTGAAAAATTTCCTTGAATTATCTTTGGTAGTGGAGAATGTTTATTTAAACTATGTATCAAAGTAGTAATGGGCTATCTGTGAAATGCCCAAGCAAGAAACACAAGCCTTGGTTCCCAATTAGTATACAGACAAACTAATTTATTCAACTACCATGTTGCAATCACAGGTATTACTTAAAAACTCAAACACCAACCACTATTTACAATATACCCAAAAGATGAACGTAAGCACTGAATATAAATAATAGTACAGCAAGAGGAAAGAAGCCATTAGAAATTTTCTTTTGGTTTCTAAAATAGGTTTCCTTGACTGACACACAGTAGCTCTGTGATCAAGTTTGCCTGTGGGAACCATCATGTAATGAGTCCAGTAATTTACAACATGTCATCATTCCTCCTCTTCACAAAGATATGTATTGGATATGTACAGGTTCACAGTGTTCACATGGCACGCAAGTCAGCTTGCAAGCCTACTTATAAGCCGTTCATGAGTTGATGCGCGTGACATACATCAATCGCTTTCCCAATGACTGTTAAGAAAGTATATGCTTTATTAATTAAAAACTCATGAAAACCTGTGTTTCCTGAAAAGTCAATCAGTTGTATCTCTGTGGAACTGCATACGAGGAGGAAACGACATCCCAAGGGTCACACCACGAGCATTCTGCTTCAGCAACAGCAGTACAAATTGGCGCGTGGTGCACTGCTTTACATTTAATCCACCATCCAGTAAAGTGATCAAGGTGTGTGCATGTCGCTTATGAGCACACTCACATCACCCATAAGCTGGTGTGTGAGCCAGCTTACCTGTGTCAGGACGAACTTCTCACTCACCAGGAAACCAATGGTGGCACGTAACTTGACTCTCAGAAAGAGAAGAGAAGAAGTGATGCATGGCAAGTGTAAGTTAAATGGCTTGCTTCACAATGGCGACAAGAGCACACACAGTGTATCAAAAAGTTACTTTTTCAGTTACGAAAAGCCAGGGAAAAAGTTACAAAACACAGAGAAATTGCTTTGCTCCTTTTTATGGTGTTTATACTCAATAACGTAACTGCTATTTCATTACAGCAGATATGACCTAGTATTAAGCACAAACCCCAATTTTTACTACATCAGAACTTAAATTTTATTTATGTTGCACAACATAAAATTCCCAAAGTTTTATGCTTACTGAATTTTGCAAAATTTTTCCCCTCGGGTATTGTGAAAAATGCTTAAATGTAGTTTCACTGCAAAATACTTTCAAGGCACATTTATGTCATATTTGTTAAGGAGGCTCAGTCCCTGCCATCTTGGATTTTCACTATTTTTTGCCATAAGTTCCATTTAAGAACATTTAATGAAATTTCTGGCATGACATGACATAAATAATAGCTCCTTAAGTTTAATCAAACTATTACCTCTCTATAGAATTGATTGTAGTTCGACTAGTGATTGAAGGCAAGAAATAAATAATTTTTTCTTACTTTTGCTTACAGAAATGGTTCTGGAACAGTAATCTAGGAATACATGTTGTAGAACATGTGCAATATAATGTCCTATGCTTTGTCGAAGCCCAAAATGAAATACGAAATCTGTAATGCAATTTACGGTGGAAATTATGAAAATCCAATATGGCGGAGACTGATCCGCCTTAATGTATCATGCATAAAAAAGGAGGAAATTATTATTAATTTTTTTAATTTGCAGATGGCTTACTGAAAAAAATGCAATGAATGATCTGAGTTGATCTGAGCAAACCGTATTTTCTGCCAAAAATATGCACTGTTCTGGTTAGATAAAAGAACTTGACAGCACTTAATAATGGCAATTTTTAAAATTAAATAACAACCACTATAATAATTGCATGTTAGCTCTACAACATCAATTTTTTAACATTAAAAGCCACACAATGCAAAATACTAGCATCCATGCTTACATACAATACAAAAAAGGCATTTTACACAATAATTATTTTCAAGCATCGTACGAATTCTCTACTTTTTGCAAGCAGAAGAGAACACAAAATGCAATTACATGCCTTTGAAATCACTTATGCAAGAATAAACCAATTACGTAAGTATAAAGACTTACTGAGTGACGCCAATTTAATTTTTACTTACTAACTCACAATAGAAAATTTTTAATATAAAAAAAACTGGATGGGAAAATTATTCAAGCATGTTTAATATTTTAGGACATAACAGTGATATGAATACTTCAAGAATTTTCTGATAATATAATAGTGACAACATTTTTTGTGTATTGTAAAGGATGCGGAATAAGGATTTTATAATAAAATTTTTTTTACATAGGTATATGCTTAAATTTTATCACAACTTCATGTAACGTAAGTGGCTCTGAAATAATAATTTTGGCAGCTGGTAACAACTTGTTAGTGTATTCAGATAAGTTAAGCTATAATTTTTCCCCCTGGGCTTAAATTTTGTTACTTTAAAGGTCACTTCACTCCAGATGTTTAAGCTAGCAACTGTGTTACCTGTTGGGAGTGTCGTTTACAAATTGTGGTTCACAAAACACTGCCATGCCTTTCGTAAGTGTTCAACAATTAGGCTGCAACAATTCTATTCCAACAAAATAGTAAATAAAAATAATTATGTAATAGTAAGACAGCAATCGTTTTATTACAATGTGCTCATTTCTCTCTCCTTTTTTTTTAAAACACATTATCACATAACTTTATGCATGCTGGTGAACTGAAATGGACACAAAAACAGAAAGCAACAAAGTCAGTTATAAAAGAATTACTGGTATATCAGTTATAAAAGAATTACTGGTATACACAAAACAAATAGCAGCAGAAGTTTTCCTTTCAAATAATTAATCCAATCATGTTTCATGTATCATGTTTTGTATTTTATTTTTTATACCAGTAACATAAACAAAATAGTGTCGAAATGGAGCAAAAACAATTAAAGGTGAAGAAGTCATAAAAATCTGTTTCCACACTGTTGTACTCTCAATTAAAGGACACATTATTTTCACTAATCTATTATTTTTTGCCACTGTGCTCATGGTTATGAATTTTTTTTTTTGAAAATGTGAAATGTTTACTTGTTTTTAGTATGGGTGTAGTGTCTTTTTTCCCAGATTGACGTTAATTTTAAACATAGATGGAGGAGGAGAGGGGAGTGTCAAGACACTTACAATATTAAATATATGATTTTACAAGTTTCAGAGGGTGGTAAGGATGAGTGAATTTGGCATGGTGTTTTGTGAACCGCAGTCAGATGTGGGACAGAATGTTAACTATTACCGTGGTGAAAGGGGGCCGCCACAGCGTGGGGGAGGAAGCGGTGTGCGGCTAGGAAGTAGGGTGAGCCGGGGCCATGCAGGGCGACACAGGCAAACAACGCCAACAGGAAGCAAGCCGGCAGCAACCAGCCCCGGAACAAGTCACACCACCTGCCAGCCGTCGGCACAGCCACAGCTGCTGTGGCACAGGTACCAAGCCGAGGCAGAAAAAATGCATATCTCAAACTCAAGTCACTGCAATCTTCATAAAAAGCTTCTTACTTGCCTATCACACCTCCCACGTTCACTTCCCCACTAACTGCGTTCAAAAATACTTCACATGGAAGTATTCCAACTTATTTAAAGAATTACTTGAATTTATTTACCCTGCCTCTATGCCACAGAAAAGAATAACTACACTCGGTTGTAGAAAATAAGTTATAATTATAAAGATGAAAACAAATTTCTATTAATTTCACTTAGCACACTACCAGAAAATAAAAATTGCACAAGAAAAGACTTTGTTTACACATAATACTGCTAGAGGGCAGCACATGAGATAATCAAGAGCACAGTGTAATGGAAGAAACAGGAATGTCCATCGAATATTTCACACATATCAAACATTTATGTACCTGCAAAGGGAGTAGTAGAGTAGCCCATAGTTTCCTTAACTGTTATGTGCGCCAATATTGTGTTGAACGTGCTGGTACGCCACAAAGACATAGCATGCACCATTTGTACATCTGACAAAACTTTGAGCAAGGTCGTTCGTATAGAAGGTCTCTATTTATGGACTGGTCATAACAGATAGTTCCACTACATAGTTGGATTTAAAATGTTTGTAATGCATAAATGTTAAGTCCTGTTGCTCAGAGAATGGTGTACATACCTACACATCTGGTTACAGGCGGCAAGGACATGTAGATACATGGCAAGATCACTGCATCATACGAGTGGTTGTAACAAGCAATATAGTAACTCCAGAACAAATGAGATGTAGTGTTACAAAAGGGATGTTGGCTCGTACCATCCTAAACAGTTAGCTTGAAGATGGTCTATTTTCATATCTCACCACTGTGTAACCCATCTCTAATGGTGTCGACAATGGAGTGCTTAGAGGAACCAACAGCAAAGTATTATGTTCAGTGACAGGAGATAGTACCTTGGTGTGACAGGTGAGTGGCACCATCTGCAGTGTATATGGCAGTGACACATTGAACCACTACCCGAAATCATAGTGTGGGAAGCCAAAGTCTTCAATGCCCGGTCATGCCCAGTGTGTATACATGCAGCACTGAACAATGCACAGAACATCATCCAAACCATCCTGCGATCACCCGACTTGTCTCCTAATGAACATGTGTGGGACTGAACTGGAAACTATCTGACCTGACTTTCAGCAATGGTGACAACCCTTGTCCCACTGCACCACCAGGTGAAATGTGAATGGCACTTTCTTCTGCATGATGATATTCATCATATCTACAATCATTTCAGCATAAAGAGTTGCAGCCCTCATTGCTGCTGGATGAGGTTACACTGAACGGATTAGTCAAGACCCCGCAGACTCTCTCTACACACACAATAATAACCTCATATTAATTCATGTGCATGGTACACAACCTGTTGTGCATATGAATGCTAGAGCAAGAGCTTAACCATGTTCTTTTTTCATTTTCTGGTAGTGTGCACATCCATTACACACCGAATCGGAGTAATATTATGCTAGTGGGTTGAATGGGTTATTTTTTACATTACATTTTACACACTAAACCTAACTAAATTCTGTTATAAAAAAAAAAAAAAAAAAAAAAAAAAAGGTGGAGTTTAAAGGGTATCGGACTCATTTGAAACATAAGTTTAAAAAAAATTCTGAATGAAACGTCCAAAGAAAAAATATATATATATATATATGTGTGTGGTTTGGATGAAGTGGGTGATATAATTTGAAGTGCAAGTGAAACATGATACTTCTTTTCAACAGTCCCATATATCATGTTTCACTTGCACTTCAAATTATATCACCCACTTCATCCAAACCAATAAAATTATAATTTTTTTAGTGTAAATGAGTAATTGTAAACTATCAATTAAGTGCACTGTCATTTAATATATTATACCATTACATAAATGAGGAAAACAATTTATACCATTGCCATTTTAACATAAACTACCTCCTTTTAAATTCACTGAATACCACAATGACTCACTAGTCTACCATCAATGTGGTAAAGGTACATACTTAGATCATGTTTGCTTGCCTCATTCACTTATATTATTTAGCACAATGACTATCTTCTGACAAAAGCATGCAGTATAAGGTAAGTTATGAAATGTGTCTTAATTAGACTTTTCATCTGATCGGTTTGTTTCATTACAGTTGTGTATTCTACTAATATGAGTTAAGTAATGAGAAAATATTACAAGCCATTAAAAAGGATTCTTTTCAAATCTTATAAATAAATACGGTATACTACGATTTACAGTGACTGATACTTTGATGAAACTGTACAAAATATGGGCTAAGTTATTATTCTACTATTATTTTATATAAAAAAATATTTTATTGTAACTAAAATCTAAATTGATTTTAATTTAAATTTCATTTATTTGCAACTGGTCTGTACTTGTACAGGCACAGGTATGCTCCCCTTGCTTCAGGAAATGAACTACTAAATAAATTTTACAAACTTGAAACTACAGTCACACTAATGCATCACACCAACCATGCCCACATATAAACCATTGTAACTACAGCTACAAAAATGCTAACTAAAATTGCAGCTACTAGTATGTGCAAGAAGCATGCGTGAACTAATAAAGCCGGCAAAAATAAAAGAGCTATGCAGTGTATGTTGCAAGAAGTATTAGCTCTCAGAAAAACACAGAAAAAATTACTAATTAAATAACTGTTCTATATCAGTCCAAAGTAAAAAGATTAATTTATGATACAATTGTATGTAAAATGCACCTTCAATACCTATTGTACACCAATGTTCCACTCATATTGCATATTGCCTCACAGCAATAAGGATGCATTTCTTAATGAACTAAAGAAGCAACTACAGAACATGCATTGAAGATTTAAAGGAAAACTACACAGTTTATTATTTATTACTTTAAACGTACATACTATTAATATCTGCACAGATATCTGAAATACAGTGATGTGTTTACAGCACTCAATATCTGAACTCTAAATGCTGTCCTTCCCTGCTATTCATCAATAATAATTACACTGTAAACAAATTACATTTATATGGTTTCCGGAACCACACCATAATATTTAGATGCATGACATAGTCGGCGCTAGAGAGAGCGCACTACAGAATCATGACTTTTTCCCATCCGAAGATGGCTATCTTCATGGGCAGGTCTACCCTCAGTACTGGAGACAGGACGTGGGGAACTCTAAGATGTTGACAGAGACACAACACACCTAAAACGCCGTGCTCCTAGCTTGTACTATCCCCTGCATACACAGAAAACTGTCACGCCATCACCCTTCTCACACTGAAGTTATTTACTACACCGTGCTCGCCAGCAGAAGAGCGCACCAGTTTGAATTTGACACTGCCGGAGATGAAGGTCAATCACAAAGGGTCACTGTCTACTCAAGCACCCTGAGCTTGGAAGTTCTGCACCCCCCCAGGTGCCGAGTGAAGATGCGAGATAAGGCATTCATAGTCCATGCATGCGACATCACAAACTCCACCCTTTGGAGGCGATGCCAAGCCTCCCGCACCCCTCGAAGCACCTAAGAACCAACCCATGCCTGAGCAGTTGTTTGTGGTGGGTCGCAGGAGTCATTCATCCACTCCTGAAGAGGCTGTGAAGGCATGAGTTGGAAACCGCGGTGGTAACATAAGTCTTTCAGTGTCCTCTAGGTTGTGAAAGCCGAGGGCATCCTGACTTAGGACCAGCTGTCCTACATCCACGCCACCTACCATGATGATGACACTCTCCCAGAGGTCATCTTCCCTTGAAGGATGTCTCCTCAGCAGCACGTCCAGAATATCCTACCTCAACCTACCCTATCCCAAACCTCGTACCTACCAGGTAATCCCAGGTCACTGCAACGTAGTCTCTTAAGGCCCTAGCCAGGCCACTCTTACCACTCGCGTAAAGTAATCGCAGTATAGATATTGCGAGGTTTCTTCCGGACATTCCCCATCTAGTTCTGCTAGGATTCACGGTTAGATTACCTTTTAATTTAATTTCTTTAAATTTAACAAATTACCAAGAATCTGAATGTAATGTAAATGTAACAGGTAGCCCTCGCCTGATTTGCATTTTGAATGTACTTTAGATATCCGCAGTTAATTTGTCTGCACACACACACGCGCCACACACACACACATTTGATTCAGTAGTAAAGTAACGTATTATAGAAACCATAATAATAATAATGATAATAATAATTATTTTTGTAGCTATTTTGCTTTACTGTAAATAAATTCTTACGTGGCTTTATTAAAACCACACACCCATTGAATATTGGTGACTTTTTATTTGTTAGCTTTTAGCAACCCTTACATCTCTT
Source organism: Dryococelus australis (assembly GCA_029891345.1). Lineage (NCBI taxonomy): Eukaryota > Metazoa > Arthropoda > Insecta > Phasmatodea > Phasmatidae > Dryococelus > Dryococelus australis. Next base: position 70,697,856 of record CM057004.1, on the reverse strand, counting down.
GTGTATATACCAGTCAAACAAAGCTAAAATTAACTCTTCATTAAAATTTGCATTTCAATATTTGCTTTCTTTAATTGTGTACGTGAAGTAACGCCGGCAACACATATCAGCCAACGGAAAATACAAGTAACACCGAGTGTTATTCCGAGTTTGGCCAAGGGAATACTCAGGGTATTGCAGTTGCTCACGTGCTTGAGAATTGGCCAGATGAGGTTAAGCGACCAGACTCGTGTGCCAGGACATACACAATAGGACTGCTTCTCATACTCAGCTTCACGTCACGTACATTCTTAGGTGGCATATTAATTTTTGATGCAGAATAATATTAATTAAGTTGGCCTCATGCCGAAGAACTATTAATCTGGTATTAAGAACTATGTTAAACGGGAACTGAATCAGTTAAGAGTCTGAGATCAATCTGCATAGCAATGTTGTTAATGAATTACAAGAAGGCAACTTTTTACTTGATTTACCCACCTGGACACCGGGACAAGTTCCATTTGAGTGTCTGTTCTGCTGTGCAGGATAACCAAAGATATTAGGCATAGAGCCATCAGTACTCTCCCCTGAATACACCGCTATCCCTCATCGACCGTCACACATCACATTCAACAGCCAGAACACCACTCAGCCACCACCATCGAAGTTGGCCGCTGTTCCACAGCCGGCCACTGCAGCAGCACCTATGGAGCAGATGAGAGCTCTAAATCCTGCGGATCCTGAGGTAAAATGTCGGCGTGGTGTACTTTCAAATGTTGAAAAGTTTTTTCCATCACGTAAACCTACCAGACCCCACAATCTACAGTGGCACCTTGTCTAAAAGGGTTTAAAATCCCTTGGGCTTGGTATATGTGAAACTCGTATTCCAGAAATTGAAAGCCACCCAAACCACTCGTATGTGCACTGTGTACAAGAGTACTCTTAAACTCAAAGTAATCATCGGAGTCAGTATCCCCAAGTCACCGACACTTCACACACCACAAGTTAACATTCCTCATTGTCTCTCACCCCAACGTGGGCAGAACCACTTCTCCTGCTAGCCCGGGTCTTGTGTGCTTTTCCCTTAAGGTGGACTTCATAGATGAGTGTTTTGTTTAGTGTACTTTCCTTTGTATTGGTATCCGAGGTTCGAACCCTCATCTCACCGACCACTGCCGGTCCGGTGCTGCGCCAACAGTCTAGGTACACGGTGGGACCAAACCCTGTACTGGGTGGTAGGGTGTTTGGGGACATTTGAGCTCTTGCTCGAGCTTCATCCATTAGCACCCTCCGCAGTGCTTCAATAATTTAAATAAATTTTGAGGGCAGAATGTAAGACATACTTGTGGATACTGTGAAGAAATACAACAACTTCTGTTGCTTAATACATTACACTGAGGATCAACTTATTTGCACATGAACACAATGTGAAGAGGGCTTCATGTGTGGAAGAATGAGAACCCTGCATTGTAACAGTGCATTTTGCCACCCAGCAATAGCATTTCTTGGGTGAGAAAAATATAAAACTCATCACTTCATAGTCAAGAAAATGTTTTCTTTTACAACAGCAACATATATTTTATAATTTTAAATACTTAAAGTGCATTAAAAACCCCTTCTGAGGTAGGCATTATTATAAAAACCGAAACAACTTATTCGTTTTTGTAGGATATGCATAAAGCATTTTTTTATCATTCTTAAATTTGTAGGAACATGCTTTAATTTCCATGTTATACTCTGTTCATGGTTATTTCACACTTTTTGAAACAAACTTTTAAAAAATCACCCCAGAGCTAACATGACTCTCTGTGATTTAAACAAATCATATATGACAAACATGTAACACTGTTAATTTGTTATTAACATAAAAGTATTCAATTTTGATTAAACAAAATTCTACTTGTATGTTGTCTCCAAATTGTTTGTTTTGTAATCAATATGGAATAAAAATGGCCAGAACAGAGCTACATTGGCTAAGAATAGCAAATATAGTTTACACATAAAATGTTATTAAAATGAGTTCTGACACTCTATTTGTAAAGTTAACACGTCTTATTTAAATACTAGCTGATCCCGGCAAACGTTGGTCCGCCTCTTTTTTTATATTTAAAATCCATAATTAATATGTATATAATGTCATCTGTTGTATTTATATTGTAAATGCCAAATTTAAAACACAAAGTGTACATGTCATGTCCATTGTGTGCCATTAGGCGCAAATGTCATGTTTATTGTGTTTTGTAAAGATAATTGTTTTTACATATAAAACTATTATATTTTACATGTTATAATTACATTGAACTGACATAGTAAATCTGTAATTAAACATTCGACACCTCTTATTAAATGGTTTTTCATACGTTTTTATTAAACAATGACAAAACTCATGTGTAATTATTCGATATGCAGAGAAGTTCATAGCACTAACTTTTTTTCGAGTTTCAGCACCTGTTGTTGGATTTCTTTGTTTATAATTGAAATGATTATAAGTGTATATTGTAAAGCATCGTATGATCAATGTGTGCCTTGTATGGTTTGAACTGTGTTGTTTCTGCGCATAATTGTCTATTAGAATCTGTTTGGCGTGTATGTTCACATTCTATTTTGCCTTCTCAGTGCATCCTCTATATTACGTCGGGTACGTCTACCTATGTTTGACTGTGGTATTGCTGGCATTCTTCTCTTTTAGATCAACAAATATTTCCTGCAAGTATGACCGAAATTGGCCCATAAATATAGAAGTTAGACTCCACCGCCACCTATCGGAATGAAACATAAACTAAAAACCTTACTCGCCATCTCAATAACATATGGTGTGAATATGGTCTCAATAGATCAACAAACATTTCCTTCAATTATGAGCAAAATTGGCCCATAAATATGAAAGTCAGACTCCAGCACCACCTATCGGAACCTAACCTACCAAATGCAAAGCACAATAAAACAATTTCCTTCAAGTATGAGCAAAATTGGCCCATAAATATAGAAGTTAGACTCCAGTGTCAACTATCGGAATGAAACATAACTAAAAAACCTTACTCGCCATCTCAATAACATATGGTGTGAATATGGTCTCAATAGATAAACAAACATTTCCTTCACTTATGAGCAAAATTGGCCCATAAACATAGAAGTTAGACTCCAGTGCCACCTATCAGAACCTAACCTACTGAATGCAAAGCATAATAAAACAATTTCTTTTAGATCAATAAACATTTCCTTCAAGTATGAGCAAAATCGGCCCATAAATATAGAAGTCAGACTCCAGCGCCACCTATCGGGATGAAACATAACTAAAAACCTTACTCACCACCTCAATAACATATGGTGTGAATATGGTCTCAATTGGTCCAGCGGTTTGTCAGTGATGATGCGGTTTAGTCACGTACAATGGGTTATATATATATATATATATATATATATATATATAAAAAGATTTACATTGTATAGTTTACGCATCAAATGTTATTAAAATGAGTTCTGACACGCTATTTGTTAAGTTAACATGTCTTATTTAAATATTTAAATTTTTTACGTAGCAAAGGTAGAAACACATTTCATTGTTACGACGCGTGACACCCTTCGACCAGTGGATTTGTATTGTATAGGGCTTTTTAACGTCCCCCGGTTTTATGCTTGAAAGATTAGCAGTGGATGGCTTACAGACTAACTTAAATTAACACCCATGCCGTACCCGTGATTAGAACCCAGAACCTCCCGCAACCCAGATTGGTGGCGCACCAACCGAATGCGCCACAGGAGGTCGGCTCGGGCAGTGGAGATCGTCACTACGGCAAGAGGGAGTTTTGTTCTGGTGCTAGGTCTGGCGGGGGGTTCTGTATTATTTCAGTCTCTTATGTGGTACTGGTGCACGTCCAGTGTACAGAACTGGCCTGGTAGCTTTTCGGCAGGGCACGAAGTTGGGCTCTGTGAGAGTGACCTTGCGTTTCAGAGGTTTGGCTCGAAGCGGTATACCTGGGTGATGTGTAACCTAAGGCAGCTCTTTAACCTGCGTCAACTCCAGCTGGCGTTAGTGTGAGCTAGGCTGATTTACGGATAGTGGCTCAAAGGTTGTGTCGGTCGACTGGTTAGGTTCCGCTGGCTTAATTCCACCATAGTAGGTGTTGGTGAGACCCAAGGACTGATCCTGTCCGCTTATGTATGCTGCTAGGAAGGGGTGCGTGTCTTCATTCAAATGGATGGGTTTCTGGAAGAGGTCCTTAGGTATCTCTGGTGTGACTGGAATCTGGAGATGACGCAATGCTTGGGCTTTATCCTTTGGAGAGAACTGCATGATCGTGTCAATTAGGAGGAGAGTAAGCTCCTGTAAGCGCCCAGAAGTAGTTAGCACCTGTCTGATCTTCTCTCGGATACCACTCCAACGGGAATAGGGCATCTGGTCTGAATAACACTCTGACATCCGTGAAGTGACTATAGGCGAAGTGTTGCCCTACCTGGTGTACAGCCAAATACAACATCTGCCAGCTCAAGTGGTCTCCCTATCTCAGCACTCGGTGTCACAACGCGGTGAGCACTGAGAGTCAGGCCTCGTCGTTGACAGTCTCTGCACGAGTGCGAGTGTCTCTGGAGGGAACAGTCTCCCCACACTCAGAGAACACTAACTTCGGCATTGAAATGCAGGCAAGTTGGCCTCAAGAGAACCAAGTACCTAGTGTCAGGACTCTACCATTCTGTACTCCGGGAGCACAAAAAGGGTAGCTGTCCAATGTGCGTGTGGGTACTCAATTGGTGTGTTTAACTCGTATTAGTAATTTTCCCGGTCACCTAAATCCCCTGAACGACATGAGTTCCACTAAGAGAGCTATTACAACTACGGGAAAGAATACTCTTGAGTTGGTAAAACTTCTGTGTATTCCTTTATTCCTTTTGACGGTGAAGCATTTTAAGCTACCAAGTGAAATGACGAGAAATCAATTATACTGAAAGGGTTGCACACAAGGCCAACTAAGTATGGGCTGTAAATGAGGGTTAACCTCAGTGCCCGATAATTTAGGAGTGTTGGACAGTACAAGACAAATCCGAATTACACTCCTTAACGTCATCAAGGGTCACACACAAGCATCTGGGCTAGCTTGTAAGTGGGTTTCTCCCCTCATGATGGGATGGATGTCAGGTTAAGGGTTAGGAGCACTGCAGCATTCCGGTTTGATAGACGACTTGGAGACTGTAACCCCATGATTTTTTCACTTTAAAAATTCTGCTAGATACAGTACGTGTATGATTGAATTATTAACCTCAAATTCTAATTTCTTTAGTAATTGTTTCAATCTGAGTTTTTGACCACTCCTATCTGACTGCGGCATAAGGCCGAAAGAACTGTTATGAAAATGATGTAAGATAAAGCCAGGTATGATGACAGTCCTACAGTGTGCTCCTAAGAGTACGACTGTACCCAGTGTGATCCACCGTGTAGTTCTAGTCTGGCTGTTCTCCAGCTTAAGGGCAGAACTGTAGTGAGTACCTAGTGAAGAGAGCCCCCGAAGATCAGCAAATGCAATACAGTTTGCATTACCTTGGCAGAACTCTGGTTGCCGCTGAGTTGTCAGGTGTATCTGCCATTTGGTGAGGTACCCGTAGCCGGCTTTACCTTATGGGCAACACAACTTAAGGTTGAACTGAATTAAGACAGAAAACATTCAAAGGGATTCAAGGTTCTAAATTACTTTCTGAGAAAGAACATTAAATAAACTGGGGTAATACGTTTACTACAATCACGCATTAAAGAAATAAAATTAATGTTTACAAACACGTGGGCTACACTTTCCTAAGAATAAAATCATACAAAATATCAAATATTTTAATTTGAATAAATGCGGAAGCTTTACACTAGGCCAGGTGAAGGCAACCGGGATAAAGTACGAGAAGCATGTTTGTGTGATTGAGTATAGGAGCATTAATTTAATTAAAGAAAAAAAAATTAATAGCCAAAGGTACTTCCTAAATGAATTAGGGGGATGGTGTCCTGAAGGGACCTAGTGGTGCAAGTTACAACAAGAGTTCCTTACCCAATGGTGAGGATGTGGCAGGGCTAGGGCCTTAAGGGAAAGAACAATGTCACCGTGAACTCCAATATCTGGATGGATAATGGAGGGAAGGTAATGTGGGAGTGATGGAAGGATGACCTGCTGGGCCTCTGGTGTGCGTTACGACCCTGGTGCTGCTGGTGGAGGCTGAAGAGGTGGAAGTCCTCTGGGAGGTTGCTGGAGGTGGCCGAAAAGGTTGAAAGCCTTCGGGTAGGTGGTGGTCCTGGAACTGTAGGCATCATCAGCCACTGGGCTTTCTGCGGTTACCAGCACGGGTGAGGAACTCTGCCCTTGTGCTAGCACTGATGGTCACAGCCAGACGGTGCAGCGGTCACTCCTGAGGTCCAGACTGAGAACTCCTTTTATATTAATTTTCTCAGTTCGGTGACACTAGAAAGGTGCGGGGAATTAGCCTCGCCTCTTGGGGGTGGAGCTTGTGGCGCCACATGCATGAACCATGGATCCCTATCTGAAGTGGTGCTCAGCACTTGGTGATGACACATCTTGCAATTATGCTCTCGTGGAGGCCGTGACTTTCTGGTGGGCGGCTCACATCCCTACAGCGGCACAAGATTTGAATTGAGCGCTGTTCTTCTAGCGAAAGCGGAAAGTAGAATGGTTGCTTCTTCGGGGAGTGGCATTGATGTGATGACTCCTTGTAGAGTTCAAACGTATGGTAAAAGCAAGGAACACGTGGTTATTGGTTGTCTTGAGACTCTGTTAACTTAGGTTGGTCCACGTGTCCTGCCTCCATTATCGTGTTTAAATGGAACTGACTTGCCTTTTGGAGGATAGCCATCTGAGATGAGGCGAAGTCAGTTATTTATATATGCGCTTTCTCTAAGCGTGAAACGCGTCATGCATCAACGGGAAGTAAACAATGTGGTGTCGCACTACCTCCTAACATTGGCAAGAGCTTAGGGAAGCTATACCTATGCTGAGCCAGTTAGAGGCAACCTGGGCCTAAGCTAACAATAGCAGGGTAGACGAATATTATGAAAATAAATTAAACTGGTACTATTTCCTACTTGTGTGTTGCCCAGAAGGGGCCGCAGTGTCTTGGTGTGTAGATGACGTTTGGCAAAAGGTGTGTCTTCTGCATAAATGCGGTGAAGGACGGTAGGTTTGGAGCAAAGCAAGCAGACTGATCAAGTTCTCCTGCAAGGGCTGCAGTGGAGAAATGAATACTGCTCATGGGCGGGTGAGCGCCCTGCAATTGATACTCTTGACTGGTCTTTCCCCTTCAGTCAGCTGGATAGGGGCAGCGTTGGAGAGGGGGTAGCTGTAGCATACTTCCTCAAGGCGTGATGTCACCAGTCGGCTTGTAGAACTGAGATGTGGCGAATAATACTGATAGACCCACCTAGTGATATGCTGTGGTACTCTGTGTCTTGGATGCATAACCTTGGCGGCAGGCGAATAATATAATCTGCGGGCTGGAATGTCCATTCCTGAGCCATGCAAACAGTACAATCTTGCGTCCTGTGATGCTTGTCAACAATAAAAACTCCGCTGAATCAGGCAGCAAGGCTTGCCCACTGATGAGGCGAAGTCATAATATCACTGTTGAAAAGATGTCATGCATGAGTTATATATTAAAAATATTTATCTTCTTGCTGTCTGATCAGTGAAAAATACAGTGCAAAGACCCTAGTCCCTATGCACGTTTTCCCCTAAAACTCTTTATGCGGAGCATGTCTTTTTTCTAGCATTTGTTAAGTTACTCAGTGCTTGCAGCAAGATCAACTTTTATCAGATTGTAACTTATATATAATAAATAACAAATTCTGAATTTGTGATTCATAATTAAAACATGATTTTAATGTTAAAATACATATTAAATTTGTACTCTGATGTGATGATGGGGCGGTTCCGGTTTCAAAGTTGCAAAATTGACAACATGAATAATTGCTCAATCTCTAGTGTTTATTATTCTTCAAGTGAAAAATACTGGTTATCAAATAAAGTTAGCACACACACTTTCATCCTACATACTTATGAGACAAAGTTGTGATAATGTGACTTTTTACTTCATGTTTAAATGTATTTCAACATGTATCAGTTTTGTTGGCAGATGAAGTGAAGTTTTCATAAAATGGCCTTTGTGGAATCCTTATGTTGGTTATATGTGTGAAGGCAAGTTTTGTACATATAAAGTTTGTGAACATTGACAAGTTTATCAAGCCGTGACTGACATTTGTGCCTGGTAATTACATGAAGACCACGTCTGTTTATAGCTACATTACAACTTTATGACTTTCCTATAGGTGTTTGAAATACATTTACATAACGTGCTTAGACGTTTCAGTGAAATTAATATTTGACAAAGCCCAAATAAATTTCTCAAAACATTTCCCAGTGAGGAAGAAAAAATAATAAAACAATACATGCTGAAAAAATTAGAGGGAAATAAAAGTCACACTATTTATGTGCATACATAATTGCTACAATATTGCTGACAATGTTAGACACCATCTTGTTTGTCGCTGCTAAAGTTACGTAGTAAAATAAGCAAAATGAGTTGTGTACTCCAATTTCCTCTTTTTTTGCTGTACTGGATGCTTGTTTGTTTTAATATTTACTCTGGTTAAGGCCATCATTTTATAGAAGTAACCTAATGTATATACAGTTCCTCTTCATCTACCCCATTAAACAGTCACTGCAAAATTTGCATAAAGCACTACATCGTGAATTAGACACCATTAAAAGTCATACGACCAACCTAAATAATTCTGTCAAAAACTGTGAACATTTATTACCTTATGCTCTTTGAAATATGCCAGCATTGTTCGGACAGTTGAAGAATGTAAACAAGACATTTGGCAGATTAAATATTAGACATCTCACGGTGGTATATTGTTTTTGTTTACATGTAGCAGAAGGATACTGTATTGGTAACTGGAAGTAGACTTTAAGCATGGCTTCAGAAAAGTGTGAAGTAACTGTGAATGGACTATATATAACTGAATTGTTCATATCTACCACCTGTGTCACCAGTAATTCAGATGTTACAATAAGAAGTAAGCTCCATAGACAGGAGCCTTCCTTTCCATAAGTGTGCATGCTAAACATCAATATGGTGTTTACTTTTACTATGGAAATGACTGCTAGTGTTACAAAAATTATGAGTTTATGTTACTGATTATGTTAAACATGTAGCTGTTACTGTACAGTCACAATTAATTTTAAATTTTAAGAAATTATGTAGTTAATAAACAATGGTTCAGATCTCATTCATCACATGGATTTTGCTTTGCATAATTTAGCAAGCAATTTTAAACTGTGAATGAAATGCAGATTAAGATAGAGAACACAATAACAAGGGAGAGGAAGTCAAGGAGAGGGATTCAAAACCACATACATAATGAACATAGAATAAAAAATAATGATTATTAAAGGACAGACACACCCTTCAAATATTGAGAATTAATATTAGTTATCTGCAAAATATCAGAAACTACGAGAGATAAAACAACAAATTAGTAAATATGTAATGATAACCTGATTTCAAATCTGCCATCTGTGAACATTTGGCTTGTAATAACATTGCCTTTCATTAGGGAATTAAGGTTGTAACGACTGGAATGACAAGACAGGTTGCATATCTGACTGGCATCCTTGCAAACATTGCACGTTCCTTTGAGAACCATTTGCCTGAGTCTGTGTCATGCCAAGGCAATGTTCTGTGTTCCTTTAATGTAAGCATTATTATTATGCCATAAGAACTGACTAACACTCGCAGATAACACAGGACAGGCGTGCTAGCTAATAACATGGCACCCCCTAGATTTCCAAATGACGACGGCTGAGGTTATTTCCTGCCAAATGTTCACAGATGGCAGATATAAAATCATGCTACTCTGGAATTTGCCATTTTATTTCCTGTAGTTTCTGTTATTTTACAAGTAACTACTTTTAAAATACAATTTTCAAGGGTGTCCTCCCTTAATAATAATGATAGGTCGTTAAGTTTTCCACCTTACTTTCCATAACGCATCATTTCTCACAGTTTGTACCCTAAGTTCAGGATAACTTGTAGTACAAATTTTTTAAAATTTGGTTTTGAAAGTACTGATAATACCAACACATTGAAATTACAACAGAATATAAAAGTACAGAAAGTTTCCTACATGTGCAGGTCTGCTTATCTCATTCTAACCAAAAACAATAAGCAACAGTGAATGGGCTAAGCTGTCAACATGATGGATACACTAAATAAATGGAATAACGGATAGTGGTTATGCAGTCACAAAATGAAACATACCATAGACTTGCAAAATTACATCATAAGTCTGCATTAAAAAACCAGTCAACATATTTTATAAGAATGGCAACATTAGCCCTGTGTTTGAGCTTTAGCAAAGGCTAACATTTTTATTATGTACAAAATTATTAGTTTTGATGTGGAATGCAACAGATTTCTCAGCCCATGCATCTTCCTTCAACTGCTTCACCTAAGTTACCTACCACCTAAATAAACAATATCCAACTGCTTCAAAATGCTTCAGTGACAGATTATGTAAGGACTGTGGGAGCACACAAAGTTTTTAAAGGCATTAAACAGAGATCTGAATTGTTTCTTTTATCCTAAACTGAGAGCATTTAGGAACCAAGATCACCACTCGTGGGTGGGATACAGTATCACCTTGCCCCTGGCCTTCAGAACAACTGCAATTTCCCAAGACAGTAGCAGCTCACTACAGGGGGAATCCTAGAGATATCTTCCACAAGCAAGAATCTACTGTATGAAATTTCCTATCCCTTTTGGTATAACCACCTGTCTTATGAACACAAGTATGCCATTCCCAGCATTTATAATAGCCTTAATTTTTTTTTACTACCAGTAATACTTTTTACAGCAGCAGAATGTTTAATAATTCATTATTTACACTCAGAAGTTTAAATTTCAGCATGTGATCTACAGAAATAAATACTTTTATGTACATGCTATACAAATTATCAGTTGAAATACAATACATTCTAAACAATATTCTTTACATGCTAGTGTTTATTTACAGAACTGAAATATTTAAGAGAATATAAGCAAATGAATTACTCCTATAATTTATTAAGGATTATATCACTGTACTATTATTGATAAGCAGTAAATACAAAGCACTGATTTTCTCAGATTTAAGGACTGACTGAAGCTAAGCTGTTTCTACTCCTAAGCATAAACACTAAATTTGTGATACTCAACGCCAGAAGACAAGAATATTAAGATGACAAAAGCTTTCTGTGTACATTTAATATCACACTGTTATTTTTAATACTGATAGTTATATTGGATGATATTTATTACAGTGGGAGAAGTTTCCAATATGATGAAATATGGTATATTTCCCAAATTAAGTCAAACATAAATGCTATTAAAATATAATTAAAGGGAAGTTATAGTTTTAAATTTTTAGCATTACTCATGCAACAATAACAAATGTGATCCAAGGATTGTAAATAAAAAATATAATATATATATATAGATATTGAATACCTGCATGCTCATCTTCAGACAATTCTGCCCCTTCATGCAGAGCAATATCAGAGCCACTCGAACTACCCAGCATCTTACGATTGTTGAAGGACCGACTCCTAGATACCGGCTGTGGGGATTCACGACTCTCACTGTCCGAGTCACTGTTAACCATGAGCGACGACCCGTGACTTCTCAAGTCACCACCAGGGTCTCGCAGCATTTGGGTCTGAATCTCATCATAGGAATACCCATGTTTGCCTCCAGATTTAATTACTGCAGGTGCATCTGTAAAGCACCTTCTTTCTTCATTAAGCAGCGTAGATGACAGCTGCTTCCCCAGTACTGTCAACTTCACAGGATCTTTAACATTTTCTTTCTCAGTGCCATCATTCACAACTGTTTTCTCTACGGAGGAAGTTTTGTTTGAGTCCGGAACATCATCATTCCTAGTCATAGTTTTTGTTACGACTTTTGTCACCTTAACTATTTCTGGAGGGGTGTCTGCATCCGTGACATATTCCCGGTGACCCTCCGGAGTAATTTTTGTCACGGTGGTCTTCACTATCACCGACCTTTTCCTGTCATTATCCTCATCACTACCAAAGTCCCACTGGATGTCATCGATGGGCGTGTGCTGCGAGGTGGAGCGGACCGTCCTGGATGACTTGCGGATGGTCTTGACTAGGTGGGGGTGCTGGGGCTCATGCGGGGCCCCTGTGAGGCTGTCATGCGAACTAACAACTACACTACTGTCGCCAAGTGCAGTGCCACCCAACACACCATGCGCCAGGGGATCACCGCTCCCGCTCTCCGACCAACCTTCAGTGGGAAATGCCAAGTGTCAGGGAAAAAAGACAGCAAGACAGGACAGTAGAGTACTAAAGTAAAAACAGACAGACTGTCCCATCTCACTACTTGCATTCCACCACGAAGTGATAACATTTTATGGTTGTACTAAGAAACTAATACAACTAACAAAAATCAAATAAATTGCTTGTTTCTTTGTCACAGCTATCAATATTGCTATGTATTACACTCCACAAATTGTATTAGTCATTAAATTTAGATATTTTATAAATGCATAACATTAAAAATACCAAGTACTGTATTATATTAAAAAGGCAAAAATTTAACTTAGTGGAATAATTTATGGCAGAGGATTTTTGTCAAGAATGCCGTACTAGCAGCCTTGTTTAGCTTGACACCACTGCACATCACAGAAAAAATATGATACAAAATAAAGTACCAGGAGAACAAAAAATATTGTAAATTAAGTGGTATTCCTGAAAGAAAGAAAGAATGTGTGCAATATCCTTTACAATTTTATTTGGCTGTTACTTGTAAAATTATGTCACTAAGATAAGTGTACTTCAAGAAACAAGATTTGTTTTTTGAAAATTACTATGGAAACTTTTTTTTTTGTTTCTGTTTTATAAGTAAATACATATGTATTTTGAAATGATGAGAAGACGTGGTTGGCATACATGTAGTTTCAACAGATGGTCCAGTCCATAAAAAAACTTTAGAAAGGTTGCCATAATCTGAATAAACAAAACAGTATCACTATTTTGGCAGTTTTTGTGAGTGGGAAAAATAATGTGTTTTGACATTATTTATATATTTCAGTCAGTATATGCTTCACTTTTCATGGCATACACAAGATTTAGAAATTAAACAAATTTATGGCAACCCAGATCTACGATACATACAAAGACAAATCTAACACACCCAAGATAAGTGCAAACTGTGAGAACGGAAGAAAAGGAAAAAAAAGAAGAAAAAAGGCCACATCTTGCACAAGATCCACAAAAAAACCCATGTGATTAATATTGTACACATATAACACATTTGGAAGTGGAAATTTCAATTTGTTTGTATATCACAGCAATGTTGTCATATATGTACTGTAATTAAAAACACAATTACAAACTGTCATCATATTCACCAACACAGCTGATAAATTATTTCCAGCAAGATGAAATTGATCCATATGATCAAAATTGAGTGTGTCTAAGGACTTGCCTGGAGAACCATTTGCATGAGAAGTGACAAAACTGACCATAACAGGAGATATAACACATCCTATACACTGCAGACATGTATTATATCTCCTGTGCAGACACCCTATATACTGCAGACACAACTGGCAATAGTGGCAATATTTTATCATGAAACAGCACAGTCCAGATTCTCCTTGCAATTTCATCCCCTACAAGTGAAGAAGAGTAGGGCACATTACAGAACTGCACCATCATTTTCCTTGAACTGCAAAGGAAAACCACACATACACACTGTTGGCATTGGACCTGTGACCTGTCAAATACCAAAGCATAAATTACCTAGATAAAAATATAGGCCTTAAAAATAATTGCTCCAGACACTAATCCACTCTGCATTATTTAGATTCTTTAAAACAAATGTCATAATTTTTCAGATTATAACGGCATTACAGTGGCTGGCTGGGAGGCTATTTGAAATTGATGAAATAAACTTGTGCCGCTGGAAAGAAGCACACTACGCAATTGATGTGTGATGCATATTGCCATAATTACTAAATGCGACTCCACCCCATCTTCACGTAATGTCACGTCACCCCGAGCAGGGTTTGAACCCCGGACGACTTGCTGCCAGAGCATACAAGCACGCACCCCTAGGCAAGGGGCACTCCCAAGGACATGGCAGTCAGTGCTGTCTATGCTGCTATGTCAGACATCACGTGTCTGGTGCATGAGACAGAAGCCAGCCATGCAACCCAGTGCTGTTATTAAGCTTACAGGAGCGACACAACCCTCATACAAGTAAAACTGCACTTCCAGCCTTCCCCAAGAGAATGCGGCCTCCACCACAAAGGGATGAGTTCTAGCCCGAAGATACACGACCAGCTAAAGGACCCGCAACTGGCCGTCTGTATACGCGAGCGCAAAGCTACAAAACACCAGTTGATACGCTGCAGCTCACTCCACCATTCCGTATGTTGGAGCTCTCTGCTAACCACCTTCCTAACGAAGGACCACCGCTACATTCCAGAAGTCTTCTAGACCTTCACCCAGCAACCCCCAAAGAAGTCTTCGTCTCCCTCTTTGCAACCACTACCACATTGGTAGTGAACCCCGAGTCCATTATGGACAACATAGTAGATTAGTTAGGGTCAGTTGTTATCATAACCACCCAGCCTTTTTCTGCTTGTGTTTGGTTTAGCCCAACGGTCCCCTTCACCTGGTTTACAGTAGCTTACTTCTGTTACAGTTCATTGATAGCTAGGAGTTATTATGGGCCACTGTGTCTATTCCTCTGGGAAATAAACATGTGATCCTACCTAACCCTGAGTACTTATTGTAGGGTGATTGTGACTTCCATCCCCGTAGATGCCAAACCTACTACGGAGAAGCAGGAGACTGCGTCTTGAAACCTCTTTGCAAAACTAGTGTAAAACTGCAGGCTCCTTAACTGGGCGCACGTACGTCACAATACATACCCATTAGACGGCCACTCATACTGTGGACCTGGAACGCAAAAGTATCTGGTGTGCACGTACGGCAGAGCCCCGGCCACTAGTAACATACTCCATGAAATGGCAAGACATCCAAATCAGCCGACCCACTCCATCAATTGCGTTGTTATCTTCACCGGGTGGAGTGACAGGAACTGATCCTGGTTGGCCTGATCCCTTATGGACAGCACACCACAAAGCAAACTAGACATCCAGAACAACCCACTGCTCCATCCACTGCGTTATCTTTGCCAGTTGGAGTGATGCGTTTGATTCTGGGTGGCCTAGCCCCGACTGGCTACACTAATAGCTAGGGAACTCATCACCTGCTCTTCCTTAGTGTGGTAGACAGTAATACCTCCCCATATGCTCTTTACCCATAGAACCTAGCCAATTGTTTTGTAATCTAGTGCCACCTGCTCTTAGCAGCCCCTCCCCTCGAGATCGAGTTCACGCTGCCCAACAACTGGAGAGGCCTCCCTCCTAGGTTCCCGTAACTCACTCTTCCAGCCATCCCATAAGATCGCCGGCAAGCTGCACCAGCTCGTGGTGTGCATATGACTGGGGCTTCCAGTACCACTGGACTTCACCAACCTTTGCTTCAAACCCATGATGACCAGCAGCCCACCGAGGGCACCAACCAGCCCTGCCAGCCGTAGCAGCAGCACACCACCACCGTGCAAGGACCGGGTCCTAGTTCCAGCCAACAGCAGTAGCAGCGACCGAGCCAGGATCTACCCTGGTCCACGCCCACTGCAGGTAAACAAGTGTCTGTGTCTACACCAACCGTGTGGAGAGCCGCTAACCCCACACCTGACTTTGAACCATGCCATAGAGCCACGCGCCCTAACCTATAATGCAACCAGGGACCAATCAGTGGCTAATAAACCAAACTTCATCACAGTAAATTAGCCATTGTCTCTGTCCAGCACTATAGAACCCTTGTCTGACAGTGACGTAGTCATCAGTTCAACAAACGTCACACATCACAATTATTTGCTTCCAAAAGCACAATATTCTCTTTTGGCAGAGTGAAATATATTTGTTTCTAGAGAAGACCACATCTAATAAAAGCAAAATCAAACTTTGTGCTGAAATTAAATTTCCTACTCAAGTGGTGGTTTAACCTGTGGTCTCATATGTGTACCAATAATTTTTTTTCACGTTTTTCCCAAAAACAAATTAGGTGTAACCTAGAATTGATGACAACTTACAACCTATTCAATACTGTATATTCTCTGCAATATGTAAGAAAAAAGTACATGTTTTTATTTTGTTTTTGTAAAGAAGCTTTTGAGCAGGCTGTAATTATGAGTATGTTTGGTTGAACTGTAAGTACGTAGCAAGTATATTACATAATCATGCACTGTCAGAGCAAAAGTTTATTGCTGTGAACTGTCAACAGTAACAAATATCTGTTAAGTCACATTTAGCACACAAATGAATGACTTGTCTACTGAGTGAAATGTTATGTCATCCAGACAATACAACATACACATGGACCACTCTCTTATTGAGAGAAAATGGCAAGTCCACAAAACTGAGACAAACTATTAAAAAACTGTAATTATATATATGAATGATAGTCAAATCATATTACCTGTCCAAGACATGTTACCGATATGCCTGCTAATTTTATATTCCCAAATTTGCTTTGACTTTATAACTGATGGATCACTACAATATTAGAACTAAACAAAAATATTTTCAAAATAAATGAAATTATACAAACAGGTAAAAACAAAAGACTATTAAGTTATAATATGTTATTGAAAAATTTGCATCATGTCCAAAATCACACAATATCTATGCACCCGTGCAAGATTATCCTTGGAGAATATCTATGCAAAAATTTTTGAGAGACTTTAAAATTTCAACATACGTTGCTTTGTATAGAATCACTTCAAGAAAACTGTAAATATTTTCTTTGCATTGTCTAGAATCAATTTGTACTTTTTCTATTTTCAAAGCAAATTGAAATTTAATGTAATAATGTAAATAACCTTGTATTTTCATAATTTATTCTTGTCTTATGTAGAATCACTTCAAGAAGCTTCAAGATTGACTACTCCACAATGAGCACCTCATTGTGTTGTCCTAAAGGTAACGACGACGTGGTCTCCTCAAGACCCCACTTAAAGCCCTGGCATGGCCAACTCTACCAGTCGAGTAGAGAACCCCGTGTGCTACACTACGAGGTTACCCCTGGACACCCTCACAAAGCAAGGATAGAATCCTTCGGCTTGAATCATAATTTAATCAAATTTGATGTGATTATAATTCACAAACCTAACATAATGTAACCAGGTAGCCTTCACCTGACTTGAAGATATTTTTATTATAATTAACTTCTGCAGTTAATTATATTAAGTATTTCTTTAGAAGTGAAGTATTACATGGTAAAGTCAGTTACCGTAATTACTTTATTTGCACTTTGCTGTATTAAAATACGTGAGTGTATTAAAGCCACCAAACCATTTAATTTACAAAGACTTTTTAATCCTAGCTATAATCAACCTTGTGTCACTAGTGATTTGAAAGAAAAGCCACAACTTAAATTCTTGACTTATTTTTTTGTGTACATGAAGTAATGCCGGCCAAGCCCAAACTGCACATACAAGTAACATCAAGTGGTATTCCGAGTTTGGCCAAGGCAATGCCCAGGGTATTGCACTGGCTTATCTTCGGGAGAGCCTTTCACTAGGAACTCAATACACCTTGGAACTACGGCTGCTCACATGATCTGCTGTACAACCCTTTGGACTAGTGAATGGCCAGAAGAGGTTAAGTGGCAAGACATGCCGGGTCTAGTCGTATACCCGGAGGTAGACTATAGGACAGCTATCGACACACGGCTTCATGGCACGTGCACATATTTGTTTGACATTTTGTTTTTATACTAGAGTTAATTTCGGTAGATTGGCCTCATGCCGAAGAATTATAAAAGTGGCGAGAACAACTGCTTTAAATGGAACCTGAGACTCCTTGACACTAACGCACTATTTTCTCTACCTCCAAGAACTCCCGGCACAGTCATATTAAGAATAGAATCCTCAGTGCTCTCAACTGAATATACAGCCACCCCTCCACGTCCTTCCTACACCTCACCAAACAGCATGAGCACCACTCCGCCGCAGCCAGAGTCGGCCGCCCCAACACAGTCCATGGAGCTCCACTGCCGGTGAGATCACAGGTAACGCATTGGCATGGTGTGTTGCCCAGTGTAGCTAATTTTGTCCCAACACGCAAACCCACACATCCCACAATCTATGCTGGTTCCTTGCCCAAGAGGGAATAATCTCTCTGGGGCATGCTCTATGTGATACTTGCATCCAAGTATTTGAAGGCAACCCAGGCCTCTCGAACACGCACCGTGTACAAGTGTACATTCAAGTTCAAGTTGTTTGCTGGGGTTACTATCATCAAGTCACATATGACTCCTCAGATGACTCAGTAGATAAACAATTTGTTATTGGTGTACATAACCTGTGTTATACGCACGCTGGCAAACGAGGTTTGACCTCTCACGTCACCGACCCTGACTGGTACAGAGCTCCGCCAACAATACAGGTACAAGGAGAGTTTCCCCTAGTACCAGGTGGCTTAAAAGCACGGATTCTTAATCCGACATGCTTCAG
Source organism: Dryococelus australis (assembly GCA_029891345.1). NCBI lineage: Eukaryota > Metazoa > Arthropoda > Insecta > Phasmatodea > Phasmatidae > Dryococelus > Dryococelus australis. Next base: position 70,679,232 of record CM057004.1, on the reverse strand, counting down.
AGTACATAGGTGCAAAACACAGTGGTCACAAGTGCTTGTTTGCAACAGTGTGACATGTCAATTATTAGTACAGTGGTAATGATAATTTTATTAGAGAGCATTCCTTTTTCTAATCACCAAGTCTTTAAACTTACATCATCACCAAATAATGTAGTGAGCTGGTTATGTAGACATACACCACAGGAGAAAAAAAAATTGAAACTGGTCTCATAATAAAGTTGCAGTGTAAGTTTACTGGTTTATGTTCTGGCCATTAACAAAAGGGTCATGTATGCAACAGTTGTCTGTGAGAGATTTCTGCCACATGCTGGCAGAATAAGCATGCACTGATTTCAGTAGATGCTACTGAGATGAGTACATGCTGTACACAGAACATTTTTTGAGCCCTTATAACTGTGGTATACAGCAAAACTTTTTTTTTTTACTACACGTTTCAGGATGACATAGCAAAAAGAGTGTAAAAAGCAGGAAAATGTTACATGAAGAAAAGCTTTAAAATAAATCCAAATTAGGTACATTGTCTGTTTTATTCTTTGCTCTCTTCTTTAATAAACACTTCCAATAGGCAAAATTCAATTAAAATATAAATTATAGAGATATTATAGAAATGTCTTTAATAAGTCACATTTTCTCTAATAATTAAGCTTTAATGCAAAAATTAACCTCACAATATATAAAAATCAAGAGATTGCAGCAACTTAAAACTGCTTATAAATTCAACTATTTGAGGCAGTAAAACCTTCATTGTCTAACCATGAAGCAGTTTTACGTGTGACGGTTGACTGACGACATCACGCTTGGGCAAAGGTTTTGATGTGTCGGTCAGATACATGGACTATCTAACTGGATTGACTTTATTGGCTGCTGACTGGACCCCAACTGGTATATAAACTGGGGCACGTGGTTTAACGGTATGGCACAAAGTCCGGTGTGGGCTTAGTAGTTCTTCGTACTATTGGTTCGCACACAGACACAGTGGACATGGCACAGGGTAGCTCCTGACTCAGCCGCTGTTGCTGCTGATGCCGGCTGGAACTCGGGCCCAGTCCTTGGGCAAAGGTGGTGCTGTGGCTGGTGATGCTGGTTGGAGCCCCACAGAGGGCTGCGGATCCTGGTGTGTCTGAACCAGAGGTTGGCTATTCCCAGTGGTGCTGGAAGTCCTTGGCGAATATCTCTACGATAGGATGCGGCTTGCCGGCAGTCTTGTGGGGTGGCTGAAAGAGGGAGCTGGAGGGAACTGGTAGGTGAGGCCTCTCCAATTGGCGGGTGGCTCGAGCTCGTTTTGTGGGGTTAGACTGCAGATGGCAGTTGGCACTGGGTTGCAGTTCACGCTAGGCTCAGAGGCAGTAGCTGCCCTCTTAGGTCTCCACTTTGCTCTACTCCTATGGGTGAAGGGCATAGAGGAAGGAAGTAAGGCCTACCACGCTGAGGAAGAGCAGGCGACGAAGATCCCTAGCTAGGTGTGCAGCCCGTCATGGCTAGGCCCCAGAAGGGGTCAGATCACAAGAATCAGTCTTATAACTCCAACCTGAGAAAATACAACGCGGTGGATGGAGTGAATCGGCTGGGCTGGATGACTAGCCGCCTTGTGGATTGAGTTTCTAGTGGTTGTGCTCTACCGTACATGTGCACCAGTTATCTTGGTGTACCTGATCCACAGTATAGGTGGATATCTAATGTGTGAGTTTGAGATGTACGTGCACCCGGTTAAAGGAGCCCGCAGTCCTACTCTAGGTTCTGCAAAAAAGAGTTTCAATAATGCGAACTTCTGTTTTTCCTTAGTGGGACGATGTCTACGTGGGGTTAAAGTCACAGTACCCTAGACATGAGTACTCAGAGGTTAGGTAAGATCACGTGTTTATTCCCATGGGGAATAGACACAGTGGCCCATAACAACACCTAAATATCAATGAACTGTAGGGGAAGTAAACTACGGTTAAACCCAGTGAAGGGGACCTGGGTCTAAACTAGATAAAAGCAGATGTGGCTAGGTAGCTATAATACTAACTAACCCTAACACTAATGCTGTTGTCTAGAAGGGACTCGGGGTGACACTACTAGAGTGGTAGTGAGTGTTAAGTGGCTGAAGACTTCTTCAGGGGTTGCTGTGTGGAGGTCTGGAATATGTCTTGAAGGTAGTGGTGGTCATTTGTGAGGAATGTGTAATAAGCAGAGGGCTCCAGCACATGAAGTGGCCTTTGGCTTCCTTCGGCAGCCGGTCGGGTATCTTCGGGCTGGAGCTCCTCCCTTAGCGGCAAAGGCGACTATCTCTCAGGAAAGACTGGAAGTGTGATTTTCCTTGTATACTGATTGCATCACTCCTGGGAGCTTAGGGCCAGCATTGGGCTGCTTGGCTGTCTTCTATCACACGTGGGGGGGGGGGGGGGGGTGATGATGTATCCATGGAGGTCGTAGGGATGTGCTGGTAGGCTCTGGTAGCAAGTCGTCTAGGGGTTCAAACCCCGCCTGGGATGACATGATGGCACGTGAATATGAGGCAAAGTCATGTTTATATATATATATAGACAGTATGCATCACGCGTCAAGTTGTACACTTTTTTAACACAAAACTGCCCTGCTGATGGTGGATTCGCAACATGTGCCCAACATAATCAGTCACAACAAATATCAAACAGTTTTTTAAAATTAATTTCCATTCTTTTGTATATTTAGGTTTTTTTCTTTGCCGTATTTATATTATGTGCTCTCCGTCCACACTGCGCATTATTTTGTGCAACAATTTTGCAATTTTTAGGAGTACCAACAGAAATTTATAGTTCTTATACCAGATCAATGCAAGTTCCCATAAACTCATTAGGCCTTGGTATTTTTTAAATATTTATCTAACTGAAAATGTTTACCATCATTTTCTCACCACCATGCAAAAATAAAACTAAAATTAAAACTCTTCTAAACGTGATTTCTGACACCACTTTGTTTACAGTGCTGAAGGTTATTTCCTGGACATCAACATGTGAAACATTACAAACATACAAACATGTTGTGTAGTCGAACACCACTAGCGTTTGCAGTGGCAGTAAGATTAGGCTATTGTTGCCATCTTGCTTTCTTTGTGTTCATTCTGTTCTGATTATTGTCCCGACTATGGCACATACTATTTCAAATTGCAGTAGCGTGAAGTTTTATGAACTCATTACTTGGTTGTACGTATTTTTGTAGTGCTGAGACTGTACCTGTCAACTTTGATAAGGGTCCCCTTATCTGACGTCACAGCCAATTAATTAATTAATGAAAATTATGTTTTAGTTAAAATTATACAGTTTTTTGTGTTGAAAAAATTAGACTAGATAATAAAAACAATTTGTAACAAAATTGTAAGAGGATTTTACAATATTGGCTCCCGTTTGGGTACAAAAAATTAATTCTCGCAAAAGCTGTAGAAATGAAGGATCGTAACCTTAACACAAGCTGATAATTTGTACAAGACTCGTGGATCTACTGATCTTGACACAATGTGAAAAGGGCAATACTTAAGGCGAATATCATGACGGTGACCAAGAACTTTTGATTTCTCTTAGTTAACTTCACAATAATAAATTCATGTTATTTTCTGCATGTTACAGTTGCAACATATTATCTTGGACAGAGTAAACATGTATTTTAATCAACAGACATAATGAATTCACCTACAAATGATTACCTGAAAAGCCTAAAATATTATCATGGGGAAAATCAAACATTAAAATAAATATTGCCACAAAGTTTTGCATTTAAGTCATTCGAGGTGACAATATTTGTACACCCATTATTAACATTAATTTATAAAATTCAATCTGAAAAAATTCTAAAACATATCAGGACATCATTTACTTGATTATACATAGTATTTGTTATGTTTTGTTTATATTCTTAAAAATATTTAAAAGGTAAATTTTACCTGCAGTAAAGCACAGCGTACATACAAGGAAACACAAAAGCAAAAGGACCCATCAAGCAAATGCTGCTAAGTAGCACTGTAGCACTGTTTCTCTGTTTCCACCCGCAACTATTGCAGCACATTCACAATTTTCTTCAAAAGCATACAATTAATTTTTACCCCATATTTTAACATTTTTAATGTATACAGCAGAATGCGAATGCAACATTAACAGCCAAATATTTTTTAAGGCTAATCATTCCAAAAGGAAAACTTATATCCTAACATTGCAAATTTATTAGACATAATTTAGTTATGTGTATGTAAAACAATACAGTTTTCTCAGCAAAACTATATCCGTGCCTTATTAAAAGAACAGCTCAGTCTACGTACTAATTATAAACCTATATGTAATAAAAAGGACTTGGTACGTAACAGATATTAAAAATTATTTACTATTTTTGTTAGTATTCACGGCAGTTCAACTATGACATTCTCTAGTTGTAACTACCGCATGGCAATAATCAGGAACTCTTCTTGATTAATTTGTTACCTTGCACACTGGTCTGTGAAACTTTCACCGGAGTGGAGCTGATGACATTTGTTTTCCATCCATCAGTCTCTGTGCCTTCTGTAGGGTATGATGGTTCACCTGCCACCACAAATACCATACAACAAAATTATAAATGCTTTAAATATGTATCAGTTTGTGTATGTTAACAGATTCATCTCTAAACAAAAACATCAATTTATATCTGTGCAAATAAATACTGATGAGTAAAATTGCACACTTGCAAAATTCAAAAGAAAAGGCATAGAATTAAAATGTGACCTTCAATACAAACCTCAAAAGATCTCAGTTTTTTGCAGTTTTAAATAATGAGTTTTGTATTAACAGGTGTTTGTAATAGTTGTAAAAAATTTCAAAAAATTAAGATGTTGAATCTGTGAGTCAGCATATTGGATAAATGTGACATTTGTATCACCATCACCAATTTTTATCGATGAACGAACATTACATTGTAGTACACATCAACAAATATTATATGTTTTATTGAACATACAAATTAACATTAAATTCTCTATCTCACTCCTGGTCCAGCTCACCTTACCCCCTGGGGAGGCAGCCAAAGAACCAAAAGTGAAACCTCTATAGAAGCTGCACGGCACAAGGGCTACAATACACGGCCACTGATTCTAGGTAGCATTTGAAGGCACAGTTATGGCTAGATCTCGGCTAGCATCAAATGTAAGATTTGTAACAATAAAAATACTGACGCGAAACATTAACTAATGTTACTGAACTTCTAATACACTATAGTTGTACTGGATACCATTTTCAATAAAAAAAATTCTCTGAAAATGGCATGTAATATCCAAGATTTACTAATATCATGACCCTGATGTGTTTTCTTTCCCTACTAACAATAACATACTCTTATGTCATACGTAAAAATGTAAGAAAAAAAACCAACTAAATGTTGCTTGCACTACATTAGCCATAAAAAGTATCAAAAAAAATTATTATGATATTTTATACAAGCTAAACTGACAGAATTAAAACCGTTATAAACATTTTGTGAGTAATTTTTATAACTAAGCACTCCATTATATCAACTTTACTTAAAGCAAGTTTAAAATTACTTTTCTGTCTTGAATACACATAGCAGTTAAGAAAATAAAAAATATTGACAAGTCCCAAAAACACATTCAAATATATATTTCCCTTTGGGCCAGTTTTGTCTGGCACTGTTAATATTTATCTTTTCACATTCCTCGTAGCCTTTTTTTTTATATAAAAAAAAAAATTTGCTTGGCTTACCAATTTTCAAGTATTTCTCATGTAACCTGTAATATTTTACGATGTTCCTGATTAATGTGAGAACCAAAAAAATAAACAAACACTTTTTAGACCCACTTTAATTAACAATGCTTTAGTCCTTCAGGAACTGTTCTATGATCACAAACTTTTCCTATTCTGAATTGGAAAACTAATATACACTATTATTTGTGAGAAATTACACTGTTGGCAATCCACATTTTGGAAGTTGTGGTGGAGAAATATTATCATCATGTAAACTATTCTACTATTCAACGAGCAAATATAACTGTCTATAGAAAAAGAAACCTTTTGTTCCAAAATAAAAAAAATTCATTTTTTGGAGTTTTGTAGTAACTGGGGTACCCCATGAATAGTCATGCATGACATATTTCTTTCAAAGGCTTTACATATAATGTATATATATATATATTTTTTTTTATTTTTTTTTTCCCCAAAATTTATACCAAAAATGTTAATGATTAATGATACTTCTGATATAATATAATGTCACAAGAGCTAATTTATTGGTTGTAAAGCACAACAATTACATCATATTTGTTAAAAGATGAGCCCTCAATAAAGTGGTGCCCATGAAAATTAGATTTGTATTTGTTTCTGAATTCATTAAAACTAAATATTATTCAATCAGTATTTTAAGTAAAAGCGAGTGTGAGTTGCAAAGGAATCAAACACCAGCTACTATGAGTGTTTTATTTGCATTCATTACTAAACATAACCAGATTCACTCATGCATTCAACCTTGTGAGGTAGGTACATACACCTTACCATGTGTTCCCAAAGTGTCAGTAAAAGTTCATCATGGTAACATTTTGTAAATGCCACATTGCTATAATTTTGGTATCACCAAAACTAAGAGAGAGAGAGAGAGAGAGAGAGAGAGGGTATCAGCAGATAGCAACAGCACCAAGGATCAAGAGTATTAGTACAAGGCGAAATAATTAAAACATGTGGACATGCATAGGAAACCACTTCTTTGAATTTGTACATAAAAATTAAACGAACCATGTTGGTAAATCACACTGTGCATAAAACTTCATTACTACGTATTTGCTTCACCCTACCAGACAAAAATCCAGCTAGTATTCGTAGCTACCGTGTAAAATCAATCGCCCTGCTCGCTTCTTCCCATGGGCCAACACCATTTTCGTTTCAAATTTCTACTGCATACAGTGGTGTTGGGATAGTTTCAGTTTGGAGGGGTACAGGATGAGAACTGAGTCAAACTACAGACCACACAATTTTAATAGGCTGCAGGATATTGATGATAAAAGGGAAAGGGTATTCAGGAATATCTGATTAATGGTGTACACACTCAAGTTAATATAGCCATGGTACTATTTGAAAAAAGTGAAAGTAAATACAGCAAAGCCTCTGTTTACCAGAACTCTAGTCAGCTAACTTTGTATTTACTTGACAAAATCTGAAGACACAATTATTTTTATCGCAGTAATTGCTATTTTTATAAACTACAAGTGAAAGGGTGAGCTTTGAGCGGCTCTTAGCATCAAGGCCCTAGCATCGGCTCGATGAGGATGAAATGAGGTATGGAGCAGCGCCCGAATGAAACTGTGAGGGAAATGGGGGATCCTCGAGAACACCCACCAACAAGCAGCATCGCACTGCATGATTCCCACAAACAAAGATCCGGGAAAGACTCTGCCTGTTTGAATCCAGCTTACCTTGCTGGGAGGCGACAACTCTAGCTGCTACAATATTTCCTTGATTTGGTTCATCTGCATCTTAAAATATTTTACATAGAGTAATAAAATAATACAGTCTATGAGTTATTGTAACCTATTCTTTATACAATCTTATCGCTATATGTGTGCATCGTATTGGTCCGAAAATAGGCCAACCCCCTTCTTAAAGCACATTTAAATGAGAAAAAATTGCAAATTAAAAATAATGATAAGAAGAAAATATTCTAATAGCACTTCAATATTTGCACCCAAATTCCACATTATTTGTAACTTCTATATATCTCACCACCGCTACTTTAAAATCTGTTCAATATCTACATCTAATTCCCAAGCTAGTTGACACTTTAACCTCTAAATGATCAGCCATAACAAATGTTTGATGTCTGTAAATGCTTTTGTTTATTTCTGCACTATCTTTTGTAGTGGTTCCAATAGTTTATGATAAAATGGTTGCATTCCCTGCATTTGCGAAAGTTGTTTCTGTAAGAAAATTAACAATTAATTTTAATATGAAATATAATTGTTTTTCTTGAAAAATATGAAATATCAATGAAACGCATTAGTTGCAAATAGATTTTGTTGATAATTTTTGTGACAATATCAACTATACTTTTTATTCAGACCCCAACTACGCCATTAAATTTTCAGCCCCGTCTTTTTAAATTTTCATCCTCGCTTTTAATGTACAACAAACGTAATGGCAAAATTAATACAGTAAACATCTCATGTAACAAGAAAATAAAATTACCCCTTTCCATTAAACATAACGAAATCAAGCTTTTGAAAATAAAGTGCAACTATTAATTTTCTACTTCCATGTAACCTAAAATATACGGTAAGAAAAGCACAATTTTAAGCCAATGAACTGTTTATTCTATAAAATTTCTAAGCAATAAATGATTGTGCATGAAAAACATGTAAATCAATGTTCACTAGTATTTTCATGTAAGAGTCGCAGGCAGACTAGATTTAAAGGTTGTCAAAATCAGCAAAGAAGGTAGGCCTATATTCGGACAAATACGGTAGGTACTTTTTCCTTTGTGGGAAATGTCAATTTTGAATGCTACTAACTACTACAAAAACCTGTACAAAAATACTTGAGCACCAGCTATTTGTAACACTCATTACAAAAACTGATACACAGATAAACTTTAACTATGTATACGCCACATTATCACTGAAAAAATCCTTATCTTCATATAAACAATAATCACACAAGCAAAATAAAAGTTTGAAATAGAAACTATGACACAGTGAATAAGCTGCTACTACCTATTAGTTCTTGAACTTCTGCTGGGCTCGGGGGAGGTGTAGAAGAGATGACTGGCGATGAAAATTCTACGCCAAACAAAAATCACCTATTTACAACACTCCCAAACCAAACACATGCAAACAAAACACCTTAGTAAATTAATGGTTCATGTTGTGCTCCAATTTCTTTCGTAATAGCTTCAGTAATTCCAAAATATTAACATTATAGAGAAAGCATTTTTAAAAGTAGTACTAACATAATGTACAAAATTACAAGGTACCTAAATATCAGTAATAATGATGGAAAATTAGTTAGGTGAAAATATACTAACTAGTATTTGTCGTAAGAAAATTACACAATCAGTGCAATAAACTTGCAATGCTGCAATAAATATCTTTACAAAGATGGACGTGTTAAATATGAAATGTATGTTCTGTCAATATCTATACTAATATCATAAAGAGATAACGTGAGTTTGTTTACATGTCTCGCGTAATCTCGGAAACTACACTGCCGATATTTATAATCCTTTCACTATTAGAAAGCTACATTCTTTCAGATGGTCATAAGCTTTAACGAATTAATAACAAAAAATAAATAAATACAATTATATATATAGACACACACATTAGAGTTGTTCCGATACCATGTTTTCCAATACAGATACCTTGATACCACTGCTGATACCCCGGTACCAAAAACAGATACCATTGCCCTTAGCACTGAATTATAGAAAAAGTATTACTGTTAATAATAGGGTACATTAAAAATGTATCTCCTGAACTCATTTAAATAAAGAAAATAATGTCTTAAAATACTGTAAGTAATTTATTGTAATTCGACACAAAATGCAAGCTGACCCAAAACTTTCAAACCCTCTGAAAATGCAAATAATATGACACCAAATGCAAGTCATATTTTAAATGTCCCACGCGAACTATCAGTTAAGAGCGCACGGAGATGTTATCGATCGGGCAGAGTCATGTCTGTTGGTTTACGAGGGGGGAGGGGGAATGACCTCTCCATGTCGCTACCTGTTGGCGACACCTTGCACGCGTGGCAAATGTCTTGTCTTTTAAAGTAATTATAGGCTGTTCATGGTAAAGTGAGCACTTTTTAAGGCCCTTCAAAATTTTTCCTTTCATCCAATTTCCATCTTCCTGCAGCTTTTTTAATATAAACATTGGAATGTAACCAATAAACACAGTGTACACATTTCACCACACTCAAAATTTAATGCCTGAAGATGTAATAAGATATATTTATTAGTGGTTAATGCCAGTTGGAAGGGCCTTAAAAAGTGCTCACTTTATCGTGAACAGCCTATTATCATATTTTACTGCAAAGAAAACTTGTAATTTTGAGACACAGATGAGGCGATTATAATTGATTTCTTCACTGTCTTTAATAATTAATAATTCAAAACCACGTCCTCTGATTTTCCCTGTCATGAGTTACACTACACTTTGCTCGGTGTTTACCTACCCATTAATAGATGGCAGAAGGTGTCAAATAGGCACTTAAGTTTATTCAAAGACACATGTCTATTGAAATATATTAATATAAATCCTCAGATTTCCCCGCAAGAAGTTACTGAAAATGAGCACTTATAAAAAAAGTTGCTCGATGTTCAAACATTTGCTGACCTGACAAGTGGTAGAGTATATGCTTTTGGGCATATAATTTTATTTGCGAAGATGCTGCCTTTTGAGTTACATAAATATTAAGTTTTAAAGTCATGTTAATTTTATGCCAGATACAATGAAACACCAACCTTACCAGATAAAAACACCTTTAAACACAAAAGAAAACATCTTTACAAATAATAATTCCTCGTTAAAATGTTTTGCATAACGTTTTCTGGTGAAACCATTTGCTTTGAAATACATGTGATGTTAGATGCAACTATTTTGAGCAACGCATACCGTGTTTACTCAAGTATAGTGCGTACTCGTTTATAGTGCGCACCATGATTTTTGCAACATGTTACAGGGGAATTTTTTATTTTTTTGTAAAATTGCACCAAAAATTTGTGGCACTTTGTTGGTAAGTATGGAACAAATTATTCTTTTTTACATTAATGTGTGGTGATTGTGATATGTTTGGAAAATACTTTAAGTAAATAACTTGGGTGCAAAAAGCCAAAATAAAAGTTCCAGAAACCCCTTACACCTACTACTCTACATTTCCAGTTTAGTTTTTCTTTTTTTTCCCTTTTTCCTTTTAGCAGTGACTGGCTCTATTAGCTATCTTTTTTTTGGCATGCAACATATCTAAAAAAAATGGTCTCCTTCCCCCCTCCTCAACATGGCTCTCTAGCCTCTGCCATGGAAATGAGGGATGGCAGAATTATCGATGGGCAACATCTGGGTGTTATTACAAGGGGGGTGGGGGCGGTAAACAAGTGGCAGCTCTGGTTTTGTAGCATGACAGGATGCCATTAATTAGGGGGGGGGGGGGGGGGGTTCGACCTACACATAACTGAAGGGTCGCTGAGTGAGAAAGAGACAGAAGGGAGGGGAGGAGTAATGTAAGAGGGAGTGATGAGACAACAGACAGTTCTGCCACTTCCCTCAACATCTCCGGACAATTTATGGCTAACACTCCCCCTTCCTTTTTTTTTTCCATGTATAGTGCACACACTAGAATTATTTTCCTTTATTTTTATTTATATACACAAGTAAATACAGTATTTGTCCGTATTGTTCTTTTTTTTTTTTTTTTTCATGTGCAGCGTATACAAACCAAAATACAGTAATTTTTGTGACTAAAGAAAGTAATAACCTGACTTCATTGTCTACAACCGATACAAAATTATCTGCTCAATACCATACCCAATATAGATACATTGGGAAAAGTGAAGTACCGGCCGATACCGATACTTAGTATCTGTATCGGAACAACTCTAATATATATATATATATAATTTGAGAAATTTCAAAATTTGTAAACCAAGTTGGAGAAAAATGAGCTACTTGGATGTTTCGAAGTGTGCACTAACAAAACCATTATCAAAGATAAATTGAAACAATGTTTGAAGAAATCGTAGTGGGATGGGGGCTTTTCTCTGCAACCCTTGCAGCTTTTGCTAGCGAACCTTCCTCCCCCCCCCCTAATGATCCCTTCGCCCCTTCTACCCGGGGAGGAGTTGCTGAGACCAGAGTGGTTTTTTTTTCACCTTTTCGGCCTGGAAGGTGTATTTTTCAATTGACTTTCTTGGGATTTAGGGGAGGGTTGTCTTCTTATGCCCCACCCTCCCCCAATGGGAATTTAGGCCCTTCGGGCCAAGTCTTAAGTGTTCAGTCATGTCTTACATCTTAAGTCTTATATCTTACATCTAATGTCTTAAGTCTTATGATTTAAATATTACATCACATGCATTACATATTGATTTTTAAATCTTTATGTTCCGAATACAACTGCAGGACGGGATGTGTAGCAAGCACTGATAGACGCGAGCAAGTGTGTGCTGAAGTTCCCAGACAAAGTCGTGGGTAGTCGGTCGGGATGTGCGAGCAAATACTGATAGTGAGCACATCCCAAAGTTCGAAGACAAAGTTGGCATGTGCTAGTGAGCGCCCATAGGTACATGAGCACGTGCCGAAGTTCCCGTAGTCACGGGTAGCCGTGGGTTGTCATGGGTAGTCACGGATAGTCGTAAATTGTCTAAACAACATAGAAAAAGGCACATTAGTTTCTGGAAAAACATATTAAAAATACATCTTACCAAAAAACTTCATAACGCGTGAGCGAAGCAATGGCGGGCTGCACGTGCCCAAGTTCCCATAGTCACACGTAGTTGCAGGCAGTCACAGGTAGTTCCCATTTTCATTAATTTTATTAACATTAATTATACTAATGACAGCTGTTGTTACACTTTTTGACGGCCTTCACAGTAAGTAAGATCAAGCTCCCTGGGAGGGAGTTGTACATGATCAAACTCACCCTGGGGTTTGATTCCTCTGCAGTAATACAGAGCCCTCCAACAAACCGGTTCCCCACTAAATCCCCCAACGTGGGCAGATCCTCGACTCGTCAAGCAAACTTTCAATCCAAACCACTGAAGGGCAGTAAACTAACATCCTGGAGGGAATCAGCACTTACATCCACCGTACCCAACCCACCTAGCCCTATTGAACCAGCTGGGAAGAAGGGAAAACTTCCCTCAAATAGAAAAGATAGGCGTAGGCATATTACCGGGACGGAAGGGTACGTATACGGAGTGAGACCTAGCAAGAGATAGAGAGTGCATCAAACTTTGTTAAGATGGCATAACTTATCCCGGCTTTCCCTCATACGATATCAAACACCTCCATTCAGGAGGACTGAATAAAATAAATCCAAAACACAGAAAATCTTACAATATGAGTGGGAAGTGGGAATTATATCACAAAAAGATTCTATAAATCTATAGAAAAAACTGATAGTTCCAGTAAAATATTACTTGATTTTTATAACTGAAGCACAACACTTTTCACTGAATGCATGCAAATATCAACAGGTGCTGTGAAAGACCTGTAGCCAGGAATAGGACAAATGGGACAAACCATAGACTAAAGGTGAATTACACTGATTTAGCTAGCTACACAAAACCATTCTACATGTCCCAACATTCAACTGCTCTTCTGCTAGCAAAGATGGCATGGATTGGATTTGAGGTTAGAACACTGATCAGTAAACAAATCGTTTGAGATGTTTTTATACTTCCCCTAACCAATTTGTAATGCAGTTTTATTAAATTTAAATTAGTAAAAGTATTTTATTAATATAATAGTGCTTGTTATTTAAAAATTAACATATAAACAAACTCGTTCATCACTGTTGACTACACGACTTTGACAGTTGTGTTCTTTTGGGGTAGGTCAATATTGGGTACACACGCATAATACGAATATGCGGTCTCCCTCATCTTTGGTTTATGGGACAAATCTCATCTAACCTCAATTTCATTGACTAATCAAAAATTTTTACATTAAAACCACTTAATTTACTGGAGAAATTTTGTCCAGAACAGTTGATAGTGTGTACCTATAAATTAAATTTTCAGTGCACAATTTAACTTTCTATACAACCACAATTTTTTTTTCTGAGTATGTTTAGATTTCTGTGTTCACATCATTGATAATCTCATTTTCTAAATATTTCTAGCTTCCTTTCATGGGAAAAATAAAAAAAACATAAGAATTACTTTCCAATCCACCAGTATGCACCTCACATATTTTTGCTGTGTACACTACCTTTGTGCATATATGTAGTGAATGCATACCACCGCTCTTAATGAACTGCTTTTGATTTTTTTTTTTTTTTTTAAGATTTTCCAACATTTTCCCCAATATACCCCAACATTTTTAAATTCTAGGTTTGTCCAAGATTCTCAACCCACTAAAGTACTGTGAACATCTACACATCTTTAATGTTGGCTACAGGCCTGTGCTGTGTTAATAAATAAATAAAAGGAAATGAGTAGGTAGAAAAGTGGCATTTTTGCTCTGAATGTGATGTTATCAAAGTAGGTACAGTAGTGGTAGCAGTCAAGAAAAGTGTGCTTGTAACCAAAACCACATGTGAAAACATTTATATTAATGTATGAGTGTTGAATAGAATACCTTGCGTATGAACAATGGTTGTTGATATAACTTTTGGTGTTGTGGACTCAAGTCGTTGCAGGGTTTCTGTAACGGTCGGTAGTATTTCCTGCCCCTTTGGTGACTTCAGGTCTTTTCTTTCTTCCTCGGAGGATGTGAGGTGATTCGTTACAGGAGGATGTGCCTCCACCTGCTGCATTCTCTCGTTATTAATGAAGTCCTCCAGCACATTTCCCAATTTCTTCTCCTCTGCAGCGTACTTCTCTTTGTTCTCAAGGTTTGGACTGGTAGCTATTTCACAAAATACATGATTATGTATACCCTACCTAAGAGATTGGAATTTGCAGAATTTAAAATCTCCAAATTCAGCATTTGAAATTTAGCATGATGCGAGATGTCTTTTTCTAACTACTAATATGATGCTGTTCACGGTACAATGAGCACTTTTGAAAGCCCTACTTACGGTCTACTTGTATGCATGTTGTGTATTTTTCCACACCTTGTGTAAATTTAACATTGTCATGGGCCTCATCACTTTATTCATGCGCCAGTCAAGTAAAACTGTGAAATTATTGGAAAAGGAAATATTTTACAAATCTGGTCATTTTTATACTGCGATGCATAAAAATAATAGAAAACGAAAGAAATAATTTAAGTTATCACAAATAGTTACCTAACACATTTTATTCGACGTTAAGATAATGGAACTACTTTCCATCCATCGTTACCAATTTTACTGGGTGCATGTCACTCAGTGTGCCCGTTAAAATATATGATGTTAGAAGCAGTGACTATTTTCCAAGGTTAGTTTCAAAAGTACTCACTTTATCGTGAACAACCTTTACCAACTGGGCCTCCAACCAGTACAAGTCTTCCAGAAGTGTCTACAGGATACGCTCTTGTACAGGGGCTATTACAGATGCCGATAAATAGTACTGTTCACCCTACTGGTGCGTGCTCAATTAGACAGAGTTGGCAAGTTAGTCGAGGATTTTGTCCACTAGACCAAAAGCAGGGTAGTTTGGTTTAGATAGTTGGCGTGAGGTGAGGGGTGTTGGCTATTGAAGAACACCGTCATCCTGGTTACTGCTGGAGATGCTGTTCCGGACTACAACTGAAGCAGGCGCGACTCGTTGTTCACTGAGTTCGGCGGCGTGGTCCTGTTCCGCCGGCCTTTCCTGCTTAGGATGGGATAATGCGATCCACGGTTTGAGAGTAGAGTGAGCCAGGAATTGTTCCTTATGTTTTCTACCACTCCTCTTCTCATAAGGCATAGGGCAATCAGTTTGACAGCCTACATGATATGCAGACAGGAAGGTTTGACAGTGTAACCCAATAGTGACTTGCCGGCACAAGCTCAATAAGAGTCCCCACTGATCCCCCACAGTATGCAGGCTGATCAGGGATGTGGAGACGTGGGGGCCGTCAAGCCTCTACTGCCGGCGCGGGGTGCGGGGGAGGCATGACACCCTCCGGCCCTGGTTGGCGTGGGAATACTCTGGTTAGCGATTCTGCTTCGTACCTCGTCGGAGGCGCTCGGCCTTGCCTGAGGTCTGGGCAGCTTGTAGGCTCTCAGCGTGGGGTAGGGGTGGCGGCGTGCCTGCTAGGTTGTGTATCCTCCAGGTGAGAAGGATTTGCTCAAAGTTCCAGTTGCCTGTAGGGTAGGCAACGAGTAACCCACATCTGTAGTGGTGGAAGAGGTACTCTAGGCGATGAGTCTTAATCGTATTAGATTAGATGTATAAGCAGCACACGTTACTACAATAAAAAAATTTAATAATACACTCATTTCTAAAAGCTGAAATGAACTGACCACTAAGCCGCCGGGATGATGTTATGTACTACCATAGCACACCAAGGGATTGCACCATGATTGCAACACAAAGAGAAGTGTGCTGACTCGTGCCGCTCAGCTGAAATTACAGCCGGCCGGCGACATCACATGCCCTGAGAGTGTGTCACCCCTCCCCCCTCCTCCCACCAACCAAGAGCAAGTCCCCAGTTTATTCTGTTCCTTCACTGCATTCTTGGTGCCAAAGGAACCATCAGCAGCAGCTTAATTCCATCATCTCATGTGCTTGGGCCCTTTACTGCCATCCAGGTCTTCCAGATCTACCAGCTCAGCAATGCCTTCGCCGATGTCTTCAGCACCCTCCAAAGATCATCTGGAGCCAACCCCCGAAGAAGTCGTCAACCCCATGTAAATATCTTCGTCCCGTAAGGAACTTCAGAACACCAACACTTACTACCGCCCTACTGGCTAGTGGTAAATTCCTTAAGTCCCTTCGGAACACCAAAACTAGATAGTTTAGTTGAGTTGTTTTCATAGTCACTTAGCCTTCTACCTTGCGTAGTTCAGAAGCAGGTTTCCTTCATCTGTAAAACCATAGTTTAACTTTCGTTCAACTTTTGTTTGATAGGAGGTAATACGTACCAGCGAGTTTATTCTTCCCAGGAATAAACACGTTTTTATCTAACTGCCAATTATTAATTCCATTGCGTTATTCTGTTCCTAATTAGTCATCAATTCCTTTAAGGATAAAGCAGGCGACCGTGGAGTAAATATTTTACATCACTTTTTTCTAACTTTAGTGCAGGACTGCGAGCTTCCCTTCAGGGACGCCCGTATG
Organism: Dryococelus australis; assembly: GCA_029891345.1. Classification (NCBI taxonomy): domain Eukaryota; kingdom Metazoa; phylum Arthropoda; class Insecta; order Phasmatodea; family Phasmatidae; genus Dryococelus; species Dryococelus australis. The sequence continues at coordinate 70,662,345 of CM057004.1, read as the reverse complement.
TCCATTACATACACATTGGCCACCCATTCTGTACACCCCGGTGTATTAGACCAGTAGAGCCAGCACTATTAGGATTTCAACCCCCAAGGCGGCTAGTCAACTAGTTTAAGTTATACTTCGTCCACCACGCTTCTGGTGCCAGAGGAAGTATCTGCTTAGTTCTGGGGTCTAACCTTTTGTGAACCCACATCCAAGGGTTGTACTGTCAGTCACAAATCAACCCAACACAGGACAGGAGTAACCTTGTCTGTCAACCTCAGTTTGCAGAAATACACCTAGTTAGGGACGAACATCGCCTGCTTAAAACTTTTTGAGGCTGGTAGTAGTCCTCGTCCTAATGTTCTACTCCCGTTGGAGTGGCAATCAGAAGAGGGATAAAAAGGCAACTATCACCTCCAAGTACAAACAACGGCTTAACTCAAATCCAACTGCACTTAGCAATCCACTTACATGGGAACAAGCTCAAGCTGCCATCACCAAGAGAAGCTCACCTTCTCAACTACCATAATAATAATTTGAATTGCCCATCAAAACCTCAGAGGACACACATCCCATTATTAAAGCCGTTCAAAGGGGTGAGAAAGTCCCATTTGGTATAGCAAACCTCTGGATCAGGGACAACAAACTCGACAGTCCACCTAGGGCCACCAGCAGTGATGGCAGCAGTTAACCCGTCAGCGCACCATGTCCCGGTGCCACAACCAGTGTTGCAGCAGGGTCAGCAGCCTCCACAGGCCACCAGTCACTCAGGTACAATGGTGAAAGTAAGTCCAATCAAACGAAAGGTCGTACTCGCCATCTTCGATTTTGCTCCGTGCAGGAAACCAATGAGGCCAGTTGTATATACCGGCAGGGCACCGGTACGTCATTAAGTAAGGCCAAGTAAAAGTAACCCAGTTTCTCTAGCCTCACACCAAAGAAAATTAGCCCAACCGTGATGATCTACCGTTAATCAGAGGACGTCACGCATCAAGTATTTTCAAGCATTTACAGATTACAAATGTAGAATCTTATTGCAATTGGCATTTACATACCCAGACTTATGCTAAAGAACATGGAACACTTTATAACAATAATATAAACATGACATTCATAACTTACCAGTCCTCACTGGAGACTTCAGTCCATTATGAATATCTTCCAGAGACTCAGAATCCTAGTAACAAACAATAATAGCATTCAAGAAAATTGAATTCCCCTTTATTACATAACATAAATTGAAATCAAACTTTGATTTTCAATACTACCCATATTCTGTAAATAATACGAAAAAAATTACTGAATCAATATATGTACATGTTTTGAAAGAAATATCACAGAATACACAAAAATGTTATTTTATTTTTTGTTTGAAATGTGTGTGATTATTCACTGGTAAGAGACTTCTCTGCCAAACTGCTGTGGCCTGTGCGAGATGAGGTTTACAACAACTAAACCAATGGGACTGGCTGCAATGGTGGACAAGGTAACAAAAAATTGTAGTGCTACAAAGAGATATGGGCTGTGCTCCAGAAACTGAGACAAAGATGCAATGTAACACAGATAGGGACAGTATGCAGTACCAAGTAAAGTATTCTATTCTCCGTTTTCCAGGTCAACAGTGTATTTAAGGGGTAGATGCATTCTACTCATTATCTTTTTCTGTTCTAACAGCTTGCTGTGAGCAAGCATATTGAAGCACACAGAGAAAACCATACAGATTACTGACACTTTAGTTAATAACTGTTTAGAGACTTACTCCAAGTTTCTCCAAGTTTGGACGGTGTAGTGAGCCCAGGATGTTAAGGATTGTAGGAAGCCAGTACAAATCAATGTATGATAGCAGCAAATTATCAGTTTGTTAGCTACTGTCAGTTGCTTTGTAGGGTGGTTGGTTTTAATGCCGCCTGATACCCAAAATATTGCTTGGTATTTTCATAATTTTACTTCCAGTAAGAATGAGATAGCTTACCTGCAGCAAGTATGCTTCTCAGAGGGAAGACTTCTGACATTTTAAAAATACAGCCATTGTCCTACACAGTATTCTGGCCTAAATAACTGTTTCAATTCTATCTCTATACATCTCTATATCTATAAATACACTGTGGGACAATAAAATAGCGTACACAGAAGGATGCATCGGATGGTACTGAAAATGTATAGTATTAGTTACACAGAGGAGTACGTAATACATATAACAACAAAAACAGAATATCAGGACAATTACACGTGGATCTATGGTACACTTCTCGGTCATCTACAATAGTGTGTTACACTTCCTCACATTGCAATACATGCTGCAATATAATCTAGCATGGATGTAGTCCAGCAGACACTAGATGTTGTCCTGAGGTTGCTGCAATATAATCTAGCATGGATGTAGTCCAGCAGACACTAGATGTTGTCCTGAGGTTGCTGCAATATAATCTAGCATGGATGTAGTCCAGCAGACCCTAGATGTTGTCCTGAGGTAGATGGGTCCACAACTGTTGGACAGTGTGTTCGAAATCCTATATGTTGTGACATGCCGGCAGTTAACATTTCAACTAGTCCCACACATGTTCAACTGGCAACATGTCAGGGGAGCAGGCAGGTCATGACTGTATTTTAACATGATGGAGGTAGTTCTGAGCGACCCATTCCATGTATGGTTGGGTATTATCCTGCTGGAATACCGCACCTAGAATCCTGGCCAAAAATGGGGGCAGATTGAGGGGTAAGATCTCATGCACATACCGTTGTCTCACATAACACGACAAGTGCGGATCGGCTATCGTAGGCTATGGCTCTCCAGACCATAATGCCTGTTGAGGGGGAAATGTGCCACTCGATAATGAGATAGGTATTGAGGCGCTCACCAGGGGCCCTCCATACCTGGGTCCAATGATCATCAGTCCCCATAACAGAGCATCATTCATCACTGAACACCATACATTGCCAGTCTGTGGTGTTCCACATTGCTCTGACCTGGCATCACTGTACAACAAACTGCCACTGTTGCAGAGTTAATGGCAACAGATGTACTGGGCATTGGAATCAGATTCACATCCACAAGCATCTGGAAATAATTTGTAAGCACACAGGAACGCCAACACTGGCCAGTATCGTGGACAGTGTCACCATGGAATACCTCCATGCCTGACGCATGATCCACCAATCATCTCAACTGGTAGTCGACCTCGTCTGTCCTGAGCAGGTCATCCATGTGTGGATACCTTCATGTACTCGCTGATCCCAACAGCATAGGACAGTATGGTGTGCTATATGGCGATACAACCACCTTGTGGTTTTTAGCCCAATTATGAGTCCTCTTTCAGCATCCGTTAATCATATAATGTGACGTTTTTGGCATTTTCCTGGTGTTCTTCTTCACTCTGTATTGTCCAGTATTTTTTGCATTAATACAGCTTCAACCACATGCCAGTGCCTATGACCGCTGGTTGGTACTTGCATGCGTATACCAGCCCATACTCTTGCTATTTACATTGTTTTGTGGTGCGCACTTTCATTGTCTGGCAATGTATGTTTGTATATACATATCCCCTCCCTCTCCCAACTTACCATAATTTTCTCTGGTAAAGGGATATGCACTGTACATTATATAAAAACAGAATAATTTTCCGAACTGTCCAACAAAAATTTTGTTTTACACTAGACAGAAATCACTGAAAAGAATATCAAATAACTTTAAATTTGTCAAATAACTTGGTAATGGTACAACATCTTTAGTGCTGCAATCCAAGTACCATATTTCGTTCTGTATAGGTCGCACATTTTTACAAAAAAAAAATGAGTACAAAAAGTGGGGTGCTGCTTATTTACAAGATATTGGCATTAAAAAATGTTTACGCCCAAAATATGTTGAGAAATTTGTCAACATACTGATGCGTGACGTCTTTTCAACATATTTAAAACAATTTCACCTCATTAGTGAAAACCTTCCTGCCGCACACCAACAGAGTTTGATTGACAGTACAATCGTCCAGACACCAATAGATTGTACTGTTTATCCAATGGTAAACGATGCAAACTCATATCACGAAGAATAAATGAGCTACTGGCCGAGCAGCAGAGACAACTCAAGGCCACCTAGTACTATAGGGTGCAGAGAGATGACACTAGTGGTATGAATTGCTGACCCACGTAGCAGCAGCTGGAACTTCGGTCGGCCTGTGACGTCATACGCCCTGAGGATGTCACGTCACCATCCCCCTCCACATGGACAAGGGCAAGCCAGGAGAGTATAAATACCGGTGCACTGCCCTTGCAATGGGAGTTCATGCTCCTCCATCGCACTGCAAGGTGCCGGAGGAAGCCATCAGGTCCTCAAGACCTCTCCAAGAGTCTGGCCTATTTGTTCACTGCACGCCTGGTGCCAAAGGAACCATCAGCAGCTAGCTTGCTCCACCACCTCATGTGCTGGGGCTCTCTTCTGCCACCCAGGTCTCTCTGATCTTTGCCCCAGCCTTCGTAGACATCTATGCACCTCACAGACAACCTTCAGATGCTCCCTACGTTTAAGTCGTCAAACACTTAATACTTTCGTTCCCTTCAGGACAACACGTAGTGTAGTTAAAAGTTGAGTTGTTTTAGAAGCCACTTTGCCGACCTACCTTGCCAGATTAGAAACAGGTCACCTTCATCTGTCTACCGTAGCCAGCTTCCGTTAAATTCTTATTTGATAGAAGGTAGTAAAAACTGCAGCGTTTATTTCCTTACAGAAATAAACATGATTTTAACCAACTTTAGAAAATATTATTCCCCATAGTGCTGAAGCCTGACCGGAGGAAGTGGGCGAAACATTCAACACTAAAATAGATGCTAGAATGATTGCGATCCATAAGCCAGTCTGGATTCCTCTTCTCCTGCCCCTTACGGAGTGTCTGCCCTTAACCACTCAGTTACTAGACCAACCCGGGTAAACTTTAGTACACAACCTAATAACCGGCTAGGTCGAGGGTCCTCCACTTTGGGAATATGATTGGGTTCTAGAATTCCTTAACTTCGGCCTTGACCAAGGGGAAAGATGGGTAAACCCTAGAGTGAAAAGGACTTGCTGCTCTTCTAAACAGGACGTCTGGGTCTAGTACACTCTCAGATACTGCAAGGTTATGTGCAAAGTCAGTTTCGCTGGGAACATAGGTGGTCTACACTTGGGATAACGGTCAATGGTAATTATTCCCTCTCTGGGAGTCAACCATTGTAGATTGTGGGACGAGTAGGTTTCCTATTTGGGACAAAATCATCCACTAGCCTGGCTGGCTACGTTTGGCCGGGTACTGCACCTGTGTTGTAGCAGGAAGCGGTGTGCTCCACTTCGCAGCTTGGCTCATAGAGCGAGCGATGTCTGGAACGTAGGCCGGTGTTGGTTGCGGTGAGGTAGGGCAGTGGTACTGGTTGCGATGTGTGAGTGGGTTTACTAAAGGTCATTGTTAGCAGATCCCTAACAAGGCATTGTCTTTAAATCAATGCTACAGCTGGATGTTCTTTGCCTGGTAGTTTAATAATAAGAGGCCCAAAAAGTGGGACAGGAAAAGGCAGTGAATTATCTACAGACAAATTAAGGTTCTCAATGATCAGGGAGTTGTTGTTCTCAGTATTCTCAGAATTTAAATTTCTTAGTGTTCTTAAGAGTCTCATGGAGAGCTTGTCTACGCTGTCTGCTTTGTCTGTCGTGCTCTGCATAAGGCATTGAGCTATCTCAAAAGTTACCAGGAGGAGAAACAAATACTAAATTATATTGTACCGTGTTAAGACCAGGAAGCAGTGTCGTCAGTCTCAGTACCCACTGTCCGGCCTTATTCAGACTGGGATCGACTGAGAAAGACGTATATTTGCCTGAAACCTGGGTGAGGCACCCACCTGAGGTTAAGTCAGTGGCAGGACGTTCAGTTTTCCTTCTGGACTTTTCAGACTGGGAAGGAGAAGTAGAACGTCTGGTCTGACTAACCAAGGTATGGATTTGTGTTCCTACAGTGAGGCACTTCCAATGATCTGCCTGAATGGCAGGCCTCGGTTTGCCGTTCTAAAGTTGTGGTGTATGGCCTTGTTGGCTCGCGTTTACTTGTTGCACCTTTGGTTTAACTACTAGCAAAATTACATATTAATGTTTTTATCATGAACATGAACCAAGAGTTTTCTATACCAGTTAAATTACTTTCCTTTAAAATGACAAAAGGGGAAATACATATAATGAAATAAGTTACTCTCAAAGTAGATTATAGGAATTACGTTTTTTACCAACGTATTTTGAAAAGTCAAAATTGTGAGTCCGTACTCACTCCTGCTATACAATACATCAAGTAAATATTCAAAGGAAGCTTAGTCCTGTCTGAAATTCCCGGTGAAGGCAACCTAGATAAAATTAAGAAATAATAAAATTAATACATTGCAATTAAATTAATCCTAATTTGACTGGGAGTTCTCTGAAGGTACCTCACAGTTTGCAAGAACCTCGCAACGTGTTCCCAAAAATAATTTTAACGTGAAAGGAATATTACTTTAAGGGAGGGTGAAGGAGAGAGATGTCTTCTATACAAAGCAGCGCAGCGGTGCAGGCATCTTCGGAGCTCACAGACAGCTGGCTTCTTTTCAGTTGAAATGTGCACGTTAACATGTGGTCTAGTGGTCAGCAATTTAACTGTACAGATCGCCCTCTGCCTTATTCAGACTGTGAGGTCGGTTCGGCTTCCACTTACCATTGTTAGCCTAGTGACCATTGCACCATTGAGACAGTTCTTTGGCCTTATTCAGATTGGAGGAGGGTGGATAGCCCCTTACCCCTATTGCTATCTCGGCCTTGTGCAGACTTGAAGACAGCGACGACTGTTCTCGTGCCTGGCATGGCACCTCCCATTTATATTAAAATCCTCCGTTTGTTGGCTTCCAGAGGAGTGCGGGGATGGCTAGCCTCACGTCACAGGAGATATTTATTCAGGCTTCCGCGCTACGCTACCCTTTTATCATCTCCTGGAGTGGAGGCGTTGACATATCTTATTGCCTTGGCATGAGGCACTGGAGGCTGCAGTGATCTTGTAGAATGGGTGCTGTGCTCCTACAGCAAACCCTTGAACTTGCTTATCTCAGCTCAGAGTGTCGGTGGCTCTTCAGAATTTAAACTTCCCGCGTTGGGGTTAAGGCTACCACGTGAAAGTTTTTAAATAGTTTATACAATTTTCTCAACCACATGTCTGTAGTTGCACATGATATGATGATTGTGGACCCTGTAGGCACGGAATTTAATATATTAATGCGATTCAGACTGATGCATGTGCTTTTCTGCACATTGGGCATGCGCACACAACTTGTCGACTTTGCCCCATCATCAAGCAAATAAACTCATATGGGCAAGTCATGTGCCGGCAGACAATCCCGTGCCTACAGGGTTGCTCTCAGCACTGTGAGCAATTACAGACGTGGTAAATATTAAAAATTGTACTGCCCACCCAAAAGCAGCCATGCAGTCACCCATTTCCGCCTGCCCACCCAAAAGCAGCCATGCAGTCACCCATTTCCGCCTGAGAAATTGTATTATCCAACGAGCCACCGACATGCCAGATCCAGAGAAGCTAGTTTGAAGGAATGCTGCAGGAGGGCAGCACCCAGCACATAAGGTCGTTACTGCTGCCAGAGCCTCATGGAGAGGCAATAGATATGTCAACAGCCTACCGCCGAGGAGATAAGAAAAGAGTGGGGTGGCCCACAACCATAATTTTAACCACCCCTGTGAGGCACGGCTAGCTGTCGCCGCACCCCTCTGACAGCCGGCAAGCTAAAATTTTTCGTAAATACGGGAGGTGCCAAAATGTAGCTCAGGGCAGTTTGTCGGCCCTCTTGCTTGAATAAGGCTGAGGGCACCAGCAAGGGAAGTGGTTGTCACCCTGACCTCGCAGTCTGTTAAAGACCTGCCGAGCAGATCAGAACAGGGTTGTGCACGCTAACTAGGATTTCCACGCCAGTAGAAGCAAGCTGCTGATGACGTCCGCAGTCGAGGACACCATTGCCAGCCAGAAGTATCTCGATGTCCCCACCTGTTCCTTTAACCCACAACCTAACTCCTTCAGCTTCCGCGGTAGCAGGTCGTGACGACATCCCTTCTGGACTATCCCCCCCACCCCAATTACAATCAAGTATAATTCTAACTATTTTGATTACTTTTACTTCGACATTTAAGCAGGTTCGCCTTCAACTGCCATAAGTTTAATCTCCTTTGTAAATTTTGTAAAGAGCTACGCAACCCCATGTACTTTCCAATGTATGAATAAAATACGTAAATGTGTAACATTTGTATCTCTTGTTGCTTATTTCCCTTAGAACACCACTAAACAATTTAATTTTTTGCAATTTATCAGCTCTTTTTAGCGGCTACCCACTGATAAGATCTGGCAGTCTGAACTTACTTGGTTACCCTATAGCCTGTATAAGGCTATAGTCTCCATAAGACTTAGGAATATCCAAGTATTGTCCAGGGTGCCCGCACCTCCAGTGGGATTCGCCCTGTTTTCCAGAATCTAAAATACTCATTACCTCAATCCCAGTCTGCAGTAAATACTTGACTCAGGAGGGCTTGGGTATCGCCCTGGATAAAGTGAGAGAGCGCATTAAAAATTATTTCTCTACAAGCCACAAGTTTAGCAGCACTCCACCGCTAGGCTCTTTCGAAACCGGAAGTTCTTAAGACACTCTCAGCCCACACAAGGTCGAGATAGTAATTCCCCTCATCTGAATAAGACCAGAGATTCTTATGGAACTAACTGGATCGATCGACCTACGGTAGGATACAAACCCAGGACTCTAGGTCAATCTGCCACTCATTACCTCAGTCCCAGTCTGAAGTAAAGACCAGACTTAGGATGGCTTGAGTGCACACCTGGCGTTCGGGGGAGTACGATCCTGTGTGTAGTGCATTAAAAAAATTGCCTTACAAGACCAAAGGTAAAAACTAGTTAAATACGCCGGTTAGCCCGACGGGCTCTTCAATGAGAATTAGAGGCGCTGCTTGGAGTGTAAATTCACCTACTTCTATTGAAGTAAATTAGACCCTTCCTGTTATTGAACCTCTACTAGGACCTGAGATAAAGCCAAGTGACTAACAGCCACCCTCAGGTGAGAATTGTAGTTCCTAATGGGACTCCCTTCTCAGTATACACTGGCCCTGGCATAATTTAGATTATATTGACACACTAGATCCACCAGCGCTATACTCCGAACCGATCCCATTGCCTCGCCCTTGTGCTCTCATACAAAAACCAGCCATCACTTGCGTAAGTCACACGGCTGTCATTAGGGTACTAAATATCCACATACCTTGCAAACCTGCCATTATACGCAGGGTAGTGATAGCTACACCAGACTTTGTCGTCCCCGTGCGAAAGCCAACTAGACCAGGTCCCTATAACCACAGGGTAAAATGGGAAGCAGCCAAATAATTCCTAGCAGGGTTTAGTCTAAATTTTTCCCTTCTAAATTATCCAGTGACAACTGGCATCACAAATTTTGACAGCCTTTATGGTGAGCTAGACCAAACTCCCTGGGAGGGAAATATGGTCAAGTTTACCCTGGGGTTTGATTCCCCTCCTATTAAAGCCTCTCCACCTAAATGGTGTCACCCCAGATCTTCCAAAATGGGAAGATCCACGACCCCGCCAGGTAACAAACTCAGAAAATCTGCAGGCACTTTCAAGAAGGAACCAAAATAGCAAACAATAAGGGGGGAATCAGCGCCTGCCTTTTTTATTCCCCATTGTGTAGAACAGAGAAAATTCATATGTTCTTGTGGAGCACAAAAGCTCCGAGCAGGAAAGTACGTCAAGAAATGAGCACAAATGCTCGATGAAGGGGCAAAGTCACAAGTAGAGAGCACATGCCAACTGCGCAGGAATGTACCTAACCTAGTAGGAATTGAGTCCGTCAAAGTACAGTATGAGCCCATGGAATATTTTCTAAACCCAGTTTTCCGAACCTAGTGCAGGACTGTGAGTTTCCCTTCACAAAACTCGTACGTCAGAAACACACACATTACACGGCTACCCATTCTGGTGTATAGAAAAGTAAAGCCACAACCTCTAAGAATTCAAACCTCTCAGCAGCTAGACAATCAGTACAGGTTATACTCTGCCCACCATGCTTCTGGTGCCGGTGGGAGTATTTGCCTGGGTCTGAAGACCTGACCCCTTGGGGACTACACCCATGTATGGTGATTGTCAGCCATTGTGAAACCTGATGCTCAGTGTCCACTACGCTTCTAGCGCCGGACACAGGGATACGGAGCAGCCTTGATATGTCAATTACGGTATACAGAAGCACACCGAGATAGGGACGAATGTTGCCTGCTCCACCTTTGTGGGGCTGGTGGTAGAAATCTTATCATGCCCTACTCCTATTGGAAAGGCATTCAAAAGAGAGATAAAACGGCTGCTCCTGCCTTTAAGTACAAACAAGGGCTTAATTCCAACCCAACTGTACTTGACAGTCTAAGTCCCCGGAATAGAGCCAACCAGGACGACCAGCACTGCCAGCCTCAGCAGACCTGACATAGCACCAGGTCCTGGTGCCAGCACCAGTTCCTCACCACCAGTGTAGCAGCAGCGTCAGCAGTCACCATAGGCCACCAATCACCTAGATATAAAAGTGTGAGTGATCCCAGCCAGGCATAAGATTGTTCTAGCCGTTCCCGACTTTGTACCAATCCGGAAAGCCACATGGCCAGTCCTCTACACTGGTCAGGCTCCTGTTCTGCACTACAAAACAGAGTTCAACTCACCCTGGTGTGTTTGTTTTCACACCCACCAAAACCACTTGAGCTGTGATGAGCCTCCATTGTTAAAAGGCCATTATGCATCAATATAGTACATTTTAATGTTTCAGCTTAGTTTCCAAGAAAAAGATAAAAAGAACAAATCAATTATTTATCACTCATTTTTAAATGTGTATGGACTACCCAGCGCCAGATGAGCTGGCTCGCTCCCTTTCTCTTTTTTCTTTCTCCCTCTCACTCAGCATCCCTTCTTTCCACCTTCCTCCCCTCGCTCTTCATAATCAGCCACCCAGCACAAGCCCAACTTGCCCGCTCCCTTTCTTTTCTTTCTCCCTCTCGCTCGGCATCCCTCTTTTCCACCTCCATCCCCCCAACAACCAGGGTCTTTGTCACTCTGTTCTGCTCCCACCCCTCCCCAAAAGGTCTCTTTTTCACCTCTTCTAACTCGCCACTGCTCTTCACAGCTGCTTAGGTTGGTGGAGAAATATGAAGCAGGTTAAGCACTATGACCGCTGGGTGGTCTACCAGTATTTTTAGAATCCCTGCTTCCCCCTCTATGTTGTCTCTCACACACTCTCTCTCTCTGGCCGAATGAGAAAGCCAGCAGCAGCTATGTGTGTGTGATGATGCACACATACATGCACCATTGCCTGTTCGACAGCACAGCAACAGCCAGCTGGACTGACAGGCTACCCACTGCGACAAACTAATTAGTCTGACGTTGCCATAGTTTGCTGTCGTCGCACCGGCTGACATCCATACTATCACGATGAGGACCAGTAATATTTACAGAAATACAAAAATTCAGTGCAGCCTATACTTGAAATATTAATTATCCCTAATTTTTCATCAAAAACTTCTGGTGTGGCCTATACATGCACGCTGCCTGTATAAACCAAAATACGGTACAAAACATGGGCATGTAGTATGTTCATATGTATGCCCAAAATATATAGGTAACTACGAAAAGAGAGCATTATGTGATTTATTGAATTTATATTCTCAGGGAAATACACAGCCATGAAAAAAGAAAACACCATCTAGTTAAAAAAATTATGAGTGACTATTAATATGCAAGATTTCCAAACATGTACCAGTAAGCAACAGGTGTATATAAACATACTATACGTACTACGACAGAATATAGCATTAAAAAGACAGGGAACAAAGAAAATGTAAAGCCCACTTGAACCAACCTTCATCAAGTCCTGTTCTTCATAGGTTTCAGACAGTATCACATTGCGTCGCAGAGTTGCATCACGTGAAGGCCCAAGCTCCTCGCGAAGGTTATCAAAACCTGACTGGTCAAGGTGCACTTTGGCAACTGCCCGCTCCATGTCATCTGTCACCAACTCTACATTGAAGATGCATTCATTGACAATGTCGTCTCTTCCTATCTTTCGCAGACCTTTCTCCAAATTGTTTCCTGCACGTAAGAAAAAATACAAAATCACCACAAATTGTAAAGTTGATGCCAATACCCTCAACGTGGAAAAATTAAGGTGTACTGGCCCAGTATCCCTCTATAGACTAGGAATCACAGTCTCCTTAACAAGTATTTTAAGGGGGCCATATGGGCCGATGCGGTTGCACCCTGGCAGCGTCTGGCCCTTAGTCACCAGAGCGTTTAGCTGGGCACTGGGGGTTATACTATCCCAGGGCTGCCACCAGCCATGAAGCTGAAATCTTGTTTCTTGTATAGAAAAATCCTGTAAAATCATGGAATCATTGTGTCAAATACTGTAAAATCCTTGGAATTAAAAAAAATGTAGCAAATTACAGAAAATAATTGGGTATGAAAGTCGTTTACCTATTTAATGTCACTGATTTTGTTTAGAATGTACAAACCATGGTAATTATTTTCTCCATTCACACTTATACTTTTGTTTATACAACTGTATTGGCAATAATTTTTGTTTCCTCTCCATTGTGATATCAATGCCAAATGCAAAACACTTTCCCCAAATTCAGATTACGTGTGCAAAAAAGGCAAAGTGCTGCCAAGGTTCTTTTCAATAATGGCCTTACCCTTAGCATGTAATCATAAAGCCATGAATAGAAATATGTAGATAACTGTATACCCGTACCAGTGAATGATAACGCAAAATATTTTGGACATATGCTATTGAAGCAATGGATTCTGTTGTAAGAATCTTTCAAACAAACGCATAACTGAAACTGGCACACATCGCTCCGGGTGCTAGTATCGCATGTACACAGCAGCCAATTTAAGTAAAGTGCTGTGTGCACGCACAATATCTTTGGCATGTGAAAAAAAAAAAAAAAAGAAGTTTGTTTACTTTTTAAGTTTTGCAACGTATCTCTATTCTGAAGTCAAATAAAATCAAATGTTGTAAAAATGAAAATTTCACAGTTCCATACATAATATATTTGGGTTAATGGAGATAGGCCTAAACATGCAGTGGCCGTACTGCTCTTTAAGAGCTTTGGGCGAGAAATGTTAACATTTCTTCACACTATAAAGTTTTGTTAGAAGTAATAATTGTTTAGAGATATATTACATGCTATTTAAACATTAGTAATGGTGCCTCAAGTATACAACATAGTCAAGATACAGAAGATAGCAAGAAATAATTTGGTACACCTCAGTGGCATATGTTAGAATTATTTCATAGAGATTTTCCTAGTTAAAAATCAGTGAAAACTGATAAAATTCATTAAATGGCCTGCCTGGTGATTGGGCATTTAGGAATTGCTGCATGTATAAAGCTATGCACTGTCAGTGATGTTACGTTAAGTTCAGAGGATAAGAAACAAAAGAAGAATAGAGAATGATGATTTAGTGGATTCAGTGGGTGTCCTGAAGGTGCAGGCATGACCGTAAAGGTGGTTTTAAAATTACGTAATAGTGTGGAGGAGGACAGGTTCTGGCGTGGTTCCTCCAGTAAAGAATCTACTCTTCCTGGGGCTGGTGCCCTGGGGTTGACCTCTCCCGGAGTCCTATGGATTGATTGGCGCCACAGAGTGCACTTTACGATGGACAGTGCTCAGGTCTATAGCGACTTGGGGAGAGGGTCCCCTGATCCCCTTCGCTGAAAAGTTGAGTAAGTAGCATGATTAGCAACAGACCTCAACTGCCCCTCTGAGTTCACAGCCTTTCCCACGTAAGAACCCTACAGCTCTCAATAAGCTGTGTGACCAGCTTGTAGCCTGAAAGTCATAGTAGCTTAATGTGTTTGTTCTCCTCAAGTCTCAGGAGTCTCAGAGAAAGGTTCTCTCTCCCCTTGCCCCAGTGGCCATAGAGAGTGGGGTGACCAGCTAGCACTAGACAACAAACATTGACAAGAGGTGGGAGCACCCATCAGTGGAGATGTTGGTTCGAAATTCTATTGCAGCGATCATGCATGCACCGAAAAGTAGCTGAGTGGATATGCACACAGAAGTCATGGAAGAAAAGGGGGCAAAAGCGAAAGAGAATGATCAGACCAAAAAGAGGTGAATTGGTAAATATATGTTTTATTCTGTCAGCAGGAATTTACAAAACACATATCTCCGACCTGTGCCCGCTAACATATTATGGACGAGGGACCAAGTTTGCCAAGCTGTTCGCCAAAGGGCGATGACGAGATATCAATTGAAGTTTCAGGGCGAGAGCGACCCCGGTACAACCGCACCTGGTGCGTATGAAGCATATAGCAACTCAAAGCAAGGAGAAGGCTCTGCAACAAGAGTTTCTGCCTAGTGTGTTGACAAACACAAGTTCTGACAATAGTAACATTATACGCTAAGTCTAACTGCTACTGCTGAAGGCAATCATGGTGAGATGGCGAGAGTTGCAGATAGTACGCCGATGAGAACTGCTCGCAAACTGCCCTGTCTGGAGGGTGTGCAAAGGAATAAATACCCTTGAGAAACATGGCAAGCGAGAGGTGGCTGGAGCAGGCTGCATGGAGGGGGAAACCACCCCTGATGTGCAGCAAGCGTGAGCGTTCTGTGCCTGCCGGCCAGGGCAAGGCAAGCAAGGGAGTGGGTCCACCCACTCAGACTAGGGCACGCATAGTGCGGATTTCTGGCCTCTCAGGCGACATGGGGTTGACACGCTTGTGAATAGGAATGGTACAGAGTCAAAATGGGCAGTGGCGTTCGGCGCTATGGTACACTAGGGGGAGCAGCACAGGCTGAAGCTTGGATATGTATACAACAGTACTTGTGGCGGGTCAAAGTTAAATACCGTATTTTGGTGTGTACAGGCTGTACCAGCAGTTTTTGATGAGAAATTATGGATAATTAATATTTCAAGTATAGGACGCACTGAATTTTTGTATTCTTGTAAATATTGTTAAGTCACGATTCTGTACAAACGTAATAAATTCTGACAATTTCTCCCCTATGAAACATTTATGATAAAATTTGTATTATATTCCAATGTTTACAAATATACGTCGCACAATTACTATTCCACAGATGGTAACATGACTTGAGAAAGCAAAACCATGGTAACATGTTACACAAAGTGGTGTCTATCTATCTGCACTTGTGGTATGGCGATGGGCATGCGAACTACAAAAAATATTTTTCTCTTGTATAGTAGCAAAATTATTTTCTCATGTAGGCCTACATCTTGACTATTGTGATTGATAAAGTGCAGTGAGTAGGGTATCTTAATTTTACATTACCTTTTTCTAACTTTCAGAGTATATTTATTAGAGTTACATTTATACATAATGCATTCGTAATCTTCATGAAAAAATATTCAAGTAAAAAATTGCAAGTGTTGGCAACATTGCATTGCGAATCAATATCTCAAAAATATGACACTGGTGCTTATTGCTTGTTGTTACCAACATGGCTGCAGCCGAAAATATTACAATTGTTTGCTAAACATCAAATAAAATTCTACAGTATGTATGTATTTCATATGTATTGTACTTTCACATTTTTCATTGTTTTTCTCTTGTATTTCATGCTGTGTAAATACACTATGTGTAGTCTGAGACGTCTATTGTTATTATTTATTATTTTTTGTTACAAAATGTGACATCGCGAATCAACAAAAGGATATTTCGGAAGTGGTAAATTATATAAATAGGATTAAATACAGGGCAGTGTAACACAAGCGAATACAATGTGTGTCAAAAATTTATTTTATTTGTGTTGTCTATTAGTATTACTTGTGCATGTGTACATAATGTACTGTATACAGACTTCATATGCCCAGGTGAGTACAGTTGATACTTGGACATTTTTGTTAATACTTCATTGTTTAATGATCGGAGCACGTAATTTTCGGCGATGTTATAGACATTTTTGTTTGATCAATGCGGTAAAAATTAGATTTTGAGTTAGTCAAAAACTGACGTTTTTAGCATTAGTTACATATGAACTACAGAAAATATTCTGTGGACATGGAGTTTTGGTCAAACCGAGTTAGATGGTTCGAGTTTCCACTTTATACAGTTATAAAATCACATTTAAAGCAGATTTTTTTAGGGTAAACATTTTTTTAATGCAAATAAGCTTCACCCCACTTTTTATAGTCATTATTTTTGTAAAAATGTGCGGCCTCTACACACCAAAATACAGTGATATGAAAGTCATTTACATGCACACATGTTATGATAACACAAGTTTACTGATATACTTTCAGGTAGATACAAGATTGTGGTTTTGTATTCAAAAGAACAAATGTGCATTGAAGAATTATAAAAATGAACTTCTATACCTTTTACCACTTAAGCACAATAATCTGCAAATACGAAAAGATGGAGTTTACCAAAGTGAAAATATTAGAGATGGAAAAATCAATTCCATAATCCGTCAACACTTGCCAATTATGTATAAATAACTGATGATTGATTCTCGATTCTGGAACACAATTATGTAAACAAAACACATAAGAAAATAACTAACACATTGAATAAATAAATACTGCAACTATATAGTGGTGTGGTATTTGCTTGAGCAGGTCTGTAACTCATTACAGTACTTCATTGTTTCTACTTTCATTGCTTTTGGTTTCCGTTTCATGAACGATTGCTCTAATAATTATATTTGAAATTATATATTGCGAAACCATTTTAGCTAAGCTTTGGAAAATTATCCCCAACAATGACAGTGTAAGTGATTCACACAAAAAATGTGTTGTAGAGTATATATTTGTCTACAACTCAACCCAACTTATAATCTTCAGCCATGTTGTGGTCTGTAACACCCTGTTCAGTCAGGACTGCAGGGGTTTTGGCACTGCCAAACAGTGACTGCACTGCTACATAATCACTGCACCGCCCATGCACCACATGCGACTCGAACATGATGCCGGCATTACGATGAAGTGAACCCACTACAATAACTGTGAATTATTTTGGGGAAGAGTTGGATGTCACCTTGAATTTATTTACTTTCACCACTACTTATATTTGTGACTAATTTTTTAAAATATCACTTTGTTGGGGAATAGAACATTATTTAATTATATTTTCAAAACAATTATTGTTTAAATTTTTTGTACTACTATCACTTCGGTAGTCACTCTCAGAAGGTAATCAATTCTTATTTATTCTAAATGGTACACAAATATACTCCATTGATACCTTCAAGCTGTTTCATTGTAAACTGAGAACTTCTGCTTAAGATCTAATTGTATGAAAATTGTGCATTCTTTCACCATAAGTAAAATTAAAATTGCCATGTGGCATGATCGAACATGTTTTTGTCAAGTAAAACTGGAAAATTATTAGAAAAGTTAATTTTTTTAATTTGATAATTTTTATGCTTATATACATTAACAAAAAAAATAATTGTAGTATTTTAATAGCAAATTTGTCGTCATAATTATTATAACAATGTTAAAATTATTTTATACAAATTTTTATTTTCTGTGAAAATATTTACTGAATACTAATGCACATACAAAAACCGTAGTTTACATTAAGAAGACATATGAAAGCTCTGCCATTATGGCTATAGTAAAATTAAGTCAAAGACTTTCAACATAATGTGCAAATGAAATAAAATTTCAGCAGAGAGCACTTTTCATAAAACCCTATCTGAGAAAAAAAAAAAACACAAACATTACCTGTTGCTTTGTTCCCGAATGACTGTAGCCATAACCTAAGCATCACCATTGCTTGTTGGTTTGGATTATCCACATACTCATTTTTAATGAGGTTTATGTCAGATGCTGGCACACCGAGCTCATAAGCCAAAGGAATCCAATCGGCTCCCAGCAAATTGCTTATGTCTGACAAACGAATATCCGCCCGATGAATGGTGTCTGGATGACCTGTTGACACCAGATCAAGGTTGTTTGTGAAATTATTATCGAAAACAGGTAAATGTCCTTTCCTATTTACACTGAAAAACAAAAATGTAACATTCACTCACCAATACCATCTCGCAAGAAGCTGTAATTTTTCTCCAGCTCCAGCAAATCTGGCTCAGATGGCCCTGCTTCTGGAACAATGTTCTCTGGAAGGACAACATTCAGAGTACAGATGGGAGCCTGTGCAGGCTCACCTTTTGCAACCTGTGAACAATACACCACATGTAAGATGCTGGACAATATGGCAATATGAGGTCCAGACTATTCATGTAATGCGGGTAGAACAGTAATATAGCATGCAAGTACTGTATCTTTCAAAGAAATTTAGAACCCACTGGGAAAAATATAAAGAGCAGCATCTGTTATTCCTTGTTTAATCTACAAACATAGTTCCTATATCCATTCACTCTACATCTTTTTCAGATTACAAAAGAACAGCGCTAATGTGATGCACCACGGGCAATGTATTTTCTTGTGCCCCTCCGCCATAGCTCCCTCTCCACTCCTCCAAGACATAACCGTATGCCGCTACATGCCACTGGGACTGAATGAAGAGGTATCCATTGTCAAAACTTGTGAATGTCTGCCCAGTAGGTAAGCACACTCTACGGGAGCCAGATGCATTCTCCTCTCGCTGCATCACCAGCGCATAGCCCAGCTGCACTGAGGGGAGGAACTCACTATCTCCTTAACTCCCATACATGCTCTCTATCGCCACTTGCCGGCTACCCCCTCACTCACCACTGGTTGGACAAAATATAAAGGGCTTGGAACCATGATTCAGATTTTGCCTCAGTTTTAACTGTCATGGGATGAACATTGTTTCGTGGGTGCTCCCTTGCTGGGATCTGCCTACCCCTTGGGACCAGCACAGACAAGAGACTGTACGAGAGCAACAAGAATACAGCCTTTTGTCATGATGACTAACCGCAACTGAACACGTAACCAGGCTCTGGGGTAACTGGGAATATTCAAATACCGGCCCACGAACCAACTGGCCAGTGCGCTAGTACCATCATCAGAGGTGGCAGGGAACTGGATAGTTCAGTACAGGATGGCAAAGCGCATCGTGTGTGAAACAGTCGAATGGAGGGGGATCTTGAGGTGCTGGAACAATGTGTAGCGAGTGAACTTCACTACGGGATCCTGTAGGCTATAGATTGCAGATGATTGAAGAATGAATTTGAAATGCATCAGAAATTGGAAGCAGTATCATCAGCCTTCATCATGGGCCAGCAGATAACCACTGTCACTGGTAGATCCTGGCAGTCCCGCCAAGCTCTTATTAGAGCTCACCCAGACTGGCTGATTATTATGAAGGGTGGGAGGAGGGTAGTTCTCCTGTCTGCTACTTACTCCTCCAACCATGGTATGAAAAGTACTGCTATCAGCATGGAAGAGCAAAGATGAAGTAGGTATCATGACAGAGCTGCCCAGTTTTCTGCTGCACTCGAGAAGTGGGGAGCCAGGGTCCTGCATTTTACTACTGTGAATATTACTGTGGTGACCTTTTACCAGCAAGGGAATACTGATAGCAGTTCGGCAATCGGACAAACTTATTTTTTTTGTTTGATTGTCGTCGCAAGGGGGTACTCAAGTGCCCTACTGGCGAAAAAAGAGGTCACTGAGCCATCTCCTGTTTGGATGAAGCTACCAGCCAATCCTATTTACATCACCAGCCATCCTATTTCCCAGTTCCACTCATTCTTTTCGTAAATTAATTCCTATGTATCAGCATCCCAACCATTAATTAATGCAGTTTAATCCCTGTGTGTACTGTTGCACAACTTTTTCCCTGTACCCTACACTATTATGCTAGTTGTTTTGTGCCCTTACCATCTTGACTCTTACTTACTTTAGGGTGAGGGTCAGGATACCAACTGTGAACACTGCCTCCAGACAGCCCTACTATGCTGCAATGCACACTTACTTTTCTATAATTACTAGTCATCCAGGTATTGGCGCTTCACCCAGAGATGCACTGAAGTCCTCCTAGTGAACTTAGCGACTAATGTATGTCGGAGTACCTATTAGGCTGAGCCGGGTTGCATGCTGATGTGGCTGGATATGGGGGCCCTTCACTAATAAAAATTGGCTCAGGCTTTGTCTGTCATCGGCCAGAGTCCCAGCCACATCAACACATTTCTGCTAGCCAGCTTATGCTCCATCAGTATACAGCATGTCAGTTTGACGGCAGTCAGCTACTGGCCAGATTTTTGACCACACCATATGTTACTGCTTCCATCATGTTCAGTCATTACAGTTTGCCACCTGTTAGCATCTGCGCCAGCCTATGCCAAGTCCTTCAGGCAACAAATTTGGTACAGGATGGTGTGTGCACTGTATATTGGAACTATAAACAAGCAAATCCAGAACTTGCTCTTCTTATTCTCAGCCTGTTTTGCTTCTATATCTTTACCCCATTGACCCTGTTTCATCAAACATGCATTGTTCAACTTCAAGGAAAGGCATGGGTGTGCATCAACCTCTGCTGCACCCTTCAGACTTTGAGTTAGTCCATTATTCTGCCACAAAGATGGCAATGACGTATGTGTCTCCTATGCCTACTCAATTCCCACCAAGAACAGAGTTTAGAGGGCCATCTTCATTGCAGAAGATTCACCAGATTGAGTGCCCCCTCTTCCCCCGCCACACTTTTTGAGGGTGAACCATGATGGGGAGATTGGTGAGGAACGAACTGGGAATACAGGGTGAGCTATATTCTGCCCCTTCGGAACATGCAAGAAGGGGCTGGCAGCCCATTAGGGCACTTGTGCCGGAGAGAGGTTGACTCTCTAGAAGACTCGGCCAAGCCTACCTGTTCACACAACCCTCTGGTACTGAATAATGACTGCTCGAGCCTCTCCTCACAAAACACCTATAAACTGCTCTCTCTCTCTCTCTCTCTCTCTCTCTCTCTCTCTCTCTCTGAATGTCCATATGCCACAACTTAGGCCAGGGAGTTGGAAGGCCGCCCAGATGGCTCCCCTTGAATATTGTTGTCAGGGAGTGCTGGGAAACGCCTTTGTGTCTGTTCTAGCCAAACTTGAACTACCTACCACAACAACCATGCTGTCAGTTAATCCTGTCGACAGGCCCAGCTCCATGGCACTCAGGGGGGAGCCAGCTGTCCCAGTGCCAGTGAGGCATCAAATCAACACAGTATATTAGTGAGTATACACAAACTCTCAAACAAAGTGTGAATCTTTTCCCTTAACTTGTATTGTGTTTTTTATATACACCCTTTGGTCGCTATCAATATGGTAGCATAGTTTGACTTGAGTTGAGAGGAACCTATTAGTTGGTGCTTAACACTGATTACTTTAGCACTTGCAAGGGTGAAAGGAAGTGAAGATGGAGTAGCGGCAAAATGCAAGAGAGGGGGAAACAGGAAAACCTCAAAAAAACTCCCCAACCAGTAGCAACATTTGCCATGTTTTCCACATGCGGAAATCTGAGTGACACCTTCAGAATTGTAGGGTTGTGCAAATATTCTGTATACTGAAATGAAAAATCACATCTTTCATTTTCATTTCGGTAGAAATTTGGTTGCCAAGTTGTAATCAAATGAAAATCTTCTATTTTGCTGAATATTTGAGTGTCTAATGTATGTTCATTTAGTGCACCAGCAAAGGAAATCTTTTCCAGTCTGTAAGTATAATTTTTTATTATTTTATAACTAAAATAACTACATAAAATTAGAATTTTAATGTAGGCAAGAACCCGTGGTAAATAATCTATATCCTCCAAGATTTTTGGGTTGGTTTTGCTTGATATAATGAAAGACTTCCTAAAATGTTATCAAATTTGTTGAACTTTCATTAAATCTGAACTCATATGAAATTATTTTTCATTTTGATTTCAGATTCATGAAAGTTAGTAACATATTTTTCATTTTGTTTCCTGAGAAAAAATTTGCATTCGCACTACAGGACTGAACCCGGTATGTATTGGGTGGGAGGCAAGTAGTCTTGACTACTACACCACAACAGTTCCCACTATCAACAAAGTAGAAACTCAAATTGTAACAATATTATAGAGGTGAGTAAGAAGTACTTTCTCATCAACACCGAATATTAACTTGCAAAAACAACCTCTTCTAATTTACTTTACCAGAAAAGAGAATTATGTAGAGTCCAGGGAATACGGAGGCTGTGAAATCAATTTATAGGTCACGTGACTCAGCTTCTGATAAATTAATTCTTGTCACCCTGCTCTTGCCAAGGTCCGTAACAAGCAAAGAAATGTTCCGAATGACCAATGACAGCTGATTTCTATACAATTTTCATCACACTGACGTGCGCTCCTATCTCGGTGATAGGTGGATAGGGCGCTGATTACCCTCTCGAGTTCCTCAACAATCCTACAGCAGCGTATTGGGAATTATACTGGCCCGGTGGGTAGTGGAAGGTTGTGACTGGGACCGCTTAGTGGGAGGATACTGTCGGATGTGAGGGGAATCGAACCCCATAGTGAGGCGAACCGAGATCGTTTCCCATCCTGGAAGTTGGACAGGCGGAACAAACCTCCACTGCCTTAGTCAGACTTTTGGAGAAACCGAGCTCTCCCATATTCAAATATACTGCCTTTCCTCTGCACGTCCGTACACATCAAGAATACCACCCCGTCCCGCACCGTCTGGTAGAAGGGACCGAGGTAAGATACGGGATCACCAACCAAGGTTTTGGAGCTAAGGAGCAGCCAGCGAACTGCACCACTTGTTTCAGCCAGCGACCAGCAGCAATGTGACAACCGGCCAAAGTATAGTCAAGTAGGCTAGGTAAACCCGACACCCCCCACGAACTACCTACCTCGACATGTAAACCATAGTGGGAAAGAAGGTAGTCATCCGTAAGTAACTAGTCAGCCAGGCTTTAGAGAACATTGTACCAACCCACAAATCAATGTGCCCAATCAACGTAACGCGTCGTAAACACCAATTGGATTAGTAAATCCCTACCGCCATGTGCTTGGTCTAACACAATCAAAGCCACGATGACCGTGCCGACTATTCATTAACCCGGGCATGCGGCAAAGGTTTGAAGTAACGGAGAACAACAAAAGTGAAACTTGCGGAGCTATTTGGAAATTTAGTGTGCCACTTAACCTCCATGAATTTGGAGCAGAAGTCTCCAAATATTTAGGATGTTTTTTCAGAAATCAAACGTACCCACCCATGTACAAACAAACTCTAAAGTGCTGTATGCAGCATTGCTTCATTATGGTTGTAGCAACATGTTTGTGTACATTTATCAATGCACCAACAAAAAACACAACGGCATGCAAAATGTTTGTTTATACGGGGAGTTTCAATTTGCAGCAAATGTACAATTTCATAATTTTGTGTATAATGATGAATATAACATACATTTCATGAATCCATAAGAATATCAAAGATAATAATGAATTTTGCGGGATCGCAGTTAATTTCTCAAACAAAATGCTGTAAAATCACACAAAAGTTTGGAAACACATTTGTAGGAACAAGTATATTTCTAATTGTTTTAGTAAACATTTTAGACTCTTTGTGTCAGTTCTGCTGTATTTATATGATACTCTTTAATATCCATTCAGACCACTCGGTGCCACATTTGTCTTGGATAACAGATGTTTTTTATACTTGCAATCAGTACAAATTGCAAAACCCTAAATAAAATTAAAGTAACTCACCTTTGGTTCTCGCATAAAAAGAATTCTGCCAACAGATTCTTCGTCCTGGTCCTTCACACGAACTGTGAAAGGCAGTCGATTCTCCTTGAATGCTCTGAAGCCCAGCTGAAGCTGCTCGCCAGACTTCATGACAGGAACCAGGTTTCCAGCAAACTCTATAAACTGAATCTTGCCTTCCAACACCTGAAATAGAATTACAGCAGGACGTAAGTCTGACCTCATCACAACTTTTAAATTTCTTCAACATTCACCTAATACAAAATTCATGTTTCAAAACTACCTGCAAATACAAAATACTGGGGTTATTCTATAATTGAAATCTATTATCTACCGTATTTTGACGTGTATAGGCCACGTGCGTGTGTAGGCCGCACCTAAATTTTTTGATAAAAACTTTGGGATAATTAATATTTGAAATATAGGCCGCACCGAATTTTTGTATTCCTGTAAATATTGTTAAGTCATGATTCCGGACAAGTATAATAAATTCCGACATACTGTAATTTCTTCCTTACAAAACATTTGCGACAGAAAATTTTAATGTGCAATTTTTTTTTTTTTTTGTGAGATTCCTTCCTTTCCGATTCCTTTCCTTCCTTTAAGAGTTAAAATTTTGAAATGTACTGTATGTTGACAAATTTGTAAACATGTTTTGGGGAAAAAAATTTCAAAAAAAATTTTATTTGCCAATATCTCGTATATAAGCTGCACCCCACTTTTCATAGTCATTTTTTTCTGTAAAAACATGCCAAAATATGTATTTATTCAGCAAAAATATTATGTTCTTACAGATACTTGTATAGCAATTTCATTCTCCTATGCATTTGTGCTTTTACATTTTATGATGGTCATTCTGTCTTTTATGATTAGAAGTAACCACCATTTATTTCACTTAAGACACAATACATTCTTCACTGACTCTGGTTCAACATATTCAAGCACGTCAATATCAAATGGTAAGAAACACAAGAAAAATATGAGTCCATGAATTGCTAAGACTGCATTCATTAAAACAACATATGTAGATATACATTGGCAGTTTTGCTTGTCAACACACCAGCAAAAATGTATTAAATTCCAATGCTTCATATGGAAAAAGAAATATGTATCTGTTGCAGCAGTGACCAACATGTGGTTTGTAGGTATGTTTACTCCCGCGAAATATGGTACAATACTGCTACAGTCAAATCTCATTAATTCAAACTTGGTTAATTTGAAATTCTATGTAACGATGCGTGACATCCTGTCGAATTGAAGACTTACACGTTAGTGAGACTGATTTTCGTTGGGTGCTGAATCAGGCACACCGCACCCTATACTGACAGGGGTTCAGTTGTTAATCTAGTCCTGACGGTATACAGGTGTACGCCCGGTGTATAGGACTCACCTGGTAACTTTATGGCAGGGCATGAAGTCTGACTCTGGCAAGATGATCTTATGTTTGAGGTTGCCTGCCTTGACGGATATACATGGGCAACTCTTGAGATTGTTGCTTGGGCCGGTAGTGGGCACAACAGTGACACAGGGCAGCGCTGTAGGTACAGGTGCAGGGTACTGGCATGGTGCTGGTCATGGAGCTGGAGACGGGATACTAAGTGTAAGAAAGACGACGGCTTCAAGAGGTGGCTGGTCCGGCCGGCTAAGGTAGACTGCAAGCGACGGGTGAATGTCCTGGCTGGCGCAGACTGGTTCGAGGAACAGTTCCTTACGTATCTCTGGAGTTACTGGGTCCTGAAGATGCAGTAGAGCGTGGACCTGTTCCTTCGGTGCGACACTGGCGATGGAAGCTACTAAGGTAGGGGATAGCCCATGCAGGCATCCAGAGGATAGCAAGGTCTGCTTAACTCTCTCCCTTATCCCATGACGTCTGGAGTAGGTCATCTGGATAGCACAACACCCTTCACGTCCGTGAGCTGAAGGCATGATCCGTGTGACGTTTAAGCAGTGTCGAACCACGTGTGGGCCATCGACTGGCTAGACACCCTATTTCAGCACCAGATGCGGGAGGCGCAGTGAGTACTGAACATCACGCCTCGCCATCAAGGGTCACTCCGTGGGTGTTGTCCCAGCCGAGTCTTCCCAACTCAGGGAACGCCAGTTTTCCAGCAGTAGAAGCATGCTGGAAAAGAAGCAAGCACTGAGCTGACAAGCTGGTCTAGAAGCTGGGTACCTGTGTGGAATCCGTCGTTCTATTATGATGTAGATAGAATGGGTGGCCAAGCTAGGTGCTTCTGGCTTGGTAAAAATGGTGTACTGGCTCATCTGAATAAACTCCCGAGATCACCTGCGTTCCTCTTACTTTAGTGAAATCAAATAGGAAGGGTGCTAAGTCTACAGGAAGTGTGGTACTCAGGGCTCCAGTTTAAAGACACGTTTTATTTCCGTTTGATAAGAAACAACACGTGATGCCGTACTACCGCCTACGTCAGCAAGAGCATGGGCCAGGAAACTGAACCTACACACATGCCGGTAGAGGTGACCGGATTTAAACTAACAAAGGATAGGGTACCCTAACGCTATGATAACTACTTGTAACTAAACTACCTCCCTGACCATTGTTGCCCAGAGGGGGCCGAAGTGCCTAGAGAGAGTAGACAACGTAACAGCAGATCACTGGTATGGTGCTTCGGAGACGAAGCAGGTATGCCAGGATAAGTCCCAGGTGGGGCTTTAAAGGAGTGGAGTTTCCTTCAGGCACTGAAAGTGCAGTGAAGGAAGGAAGGTATGAGCAAGGAATGAAGCTAAGAAACCCTGGCCGGCTAGCATGGTGGGATTAGGTGAGCAGAATAGTCAATTCCCTGGCAGTTAGCGCAAGACTGGCGTCAGTAAGCCGGTCAGTGCTCGGCACTTGAGGTGTGTGGTGGGCGACTGAAGTCTGACGTGGAGCTGTGCTGAGACTCCTCTGTTTATACTCTGCTGGGCGGCTGCTTTGGCAGTGATTGGCAGGTATCTTGGGGTGGTTGCAGAGCAGGGGGTGGCGAAAAGCATCTCCTGACGTGACGTCACTGGCCGACTGGAGAATGAGACAAACTAAGAACACTACTAGTAATGCTATCTAGCAGCAGGTGAAAGTACTCGTTGCTTTAGATGCATAGTTACGGTGAGCCGGTGAATAATATAATCTACCATATCTAGAACATCTATCCTAAATGGTAAACAGTACAAACTCATAACGAGGCGGGATTAATTGCAATGTAATTTCGAGGACTCAAATGCGAGGCTATGTGTAGGAATGCCCTTAAGTCGTCAAATCACCATTGTTGAAAAAGCATAATGCATCAGTAAATAGAAGCTGTTGCTAGACAGTGAACATAACTATGGGATTTTGCATACTTTGATATTCGTTTGATTTGAAATTATGTAAAATACGTAATTTGAAGTAAAATTTCCTCAAAGTGTACATAAAATTCAGATTATTCATAGGCGCTGCAGTAATTACATTCTTGTTATGAAATAAAATGAGCATCGCAAGTTGCTGTGTTCACGCCACAGCAGGCAACCGGCAGCCCAGATGACCAGGCAGCAGGCTGCACAGAACAGCAACTGTTGTCCCCCCTCACTCCTCGTCCTTTCGACAGAGAAAGTCCTCCTAAAGTCTGCCATGCCCTTTTCTGCATCTATTTATCATTCCCCCTATTTTTTTAAACCCAAACTTGACATTTATAGGAAAAACCAAAGAATGAGACCTCCAGAAGTTTGTGTCGAAAATAGATTTTCGTGTTGCACTTTGGTTTTTATTCCTTATTTTACATTTCAAATAATGACGAAGTAGGCAAAAGTACAAAGCACAGGTTATTTCAGAAGAATTAGAAATACAATTTACACTTGCGTATATTGGGCATTAGTGTATAGTGCACACCAAGATTTTTCACAACTTCTAGGGAAAATAATATTTTTCAAGAATGAAACTGCAACAACAATTTATGGTGTACTGTTGAGTAAGTAACAAAATTTTCTTTCTTTACATTTGCAAGTGGCAATATCTGTTTGGAAAATACTTTAAATTAAATAACTCATATACTTTATGTAAAACCCATGTAACTACGACTGTTTCATTGTGCATAATTCCCCTGGTGCAACGGACAGGGTCTGAACAAGTGAAATATCTACCAGAGCTCCTATAGATTACGTCCCTTGTTGCAGGGAGTAATACAGATGTTTCAGTGTCATACTGTTCATCACCCGCAGTCAGTAAGCTATGCCACGCCACCCACTCAGATGAGTGAGCCAGCGGCCGAGCAGCTGCAACCACCCCTGAAGCTGTCAAGTAGTTCAAGGATGCACCGAGGGATAGCGCCACCTGCACTCCAGCCAGCAGCAGACGCCGCATCAGACGCCGCAGCAGACAACCTTTCGCTCCGCCCAATAACAAGTGTTTGAACACACCCCCCTCCCCCATGCCACCCTGGCGAGGGCACGATGGCTGGTACTTATACCTGCGCATAGCTCAGAAACGCCAGTTGTTCGTCTGCTCTTGTAAGAGCCACAAAGCCCCGGCAGCTTGCACCACCTTGTGTGCTGGAGTTCTCCAACTACTCTTCGTCTTCCAGACAGCCTAGAGCAGTTCCAGCCACCACAGCATCTTTGGATCAGCAAGCTCCATCAGCACCTCCAGCAGCCGATACCTGCCTACAAGACAGACTCTGCAGTTCAACTGATCAAACACCAATGCAGGTAACCCAGTGACCTCAAGTCACAATGCCTGGCATGTGGCTCAACCAGTACTCAATTTCATACACAGTCGCCAGGTGACTCGACCTACTCTCTACACTGATTGGGTCCCAACAGGCATGTGAATCTGAACAACTGACTTGCATACTAAAAGCTTGCTCTGACTGTGACGTAGCTTCAGGCTGTTCAAGAGACAGTTATGCATCAAGAAGCACTTAGTATTACATGATGCTCAATGTGGAGCCTAAGCGACTTTGCAAAAGGAGTAGTGAAGCAGAACTCCGCTGGCACAACCCGCGAGCACCAGAGACTATCCAGACGTCAATAACAAACCCATTACCAGACTTCAGGGAGTCCAAAATAACCCAGTGGCGCCAAACACGCCAGTAAATATGTCAGACGCTGAATCAATCCAGAACGACTCGCACAAAAACACTATGGCCGAGGCCAACCCAAACAAGTGCTATATAGCCACAAGTCCTGGCACCGTGGTAAACTCAATCGTATGCGCACACCAACAAAATATGTTCCACTATCAATATCTAGGATGGGCGGATGAAGTACACTGAACGCAGATGCTACAACTGCTATACTCGCCAGTCTGCCTTCTGCAGCTGGATCACCTGCGCAGGACGTGGAATCAACCTAGTACATTGTATTATGTGCACGCAACCCTTCCACCACATGTGCACAGGTTGGTCATAGTAGTAAGTGATGCAACAAGGGCTAGTGTATCGTTGCGAAGTGTACCAACCAAGAAACCCAGGGTATAGAATTAATTAGCCCAACAACCACCCATAGCGCCAGCGAGTCACAGTTGCTTGAGTTTGCTGGGCATCCGAATGAAGACCCCATAGCATTCACCCTTGAGTGCAAAAAATAATTCCAGGAGCACGAAATACCCAGTAACCAATGAGTGACACAAGCCCACAAACTACTTCGGGATAATGCTCTAGAGTTGTGGAACAAATGTGGGGAATTTGTAACATTATGGGGTCAGTTATGCTCGCATCTTTGTATGAAATTTTCTGGTGAGGAAGTTGCAGCATACTTCACTACGGAGTTTAATGGTCGAACCCAGCACACCAAAGAGGAAGCAGAGATATTCATTAGGTGAAAAGCGCAAATGTATCGAAGGATTTATATAACAGAAACAGAGGAGAGTTATGTCTGTAATATTTCCCACATGCTCCTAGAGGAATTTATGCATATATCCAACAATCCGCCCACTGAAAATAGCAGATTTTTTACAGAAATAAGACATAAAAGGTGAGTAAAAAAAACATGTTTATATACATATAGATGTCTTGTGCCAGTGAAAACACTACTCCCCAGGCATTGGACAAATAATCTTAACTGAATGCGTGAAGTCCCCAGAAGACGTTTTCAGTGTCATAATTCTAACCACTCCATCTTGGCCTGGGTGGACTGCAGTTATATGAGCAGTTTTCCATTTCGGGGGGGGGGGGGGGGGGGGGCGAGTTTGATTCCTTCAGGAGAACCAACTGTCCAACCTGGGTGTTTGGAGCAGGTTTTGTCCACTTGGTACTATGTTGAAGTATATACAGATATTCCAAGCTCCACGTTTTCCAGGTTTGTTGCTGAGTAAAAATTAGGGACGTAGAAATGTGTGTTCCCACCTTAGTGTCAAAAGAAAGCTGCAAAGATGTCAGCGCTTGCTTGCAATTCTCTACCTGCTTTTGTTGTGCCTGAAATATATACCATAAAAATGATTAATGGGATAAAAATTAATTCAATGAAAAATTTTGGTGCAGCATATAATTGTGGTGTGTGTACTGGATGTACAGTATTTACTCAAGTTGCTCAATCACGCCTATCAGCCCTTGCTCGCAACTCTCAACCCATTTTTATTGTACCTCAGCTAAAGAAAATGTTGTCAAAAATCATAATTGCGGTATATATGGGTTACCTATAAACACCTCAAGGTGCTAGCAACCGTGAGAATATTACGCTATGAATAAAATAAGTAAAATAAGTTATATTGTGGTACACTTGTACCTAAATTAAGGTGCACTTTTTAACATTATCATAAACATTCCAAAAGCTATGGTACACCTTTCAAAATTATTACACACATTCCAAAAGTTATGGTACACACATACCATAATTCTGGCATGAGAAAAAGGATTTAAAATTCAATACTTTTGGATATTCTCATGTGATACTCGGTAAAATAAAGAATCGAGGGAATCGAGATATCGAGGATCCCATCCCTAGCGATAACATTTGGCTACAGGTAACTAAGGTATGGAACATGTCCCAGATGATATTAGGTATGGCTCAACTACTATTACCAGTTGAGATATGCAAGTAGTTACTTGTTGTCTTTTACTTTTTGTGCCATCGTCCCCTCTCATGGTTGGTCAGCCAGCTGACAAACAATATCCTATGACAACTGCATGGCAAAGTAAAAGAAATTTTGAGAAGGCTAGTGTGGGAATGATTAATTCATCTGTTAGGAAAACAGTACTAACTTGCCATAGAAATTTTGTTACCATATTTTTGCAACCACGAAAAGCACATCTGCTACCATTTATTTTTTGTCCTTACATCAACATCGTATTTTTTTTCTTTCCCAGTAGCACCATCACTGTGATTTACCAATAATGTTTTAACTTTCCTGCTAACACATAAAGATGCAGTTTATGAAGTGGCTAATGGAGTGCTAAGTTTATGTGAAATAAATTTTATTTCAAAACGGCTTAATTTATGTATATGATGCCTGCTTGTAAACTGCTTTCATGAAACTTTTTATACCCATAGACTAATTGGTAAAAAAAAAAAAAAAATAAAAAAAAAAGTGTGTTTTTAAAATAGGTAGTTCAGGACTATGCAGCACACAGTTATTACATCATTAAAACACAAGAGTCGCAGCTGAAAGTGTCAGAGATGCAAATTGCAAACAGAATGACTACACCAGTTCAGTGGCTTGTGCGTAGAAGTGGCATGGCGTGTGGTGCATACCACGCTTTTCGCTCCCACACATTGTAGCCTAACACACACATGCACACACACACACACAAAATACATCTTGGTATGAAACATCCTCAGTCACAGATGCACCGGTTGTGTTTTATGTGCTCCATTTTATTCGACAAAAAATATCTTGTCAAAGTGTGTGCCAGTGCTTACCTTTTGCCAGCAACAAACTCAATATGGCAGTGAGCATAAAAGACTTAAGTTCGGTCTGATGCACGTATCATTGGCATTGTTTAGCAAAACCTTATTTTTGGGAAGAAAATGCATGTGGTACTAAGTTAATAGTGAAAATACTAATATTCTTAAACTTGTGAAATGTCAACAATGTTTTAGGGGCTGTGGTGGTGTAGTGGTTAGACTACTTGCCTCCCACTAAAACAAACCGGGTTTGATTCCTGACAGGGTCATACCCAGATTTTCGCATGTGGGAATCGTGCTGGAGGATGTTTCTGGTCGGCGGGTTTTCTCAGGGGTTTCCCATTTCCCCGCCCCTTCATTCCGATGCAGCTCCCTACCCACCTCACTTTACCCTCATTGTCTCTCAAGACCTCAATGTTAATAGCCACCCAAATCTCTTCACTCACTCACTCACTCACTCACTTACTCACTCACTCAGTCCCTCAATCATTAATTTAACCCTGTTTTCGAAGGAAAAAATGATATTCCCCAACCATTAACATAGTAATAACTCGTTTTTTTTAATTGGACAATTAAAAATTATTAATTCGAAGTAAAATATTTTCGCCCTGAGCATTTTGAATAATAAATATTTTACTGTACTAGGCTGTGTATCATTTTTGTTGACTGATTGTAAATATTGTGGCTTAATTTCATAAACTATTTATCCATTCATACTCAAGCTAACACAACATTTCTGAAAATTCTTAAAAGTGCCAGAAGATGTTTAAAATGTGGAACCACAAATACAAGACCACCAAGCTAACTGATCAATTTTATATTTATTTTTTATAATGTTCAAAAAATGATAGTAAAAGGGGCTCACCTCAACATCCCTGCTCTTTGCAACTTCAGTGAAATGCTCCTGGTGTTCCAGTGTTTTGTCCTCCTTGTCATCAGTCATGCAAAACACTCGTAACCTCGCCTCCAGCACATCAAAGCGTTTGGCAAACATCACAAACCTTGAAATATCAGATCACAGGACTCTATACTTTGATACTCATAACAATATCAAAATGACACATAACACAACACTCATAAAACAAATACTCCTGTACAGTAGGGCTGACAATAAAATTGGATTATGTCCCTCAAAATCAGAATGTTATAGAAAGTAGGGCTGACAATAAAATTGGATTATGTCCCTCAAAATCAGAATGTTATAGAAAACAACTCATGGAAAATTATGTTTTATCGAGAGAATTTTGATAAACCCAGGAGTTATGTTTACAAGGGCACCAAAAAACTAAACATATTTTAACTTTGCATGCCAAGCACTGTTAAATGGAAAATGTTTAAGACATACAGTAACTTGGAAAAGAAGGAAAAACACAAAACCATACTCATACTCTTTATTGAACTATTCAAAATTTTGATTTTTTATGCAAAAATACTTGTTCAGTTTATACGTTTTCACGCATACTACTGTATTTTGGCGTGTATAGGCCGCACCAGAAGTTTTTGATAAAAAAAAAAATGAATAATTAATATTTCAAGTATAGGCCGCACTGAATTTTTGTATTCCTGTAAATGTTGTTAAGTCACGATTCCTTACAACATAATCAATTTGGACTTATATAAGTTCTCTCCTACAAAACATTTTTGTCAGAAAATCTGTATTACGCTGTACTGTTTATAAATATACATCACATTATTACTATTCCACAGATGATAACGTGACTTGACAAAGCAAAAAAACGGCAACATGTTACACAAAATGGTGTCTAACATTGTGCACTTGTGGCACGGTGGCGGGTATGAGAACTATGTAAAATATCTTTCTCTTGAACAGCAGCGAAATTATTTCAACAGTATGGCATCTATGGCCGAGCTTCAACATGTTTAAATTTTACACCTGCGGGATGAAGGTTAATTTTTAATGAACGTGAGTGAACAATTATTGTTAAGAGTGAAAAGCTTGACGCGTGTCCGATTAGACTGACTTGGCATGTTGGTCGAGGATTTTGGTTAGCACTTACTCACTCCACCTTCTTGGGCGTTGTGGTCAGGGTAAGTTTCATTTAGATGGGACAGATTCTGTCTACGCCGGATGGAGATTCCACAGGTGTGCTTCATTGGTCCAAAAGTTGAGGTTGTCCCAGCCAAGTCGCACTTCGGTACCAGTCAGAAACCCTTTTACCACAGGGTGACACGTAGGATGTATGCGATACAAGGTGGGAAGTCAATTACCAGAACCAGAGCATGCGCGACTGCCTGATGTCTATGTTCGGCGAAGAGGTCCTGTTCCACCTGTCTCTCTTGCGTAGGACATGATAGTGCGATCAATGGTTTGAGAGCAGAGTGAGCCAGGTATTGTTTCCTACGTTTCCTACCACTCCTTTTATCATGAGGCATAGGGCAAACAGTTCGACAGCGTATGTGATGCACTTAGACAGGAAGGTTTGACAGTGTAACCCAATAGTGACTTGCCGGCATGAGCTCGATAAGAGTCCCCACTGATACCCCACAGTATGCAGGCAGGACGTGGAGCCGTGGGGACTGCCAAGTGTCTACTGGTTGTGCGTTCACACTAGGTTGAACTGCAAAACTTCAGGCTACGGTCACAGCGCACTGACTTAGTGCGAGTGGTGACAAATAACCTGAGTCTGTTGCACCTCCCAATTCGAAGGTGTTTCTAGTGATTGTGGCATCGCTGGTTCTCCTCAACAAGCACTAACATTGTGCTATCAAGTGACCGGGAAAAAATCGGTAGCCGTCGAATATGTATGTCTTCTGACGTGCAAACATCTGAAAGGATTCCACAGTCAGGCTAACTCAGTTTAAATTAATCTCCCGGTTCCTGTTGGCAGTGCACGGTGTATTCTGTCTCCAACCGTTAATTCAAACAAATACCCTGAAAATGAAAAACAGAAAGGTAGAGAACAATGAGTGTTTATTGAATATTCAATAAACACGTGACCCATGATACCTCCTATCAAACCGTGGAGGGATGAAGGTAACTGTGGTTCCAGGTGTAGGCAACCTGGTTCTAAGTTAAAAGCGGGACAGCTCGTTCTAGACAAAAACAAATTAGTTAAAGTTTAACTGCTAAGTAAAAGGTGTCTAGAGGAGGCAAAGTGAAGTTGAATACGTGTGTTCGTGTTCGTTGGTCGTTGAGACGTAGTAAGTAGCTGCTGGGATGTACTTGAAGTTTGCAAGATCTCCAGAGGTCCCAACATTGATTTAGTGCGGGATGTCACGAGAGAGGATGTGTAAGAATGACTCTTGAGCCCGGCAGCTTCCAGACTTATATAGTGGAAGCTTGTAGGCTGCCGGCTCAGGCTGCGGGGAGGGCGTGACGTCCTGCCCACGTTGGCGTGGGAAAACTCTGGTCAGCGTTTCTCCTTCATGCCTCGTTGATGGCACTCGGCCTTGCTCGAGGTCTGGGCAGCTTGTTGGCATTAGCGCGGGGTAGGGGGGTGCCTGCCAGGTTGCGTATCCTCCAGGTGAGAAGGAATAGCTCATAGTTCCTGCTACCTGTAGGGTAGGCAGCATGTTGCTCACGTCTGTAGTGGTGAAAGAGATACTCTTGGTGATGAGTCGTAATCGTATTAGATTAGTTGTATAAGCGGCATGCGTCAAGCTATAAATTTGTTCTTTTTTTTTTACTTCCACAGAAAGTTAAAACATTAAAATGTAATGTATGTTGACAAATTTCTAAACATGTATAGGGGGTATCAAATTTTTTTTATGCCAATATTTTGTAAATAGGATGCACCCCACTTTTTATAGTAATTTTTGTTGTAAAAATGTGCGGCCTATACATGACGAAATACAGTACTTGTTATAGTTGGCTCAAAACGTGTCCTACTTCACAATTCCGACAAAACAAAAAGCCTGAATGTAAAACAACTTCATAGCAAAACATTGGTAAAGTTATAGTAAACAAAGTCATACTGCTACTACTATGATGCATGGCATCTTTCTACATATTATTGAATCAATTACTCATCAATGCTATCGAACTGGGAGTATTGTCAACGGAGTTTGATTTTCCGCCACCAAAGATACATCAGGAATTGTAATATCTACTAAAGGCAAAGGACAGAGGCTCCACGCCAGACAATATTTTTTGCCGACCGAGTCACGGAAGACATGCATCGAGAACAACCAAGTACAGCAGCGGGCCGCTAGATGCCACTACTAGTACGATCGCTGAGGCATGAGGCAGGATCCAGCACTCCCCACTGATATCACATGCAGAGGATCTATGTTACGCTCTTCTCAACTGCTACCCCTCTGCAAGACAATCCCCTATGCAAGCCAATTAAGGGGCATGCCACTGAAGCCAGAGTATAAATAGACGGCCACATCAAGGCTCTTGATCAGTCTTCGAGCAATTGACATCTGCCCTGTTGCTTCACCACACTCCTGGTGCCGAGGGAACCATCAGCTATCCTACCTTGGTCTTCACCGCGGCTTAGTGATGCCAAAGACTTCTACCGTTCCTAAAGCTTCCTTCCTTGGCTTGAACAGTACTTGCCAATCTCTCCCCGGAAGAACTTTGTCTTACATTTAACGTCACCGTAACACTGAGAGACATACTGGTCCCTTCAGAACAACAGTACTGACAGCAAGTTGAAAGAAGTCAAAGAGAGTTGTTTTCATAGCCACTGTTACTGCCTATCATGTTAACCTAGAAGCAGGTTGCCTTCACCTGTGTTCACGTAGGGTGTTAACTTCCGTAAGCTCACATGGATAGGGGGTAGTACCACCACCACCGCTGCTGTTTATTTCCGTCTAAAGAAATAAACACAGTTTTACCTCACTTAAGAATATCTATCCTGTAGTCCTAGTACCTCACCTGGTAGACATCAGACCCATATGAGGGACAGCAGGTGACTGGAATTTTATTCTACGCCATAAAAACCTAAACACCAATAACAATACAATCTTGAAGGTCACCCATTCACTGCACCATGTGTAGTGAATGGTAGAATCACAACATTAGGATACTGCTCCTTAGGGATTCAACTGCCAGTCTGGGGTTTGCTCCTCACACCATGTTTCTGGTGCAGAGAGGAGTACTTCTACGAGCCTGGGAAGATCAGTTCCTCTGGGACACTCACCACACCAAATTTGGAAGGCCGTCCGTTCTCTACACCAAGTGTAGTGAACAGTAGAGCCACAAGATTAGGTGTGCCATTCTATTAGGATTGGCTTGTCAGCTTGGAGGTTGCTCTTCTCAGCCCGCTTCTGGTGCTGAGAGAAGTACTTCTCCAGGTCTGAGGAGACCAAGACTAAAAGGAATTCACCCGTACTGGGACTGCAGCCAGTATGACACACCTCGACTAACCCCACCCCTCAGGTGATGGAGTTTGAGAGTGAGATATGGCACTGGACTGACAGACACCATACGCACACTATAAACACAACCTACACGTCAACTGCTCCACTTCCACGAGGTCTGATAGTTGATTGTCTTTCCTCATGCCCTTTTCCCGCAACAGTGGTATTCATAAGAGGAAAAAACAGGCAGAGACTGCCTCTAAATATCCACTGGAGCTTAACCCACTTTCTAGCAGGCTCGAGCATCTCAGTCCACGGGAACAGGCTGCAGAACTCCGCTGTCTGTAAAAACTAGTCTCACCGACCTAAGAGCCTGCCAATTTTGAACCACCTAGCAAAGTCGAGAGGGATCATCCAGTAGTAAAGGTATATCTCAGTGGCCAGACCAGTCACTTGGATTTGCCAACCTTCAGTTTTAGTGAACGCCATGCAAACCCCGTACCTCAATGTCAGGCAAAACCCATAATCCTAGGCCGACCAACACACCCACCTCAGGTGCAGCCCCTAGTGTGACACGAGTCGAGCCTCAGTCAGTACAGTCGCAGCCGCAGGTCAAACGTTGGCCAGTTATACAGTTACAAGTGGTCCCGCCAAAACGTAAAGTAGTGCTCATCGAACCAGATTTTGTTCCCTGCCGGAAAGCAACTTGACCAGTACTGCACACTGGCTGAGCCCCAGTTCCGTGCAAAGATTACCGATTTCTGCCATGAGGATGTGCCTGGCGTCCACCAAAATCACTTTGGCAACATGATGTGCCACCTGTCAAAGGCCATCAGACATCAACTATGTTATAGCAAAGTGAAATAACCTTGAAGCAAAAGACTTCATAGCATAACTTAATGTACATGCAATATGGCTGGAGTGTTACATACAAGTTTAGCTGTACCAATAAAAATATAAATAGCGGTAGCTAATGGCTGTGGGATGGTCCCCTTCGATGAGATCAGAGGAAGCTGATATTAGCAAAGCTGGCTACTCTCTCCAGGCAAACTTATTGTTCCCACCAAGCATGAAGAATCAATGAGGTGAAAGTGTACCCATCTGGTAAAGCCTGGTGGTCTGACTGCATAAAGAGAATACAAAATTCAGACTTTTTAGAAGTGAAGTAGTGCAACCATAAACAAGTCACTTCCTCACCACGATCATTTCCCAGTTTCCTCTTGAAACAAGCTTTTTTTTTATCAAGTTGCTATTTGTTAGTAAGAAAGGTCTCACCTGGTTTTGAAACCGCTCTTTGTATACCTGATAGGGAGTCGAGGCGAACATGATACCAGAGTACTTGGATTTACAAATCCTTCTACGTAAATTCTGGTGAACAGTGGATGCGATCAGGTGTATGAATTCCTTCTGTATCTCTGGTGGAATATATATGTGGCTCTGGGAAAACTATCTATCTGAGTGACGTCTCCCTTTATGACATGGTCAAAAGAGGGTAGCATTTTCAGTAAGCTGACGAAATTGCCCTTTGGAGTCATTTTCGCCTGTAAGCAATTTCCTTTTAACATGGTCTCTGCATGTGTCACTGCATTGAACAGGGGTGCAGTTTCGATGTTTGCCACTGGAGAAAACATGTTTAGCCACCACTGGCCTATCACCAACTGCAACAACTTCGTCACTATCTCCAAGCCTGATACAACTGTCAGTAAGAACTAAACAGACGCAGCTACCACACACCTCAACATTAAAAGCAGCACATCTACAATGAGTGCTAGGTAACGACAAGAGAGAAATGCAACTTGTCAAACTCCACCTTGCTAAACAGCACGGCTCTCAAGCATATGGAGGGTGTTTAATTCACTGTACCCAACACACTATCCAATAGCACAAAACAAAGATACTAACCTACAGTGAATATTTGTTAAGTATTTCATTTGTATTAACCTCCAAGTACAAAATAATACACTTCTAAACACCTAACTATCTGAAAACTAAGCTGTAGTCACTTCACTGCTGCTTAGTAATACCTCCTTTTTCAAGCCTTTTGACTAAATGAGTTGGGTAGGAATTAAACCACAGAGAGGTTAGCTACACAGTAAACTAAGTACTGTACAAATTTACAGCTACACATGTCACACATATGCATGGTGCATGTGATATCAAATGAAGAAATTTCCGGTTGAAAGCTAGCACTTTGTACCAGCCACGGAAGTCACAGGCTATATGTTTGGAGTGTATATAGTGTACTGTGGACATGAACTAGGCCTATTTTTTAATGGATTGTTAGCAACCCTGCTACAGCAGGAAACTTCTGGCTGCCTAGGTTGGCCAGCCTGTTTCTCAACCAGGAAACAGCAATCAAAATGGTGTCGTAGCCTTGTTAGGTAAGCAGATGGCTTGTGTCACGTGTCTTTCGCTTTTATCTTTGCTAAAAAGTACAATCTCATGTAATTTTCGTAATTTTGTTCACAATTTGCATTGTTGACGCAACACCATATTACATATCAAGGAGATGTCTATTATGTAAAGATATTCTAAATTATTTATGGTCAAAACCTTTTCATTTTTACTAATTACTGTACCCAAAATTACTATGCAAACATAACACAAACACCATTCAAATCATGCTCACACAATGTAATGTAAAGTATATCATGTATTATAGAGAAAATGATGAACTGACAAAAAGAAAACTAGATTTAAAAAAAAAAAGACAGTTCCCTTTAAGCTAAATACATCTACCATGAAAGTGAATACTTATTGTCTTTCTACTGAGAAATGAGTCTTACTTTGCCATGAACGGAGGATGAATAGATTCTCGGTACAGATCAGTTGCCATCTTGGTAGCCTCACCGATGTTCCGGCAGTCCATGAGCCAGAACCTAGCAGACACAGTGGTCGTGAACGTCACACAGTCCTTGACAAACGTCAAGGGTGTCGAACCTGTTACATCTTCCCACTGGGCTCTTGTGGTGCCACCTTTAGAACAAAGCAATCAGCCTGAAACTGCTGTCTCAATATACCGTACTATACAACTGTATTGTACAGGTGTTCTCAAAGGACCAAGAAAAAGTGTGGCAAAATGCAGGAATGCTAGCAAAAAAGAGGGAAATTTATGCTGTATAGTATGAGCATTGAATGGGACCAAAGAAAATGGGTGTAAAATAGGGGACAGTGTAAAATCAGGGGGTATAAAAAAAGAAAAAGGAGTCCACTGTATTTCACATTAATTAACCATTTTACCATCTTCTTCTATAAATTTTATTTTATGCATTACAGAAGTTGAAAAAGTAATGTCAGTATAAAAATAATTTGACAGAGATTTACTGAAAATGGATCGCTGTACAGTTTTGCATTTTATAAAAAAAATTACAT
The DNA here is from genome assembly GCA_029891345.1 of Dryococelus australis. Taxonomy (NCBI): domain Eukaryota; kingdom Metazoa; phylum Arthropoda; class Insecta; order Phasmatodea; family Phasmatidae; genus Dryococelus; species Dryococelus australis. The sequence goes on along the minus strand of CM057004.1, from coordinate 70,622,209 downwards.
ACACTTGAAAATTAAAATTATTATATAAAACAGTTTACAGAGTAAAGAGCAAATGATCAAAATGACAGGGCAGTGCCCCACCGCCATGCTCTCAGCAATTAAATTATGCCCACAGCAAATGAGGACCCGAACTTGCATGTGCTGTATAGTCAGGTAGCACTTACATAGCTCGAGTTTTACTGGTTTTCCCGGCAGAATCCTACCATATTCTCTGACCAATTTTCAGGAATACTGAAACCCTCCAATACAATATTTTCTCAATGCTGACAGAACAAGTATGCTACCTTAAAAACCCAAAAAATAATTTGATAATTTTTTTTTTCAATTCTAGCAAATCAAAAGGCCAGGGACAAATTATAATAACAAACTTATACATATAATCATAGCGGGGACAATCAACTGTCATGTCCATGGTCTAATAACATTACGGTGGAACATGTACTAACAGCATAAGTAGTCTGCAAGCCTACTAGAAGTTATTAATTACAAGTCACGGAACAAGTAGTTTTGCTAATCCACATTTTGTATTTTATTAAAGCAGTGATTAGTAGTTTTAAAGAAAATGTAGTTTAGTTAAGGTAGAATGGGTTGTGTAGAAAAGTGAGACTGTGCACCACAAACTATGCTGAAAGGATTGCGACATAACTTTGATGCAAAATTCAAAATAACTGTTGCAAATTATGCTATACAACTAATAACTGTGAGGCTACAAGGAAGAATGGAGTTAGTGAGGCACACATTCAGAAATAGAAAGCTTATTTACCTTGGCTCAAAAATGCAAATAGTTTGCAAAAAGTCTTCATAGGTCCCCATAAAGGAAGATGGGAATATTAACAATTTAACATTGTACTGTCTTGTGTACAGTCACATTGCCCTGTGAAATAGTTATAATTCATGTTGTCACTTTACATATGATTAATACAAAAACATATTCTTGATCATGGTGTGAAAGATAGAGAAGGCAGTATTTATCAAAAAAAGTTAGGCAAAAATTTGAAATTGTGTTTTGACGCTTGACGCCTTCCTGCATGTTGGGCATGCGCACTCTACTTTATAACTTAACCCCATTTCCAAGAAGCAGTGCTTATTTGGTCATTAAATAGTATAATAATCACATGCCTACAGGGTCCAGCAGCATGACTACAGACACGTGGTTACTAAATAAATTGTACTGTTCACTCAAAGCCATAATGCGGTCGCTCTTAACCCCAATGCAGGAATTCTACTGTTTGACGAACTGTTGACAGCCTGGCCGAAGATCAACCAGTTCCACGAGTCGCTACAAGGGAGCAGCACCCCTGCTCGTGGAACGTCACAGCCTCCAGAGCCTCATGAAGAGGCAGTATAACTGTCAACGCCTCCACCACAAGCGATAAAGAAAGAGCCACCCTGACCTAGCACTCAAAATTTCATCACCCTCAGGGAGAGGCTAGCCACCCTCGCACCCCTTTGAAAGTGACCCAGCTGTAATTTTCAATATATAACGAAGTGCCCTTCCAGGGCTCAAGACAGTGTCGGCCCTCCAGCTTGCATAAGGCTGAGGGTGAAGGAAGGAGTAAGTGGCAGCCCCGATTCCAAGTCTGTGAAGACCGGAGCTCTGCTTTACAAGGGTTCTGACCACTAGGCCATCACCGACGCGCAACCGCGGTCTAGTGGAAAGTCTCCATGGGTAATTGATAAAACCTCTCTTCCTTTCAGTATGCAAAGACCACAGGTCATACCAACAGAGAGAAACCAATAGGCTCTTGTTCAAGTTTTGACTACCGAAAGAAGCAATTCGGCAGAGTCTACTGCTACTGAGCCAGAGCGACTGTCAACCAGCTCCAGACAGGTACTGAAGAACGTCCCCCTGTCTCCCACTCCTTCCATGGTAGCAGGTCACATAGACGTCTCTTCTGAACCCCCCATAATTAAATAATTACCTGTTCGTAATCGTAGATCTCTCAGAATGCACCTCCTCTGCTAGCAAAATTTTGCTTAGTAAGTTTGTGTTTTAAACTCACTTTAAGTAGGTCGCCTGAGCTTACTATAAATTCAGAATGTTAACATTAGTTTGATTTTTATCAGGAGGGTTATGCATCTTTTTTTCATTTTTATGTAATAATAAAATTACATAAGTAATATGAATTGGCGAATTCTATTTATTTTGAGTGTAACCCATTTGTATCCCCTTTTTTCTTGTTAACATATTTTGAATTAACTCAAGTGGCATTCGTTTCTCACTATTAAATTCTAGACGCAAAAGGTTAAACTACATACAGTTCCCTGGAAGTAAACTGCATAGGGCCGAGAATAAATACCAGTTTCTCCTTCACCAACTTGTCATGAGGTACAGTTTAGGTCGAGTGTTCAAACCTGCCCCCAGCTCGCATAATGCCGGGGTAGAATTTGCGCATTTCAAGCTGATTGATCTGAGGCGAGTTTCACCTCCAGATCACCAGGTTTCTAACAATACCTACGGTCCTAAATCTCAGTTTGCAAAGGCTGGACTAGATGAAACAGGTGCCGCCCTGAGTTCGGAGGTGCTTCACGGCACCTTTACTTGTGTTCACTGTCAAATGCATTATGCCACTGAAGCTAGTTTGAGTAAACTACGGAGAAAGGCTTAAAGAGCCTCAGTCAAAGAAATATATATTATTATTAGCATCAGTAGTGAGTGTTCATACCAATTACGAACCTCCCTTAATTGAGGAAGAATATATTAATTTATTTGGACACCATTCTAGGCCCGCACTACGCGTAGATCCCCTGGGCCAAGCTATTGTAAAGTACGGAGGCAGTTTATTAGGATTAGACTGGCTGTGGCATAACATAGAAGTTTCAGATACGCCCCTTATAGAGATAGCCGCGGAAGCCCTGCCTGCCACTGCTCAACCTCCGTCTCTGGTTAGTACTTCACAGTCAACCTGCACGGTACGAACACCCTCGGGTAAGATAATTCACCTGCGCTTACCACCACAAGGGCATAGGCTTCCTACGGTGGCGCTGAATAGTTCGGACTTCGTACCCGCACGTATCCCGACTTGTCCTACCTCTACCAAGGCTGGGTAGATAGTAAACCAGACAATCCCGTCTAGGCGCCCACTTCCATGCTACTCATGAAGCTAGTTTCACTCACTTTAATAACCCTAACTGTAAGGAAAACCAAAGCCTCATATTGAGAGACCTATGAAGTTAAACTTATTTTAGGGATTTTCTCTCCTTCTCATGTCACTACCGTTAAAGTGAAGAAAACTAAGATATAACTATCTTAACAACGTGGGAAGTACCCAGACCCAGCCGGCATTAATTGTAGTTTTGTGTCTTATTATTTCCGTAAGGTTAACAAGAAGTAGGGTAAGGTTCCCAGGTTCGCATCCAGGGACTATTATCCAGGGGGAAAACCAATGTCAATTTAAAACACGTACCTACATATCACACCAAATTATTGTAAAATATTTTCAATTCAATTTTATGAAACTTTTGACTTACCCCATTTGAATGTTTTCCCTAAGCTCACAACCTAGTAATTGGGGGTCGAATTATATCAAGAGTTTAATTATTTTCCAGTAAATAAGTTGTTAGTGAAGTTGAATTAAATTACCCCATAACAAACCAAGCAAGGAGGGATTTATTCAGCCCATTAATATTTCTCACAATACACGTTAATTACTCCACATGAGAGCCCATTACAAACACACAAATATGTACTTTATTTTGTTTGTATAGGTCCTATGTCACTTGGCCAAGATGTTCACAAACTAAAAATATTAATCTTTATGTAAATATGCTCATAATTGCATTATCCTATATTCACACAACTAACAATTTTTGCAGAGGCATCAGTTGTTTACATTTTTCTTGACCCAGGTGAAGATTCCCTGACCCAGGTGAAAATTCCCTGACTTTTCAAGTAAGTTCAGTGTTAGCACAAACTATAATCTTCCCTGAAAGATGTCCCAGTTCTACAAATGTAGGGTTCAGGAAAATTACAGCAGACAGTTCATGTACAGACTTTCTGGGGTGATGTGTGCAATCAGTTGCATAAATAATTCACCCAGCAGTGTTGCACACAATCATCACACCCAGTACCCCTAGATGAAATGCAATTATGCTTACATGATTGCTGATTTGTTTGGGCCAACACTCAGCAGTTCTTGTGGCTACACAGCTAGATGCTCTAGGTCAGAAAAGTCTTTGAAAGAGTCAAATGAAGGCTGCAGCTGAATGAAGGCTGCAGCTGACGATCCCTCGCTATGAAGTAGATGTTTGGTAGGACACTACCCAAAGCTTGAGTTAAGGTATACATAACATAGTTGGAGAAAGTGCCAAAAATGAATGAAGCATGACTTGAATATATGAAACAAGCCAGAAGTTGTGAGAACAGCCTGTATATTTTAGTACCATAGAGTTCTTGAATCCAAAAACTGATCCACCAACATGCCATCCCCTGCAGTGCCAATGACCACGGATAATCACCGCGTTTGGCGTCTCATTATTATTAGATACCTTGAGAGAGTAACATTAAGATTTGATATGTTACAAAGGCTAGAAAACTATTGTGTGAAGGATGTGTATCCTTTAAACTGGTTACAACAAATATTGACAAACAGTTCACAATGGTGACAAACTCCCAACACCAAATGACTACCAGCATTGTTCCTAGTCAATAAGTGCCATGCTGTACTGCCAACTGGGAACAACAGAAAGCTGCCAACCCCTGGGGTATATGACACCAACTTTCAAGCAAAGAACCTCACATGCACAACCAATCCATACATGTTTTATACCGCCGCTGCTCACATCAACAGCGAAAAAGGTCATTTGTATTTATGTCATGCAATCAAAAACTTTCATGATATTACCTATCAGGATCCTCAATATTGGTATTCTATGAACTTCTAGTACGTATAGGAGTAATAATAAAAAAATAATTAATGGAGTAAAAGAACTTCTCAAAAACTCAAAATTTAGTTTTTACATGAAACTGTTAAGTGAATTTCAAAAGCACTCTTGGAATACACAGACAGTAAAATGATGTATTAGTGACTTGCTGCAAAACGTCACCAATCATGTATATACTTTACTATACTCTAACATGACTAGCTGTCCCAAGTTACCTACTTAGGACAGTGACCAAAGTCAAACCTCAATTTTACAGACATTCAGTACCCCAAAATTTGTCTGTATGCCAGAGTTGTTCATACGAAACTAAACGGCCAGCGAATTTCGATCCACGTGGCTCCTGCTCCCTTTAATGTGAACTGCATATTTTGCTAACTGGGTATATAAAGTTATGTTCACATGTCTGTCATAAAAAAATTACGCAGTTCTATTGATGAAATGTAAATTTAAATATTAAGGTAATGTATTCTGAGTAAAAATAAACCCCAGTTATGCAGAAAAGACTTCTAAGCGAGATAAAATTAACGAAAAAGCAAACAGCAACACAGAACATATGCCTGACACAACAGCCGTGATACTGCCAATGATTACATTTCTTGCAAGGAAATGAGAAATTTCATATTGTTTCTTTAATTAAATACAAATTAATTTAACAGGGTGATGTATTCTGAGCAAAATGGAACCCCGTTATGCAGAAACTACTTAGTGAGCTATAATTAATGAAAAAGCAGAGTATAACACCATGCATATGCCTAACAACAGTTGTGATATGATCCACGTTTACACCTCTCACAAGGAAATGAACTGTTTTACATTAATAAACAAATAATATTTTAACACATAGACATCTTCATTTCAAAACTGTGTACACACCTAACATATGCAAAAAATGATTATGTGAAACAAATAATTTTACCATTTGAGTCAAGTTTAAGTACATAGGTGATGAAGGAAGTGGTTACCCACTGAGAAAAGTGCATAGTTATCTGTTCAGTCAAACACCATACATTTGATGTAAAAGGAGACACGTGCAGCAAGCAGTGTGTCCACACTGTGCAAATACAAATTGTAAAATGTTATAATTGAAAGACAGTATCTTCAAATTTATAATGTTGCTACTTCAGATCATGCCCAAGTTGTTACTTCACTTCTAAACAATAGTAAATAAAGAGGAGCAGATGTACTTGCAGCAGTGTCTTTATGATGAAGATGACATACCAGTAATGCTACACAGCAGCCTCAAGGTGGGTGCATCCCCAGAGTACTGGTTGATCATGCCCTTGTTTGCTGCCTGGGGCACAGGAATAGTCAGGGTTATTGGCTTGTGGAACTTCCGTCGCCGGGGTTCCACAGTCACGATGGGCGACACTGCGACGCGATTACCCAGCAACTTGGCCGCCAGTTCCGCTGGGATAGGTAATGCCTACACACCCGCACATCAGTTTTTTCCTATTAGTCCATTTACTCTAAATACACACTTATGGAAAAACAAACGATTTAGTGAGATATTAGCAAATAAGCTATGCAGAAATTTTGTACAGATAGAATTAAAACTTTTTGCTCAGAACTCATTTTATTTGTAATGAAATCTATGAACTGAAGCAAAAGCTTCAGGTTTTTAGCCCATCAGGAACACTAGCGGGGAAAAAAACATCCCACAAATAAAAAGCTATGTAGTTTTCATTTGAAGAAAGTTATGAATCATGACAAAAATCTGTACATCCTTTTAAAAAATCTGTCTTGACAATTACCACACAATCAACAACTTGTGATCTTTAACATGTTCAGAATATAAAATAATGGTCTTCATAATATACTGTATTATTTTTATACGTATTCCTCATAGGTTAAATTATTAAGTCACCACAGGTTTGGAGTCTGCTACTTAGGAAACCTTAGTTCTACTTCCAGGAACAGCAAAAAGAATATCACACTTTAAAATGTTGTATAACCATTTATCATTGTGCAGAAAGAAATGGTAAATTAGTGAATTCAAATTGTAGTCCCTGCAAGCTGTTTTGCAAACAGAGAATGGGACAGCTAACATATACATGATACACTACATATGACTAATTACTTCAGCACATTACTACTCACCTGAATGCCAACCCGTATCTTCTTGGTGAGTGCCGCAGGTGGGAAAACTGCCTGTACCTGTGGTACCACGCTCGACGACACCATGCCTCCTTCAGGCCCGATGGTATGGACCTCCTGCCTGATACGAGACACCACCGCAAAATAGTGTGGGAAGTCTGTGGTGAGTATCCGGGTTATGCGATTGGTGTGTAGATCTTCCAACTGGTTCATTTCTATCAAGGAATTAAATATACCACAAACAAGTTAACGCTAAATACCTTACACTACAAAAATAATTTCATCACACAGTCTCAAAGATAATGTGAATAGAAAATTATGGCCACCATTAATGATGTAACAGGCACTTCCTCATCCCAATCAACAAAAGTGAGTATAAAGTCTGATCCAGTCATTACTCATCCAAATAAATATACTGTCCACATTCAGGGTAACACACATTTGCATTTACGTGTACACAGAGCAATGAAAGTCATTGTCACAAAGTCCCCACCACATGGTGAAAAACCATACAGTAACTGCATTTTTCCTTCAAATTATTATGACTTCAATATTGAAATATCTATAAAAACTAAGGTTCTAAAGTCCAAAAGTAACAAATTAATGGTATTGTTTTTAAAATTTCTACTATATTAAATGGTATGTTCGTAACATTTTTAATAGGTAAAATAAAAAATTTGCAAAGTTATAATTTGCACAAACAGTTACATACTATATATTTTCAACAATTAAAAATTTTTTATAACTGCATACAAAAGTTAATAATTGTTAATGCCAAAAACTATTAGTAGTGTGTTTAGGGACACCAAAAACAATTTCATGAGCAAACTAACTTAAAAAATAGTTATGCAAGACTGCAAATTTTATGTTGTTTAACAAGGTCGCAGCAAGGTTTCAGGGGGCACAAGGCTCTAGGATAGGGGCCATCTGATGGCTAAACAACATGATTTGCATTCATGAGAAAATGTTATAGACATGGCTGAAGAGTTACACAGTTTTTAAATCATTTGGAACAATAGGACACTAAGGTACGCATGCAGATTTGTGGCTTATTTATAGTACGAAGAATAATCATTTCAGTACAGTAGTGCAGTAATGCCTGTGAATAGAAACTGGGAAAGGCATAGGGACTAAAATTACTTAGGGGCCATGAGGCATTCTGCTCCAGTGGCCTTTCCCTTGCTGCTGCCCTGTTGTTTCTTCATAAATTACAATTATGCTAAAAATGGAACAATTTTCATGGTTCAGTAAGAATCAATGAGAGTGAGAAAAGAAAAAGAAATTAACTAGCAAAAATGATCTGCTTTACATAACAAGAAAAGCAATGAAGCACTAACAGGAAAATAACAGCTTGACGCATGACGCTTACTGGCTATTTGAATGAACGACTTCGCTACATTTACACATTTCTCTATACAAGCAACAATTAAAGGGGTTTGCAAGCATAGAATTTCTACAGGTGTGCCTATAATATATTTTCCCTGGACCGGGGATAATTACAGATGTGACAGAGTTCAATGTTTCAACAATACCGCCGGCCAGTAAGCAATGCTACGTGCCACCTCTCCTCGAGAAGATGTCAACAATCAATTATCAGTAATCAACACCCACTGCAAACCCTGAAAAAGTTCAAGAGCAAACCGAGAGATTTTGCATAGCAACAATGGCCGCCCTTAGCTCCACTCACGATGCGTGCGTATAGCACCCTCCACCACCAGGCCGGCGTATCCTCAGTCGAAGCAGAATATATGCCTGTGCAGAAGCTGGAAACACTTGTTCGTCGGCTCATCTATAAGCTGCACCAGTTGGACAGATAGCTTCACCGTGCTCGTTCACCAGAGTAATGACCAGCCACCAATATCCCTCTAGTGGTCACCAGCTCACCGCCACCTACAGCAATACTTCTGAAGACCTCCCCCCTGCGAAGACTTCCAGAAGCAATCTGCCACCCTTAGTTGTCTGCCCCTGGCAACGGCTACCCCACATGCCCTTCAGGTCGTAGGCAACCTTAAGCCCCATCCGGGCACGCGTGCACAGACAGGGAAAGTTATCTCAGCTACAAAGTCGATACTGCCCCCAGTCAGATCCAGGTACCCTTCACTTGTACTGTGTAGTTTACTACTTCCGGGTCAATTCTGGGTAGACAGGAGATAGTATGGGCCGTGTCTTATTCCTCATGGAATAAACACAATCTGAACCTAACTACTCTTGTCATTTTCCCTTGTGTTCGCCCAGATTACCATAGTAAAAACCTATGTCCTGCAGAGTGGAGCAAGAGACCAGGTTTGCAAACCAGTTGCTGCTTAGTGTAAGACTACGAGCTCTTCCAGACAGGGGAATTCGTACGTCAGAACACATACCATTTGAAGGCCACCCATTCGGTACACCATCTGTATCGAACGGTGGAGCCACAACCCCTATTCACACCCCTACTTGAGAGGATAAGTCACTAGACCAACTTGCACCTGTCCAACGCACCATTTGTGTTGCCGGAGGGGAGTGCTTAGTTGGCTCTGGGTCAGACCAGTCCGCTCAAGGGACTCACCCATCAAAGCTATTGGAGTACCTCCGAGGGAACCCACTACTCAAACACTGCACCATTTGTGGTACCAGTTGGGGAAAAAGGTTGTACTATGTGCCGTTCTGGTGTGCCTAGACAGGAGAACGTGCTTAGATAGGGAACGCATGTCACCTGCTCCTATCTCCCGGACTCAGGTATTTGAACGTAAAGCCCTTCACCAAAAGGTCAGAAGGACGTTAGGGAACGACAGGAAACTACTGCCTACCAGTCTACCTGGGTCTGCACCCAACCCAGTAAGGCAATCTGCCAATTAACCTCATGGGAATGAGTTCAAGCCACCCGTCAGTCGGTTGGGCCTAGTCCTCCTCCCCCCGACTCCCACCCCTTCTCTGTTCCAGCCTCCCCGGAAGCTTCCAGCCGCCATCCACCCCATCGTCAATGCCTTCAACCGAGGAAAGAATGTGCCAGTAGGAGTAGCCTGTACCTGGTTCAAGACCCGACGCTAACCCAGCGCACCCAGGTCCTTCCACAGCAGCAGTTGGAGTTCCAGTCACCACAGCACGTGGGGTCAATTCAGATCTGCCAGCCAGCAAACCAACAGCACCAGTCAGCCACCCTAGTCCAGGACTGAGTAAGCCAGTAGCTCCCAAACCGGTCAGCAGACCAATAGCAAAATCTGCATCTGACTTTATACCAAGTCGACAGCCGACACGGCCCATGCTATGCTCAGGTCGTGTTCCTGCCCGACATTAATTGAGATGGTCATTCCCGAAAGTGCCATCCGACGGGCACTAACAAAGTCGCTACTTTTGAGATGCTCTGCTATATCACTCTGAATCAGAACCTGACACACGTCAAGCTGAAAAGTAAAAATGATTATCACTTTGTACCTGATGAATGTATTGTTTTCAGCTACTGGCTTATTAAGCCTGTAAGTAGTCTGTACCAGAGGCAATGGGGCTGCCTATTATAGTTCATAAGGTAAGCATGTTTCACTACATCCAACATTCTTTCTAATTCTGTAAAACCTATACTAATGCTATGCAGCAATCCTTACTCTGGAAATCTCATTTCAACACCATAACGAATGCAGTAAAACTAATGGATGATTAATTTTCAAAAAGTGAATTAATTCACACAACTCAGGCCGTGTCTGAATTGGCACTTTTAGCTTACGAAAAGGTCACATGACCAGAATTAGCCAAATAAAATGATGACATATTTGGTATCTTAGTATTTCGTTTTTACTTTTAGTATGTAACGAAACTTACTAAAATACCAAGTTACCAAAATGCAAACATCTTATACGTGACTATCGACTGTGTCTGAATTGAATACTACTAAATACTAAAATACTAATATACTAAATCATCAATTCAAACAAGGCCTCAATCTCAAGCCTACTTGCACTACCTGTGCCAAACCAGTGTCCACATAGTGAACTACCAAATCAGAAGGTGACCTTGGAAACTTGCACTCACACAACACACCACAATTAGAGTCCTGGCATTTAATTTCCCTTGCTTGATATCATAAAAAGCTGAACCAGTTGCCAACTTATTTGAATAGGCTTTGGGCAAGCCACTAGGCTGCACTAAACTGGGTTATTTATAATAATGAGTTAATATCTCACCTTCTCCTTCGAAGCTCTCATTAAGCACATCTTGCACAGCCTCCTCGCTAGCATCCAGTGTATGTTCCCTCCATGAGTCTCCATTATCAGAACGCAGCACAATTATTTCTCGCTCTTTCCCACGCAGTGAAGCAAAGTGAGGAACTTCAATGATCACAGGCCTGAATCGATCATTTCACAGTCAAAATCACCAACACTCACCTATTAGCATGATGTAAGGTATACAATATGAACTTAGCAGATATAAAACACTTATCACAAAGCACTCACTACTCTCCATTGACATCTTCCTGTAAAAATTAATTTGTTCTATTGTTTTATTTTTCTCCTTATGTCTATTTATTCTAGAACCTTGAGAATATTCTAGTAATTAAGTGATAACCTCACTTGCCTTTTATATAATGTGCTAAAACTTTGGTGATCCTATCAATAACATTTCATCTTACTTGCCTATTACACAATGAACTACAGCTATGAGGATACTATTTCTTTAAATTTGTATTTAACCCAACAGAAAACACGCAATAGAAAATCACCCACCCTCTCATTCTCCTATACATTGCTGCTTGTCTAATCTAGCTCTCTAACAACTATACTGAGCTAGTTTGTGCACTAAACAAGTCTTGTTTCTTCCCATTCCAGATGAAATATTAAAGTGTGTTTCCCACTGAAAAAACTATTATTAATTTTACTCACAGAAAAGTCTCAAACCTAATAATTATGCCTTTATATAAAATATATGTGTCTCTTCCTTTTTAAGGAACAAAAATATCATACACTGCAATAAAGTACAAAGATGGGAGTTTTATTATCTATTAACGAAATCCACTCCCTTATCTAGGAACAACAAAAATATTACAAACTGCAAGAAGAACAAAAAATGGAAAGTTTATAATCTATCAAAAATTAAATTTCAAAACCTCACAAAAAAATGAAAAAACTTAAAAATGAAATATTATATCATTTTGATTAACAAATATTAAATACATAGACGCTGCATTCAACAATTAATTATTTAACAATTTTTGTTCCTCTTACTACTGTTGTTTAGCCTGCTGCCACAACATTTACTTCTTTTCCTCCTTTCTCATTACTCCTTTGAACAAAAAACAAAATAAGTCATTTTTTACTAAGCTAATGGGTTGGTGTGTTATGACTGGGATGGATAGCTACATCCACAAATTAATTGGTGAATGCTATCCCATCCACAATTCAAGATTATATGATTTTAAAGCTGATAATGGCAATTGCAACTCCTACTCTTCTAAAACCCCTTCCTCTCCCCTAGGCCAAGCCAGGAATCTAACTTCAGCTCTGTGTTGGACCTGTGTTTCTAGTGCTGAGCCAAGCAACAAAGATCTTGTTGAAGAGTGTTCTGAACCCTCAGATGGCCAATAGTGTTTCTGGGAGTTAAGAGTTGGAATGAAAAGTTTTCCTAAAATATTATAAGGTTTGCATGAGGTGGGTATGTGGCTCTTTCTACAGAATGTTGTTGTTGTATATCAGCTGCACAACAGCCAACCTGGATATACTGCATGTCCTTCCAACAACACTGGCAGTGCTGTATAGGTGATGGGTGATGGTCTACTGAGAGATGTGAGCCTGGACCCACTGGAGTGCTCCTGTTGCAAGATGCCTCGCCTTCTTCCCTATTTCACCCTCGTTTTAGGTATCAGGGGGATCCTTGGGGTTACGGCATCAGGTATGCCAAAGAAAAGATCTGATTATATCTAGGAAACATCAAAGAAGAGATACATCTCCATAACTCTTGGCAAGTAAGAGTGACAAACCTTCAACCACATCACAGGATGAAGTTCAAGCTTGGCTTCACCAAAATCCAATTTATGGGTTGAACAACCTGAGATGTGCGTGGCTGGCAACATCCCACAGTGATCCTGCCTCTCCACAATGCACTTAAACAGGAGCAGGCTGCAGACATGTATTTTATTTGCTTTATATGCCCTGACTGCCCTGGAACAACTATCATCACCTACTGTAGGCTTTTAATCCAAGGTGTTTCCAATCATAGAAGTTGCATGACTAGTAACCAAGGCTCACATGAATGGTAACAACTGGTGATAGTATAGTGAAACACCAGCTCTCGTACGCATGCTTGAAATCTCCTCACATGCTGCAATGCACAGGTGTTATCAGTTAAAGATCCTGGCCAACAGGCAAGACCAAAGTGTGGAACATTCCCTCCATCGCTAGCAACTTTACTGTGTGGATACCAGTCAGTTTGCCAATTCAAATATATGTACGTAGATAGAAGCAATGACATTTTTCATAGGTTGATTTTAAAATGTGCCCAATTAATTGTGAACAATGTAAAACAATATTTATCCCACATTATTCCAATGCTGCTTACCATTAGATTCCTATCAACTTAATTTATATTACATTCACAATAAATCAAGAATTTCCTAACTCAGAAAACTAATCCAACTAATGTGATGCAACAAGGAATGGCTGCATCTTTGAAATGTTTTGATTACTTACCCCAGGAATTTCGCCCCAACTGGGCCCAATTCCAATATTCTGCTGGCCAAAGCTTCTCCTTCCATGAGAGGTGGAGGATTAGCCAGTTTCTCCCGTCGCAAGTAGCGGCAGGTGACACGCATAGGCATCGCAGCTTTGCGAGGTGGGACGATGACCCTCACTCCAGAGTGCCGACATCCTCGCATGGCACCTCCACGGGCATCCACAAGGAAGCTCACCAAGAAACTAATGACAGTTAATACAAAACTACTGTATTTAACTTTTATAATATGCAATTTATGTACAAAATTCTTAATGAATTTTAAACACATTATTCAAAATATCTGCATTTACAAACAATTTTTTTTTTTTTTTTTTTCAATATATTTTTAACATGAATTATTTTTCACAGTAATTTTTTTTAAGTTACTGTATCACACTAAAGGATTTTTTTCAATATCATTTTCCATTATGCAATGTCATTAAAAAAACCCAAAATCTGTTAAAAACATTTTATTATTACAAATAAATGGATATTAATGGCTTTATTTAATTCATTGTAAACATTGTTATGCAATGTAAGTAAGTAACATATTTTTAGGCAGGTATATACATTTTTAAAATTATTTTCCACTGAAAGAAAAGTTGAGGCGTTACTGACTGTATGCTCTATCAATTCACTTTTACCTTCAATACACCAATACCTACTTAAACACACCAAATTCAGGTAATTTTGTAAAGAATATAGATTAGGAAGCCTATATTGTGTGTGTGTGTCCATATATATATACGCCGGCTAACAGCCACGTTAAGACCATGACGGCGTTCACCACCCATGTGACACGTAAGCGCAGAGGCCATAACCTGAACTTTCCCATCATGGGCATATTATGTTTTCAAGTATTTAACACGTCTTTCTTTTATTTCAGGTCTGAGTGTTGTTAAATGTTAAAATTTGTATGTTCGTAAAAATGTAGCACCATGTTTGGTTATAAATTCAAAATGTGTGCTGCACGAAGATTAAGAACATAATTATTCTGGCATGACTGCCATCATAAAAGACATTTAATGAATGCAGAAAATTCTCATTTAAAATGTATAATGTAAATCTATATTTAAATTATTTTTGTGTCTTTTAATTACAAAGATAAATATTTTACTCTGCGTACATAGCACTTCCGTTTGTGTGAACCTCATAGGAGGCCATGGTAGGTCCACGCGACACTTACCTCTGGGCAGTTCGTTGAGGAGAGCTGGCGAGGTAAGACACTGTCACGTATGCACCTCAAACTTTTTGCACTGATGTAGAGTATAATAGTTTCACTTTAGTATACCGGTTAACCTTTGCTTTGCGTACGTTTTGCCAGACATTCCCCAGCATTATGCTTCCGCTTAACTTAATAATTTGTGCCCTTATGGCTTTTTGAATACGAACGAGAAGGAGAAAGCTGTCCGAGAGGCCATGCGGCCCGTGCAACTTTGAATCAGGCGCCATCCGCCAATGTTAAATGTGTTTCAGTGTAATTTCTGTATAATTACTGCATGCAATTTTAAGGGCTATATTTTCATGTATGTATTTCAGGGTAATTTTCATGTTTAATTATTTTACGACCACGTGGTTAACCGCCGCCAAGTTAATATTTGCGCCATTCATGCGCATTGAGGGTTTATTTGTGTAATATCATGTGCGCCATAATTTATTTCAGGGGTCTATGTATTTTTTATTCACGATTCCGTGCAATTTTCAGGTAATTGATGCTTTCTATGTATGGCCACGCTGTCTTGTTCAAGATTGATTTTCCTGCCGTCAGGCGTTCTACAAGACTATATCTGGTTAAATCGCCAGGAGAATAATTTTCCCAACATCAATAATAACTTGGCTGAGAATAATTTGCCATTTTTATGGAGAAATATTGCAATTTCACCTGCACCACATGATCTACTACGAACTTTATCCAGCTGCATCCACGCCATATAATTCTGTTTTCATGCATCTGCATGTTTGTTGTGACCATTCATCTCGTGCCCCATGCTGTTTCATATGTTTTCGTGTAATTTGAAGGGTGATATTATTTCCATCCTAGCCAGCTATGTGTAAGACCGTCACCACACTCACCATGCGCTGGGAGACGAGTCCAGACAAGTCCGCGTTAGTGATGCCAAATAATCACACGTGTTCATGTTCAAATTCATTTTGTAATTCTCCGTGCCCTGTCTTCAACAAGAACCTACAATCCACCCTAGCGGCTGTAGACCCCTTTCCTTGTGAAGGCTGTGTTATCTAACACCACGGTAGAAGTCATCCATCTAGGAGTGCGTAAGACAAATTGCGAGCTGGGGAAGCACCCAACGGACGCTAGACATGTCTGAGTTTAAGCACGTAAAATTCATCCTGGCACATTTTTGTATGAGTGATAAAATAAACACCATATTTAGTGCATAAAGTCTTTCCTTGTCTTGACAGCAACTTAGCTTCATTTTCAGTGTTAAAAGTGTAAGTACACTCGGGTGAGATGGACACACAGAACCCACAGTATTCCTGAGAACCCTGAGTCTCAACAGTATGGTGACTGGGAAACACCGCTGGCGCCCATCTACTGTAAGTTTATTATGTCACCATTCATCTCCTGTCTCACCTGACGGCATATATATATATATATATATATATATATATATATATATATATATATATATATATATATATATATATATGGCTTCTTTTCCAAAATATAAAAATGTAAAAATTCTTCCTTTATTAAATATTTTAATAAAATGTTTAGATACAATTTAAAAATTTTTATACCTTTGTGGAAATAATATTATTTTAGCAATAACAAAAAATGCTTATAAATATAATACTTCTAAAAATTTTTAAGCATTATTTATTCACACTGTTTCCAACCACCCTTCCAATGAATTTATGACTAAATTACTATTCAGTATTAATTAACCTTGAGTCTACAAAAGATATAACTTTTAACAGATTTTGAAATATCCAATGTGTCACTTTAAACATGAATATTACTTACCATGTTTATAATAAACTTTCATTATCTCAACTACTACATGCCATATACAACGATGAAATTGGATACACTATGTTCAACTTTATTACAAAATGGTCACCACCGATCTATTTACAGAATAGACTGACATTCTATGGGAAAGAGTACATCACTAAATCCTAACACTATTTAATTCTATTAAAAATGTAGTACAAAATTACTAATAGTCATTGACGAAACTGAAAGCTCACACAAAGACATTAGCAGAAGCAAAGTTTATAAAATATTGAAAATGCTGTGCATCTAAATGTTATTCACAAAACATCACAGTATTTTAAAGAAGTAAGCCGGTGTGTTTCAGGTTAGTTAACACGTAGCACCCTATCCAGGATAAGATAATCATTGTGACAGCTAATGTATGATCAAAAGTCAAAACACACAAAAGATAAATAAAACCATTGTAACACACTTCACATTTTCGTAAATTCACCAGTGGTGAATGTTTTGGTGTAAATCGACTGAGAGGATTTCCGAACAGGTTATTTCAATATTTTTTTTTGTTTTGGAGGCAATGGAATACATAAATACATGCAAAAAAACACAATAAAACGAGATTAAACACTGTGTTAATGTATTTTCTCATTAACATATTCTTTCTTTTAAAAAAAGATCATATCTCACATTATTGCAGTGCTTAGGCACAGTTCAAGGCACAAATTTTTTCAATTGAAATTAAATTTGTCTATTTGCTTTTCTTTGACTTACCATTTAAAAGTGCTTTACTCTTGTATTAGTGTGTATGTGCATGTATACATTTACAAGTGCTTTACTCTTGTATTAGTGTGTATGTGCATGTATACATTATAAATGCACATTTTCAAGAAGATCCGTGTGCCAGAAAAATAAACAGTTTTTTATAATAGAAATTTTGAAAAATTGCAAACATAATTAAATAAGCCTGTGTTTCAAAATAAATTATAGTGCTTTTGTATTTGCCTTTGAAAAACTTGTAGTAACTAGTAAATTATCTATATTACAACAGCGTTTTAAGTTTTTTAAAAAATAAGACTTTGCTTTTGAGCCATATTAAAAATCTTTTCTTATTTATAGATATAAGAAAAATTGCAATCTTTTCTTATTTTTCAAGGTTGCCTGGAAAAAAAAAAAAAAGGTTTTTTCCCCAAAGTTTCCCATTTTTCCAGTTATTTTCATTTTTAATAAACATACATAGGTGTATAAGCGAGTTTAATACTGTGTTCAAAAATTTATTAATTGAAACACTGCATGTCCACCAGATCCAACATTTTAGGCTGGTTGGACCAGTGGATACGTTAACGCAACCAAACATGACCAAAATAGTTTCTGAATGTCCAGTGTACACAACTGATACATGGATGAATTTCAAAAAATGTTGCTAGCCCAAGCTGGCTGAGTAATTAGATGAAAACTAAAATATTCATATCTTCAAGCTTTTAATCACTTATTCATTTATTAATTTATTTGTAATCATTACAACCTGTACACCTTCAGAACATTCTTAAAGAAAATAAAATATTAAACAGAAAATTAAATAGGCATACTATGTAGTTGTTCACTGTAAGAAATAATTTTTTTATATCTGTGATCATGACTGTAGTTACAATAAAAACTAGAATTTTATAATTTGTTACTAATCATTCATATTTAAATAAGATCTTTAACTCATTTATTCATATTGTCTAATGTCAGAAAAACATTTCCTGAAATAAAATGTTTTCAATACAAACTTACTTCCAAGCATGGAAGAGACATTATCATGGAAGATTGGAACCCAACTCACAGGTAACAAATTTACATTTTAATTCGTTACCTGTGAGTTTGGTTCCAATCTTCCATGATGATGTTTCGTCCATTGCTTGCATGGAAGTCTGTAACGAAAACAATCAACTGACATATAGTGTGTGTTTTGGCAACATCTAATAACTGCCAACAACAAAAACTCTTATCTTGAATAGTTAATATATAAACAGATAACTGTAATGTTAGTGAGACACAAAAAATTTTAAACACATATAATTAAAAAAGGAAACTTTAATTTCTGTGATTAAGTGATAGAAAAATTTTATGTGCTTAGCATCAGTTTTAGTGTGTGCATTTTAATACAATGTGGTTATTGTGCTATACAAAACTGGCAATTGTGCTGTACACTGAAATGTTAGTTTCTGAAATACCAAATAGAAAAATATGAATGCATCACATACGAAAGGAGACTGAGTTGGTTGTTTCATGCAATTTAAAACAATGTTTTTGTCAAAAACAACAGTGATGCACTAAGAAACTTGTGCATCAGTGTTTCAGTAACACACATTTTGATACTTCTTGTATCTTCTACTTGACTATTCCTCAATGTCTGCAGCTTCCCTGGAACCAATTTATAATTTACTGTACTTTTCAACATATTTAATACTTAATTATTTTCTGATTCGGAGACAAACTGATGGTTGCCATGAAGGCATTTAGACAACGAAGCAGCCACAAACCAAATCCTAATGAGTAGCAATTGTTACATCGCATTAGAAAAAATTAACTTGGTGTTCCTGCGTTGCGTTCATTATGATTTTTTCCCAACAATTAAAAAATTATTATTGTATTTTAATTTATGGTTATGCCATATGTGAATAGTATATTTAGCTCCCAAAGAAGCTACTAACAAAAATGTTTTTGCATCAGAACTGATTTTAACACTTGAGTGTGTAGTGAGAAGCATATCTACAACTGTCATACCCTTTAACTGTATGCTAAAAAATCATAGTTATTGGTAGACATCTATGACAAAAGAGATATACAAAATTACATAGTATTTACACGCTAATTAATATGACTTCAATGCAAATGTTTTCTGAAAATTCTGACCAAGTCACTTATTATAACGTAGTTCGTGACTTGTTAAGCTGTAAAGGAATGCTATAGTAATCAGAAAGTGAAACCCCTGCCAAAAGACTGCACTATAGAAGGAAATAATCATCTACATTCTAAATGCACCAGACCACAACATTTAGCATCCAAGCATAAACCACGGGTGCCAATACACATTAACTGCAACTTACTTTTTCCAATGAGGAATGCTGTGAGGTACCGCACATGTTACATAAAAATTGAAACAAGAAAAAATATGGTGTTAGTTAAAGTGATATCAAATGACAAATAATTATATTCTAATCACACATTATTAGAAATATACTCACTCAATCAGTTATTCTAAAAAACCAAAATCAAATAACAATGTTATCTTCAAATTAATGCACACTGAAAACATTATGCCATAAAAATATAAAATAAGTTTTGTACCACTAACAATTGTTATTGATAAACCTCAGATATAAAATTGAGTTTAAAAGTTATTTATATTCTTTATATGACAATTTTGGGAGTATATGTTAATAAATGTGTAAAAGAATTTTCCATGTCAAAAGTACAATAAATGTTCTTGAGATTAAATACTGAAATATAGTATGAAGACAAACAACATTAGATAGTAAACTAAATTAGTAATGTTAGAGTAGTATTGGTGTCATTTAACACTCACTTAAATTTCATACCTGAAAAGAGCATTAAAGATTAATAACACAAAATATAAGGAAACACAAGAGAAATAAAAAACCAAAACACACTGCATCCAGTACTATAAATAAAACCACAAATAAGAGTTTCTGACAGAAAAACAAAAAGAATCATCAAAGCACCTTGCAAACAAATATTCAATGACTGGAACCTGGAAACAATTAATTTGGAAATTAATTTTCACAACGTATTACATACTTACGAGATTCACAGAGAAAATTAAAAAGTTAATACATTTTCAATGTTTTAACTACAGCTATACTCAACATGACATGACATTACTGCCATTAAAAATGTGAATACTGTATCTTTATCATTTTATTATTTAAAAGAAATAACTGAAATGCCAAAGCAATAATCCACCACAATCTATTCAAAATACAGTGGAAGCCTGGAATACTGCGGATTCTGTTATACAGTGGGGCAATTTATGTCCCCCTGCCTGAATGAATAAATAAGTGGAAAGCATGCAGTCAGAGAGGGGGGGGGGGGGTGGTGGTCTGTCAGCAGGTGGTAGTGAGTTGTGGAAGCTGGTGGAGGGGGCAGAGAGAGCGGGTGTACACTCTCCCTCCTTTCAGAACAGAGATCTACTTTACTGATTAATTAAAACCAATATTGTATGTTTTTCCATATTCAGATTCATTGGCACGGTGCAACGTCTTTGGTGGAAAAATTCCTAGTGGTACTTTTTTTATGTGGCCCTATTATACCTGTTCTGCTGTTTGGTTGTAAACAGGCCAAAAAAATGTTAGTTTAGCAATCTTTTCATCTTACCTGGGCATTGGATCAGTGTGGGGGATGGCGCGACAACATTCCAAGCTGTATATCATAGTACTTTTAAGTGTACTGCTGTCATGCATTTACTGGCACTTATAAATTAGAGTGAAATTTGCGTACATTGTATAGCTTAACACATTTAAGCAATTATAATTTCAATGTCATAGTGTTTAACTAAAGTAAGTTAGTATACAATGGGATACTGTCATAATATAAATGCCGACATCTGTGGCACATTCAGTACAAAACTGGCTTGCAATGCAAGGGTATAGCGATACATAATCATTATAATAATGAGGTAGATACTTTAATTATAATGCGCATATACCAGCTATATCAGTAAGTCTTCCCATTTTTGGAAAAAAAATCTGAAATTTGAGGCGGGCCTCGAAATTTGTGCTTCTAAGTCATTTAAAGGCCTAAAATTAATCTCCTACGGGATACAGAGCTACATAATCATTATAATTTTGATGTAGACACTTTGATTATAATGTGTATATAGAGGTGACGAGTTATTGTGGAAAAGAATTCATTCAAAAAAGCGGCCTTTCTTTTCATGCCACAAACAATTCACTTTTTTTTTTTGTTTCAGCTTTCCTTTGTAAAATGCAAATCAGAAGAGCAAGCAAAATGTTTCACAACATGTGAAGCACTGATAGATCCCATCTGCAGTGCAAGCTTGCATTCAACCTTTGTTTAGTTTCATTTGGACGTGAGCTTCCTTTATCCTTCTCACTTCCCTCCCAACCAGGCCCACCAGGGGGTGGGGGTTTGAACCCATCTCCTCCAAACTGCATGACAACTTGCAGCGATCAACACTCTTAGTGGAATACGAAGTACATCCTTTGCCTGGAAAATGTGGTATTTTTTAGCCATTTTTATTTGAATGCATATGACCCCCCTTCATAAAACCACGTTTCTCTTCTTCTGTTTCCTTCCCTTGGCCTTAGGTGCTGTGAAGTCGAGTGAAGCAGATTAAAAAAAAATAAAAATTCCAATAGGAAGGGACTACCGGTAAAGGTTTCACGAGTTACGTCCATAAATAACAACACTTGCGTCGTGTTTAACAGATAGGTGCCATTAGAATACTGGCTGTTTTTTTTTTTTTTGCTACTGTAATCAATCACTCCCAGAATAGCACTGAAAAGCTATAATGCGGGTCTGAGCTATGTCACCCAACAGCCGCCTTATATTGGGCTTTCACTGTACTGTAACTAAAGATGGATCAATGGATCAAATTCCATTTTATATTTTATCCATAATGAACTCAAAATTCTCTTTTAAAATTTAAAATGTAAAATTTAATTAAAATCCTTAAATACCGCACATCAATAAAATCAAAACCAGTAACAAGCTTGCTGATAGCATATGTTTCAGAGAATTATACTACCAAAATATCCATAGCAGAAAAATACATATACAGTGCCTAGCATTAAATTCTTAAATTACTAACATATGTTACAAGCATCTGTCATGAAACATGTAAGTACTAAAAAAGCTATTTTAGAAGGAAAAATTGAGTACTGTAAATGGTTTAGTTCATTTATTGTACTCCTGTTATTATACAATCATTCTTCAGCAAGTTTAACTGTAGCTACTTTAACATATTCTATGCAGAGCAGTTAAAACAAGTGATAAAATCAATCTTTAGTTCAAACATTCAATTTTTTCATATTAATAACCCGAATACTGACTACATGCAAGCTAATTTAAATATATAGCCATCTTTTCATTCAAATAAAGTGTAGTAACATTAAATCCAACAAGTTTTGAATTTGCACTGCTAATGGAGTTAATCTTCCACACTACAGAAATTTAATGCTTATAAAATATTACTGATTTATGAATACAAACTAAAATGTACTTGGAAAGTTTTAAACTGACGCATAATGTAATCCACACTAGAGAAAGCGCAATACAGAATCACGACTTCACTCCCGTCTGAAGATGACAAGCCACATGGGCAAGTCTAACCACAGTATTGGCAGGATACGGGCACCTCCAAGACGTTGACAGTGACTCAACACACCTCCAACCCAGTGCTTCTAGCTTGTACTGTCTACCAGAATCCGCAGAAAACCATCACATCATCGCCCTTCCGAACCAAAGTTATTTTACTTCATTGTGCTCCCCAGCAGAAGAGTGCACCAGTTTGAATTTGGCATCGCCGGAGATTCGGGCCAATCAATGAAGGATCACAGCCTACTTGAGCATCAATCAATGAAGGATCACAGCCTATTTGAGCGTCCTGAGTTGGAGTTCTACACACCAGGTGCTGAGCAAATAAGCAATATAAGCATCCTTGGTCCATGAATGTGATGTCACAAGCTCCACCCCTAGGAGACGGGGCCAAGCGCCCCCCCCCCCCAACCCTCAAAGCACCTAAGATCGCCAGAAATTACTATCAAGGGTGAACCAAACCATGCCTGAGCAGATGCTTGGGTTGGCTCACCGGAGACACTCGCCCACTCTATGAGGGCTGTGAAGGGCGGAGTTGGAAACCACAGTGGTAATCGAGTCTTGCAATGTCCTCCAGCTGTGAAGGCTGAGGGCACCCTGATTTAGGACTGGTCGTCCTATGCTCGTGCTGCCTGCCACGATGACGACGTTATCCAAGAGGTTACCTTCCTCTGGACATCTCTTCAGCAGCGCCTCCAGTTGTCATCGCCTTGAGCACCTCCTACTTCGACCTAACCTGTCCTAAACCCAGCATCTTCCAGGTAACCCAAGGTCACGGCGACGTAGCACCCCTTTAAGGCCTTAGCCCGGACACTCGTACCACTCGAGTAGAGCAAACCCCATATACTCATTACGAGGTCCCTACTGGACATTCGTCAAAAGAGTTTAGCTATGATTCCTGGGCTAGATTAGAGATTAAGTAAATTTGTTTAAATTTAATTTCTACCAATCAATTGAACTTAACATAATAGTAACAGGTAGCCTTCACCTGACTTGCATTTATTTATATTCTTTAACTTCCGCAGTTAATTTGTATTCAAAATATTTATTATGTTCAGCAGTAAAGTATCTCATGGTAGAAGTTATTGCCATTATTATAAATGTCATTATTTCACTTTACTGAATTTGCTTATGTGGATGCATTAAAACTACAAACCCACTGAAATCTAGAGACTTACCTTTACTAGCTTTTAATTACCTTTGTGTCCTTTGTGAATTCAGGTTAAAATATAAGCCACGTTAAATTCTCTTTTAATTATTTTATGTACGTGAAGTAAAGCAGCTACGCTTATCAGCCAAATGGCAAATACAAGTAACACCGAGCGGTATTCCAAGTTTGGCCAAGGTAATACTCAGGGTATTGCACTGGCTAATCTTTGGGGGAGCCCTTCACTAGAGACTCAATACACCTTGGTATTGTGGCTACTCACATCATCTGCTGAGTAACCCTTCGGGCTAGCGAATTGGCCATATATGGTTAAGCGGCAAGACACGTTGAGTGTAGTAGTGTGCCTGGATGTACCCTATAGGACCGCTATTTATACCTGGCTTCATGTCACGTATATTTCTTTGTGTGGCAATTAACATTGAATCAGAGTTAATAACAGTAAGACGGCCTCATGCAGAAGAATTCCAAAACTGGTGTCAAGAACCATCGGGAACTGCAACTCTTAGGATTTGAAATAAATAGTAATTATATTGCAGAGTCACAAGAAAGTGATTCATTATTTACTTTACCTACCTAGACACCGGGACGTGTGCCTTTTGAATATTTCATAATCTTACATAGTGGCACAAAGATATTAGGCATACAGCCATCAGACCTTTCCTTGAATATACAGCTATTCCTCCATGACCTACCTATACACTACCTTGCAGCTCGAGCACCCCTCAGCCAACACCAGAGTTGGCCGCTGTTCCTCGCTGGCCACCGCAGTACCACCACCAGAGCAGAGGAGAGCTCCGCCTGCTGCGGATCCATAGGTAATAAGTCGGCGAGGAGTGTTGCCCACTGTTGCTAACTTTGTCGTAACACGCAAACCTACACGTCCCACTATTTATGCTGGTACATTGCATAAGAGGGGTTAATTTTTCCCGGGCATGCTATATGTGACACTCGCATTAAAGAATTTGAAGGCCACTCAAGCCTCTCGTACACAAACATTGTACGAGCGTACAGGAAGGAATCTACTCTTCCTAGGGTCGGTGCCTAGGGGTAGACCCCTGCCAAGTCCTATCGCTCATTTGGCGCAGGAGAGTGCACTTCACAAGGGACGGTACTCAGGGCTATAGCAACTTGTGGAGAGGGCACCTTGATTCATCTCGGTGAGAACTTGAGTGAGCAGCGCTAGTTGCTATTGACATCAGTGCCCCTCTGGGTTCGCAGCGTTCCCCACGTGAGGTCTCCACAGCTCTTAGGTAAGCAGCTTGACCAGGTTGTAGCCCGAGAGTCATAATGCCCTTCTTGTGTTTGTTCTCAAGCCTCAGGAGCTTCAGAGAAGAGTTCTCTCTCCCCTTTCCCCAGTGGCGCTAGAAATGCAGCACTACCAGCCAGCAACCAGCTAACCAAACTTTGACATGAGGTGGGAGTGTCCTTCAGTGGGGACTTTGGTTCAACACTCTTATCGCAGCATCTGTGTATGCACCTAGAAGTAGATGATTGGTTATGCACACAGTAGGCAAAGGGAAGAACAAGAGATGAAAACGAAAGAGAATTATTTAACCAAAAAGAGGTTACTTGGTAGATAAATGGTTTAGTCCATCAATAGGAATTTACAATACATATAGTTCCGACCTGTGCTAGCTAACATCTGATGGGTGAGGGACCAAGTTTGCTAAGATGTTTGTCGCAGGACGACAATGAGATTTCAATAGAAGTGAGGGCGAGCGAGACCCTGGTAAAACTATGTCCGGCACAGACGAGGCATGTGGACAACACTCAAAGCGAAAGAGGGGCTCCGCGACAAGAGCTTCTGTTTAAAGCATTGAGAAACACAATTACTGACGATAGTAAAGTTCTACGTAAAGTCTTAACTGCTACTACTGAAGGCAAGCGGTACAGCATGCATGACGAGATAACCCTGTCTAGAGGACGTGCATAGGAATAAATATTCTCAAGAGACGTGGCGAGCGAGGGGTGGCTGGGGCAGGCCGCATGGAGGGGGAAGCCTCCCCTGATGCATGGCGAGCGTGCACGTTCGGTGCCTGCCGGCCAGGGCAAGGCAAGTGACAGGGTGGGTCCATCCACTCAGACTGAAGCATGGCATCATGCGGATTGCCAACCTCTCAGGCAGCAAGGGATTGACTCGCTTGTGATTAGGAGCAGTACATATGCAAACTGAGTGGTGGTGTACAGCACTACAGTACATTAGGGGAGCATTAGAGGTTTGGATATGTATATGAAAGCGCTAGTGGCACGTCAGCATAAAGAAGTCTATCTTTTAACACTTTTACCTACAATAATTTTCCACTTTAAAACTGTCTGGGGACTAGAAAAAAATGTTTTTAAACTGAATGATGAATATGTGTTCGGGAATTTTCTGGGACCAGAAAAAAATTGCTGTTAAAGTGGAAGAGTTACTAAACTGAAAGACCTTACACTAAGAGATTACATATATTTATTGATGAAAGATTAACTGCTCAGCAGTACTTCTCACTTTCTGTTGATGTAGTTTTTAGTTCACACAACTTTTCTGTTGATAAACTGTTTGTTGTTTAATATATACTATAATGAACAACTCGTCTCTGCAATACGCTTCAGCAACGTACACTTTTATATAGACTTCATGACTGACAAAGATGCTCTACTTGGCATGTTAAAATGATGTGATGTTTTTCTTTATGTCCACTAACTATATCTTTATTTGTAGAGTGTTAATGTCAGCACATTATATATGTGACCAGTTGAATTAGAATAATGTAGCATCATTTTTCTGTTTAAGGAAGTCTTTACAAATTTTTCAATGTTTGTTTTTCTTGTAAGTGTAAATTAAAGGTATAAAACGAGACATATATTATCATTGCACTTATTATAGTATGCAAGTTATTGTAAACCAGTCACTTATACTTTATGGCCTGTCACATACTACTATAATGCTGGGGAGAAAAAGGCATTATTTTGATAGCCTCCACAAATAATTAATATACTGTAAGGAAAATGGGATAGTGGATGGGTTTAGCTATTTCTTATTTATATGATCCATTTAATCTGGATACTAACAAGTATCTAACGTCAATAACAACTTACAAAACATTAGAACAAATATACCTATGCCATCATAATTACTACATTCTGTATGTTATCACTGCTAAACATTTAGAATACTGTATTAAAAACTAAATTAGTAATGGAATGATTAACAAACGAAACAACAAAAGAACTACTTAAGCACTACACAAATGCCGTGTCTATAAACTTAATAACATAAACGGCTTAACACATTTAATTAATGACTATACAAAATTGTGCACATATCTAATATAAAAAACTCCATTTGAAACCTAAATATCAATAAATGTGATGTGAACGAAATGCAGTACCTTTCCCGCCACATTCCACCGGTGTATGCAATGTAGTTGAAAGAAGCCGACTCATCAAGTCTGAGAATGCTACTGCTGTTTGGATGACAAAAGCAAAAATAAAAAATACTCCAAAATATATTTCAAAAACTTAGCAAATTTGTGTATTATCTGTCTCCACCATGCGTTAAATGAACAGATTCAACAACGTGCTCATTCCACAAGTACTTCTTAACCTGATGTAAGAAGTGTTCTAGTACTGCATATGAACATCCACATGCAATGCTTGTGACAAGAGATGCTGAGACTATGAGATGCAGCACAGTGAATATTCATAAACAACGCTGTTATCAAGACAAAGAAACTGTAATAAAGAAATGTCTTCTTAGAAGTCCACACATCTACATGCAAACAATAACATCACCAACAGTGCAATATCACCCTTTTATTTACTGAAAAGACACAGCTGAAGCATCATTAGCTAAAACTGTATGTGGTCAAAAAGGAATGTGCAGTTCCAGCACACATCAAAGCATACCAAAGTGCACACTAGCAAGATCCCACACAGTGGTACATGACAAAAAGAAAATAAACAAGGATTCAAGAAACAGAAGGACTTGTTGCAGGTAAATAAAACTTCTGTAAAAAGAAAAGCTTCACCTCTTTGGTAGTGTCAAAATTCGAGCCATTAAACATACAGGAGAAATTAACTCTGAAAGCTGGAATTTTTTTTCCACAAAAATATATTTATGATTACAAGAAAATTTTCAATGATCACCAGGCTCAAATTTTTTTAAAGACAAAAATCCAGTTAGAAAAAATCTAATATTGTAAAACCTCCAGTGACTCACTGGAACATGAAGTCTAGAATTCAACAAAAGAGCTATTGAAAATTGGTGATAATAAAGCTTAACACCATCAGACTTGGGAACACTCAAACATAAGTGAATAATAATTATTTGAATATCTTCTGAAAATAATTCTCCATGGAAAGAGCTTCATTTGAAATGAGCCATAACCCTAGCTACACAAACTTCTGACTCAAACTGTAATTAAAAATTGTTTGGGAAGGGTATGTTTAGACTTGTAAACATATGTATGAGAAATTGTAATACTGAGAAATGTCTTTTGCATGTAGTGAATACTCCCTCTACTAGAGGGTGCTAGAGAATACTGGTATATTTTCTTTTTCAAATCTCTCATGTTACCGACTTTCAAGCATATGTCATTAGCAATAAATGTTGAGAGGTGCAGCAAGAGTTGGCAGCTTTTCATGAAACCCAATAAATCATCTGTTTCAGGATTAAAATGGTGAAAAGTGATTCTATGAGGCTAACTTGTTGCTATAGGCTGTTCACGGTAAAATGAGCACTTTTGAAAACCCTGCTAAGATCTACTTGTTTGCTATTGTGTATTCTTCCACCTTATGTAAAAATAACATTGCCATGGGCCTCGTCCCTTTAATCATGCATCGGTCAGGTGAACCTATTAAATGATAAGAAAAGTAAATATTTTACTAATATAGTCATTTTTGCACTTTGATGCATTGAAAAAACCAGATAGCGAAAGAAATACTTTAAGCTATCACAAATGGTTACCTAATAACACTTGAGACACTGGATGTCTCATGTACAACGCAATATGTTCAACCCGCCCCTACTTGACTGGCCTCGCTTGGAAACATCCATGCCAGCTGTCAGCCTGCTGGCTGCTATGTGTATACGATGCAAGAAATTATTCACTGCAATTACAGCTACAAATAACATATACTGGATTTAAAGATTAATAAAGACGGAAGATTTCTTACCTTATGTGGACTAGCAGTGTGATATCGACGAACGTGAACAATTACGTGAGGTCATGTAAAGCTCGTCAGCGGAGCCCGAATGTGGGTGAATCAGGCAGCAAGGCAGTTACTGCTAAACTACAGCATGGCGGTCGCTGCAGTTCCCGCCCGACTCACAGTGGAGTGCTCGTGTTGCCACGTACAGGTAGTGTGCGACACATTTTCAATACGAAAAGATAGCGCTTAGAGCATCTAATTCTAGGAATTTTAAATTATTTGAGAATATGCCATGATGTCTCATTGACTAAAATTTAAAGCATTGTCCCCTCTACTTGATGTAACCCTTCTCAGATTTAAGTACCAATACCCCAGCAGCAGCTATGGTCGTCAAGAGACTTCGGCTGCTGGGGACTCTGAGACAGAACTACAGCTAAGTGTTTGAATTCAATATGTAGAGCCCTTCAGGCTGTAAAAGTAAGAAAGGACTCTGTTGTCCTAATTAGCTGTAGTTATGTATTTCTGTAGTTGGGTTTTGATGGAAAACCAAAGGAATGTCAAAAATAGTGTTGAAATGTAGAGTTTTACAGTCAAAGTTTAAAAAAAAAAACTTGCATAAATACAAATGACAAGTAATTTTGGAAATTTCACTATTTGTGAGGCATTTTTGAAGGCCTTAGTGACAAAAAAATATTGCCAGTGTCATGTTTTAAAGGTAAATTAAGGCTGTAAGGACAAGTTCTTATACTATATTTCAGTCTTCATTTCTGAAATGTTAGAGAATTTGATAGTAAATTCAACCATCAAGTTAGCTATCAAAAGACATGTATTGCCAGAAGTATGTCATAAATTCTTGCATTTCTAAGTTTCCAAATTGTCTAAGTAAAGTGTTACGAACCCCATTTCTTTTAATGCGTCAAATTCTTGCAAATCTTGTTAAATTGTTTTTGAGATTTTATGCTATGTCAAGCAGTGGCGTCTCGTTAGGGCAAGCAAGGCAAGTAGTGCTTGCCCAGACAGTTTCCTGACAATGTTATATTTAAAATAAATATTAAATTATAACTTATATTTACTTTAAGGAAACTTTTCCACTCATGCGGTACACATTCCACTCGGGAAACAATACTGTACATTATAAGAAAACAAACTCGTTGGCTAGCAAAACCAAGATGTTTGGAACAGCTGTAAGTAATGCTTTCAGTAGGTAAGTGGTCGCAATGGTTTCTTGGCCGTCGTTGGTAAAGGGGGGAGGGGGGAGGTAGGAAGACCGCCTGGAGAGGGGCGGGGGCTTATGGCTTCGTCAACCTGTGCTGGAAGCTATGATGATAGTGCTTTCTTCACCGAACTGAAGCAGAGATAGCCGAAGCTGGCCTAGCCGCAGGCAGTTGGTGTCGTGTAGTTTACAGTAACTAGATTTATGCGTGGGCACGTTCGTGCGCACAACACAAATCGTATTGTTTTTATTTAATTTAGTTTTAGTGTTGAGAATGTTATACATATTCGTGCACGATGTATACCCTACATAAAAATTATAAAATTACTGTGTAGGACTGACAACCGAGTAGATAGAATGAGTGCAACAGAAACATGTGGATGTAAGTGTGGTGTGTGTGGATTACGAGTGAAGCATTTTTCCAGCAGTGTTTTCACATTTCAGGAAATATGTGACATCATAAAAGAGGGTAGGCCGATACCTGAACTTATGATCACGACAACATGCAAGAAAGGTAATGTTGTACATTTCCAAAAAAAATGTTTATCAGAAACATTCGTGGTTAGCTGGATGTAACAGCCTAAACAAACTGTTTTGCTGGCCATGTTTATTGTTTTCAAAGGATGTAAACACGTGGACTGAACTTGGGTATTGTGACCTTAACAATCTGTGCAATGCTGTACAAAATCACGAGCGTTCTGAAGTTCACATAAATTCGTTTTTGTGTCTTAAGGAATTTGGTAAAAATAGAGTTGATTTTGGTTTAGATAGATCCAAACAATTAAGCACACAATGACATAACGAAAAAGTTAAAAGAAACAGAAAAATTTTGAAGCGTTTAATAGATGTTTGTTTCTTGGGTGGACAGTAAATGCCTTTCCGTGATCATAATGACACAAAATAATCAGAAAACCGTGGCAATTATGTTTAGTTACTTGCTTTAATTGGAACTTATGATCCAGTATTGTCGCAGCACCTTGAGAAGTCCATAGTATTTTCTAGCCAATCATGCAATATCCAGAATGATCTAATAAAATCCATTCAAAATATTGTGATAGCTGAAATTAAAAATGAAATTGGAAAACCAGTGTTTGTTTCAATTTTACTTGACGAGACGTCGGACTGTGCCAAACTTTCTCAGTTGTCCACTGTTTTTAGATTTGTAACGAGTGATGGAGAGATCAATGAACGGTTTTATGGATTCACTGACGTTAGCTGTGATAGGTCTGCGGGAGCCATAGAAAGTCATGCAATCAAATTTGTTAAGACAACTAACTCTGGCAGTAAACTTGTCACGCAGTCTTATGATGGAGCTGCAATAATGGTGGGAGATTTAAATGGTGTACAGAAACTGCTATGTGACAAATTTTCCAGTGCAGTGTTTGTACATTGCGAAGCACATGTTTTGAATCTTGTCTTAACCCAGCCCGTAAATAACATAAGCAAGTGTAGAGTGTTTTCCAGTACACTTTCTGGCCTGTCTGCTTTGTTTTTCGCACTCTTCTCTAAGCGGGTAGCATTGCTAGATAAGATAGTTGGGAAACTGCTTCCAGGTGTTGCGCCAACAAGATGGATTAATAATGACAGACTTGTTCTAAGTGCATTCAACAATCGGGATTCCCTCTTAGAAATGTTTTCCACAATAACGGAAAATCCACAGGAATGGGATAGTGACACTATGTCTTCAGCAAAAGGTTTCATCAGTTTTCTAGAAACTTTTGAGAATGTGTTTTCTAGTTCTGTTTTCTAAGATTTTTGATAGCACTGGTCACCTATATAACGTAATGCAGACCAAACAACTGGACATCAGTTTCTGTATTCAGGAGATAGAGGAAACAAAAGTATTTCTAGACACAATTTTGAAAATGTTTTCTCTGACACACTTAAATTTGGTCTGGAACCAGAAAAAAAAAAAAAAACGTCGGAAATGCAGAGACGAAGTAGACCCAAAGCAAGAGTATTCCAGGCTACACACCGAAATATTAGACAACATTGTAACACAAATCGAAACACATTTCAAAAACATGACCAAATTAAGATCTAGAACTTGTAAATGCTACAAAATTCCAGGAGTAGTTTCTTCATAGTTTTCCTGAGGTACAGTTGAAATCCCTAATCGAATACTACGACAGTTACTTTGACCTTGATAAGCTTCAGTCTGAACTAAAAGTTGTGTATAGTCGAGATGCCATGAAAACCAGAAGTGTTCAAAATTTGCTTAAATACATTCATGAAAATGATTTACAAGATGCTCTCCCACAGTTCCATAAATTATGTATGTTAGTGGCAACAATACCATGTACGTCATCTGTGGAGCATTCTTTTTCAACACTAAAGTGAATAAAGACATACTCACGGAACACAATGGGGCAAAATAGACTCTCTGGTCTTGCACTTCTCTCCATTGAAAAGAAACTTTTGTCAAAAATGAAACTCGCCATCAATTTTTATGAACGTGTCACGGCGGAATTTGTAAAACAAAAAGAGAGAAAAATTGATTTTGTGTACAAAAATTAGGGTTGATCGTTGTTTCAAAATCTCCTACACCCTCTAAAGTGTGCAAACAACGTAAATACTTGTGAAGAGTATATACTGCTTTGAGCGACTTGGTAGTGACTCAAACAGCTGGGATGTTGCATATCGTAGGTGAGTTTGTTAAAAATTTCTGTAAAAATATTTATTCAAATTTGTCATTTACTGTTTGTGTAATATACTTTTGCATTAAAATGTTAATTTACTGATTATTAAGTGACATGAATGTTTGCAGATATAATTATAAGTGTAATCTGTGCTCATTTATCAGAAATGTCAATGCAATGCTATAATATGTTATCTAACTCCGTACCGGTGATGAATCCTTGTAAGCTCTCAATTTCAGTATATGTGGTAGAAAATTAAAACTAAGCATAATGAAAGTGATGTTTATAATTTGGTCGCAGTCACAAGTTTGCGGCTATTTTAATCAAGTCGTTTTCTAATATGGTTATGGTATGTGCTACATCTGTACAATCAATGACCTCGGACTCTGATCAGACTGGAAAAAACATGTGTACGCATTAGTTTACATGCACATTTCAAAGCTGATGTAAATATTTGCTTTATAAGTACAATAAAACTATGTAAAGTCCATTCATGGTAAAATGAGCACTTTTGAAAGCCCTGCTTTAAATTTACTTATATGCAAGTTGTGTAGTCTTCCGCCTTATGTAACATTAACATTGCAGTGAACCTCATTTCACTTTATTCATGCATCGGTCAAGTAAAAAAGTTAAATTACTTGAAAAGTAAATGTCTAACAAATTAGCTAATTTTTACACTTCGATGCATTAAAAAATAAACAGAAATCGAAATAAATAATCTAAGTTGTCAGAAATAAATACCTAACACATTTTATTGCACGGTAAGATACGTAACTTGTTCCCATCCATAGTTACCAACTTACTGGGCGCATGTCACTCAAGTCACCCATTAAAACATACTGGTAGGGGCAGTGTTTTTTTTTCTAAGGTTGATTTTAAAAGTGCTCACTTTATCGTGAACAGCCTTTACATGTTTGAACGTATCAATACCACATGTTCAGGCGACTTTTCATGACACATTTTCCTGTAGCTATTTAGTAATGTGGCCTGTGGGATGTGTGTGTTGTTTAATCTAGGCATATTACATCTGTATCGGTTGCAAGACAACCTTTGTGGCGCAAACTATCGCTCTGGGTGACAATATTCAGTGTCGGTGTGTCAAATTACACTGATTAGGAATTCAAGGACATTAGGATATCGTAAACACCTGTTACACCCGTGGTCGGTCTTCACATATACACCGCATGATCTGCTCATATGTCCCTATATCTTTGCAACTGTGCTGCAGCTGGTTGAAATGTAATCATCGGTTTATTTCTGGTGAAATATAGCTGCACAATACGAACTGTAACATACACCGGCGCAAGGATAATGGTAAATATGTTTTCAGCTCATGCTGTTATGACTTCGGCTACCCTCCCTCTCGTGTTCCCTCCCTCCTATAGGCTATCACTGGACACCTCACCTTCTGTACTTCCTTCCCTTACGCTGTGCAAGAAGAGTCTTCTCTTTTGATTCGTACTCTACCTGCTTCGTTTTTTCCTGCCTCCTGCTCGTTTGCGTTGACTGCTTTCCATCTTTATACAAACGAATAATCATTTTTCCTGTCTACACTTCCGTACAAACAAACTTGCTCCGTATGAAAATACCTCACTGTCGACGGGTATTAAAATAATATCGATTTTGAGTGGACAAGGTTCCTGGTTTGATGAAGGTAACTTTGTAATATTTTTCACTCTGGCAAATTTTATGTTAAAAAATATTAATATTTTTACAAGCGGTGTATTTTATATTTAGGTGCGAAAAAATGTTTAAATGGCACCAATCTGCACCTTGAAATCCAAAGTCTACCGGGGGAGGACACCGGGACCCCCTCCCCCTTTATTGGGGAGATCAACGCCACTACTGCCCCCTGCACACAGTAGCTTGCGCATGAAATTAAATTATAGCACGCATCACCACTGATGTCAAGCTTACTGTGACAAAGTTTGAGAAGTCACATTCTTTAGTGAATGGTAGTCAGTATTAAATATCAGCCTTTTAAAAGGAAAGTGTTTAAGGATTATAAATATTACAAGTTTTATATACGCTTATATGAATATCAGTATTATGTAAAGTATCCTTAATCCTTTTGATGTGTTTTAAAGGATTTAGCAAAATTATTATTCAATGGTGTGTGTACAGTATTTTGAAAAATACTAGAATATGTACAGTTTTGTATTTCTACCGCATGCATATTGAGAAATGTGGTTAGTGTTCAAATGTATGGCATACATTTCCAAAAAAATTGTGTGTTGTTTTGTAGAAGTGTTTTTTACCAATTCTGCTATTTTGTGGTCTCTAAAGAAAATAGTTTTTTTTTGTACACAATTTTTCAGGTCGTTGTGTTTTGGGAAAGAGTCCCTGTGTCACCCTACAGTGTAGGGTGTAACAAGGGCGTCACACTTTCCATCCATCATTACCAACTTTGCTCGGTGCATGTCTCTCACTGCATCCGTTAAAATCTATGCAGGCAGGGGCAGCAATTTTTTTCTAAAGTTGATTTTGACGTGTGCTGCTTTCTTGTTCTACTACTGAACGACTGAGACTTATCTGCCTCACATATTTCTACATAACCCGAAGGAGAGTCAAACCTGGCAACAGATTATGCGAATGTTCTTAGATCGCCACCACCCTGGAGGGTAATTCTAAATATGTGGAAAATACGGTTGTGCTAGCCAGCAAGCATACCCCCCCACAAGTGCTGAGAGCCTACAAGCCATCACCCACCTCTGGGCTAAACCGGGCGCAGCTGAGTGCATGGAGCCGAGTGCCGGGCAGAGGGCAACTACTCCCACCCTGGCCTCGCACGAGAGGGACATCATGAGGCGACGTCACACCTCCCACCGCAGCCCGGCATTGCACCTGTCCTGCGGACTATATAAGTCCGTGCACGCCTGGGCTTGAGAGTTATTTATTTATTTCTCCAGTAGCTCGCTCTAACGCTTCATGTGCTGGAGTTTTCTATTGTCCACAGTCTTTGGCAGTCACCAGAGGCTGCTATCATTGATGTTACAGGAGGCTCCTGCAACCTCTACCACCTGATACCAGAGGCTTCATTGCCGACAACCACCACCAGCATCTTCCAGACACTTCTTCTCAGGGGAAGAACGGTAGAGCCCTGACCACTAGCAACCCATTCAACAGGGTAAAGACAGTCACCTCAAGTTGTGTTCCACCAGAGTGCTTACAGTGCTGGAACCGACATTTGCTGGAGACTGAAGGCCTAACCCCTGTTGCGACCCTCACCCAATAGTGGTAGGAAGGCTCAATGCTCTAAGTCCGCGTGACAGTGGCAGAGGACTGATTAGATCACCGAGCTCGAGCCAGCAACCACCTATATAGGGATCTGTCTCGAATTCACGACAAAAGGGAAATATCTTTAAGTGTCAAACCAACCTCTATGCCTTTTGGAAAAAGGCATAGAGGTTGGTGCGTGCATATTAGCCCCACCTTCTCTTAGCAGGCAAACAGAAAGGGACAGAGCTCAGCTCACCCGTCTTGTGGAGAGACCTTCATCTCCAGTCTTTACATATATCTATTTCCCTGTACACATTCGCATAGCCTGAGAGTACTATCCAGTAGTGCGTGCTCTACTAAGCGGCACTGAGGTAAGGTATAGAGCAGCCAATCCCTGGTTCTGGAGCCAAGAGTCTGTGGAGTGGAATTGACAGTACTGTGTTGGTCTGCACAGTACCAATACCCACCACACCCCAACTAAAGAGTCGCCTGTTCCAGTCAGCAATCATCTGCTCCATCTTCTTCAATAACAGAAGCTACCACTGGTAAGGCAGGTACCTCGAGACCGATAATCATCCCAACCAAGCCTGTCGTCATTCCAACAGTGGAGAATTACATACCCAGTCACCAACTGACACATCCAGCATAAGTCGCTAGTCATAAGTTTAGCTCTAACGTCTAGCCAGTGCCAAAACCAGCATGCTTGATCTAACACAGACAAAACCACATATATCTATAGTCAGACACACATCAATTTCAAAACTGCTCACTTTACCGTGAACAGCCTTTACTAACAAAAATGCAATCTTATTGTCATGTAAGATGTCATTAGATTCCACATCTTTTATGAAGCACTGTTTTAGTAAAATAATAATAAAAATGGTTCTGCAGATGAATGAAAACAGTCATTATGCAAAAATCAGGCTAAGAATATAGCAACAGCTCAGATATTATAAATGCAGTATCCTGTTTGGTAGTTTTGTATTAAATAACCAGGTTTCATCAGGCATTTTCTGTGAGAACATTTACGGAATAGAAATGTTCACCTGACTAAAACATTTTCAGAAGACAAAAACACTAGCAAAGTTCAGAAACAGTGTGCAGGGGACTAAATGGGGTAAAATCACGAATGAGAAGATTGATTAAAGTTGGATATGGGACTTACCACAGACAGGACAGAAATATATAGAGAGCTAGGCTTTTGGTGTACAGACACATAAAGAGGATGAACAGAACCAGAACAGCAAGAGAAAATACAGAAAGGAAAGAATTATTGACAATGTGACAAAGAATGATTGTACAAGGAACTAACATGGTTGAGAACACATTAATTTTAACAAATGTTACGACAACTGAAATGATTATCAGATCAGCAAGAATAGTTTACTTTTGAAATAGCAGAATGGTATTCTGTCCAGTTACGCTCAAATTTGCCAACCTTACAAAAGAGCATGTAAAGGTATACCCAGTGCCACGGTCCTGTGTTTATATGTAAACAGATAATTAAAACCTTAATTTATAAAGAGAACTAAATGTCTCATATAAATGTATCTTCATAATTACGTGTAGCTTTCCTGCAAACTTCAAATCTGAGCTTTGATGACACTGATGTCTATTGTCAAGAAACTGGTACTAGTACATCAAATTTGGGAAAATGATGTTACAATCCATTCATACACCCTAAAGATGTTTACACCTTAAAGATGTTTACAACATGAACAGTAACAGTACTCTTGGTCAGCCAGAAACTGACAATTCATAGAAATTTACTTCATTCTGTAATGATATTTAACACATAGCAGATTCTGTTATTGATATCTGCATTTCTCTCGATGTGTCTACAAATTAAAACCTTATATGTATACACTTATTACTCAAGAACAGTATGTGACCACAATGCACAAATTCTCAAGGGCCTGTTTGCAAAATTTAACAGTACATGCATATTATTACAAGTCACAAAAATCATGCTAAACTCATGACATAGATGCATGCATTTTTACAAGAAAACAGTATGAAAAGATGGCTACATATCGTCCACAGTATGTAATTAAAACTGACGACAACGCAAACATGTAAGGTGATGACGCAGAACAGACAAACCAATAAATGAGTTATGATAAACTGAACATTTCTGAAAGCCCGAAAGACTCACAATGTAGTTTTAATGACGGTGCAGTAACATTTTCACTACACTCTTACTACAGTTATACTGAGTTGAGGCCAAGATATCGCTTGCAAGAGCCATCACTCACTTATCTATAGACTGACTGCAATGTAACTGGATCTTAATTGACAGAAATAAATCAAGATATTGAACAGGATCATGTCTATAACTAGGCCTGCTTCTAAAAAATGCCATGAATAATTATCTTCAGCTCATGCTTTTAAACATCAAACTCATTTCAAAAACAAGGAGTGAAATTAATTTTCATAACATTTTATTGCAATCTACCAGACACTTGACAAAGTCTAATTGATACAAAAATCAATAATATTTATAAATAATGTTTATAAAAATAAAAAAAAAAAAGGAAACGTTTACTGTCAACTTGTTTAAAAATTTCATTTTCAACAACATTTAATATACAGAACTGTTTCCCCTGACCTACTACTAGCGGTGCTATAAGAGTACATTAGTTAAAGAATATGTTATAATCCAGTTAAAATTATGCAAATAATTGCATTATATAATTAATTTCCAGTTTAACAGACTGAAAAAGCTACATTACTGACAGGACACATTAAATTCAGATGTATTAATGACAACATCAAACATGACTAAATCTTTGTTAAAATGGTGATTTCGGAAATGTTCAGATTATAATCACTGTTACATACCAAATAGCAGTAAAAAATTAACTTCTAAGAGATATGAGGAAAATTGTAACAACAGCAAAGAATAAAGAAACACAGAAGATATATCATGAAAAAATTATACCGACAAATTTCATACCAACATACATTTTAAAAATACCTACAACTATTTAATAATTTAACAAATATGTTTCCATAATTACATACAACTAAAATAATGATCCATAAATAAGTAACATTTCATCCTCAGTTACGTAATTATTGCAAGTTGATTTCAACACAGTACAAAATATTTTGTAAATGAAGCTTAAGAAAACAAAGATTGTGATAACATGCATGAAAAATCCAAATATATTATTATGCTAGCACTGGATTATTATCTCTGGCAGGACAACATTCCATTACAGTCCCAATGCCCATCAACCTAAAAATGAGTTTCAGGCACAATAAGAAATAAAATTAACTCGACTATAAAGCTAAGGAGAACACGGTAAAAATATAAATGTGACAAACAATAATATGTGCCAACCAAATGAGAACATGAGTTGACACCACAGAATTACCTAAATCAATTGAATACAAAGTAAATGTTCACCTATTTTTACTAAGTGAAACTCTAGCAATATAATAATACATATGTAGCCTATGTGGTAAAAACAAGGTGCCTCCTACCTAGTCCACTAATGGAATCTCCCCACTTTCTGAAACAAACCTTTTATTTAATACACCCCAGGTTTAACATGCCTGCCCATATTTAATATTAGAGTTTTCAATTGTTTACTAAACAAACTTTCACTTATAGTGTCAATAAACTAGTATATTTACTTTGTAATCAAAATGAATTAAAAACAATAACAGTGCTATGTTGGCAATGACTAGTAAGAAATAGTTTACACATGACGTGAACCAGACCCCACGTGCACCTCGGGCCGACTTGGGCTACCGCAGTCACATCAAATACACCAGCCACACCGGGCTGCATCAACAGCCAGAGGCCACGAGTGCATAGTGCAGGTTGACGGGAATGGAATCTGCACCTTCCAGCCAACAGGCACTGCGTGACTTAAGTGACCGTTCTACTTTATTTATTGCAAGAGGTAACTCTTGTAATAAATTAGTCGGCAATCCGAAACTGTGTTCACTCCACAGTCACAGCCATTAGGCAAACGTGCCATTGGTCATTGCGTCATAGCAGCTGACGCCGCTACGTAAGACGTAATTGACCACCTCATACCCTCAACAGTTAAGTCCATTGGAAAGTGCTATGTGCCCCTTAGTGCTATGAATCAACATTTTGTATATTTAGTGATGTGTTCATATAGTTTATTTTATGTAAATTAATAACACAAGTAATTTTTCATTAAATTTAGTGCTATCAAGCGTGGCAAGAAACGCCCCTTTTGCCAGATGGACTCGTCCATCCCCTCTGGAGACGACCATCTGGCAACAGTGCAAAATTGAAATACTGTGATGAGCTTCTGACATCACAGGAAGTGAAATACTAGGACATCAAGTAATAAAGCCTTGACACACATTAGTATTGTAATTTAAGGAGCGTACAAGTTTTCTTTCAGCCAAAGGCTGCCTTTACTGCACTAATCCTTTTATTGTTTATTTTAGTGCAGTGTCACCCCCCATCAAAGTAACTTCTTCAAGCCTAACGGACACTTGTTAATTGGTGGGGGTGTCACCAATGTAATCAGAGTGCAGAAGTCAATGCCATTTGTCACTTCGACTTGGGCACTCGGACGGACCAGCAGCATAGGGAGTTTTCTCCGTTGAAACCCCCATGGTACTATTATGTAGGTTTGTAACAATTTCAATTGCAATAGACTTCATACAACCGGAACATTTAGTTTAACATACCGAGGGGCGGACCCACTGCTCCCTCACTTCATGAGGGCTTATAACTTCACGTAATTTCATTTATAACTTAGTTCATCTTTCAACCGCGTATGATCAGCGGCAGACCACGAGTGACAAGTCTGTTTCAGTCAGTGCGTAACACTTCTTGTTATGTAAATGTCAATATGAAGTAAAACACATATAGTCTTAATCAATGTGAGTATTTTCTTCATTGTTCTCCGGAACTGTAAGGAACCTCTTGCAACACACCTAGAGTACCTATGCAACTTCTTTGTAGCATGTGGGGAGGCTAAACAGCCCCATAGCTGCAATGTAACCATGGCGTACGAGACAGCCTTACAGTCTCGTTGGTAGGTGATAAAGTTTAGTGTGTAAATGTGCTGAGGAGTGCGTACACAAATCAACCAACATCTGACAAGGCATCCAGAGCTCCTCTGGGCAGAGCATGTTCTTTATTTTTGTTTTCCTAAACTTCATTGTTCTCCACATTTGCATTTTTCAGTGGTTATAGCAGACTAATTGTAGTTTATTGATTTAAATTTAACCAGATTTTACACATATCATAAATAATGATCTCTAGATTATGATCCATGATTAAAGTTTGATTTTAATACTACTGACTTATTAATTTGTATTCAGATGTGACAGTGGGACTGTTTAGACTAATTTATCAAACTTGGTGATGTGACTAATTGCTTGATTTAGCGTTTATTTCTTTCTTCTGAAGAAAAATACTTACCCTTATCAAACAAAGTTAGTACATGTTCTTTTAATCCTTGCCAAGTAATTAAGTTGTGATAAATGTCTTTTTTTACTGAAGGTATAAAAATATTTCACAGTGTGTTGTATATGTTAAATGGATGAAGTGATGTTCTAACGAAATGGCCATTGTTGGCCTTATATTGGTTATATGTGTGAAGACAAGTGTTGGGCATACAAAGTTCTATGCTTCTGACCCTGAACAATGTTTATTATAGCAATTATTTGAAGGCCACATCTGTAAATATATTACAATTCAGAACTTCCCTTAGTGTTTAAAACACAATCACATACTGTAATGCTTAAATGTTTCAGTGAACAGAATATTTGCCAAAGTGCTGGTAAATTGCTTTAACAGCTAAAGGACAGTCAGAAAAAAAAAACCAGTAAAAATTATGTATGATTAAAAAATATGGGCAAAATAAAAGTTATGGTGTTATTGTGTGTACATTAAAATATATAGAATATTAGCCATATTCTTGTTTATTACAGCTAAGGTAACGTGATAAATAAGCAACTTGAATTGTGTGCTTGAGTTTCCATTTTTTTTTGTGTTAGATGCTTGTTTGTTTTAATATTTAATCTGGTTAAGGGCAACCATTCATCTAAGTAATTTAACCCACATCAATATCAAGAGGTTAAATACCCTCTGTAAAGTTTTTCCCCACAGTTAAACAGTTACAACAAAATATTAACACGTAATGTGCATAATACACTATATCATGAATAATAAAGATATTTTAATAACCTATAAAATAATCACCAATTAACCCATTATCAAAAAAGAAAATGTTAAATCATAAAACAAACCCAAATATAGTCAAAAATTGTGAACATTATTTCATGCTTTTTAAAATACAACAGCGATGTTAGGAAGTTGAAGAACGTAACGTAAATAAAGCATTTGTAGAAACAGAAGCCACATGGTAATGTATTTGTTTATAGGCAAAATCAACCTTTATAATTTGACAATAACGATCTTTCCACAGGAAATTAATCAACAGATACAGTGTCTAGGAGAATGAGCAAGTGGATGAAGAGATTTGGGCGGCTCTTAACAGCGAGGTCTTAAGAGCCGATGAAGGTGATTAGGGTGAGTATGGAGGAGTGCTGGAATGAAAAAAAAAAAAGGGGGGGGGGATGAGAGGTCCCCGAGAAAATCTGCAGACCAGCAACATTGGCCAGCACAATTCCCACATTCGAAATTCACGAAGTAACCCGGCTGGTGATTGAACCTGGTTCCCCTTGGTAGGGGGGGGGGGGGGGAGTAGGCCAGACCCTATGCAATTTTACCGAATGCGAGTGCCTCAATCATGTGTAACCCATGATAAATGAACACCACAAGTGTGAAATGTGCTGGTCACCCTGGTGGTGTCACGATGATCAGGAAATTCATTATATTGTTACTACAGGAAATTCACGGTGACGAAGACCAGGAATTGCCTACTATGATGCTGCCAAAAAGCAGGCACAAAATGACGAAGCAACTCCACTGAAGACGTTCTGTTTGCCTCAACAAAGTTCTCCTGTTACAGTGGACTTGATGGCTTTCACATCAGAAATAAGAGGACCAGCATGCTAGTTGCAAAAGGCCCACATGCTGTATTGGTGACAACAGCTGGTTCCTCTTGTCAGTAATAAAGCATATACCATTCCTCCATTAGTTATCCAAATATAAATACCCCAAGCATCCAGGATGTCCACTGAGATTCAATTTTGGAATACCCTGACTTTTACCCGTTTTCCAGGAAGAATCTTATAATTTTCCGCGACCTATTTTCAGGACCAAAACCTTCCAATACCATATTTTTCCACCACTGACAGAATAAATATGCTGTCAGTGAAGTTGACTTATGTTTCATTGCAACAGACCAAGCAAGCAGGGCCAACATTTTATTCAGCCCACCAATATTTCTTGCGATACACGCTACTGACTTCACATGAGTTCCCATTACAAACATACAGTAGTCTACAATAAGTAAGTTCATTTCCTGTGTTAAATATTTCAACAAAGCATATTACTTCTTAACAGTCTTGCCCATACCTGAAACATTGCAAATTATTAACTGCACCCGAATAAGTATATAATCACAAAATGCAAAATTTTATACGAAGGATCTCACTATGTTTCAGTGCCAGAAATGGGGTTGGGCACCTTCCAACACAATTAAAAAATATTAAGCTACAGTAATAAATAAAACATGGTGCAGCAAAATTGGTTAATGATAAGTCAGTACACAAATTTGCACTACATAATGTTAATGAAAATTAATTGTTCAATTGGTGAGAGAACTATGCGCAAACTGTGTTATAACGCCACACAAAGTCATAGCGGTCATCTACAAATTATGTAATATTCAACAAAACTAAAAAGCTTTGAACTGTGTTCCTTTTCGGAAAAAAAAATACAGTTGCTATTTTTTTAGCCATATACTACAAAAGAAACACCAACTCCAAACCAGTCAGAAAATGTACAAGAAGGAATGCAACTTAATACTGTGTATGCATCAACCAGTAAAACTTCTTAAACATAGTTTTAATTATAGGTTCTGTATTAGAAAATG
Source organism: Dryococelus australis (assembly GCA_029891345.1). Classification (NCBI taxonomy): domain Eukaryota; kingdom Metazoa; phylum Arthropoda; class Insecta; order Phasmatodea; family Phasmatidae; genus Dryococelus; species Dryococelus australis. The sequence continues at coordinate 70,577,880 of CM057004.1, read as the reverse complement.
CCTAAAGTAACACAAATAAATACACTGGCGGAAAATAAGCTGATAGTCAAGTGAATAACATATACATATCTGTAAAGTGAAAGTTGATGATAAATCAATAAGTAAAAATTTATAAACATGGTTAAGAACTAAAATAACTGTAAGTGCAAAATTAAGTAATACATGCCTTAAATTGCTGCTCTTATAAACACACACAGATGTGTAATGTATTGTTCACATTCATCTAGAAACCCTCTTGGGAAGTTACAGTTAATTTTTCAAGCAAATTATTATGTTAATTATACATTTTCTATGCTATTAGAAAAACATGCCCACGTGATGCTGTGTAGTTAGGGTAACACCATTCCTGAAAATAAGACAGTGAAAATGATTAATAAGACTGGGTACCCAGGGCACTTACCCAACGTGTACTGGCTGCCGTGCAATATCGACATTGTCTGGCAAGTGATTGCTCACTGACGACTGTGCGTACACTTCACGGGCTTGATATGGGTGCAGAACGATATCACCTGTTCCAGTTGATGGGGCTAAAGGCCAAAGAAACCAATTAACATACACTAGAACAGACTATTTTTATTTCACACATATTTTGCAAAATCAAGATACCCTCAGTCAATATGTATGCATTTCTTTATATAGATATGTAAGAAAATCACTAAAGTAGATATTGTAAAAATAACTACAAGCACTGTGAAAAAAATGTTGCAAAAAAATTAAATTGGTATTAAATTTAAGGATTTACCTTTCAAAGCAAAGAAAACCCTGATATCAGGGACTATTCTTAAACAAAAAGAAAGTCTTTACTTTTAAACCTAAATGGAAAAAAATAAATTTGAACTACTGCAAATTCTGTTAATTGCTTAGGTAATTTTCATACTGTAAAAAATATTCAGAATTACCTGCCAAAACTAAATAAGACAACCTTATTAAAATAATATAATGTTCGACAAATTTACATTATATTTTGTAAAAATTATAATTTCATGGAAAATTAGATAGAAATATTAGCCTAATTAACTATTTATTTTCATACCAAGCATTTTCAAAACAGTGTCATCTTCTTTCTCAACTAACATAACTTCTGTATTGAAGAAAATTAATCTCACCCATTGACAGTCTGTTAGTTTCAATTCGTTCATCTCCAGTACCATCCATGTGCATGGAATCATCTCCCAAAGACTTCATGTCGTCCACAGTCATGTAGCGATACTGCTGTGGATCACTTAACATTGGATCCTCACCTTCAAAAACATGGTTTAAATTGTGACATACAATACATGGTAGAGCTTACATCAGTACTTTGCTTAATTTACCATTTTTCACACAATAAATCACATTCCAAGATACAACACAGAACCCAACTATTTATAAACCTATATAAAAAACCACACACTAAGCAGTTAAAGGAAACTACTGCAGGAGGGCTACAAACATCCAGGATTAATTTTAATTTATCTTCATCAGAAGTTAATATTAACGCAGGAATTGGCTATAAACCATTACATACTGACAAATTTATCTTACATATAGACATGTTATCTGACTTCAACGACATGCAAAGCAAAATTGTTTATGTACAACAGATAGCATTAAGCACATGCAGATCATATCCATTCCTCGCAACAAATACCAAAATTATTCCTTTGTACAGTTTTTTAATAATTAAGTTTTATCTGAATTCTTTAGCTTCATTATAACTGAAAATTTCATGCTTGTTTATACCTGTTAAATTAACCATACCACCAAAATATTTTTCAGCATTTGCATCCATGCAAAAAAAATTCTTCACCATTTAACTTACTTATTACATTTACAATTCCTAGTATATATGTATTTGTAATTACTCAAGTTTCAACAGAACGATCAATAGGTCTTTCCACATTGGTAATACTACTGTGGACCATGACAGAATTATACAAAATTCCACATCACAGCTGCATATTAAGGCTGTAGAGTCATCCAAGTGGTCTGAACATGTTTCTTGCAAATATGTTAGGCAATCATACATGACCATGTTTACAAACAAAATATATCTGCATGGTTACACCTCCCCAACTGATGATGAATTCCCGTTACTGTATTAAACTGCAAACAAAGTACACTGATCAAGTGCTGGGTGTTCTAGCTCCATTGCACTCATAGTGAGTGCAGTGAGTTTCCATCTTTCAAATGTGGATTTTGCTAAAAAAGATGGACCACAAGATTTTTGCCACATTGTCTCAAGAGTCAGTGTCAGAATATAAGTGCAAATTTGGCCAGCAAACAAGCATTCATTAATTTTCGCAGTCATACGATAATTGCACTGTTATAGTTTTCAAGGCACATTGAGTGCACGCCCAGTGCAGTAAATTGGAAAATGCTATATTTTTGACTGAAATTGTACAATGAATATAACAATTCACAATGGCAGGCTACTTTATTTATTTCAAAGAGTAAATAAAATCTTACTAGTTGGAGCCATTTTTATCACTTTCGGCATATTCACTGGGCAACGCACTGCTGCATCGTTTCCAGTTACTGCTGCAAGCAGCTCTGAAGATTCTGCTGATAAACTGCTGCCAACGACAATACATTTTTTTAGGGATGATTGTTTGTTCAGTTTATGCAGCAAGGTTTTGAGATATTGAAAGAATTTTTTTTTATTTATCCAAAAGTCAATTTCACATTTAAGTTACAAAAATTATAATCCCACTAGTTCGTAACAACATAGAAATTTTGCCATATTTTGCAGGTGACTTCTTCATCCTGTTGTGTGACTATCTTGCTTCCAATAACTATGTCCACAATTCCATCAACAGCACAATATTTACATATGTACTTCTGAAACAATCTTTGCAATTCATCTAATGTCTGTTGTCTGCTAGCAGCAGAGATGCAGCAAGTATTTTTCTGCTGTGATTGCTGCACAATCACTATATTGCAGCTGAATGGCATGCAACAAGCCCATTGTTTACTTATTTCAAAGCAGACACTCAAAGCACAACACAGAAGAAGTGAGTTCTTTCAGATCACTACAACACTTTGTGAACTTATGAGTGCCAATAATTTCGACTTCCAGTTCAATTGAAAGCTACAATAGCTAGAATACATGGTGGTGGTATTTTACAGTAATGCATGTGCCATTTATGTATAAGAATCATAATTCTTCAAGTTTTTGCTAGTTTTTATTATCTGTTAAGACCTACATAGAGTTTAAATAACTATTTTACATAGAACAAGAAGTGTTTGCAATTCAAACACAAAATTCAAGAAGGAAAAAAAACAAAATTTAACCAAACAGCAAAAAGTATTACTATATTCAAAAAGTCATATTTTCACTGGCAATGAAATTATCTTTGCCATACCTGATGAGAAAGAATCAGCTTGTATAATAAAACATTTATTTTGCAACTTCTTACTGACCTTATGAGGACAACACTAAAACATTGGTTGAAAGTACTCTGCCAAATAAGTTAATAAAGTATTGTAGTAGGCTGAAAAAACTCTGTGTAGACCCTAACAGACAATAAAAACTAGGAAAAAACTTGAATAATTATGAATCTTATACATATCCGGCACATGGATTACTGGTAAATAAACCACAGTGTAGTATAGCTACTATATTTTTCAAATTAACTGGAAGAATTTTAGCAATGAAATTTGACATTTACTTTGTGGAACTCATTCTTCTGTACTTTATTACATTGCTATATTCCAAAACTATAATGAAAGAAATTATTTTTAAGAACTTGGAAAAGTATATTTTACACTACAATGGTATGAAGAATACCTGACTTTCTAAAAACAGCATAAAAATACACACTCAGAATTAAATTATCTAGCCAATACTCAGTTGCATTCTTGGAGGAAAAAAATATTTAAGAAAGTGCAATTATTAATACTATAATAAGCACATTTATATGGCCAGAAACTGGCATTATGATTTTAATGTGCAATTTTCTCTTTTAAAAAATTGTGATAAGATAGAAGTATCATCATCAGAAGCAAACAAAGTGAAAAAAAAAAATAAAAAAATCTCTAGAAATATGACAACCCCTCTGTTTAAATACATATAGCCTAAATTAGAATCATTTTTAATTTTTAAGTATCAAAAATAATTTTCAACCTTCATTTATCACATCAACCCTATACACTGACAATGTTAATACTTTACAGCATTGCACATTTTTACATTAGAAACATGAGTTTTTATTTGTTCCTAGAATGTTAGCAATACCACTGAATGGCTTATACAGCATATACTTCTTGGATCGAAAAAATGATTCGGATTTCGAACTTATGAACTATCATTACACCAAACACAACACAAAGTAAATCAGATTATATGCTTCTAGCATGTTTAGCTGTTTTGAGAGTTACAAGTATGTTAAATTCTACAAATGGAAAAGTTCAACTGGTTTTTGTGAGCAGTGCTAATGGGGTTAGCCTGTGGTGTAAATGAATTATTCAACATGTAAGTGTGTAAGTGCTAAAAAACAATGCAATGGAAGGATTTACGTAACTATCATGCTCGTGCATTTAATACTTTACACTATGGGCCGTTCATGGTAAAGTCAGCACTTTCGAAATCAAATTTCAAAAAGAAAAAAAATCATTGCATAACTTACTGTACGTACGCTACGGTACCGTATACTCTGGCAAGCAGGCTCCCAGTTCAGTTAGCGGCCAACTACGTATAGTCTATTTGTGGTTTCTTCACACTTTTTGAATCAAACCTTTGAAAAATCACTCAATTTATGATGTGTTTACTTATTTTCTAAATACGCCATGGATCACAGACATTTATACCTCTGTTAACATAAAATTATCTTATTTTTTGTTAAATTGAAGTTTGACCAATATTTCATTTATAAATTATATTGTTTCATTTTTAATAAATGAATAAAAGCAGTGAGAGAACATGTGTGTTGGTAGCGGTCAGTAAGAAATAGTTCTCATACAAAATACTATTACAACTAGGTGCATACGAATTTGGTGTGATGTCCTTTGATGTAATTTTCTAGACTTATATATGCTTACTTTGCAAGAGGTGGAGGAATATTCTGAAAGTAGAACTCTAGCAGCGCTTCAGAAAAGTGTGAAGTAACCGTGTATGGATTATAAAATAGTTCTAATACTTGACGTATTGCAATTGTAATATTTAAATTTATGGCTACCAAAAGTTGGGGTTTCTTGTTTTATACACCTTAGAATACAAATCTGCATATAAATAACATATTTACACTCGTGACAATAATACTGATTAATGTGGAAGGTGCAGAATAAAGTAATCAGGCCCACAACAATGATAATTTTACATATGATGGAAGGATACAAATTAAGAAGTAAAATTTTATCCAGAACATGACTTTCAATGGTGCTTGACTTACAGTGAACCACCCATACTTCCGTTCACCGTGCAAATAAATAAAAAAGGCAAATAAATTAACAGGACAAATCAGGGAAAAATGTAAAATGGCTTGGAAAATGAAACCAGGTATTCCACACCAAATAAAATGCATTTCCCACATACTGTATGCTTTCAATACAATAATTTTAAAAATTAACTTTTTTTAAAATAAATAATGTAGGTAAAATTATGAGAGCTGTTGCAAAAGTGTGTGGACTGAGATCAGTATATTTAGCAGAGTGTTTAGGAGGTTTGGTATGTGTTTCCTCTTCAAAATAGCGACCGTCACACTTAATAAGCCATTTCCATTAGCATTTTATACACATATTACAGACCACTGCGAGATCTGGGTTGAGTGGAGGATGGTCTACGCCAGTGGCGTGTAATGAGACTTTTTACACGGTAAGCAATTTCTACTACCATATGCAACTTCCAACTTTGCTTACTCTCCACATGTATCATTTTATAATACCTAACATTAGTTATACACATGGAAAAGAAATTAATGTAATAATAGTTCAAAATTAAACTGAGTATTATTTTGAGAGAAATTACCAATTATAGAAAAACTCCCCTTTTCCTGAAACATTTTCATCCACTTTCCAAGGAAAAATGTAGGACTGGAGGACGCAAACATAACGACTGCTTACCCTGCTGAAGAAACGCAGTCGAGCATGTAGCGTGTTGTTGCTTGCAAGTTCGATTCATCGCTAGTCGCTCCCGTTTGTGAAAATAAATACTAGATAGCAGCACTATGTGTGTACAGTACGGGAGTTAACAAAAACTCTGTTTCTCGAATCGGAAATGGGAAACTCAGAATTAAATGTGTTTAAAGTTACAAAGAAAACTATAAAGGGTCAAACATTTCCAATATGTATAGGGTAAGCATTGCTTACCTTGCGTCTACGGAATAAATGCCACTGGTCTAGGCACTACAGACTTCTGATCAATTCTCTAGAAAGCTTCCATTGCCGATAGAGCCACATTTGACCTAGCATCAGCTTGAGGGGGAAAAACAGTCTTCATGATGCTGTTTGGTACTGTTTTGTGAACTGCACTCCTCAATGAATTTGCAAAACATTAGCAGAATATAAGTCAAATATAAACATCTGCCACTGTATTACAAATGTAGGTACTGCAGTTCAACTTTTATGGCAAGCCAAAACAAACTGAGCATTGGCTTAGCTCACATAAACAAAGCATGCCACAGGCTATCTTCATAGGAGACGGCCACTGAATTGTTCCCACAAAACTAGTACAGTTTTACCAGTCCACTAACTTTTGGAACACACCTCAAGGTTTAATGGCGAGCCAAAACAAACTGAGCATTGGCTTAGCTCACATAAACAAAGCATGCCACAGGCTATCTTCATAGGAGACGGCCACTGAATTGTTCCCACAAAACTAGTACAGTTTTACCAGTCCACTAACTTTTGGAACACACCTCAAGGTTTAATGGCGAGCCAAAACAAACTGAGCATTGGCTTAGCTCACATAAACAAAGCATGCCACAGGCTATCTTCATAGGAGACGGCCACTGAATTGCTACCACAAAACTAGTACAGTTTTACCAGTCCACTAACTTTTGGAACACACCTCAAGGTTTAATGAAACCTTTTGGCACATTTTAAAGAATTTTTATGTAAATTTCATTTATGTAAAATTAAAAAAATGCAACACAGTACTTCAAAAATTTACTAATTTTATGTACTTACATATTATTAATTTTTTTTTATTTTTAGTAAATAAAGAGAAAATATATGATTATAACATGTGAACAGAACAGATGTTTCCAGTGGTACATGATAGAAAAAAAAAATCACAAAAGGAAAATTGTAATATTGGTTACTACTGAAGACAACTTTTAATTCATAAATTACATGACATTTTTTTTTTATCAGTTCCTTTCTATCCAGTCAACAGTAGCTTGTATTGCAATCACACACACACAGTGTACAAAATGCTCAAAACCACACACAAACATGTACATGGTTACCAGAGATAGGGAAAAGGAAGGGATTGCCACAATAGGATCACAGAAAGCTAGCATGCAGGCTCGACAGGGGCACACAGACTGACTTACGTGTGTACTGCATCTGACCTTGGTAGTAGGGAAGATACACGTGTTGGGCGTGTGTGGGTTTCCCGTACGCATTCATCGTCATATCCAACATTTCGTCACCACCTGCATTTTGGGCGGGCGGGACAGGTTAGGAAAAGAACAGGCACTAAAGAACCCCACAGCAGCAACCAACTCCACACCCACAGCATTGTGCTCAGAAATGAAACAAATTGTCGGTATACACAGTCGACTGCCCAAAATCTGTGTGCTGTCATTCAAATGGTCAGAATATTTTTAATGCCATGTGTTGCTGAACACAAACTATGCATGCTTTAAAGTATCAAACTTATAAACAGTTTTCACGTAACTAAGTACGAGCTGCAACAGGAAGGAAAAAAACACACTCTGATTCACGAGCAACCAGTCTGGTACCAGCTATTAAAAGCTTCATTACAAAATCAAACAAACAATTTATTTTCATAATGTAGAAAAGTATTCCTGGAAATATATTTACCAAAAGTGTTTCTATTATAATTTAATAGAGTGTTAATTTTTCAGAAATAATAGGATAGGTTTTCTGTGATGTAAAAGAAACTACGAAATAAAAGTACAACATGAGGGTGAACATATGCAGACAAGGAATTCCTGAATTCCTCCCTACAATGAGTCACGAGTGGTTGCATTTCATTGCCATTGTATGCGAGATATTGTGAAATAACACATTTTTCAAAGACACCAAATCTCTCATTACATTAAATATTACAAGCAAGATTACAAGCTACCTTAATAACAAAAGAACAATTTTTCACATGTTCAACAATTATTGGTTATGCGCTTGTTCAAACCAACAATAAAAAAGTTTTGTGGGATAAAACAAATGGAATGCCCTTAAATTAGCTGTGATATAAAATATTACCTAAACTGTAAATATTCATGATATCCCATTTTACATGGATATTTACATGAGTAATTTAATATTACTGCAGCTGCTTAGCAACCACAATGGCATGTAAAAATATTTCACACTGCACTCACACTTTATGTGTATTAATTAGTGTTCACTGATTACCGAATAAATGTTGCTTTGCATATCTTAGTACAGCATAAGTAATCCAGATTTTTTGTTCACTCTAGTATGCAAAGCATTAAGAAACGAACATAAAACCATTGCTCACACAAGATGTCTGGCATATGTATACTGGGAAGTGGAACCACAAATTATGCTGTGGGTGAAAAAGTTGATATTTACTATATGTTTACACCATGCACATAATAACTACCCCAAGCTCAAGGCAAACTACAATGGTGTCAGTAAAAGCATCAAAAGACTGTTAATTTGTCACATTGTCTGGCACCAAAGTACAGTGTTCCCATACTCCAGTCTGCTAGTTAACGACAGTGTGAGCACACACTGCCACAAGCATTATTCCCTTACCACAGATTGCAGTAACTAAACCAGCAAAGCACAATTCTACAGTAATCACCTTAACCCATAACCTGCAGAATGCTTTCTAAATTTTTATTTTATCCATTATTTTATTTTTATGCCATTTAAATTTACGTAATTTAGTATAATTTTTATGGCCAATTTATGTATAGAAAACCACTTTGAAAGAATGCAGTTCAGGCAGTTAATTTGCAGGAAACATAAAAATGCTGAAGAGTTATGTTTTTTAATGCATAAATGGGGTTATAACCTCTCCTTTAAGGAGAATGGTGCACAAAAGCAGTATATTTACCTAATTTTTCATTATAACTTGTTCTTCAGAGGGTTTATCAAAATTTTGGCATGACAAGACGTAAATATTAATTTTTAACATCTTGCACTGTTAGAAATTCACTACCTTTATTATTCTGTGAGACTGATGGAAGATGAGAAATAAGATATTCTTTCTTGTCTTCCATCGATGCTCCGATAGTAATGGTAGTGAATACATATCAGTGTAAGAAGGTGTTTGAAATCATTCTTCATGTCTTGTCATGCCAAAAATTTTGAATTCTCTGAAAAACAACTTTTGAAAAAATTTAGGTAAATACACAGCTTTCATACACCATTCCCCTTAAGGAACAGGGTTGATATCAGAACCCAATTTTTTATGACTTCGTCATTCAATAACCCATTATCCAGAAACTCAAGAGTTTTAACTTTCATTCTGGTCCTGTTACATATTAGCACTAAATGTCTGCTTCAGCCACGTTCATGGCTGGTTACATAATGGTTTTTTCTACATATTTTTTTATGAGGAATCACCAGGTGTCGATAGAGTTCAGTTCCACCCTGTGTGTCTGTGTCTATAAACTTTATACAGCAGCTGTTTACAATTTGAAGAATGTTGTTTGTTTGTGGTTTCTTACCGCTAATTGATGGTAAGTGCTGTTAACAAAACCTGCAAATGCCCCCAGCAAAATCTGAACTTCTCCCCTATAAGTACTTACTAATGAAACAAAAAAACATAAACACCGGAGACTGTTTTTTATTATGTACTAGTTGCTATAAAGCTTCTGAGTAGAGGACACCTCAGTCATGATCACAAATACTTTCATGTTTATTAATCTCCCAAAAAAAATTCTTAATTTTGTGAATGCTCTCACTAATGAAATTCATTAATAGAAATTTGGCCTATGCTGGCAAGTCCATTTATTTCTATGTTTTAATTACAATTTCAAGTTACTTTTACACAAGATACAAACAAATGAAATACCTAACCTAATATTTCTTTAAGTGGACTTGCTGCAAATGCAATTAATTAGAAAAAACAAAACAATTCTGTCTAAACAACAACAAACATAATGTGAAACACATGTTCATAAGAACAATAAGAACAGTACAAAGTGATAACACATACAATTAACAACAACGGGCCACAGAACAGGGTATCAGATTGGGTGGACATTGGCCTACATAATGAAAGTCAAAAATGATTTTTCAAAAACTGTGAAGCTACTGTGGAAAAGTCCCAAGATACAAATAAATAAAAATTCAATAAACTATTTTCACTGCCTTGTTTACTTACAAACACAATAATTTTGCTGTACAGTGCCATGTTAGGTTTCCTGACTTTATTGTTTACTTAGATAGGATAAACTGCCTAGACATTCCTCTGGCATTGCTGCAACGTTGCTCAGCGGTGGAGGAACTGCGCACTCGGTTTTCAAGTTACCGCTTAATCTTGCAACCGAAGAAACCCCTACATGCAACATTAGCAGGAGCAGCAGCTGCGGCAGTGCAAGTTAATGGTGGCACTCTCACAATATTATGGACTGCATGAACTAAAAAAATCTACCTTAAGAAAGATTATCTCCTTTATCTCAATTGGAATGATAAAGATCTACAAATGTGTATAGAAAAGGTGAGTTGCTTAAAATTTTGTAAGTTAATGTTGGGATTTATCTGCTCAACATAAGATCGGTGGCCTTGGCTTTTAGATATCTCACAGAACAGTAAGCAATATTACACAATGCTAGATTTCAATTGCACCAGACACGCATGTATTTATTTACTCCATTGGTGGAGCTTATGTGTTTACAAACCTCTGCCAATTTGTGTCAAAGAAAAGCTGACATCTGTAATTGTTAGTTATACATAATTCAAACATTCAGTGAGATCAGATTAAATGATTAATGGATTTCAATATTTCAAGGCATGAATCTATATCTTAATTAATTCTGCATTATCCATCCCAATTATACTAAGTACCTATATTACATATCAATTTCCTCTACAACTCTGACTGATAAGTGGTCTTTTGAAATATGTGCCTGTGATAACTATATAAAATAAATCGGACTTGCAAATAAAAAATAGTGAATAAAAATATTGTAATTAGAATTAAAACTAAACATTATTACTTTATCCATGTAACCCAATTATTTATTGCCTGGCATGTCACTCACATAAAAATATATCCTAAATATGCTCTCATATGTTCATATCCTGTAACATCAAACTATACTCTGGTGTAAAAATTAAAGATAATACAAGTTAGTGCATTTCTAGTGACATGAGGAGTAATGAACTATATCAGTTTAGTACAATAGCACATCTGACTGAAAAATGTTGTAAGTACCAGATTTTAACCCACTTTTCACTTAGAAGTCTGTCTGGCAAAAAAGACCACATGACATCAAATATAATTCACGCCACATCACCAAAGTGTGATAATGTGGTGAAGGATTAATGGGTATGATGTATGGTACCCAGGACAGTGACATGTGTAGGCGGTGTAGCAAGGCCCACCCATGGGGGGGGGGGGGGATAGATCAATGGGGAAATTTGCCCCATGCCCCCAATCCCAAGGGGCATCTTCAAACTTTTATAATTACATAAAAAGTTTCTCCCTATATATAATATCATTGTAATGTGAACATGCACAACCCAACTCATAAAATTATCTGTACAAATGAGGAGAAAAATTATGCCAGAGCATTAGAAATTGTAAGTATAGAGCCAGGAGTTTGTTTAAAACATGGATCTCACTGAATTAGCTTAGTCCAGTACAGCGTGATACAACACTGACCAGCCCTTTCTAAATACACTGGTTGGCATGTTTCTGTAGGTATGACTATATTAATTAGTAAAACTGTGGCCAGGATATCTCATCATACTACAAAAAGCACTTAATGAGGGGCAATGGATGTTGGGGGCTAGCTACAGTAGTATGCACAATTTTAAAACATATAACTTCAAGCTCACCAGCTGTAGTCTTCTAACCACTGCTTTTTTATTATCTACAGCAAACTGTTTACCTGTTTCCAAGCAACATGTTTTCTACTGAGAACATGTATTAAAAAACAAACTTATGTAACATTCAAAGTATATGGTGTTACGTCAAATAGGAGACCCCTATAATAGTTTTCCCGCAGGCCCTTAAAATCCCCATGGGCAGACCCGGCATGTGCCTATTCTGAGAAAAGACTGTTCAGCAATTCTTGTAGTATAAAGTCTCACTCCTACACTAGAGCCTTCTAAAGCAGCTAGATGGTTCATGGAGGTACTGAATACCCAAGCAAGTCTAAGTGCGTATCTAGCATTCTCAATAGGATGAAGATTGGGGTACCTGGCTGGCTAGTTCAGACATGAATATCCTCAACTTTCGGGTATTTATCAACCAATATAGCTTGATTTCAAAACTGGTGTTGTCATTCACAAGCACGAAATCTGCACCTAATGCACGCCTGAAAAGCACAATGTACTAGTTTAAAGATAAGATCGCTGTCCAACATAATGCCACCTTAGACCAAGAGATCCACAACTACAAAAAAGCCCTCTTAAAAGATGTTGGCTGGATTGTATGCCAGTTTTCCCTTATTTTTGCCGCAGTTGAAAAAGCCAGGAGTGATCAATCATAACAGCCTTTAAGTGACCGCCTGTCTGTTTGGGGCACTGGCTGGAACACGTGAGCTTTATGGCAGATGACACTTGCTCAATCTCCACTTGCCTCATTATCTTTCTAAGCAAAAAGCACTCAACTGGCATGGTGAAGTTTTTCCTTCTGCAACTTACCTGATAATTTATTTTACGCGGTGGCCCTACATTTTTATGCCACACTACTAAAGATAATAGTGCGGTGCAAGTCTAAAGAAAATTCAGAAGTTTTTGTGTAGGAAAATTAGAAGCTAAAACTGGTTCTGAAAACACCCTTTGAGTTAAAATGAGAATTTGAAACTTGTCTTTGGGCACAAAATATCTCTAAAATACTTTTCCTGTTAAAACACCACTACAAAATACACACATGTATCCAATTGTTTTTGAGTCAGATGTTTTCTACCACATGTAACAGAAATGTGTTGTTTACAGCATATGGAATAAAATCAACATTCTGGAAATTTAAAATTTCATTAAGTGAAAATATTGCCACCCCTCCAAACCTTTTCAAGTGAAAAAAAAAAGTATTAACAGTGTGCAGTACATAAAATTAAAATAAACAACAATTGTGTGTATATAACAAACGAGTCCCCCACTATGTCTACAAAAATTAATTATATTATGCACAATATTACGCACCTTTGAAAAAAATCCCATGTATAACATGCTCTGTTGTTTCCTATACATGTCACACAGTGTATCACGAGCATTTTGTACTTGACATTACCTAAAATATCTTAAGTTTTTATGAAATTTAACTTTTACTTATACAGTAATTTATCTAAAAATCTTAACATGTTACATTTATAATTATTATGAATAAAAACAGGGAGAAAATAGGTGTGTTGGTAATAGCTAGTAAGAAATAGTTCTAATGCAAATTATTATTGCTCTAAGTGTGCACAATTGCTGTCCCTTTGGTATAATTTTGTAGAGATGGTTAAGCTTTGTTCGCACGAGGCGGAGGAAAATACTGGAAGAACAACTTTAGCAGGCAGGGTTTCAGAAAAGTAGAAATAACAGTGAATGTACTATAACAGATGACCCCACACAAATGACTGTAACCAACCATTCCATAACTTCTCCAGCACCACTGAACTTGCCTCTTGCCCTATCGGAAATTATTTTCATCATTATAAAAAATAAATATATGAGCATATCCACATGTGCATACACAAAAATGAACAATAAAAGTAGTAATGGGTCGATACCACATTTTCTCAATACTCGATACCAGTTTTGAAACCAAAACATTCTCACAATATTCGATACAGATACTTTTCTTGATACAAAATTTAAATTGTCATGGACACAAAACTACTAGGCCAAGAAAATTGCTCATTTTACTAGCGTTATCATCACACACCGAAACTATATAAAATCCCACATTACACTGAAAACAAATGGTGGACGGCTTGTAACCCAAACAACCTTAATCAATAATAAACCAACACGGTCTCCTTTGATTCTATAGAATCACCTTTCTGTAGTAAAAGCTGTAATCAAACTTTGAGGGAAATTACAGCTGAGTACACACTAATTTTGCAATTTTGCAGTTATTTTATTTTATTTTGTGACTTACAGGAAATTACTGTAACGTTAAATAAATATCGTAATTATATGATACACCCGTCGTGGCTTAGCCAGCGGAATACGCAGGCTAGGCCACGACAGGTGTATCAAATAATTAGAGTATGTGTGGGCTGTACAATAACTACCTACTCAATTTGCTGACTCGTGCCTATCTGCGCTTGCTCACAACTCTCAGCCTGCTTTTACTGTACCTGAAATATATACCATAAAAGTGACTAAAGGGTTAAAAATTAATTAAATGAAAATTTTCGGTGCAGCATATAATTGTGGTATGTATTGGATGTACAGTAACTACTCAAGTTGCTCACTCATGCCTATCGGCACTTGCTTACAACTCTCAATCAATTTTTATTGTATTTTGATTATGGACCATAAAAGCAAATGTCAAAAATTATAATTGTGGTATGTATGGGTTACCTAAAAACACCTCAAGGTGCTCGCAGCTGCATGAATATTATGCTATGAATAAAATATGGTATATTGTGGTACACTTGTACTTAAACTCTGGTATGCTTTTTAAATTACCGCACACATTCTGAAAGTTATGGTACACTATTAGGAATTATTGTACACATTCCAAAAGTTATATGTTTGTACCGTAATTGTGGCACGTGAAATGGGTGTTAAAATTCAATACTTTTGGATATTCTCATGCGATACTCGATACTATAAAATATCGAGGGTATCAAGGTATCACGGTATCGAGGATCCCATCCCTAAATAAAAGTAAGAAATAAATACCTATTATACGGCATTAAGTTCCTTTTGTCCCAATTTCCTTGGAAAAATTCCGACTGACAAGAGTATGTATTGTTAAATATAATTATATTTGTCATGTTTCATCATACTATTTTTAAATGGCTTATGCAATCTTTTAAGTGATTTTCTATACATCCAGATACATTCTTTAATTAAAAACCCCGTACAATAATTAACAAGACATATAAATTGTGAAAAATATTTTGACACACCCCATCAACAATTTTGTTAGAAAAACTAAATATTAGAAATATGTACCAATAAACAATAATGCAAGACAATGTACTTTGTAGTGCAGAAATAACACCTACACTGAAAAATGTTCCAACACTTGAGTCTTACGCTACGACTAAAAAAGTCAAACTATATGTGACCAATTGCACTTCTACATTACCATAACCACACTCTCCAAAAGAAACCAGAAAACTAACAAAGTAATATTAAAGATGCATTATCATACATTATGACAACATTTTAAAAACTGCAATAGAATACTCTAACTTCACCAAAATACAACTAAATTACTTACTGTGATTAAAAGAAACAATACAAGTACAGTACTTATAAGTTTTGTGTAATATGTATTTAACAGCATGCTGTATACACAAAAAAATGCTGTTTAAAATACTTACAGCATGAGTGTTTAAAAAACTTTCATCTTTTGAAATAGTCTGATGTGAAATTTTTGGCAGTAACATGTGTTTTAAAATGTTGTGTGTAACATAATGACACATCATTATTTAATGCTAACAATTAGAAGTTTACTCATCAGATTTTGCATTTTCTAAGAAACAAAACCTTCAAATTTACTTTTCCCGCAGCTTAAAAGTTTGCAAATTTTCTGCACAACAATACCCTTAAACTTAACGCTTGATGTTTATTACATGAAAAACGTTATCAAGCAGACCACAAAATTAATTTAAAAAGCTACTGTATTAAATGAAGGCCAAGAATATCATTACTTCATTAAAAATAGAAGACAGGATACACAAGTACTCACCGGGTTGTAGCGGCACCATGAAGAGGGCCTTAACAAATTGTCATGTACGTTGCGGTATGAAACCAACCTTAGACCTCAAAAAAATCCAGTATGTCAGGGATTGCATCAAAAGACTGCAACATAACACCCCCCCCCCCCCCAACTGAAGCTGGAAAGATACCAGTTGGCTAAAGCAAAACAAGGGATTGATATAGGACGGCACAAAGCGAGGGTCGGGGCTTTTCCACGACAGCGGCTGAAGATGTTAGAAGGTGCTTCCACGTCGGGACGTTGTGCAGCGAGGAGCTTGCTGCCTTGGGTGTGTCGCGTGTCATGATCCAAATGAGCCAGATGCAGCTTCCGGCCTCAAGATTCAGGTGGGGACTGTCCTTATTAGCTTGAGTTAAGAAGGAGTAATTGCTAGCAGTTTAAAGATAAGGTTAATATCATTCAGTAGCGCCTCGCGTAAATTAAAATCACACAATTAACTGGAATATTGTATGTAAATTATAGTGCTACAACACGGATTAAATCGGTGTCTTTTACGACTTGCCTACCAGTTAATATTAGCGTAGTAGCTACACCCCCAAACTATATGTATGGTGTATTGTGGAGCACAATTGTAACCAATAGCAACACTTACTCGTGGATAGACACACAAACACACTAAAGTCAGACGAACACATTTATCACGCAGATGTGTGGTTGCAACACTGCACTTACTGGGCCATATTCATCAAGTGGCTAGTGTGCCACGACTCACTGCCTGATGAAGCTGACTTAGCCAGCTAAAATGTAGCAAACACACATCAGAGTGGAAAACATGTTCGTCTGACTTTTGTGTGTGTGTGTATCCTTGAGTACCACCATGTGAGTACTTACTTGTATATTCTGTCTCCTTTTTTTAAATGTAATTAGTAGCCTAGTTGCCTACTCAAACTATATCTTATTAATTACTTAATTTAAAAAAATTATTGGAAAAATGAGTCTGCAACTTGGTTCAAGATAAAAAATACATTATCATATAAGTAGGTGGATTTTGCACAGAATCTGTGCAGTATCCAATAGGGCCTAGAATTTTTTTTTAACTGCCAAATAAAGTAAAATATAAAGAAATTATGTTTATTCACGAAATTTTGTAATAATTCCGGTATTCAAAATACATTCACAAAACTGCTAAATCAAGTGTATCTAAAACCACAATGAGAGTTCCTTTTACCATGAAATCTCTGACAAGTGATGCTTACTGGCCCAGAAGAAAACAACTTCGCTTAATCCATGCACATTTTCTGAAGCGCACCGGATGGGGTCCAAACTATATAATTACTACCAGAGCGGCTACAGAATATTCCCTGGATGCTGGGAATATTAAAGACATGACAAAATTATGCTTTTCATCAGCGTGGTCAGTAAGCAATGACAAGCCACCCCTTCACGAAGACGTCAAGTTTCAGTGAGCCAGCGGCCACCCCCAAGTGAGTAGGTAGTTGAAGGGCGTACTGAGGTATAGCGCCACCCATGCTCCAACCAGCAATGGAGGCCGAACAGACAGCCCTTAGCTCCACCCACAGACAAGTGCCTGTCGCACCCCAGCTCCAAGCCTCGGCGAGGGCTCGGATGGCAGTATATGTACCCATGCACTGGCCCAAATCATCAGTTGTTGTCTGGCTCTTCTGAGAGCCACATCAGCCCAACAGTTCATTCCACCGCCTTGTGCACTGAAGATCTCTGACCTCTTCGTCACCTAGACACCAAAAAGTTCATCATCTTCGCCGCCAGCATCCAGATCTTCCAGAGGCTCTCCCCTGCAGACCTTCACAAAGACGTCAACACTTCCAGTCGATTGCCCCTGGCAACGGCCACCCTACTACCCTTCAGGAAGTGGACCCTCCGTCGTAGTTGTTGAAACAACTCAGAGAAAACCCACTCTCCAACCACCACACTGTTTGTGTTGCTGGCTGAAGTAACGGTTAGGCTCAGCATCTGCCTAGCTGCCGCGGTAGCAGAACACTTTAGCCAGGAACTGATTCACAACCTGCTCCCCTCTGCAGAGGCCAGGTTTAGTACCTCCATGCCTTACACCAAAAGGGGTGGGAAAAATTTGCAGGAAAGGAAGGCAACCACTACCTACAAAGCTACCTGGGACTACACCCAGTCTGATAAAGCACTCTGCCATGACAACCCCCGGGGAACAAGCTCAGGCCGCCTGCAAGTTGGTGGGACTTCACCCCCAGCTCCCTCCCCCTCTCTGTTCACAGCTCCCCAGAAGGTACCAGGGACGCCACATCCACTGGTGACAGCCATATGCCGAGGAGAGAAGGTGCCAATGGACCTAACCTGCACGTGGTTTAACATCCACCACTACCCCAGCCCGGACCGGGCAACCACCAGTAGTTCTAGGTGCAGCAGCAGCACCTGGGCGCCTTCCAGCTCCACCAGCAGCACCACCCAGCCACCCCAGCGTCAGTGTGAGTAAGCCAGCAACCTCAGGTCATACTGCCCGGCAAATAGCAACACCGAACATAGACTTTGTACCCAGCAGACAGGCGACTTAGCTAACACTTTATACTGGTCAAGCCCCTGTGACTAAGTAAGTTGTGAACTAATCGCCTCAATCCCTGTGTGACTAGCCTGCAAACAAAAACCTGTTTCTACCGTAACATCACTCAACCTGAGCCCGAAAGTGTTATGCATCAACTCTTACAAACACTTAGTTTTACAGTTTTACATTTGTTATACCTGTACAGTAATATTTCTCATTTATTAAACATATGCTTTGATAAGAAAACCATTTGCTAGATGACCATGCTGTTTATTATACAAACGTAAAGATAATTTTCTGTAATGAGAATGTTTCATAAATTGATTGATAGTAAGGTCAAAAAATTATCGTTGTACATACGTTTTGATATATAGACCAGAATCACTAAAGCTCTCATTCACCAGTAGATTCACAACTGACTTATTTTGTTATTTGTAAACAAACTATTTTTTCCAAAAATGTTTGTCATATTACAAAAGTAAATATGTATAAATAACACAGATGAATATACTTTTTACAAAATATAATAATTACACACTAAAATTAATACTGTATTTGTAAACGCTGCCGTCTTTACTCGTCTTCTATGCTTTGTGGTTAGGTTCTTGACAACTATCAAATATAGTATTTGCAACTACTGAGCAAGGGTAGTGATTGCAATCTGCTACTTTCACATGGCAAAATTGGTTAAGAATGCCAAAAATATTGTAACTGTTGTTGAACAGTTTTGTGTGTTTTATAAACCGAATAAAGTGTAAGTAGTGTGATGTAACCATTGAGTGAGCATTAAAAGATATGGGCATAAACACTGCCGTGCCATATGCATGATAATTAATTTCATTTTCGTTTCATTCCATTTCATTTATTTGCATTCCTGAGATCTCTAATTCGAGATATGGAATAAGTCATGTCAATTTGCAATACAAATATATAGTTGGGTACATAAAAAAATAAAAAGAAAGCTGGAACTGCATTAGAAGCAAATATATGCAATTTTCATATTACCAATAAAACAAAAACAAAAAGGTTTCTGCCATTTCCATTTAGTAAAACTCAACAGCTCTACGAGTAGAAACTTTATGGAAACAGTTTTACAATGTACGGAGTATTTTTATTTTATCTATAATAAAATATTTACTTGTATTTTGTAGTTAGGTTGCGGAATTGTGTTGGAGTTGTAATGAACAGTGAACAGGCTTTAATTAAAATATTATTACCAACAAATGAACTGAAGTTGTATGTCGGCGGTGTAAAAATCTTTTATAACTGAAACGCTAGTGAGTCTTCATAGGCAGTTTTAAATGTTTCAGTCAGCAAAGTAAAAGATTGACCAAAATAATTAAGGTGGTCCTTTCATCCTTATTATTAAATATTTTCCAATATTTTCACTTAAATAAATACTGGTTAAAGTTAATGAATAACAAATATCATTTAATTTGCTTTAAATTGGTACAAAAACAACATATTCATGTTATAATAACAACACATGCATTTTTTTCTATAATTTTATTTGATGAAATTAAAATTTTTTGGTAAAATCTTGATGATGAAATCAGCTCATTTTATTTACCATAAAAGTGAAGCCCAAAGAATCAGGTACCCATATAACTGTACTTCAAAGATCCCACCATTAGAGTAGCTGTGTGAAATATTTTTTTGTATATTTGATAAATTACTGAATATAGATTTGTTCACAAAATGTGACAGTTGTTTAATTTATTGTCCTTGTTAATGTATGCTATTAACATTTTGTGAAAGTAAAGAGAATTTTACAACCACCATACTGTTTTATTTATTCTCAAAGATAATTGTCTACATAGAGGACACATATCTTGAGTAAAACGTTAAAGGCTCGTACTGCGAAGGTGGTTGTTCTATAAATCCGCAACATCCTTCCCACCCTGGTCAACCTCTAGTCGGATGACCAGCTGAATAGGTTTGCCTAATCTTGGTTCCATCAGGATGGTGGAGTATGATACCTGTAATCGTATTACCTAGGCCGACCAACACACCCACCTCAGGAGCAGTCTCTAGTGTGCCGTGAGTCGAGCCTCAGCTGGCACAGCCGCAGCCGCAGGTCAAACGTCGCCCAGGTATACCATTATGAGTGGCCTCGCCAAAGTGTAAAGTAGTGCTCGCCAAACCAGATTTTGTTCCCTGCCGGAAAGCGAATCGACTAGTACTGTACTCTGGCCAAACTCCCGTTCCACGCAGTGATTAAAGATTACATATCTCCACCATGGTGCGCCTAGTCTAGCACCTGCTAAAATCACTTTGGCAATGTGACGTGTCACCTGTCGAATGCCGTCACGCGTCAAGAATTATAGATAATGATTCTTCCGCCATTTTTTTCACATCTTTACTTTCGTATCAATAATATTAAAAACCATGCGCTTTTGGATATTACCATTCTCATAACCTGATTACTGAGACTGGTATATAATGCCTACGCTTACAGCATCACAAAATTCATGCTAATAATTTTCTGACTGTCCAATACTACTGTCAATGTGAACAAATATGTTGATAAGGTGACGTGGTTAACCATTAGACCAGAATTCACAGCTACCTCATTTGTACTGTCAAACACCGCCAACCATCTCCCTAATGACGTCCTTGTTATACATTCAAAGGCATCCTATCATAATTATTCAGACCTAGGTGTGTGCGAACAGTGAATTTTGAAGTTCATTATTTTCAAATTGAAAGGTAAAATTTTTGAGTAGCATGCGAAAAGTTACGAAAAGTCAAATACGTACCTGTAAACATTTCATTTAGACCTATATGTAACGGAAATAAATAATTTCCCTATCACACAACAAACCAGTCCAACACAAATAAAATACTTATATCTTCAAGTGCAGCATATTTTAATTTTTACAAAATGGGTTTTTGCTTATATTGAACTTGAAAAGTATACTCTATTAATAAATAATGCACTCTGGTTTATCATAAGTTGTATAATAGTACATGAATATTATAAATGCAAATGTTTGCAACCGGCTTGCGATCAATTTAACTGGCACAGTGGTACAGCACACTACTAACTAGAGCTGATAGATCACGTTCCACCACAGATATAACGCGACACCATATTGGTATTGTTCATGTCCACCACTCTACTTGCTCCGTGGTCCACCGTGAGGCTGTTTCATGCCATGTTCCTAAATTGTATTATTTAGAATGAATATGTTTGCAGAAATAAAATGCTATATTTGTTTTGGTAGTGCATAAACCAGGACAACGTAACCTTTACATACCTATATTCTTCGGCTGCAAATAATAAGAAAGAAGAAATATGTTCATTTTTCCGTAAATGCTACAATGAAAATAAATGTGTGTGTAATGATTTGATTAATAATTTTGATTTTTATCACATTTCAAAATGTGTTATTCAATAACATGCCAATGTAAATAACCTTGCCAGGGTCTAATGATTGTTCGATTTGCCGCCGCATCAAATGGCAATAATTCATAAAAACAATTAGTTATAAGGAACAGTAACTGTCCAACCTTTATAACTATAGAATAAAAGTTAAAATGAGTAGGCATTGGAAATCAAGCAACTACCACTTGAAACGGGAATACAAATTTACAACGTTCGCATAAGATATTTGAAGTTCGATTGTGAATACTTAAATTATTCTTTGCAACTATTTGAATTTTCAAATATTCACACACCCCTATTCAGAACTGACTAAACCTTCGTAGGCGAAGTCAATCAAAATGCCTTGTATCAATTGTTGACTCTGTGAAAAATTTCTTACAGGTTAAGGAAATGCCTACAGTCACAGATGAAGGAAATAATGGACAGTGAGAAGCAACGTGTACATACATGTTATAACTCATAAGTTCTGCAAGCTCCAGTAATACATACACCCAGAGAGCGAGCATTCCAATATTTGTACAAATTACCACAATATTTACTTTCTAAAAAAAATAATATAGCACCTAATAATATTACACAAACTATATATGAAAGGCCTGAATACATTTTTAAAATCTTTTGGACAGGGACTTACTTTTCTTGTCATACTCTTTTAACTCCCCTTGTGACAAGTGCACAGGCTCCTGACAACCAACATCAACAACTAAGATTGTAACTGACCATCATGTTACACGTCTATTCTAAGAGGAACGAGAACACACTGTTAAACAGACAGGTGTCAAAGTCAACTCACCTCCTTCGTCCTCAGAGTCGGACATGAAAGTTTCCTGCATGGACTCAGGTGCCACCACACGGTACTTTTCCTCCACACTTGTTGTGGTGGTGGTGGTGATGGTGGTCTCCGTGACCACCTTCAAAGTCTCCACCACGCTGATGTAGCCCAACTTTTGAGCTATTGACAATGCTGTTTGCCCTTGCTGCACACAAATACATTCACCACTGTTAACATCACATAACAACTAACCAGGACATCAAATAAGAAATATTGTAAAAGAGACACATAGTGTTGATGTTAAAAAGTGAGTGCAAATATATTCTGAATTAGGCAGGAATACTCCATTACAGGGAATGGAAAATGCTATTATTTTAAAATAGCAGAAAGTTGTATTCTGAAACTTCAAAAGTTTCAGCGATGATTTTATTTCAGATTTTCACTAAAGAAATGTTTTCATCTTTGTATCTTCTGAAAATATTTGTAGGCATTCATACAAAAATTGCCATAAAACAACAATTTTCACTGCCAAAAAGGTCATTATTGATACAAGTCCTTAGTAATGTAAACAAGGTACATTTGTAAAAGTTAAAAAAAAGTGAACAAAGAAGTAAAAAAAGGTATACAAAACATGATACAGTGATCTGCCTTCCTGAATAATATGCAGAATTTTAAAAAATATTTTCAACTTTTCCAGTGCCAGGGATGCTCCCACACCTGACTGTACATTTCCTTACATTGTTTCATCAAAAGCACAGTTTGGCCTATCTAGCTGAGATTACATGACAATTTTACACATTGAAAAAAAGGTTTAGCCAAATTTAGTCTTTTGGTATCAGTGGGCAGAAAAAGCTCTATATTCTTGTCACGTGAAAAGCTATATATATACAAAAGTTCTATATTCAAATAGAAAAGTCTTGTATTCGTAAATAATACATTATATTTAAGGGGGAAAAAAAACCTATATTTGAGTAAAGAAGTCTAAGTCTAATATTTGAGTAAAAAGGTTGATGCCTGATGCATTTTGCACAAACGACTATCATTCATCCTAACATGTGATACTATACCAGGAACAACAACCATAGATGGCTAAAGGATTGTTTCCCGTGGAGGGACAGTTACAGACACGTGTATTTCCTGATGTTCCAGACCCAATTTTCTCGTACTACTCACGTAGTACAACGTATCCTGAGGAAGGGTCAAACCCAACACGTTATTCATGAGTGCAACGGTATCACTCCCAGTCAAGTGGGCGGTTCTAGCATGTGAAATAAGCAATATTTCCAAGCGACCGCAGTAATACGTCAGCTTTCCCAATGCACCTGGCAGACCGAGTGTCGCAACACCAGTGAAGCTTACCGAAGAGGGCCGAGCGCCCAAGGCTATATAGCCGAGCACAAGGGTAGATTTTCCCATCCCGCTCACACCAGGCAGACGTCAAAGCTCCCACTCCAGCCCAGGCAAGGGCCGGCTGAGAACGCTATATAAGTCCGTGAGCGTCCGAAGATGCCAGTTATCTCGTCTCCAGTAGCTCTCCTCAACACTTCTGTGCTGGAGCTCTCTACTGCCTACCAGGTCTTATGCCACGTCACAGGACTGGGCGGGATAATGTGACCAAGCAGGTTTTGGCCTTGGTTGGGGACCTAGTTGGGGAAGGGCAGGCTGCTGCCAGGGTGTACATCTGGAAGCATGAAGAGGTGGTTTGAGAGAGGGGAGTGCTAACAGCAGGGACCGAAGCTTGCGGTTTGATCTATTGTGGCACACACCAGCAGCAATTTCACCTTTTCCACCAACATCCCCAAAGAAAACTGTTGCTGTTTCGCACGACCTCCAACTGCCGCATGCGTGGCTTGGCATCTAGACATTACCCCTAGTTATACCCCAGTTCACACGCAGACAAGGCCAGCACCTCCTTTGGCACCTCCATGTGCTACTACGGGCTATAGTTGAACAGCAGACACCAGCCCGTACTACACCTAGCAACAATCCCATTAATTTGGCGGCATCAGTTGTCCTGCCATCTGGGGGGAGTAAAGCTGCAGAACTCCACCCCTGCTACGTACACCAAAAGTGATGCGATGTGCTAACCCATAAGTCACTGTATTTAATTTATAGAGTTTGATCGACAAGTCTGGGGTTGGTCACCACAATACACATTGATACTTCCAGTCTCGTGGGTTAGAAACAGATATCCTTCTGGAATTTCGAACCACACAAGAGCACATCATTAAGGGATGATCCATTAACAGTTGGTGCCGAGGCATCGAACACAACTCTAACTTTTGAGGAGACACTGTCATCCTTCACAATTATTTGATGCGCGATGATGTATGCAGGTTTTTCATGTGATAAATATGTCAGCTCCCACTCACCATCTTCATCAGATTTCAGGGTACCTACACATGTCATATGCCCTAATTACTCGTATTCCTCCATGAAATGTTTATATTCAGAGTGCAAACCTGACGACCTTCCTAACTTCCGCTCCTGACAACAGTGTCACCTGAGTGCCACCTCACATGAATTCCAAAACAAAATATCACAGTCACCGCTCTTAAATGGAAAACGTAATACGTATCTCCTGGTATTATCTCAAATGTGCATCCTTACAAAGTGCTCTTTACACTTCTGGTCATCCTTGGAAATTAAGTTACTCCCTGGAACCTCCTCAATGTCCCCGAACCTCTGCAGGGCGCTGTCCAAATTCTGTTTGCAAGGCATGTGGCTGTCCAGCAATTTTGGCATCCATAATTACCTCTGCAGAGAGAAGCATTTCAAGTACCCCAGGTGTTATAATAAACTGTGGGTCTGCCAACGGGAGATCCTTTAGGTGGGCAAGGCATGATGTGTCTACCTGTACCGATGGCATGTCCCTTGTTATTTTGTTGTGGATCAAGGTTTTAGTAACAAGGTGAAATTTCTCTGAGTACAATGACGCAATTTTGCACACCACCTCTATTCTTGCTTCAGCTGCATACATTAGCCCAATCCCAGATATAATGACTTTTTAAACAGCAATGCTTAAGTCCTAAGCATTTCACGAATGCATCTGTGATGAAGGATGATTGTGATACTCCATCTGGTTTGAAATTTCCTTGCACCATCCATGACCTTGACCAATAATGTGGTCAGCAACAGGGTTGATGTGCCTCTCCTGGACACCTTGAGCTGAGCACATCACCACTATACTATCTTGACAATCAGCTGCATCGTCTTGACAACTAGCTGTACCGGCATTATCTCTAGCTCGTGCTGGATCCACTTTACCTCCATCGTCTGATATGTGAAGCAAAGAGTGGTGTAATTTCCCAATTTTCCAAACATTGACATAGAAATCTTGATCCACACTGCACTGCTATATGACCACCTCTGAGGCAATTAAAGCACAAAAGTTTAACAAGAACATGTCTCCTTTTTTCATCAGGTTTACATGACAAGAATGACTGGCATTGTATCAGTGTATGTGATCCATCACAAACATCACACTTTTGTTTTTCAGATGACTAAACACTGACTGATACTAGCGTGGTCTTTGAATGATTGACCGAACAGTGCTTAATGACCTTACCTTGTTACACCATGTACTTGACATCTTATTACTCAGAACAGTCTTAAATGAGTTAGGCCTTGGTTCAGAGGGAGTCAATAATTGTGCATGTTCTGCAACAAGTGACTTGCATAGCAAAATCTGCAAACAGCCAAGTGTATGATGGAATGTCATCATCCTGTGGCATTTGAAATGCCTGTCTCAAGGGTTTATTAAGTTTCACCAGCAATATATTCAGTAAGAAAAAATCCCGCTTGTGAACTGGAAAATCTAAAGCTTTTAGAGCATTAAGATTTTCTTTAACTGTGCACAGAAAAGCTCTATATGAAGCATCATTCTTGCTATTTAGAAGCATCATTCTTGCTATTTAGAAGCATCATTCTTGCTATTTATGGGTGGAAGATGCAGGGTTTTGCACATGAATGTTACGTGTAAGCTATACACTTTTGTACCTTTTCTCCAATAAATCCTATACTACATTATAATTCTTATCAATAACTGGGATGTTGCTTACCAGGTCCTGCGGTTCTCCTTTCAAACAATTCAATAAGTAGTGGAGTTTCTGCACTTTGCTTACGCTAGGAATTTTCCCACCCATTGAGATAATTAATTCAGAAAACCCTGTCTGCTCAGCTCAATTTCCCATAAACACAGGCAGAGGTAAAGTTGGTAGGACTGCCGACTGGCACATTGTGTATCGTTGCATTGCATTCGCTACGCGATGAGTTTCAAGATTGTCGTTTGATTCTGTTGTATACTTTACGTAACTCCCGAAACACTAGTTCGTACACAACAAATTGCTGTTTCACTTCTTTGATACAAATACTTTTGTTGGCAGGGTTTGCACACAAAGCACAAAAATTGGCAACTACTTAAGTTCTCTTACTTATAACCTCTTCAACCACAATCTCAAAGTTCCTGATTTTTGAGGAATCTTCTTCTATAGCTTCACAATAGTTTCACATATTTCCCTTGCACCGTTAGCTTGACACAAGAGGAAATTAAACGTCACATGTTGTAATGCCGGTGTTGCCGCAGCCACCATTTTGTGTGATGTCGTAAATCATTACAATTCTGAAAGTGGACTGTATGTATAATCAAAGTACTAATGCTCCCGTAGTTTACCAAACTGCACAGTCTAGCCTTGAGCAAGTACACACTGCAATATGTCCCATACACGTAGTACACTTCCACCTTTCACTGTTTATCCCATTAGCCGACTCTACCTGTATGAGTGTTAAAACCCATCAGGGGTGTCACACGTTACTGTGTAACTCACGTTGCATCCGATTATATGCATATTACACATACCGCCGGTTACACTAATCTGGGCCTTCAAGAGCCAAAAAATGTTTTGAGCATGAACAAACACAAACCATTGCCAGACACTGTGATAGTTCGCACTGAGTCAACCAAAACAAACGCACCAGTATGGGTAACCAAACAAATTAAGTCACGCACATAAACAGTATTATTTAGTACATACATCATGAACAGTGACAATAAATTGTGTATGAAAGAATGCGAGTCTTTTTTTTTTTACACTGAAGGGCTAAACACAGCATTCAAATTGAATTATTAAAGAAACAATTTCACAAAAAACTCTTAATAAGAATATTCTGTCATTGTAATGTTCTTGGAAAGCTCTTAAACACCCATAAATACTGTCAAGGCTTCCATAAATTAAGATAATACTATATATGTAAATATAATTTTAACATGGCAAAATTTGAAGATCACACATGGACGCACAACAAAACTAAACCCAATTTTCAATGTTTCAAAAATGTTGCAAAATGCACGACCTTATTTTATTGACACTGGACGGTTGAAAATTAGCAATTTAAAAGTATGAAAGAAATTATTCCAAGTAAAAATTAGGTTACAAAATGTTTGTCTGTGATGATAACATTATAAAATGCAGTCTCAGGCATTATTAAATCTTATTGTAACTAATTCACAGGTAATTGAGAAAGAAATTAATCTCCCTGGCCACAAATTTTGAACATCACAGTTAACCACAAGCCAGGCCGGTTCTTGTACATGTAGATACAAATAGTGACTTACATTGGTGAGGGCATCTGGTTTGGCCTTGTTCTCGAGCAGCAGAGTGATGACGAGTGTATGGCCCTGCTGGGCGGCCTGGTGCAGTGGGGTGTAGCCCACGTTGGTGCTCGAGTCGACGCTCGCCCCATGTTGCAGCAGGAACCGCACCATGTTCAGCTGGCCAAAGTGCGATGCTACGTGCAGCGGAGTATACCCCGCCTGCAACCACCCAAAGCAAACACCCTCATGCACAGGTCCCAGTGGATAACACAGTCTGAACATCGCCTTGTTAGCTATAAATACTACAGACTCACTATAAGCAGTTCATGTTTATAATCTGCACTTGTGTGCAGATTTTTTTTCTAAAAAATGAGTATCATAATCAACCTTACTTTGCCAAAAAGAGCATAATTTGATGTGTTTTCATTAATCTGGTATTTTTCTTCATCCAACAGCACCCTTAACTCCATATCACCTGGTATAGATTTTACTCTATTATTTAAAATGTAAGCATATTTTATTTTCAGAAGTGAGAAAGACAAGAGTAAAATATTGAAAGTTTTCCTTTTGAAACAAGAATTTTCAGTTAAATGGCTGTAATATAATTCAACATATTACTAACATAATGTCAATGACCAGCCTAAAATACTGTGCTCTGTTATAAACAACAATTAAATCTTCATATACTTTAAATATATACATGTATATACGGTTTGTAGCATCTAGAAATATTGCATCCTTCACATCAAAATATTTGATGTACTGTTTTCCAAAACTGCAGATTTTGTTATTACCTAAAATTAGTTGTGAATAATTTCTTAAATTTTAGTAAGGAATGAATTAACTACCAGAGAATTAAAGTACAATAATATCATCTAGTGCTCACTTATCTGCAATAATTCCACATATAGAATTTCTAGTTTGATGTGGCACACATTTAAAAGTATTGATAACTTTATTGTCTTTTAGGAAAACAAATGGTATTATAGTTTTTGAGAGGGAAGTTAAACCTGGATTTTTTTTTCACATGTACAAGATAATGACAACAGACAACGTGCAGGTACCAACATTGCTCACTTTACATCTGCATACGTGCCTCATCATTTAAACCCAATATTTTTCAAATCATTATATTGATCGTAACTATGTGCCTCATCATTTGAACCCAATATTTTTCAAATTATTGTATTGATTGTAACTCACTATCACTAGGGACTAGAAATTTTCACGAACAACGAAATAATGTGAAATATTACGAAATACTGAGAAATTATGTTCATTCACAAAATTATGTAAAAATTCCAGTATTAGCGAAACATTGACAAAATTGCTTGTTTAAGTGAATCTAATATCACAGTGTGAGATTCTTTTACTGTGAAAACTCTTACTAACATTAAGTTTGACATGTGACGTACCAGGAATAAATACTCACCATACTGTCTTCATAGAGGACATCCAGGTCTTTTGGCTAGACACTGAGTCAGACGCTTCTGTGTGTTCAAGGGTTCAGTTCTGTTTGGGTGCTGTCGCCTTCCCATTGTACAAAATTGGCAGTGTAGCTATGCGGCAGGGCACGAAATAAGATGTAGGCAACACAATATGGTGTCTAGGTGCCACTACTGCCTTGGATATAGCTGGGCGACGGAGTTTGGGAGCAGTACTAGAGTAAGGCGTGACTGATGCGGGTGTAGTGTGGTGATGAACTGAGATCTGAGGCTTTGGCGGAGGTGTGGGATGCAGCACAGCTGGTACTAGATAAGCAACTACTGGTGTTGGTGGTTGGTCGGGTTGACTCAGATGTTTGGTGATACTCTTTACCCTACTGGTACCTTGTGCAGTTTTAGTGTGGCACCTTGTGCGGGCAGAGGGCAGGTGGACACCTTATTCTAAAGTAATCATAGTAAACCCAACGTTCTGTATCCACCGCACTCCTGGTGCTGGACGCAAAGCGAGAAGCTTTGGTCTGTCAACTTCAACTCTTGCAAGTACACCTAGCTAGGGACAAACGTCGCCCGCTTAAAGCTTCTCGAGGCTGGTAGTAGTCCTCTTCTCCATGCCCTACTCCAGTTGGAGTGGTATTCAAAAGAGGGATAAGCAGGCTACTACCGCCTCTAAGTACAAACAAGGGCTTAACCCAACCCCAGCTGCACTTAGCAGACCTAGTCCCTGGGAACGAGCTCAGGCCGCCTGGCACTTGGAGAAGACTCCTTTCTCAGTTCCCTTACTGTCTTTGTTTGAACCACCTGTCAAAACCCCAGAGGACACTCACACCATTATCAAAATCTTTCTAAGGATTGAGAAAGTCCCTTCTGGTATAACTGACCTCTGGATCAGGGGCACCCAGCCACACAGTCCGCCTAGGGCCACCATCAGTGACGGCAGCAGCTGACCTGTCAGCGCACCAGGTCCCTGTGCCACAACCAGTGTTGCAGCAGGGTCAGGGTCTACAGGCCACCAGTCGCTCAGATATAAAGGTGAAAGTAAGTTCAATCCGACGAAAGGTCGTACTCACCATCCTCAATTTCGTCCCAAGTCGGAAGCCCGCTCAGCCAGTTCTCTACACCGGTAGGGCTCCGGTACGTAATTAAGTCAGGACAAGTCAAAGTAACCCGGTGTGTCTGTCCTTACACCAAACAAACACAGCCTGACCATGACGAGCCGCCATTAATCAAAGGACGTCACATGTCACTATAAATTAACAAAAGCTGTATGTGGGTGATGTAAAAATCTTGTAAAACTCAAAAAACTAGTGAATTTTCTTGGACATTTGATAAAGTACAAGATTTACCATACAATAATTACTGTGATGTGACAGTGTGTGTTACATGACAAGTGTGCTCTCATAAGGTTGTCCTTTCATCCTGCTCGTTAAATATGTTCTGATTAAAAGAATGTATGACAGATTGCATTTAGTTTGAGTGAAATGGTTACAAAAACAACAGATTCATATTCTAATAAAATTGCATGCATTTTTGTGCATAAAAATTTATTTGGCAAAATTAAAATAGTTTTTTTTTTTTGACGAAATGGTAACATTTTAATGATGAAATCAGCTCATTTTAATGATGAAATCAGTTCATTTTATTTACCTATATCACCAATTATATTTTCCAGTTACAGTCAAAACTCAAACCACTGAACACGCTTGAACCGAAAGTCCGTGTCCAAAGAGCATTTTCTGTGGTCCTGACCAAATTCCTATGTTAATAATGCTAAAAAGAGTCAGTTTTTGCCAAACTCAAAATTTTATTTAATCTGCATCGATCAAACCAAAATTTCTGTAGCATTGCTGAAAATTACATGCTCCAATCATTAAACAACAAAGTATTAACAAAAAGTATAAGTCAACTGTACTCGCAAATACGTACAAAGTCGGTATACAGTACATTATGTCAACATGCACAAGTATTACTAATAGAAATCCCAAATAAAATAAATTTTCAACACTCATTGTTTCGCTTACACCTCGCTGCCCTGCATTTAGTCATATTTTTCTAATTTACCACTTCCGAAATAACCTGTTGAGTCGTGATGTCTCACTCGTACTTTGCAAAAAAAAATAATAATAATAATAACAGACATCTCAGGCTACACATTGTGTATTTAGAGAGCACAAAAAAAAAAAATGTTGGAATACAGTACATATGTATGAGAAACATGTACTGTAGAATTTTATTAGATTATCAACAAACAATTTAAATTTTTTTGACTGGCAGCCATGTTGGTAACGACAAACAAGAAACAGCGGTGCCATATTTTTGAGATATTGATTCGCGATGCGACGTTGCCAACACATGCAAGTTTTTTACTTGAATATTTTTTCATGAAAATTATGCAAGGCAACGCAAAACTCAGGAAACCCTAATCACTGCACTTTATCAATAACTATTCAAGTCGTATATGAAAAAAAATTTTTGCTGCTGTACAAGAGAAGGATATCTTATGTAGTTTGAACAGCCGCCGTGCCACAAGTAGACACTGATAGATGCCATTTTGTGTAACGTGTTGCCATGGTTTTGTTACTCAAGTCACGTTACCATCTGTGTAATAGTAATCGCACGACGTTTATTTGTAAACATTGCAAAATATAATACAAGTTTTCTGTCACAAATGTTTTGTAGGGGAGAAATTAAGTTGGAATTTATTATGTTTGTACGGAATTGTAACTTAACAATATTTACAGTAATACAAAAATTCAGTGTAGCCTTTACACACTAAAATACGTATTTCAGAGCAAATGATTTCAAAAGAGGTGTTTAAATACACTTTTTATTAAATTTGAGTGTCAGTGTACCGAAAAAAAATGTTCTTTAATATTCCCATTTGCATTGTTTTATTTTAGTTAAACTTGACAAATACCTACCATAGGTCTATCAATATAGTCAACTATACATCTACAGAATGTCCGCATCCATATAACTTTTATGTCAGTCCCTTGAAATTCGATTGTCAGTGTACCAGAAAAATGTTCTTTAATATTCCCATTTGCATTGTTTTATTTTATTTAAACTTGACAAATACCTAACATAGGTCTATCAATATATTCAACTCTACATCAACAGAATGTCCGCATTTATATAATTTTTATGTCAGTCCCCTGAAATTTGATGGATAGTTTCCATTGTATTAGGCATTAATATTGAAATTGTTTATAAACAAACAAATTTAAAAGACAGCCTTAACTGTATGTTATTTCAGTACTAGCATGTGTCACAAAAATTACAAAAAAAATTATTACACAAATAAAAAACTACACATGGAAAAGAATGACTGAATAAGCCTAATTTAATATTACTTATAAGAAATATATTAGTATTGCAGAAAAATGTCTGAATCACATACCTTAGTTGTAGCATCCACTGCAGCACCATTTTTGACTAAGATATTTGCCACGTTCACTTTGTCTTCTTGAGCACATAAGTGGAGAGGCGTTAGACCATTCTGCAAAAACACACAATCACGCAATATTTTAATCATTTCACAAAATTCGAAATTTGAGTTATTTCGCAGATTTTAATATAACAATCAAGTCTGAGGATATACTGTTTTTTTGTGATAACTATTTCTTACAAGAACTCAGTGGCATTTGTCTTTCTAATACAGAAAAAATGTCAAAAACAATTTCCACTGCACTTGAAAAGTTAGATACTTTGTTAAAGATGTGAAACATTTCAGGTGAACTGTTGTTCATTAATGTGACAATCACAGTTCTCCCATCAGCTGGTCCACTCGCAGAAAGGATGGGGGGAAGCATTTTGTAGATGGTTACTACACAAATATTCAAAATAAAAATTCTAACAGAGATGTTGGAACACACTCATTTAAGCATCAAATAGCTAAGAACCACAGATCCACAAAGGTCTATTCTTAATATCAAAATGAAATTCAGTAATTTTAAAATAACCACCCAAGTAGACAAAAAAAGTCTTGTTCTTATAAAAAATTCTTCCTACCCTAAGAAAAGAATGAATGCACAATAGCCAGACCTTTGCCTTGTGGTTTGGATCAGCTTCATGTTCTAACAGCAATGATGCCATGTCTGTGTGGCCCTCCTGAGCACACAGATGCAGCGGAGTGAAACCAGCCTTCGACTCTGCATTTGCCTTTGCTCCATACTCCAGGAGAGTTGTCGCTATATCCATCTGCAAAATAATAAAATATTACAAGAGAACAGTTAACAAAACATTCAAAATAACAATGTTTTTGTTTATACATACTTCTCAAGCAGTGTTGCACGAACAAAATAATCGCTACAAACATAAAATATCTTTCAACTATAAGCAACAATAACCAAACGGGGTTTGAACTCAGGGTTACTTGCTTCCAGAGCTCACCAGCACGCCCCTAGGGAAGGGACACTTCCAAGGACACTGCAGTCAAGGTCGCCTATGCCACAATGTCAGATGCCAAGTGTCCATTAATCACCCCCGCGTGCGACAGACGCCAGCAACACAGTCCAGCACTGCCCCTATCCTCATGGGAGCAATGCCACCAGCACACAAGGAAAACTGAACTTCCAGCCTTCCCGGAGAGAATATGGCCTGCACTTCTAAGGTAGGAGCTCTAGCCCAAAGATACACTACCAGCTGAATCGCCTTTCTCCTGAAGGACCACCACTACCTTCCAGAAACCTTCTAGACCAGTGTTCAGCAACCCACGAAGAAGTCTTCTCCCTGTTACACTCACTGCCACTTTAATAGTGAACCCAGAGTCTATTTTGGACAACAGTAGATTAGTTATAATGCATTCACGGTTACTTCAGCCTTTTATGAAGCCCTACTAATGTTCTACTTCCAGGATATTCTTCCACCTCGTGCAAACTAAGTTTAAGTCTGGAGAATTTCACCAGAGGGACAATGCACCACATTCGTGCACACTCAGTTGAAATTATATTTTGTATACGAACTGTTTCTCACTACACGTTACCAACATACCTATTTTCTCCCTGTTTTTTATTCAAATTATTTATCAATGAAGCATTATAATTTATAGATAAGATATGAATAACATTTCAATTTAACAGGATAAAAAGTGACTTTTATGGACACAAGTATAAAACACTTGTGCTACAGTATGTATTTAGGAAATAACTAAACACGTCATACATGGGGCAATTTTTCAAAGCTTTGATTCAAAAAGGTTGAAGAAACCATGAATGGACTATGGGGTCAGTTGTTGTTATACTTACCTAGCTTAATTTCTGCTCTTGTTCAATTTTGTCCCAGGTCCCCTTTACCTAGTTTTAAGTAGTCTAATTCTGCCTGTTTCAGTACAACTGATAGCTAGGAGATAGTACGGGCCACTGTGTCCAATCCTCTGGCGAATAAACACATATTATTACCTAACACAGTGTTCTTATTCTAGGGTGATTGTGACTTCACACCTCATAGACGTCAAACCAACAAAGGAGAAGCAGGAGACTGTGCCTTGAAACCCACTTTGCCAAAACTAGTGTAGGACAGCGGGCTACCCTTAACCGGGCGCATGTACATCATAAAAACATAATGCAGTAGATGGCCAACCGTACTGTGGACCAGGTACGCAAAGGTACCTGATGCACATGTACGGTAGAACCCCAACAACATGTGACGAAGAGGCTAGACATCCAGATCAGCTAACCCACTCCATCCACCGCATTGTACTTCACCAGTTGGAGTGACAGAATGAATCTGGGTGGCCCAACCTTTCTGGTTACGTTTTAGCCAGGAAACATCACCTGTTCCTACTTCATATGATAGACTGCAGTACCTTCCCCGTATGCCCTTCATCCATAGAAATGTTACAAGAATGAGAGTTAAGAAGACAGCTACTGCCTCTAAAGCTAGTCAGTTGCACTGCAACCCATTGCTGTCTGCCGTCAGCAGCCCCTCCCCACGGCGGGACTGAACTCAAGCCACCCGATAACTGGCAAGGTCTCACCTCCCAGTCCCCCCCAGCACCTCATATCAGCCACCCCTAGAAGATCACCAGCAAACAGCACTCAATCTTAGTCCGCCTACAACCAGGTCTACCAGTACCCCGGGGCCATGCCAGCCTGCACTCCCAGGACCCACAACATATCTATCAGATGCCGGTAAAGCAAGGCCGGTGCCTCTGACCGGCACTATAGAACCTTGTCCTACAGAGACGTTTTTGCTATTCCTAATAGACGTTGTGTGCGTGAAACTACTCTTTGACATACAAAGTTCACACATGAGAAGATAACATTCAAACAACTCAAACCAAATAAGTCTGCCAAAATGAACCATTAATAAGAAATTAATTTTCCTTAAATCTTTCGTACGCACTAGCTCACTG
Source organism: Dryococelus australis (assembly GCA_029891345.1). Taxonomy (NCBI): domain Eukaryota; kingdom Metazoa; phylum Arthropoda; class Insecta; order Phasmatodea; family Phasmatidae; genus Dryococelus; species Dryococelus australis. The sequence continues at coordinate 70,541,641 of CM057004.1, read as the reverse complement.
CTCCCAACATTCACAGCTAGCATGAAACTAATGTAAATTCCAATGAAAAACCTGCAAGGAACCACCAAAGACCATTTACTAGAACCTGAATAAAATGACACTTCACGGTTTCCTAGAATGGGCTCATTAGTTAGGGGTAGTCGCAACAGGCATTTTGGAAAATATTGGATCAATTTTGATCCATCCCCTCAAACTATATGTCAAAATATGCAATTTTTTGCATGATGTTTGTGTTCAATCGTCTCCAGCATGAAATTATTAGTTTTTCGATTAGAGTCAAACTCTCTTAAGACGTTTTCTGGGGGACCATGCATTAAAAACTTCTTACGCAGGAAAACATCTTAAAAGGGTTAACTGTGTTTTGCTGTAAATGACATCAGCACATAATACGTAATATGAATTTTAATGTTGGAATTACTAGTGTATCTCGTTAAAAAATTTTGAAGCAAGAGATTATATATATATCTATAATCTCTTGCTTCAAAATTTTTAACGAGATATATATATATAAAACAGTAAATATGTTGGCCTAAATGGACATGGTAAACATTGTTATAGGAAGATCAAAATAAACACACAAATATTTAAAACTCAGACTGAGAAGAATTTGTCCAGTGTTGTATGCTTTGATTTTTTCCATATAACCTGGCTGTATAAGATTCCAGTTCCCAGAGATTCTTCATTATATTTTCTGGGAGATCAGGTGCACTGCTTAGATAGCGAGAATAGTCTTCCAAGTGCTACATGACTTCTGAACATGTCACTGGCTTTGGAGCATTATCTTCTTCATTGTATTCACTGTCATTTTCATTTGCATCACAGGGTTGTCCAAGTTGCTCCATGGATGAATTTTCACTAGACTTACACAAATTCTCAATCTCCTACACTTTACAAGCAGACAAGTCATCATCTTCTTTCACATAATCATTAAATGTTGAAGTGACACCCAATCTTTCCTTCACTGCAGCCCAGATGCTGTCCCTTTCTTCCACTGTGTCCAATGAAACTACAGGCAGTTCTGACGTGGTACTGAAACCTGCCTTCCCAAAACAGTTCGCAATTGTTTCTTGGCTCAATGAATCCCATGATGCAACCAACATGTGTATGGCATCCAACAAGGAAACTGAGTAAACTGTTTTGGTTGTCATTCTTTGCAACAATCTGGACACCAGGCGCTTTCGATACATGTGCTTCACAGTTCGGATGATGCCCTGGTTGAGTGGTTGTAACGCTGATGTTGAGATGGCTGGCAGGAACTCAACGTGCACATTTTTCAGTGTGTCTTAAGTTTTTAGGGTGTGCTGCACATTGGTCTATGAAAAGAAGAATATTTCTGTTTTTGACTGCCATTTTTCTGTCCAAACAAATAAAAACTCAGAAAATATTTTGCATGTCAACCAAGAAGACATATTGCTTTTGTACACACAAGGCAGCGACTTCACATTGTTGAAGCAACAAGGTTTTTGTGACTTGCCTATCACAAGCAGAGGCAACTTTTCAAAACCATCCACATTTGTACAAAACAACACTGTCACTCGTTCTTTTTTCTTTTTATTAACGTAACATTTATCTCCCTTGAAGGCAAATGTTGAGTGGGGTAACATATAAGAGACCACATTCATCTTCATTAAAGACATCTTGTGCCTTATACTCAGCCAACAATGGCGGTAAGGTTATGTTTTTCCATGCACTCACTGTTTCCTCACTTGCGCTTGCAGATTCCCCACAAACAGTTTTGTATACAATTCCTGCATGTTTTCTAAATCTGTCAAGCCACCCATCTGATGCTGTGAATTGTATGTTCAATCGCAAATGCAATTTCTTCTGCTTTTTGTCTTATTACTGTACCATGGATAGGAATGTTCAAGGCTCGTTTCTGCTGAAACCATTCCAAAAGTATTTCTTCAAGTTTGGAATATTTTGAAGTTTTTAACTTCTTTCGGCGAGGTTGTGCTGCTACAGAATGCTGAAGAAACATGTCTTGTTTGGCCACAATACTGTTTATAGTAGAAACAGGTAACTGAAATTGTTTGGCAATTGTCACACGAGCCAGGTTGGGATTACTGCTTACATAGTTAATGATGTCCAGTTTTTCAGATACTGATAATGTTTTACATTTAATAATAAGCTTAGAAGTTTTATCTTCCATCTTGTCCAAGTATACTGTAAACACTAACACTTAAAAACAACCTCTTTATCCATGTTTATTACACGAAGAAACAGTAAAATACAATTTCGGTAAGTTTGACCATAGAACCTCACAAGGTCGAAGGAAGTTCTGATGAAACCTAAACCGCACGCCACATTTTTTCACTAATGTTCAACCAAACATCTGCTCGCGCTCGTATTGATCCACAGACACTGTTCTAACCCGTGTCTATATTATAACAGCCATCTTGTGAAACCTGAACAGCACGCCGCAAGCTGATTTAATACTCTAGCTGTTCACTTTACTTGCCAGCACTAGCGCAAATAATGCATATTTTTTCAGGCGCAAAATCTGTAGAAAGCTAATAATTGCTGTAGTCTTATGGGGGTTTTGTGTCTTATATTACTATTAATTATTCGACGGATTTTTTCACAGTTACGCTCATATGCATTAAAACATTTGGAAAAGGTTTAGAACCAATGGGGAAAATGTGATGTAGGCGGACGAGCCTTGACTATTGTTGATTGGCGCGTGTCCAATGTTTATATTGGTGATTGTTTTAGAAAAAAATAGGGTCAGGAAGTATAGAATATACAATCTACATGATATTTTGCCTCGTTGAGAGAAACGTGCTATGTGAAATATGAAAGCAAAAGTTATTCCTAAATTCAGCACCATAAAATTAATGTGCGTGAATTACACCAGAAAATACATATTTAAAATTTATAAATTAAAAACAGGTAAGGTTTTAAACAAATTATGTGCTTTTCAAGAGGGAAATTTTTATAAGCAGGAAAATTTTAAGCGGGATAAATATGTATTACATGTATAGGTTATTGTTTTGGGACTTGTACAACACAGCTTCTTAAGCGGGAAACTATCTTAAGCGGGAACTTCTTAAATGAGTATCCCTTCCAGACGTTAATGGCAGACCTGCAGCCATCTCCATTAGATGGATCATTGCCAAGTTAGGTCTCCATTCATTACTCAAGGCGTGTCCTGCCGTCCAGCGTAAGTGAATAAAAAATAACTTTTTTATCTTCGGCAATTTATAGATTAAAAGCTATACTAGTAATGGAACTGACCAAATCGCAACCTGTTCTTGTGAAAGATAACAAATATGTTCCAGTGGCCTGTAGAAAATTTGAGTCTCAAGCTTGCTCTGCCGAGTCAAACCCAAAGCATAAGTAAAATACAGCATTAATTTGGACCCTATTCAAACATTATCATTATGTGGTCTGGTCATACTGTGTTAACTGTGGTGATCTGTAAGGTAGAACCTAAATTTATGACACTGGCGGCAGAATACTAATATTAGTCAAATAATTTAATTTTTATTATAGTTTAACTGAAGTGCATATGTTCTGCTGTGATAAGTGTTATATTATTTTATTGTTTCCCTTGCATATTCCCAGTAAATGCTTCAAAGATATTGTTTTGTTTTCCTTATCTAAAAGAATTGCTTAAATTGCTATATTTAAGTAGCATGACTGCAAATTGTGGTAACATCAACCAACACACCCACACTTACACATTTCAACAGTAGGTAATTAATTTACAAATTTAATCGTCTTCTAAAGACTGGCACCCAAGGACAAAATATTGTAAAGAAGTGATCCCGTCTGAACTCATACACAATATACACCTAGTTGTCATCAGTTACTACAGTACTATAATTCTAGTATTACCTTTAAAGCTAACCTGTTATTATTATTATTATTTATCAGCAAGAAGAGCAGTCTTCTTAAAGTAGATATGTTAGTAAATATTTTGCCCAATTGCATTTTCATCCTAGCGCTAACTGTACTATATAAATTGCATTAGTAAAAGAGGGGGGGTGGGGGTGGAAATGGATGATTAAAATGTATAAAGATTGTCATCTAGTTATGTTCTGAAATACTTTCCTGAATACAGTAGACCATATTTGCAAATTGTGTGGTATTTAAATTATTTATCTCATCTATAATCTCTAAAATGTCACTAGTGGCATGATATCAGAGGCAATAGTTGCCTTAGTAGGAAGTTCTGTTCCAATACATGCATCTACTATATGAACACAACATTTAATTGGGGTACTTTCCATAGGCACTGACATAGTTTTCTAAGAGGTAACGTGACCTGAATTAGTTAAGTAAAATATTGACATATTTTATATTTTACTATAGAACGATACTTACTAAAATGCTAAATTACCAAATCGCAACCACTTCTGAACAAGTGACTTAATAGCATCCGAATTAAACACTACTACATATTAAAATACTGTTGTACAAAATTGTAATTTTGAACACAGTCTCACTATGTGTGGTATGTTGGGATGTTGCTGTTTCTTTTTACATAAATTCATACAAATAAAACATTTGAAAAGGTATGAGGTGAGCAGTTTACCATAATTTGTAAAAACCTGCTAAATGAAGAAGTGGTCAAACAGTGACTATCAAACCAGCATTTGGAATTGAACAGGGGGAGGGGGCGATACTCTTGCCCCTTCTGTACTTGACTGTGCCTTTAGTACAATTACAAATTTGACAGTATTACCAAACCAATTAAAAATCTTCCCAATCCTGAGTAGCTTTGTACTACAAAGACGCTTAATGTTTTGTTGATGAATAGGCATTAGATCTTGCCAAATTACAGAATAGTCCTTTGTGTATAATTTTTGGTTACAGCCCCGAACATTTCATAACTGGTCCAATCAGATTATGAAGAACTGACTGAGATTTCAACTGTTTGATACTTATGGTTGAAGGATGGTTGCCAGTGTTGACAGATGGACCCTTGTGGGTTAACCGTAGCTGCCTGTGTTTCACTTGAGGCAGTGTAGTTGTGGAATAACAGTACGACAAAACTGATTAATACGTGTAAGAAAGTTGAACGAAAACAATATCTGTTTATAATATAAATATGTAAACAATTTATTTAGTTGCTAATTTTATAATAATAGCTTCAAAAAACAGTAATTTAATACATATCTCGGCAACTTATTTTGTTGCGAGGTCAATCTTAAATATCTTATAATATATTACTGTTTAGAGAGCTAATTTTTGGTTATATTAATGGTTCTTGCATTCACGCCAACTGCTATAGGCTGTTCATGCTAATGTAAGCACTTTTGTGCCCTAGTTACTTTTTTCCTTTTAGCCATTAATTATCCTTTAACCACTTTTTCAAATAAATTTAGCCATGTAAGTAATAAACACAGTGTGTACATTCCACCACACTCAGAAGTTCAATATTTTTTTTTTACAAGAAAAGCCACAATGTTATATCACTAAATGTAGTGGAACTATATTCAATTAATCTCGTGTTATTAAACAACAGATAAATTGCAGAGATTTTAATGTAAAAAAAATTTTGTGTCATTATGTTCAATCACAATTTTTTTGCAGAAATTTAACTGTGATGACAGCTCCATTCTCAAGAATTTATTGAATAAATGCAGTCAGTTATACAGCTAACAAATTAAATACCATTTAGCATTCCATTGTCTAAATTATAATTGATTAACATTTGTCCTTTGTATTTTACATCTAACTCTGTACCCAGTAACATGATTCAGTTACAACTGATTGTCCACATACTTTTGTTTCATGTGGTAATATTTATGCTTTAAGTACTTTTTTAAATACTGCATAGTAATATGAATAAACAGCTATTTTGTTACATTTGGCAAAACAACACGTTTAATGCTACGAGATGACAACTGAATTTAAATTGCGCATGCTGAGCCATGTAAATTTGAATTTCCCGGGTATTCGCCAGTTCATGCCGTTAGGAGATCTGTTGTAAGGTGTCTCGCATGTTGTCAATGTTAAAATGCCCGAGTTTCTCATATTGTCCTTCTACCATATTTGATATGAGTAGGAACTATTTTTGGCATTCTAAACCGGTTTTGCGACATAAGCAGCCAGCTACAATAACCAACTTCCCCAATAGTTGCAAATGCCGTGTTTGTCGAGAACCTAACCACAAAACACAGATGATGAGTAAAGACGGCAGTGTTTATAAATACAGTGCGCATGCTCAGTGCGTAAGTTACATTCATCTGCTTTATACATACGTACTACTTACTTTCATCATATCACCAACATTTTTGGTTAGAGAAGTTCATTTATAAATAAAATACATGTAGTTATAATTCTGCCATTGAACGAGCACCACAGCCATTGCGATTCAGCTCATAAATCGACATCCGACCTTCCTACTAACAGATTTATGAATTGTGTCATGCTGCACACAAAATATTGATATACGATGTGGGAGCGATAGATCAATATACACAGTTGACGTTTACGTGAATGAAAATGTATGACAATGAATATTAAGGCTGTAAAACTTTTTTTACAAATGAATTTTAACTACCTGAGAAGCACATACCAGTATTAAATACATTTTATTTTACAAGTTTCACCAGTTATGGCTTATGTAGAGTTAACTATGCAGCAATGCCAAAGCCAGCCATATCAGGTTCGGTTTAATTTTGAATCACCTGTTACTAAAAAATAAAAATAAAATACATAAAATTATTTTTCGGTTGCAAAATTAGAATTCTTTGTTTGTGAAAACATGTCCCGCAAGACAACCAAGTGCGGTAATTTCCATGATGATTAAATCATCATGGTTGATGAAATGAATTGGTTGAACCATGGCTGATTGTAACCGATACCAATATTGGGATAATCGGCCGATTTATCAGTATCAGTATCTGTCCATTCCTTATTTTTACATAACTAACATGTGTTTTTTATTTGCAACACAGATTCACTTATGTATTTAATTACAGAAAAAACTTGTGCAAGGAGTTTACAATACCATGTACCCATTTACAAATTGAAAATATCACATATGTAGCCCATTCATTGGCTTGCCAATGGTGTTTGCACTCTCAACTAAATTTGTGGTATTGGATGCATTGAAGAATTATGTTGGAGTTACCAAATCATGAACACAATGAATCTATTACCTGGTTCTTTTTGGCAGCAATGTGCAGAGGAGTATGACCATTCTTCGCAGTAGCATGAGGAGATGCCCCTTTATCCAGCAGCAACAAAGCCACATTCTGATGGTCATAGTGGCTTGCAACATGAAGTGGTGTGACACCATTCTGAAAAACACAAACAATAAATAAACCACTCTGCTTGCTAAGGTAGTTTCTGTAGTTCACTCAGTATTTGTTCCAACATGGCTGAATAATATACTATTGTTTGTAAAAATTGTAAGACCCAGAAAGAATGGCCTAAATTAATCCAAACTTGAGAGGATATATTCTGTGTTACAGCAAGCTCAGTCAGTGAAGAGCCATCAAACAAGGTGAAAACAAGTGCCAGTATGCCTCATTGACATCAAAAGGCACCATATCAGCATGGGAGTGAGATCAAAGGGGCCATAATGATTGGTCTCTGAAAAACGGGTTTGTCATACCGTGACATTTTGGCTCACACAAGGCATGCTGCTACGACAGTGATGCGTATGTGGAACCAGTGGATAGCAGAGGGTCATACACAGCAACAACGAGCGGATACTGGACCACGCAATGTGACCGCAGCACAGGTAGTGTTTTCAGATGAGTCCCAATTCAACCTGTCATACTGTGATGGCTACATGGGTGTTAGATGCTACTGTCGTGATCACAATCTGGCAGCCTGCACTGTAGAGCGGCATAGCGGACAATAGCCAAGTATGATGGTTTGAGGCGCCATTATCATTACATACAGCATAACATGTTATCTCGACTCCTACTTATAGAGGACAATCTGAACAGCAACTGCTACATCAGGTAGGTTTTAGGCCGTGTCCCAACTAAGGTATATACTTGCATCCTTGTATGTCTTCACTTACCCTTGGCACCAAACTTGATGAATTCGGACAGGCAGTCTTGGCTTCGGTGCCAGTTATTAGCCAGTTAACCACTTTAAATATGAATTTATTCCGATTAAGATTTGATAATTGCCAAAGGATTTAGGTTTTAAATAAAGTATTAAATAATATTTAAATTTGATATACATTAACATTTATCGTCTTGCATTATTGTATGTAAGTGCAGTTTGGATTGCTTTTTTTATCTTAGCTTTTGTAAGTTAGGAACATAGGCCTCATACGAATTTATTGCCTAAACTTTTTTTAAGGTGAAACTTGCGATAGTTATTTACTCCGTTCAAAATTCTATGACTACGAAGTGGTAAAGTTGGCCTATTAAACATAAAATCAAATAATTATGTTGGAAATTAATTATAACCTACAAATTGCTTCTCAAAATGGCAGCACATATTCCGCAAGTATGCTAGAAGTATACAACCTTTTACTTGTATACTTACATACTTCACTTGCAGTTCAGACAGCACTTACGACATCACTTCCGCGGACAAGTACGCACAAATATGTACTTCAGGTGAATTCGGACACAGCCTTAGAGCCGAAGTATTGCCCCCCCCCCCCCCGTACCATATTTCAGCAGGACGATTCCTGGCCACATGTGACAAGGAATGTGCAAGCCTTCTTCAATGAACTAAGGGTACCACTGCATCCCGGGCCTGCACGTTCACCTGACATGTCACCCATCGAACATGTCTGGGATATGGTTTGTCAGCAACTTGTTCGTCACAGTCCTACAGCAACCACTGTTGGTACTTTATGAACTCGCATACAAACCGCATGGAGGGAGATTCCCCAGGAACATATCCAGGTCCTATTTGATTCCATGCCACGACGTTTAGGTGCTCTGATTGCAGCACATCGGAGCTTCATACCATAATGAATTCTCAAGGACAGAGATCATGTACAGTTCTGTAAACCTAATCAATTGAGTATTGTTGTGTGCCTAATATGTGGTATAAAGTTCATTTCAATCACATGTATCCTTCTTGGTGTTGCATTTTTCACAAATGTTAGTGTATATAGACAACCTAGGCAGTAAATACTGGATGTTTCTTGATGATACATTTATACAGGTGTTATTTTTCACTAAATGTGAGTGTAAACAATATGAATACCTAATGAATTACTATCTGCAAATATCTGAATTATTGGATATTCGCATACACTTATAATTGGCCAAACTTTTTACAAGTTTGTAAAACAAACCCATGTTCTTTACATTGTTATCACCACAAAAATTTCAATTTTTTCTTGAATATACATTAATTTTTCAGTTATAGTGCATACTTTTCAGCAATTTTACCCATTTCAAAACAGTTAATTTTTTTATTTTGATGTATAAAATCCACGAGGTAAAGTATGTCTGTATATTGATACTGAATGTTGTAAACAGTAAGACTTTTAAGCAACAAATGTAACACAAATGGTAATGATTTTATTTACATTTTACTATTCTGATGCAAAATTTTTTATTATTATATTAAAAGTCAGTTCAATGATTAGGCCAGGTCATAAGGCTTATAACTTTTGAACCTCTATAAATGTTTAAATTTTGATTTCACATGTGTTGTTCGATCAGCTCACTTATATGCACATTTAAATTTTATTAAAATAGTATAAAAATAAAAAAAAACAATTTTTATAAAAATATTGTGTTGTATAGTCATATATGCATAACTTTAGAACCATTACGAATTTTTTAATTTTGATTTCACAAATGTTGTTCGATTACATCTGTAATTGCCATACTTAAATTTAGTTTAGATATTTAAAAAATTAATTACCACATTAAAAAATTTTTTAGCAGCCTGTAGGCATAAAGCAGAGATGTTTTGTTTTGGGACTCGCAGGAAAGTGTTACTTCTATATCTAAATGTATCGCCACAGCGAATGCAAGGAGGATTGAAAGTGAGAGAGAGAGAGAGAAAGAGAGTGTGCACGCACACGCGACTTTGAAACAGTTTTGTTACTGTTTTACCCACAATCCAACAGATGTTAAACAGGAATTTAGGTTACCTTCCAACCGACTTATCCGTATGGGGTCGTATGGAAACTAATTTTGCTGGGCATGGAAACATGTAGTTTCTTCCAGCAAGACAGTATCAAACAGACGCTTCTCAGTGGGAGTTCTGAAAGTAAATTCTTGTGCTCGCACACGCGCATGCATGCATGCATGCACGCGCGCTCTCCTCTCTCTCTCTCTCTCTCTCTCTCTCCTCTCTCTCTCTCTCCTCTCTCTCCCTCTCTCTCTCTCCTCTCTCTCTCTCTCCTCTCTCTCTCTCTCCTCTCTCTCTCTCTCTCCTCTCTCTCTCTCTCTCTCTCCTCTCTCCTCTCTCTTCCTCCTCTCAGACTCATATTCATTTCATAAAGGATGAAAGACATGAACAGTTCAAATTAATAATCATATTTCCTTAAAAAAATGTATTTATTTAAAACTCTTTAAGACTATTAATTAACAATAAAATAATACAATAAAGTTCAATAGGAGACATTAATAAGGAAACATCAGTGTTTCTTCACTTCTTGTGCCATTTCCAATGTTATATTTGATTTATTCTGGCAAAATATTTTGTGATGAGTTCCAGAGGGGATATCGCCATGCTCGTAGTGCAGAAAGTCTTCACAAGAACTAAGTACATACCAGCCATGTTCAAATGTCTTTGTCTTGTTTTAATTGTATAGGAAGGTAGTCGTAAACTAGTTTTATTTCCCTCGGAGCAAACAGAAGAAGGAATTATTTAGGTAGAAATGGTATTTCCAGGTTTTTATCCAGTCTGGTTAAAGAACAGTGTCTATTGAATGCTAAGACTGCATTCAGAACTTTGCGCCCAATCTCGCAACAGTTCGACATTTCAAAGTGCGCACTCTGCCGATTTGAATTGATGAATGCAGCAGTGGGATAACAAAACATGTTTTATGTTTCTCTCTTCAACACTTGCAGGGCTGGACATCCATAATCTTCTAAGTCAACAATGTTGCAAGATGTTCCTAGAATATTTTCCAACCATTTGGTTTTCTTGCCTTCTTTCACATAAACTGTATCTTCTGTATTCACGAGTTTTCTAAACAAGTATTTGGCATCAAAATATTCTACTTGTCCGTCCTCCCAGAGTAGCCCATGAAATTTGCAACTTAACCAGAGACAAGTATGTAAAGCTTTGTCATTTAGTTTGATTCTCGGGTAAAGTGGTCATACTACAAAACTCTCTGTGAGATGGGAAAATGCTATTTCCTTAAGCACGAAACAGTTCCCATTGTTTTGGAAACCTTGCACATCGCAAAACTTGTTCCATGCTAAACTGTAACCATTAATGTATGACACATTTTATTTCCACTTACATGATCTTTTTGACTGTTCCATCGAAGGTCTTTCGATATATTTTGTCATGTATCACGAGACAGTACACTGATGTGTCCGCAGGACAGTTTTCAAAAAGTTCAAATTCCAGATGAGCATCAACGATTCCCGTCTTTATAGTTTCCACTTACTTGCTAACATCCAGAAATACTAGCGGAGCTTTCGTAGAAAAATCTGCAGGAGACAACAGAGGCTCTGCTACTTTGTTCCTTTTATAAAATTATTTCTGGAAATTAGTGTACATTTCATACAGCATACTATACGAGTTGCTTTGGAAATTAATGTTAAGATCTGAATGGGGGTAACATTCAGAATTGGGGTACAACTTTACATTACTCAATTTACAATTATCAAACAAGCTTCTGTCTTTTTTAAGGTTCCTATCCCTGTTTGTTTGGAATGTAAGTATTACATACAAATGTTTTTCCAGTTGATGGGATGTTTTAATTTGCCAGACTTGTTTACTCACCCTTGGAAAGTTTAGATAAGTGTACAGATCCCATGATCTGAAAGCAATATCAACAGTATTTTTATTTTTAACTAATTTCAGTATCGTGAGATGATCTCCATCTGCAACTTTTATGTGTTACATAATCCATTCCACAGCAGTGAGTTCAAATTTAGGTGCAGCATTTCGTTCAGATAACAAAGCATTCACATCATTGTTACTGTGCACAAGCACCAATTCTTGTTTCCCATTAAAAAGTATTTCATCATGATCGTCAAAGAATTCAAGTACCGTAGCAAAAGGTAACAATACCTCAAATGCCCCAGTATTACTTAGCAAAACAGCTTCGCTCTCAATAGGATCCCAACCTGCGTTTCAAAGGTATGTGCTCTGGTTGTTTGTGAGTGATACCCAGTATTTCAGTGTGCTTGTATTCCCAGGGTCCTTGTTCAAATATATTTCAGTTCCGTTGAGTTTGTAGGAGATTCAATCAAAGAGAGATAGCACACCATTGCTACTTATGTTTGTGGTTGTGTCAGCTGCGTCCTTTGCAACTTTTCCCTGCACCAGAAGCAAACTTTTGTGTGCAAGTGTAAAGATGTCTTATTGTGAATGGGTATGCGAATTTCCGACGAATGTCCAAAATTGTTGCTGCTGTACAGTTGATTGTGATACTAAAGGTAAGTAATATTTCGTCAAAGACAATAGGTTCGGTAATGTTCAAAATATCTTCACTTATTTTCATTCTTCTTCAACTTGTAACCAAGATTCTGAAGAATCATACGAGACAAAAGTGTGAGCTTCTTGGAAGAATTATTTCTACTAATGTGTTTCTTGCAATGCTTAGCACTTTTATCCACAGAGATATTCGTCGTAGTTCTCTTTCTTACTAATGCTGTGCCCATTTCTGCAAGTGAAGGTGTATGTTGATTAGTTCACCACGGAAATTAACCAGTTCGTTACCTTGATCCACAACCTTGACTATAACGCTGTCAACGCTATTCACACTTACCGGGACCTAAATGATCATCTTGGGTGTTTCCACGATTTTATAACCTGCTGGAACCAGAGGAAAAAACTCGTGAATAGTACTCAATTGTTCACTGTTTATATAAGAACCTTTGCATATATCTACTTGAATGCGCAAAACATTAGCCTTGAGAACTGACGTGTGTCCGATTAGTTAAGGCTGGATCACTGTCGTGTGGCTTTGGTTGCACTTAGGCCAGTTGTGCTTTCAGGGTTTTATTATGGACATCTTGATGACGAGTGGTGGTTGGCTGCAGACAGTTGATGCTGGTGTAGTCTTGTTCTACCTGTCGGCCTGCTGTAGGGGAAGCTAAACCACCCAGCTGCTTGGCAGCGAGGCAAGCAACTCCCTTCTTGCGCGGTGTCTCGCCTTAAATGGCATAGAGCGGGTTTGGCTGCTGAGAACTGTGGGTCGAGCACCGTGGACATGAGTGACCCTAGAATAGTGTTGCCCAGTAGTGGATGGTAGCACGAGCCCGGTGCCTCAGAAGGCCCCCCACCTTAGCAGGCGAAACAGAAGCATTGAAGCTGTGTGGGCTACCACTGGGTGTGGGTTTTCAATCAAGGCCAGGCTGTAGCACATAAGCAAATACCCCCGCCAGTACCCAGGTGCTCCGGTAGGGGTACAACTCAGGCGTACTGTCTCTCCCTGGGTGAAAAGCATTTCTAGTGATTGGGGCTCCTCTATTTTATTCCTCCAGTACCTGTATATTTGGTAGGAATAAAATAGACGGCCGTCTAAAATGCATCAGAACTGGAGCCACCTGAAGGGGAGTCTCCAGTTATAGCTAGTTCGTAGTAACAAATTTTCCATTCTTGGTCAGCTGTACTTGGCTCGAGGTTCTCCTAGCAGCTGGTACAAAAGTACTCTATAAATGAAACTTGTAGTAAGAAGAAACAAAGCTGTGTTTATTAACGGCTTAGTAAACACACAGTTACTCGTGTTCTCCTGCCAAGTAGAAGGGTGACTGGAAGTAACCTACAGTAGTCAGGTGTAGGTGACCTGGTCCTAGGCTAGTTAGGGAAAGTGAAATAAAATTGATGAGAATTTCTTACGACAAAACTAACTATAACCGGGGTGTCTGTAGGAGATGGTGAAGGAGGTGTGTGGTATGTCTCTCGTTACAGAAGAAGCTTCTGGTAACTTGGTAATTCGATTGGCGTCACTGGCGCATCTGGTTGAGGGTGCTGCAGAGCTCTAACAGTGACGGCAAAGGTAGCAGCCTCTGGATGGCTGCTGAAGAGTGTTGGGCAGTTGGTGGCAGCCTCTGGAATGGCTGCTGAAGATCTACTAGTAGTCGGAGGGCCCCAGCACTGGAAGTGGTGGAGTGAGCTAGAAGACCCGCAGAAACAACTCGCGAGTCCCGCCACGCATGGACTTATATAGTCAGGGTAGCACGTGTCATGGCAGCCACAGGGGAGGGCGTGTGACGTCCCTCTGCTACGAGGCCAGAGTGGGGGTAGCACCCTTTAGTCATCTCTCGGCCTTCGCGTAACTTCGGTGGTGCTCGGGCATGCTCCGAGGCGGCTGATGGCTTGTAGGCTCTCAGTGTGTCGGAGGGGGGGGGAGGGTTACTCACCAATTGCTTGCGCAACCCCTCGTATCCATGTGTCCAGCTGCCCTCCAGGATTGTGGCAAGCCGCGACTTCCGTGTAGGGGTTGGCGCGTTGGTTCGACTCACTCGGGGGTAGAAGCAGATATACTAGGTTTGCAGTGAGATGAGTCACAATCATAATTAAATAGTTGATATAAGCGGCACGCGTCAGAATATTCATTGGCTGAGGAGAAGTATGATCCACATTTGCTTCATACACTCTTGGTTCGAATCTGGGCAAGGCATGGAAAGAATCGTGTTTTAAAATTGATCGGTTTATTGCATCTCATAAACACTGGAGCGTGTTTAGGTTGGCTTCTGTTGTGAATTTCACATCATCTCTGAGAATTTTTTTCAATGTATGCAGCAAGCTCCGTAAGTTCGTATGTACCAGATAGTACGATCTACATTTTTTTTCCACAGTGAAATTTTTGATTGTGCGAGTCAATGTTTGGTATTGAATTAAATGTTTCGAAACTGATCCGTTCAAGCATTCATTGACCTTCCTCTAACACGATCTGAGGAAAGTAGAATGCTCAGAGCTCCGAAGAGTTACCTTTCAACGTGTCAATAACATGATTGTTTGCATTCACCATCACACATTCCTATTTATCAGGTTGGAGAAGATAAAAAATGTCAGCGCCATATGACCATACAGATAGGTTCGGGGTCTTGATATTGCACAGTTTTGTACCCAATTTTATTGCTACCCTCCATGTACTTGACAATCTTCACAGGTGGTCTCAAGTCACCCACGGCATCAAAGTATTCTACATCACTTCCGCGCTTCATGCAGGCAACCCAGTGTGTTCCTCACCTGGCATCATCATCTGGAATGACTATAGCACACGCTCATATTTGAGAGGAAGCAAAGGCATTGCATTATGCATGAAAACTCCATGAAAATGAGATATCTTTAGTGCACGTGCATATCGGGCAAGTTCGACATTGAAGAGTGGTCTGGATTGTAAGGTCCCAAGTACAAACCTTTAGCATTCTTTTTCTTTCTCAGAGTGCTAACGTTTCCACGGTTGCATTGTGTTGTTTCATTTCCGTAAGATTTTTGTGTTCATTATTTTTTGTGTTGCTCTTTGTGATCCCTACAGCACTACCTGTGAGGCTACCCAGAGCAGAAATACCTAGGAGGGATATACTGCTCTGCATTTTTTTGCAAGCATCTCGTCCGCAATGTGTCTGGCTGCGAGGTCCTTCGATTCAGAGCATGCAGTGTCAGGCTTCTTGCAAAATGCGTCGAGTATGTTGATTCCTTGGTCACCACGGGCAATCCTTTTGCTTAATTCTGCAAAATGCAAAATTCGTAAAATGGCAGATGAACTTCGAAAGGAAGATTATTTATCAAGCTGTTGAGCATACCACTACCGTGCTTCTTTCTCAAACCATGCATAATGGAGACTGACATCCTTGATAAATAGACATGCAATTTTTATACTCGGTGCATTCATAACCATGAAGCTTGTGAAGAAAGCTGACTCTTTGCGTGTGAGAAACAATGATGATAATGCTTTTATGATCAAGAACAAAGTAGGAAGTCGTGGACGTTTGTTACATACATCAGCGAGGTGTCTTGTTTGTAGTCCTTCAAACTGTGGCAAGACAAACGTCATGATCAGTCTGCTGGGAGAACCAAATGGAGTGCGTTTCGAAAATGTGTACATATCTCTTCTCAAAGTCGTTGCGTCAACCAAAGTATGTTTGTCTGGCACAAATACTTTTGCAAATCAAAGGTGTTGGTTACTTCTTGTTCAGCGAAAATGAAGAGAGGTACTCCAGGTAAAGAATTGCATAATTCCATATTGCACGCGATAAGCAAGATGATATTAAAAAATACTTCAGCATGGGTCGTCATAAGGATGTAGATTAGTTTTATTTTTGTCAAACATACAAAGCTATTCTGAAGCATTTACTGCGAGATAGTATAAACATGCTTGTGTTGTTTAAAATCGACAAAACTATTTTGAAACACGTGTATGAAGAATATATCACTATGGACACGACATATCAACAGCTCAAAGATACGTGTTCTCTGCGTTGGAAAGACAAGTACGGATTCTAGTCATAGTGAAAGATAGATAATTGAATGATGGATGTTATCGCAAAGGTTTCGATCACTTCATTTAAATGAACTGAACATTAATGCTATGCATCATTTCTTCACTAACAACCATGCTTAGCATATCAAAATTTGAGGATAGTTTAATAACTGCATCTGCAGGAGGAGGAGAAGAGTGGGGAATTAATGCATGGTTGCACTCCATGACTATGATGGAAAAAGATGCTTCTGGTGATTACGACACACTGGGGAAATGCATAGCAAATTTAGGTGAGCCTAAGGAAGCAGGTAATGCTACGAATTTGAAATTTCTGCACAAGTCATTTAAAAAGATCGACAACAGACACTGAAAAAACAGGAGAGGCTGCAAAAATGGTGAATAGTCTTGACATGCACATAGATAGAAAATTGGGCCAACATGCACTTCAAATTTCTCAAGTTGCGAAACTGCTTAAGGACACCGAGAGAGCTATCGAGAAACTCGAGACTAACTTTAATAGCATGGACACAAAATTGAGAAACCTAAATCAACATTTTGCAAACACAAGGACGAATGACAAGAGTAAAATTTTAAGTGTTCAGCAAGAAATTGCAAATTATCGCCACGGTTATGACCTTTAACTTGCTACTAACAATGACGCTATTGGGTGAGACACAAGACGAATGAAGACCTATTTACTTACATGTTGGTGGGTGCCAGCGGTGTTTCCCAGACACCGCACTGTGAGACTCAGGGTTCTCAGGGATGTTGTGGGTTCTGTGTGCCCATCTCACCCGAGCATCTTTACAAAGCAATTTGCATTACTCAACATTTATGAAAAACAGTGTCGAAAGTAGAGGTTTTCTGGGTTCCAACGCTATAGAAATACATAAGTTTACACTGAGATATTTTTGCTTTTATTCACCATGAAATACATATAGTGCCAAAGTGAATTACAATTAACCTCGGGCATGTCTAGCTCATTCCGATGGGTGATTCCCCCAACTCGTAACTCAACTAGCACACTCCTAGATGAATGATTTCTCCGCTGTGTTTGAAAACACAGTCTTCAAAAGGAAAGGGGTCTACAACCACTAGGATAGACTGCAGAGTTTTCCTAGAGGCAGGACATGGAGCATTACAATGAACACTAACACATGTGATTACCTACGTCACAAACGCATACTCGTCGGTACACGTCTCCTAACCACGTGACATGTGGCAATGGTCTATACGCTTAGCAGCCTAGGACGAAAATAATGCCACCATGTCACCGTACAAATTACATAAATATCAACTACAAAATATGGGGCACAATATGAACAGTCACAATAGTCACACAGATGTGTGAAAGCATTCTTAGATGGCGCGGATGCCACTGAATGAAGTTCGTAGCGGGCCACATAGTGCAAGTGAAATTGCAATATTTTCTGTAAAAATCATTGAAATTCTGTCGGACAAAATTACGGTGCTAGTCAGAAAATTATTGTGGTTGCATTTTGAGTGTACAAACACGTCTGGTGTGCCTGATGGCGAAAATATCCACCTATGAGGTTGACCGCATAGTCGTTTACAAAAAGCATCATCCATGGAAAAATTACAAGAACCCTTAAATGAAACAGCACATAAACCCTGAAAAAATTATGGCGCACATGAAATTACAAACAAGAACATTTCAAGCGTAAGGATGGTGCAGATACAGACTTGGCGGCTGTTAACCACGTGGTCGCAAATTATGTGGCCGTAACACAATTCAACAGGACAAAGCCCTAAAAATACATACATACAATGATTGCACTTAATATTGCAGACAGCAATTATGCAGAAATTACAATCAAAGCCTGTAACATAGGCGGATGGCGCTTGATTCATAAGTTGCGTGGGCCGCATGGCCTCTCCGACATCTATCCTCCTCCCCTCGATTTAAGTTGAAAAAGGCACAAGGGCTGTAAAATATTTATTTAAGCGGAAGCATTATGCTGGGGATGTCTGGAAAAATGTACGC
The DNA here is from genome assembly GCA_029891345.1 of Dryococelus australis. Lineage (NCBI taxonomy): Eukaryota > Metazoa > Arthropoda > Insecta > Phasmatodea > Phasmatidae > Dryococelus > Dryococelus australis. The sequence goes on along the minus strand of CM057004.1, from coordinate 70,523,132 downwards.
AAAGCAAAGGTTAACCAGCAAACTAAAGTGAATTATGGAAATCTAACTCTGTGCAAAAATATAATGTGCGTATGTGACAGCGTCTTACCTTGCCAGCTTTCCTAGGATAACTGCCCAGAGGCAGGGGTCGTGCGGACCTACCATGGCTGCCTACAGGGTTCACACAAACGGAAGTGCTATGCACGCTGAGTAAAACCTTTATTATGGAAAATAAATGGCACACAAGAGATTTAAATGCATAATAGTAAGAACAATTTAAATAGTTAAATATTGGTGTTAGATGACTGTTCTTTGCATAGGCGTTTAAGCCGGAATATTAATGTCCTTGTTCTTCGCACAGCGCACATTTTGAATTTGAAAGTAACATTGCACAATATTTTAAGGAAAGACATATTACACTTTTAGAACACTTTTGACCTGAAAATAAACATACATGGCACTGAAAATCACTTATCCTGTTTTGGGAAAGTCCCTGGTTGTGACGTCTGCACGCACGTGCTTAACTGCGTGTCACGTGAGCTGTGAGGGCTGTCATGGTCTCACTGCCGCTGGCTATTAGCCGGCATCAACAATAACAACACCACCGCACACGCACAGATAGTTGAAAACAGTATGAGTATGTGCAATTCATTTTGACTGTCACCAGCTTATAAATGCAATAACGCATTTTCGCATATCTACAAATGTAGTAAAAACGTAAGAAGAAAACAGAAAACAAAAAATTCTTGCAGGATGTAATCAATAATTTCAGTAGCACCAATGATTGATTATCTTTGTTATTCACATTAACGCAGTGGCCAAAAACGAATGATGCACACAATCTTTGGTGAATGCACCAACAGGAAATACCGTAAAACGTAAACAACTGGAACAAATAAACAAAAAACAATTGTTTCGATAACGATGGTCGTGGCATCAACCGGTTAATCGGTATCTGCATCGACATCGGCCCATCCCTAATAATAAGTATTAATATTTCAGAATATTAATTAAATAATTTTGGCAAGATATTTTTTTTAAAGATTAATTGTTAATAATTGAAAAGAAAGATGATAAATTTTACTATATTTGAGAAGGTTAATAAATAATTTGTTGAATGAGCTCAAGAAGAAAATGAATTCAATAATAATAATAATTTTAAGTTGAGAATTACGACAAAATGATTTTAAATGAAATGTTAGAAACGGCATCCAACATGATAATTGTACATTTGTGATTTGTATGAAATGTAACAACATTCAATTTGGAATGCAGCTTGATTAAATTCAATTTGGTAAAAGTATTTTATTAATATAATTGTACTTATCATTTAAAAATTAAGATATAAATAAACACATTTATTATTGTTGATCATGTGACTTTGTGAGTTGTTCCTTTGGCGTACATCTATGTTGGGTAAATGTGCAGAAGACAAATAAGCGGTCTACTTCATGTATAGTCTATGAAAGGAAATGGACAAATTCTCATTTGTATACTTGACCAGTTCTTTACACTGTAAAACTCAATACCCAATGGTCTTTCTTGTGGGTAACTGATTCGTAAATTGTTCTTGAATAACAGAACCCCTATTTTACACTTTTCATGGAACTGGGATAAAAATGTTGCGAAATGCAAGAAAGTGTTAATAGGGGAAAACTTATGCTGTAAAAACACACATTGGGACTAAAAAAATTATGTGTGAATTGCAGGAAAGTGTATTATCAGGAGGTGTAATAAAGGGGTTCCACTGTATTGTAGTAGTATTAGTAAAGTAGAGTTTACAAAATTTTCATTGCAATGCTTGATACCAAAAATTAACAGTGGGTTTGATTTTGAAACGGTTAGAATCCGTTTGATATCTCTAAGGGCCGGTTGCACCAACATTGCCTTGATCTGAGGTCGAATGATCCTAGTTCTGAAACAGGATCAAGTTTGATCTTGGTTCCAATGTAAAAGTGTTGCAACAACAAAATATCATGATTCTGAATCTCAGATTCTTCGATCTTGGTTCCCAAGTGAGAGATCAATATTAATAATGAGAAATTTTCTTATTGGTTCGTAATATATGATGTCATGGAAGTAGGCATATTTTTCACTATTGATAGAACTAGATGTGTGATCTGTTTTAAGTGAATTATTGTTGTACGAATTTTACTGAATAATATTCAAGTGCGTATAATGTTGTTTCAATTTCCCAAGAAAACAATCGACCGTAGTTCTATCTGTTGGCGTATTTTCAAACTACATTTGTTGACGATGGCTGCTGATCTTGGATTGAGGTTTGGAACCGCCAATTTCGGTGGTTCCAAATGAACTTCACCTCAATCTCAGTCCAGCTCTGAACTCTCATGGTGCAACAGTTTTCTGTGTCGATCTTAGAAACCATCTCAGATACAGTTTCGAACCACGATGGTGCATCCAGCCCTAAGAGACAAGTTAGATCAACTGTACCAACCTTCCCCTGGGCATCCACAGGAGCATCCTTCTGCAGCAATTGCTTGGCGACCTTGAGATTGCCATACTTGGCAGCCAGATGCAGGGGGGTGAATCCCTTCTTTGTGGTAGCAGTGAGGGATGCTCCATTGTCCAGCAGGACTGAAGCCACCTGCACACATTACACATGTGAAAAAAAACCATAACTACCAGATTAGTATAACCTCTGAAAAGCATTAACTTCTGAATACCATTTCCAGCTTGTATGATCAGTGTTAACATTGCACCATATAAATTTAATAATTTTAGATTTTGTAGCATTAAAGAAAGTAATTACTTTACATCAATTTGTAATGAAATTAACTGCTTCATATTTACCCAGGACATACTGTATGCATAAGAATCATTCATTAAATAAACATGTTTGAAGTGGTGCTTTCATATTTACAAAAAAGTGGTGTGACCTGTTTTAGTTTTATAAAAAGATGAAATACGTGGTACTTTAGTTCATACTTTTTTGTAGAGTTGTTTTGATATGATATAGTATATTAGTGGTATAGTATTGGCCAATACTTCAGTATCAGTTGTAAAAAATATAACTAGAGTCCTGGAAAATTTGTAAACGTGAAATAACCATAATAACATGTGAGAAAAGCTGCAATATTCACAATAAAAAGCTAAATTTGTATGTTTTATTGATAATGGTGACAAACTTCCATCAGTGCACTAAAATATTTTCACTGCTACCATGCAATGAAGATAAAATTATTTTGTGCACCACAAATAGATAGCATTCATGCTGCACTTCACCCAAAATGACTTCTCATATAGTTGACGGGTGCCACTTTCCTGTTTATTTACTTAACTATTACGACTCATCAACTTCACTTATTTCTACGTTACCCGAGGAAGGGTCAAACCCGGCAACATTTTTCACAAGTGTCCTTAGCTCACCAGTACCTTGGAGGGCGATTCTAAACACATGAATATAAGGTTTGTGAAAGCTATCAGAAAGCTGTCAAAAAGCACACCCCCACCCCAGCACAGAGCGCAGAGCAAAGGGTAGATTCTCCCACCCCGGACTAGCATTAGAACAACGTCATGAGGTGACATCACACCTCCCAACTGAGCCCGGCATGCACCTGTCTAGCAGACTATATAAGGCTGTGTACGCCCAAGATCGGGAGTTATTTCTCTCTCCAGTAGAGTGCCTCAACACTTCATGTGCTGGGGCTCTCTACTACTACCAAGTCTACAGCAGCCACTAGTGGCTGTCACCACTAGCTACCCGAAGCTCCACTGTCATATACTAGAGGCTTCTGCAGCCTCTACCACCAGCTACCAGAAGCTCCATTAACGTCTACTACCATCAGCATCTTCCAAACGCTTTTCTTCAGTAAAACCTGCAGACACCAACAAACCTTCTGCTGCTGTTCCTCATCTCTTCTATGTGCCCCTTGGTTAGAGTAGCTGCAACCGAGTTATTTTCATAGCCGTCAAAGTCATTCGCCATCTTGGTTAGTCTAGGAGCAGGTCACCTACACCTGTTTACCGTACGTTACTTCCATATCACACTCTGCTTGGTTAGGAGGTAGCATACGACACTGTATTTATTATTCCTAATAAACACATCCTGTTGTTTTCACTGAGGATTTCTATTCTAGAGTTATTTCCTACAATCCCTAGAAATTATATTACTGTACAATGTCAACAGAGACCGGGTGTTGTTACAGAAGTATGAACCATAGAAGGTAGGACTGCAGATTCCCTTCAGGAAACTGTACGTCATACACACACAACATTCGATGGCCACCTGTTCTAGACACTTTGGTGGATAGAAAGGTAGAGTCCCAACCACTAGAAACACATCCAAGAGGGGACGAGATAGTCAGGTCATGTTGTACTGCTACTGGAACGCTTATGGTGTTGGAAGGAGTACTTGCCAGGGTCTGAAGGCCTAACCCCTGTTGCGACCTCGCCCAATAATGATAGGAAGACAGCCCACATGGCTCTCCGCCCTAGGTTGCCTGCCAGTGGCGGGAAACTGATTAGGGCATTGGGCTCTCGCCGCCAACCACTATTGGCTTACACATAGCTAGGGATCTGTCTTGAGTTCATGTCGATTGAGAGTATACTTAAGTATCGACAAGACCTCTATGCATTTTGGGAAAAGGTACGACTCACAGAGGGAGGAGCAAAAGGCTGTCTATACCGCCGCCAAGCGAGTGTGTATATCTGACCCCTCTGCACTTCGCAGACAACCCGAATGGGAGAGAGCATAGACTGCCCGTCAACTGGAGAGGCCTTCCTCTCCAGTATCTACATTTGTTTATTTCCCTACACACTTCGCCTAGCCCACGATAACCATCCCATTGCCCGTGCTCTTTTAGCGGGCACAGAAGTCAGGTACGGAGTAGCCAACTCTGTGTTCTGGAGCTGAGAAGCAGCAGAGTGGAATCAATGGTACTGTGTTGGTCAGCACAATACAACCACACCCCACTCCTCTCAGAGAGTCGCCAGTTCCAGCCAGTCAGCAACAGCTTCTGCTGCAGTGACCGAAGCAATTCCTGGTAAGACAAGTATGCCAAAGTGAGCCAGTGTCCCAACCAGACATATTGTAGTTTCAGTAGTGGTTAACTTTGTACCCAGTCGCCAACTGACCAAACCAGTACGAGTAGCAAGTCAAAAACCTAACCCAAATGTATAACTTTAGTTATAACCCGAGCGCGCCAGACCTAGCGCACATAAACAGCATTGACCGTGTCTGTAGTTCTCTAGGGCAACACGCATCACAGCTATCACCCTAGCACTAGCAGCGATGCTTTTGAGTCCCACAACCTTGATACAGATACAGTCATCAACATGCTTACATTGTCCTTAAATTTTTTAGTTCTGTTGTGGTTGGTGATTGCATATTCCATGATGTGTGTTGGATACTGGGATAAAATAAAGTATTTTGTGTTTTTGTTCACATTTTTGTATATGTAATGAAAGAATTACCTACCATATGTAAAAAGAGTTGTAAGCAAAAAAAAAAGTGCTTTAGTAAAAAGTAAAAAGAATAATGTAAGCTTTCAACAAATACCATTATTTTTGCACCTAAATAAAAACAATGTTTACTAAATTGAGCATGCGTGAAAAACGTTTGTGCTGTAGTTAATACAAAAATGCTGTACAGCTTTTCAGCCAACAGCACTGTCAAAAACACAGTGTGTAGCATTTGAGATTAGAACGTTTGAATAAATTAATTGCTTTCAAGTGTTTGTACACTTCCTCTATCATAGTTTTAATGCAACTAGAATATAAGTATGTTAGCAAAAGTATCTATTTTATGTATTCATATAAAAGTGAAGATATGTTGAAAATTCAAATGGGAACAAACACGTTCATCACTGCCAACCATGTGACCTCTGACAGTTCTACTGGTGATGGGTGTATCCATGTTGGGGATATGCGCAGAAGATACAAATCTGTCTGCCTCATCTTCAGTCTATGAACTGAACAAGGGCATTGAAGTATCTGTATTGGCTATGATATCCGGATATCCGTATCAGTATCCAGAAAACACAGTATTGGAACAACTCTAGTTTTTAGCTTTTAATGGAATTTACTACACACTAATTTACCAAATAAATAAATCACCATATCAAAACATACAAAGTATTCCCGGGAATACACAACTTGTTTCAAAATAAAAAACCTGCATTTTAAGCCCTACTTGGTGAAATTCGTAAAATAAAATGTAATTAAACTTATAATACTGGTATCTGCTTTTCAGGTAGTTAAAATTTATTTGTACTGACGCATGCCACACTCCTGCGCAGCACGCCTGCACACTCCACGGGCGACTTCGCCCCATCAACAAGCGATAAAGAGCTCGGGGCAAGTCACAACAATGGCAGACGAGATTCACGAGCCGACAGAATTGATTCCACGAGCCTGGACAACCACGGTCACACTTATAATTCAAAAGATCATCAGCTCGCCGGCCGCACTGGTCAGCGAGCTCTCCCTGGTCTGGACAAGACCTCCTCCTCTCCCAGCTTGCACAAAGCTCTACCAGCTCCTGTAGCTTGAAAAAGCTCCACCTGTGCTAGCTCGTCCAGCAGTTCCTGCAAGATTCTCCAGAGGTAACTTCACATCCTAACCCTGCACCCCTTTACCCAAGTCTTTTCCTTGACTCCGCGGTAGCAGGTCGTCGTGACGTCCCCTCTGGACAACCACTCCTCAGGAAGCAAGCACAGTAAATTGTGTAACTCTAAGAGTAAACTAATATTTTATTACAAGTTTTGTCCGGGTTCACCTTCACCTGTGTACAGTAACCAAGCTAATTAATATAATAATTTTAGATTGTACGTTTGAACCGGGATTCCCCAGTGTGTCTGACGTAAAATAAATCTTACGTACAAAGTTATTTAGTTGACTCCATTATTTAATTACCCTCTAGTTTTTCTTTACCTGAAAGGTTTTATTTTTTCCAAGTAAATATTTAACTTCCTGTGAAATACGTGTGAGTGGGCCGAACCCTCAGGAGACAGAGCTTGCAGAAGGCTTTAGCCTGCAGGGACATACCGAAACACCTGGAAGTGTCCGGAATACCCTCGCCTGTCCACAGCGACACTCTAACTCTCGCCTGCATATTCTTCCATCAGTGCCTTAGGCGTGTCTGGAAAAGACATTCGCAGAAAGGAGAAAAGAGTACTGACTGTAATATAAAATTTTGTGCAAGAGGCTACAAATATATTATGAACTTCCTTACAGTAATATTCCTTCTTGAACTCAGATGAATAGGAAAAGAAGTGGATTAGCCAGTAGAATTAGATGTAGAGAGCGATGAGCTCTACAACGAGAATTAGTAAACCAGACTACTGCTCCGCTAGTAGACTCCACTTGTGAGGACGCACCCCCATCACCAGTACCTGAGGTCGCCCCGCATCCCATCTCGTCGATAACTGAGTGTGACCACAAATCAGAACTCGATGCATATCCAGGAATCTGTTGGCCGTGGACTGACTTTGAACACGAGTTACTACCAGCCAGATAAACCCTCACCAATCTTAACCATACCAACCCCCAATCCAGACAAGGACACACACCCACGCAGTATATGCACGATCCGCACCACAACAGGGAAGGTAGTAAAGATCAGCTTACCCTCCAAAATCACCACCAAAACCTGCGTTAGTTACCATCCCCTTAAATTTCATTCCCAATCGTAGACAGACGAGACCGAGTGCTTGGAACCAACCCAGTACTGGAAGTAGGACCAAATTAGAACCCAAGAGCGGATCATGGGACCCCTTTCGTTGTAACCTCGCTACCACCACGTACCCAACAATGATTAAGTAATTTGGGACAGCTGGCGTCCCGCTCATTGGCAGCCCCCTCAGTGAGTAAAATTGCACTCCCTGGGCAGAAGATGTTTGCAATTTGAATCACCTTGGGGTTTGATTCCCCTCCACTCAGAAGAAACCCTTCCACTAGGCGGCACCCAACAAACCACCCCCAACGTGGGCAAACAATGATCCGCCGGGTCGAGACAGATATTACAAGAAGAGAACCCACCACAGAAGTGCTATAGATAGGGCTCAGCAGGGTAATCAGCCCTCTTACCATATGTACATAGGACTAGAAATAGCAGCATCATCTAAGGAACGCTGCGTACGCGTCAGTACAAATGTTTTACAGCTATAATATTCACTGTCATACTAATTTTATATCCCGTAAACATCAACTGTATATTGACCTATCGCTCCCACATAATATATATCGATATTTTGTTTGCAGCATGACAGGATTCAGTAATTGATTAGTAGGAAGGTCGATTGTTTATCGTTTCAGGTAAGAATCTGATTAAATATATGTGCTAAATAGCTATGGCTGTGGTGCTCATTCAATGGCAGAATTATTACTACTTGTGTTTTATTTATAAATGAACATCTCTAACCAAAATGGTTAGTTATATGATGAAAGTAAATAGTATGTTTATATATAGCAGAAGAATGTAATTTACACATTGAACATGCACGCAGTATTTATAAATTCTGCCGTCTTTACTCATATTCTGGGTTTGTGGTTAGGTTCTTGATAAAACTGCATTTGCAACTATTGGGCAAGGTTGGTGATTGTAGTTGGCAAAACTGGTTAAGATTGCCAAAAAAAGTTACTAGTATTTGACTTGTGACTGGTTAGATTAACAGTCGCGAAGGTTGAGAATTCTGTCTGCTAGACCAAAAGCGGGGTGGTTGAGTTAGATAGACAACAAGAGGCGAGGGGTGCTGGTTAGTACTCACTTACTCCTGCCTCTTGGATGCCGTTGTTATGGTGGGTTTTGTCCAGACGTAGTGAGCTTGATCCACACCTAAACTGTGATTCCACAAGTGAGATTCGTTGGTCCAGAAGTGGATGTTGTCCTAACTGAATCTAACTTCCGTACCAGTCAACAGTCCTCTTACCACGGGATGGCACGATGGGTTAATGCGTATACACGTAGATACGAATAATACCACAACCGGAGCAGTCAATACTGACACATGCCAGAGTTGGGCAGCGTGGTTCTGTTCCACCTGCCTTTCCAGTGTAGGCTGAGGAAGTGCACTCAACTGTCTGGAGGCATGAAGCTATGCATGTCACTCCTTATGCCTCCGGCCATACCTTTGGCTGGAAGGCATCAAGTCTCCGCTCACAGGTTTACTGGGTTCACTTTGCTGCAAACAATTAAACACAAGTTACAGTGTAAGTCCGGTTTTGGTTTGCTGACCAGGCTCTGTAAAGTCTCCACTGAGCCCTCATGCTAGGCAGGCTGATGAGAGACAGGAAGCTGTTTGGGTCACCAATGCCGTCACTGGATGTGCGTCCACACAGGAATGGACAGCAGGTCTCAAGCCACTGTATATCCTGGCACTGGCAGCAATGCTGTGGGATAAGGCAATAACTTGAGGCTGTCACCCCTCTCTGGGTGAAGGTATTACTAGTGATTGTGGCTCCTCTGTTCCTCTCCATCGGCACTGGAAGCAATGCTGTGGTAGTTTGGATAGCAACAGATGGTCATCTAATGGGTGTATGAAAATATGACGGACCTTTGACGGGCGCCCATGGCTGAAGTTAATTCGGTAGTTATAAATTCCCTGGTCCTCGTCAAAGGAGTACTTAGCAACCTGTATCTAGCAGGCAACCTGACAAGATATTCTAAGAAATAAAAGCTAAGAGGTAGGAAACAACAGTATGTTTACTGAAGTCTCAGTAAACATGCGACGCGTGCTACCTCCTACTAGGCAATTGAGTGCTGAAGGTTACTATGCTGGCCAGGTGTAGGCGATCTGGTTCTAATGGAGAATGGGGAAAGAAATAGCTCAACGAGAAAATATATAATACTACTAAACTGTCTCATAAAGATGTCTTGAGGAAGTGAGTTTAACGTGTTGGTAAGCGTGTTCGCTAGTTGTCGGGTTAACTGGTCTTCAACAATGAAGCCGCAGGGGGCATACTCAATGCTTCAAAGATCTCTGGCGGTCCCAGCACTGGCAGCAGTGCTGTGGGATAACGCAAGAGATGGAACAAGAATGACTCAATGACTGTTCATGCCCACCAGTGTCCAGCCTTATATAGTGGAAACTTGTAGGCTGCCGGTGCAGGGTTGTGGAGAAGGCGTGACATCCTTCTGCCCTAGTTGGCATGGGAAAACTCTCATCAATGTTTCTGCTTAGTGCCTCGTCGATGGTCCTCTGCCTTGCCCGAGGTCTGGGCAACTTGTAGGCTCTCAGAGGTTGAGAGGGGGGGGGGGGGTGCCTACTGGGTTGCGTACCCTGCAGGTGAAAGGAATTTGCTCATAAGTTCCTGTGCTGCCTGTAGGGTAGGAAACGTGTCACTCGCGTCTGCAGTGATGGAACAGGTACTCTTGGCGATGAGTCGTAATCGTATTAGATTAGTTGTATAAGTGGCACACGTCATATTTTACGTTATGCCTCGGAGTTTGATAAAGCGATGTTTTGTTTTATAAACTGACCAAAGTGCTAAACTGCAATGTAAATACAAAAAGTTAAGTTTGAGAGTGTTTTAAAGTTACTCGGACACAATATGAAAACTTACTAATGAGATGATTTGTATCAGCACTACCTGCGTGATCGGCCACAAAGTATCAATATCGGTAATATAGGCTAAATGGGATTTCTACTCATCTCTAAAAAACATACTAAGCTTAATTTATTTCACTGAAACACGTTCACTGACAAGCACTTTATGTGTTAAATTTTTTAACCATGAAGCTCTTCAAAAATTGAAAACTTATTTTTCTAACTTTCAAAACATAATGTTACGGAATACAGAAACAGATGATGCAGTAAATATCCTGACCAAAAGGTGTTAGTTGCATTAGGAATAACTCACTTCATCCTGGCCTTCCTTAGCTGCTATGTGCAGTGGGGTGTAAAGATCCTTTGTGGTTGCATCCACTGCCGCCCCGTGCTGCAATAACAGCATCACTATGTCCACATTGCCCAGGCGAGATGCTACATGTAGAGGTGTCTGCTCCTCCTAACAAACACACAACATGATCACAGTACGAATGCAGCAATATCCCAAATACTACAGGCTCTTCACACTTAACTGAGCACTTTAAACAAACTTTTTAAAAATGACACTGCCTCCTCTACCTCCATACATTTTAACAAGCACACTGACTATATGCATATTACGTGCTGGCAGTTTAGTTTGTAATGATGGAGAGAAATTATCTCTATGTCTTAGCATTGAACTAAGTGAGGTAAATATTTGTGAATACTGAAATTATTATTATTTATAATCTATGCAAGTATATTACTATAACTTCACAGTTTCATTTAACTGACTCATGAATATAGTGCCAGGCCCACTGCAATGTCAATTTTATATATGGTGGAAGAATACAAAATGTGCATACAAGTAGATCTTAACCAGGGTTTTCAAAAGTGCTCAATTTACTGTGAACAGCCTACAGCATATAAGTTTGTGGCAAACTTGCCTTTCAATTGAATTTTCCTTTCCCAAGAAGCTTGTAACAATATCATGTATGAATCAATCTTTATTCAAGCTTTTTTTTTCAAGTTACTGGCAGATATATGTACTTGCTAAAGGCATGCTTGCACAGGACTTGAATTATACATGCACCATGCCAAAGCAAGGTTGTAGCATGCTTTACAAAACTAGCTTGATACAAGATTGATAAATGGATACTAGTTAGCTTGATTCAAGCTTGATGCAAACTCATATGCTTATCATAAACTTGAATCAAGCAGATCATGATGTCAAGGAAAGATCTTCTTAGTAAATGTCTTAGTGGTAAGCAAACATACTACACGTTAGTAGTAAGAAACTGTTATTTCAAGTCGGTGAAAAGCCTTTTGTTAATACAACACATATTAATGTTTTCTATTATGTAAAAGGCTTTTTGATTCCAACATGTACATTACAATAAGTCTATCTGCATTGCAATGTTTGAAACACATTTTTTTATTAAACACATGACATTGCCCTCACTGTCACGCTCGGGAGGCAGATCACTGCTGCACGGCTTGTGCACCGGGCACACACGTCCATGCACCTTGTGTACGGGTCACTGTCATTGTTCATGCAGGTACAGGTCACTGAACTGGGTCATGACCCACTTGACCACTTGTTTCCAAGAGTAAGCTCAGTGTTATGCGAATGCAGTGTAATTCTAATCCGTGCCCCATAAAGAATCACAAGGGAAAGCGTTATCTCCCTTTTTCTCCCCTTGAGAGAAGTGTGAACAGCCTGCAAATGTGAAACCACATGGGTTTCATTTTGATACAGAACACTAGCTAAAGACACTCATAAATCTTTGCATAATTTTCCAGTTTAATGTCATGTTTTGTTTCTTTAAAAGGACAGATTTTATTATTTTGAATTGTATAAATCTGTCACATAAAATATCTTGGCAGTTCCGGCTTCTGTCATCCCAATTACCCAAAGTAAAATTCTTTCACGTATATTAAATAATTTTCATTATTTAATTTACCTTTTTAAAGTGCTGATGTCTTTAAATGTATTCTTAATTCAGTGCACTGCCTCCACATGCCTTGCGGGCCCATTCCGGCTTATTTTATTAATTATATTTTACAGACACGAAGTACACATGAAGACCCTGAGACTCTAATTAACAGATTTTACTTGTCAGAAATCTTGTCTGATTTATTCCAGTTTATATATTTTCAGTAATTACTTGTGTACCTGTTGTCTAATGTACATTTTTTAAAATTCCCTCTTGGTGTTGGCAGGAAATCTCTGGCGAGGTAGTCAGGCGTCTTATTGATCCCACACTTCTCAGTATCAAAACGCCATGTGCATTTCAGCCTTAAGTCATCTGCTTGCCCGTTCAATACAGCAGACACATTCTCCATCAGAATTTTTAAAGTGTATTACCTCAGTTTGCTTTCAAAACTGGGTTATGTTGTGTGGATGTTTCACTGAAGCACAGTGTCTATGTTAAGAAAAATTTTAACTTTTCTTTATTACAGTAAAACCTCTTTACTACAAAGTTAATATTATTAAAAAGTTGTCTTCTTTCCTCTCTCATTGATTGGGTATGGGGCAAGGGAAAGACTCAAGTTTAAGCACAGACATATACAGAACAATGTTGCCTATGTGTGTTCGGGAAGAGAGAGCGGGCCTTCCAGAGAGCTGTATCCTCTCCTGGCACTGATGTCCAGGGATCGAACCACTTCCCAAAGAAGGGTGTCACTCCACCTGGTGGCTGTGAGCGATGCTTCCAGTTTCAGTAGTGCACAGAAATGTGGCAGTATTGCTAGCTAGTAGTAATGCACTCAGCTGAGGCGAGGATCGTTTCTTGCTTAGGAGGTGCTCATATCGTGTCCAAGTCTGAGAGGTAAGCGGAACATTGACAGGATCTAGGGTGAGCTTTGAGGTAAAAGATTACAATAGTTGAATATATGGGTATATTTATAACCATATCTATATCAGCATGTGCCCAAGGGCATCTGAAGGGCAAGGTGACCTATCGCCCAAGCGAGTGCACAGGGTAAGAGCGGGCTGATGATGACCCCTGTAAACAAGCAGCTAGGTGGCTGGAACGAGTGTGCCACCATGGTGAGTTGGGTTTCCTAACAGTTAACATGGCTGTTGTCCACAAGAGACAACTATATATCACATGGTGTACTGCTGAAGGTCCTGAAGATGGCAGTAGCAGCATGAGCCAGTAGGCAGTCAGCTGGACAGCATGGATGCTGAGCAGTAAAGAAAAACCCCAAGTGGGCTGTGTGACACAAATTTTTAACCTGTCTGGTTGCCTGGAGAGCTATCCACAGAGCCAGGATCGCAGGCCCTTTTTCGCGGATAGGTGTACCTGTGTGGAGGTGACAGAGGTGACACTACTGGATTAGACGGCTGTGTAGAAGCTGAGATGAAGACTCGAAGAGATAAAAATGTTGCCAGCAACACATCATGTTTGATGCATTCCATCTAACTAACAAGCACAATCGCCGCTATCACACCTCTTCTAAACAGTTGATGTTTTGCAAATCAGGGCTAGTTTGGCCGCTACTTGTTACCGCCTCTCTTGTGTGCATCAAGCTTGTGCACCTGCCACAGCATTAAGGTAAAGATGAGCAGTGTCACCCCCACGCACTCCCAGCGCCTCGTGATATTTACCACACTGGTATATATTCAGTCACAGGCCTGCAAAACTGCAGTAACTGATCTTCCACCATCACCTGCCTTACGACTAAACAAGCATCGCGATATCCGCTGCTTGCAAAACTATCCAATAGGGACTAAAAGAACTTCGCCATTGAGAGACAGTAGATCCTCAAAGGTGTTCGGAGGCCATGCTTGACATGCTGCCCACCTTGTTGCAATAAGACCTGCGACTCATATGACTAAATTCTATTAGTTTGCTAGTAGTCAGTGTAAGACAAGAGATAATTGTGATGTTGATGAGGCCACTCAATCCATGGATCAAACCCATAAGAGATAATATTTAGTCTTGGTTTTAGTGGGCTCTGACAAGCAGAGTTTCTCACAGGAGAGCTTTCTTCAGTTGTGAATAAATCTCGCAGATCTTTCTTCAAACGTTTCCACTACTTATATGAGTTAGGACATCGCTACCCATTTATTTCCAGTTGTTCTCCACCCCTACTAACTCAGTATTCAAACCTACCATATCCACAATGACTTCCCAGCAAGGAAAAGATTGGCCAGACACACAAACTCAAGACAAAACACGACCATTCCTAAAGTGGGCAATTGCAGCACCTCAAGGGGAGAAGAGAGGCGAAGGTCATCACCACAACTTCATGCCCAGTATTGTCTCAGTTGGATCATCTGGACATGACAAAGTATGGTACCAGGATGCCATCACTAGGTAACACCCAGGTTAATTCTGAGTTACTAATCACCCCCCTCAACTTTCGAAATTGTCAACATAATTCTCAGCCAGTGTTAGAATTGGATGGCCAGTTTGAGTAACCAGGATACTAGCACAAACATGATAGGATTAGGAACTGTGCCTACTCATCCACCTCTGAACGATTCTCCACCGAGTACACAGGTATTCCACTGGGGAATATTATTAAACTTCTTCATGGTCATGAATTACTCCTGAACTTATCCTTACTTATGCATTTCTCTAGGAAGGGGGAGAAAGTGTTGTAGATGTTATCTGTGCACCAGAGCGGGCAATCTCGCATATAGTTGGCAGCCTAGCAAGCGGAAGTCTTTGAGCGGCCATGTTGTATGTTAAGCTTTTTGTGTGTATAGTTGTCGTGTAAGTAAAGCAATGGAAATCAGCTTGGGATATTGTTTAATTAAACAACCAACCTCAAATAACACAATAAAACATGGTGCAGTCTAGTGGATCTTCTGTGAAACCAATTAGTAATGTTTCTACATTGTTTTATGCTCAGCTGATGAATTATCCTGCAAGCCTGGGTGGAAACACTAATGCACGTGTTTATAGAGTGTTTTCTCTTCCGCTAATGTGTTGTGATGGTGGGGCTAAATATTGTAAAGCTTCTGGAAAGTGTTAATTTGCAGAGTCCTACTGCTGGTAGAGACTAGGAAATCTTTGAGGGGGAGTTTGAAAATTACCTTATCGCTACTGGTCAAGATGAGTGCCCCAATAAGGTTAAGATCGCGCTTATTAAAAATATGCTCGGTTCACAAGGACGTGCTCTGTTTGAAACCTTTTGACATTTCCACAGAGGACAGGTTAGTATATAGTAGAGTAAAGGAAGCATACAAAACATTTGTGGCACAAAAGACTAATCCTCTTATGAAGGTTTCTTATTTCACCAACGTGTGCAACTTGAAGGTGAAACATTTGACCATTTCCTGACCGAATGTTGTCAGCTTGTGAAAACATGCAGTTATGACCGTCCGGTTGCACAAAGAGGAAAATATGTTAGTTAACCGTATTGTCCAGGGCATCAGGGATGTGACGTTGTGAGAGGCGCTGCTTCGAATGGAGAATGCAACACTTGCGAAAGTAGCTGCGCACTATCGGCTCATAGAGCAGAGTCAGGAGCAAGCAAAAGACATCCGAGCCAAAAACTATGTTCAAGTTCACAGCACTGCCAGTGTTGATTCTGTGGTTGTAAAAAGTAGGCAGTCTTCAAAACCCAGAACTACCAATAATATAGCACACAACAGCAACGGTGAGTGCACTTGTTCCCGGTGTCATACTCAACATAAACCTAGACAGTGTCCAGCCTATGGTAAAAAAAATGTTCCAAATGTGGCATTTTAAATCATTTTGCTGTGTCCTGTAAAGTTCGCAGAGTTAGGGAGGTTAAAGTCAATTACTCCTCCAATGAATCCTTGTATTGTGATACTGTAACAATTCACTCTGTTAGTCCGGCCAATTCTAAAACAGTACATCAAAATTAATGGAGGGAACGAGTACTTATTGAAGGTAGGTCCATTGATATCAAATTGGACCCTGGGTCGCAAGTAAACATCCTGCCATTCAAGCTATTCCAGACAGTAGATCAGCAATTTAAAGTTCACCCAACAAATCTCAAAATAGAAGTTTGGGGTGGTACCATTCTCCCAGCTTGAGGTGTGTTGACTTGTGTTCTATTAAGGGTCATGAACGCTACATACAGTTTGTAATCATTGACTGACAGCACCCCCTTGCTAGGGCAGCAGTCCTGTGTTGACTTTAACCTGGTAAAAAGAGTTCAAAAAGCTTCTGCAGTCGTTAAAGACCGCTTTGTTAAAGAACATGTGGAAGTGTTTTTTGGTAGTGGCTGTTTTCCTCAAGTGTGCAAAATAATTACCAGAGAAGCTAGCCAGCCTGTGTCTAAACCTCCACGGAGGGTGCCTAGAGCTATTAAGGGGGCATTACAAACAGAGCTAAATAGACTTGTGGAGAAAGGGATTATATGTAAAGTACATAAAATTGACTCCAAAGCCTGGGTAAGCAATCTGGTACTTGTTGAAAAGTCTACTGGCAAATTACGACTTTGCTTGGATCCAACTGAACTGAACAAGGTGATAGTTAGGGGACTATCATGCAATCCCAACTATTGAGGAGATGTCGGAGAAATTGACTGGCAAGAAATACTACTCTGTTTTTGATTTCAAGGAGGGTTTCCATCAGGTGCAACTGGATGAAGACGCATCCCTAAAGTGTTGTTTCTCCACGCCCTTTGGGTGCTATCGTTATTTGCACATGTCATATGGCATAACCAACGTGCCAGAAACCTTTCAAAAGTTTATTGAAGATAACTTCTGTGACATCCCAGGTGTGATTTTCTTCGATGATATTTTATGCACAGGAAGATCAGAAGCTGAGCATGATGAGTGTGCAACGAGTCTGAGCATCAAATTTAATGCTGACAAGCTACAATATAAAGTTTCACAGGTTAAGTATGTTGGTCAGATATTTTCTGCTGAGGGCATGTCACCTGATCCAGAGAGAGTTCGGGCTTTGACTGCTCTACCGGCACCCAGCTCCCACAAGGAATTACAACGAATTTTGAGTATGTTTAATTATGTCCGTTCCTATGTCCCAAATATGTCCTGTGTTTGTAGCCCTTTGTATGACCTTCTGAAATCTGATGTTGAGTGGGCCTGGTTACCCTGCCATGACGAAGCCTTCTCTAAACTTAAGTCATTAATTTCTAGTGCACTAGTCCTTGCAACATTTGACCCATCAGCTACTCTTGTTGTTCAGTGTGATGCATCGCACAATGGTCTGGGGGCGACCCTTTTTCAAAAAGGCCAAAAGGGCCTTCAACCTGTGCATATTGCTTCCCTGTCACTGACAGATACAGAAAGAAACTACTCTCAAATCAAAAAATAACTTTTAGCTGTTTCATTTGCTGTGTCTAAATTTCATTACTATGTGTATGGGCAAAAAGTTCAAGTCCAGTCGGATCACAAACCTCTTGTTAATGTGATTGCCAAGTCGATTCATCACATAGACTCAGCATGGCTTTAGAGATTAAGGCTCAAGCTAATTAAGTATGACTTGGATATAACCTACCTGCCAGGCAAATTTCAGTATTTTGCAGACCATCTGTCACGAGCCTACCTTCCCGACAAGAATACCTGATGACCCCACCATGTTGGAGGTGGTTCACTCAATCCGCAAACATCTGCCTATGTCCAAACAGCATCTGTCTCAGTTCCAGCTAGAAACTAGCACTGATCCCTCATTGAGTCTCGTATCCCAATTTTGTAAGTCAGCTTGACCAAGTTATAACTCAGTGCCTGACCACTGCAAGCTCTATTACAATATGAAGGATGATCTATGCTTGGAGAAGGGTGTCATATTCCTTGGTGACAAAGTAGTTGTTCCAGTCGCCTTGCAAAGATATGTATTGCAATTACTTCACACAGGCCATTGTGGGGAAACCAAAACCAAATCCAAAGGTCACCAGTTATTCTATTGGCCTTCTATAACTTCGGATATTACCAACTTTATTCAACAGTGCCCTATCTGCAAAAAGTTTTGCCCATCTAATTTCAAGCAGCCATTGATTCCATATTTCCACACCAAACCTTACATATGAAAAAGTGGGTGCCGACGTCTTTGAGTTTTCATGAAAGTCATACCTTATTCTTGTGGATAAGTATTCAAAGTGGATTGATATAAGCGAACTCCCTAGCAAAACTTCTACTGCTGTTATTGATGCCATGCAAACTGTCTTTGCTTACTCATGGTCTCCCACGGAATATTGTTAGCAGACAATAATCCATTCAGTTCTCTTGAGTGCTGTCAATATTATATGCAGAATGAAATTGAGCTGTGCACCAGTAGTTCACATTACCCCTGCAGCAATGGGTTGGCAGAGATGGGGGTTAAAGTCAGTAAGATGTTATTGCGCAAAAGCCAGGATACAGACTACCGAGAGATGCTTCAAGACTACAGGAACACTTCCCTTCCTGGTTTGGACTGGTCTCCAGCTCAACTGCTATTTAACAGGAGGCTCCGAACCAAATTACCTGTGTCATATAACTCCCTGAAACCAAAGGTCATCCAGCCTTGTCATGTGGTCCAGCCTCTGGGCTTTAAGGAGCAACAGATGAAGAATGCTCATGATAGAACTGCTCGTAGACAGGAAGTCAAGTTTGTCCAGGGTGAAAAAGTGGTTGTTAGGACCAGCTACTGTGAGATCTAGAAGCCTGGCATGATAGTGGAACAACATTCATCTCCCCGTTCATATTGGGTACGAATGTTGGAGGGTAACACGGTTCGCCGCAATGTTATCCACATTCGGAAGTCCAAAGTTTTGCATATGCCTAGAGAAGCGACTCCAGTCCTGATGGAAGTGGATTATGAGACGAAGTCAGAGGGTGATGAGTCTCACACTAGCAGTGAACATCTGAGGCAGTCTCCGTGCTCTTCCCCATCAGAACCAGATTTCAGAAGATTTGTTTGAGCCGAGCATGAGTGCAGCTGATGAATGTAGCACAACTAGAAGTGGAAGGGTCGTCAAACCAGTCAAGCGATTAAATCTGTAAACAATGTGTCTCACTAATGCATATTTAAGGCCAAGAATATTAACTAAGAGAGAAGGTGTATAGTTTGTGTAGTTATCAATCTGTTGTTGTAGTTATCAATCTGTGTGTAATCAAGGTTGTATATTTTGGCATCCTGGTAGTGTGTTGTGTTGTAGATGTTATCTGTCTGCCTTGTAGTTATCAATCTGTGTGTAATAAGGGTTGTATATTTTGGCATTCTTGTAGTGTGTTGAAGATGTAATGAACGTGCTAAAATGTTAATCTGTATTTAACTGTTAATCTGGATTGAGGCTGTAAAGTGTTTGTTGATACTGATTAAAGAGGGAAGGTGTTGTAGATGTTATCTGTGTGCCAGAGCTGGCAACCTCGCATAGAGTTGGCAGCCTAGCGGGCGGAAGCCTTCGAGCGGCCATGTTGTATGTTATGCTTTTTGTGTGTATAGTTGTCGTGTAAGTAAAGCAATGGAAATCAGCTTCGAA
This sequence comes from Dryococelus australis, assembly GCA_029891345.1. Taxonomy (NCBI): domain Eukaryota; kingdom Metazoa; phylum Arthropoda; class Insecta; order Phasmatodea; family Phasmatidae; genus Dryococelus; species Dryococelus australis. Next base: position 70,503,258 of record CM057004.1, on the reverse strand, counting down.
TATTGTTTAAATAAACAACCAGCCACAAATAACAGAATAAAACAGAGAGAGCCAACCAAAGCCTTCCTTAGTTGCCAGCCCAATCTACTAGTCCCAGACTCGAGTCCCGGAAAAGTATTAGTAGTCTACAACGAATGGGGTGGAACTCGATGCTACCATCCCATCCACAACTGAGCAGTCATCATATTTAACAACATTTTTTGCAGACAAAACATGAATCACATTTTGTCAACCCTCAACAAATTGTAACAGTTTCCTTACTTCATTAATATTTAAGTGGCGATAGCAATAAATTAAAAGATTATTTCATGTAGGCAATTATACAAATTATATTAACTACAACAGTCAAGCAATAACTGATTTAAAAAATATAAGATGGAATGTGCTATGCTTTGTTGAATTGTAAAACATTAAACAAAATCTGAACATAGGCTGTGGTGAAAATTATATAAATTCAAGATGGCGGGGAATAATAATTCTATTCCACTTAACGATTCCAGAAAATTTAACTTTTGTAAACAAATTAGTTGTAACCTCTTGAGAAATATGGGATATGAAAGAATGATAAATAAAATACAAAAAAGAGGAAAAGAGAGTGAATAGACAAAAGAGTGACAGTCATGAGAAGGGGCACCCAACTCACCCTAGCTTTGGCGTCGACCTGAGCTCCATTGCGCAGCAGGATACGGATAATGTCGGTTTGATTGGCTCTGGCAGCCAGGTGCAGGGGAGTCTCTCCCCGCACTGTCGGCACGTCGGGGTTGGCGTTGTGCTGCAGCAGGTAGATCACTATGTTCATGCAGCCCATAAAGCTCGCCACATGGAGCGGAGTCAGGCCAGACTGTAACAGAAAGCACATTATGCATCAACAGTACACTTGAACAACAACGAACAATCAAAAATTTAACACACACAATACAAAATTGTTATACATTATATGCCTCTGTAATGGGAAGAGGAAAGACCTATTGAATACAAGCTTGGAGTGCCTACCTACCTGATATTGAACTATGCTGCAATGAGTTTGAGAACCATTCAATTTCTGTAGAAAACTATTTAACATGTTTCCAATGGGTTGTTTAGTTGCAAATAAACTTCTCTTTAGATGATTAAGACATGGTACTTCCAACATATCATGCAAATTATAAACAAAATTTTGAAGCCTTTCATAATATCTAGACTTCTTTCACACTCATGTAAGTACCTACTGGAACAAACAAACCACCTTGTCTTCTGTAGTTGGCTAACTTACATCATCAATTTAAATGGACATAAAAGTGAATCACATTTTAAAGACCATATAATGCAAATCCATCTTGGTAATCTATAAAGATCTGTTCTTATGTATGTTTGTGGACTGGATATTTCACATGATTCCTTGCAAAAGCAACAAACAGATCTTATCTGTAACATGTACATACTCCATGTAGTGATATAAATCTGTTCCCACTGTTCTGCTGTGTCTCCACTATTGCAGAAAGATCTTGGCTAACCCATTACATACTGTATTGTAAACCTGAGAACTGACTTAACATTTTTAGTTTCTTTTCTTAGCAGTAACCTATTGTGCTCTTGCTAAACAAATATTGTATGCATCTGCTGCAAGCATTTCCAGTGCATGCATGGAAATTTGTCTCAATACTACTTGTAAAAGGGGAGAGGGAGAGAGAGGTAGAGGGAGAGGGAGAGAGAGCATGTATGTATGTGCATGAGTGTGTCATGTTACTACAGTCAGCAGTACACAAGGTAAGCTGATAATGGAAGTAACTGCATAAGTACAAAAGTTACATGCAACATGATGAAAACAAACCAAGCAAGTTCAGTGTTTCGCATGTAAAGGTATTAAATTCTACCACATTATGAGTGCCGGTCAGTATATGCCTTAACACTTCATCAGTTTTGTACCTCACAAACCCCCCTCCCGACCAACTACGTGGAGATCTTAAAAACACATTTCTCCTGAAATTTCCAGAAAACAAGAGCACTAACCTCTGTGGTGGCTTCTATGGACGCACCATACTTCAGCAGTAACTCAACGACCTTGATCCTGTTCTTCTTGCAGGCGATGTGGAGAGGTGTGAAGCCGTTGAGTGCCCGTGCATTCGGGTCTGCTTTGCGATCGAGGAGCAGCTTAGCTACGCGAACGTGGCCGCAATGGGCTGCCACGTGGAGCGCTGTCAGATAATCGACGGTCACGTCATCCACAGGAGCCTTGTGGTAGAGGAGGATCCGTGCTGCGTCCACGTGGTCGCCTTGGGCAGCCATGTGCAATGGAGCCAGTCCATTCTGCAAAATGTCAGTTGCATGTGTCACTGGCTCAAATCCCAGCGTATACCCAGATGTATACGTTTAGTGATGCTACAATATCATGAAGAGAGAGAGCACAGCGGGCACTGCAGGGCACTGGCAAAAATATGTCTCCAACTAGGAAAAAGTTTGCTATAGTATAGTATACATGTGATACCTTTATATACTGGCATACAAAATGGAGAACACACTTCAAATGAGGTATCAATAACACCCTAAAAATAATCACGCACATTATAAATATTATTCCAGAATCTTTCAATATAGCTAAAAATGGCTTTTACATACTGCTGTACATAAAAATTTACTAGTCCGAAACATGCTAAATTATTATAGGAACCTGTACTGTAGGGATCCACACTGAACTCTGCTTCAGCCATTCCACCAATAAAAAAGACAGGGTCACAGTTTAAGGTCCCATAGGTACACACTGTATGAAGAGAACACACATGCCAGTTCAGAGTACTGTGCGTAAGAGCGATGGGACACTTTATGCACATGGCTTTGTCCCCTTATCCCTTCCGCACTTCTTGGCCACCAAGTAGGAGCGCCCATAAACTGGTAAATGCTAGTAATGGCTTGAACTTTATAAAAACCTAATCTGAAATGTATTGGTTGAATTGTGATTACAAAATAAATTTTGTTTAATTCTGTTAAAAAAATTTGCCTTATTTATGGCTTGTGAATATAAATACTGCTAGACAAAAATGTTCATGAAAACAGTTCAATCTATTAAGTGATATTTTAACTTTTTTAACTTTTTGTTTGGTTATGATGTGACATAAAACACATGTTATGTAATGAACGTAATTTTCTCTCAAGTCTCCAGGACTGCGTTATAATGAATGTATGTACCTGGAACTAGGCTTCTGACCTTCCTACACATTGCTGGTCTTTTAAGAGGCATATGTACATTGAAAATGATCATGTAATTTGAATATAAAGTGATGCCGAGTTGTAACCATTTTCACCATGCACCTGGCCTTCAGTAAATGGAGTACAGGATCACTGACATGCCCTTCAAGTAAATTCTTGCCATCAAATAAATTACTTCATAGATTTATTTCCAGCAGCTGCAACAAAGCTCTTATGAGTTCTCCCAAATATGTATTGTACCTTGGTTTTGGAGCGAATGGGCGCCTTGTTTTCCAGGAGCATGTCGACGACCTGGTCGTGCCCCGAGCGAGCTGCACAGTGCAAGGGAGTTAGGCCGTCACGCGTCTTTGCCTCTATGTTAGCTCCTTTTTCGATGAGGAAGGCCACCATGTTGATTTTGCCCCATTTGCAAGCCACATGCATAGGGGTTATGTTGTGCTGCAAAATATACAGAGACAAAAGTTAGCTACAGTTAATGCCAGCTTACTGAACCATTTGTAAGTATGAATGATGTAACAAGGATAAATGAATATGAGAGGCAGTAACCCAAGGTGTTACACCTTCTTACCTTGGCTGAGAAGTTTATGTCAGCACCTTTCTGGTGGAGTAAATTTGCAATGGCTTCATTTCCATAATGAGCAGCAATGTGAAGTGGTGTGAAACCACTCTTTGATGTTACATCTGGGTTGTGATCATTCTAGAACACAAAAACTCACTGTTAGCAAGAAACATATATATTTTTTTTACCTTTTAGTCAAGTTTTAATTTCATAATTAAAATACTTAGAAACTATGAACATTTTTGATACTGTATTTTAACCACTGATAAAAAAATGAGCTGCTTTCAAAGCATGGCAATAAAATAGAATTTATGGCAATGTAAGCTTTAATTGTGACTTAAGTAGCAGTAGTATCAGCATACCATCTGAAGTTCTGAATTTTTGGAGCCTATATAATACAGAGATTGTTGTTTTGTTGTAGCGATTTTTTTACCGGGAGAGTTTAACGTTGATTGTAGTGTATATATTGCACAACACACAGATAGTCCTTTATGATTCCTATATTTGTGTTAAATTTTCCATTATTTCTTGTAATATTTTATTTATTTCTATTATAATTAGATATTCATGCTAACTTCATTAAAATTAATATCAAGGACACTACACTATCAAAAACAAGATCATTTAAGTTGACAGTGTACTGTGACTTGGATAAAACTAAAACTGCAACCAGAGAAGATAATGAAACAATTGTTCTCCCTTTTACAGCATTCTGTGATGGCTTAATACTGTGATCACAGTATCAGTATTTCACTGATAATTTCTAATGGCGTAAGCGTGCAAAATAGAATAGTCACTCACACAAATTGTTGGTAATGATCTTAGCTACAATATAATTGCTGTATACATTTACAATCATTGTACAAGAAGACCCATCTGATCATTAACAAAAAAATTTGCGAAACTCTTCTGTATGATGCCAGCAGCCAAGTCGCGTGCCCAAAATTGTACACGTCCTGTCATTCGAAATTTAGTTTTAGACGTTCTGTGGTTGGCCATTCAATCAATAGGATTGCAGCACTTGTGAAGTGACAACTATTCATTTACTGCAAGAGAAGCTGTGATTACACCTTGGCTCAAAAGATCACAACAAAGTAGGTATTTATTCCACATAAGGAACTTTTGAGGAAACTGTAACTGTTTGAGGCTAAGCTGGACATTTCATGTCTGTGTATGTCACAAGCTAGTCTTACGCAAGAGTACCACAAGTTCAACCTCCACAAGATTTGAGTCTGGATTTTCACAATTGGGGAACACGATGGATGTTACCAATAACCAAATGCTTTCTTCACGGTGATCCCATTTTCCCCACGACCACATTCTTCACTTCTCTGCTCACACTTCATCTCAACTTAGCCATTCTTCATGCTGTCTGGAAATGACACCACAAGTGGATCCACTGTTATTTACACTCCTCCCATGTCATTCCAATTGATCCTGTCTTAACCTTAGCTGGTATGGTGCAAGTCAGCTCCCTGTAGAGCACATTAACTTTTGCAGTCCTTTCTCCATGTTTCATGTTTTAATGCGTGATAACAAAACATACTTAAGATCTTATTCATAAGCCTACGGTTGCAAAAAATAAAAAGAAAACGTCACTGTCATTTTGACCCATACCATACCAGTTATGTGATGAGTCAACCATATTGGTTAAGCATTTCAGTCGCAAATAAATATATCATTTTAGGTGTTGCAACTAATTTTTTTTTCGATACTGTAGTATTAATATCAGTATACGTAAATGCTCTGTCATGTGTTGGGACCAATAAAAATATGTTTGCGTGAAACTTTATTGGCAACAGCTGTTTACGGAGACTATGTAATGTAGTCTCAACAACAAATGATACCTTCCACAAGCAAGGGACTTCCCTCATTGGACGTTGTTTTATACTTTGTACAGTGCCGATCATTAAAGCCACTTCCTATTGACGCATGCCACACTGCTGCGCAGCGCGCCTGCATACTTTACAGGCCGACTTTGCCCCATCAGCAAGCGCTGAGGAGCTTGGGGTAAGTCAAAATAGTGGCATATGAAATTCCTGTTCTTCCAGAGTTGATTCTACGAGCCTGGACAACCACGGACACGCGCATAATTAAAAGATTAATGATGAAATTGTACTGCCCGCCTGGATTCCAACATGCGGTCGTCACCCCCTTAACTAAAAATTGTTTTACCCAACGAGCCACGGACCAGCCGACTACGATACAGAAGTTAAAAAGATCTCCACAAGATTGCAGCTCCACTGTGCCCAGTGACGTCACAGATGCCGAGCCTCAGGCAGAGGAGGTAAAACTGTCATCAGCCTCAATCAAGGGTGATAAGAAATAGCTACGCTGGCTGTCCGCTACCAGAGATGACTGGCCCCCGTGTAGAGAGGCTTGCAACCCCCGCAACCCTCTGGGAGAGCCCCCAAGATGAAACTTGGGACTATGTAAGGAACCTTCTAAAACATCCTTGCCAGAGTTCGTCGGCTTGCCAAACGCAATGGTCAGCGAGCTCTCCTGGGTCTGAAAGGACCTCCGCCTCTCCCAGCTTACAGTTTGAGAAGACTCTCTCCAGCTCCAACAGCCTGCAAGAGGCTCTTTGGACACCAGCTCCAGCAGCTTGGAAAGGCTCAACTTCTAACACCACCTCCAGTAGCTTGGAAAAGCTCACTCTTCTAAGGTAACCTCTACGTCCGCACCAAGCACCCCTACCACAGTCATCCTTGACTCCGCGGTAGCAGGCTGTCGCAACGTCCTAGGTCCCCCTTGGTAATCGTAGCTGTAAATGTGATAGAGAAATCTGGAAGTTTTATTTTAACATCGGAACCATAACCAGGTTTGCTTTCACCTGGCTTAACATAATTTAAAACACCCATTTAGAGGCTTGTACTAATCTGTCTTCCCCAGTGTCTTCCAAAGCATTAATAAACATGATAGAAACCGAATCATTAATTTAGTAACGTTATTGTTTTACCTAGTCTTCCCAGCTACATTAAAAATTAAGTTGGTTTCGTTTATTGCGTTGAAAATATAGTTAGGTTCAAATACCATTTAAAGATTCCTCTGCAGGATAAGTGTGAGTGGACCGAAGCCCCCAGTATCACTGTGTCCGAAAGGATCTCTAGTCCAAAAGGACATACTCTGACATCTGGGTAAGTTCAGAATGCCCACACCTCCCTGCAGAAGTATACCAACTCTGGCCATGGTTTACCAGTAACGCCTCCGAGTGGCTGAGAAGTCATTCACAGAGGAATAGTGGTCGATGACTAGGGAAGGCGTGACCATTTATAGTTAGTGAGCCTAGTGTAAGGGTTTTATTGTCAGATAGTATACCTAATAGTTTTTATAGAATTGTCTGCAAATGACAAAGAAGGGAGGAGGAATCCCAGTCGACTAGGTCGCCAGGTGCTACAACGCAAATCTGTTCAGCCCAACATCCTTCAGACGAACAACACACCTCAGACTAGCGCACCTCCGTCACCTATATCAGAGGTCACCGCGCCCGGACTGCATCCCGTATTGCCTATGGTGATCCCCTTACACAAAGTCAAACTTGATTCTGTGCTGGGTATATGTCGGCCTTGGCCCTGCTACGACGTCAGATACCTGTGTGCACCTTCATCTACCCCGATCTCTGAACAGTCTACTCTACCCCCACCTGTGGATCACCTGCATGTACAACTGCACAGCCACAGGGAAAGTAATAAAAGTAGATTGCGTCCTCACTCCACACATACGTTCCCGTGCATAATCCCACTAAGCCATCCTCTCTTGGGAGACGGTACAGCCCATGAGATGCAAAGTAGGGACAGCCAGGATTGCTATACCCCATTCCATGCTAATCAATATACGGATCACTCACAGCTCATCGCCATTTCAATCTAATTATTTTAATTCAACCTTGGACAGGTAGCATCCAGAATCTTCGCAACCTTTATGGTGAGCAAGATCGTACTCCCTGGGAGACATGTATCACTGAGCTCACCGTGGGGTTCGATTCCACCCTACCTCCCCAGCACCCTTCAGCTAGACGGAACCCTACTAAGCACCCCAATGTGGGCCAAAACCCCAACCCCCCAGGCACATCTGTCAAACGTATCCACCGCCGAAGGGATTATCACACCCAATAGGAGGGAATCGGCATTTAAAAGGAAATGCAGAGTGGTGGTGCCATAGGCCGCACCACCCTCCAGCATACCCCTCGCCTTTGTTAATTTGTAAGCTCGAGGCGAGAGGGCCTGCCTGCACATCTGAATGTGAGTGTGTCACTGTGAAATGTCCCAGATAGAGGACACTTCGACTCAGATGATTACGGATTAAATTATAGAAATAAAATGTGAATATTGTTATGAAGCAGATTTTTGGGGAGATCAAATATTTTGAAAATTGTGATTTTTTCATTAAGATCAATGTAGTTCACAGCTTTTCGTTTTAAGCAAGTATCCCTTTTTGTTTTTATTTTTTTTTGGATAGACCCCTGTTGTTAGAGGTTAATGTTGGATTAGTTTTGTTTTGCTTCAGTTGAGTAATTTTTATTCAGTTTTGTTAGATTTTAGACTTGGATCAGAGAGTTTCATAAATTTAAATTTTTTTTAAATTTGAGTATTGTTTTTAGAGTCGTTTGAAGTAAAGTTTTGTTTACTTAGGTCCCTTTCTGGACTTAATTTGGTAACTGTATTGCTACTCTGTTTATTAGTCGCCTTTTTCAAAATTTTGGTAAAGTTCACCCAAGTTATAGTCAGTATGGCTGGGATAGGTTCCAGAACACTCTGGGTTTGTGCATTCATGTGTTTTGGTCGTGAGCTGGAGCTGAGCGGAGTTTTTTTGTTTGGTCAGCCGGGCGTTCACATACGCATTGAGTGACTGGGTGGGAAAACTGCGTAGACAGCTAGCCACGATAACTGGACTCATGGATTGCTGAAGTGGCGGACGGTCGGAGGACGGCTGTGCATCGACTTTAGGTCACCTGAGGGGCAATGGGGTAGGAAGCTGAAGTGCCGTTTGGGTGAGGCGGGGGTGGTCGGAGGGGTAGTTTCACTGACTACCCAACAACAGCATCATGGCAGCGTGGGGACGCGGTAGGGTCACGTCCGTTGCTTTGACACAGTCATTCGCAGGAAGTTGTTGAGAGCAGTTATTCGTTGAGAATCGTGTCCTGAGAGAAGGTGAGGCCAGGAGGAGCCTCTGCGACTGATCAAAATGTGAACAGATAAGTAATATATTTACCTATATGTTTTACAATGTAGTAGTGTAGTTTGAAATTTAGGTCCCCCTCATCCCTCCCTGATTTCACGAAAAGCAGAGTAAAATTTATAGTTTGGAACATGATTGATTTTTATTTTGAGTTCTGATTAACAAACAAAGGCCAGAGTTTAATTTATTAGTTTTCCCAGTAGTTGAGAGATCAGTCGTGAAAGTTTTGGGCTTGTTGAAGTTTTGAAAGCAAGTTGCAGACGCTAGTAGGATTTGATGATGAACTTAGACGTTTGAGTGTTGCGTAACTGGCTGACCTTTAATGTTTGATGCAAGTTGGATTTACTTATTGGACGCTCTCCTTTAGTTGCTAAGATTGTGACCCATTTTGGAGAATTATGAGTAAGTTTGTGACACTATATTTCTGAAGAAAGTTGGCAAGTTATTACTTACAGAATCTTTGCATAAAGAAGGTAGTTTTGTAATAGAACCAAGATTTAAGAATTGTTGTTGAATTAGGCCCTAATCAAATTTGCTGTTTGTTAATACACAGAAGTAACTTGTTTGCAAGCTTGACATTCAATTTCAGATATTTTAAGTTATAAGTACTCATTGTAAACTTAATACTCAAAGACTATTGTTATTCTATTCAAACTTTTACACTCACACTTGATATTTGAAATTTTTATTAATTGTTAATGAGATTATTTATTCATTGTTGATTACCCTGTTATAAACTTTTTATGGTTTGGCTATAGTAAATTTATTTTTATTTGAAAATTCTTCTTCTTTTATTGTTTAAATTTAAGAACCTTCCCCTTTATCTGACACCAAATTATTTTATTCATATTGATTTTCACTATCTTTTATGAGATTTGAAGAAATTTTAAAGGCTATTAATCCTTGTTATCTTGTATGCAAAGTTGAAGAGTCCCTACAACAGAGATATACTTTACCAGTATGTTGTGATAAGGGCATCCAGACTGCCCACAGTATAAAAAGTCTGGTGGTGGAGAGCTTTTAGCCCCCTTTCGTTTTTGTTTTATGATGAAGACAGTTGAAGACTAGTTTATTGTTTGCGAGATGCTGAAAGCAGCCTCACTAGCCGCTAAAGTAACGAGTATTTACTTTGTGTTGACGTTATCCTTTCTGAAAATTTTGAGTTGATATATAAGCTTAGTCCCCCCTTCCCCCCTCCACAAGGTGATGATTTGCCGCTAATATGACGAGATGTTGAGTTATATTTTTAGATATTAGCCCTATAGGATTAATCCCCAGTTTTCCAAATGTTTATTTACCAAAGAAAATAAACCTAATCAAAGCCACTCTAGAGGAAAATCTGTACATTTTTACAGCCCCCGACTCAGTTTGAGTGATTATCCAAGGAGGCAGAACTAAAATTAATTACCTCTAACTAATAACTAAACTACAGTGGCATAAGCACCTGCAGTAGCAGCGTAGCAGCCTTGCAGTCGTCTTTCTTGGCTGCAATGTGGAGAGCAGGCAGGCGTACCTTGCCTCTCGTATCGTTCTCTAGCAACACCACCACCACCTTGTCGTGACCTTGCTGCATGGCCACTGCCAGCGGCGTGAAACCATCCTGGAAACAAACCCACACTGCCACTTATACACCTTCTCCGACCAACCTGTGTTATCTTCATTCTCTAACATGTAACCACCCATTGCGTTTGTTTCTTCAGATTATAAAAATAAAAAAAAAACAATATCCACCAAAGGCATAGCATGAGATTTTGATCTGGGTATGCCCAAAGGCCCAGGTTCTTGCCTACTGTGCCCAATAATGTTTCCCAGAAACAAAAAAGTAAAAGTTTAATGTAAAAATGATTACTAATCCAGCAAGTTTTCATGGTTGTGTTTGCGATTATAACAGTGCGGTAGTATGTGGGTTGCTTAAATGATATAATTGCAAACACTTTTTCAGATACTTTGTTATCAGGAAACTAATACTAAATCATTGCAAACACCAGATAGCCACAAACGTGACACCACATGTCGTACTCGCTTTGAGATACAAAGAAAAATGATACTTATGTCATTGTCTTTCCATATGCTACATTCAGTACATCTAAACAGCAGGAAGAAAGTCTGGTCTCCGCATGTTGTCACCCACCCCCTCCCCGCAATGTACTCTAGAAGATACCAGGATTAAACATCCACCTGGGTGGGCATCTGGAATCGGGGGAAGCATGGAGAGCAGAGAGCGGACAAACTCCACTAATGGTACTCTGCGCTGCATGTAAGGTTGGCCAAAGTTAAAACAATGGTTGCATATTTAAAATAAATATTCATACATTTTTCCAATATTTTTGCTATGGAATGCTGGGCATCTGAACATCTTATGACATTACATCACTAATATCCAAGGAACTTGCATACCAGAAGATGTTTTGCAAATTAAAATCTCTCACAAGCAAGGCAGAACTAAGGGTGATAAAAACACACTCCATAAACTACTTTTTACACCTATAAGCAAGATATACTAAATTGGCGTGCAAACCCTAGCAAACATAAAACAAGCATGGGACTATCAGGACAGATTTGGAGCGGTGGGGGGGTGGGGGGAGGGCACGCTTCCACCCACCTCCCCCACTAAGCATGGCCCTGGACTTTCTGTCGTAATCCTATAGCTTATTGGTGCTACAACAAAGGTGAAGGTATGTTTCATGTACTATATATACATTGTTTAATACAAATAATACAATTTTTTAATCAAACCCATTCTAAAAACACTATTTTAGCCACTTAAATGCTGAGGTCATATAAGTACTGCATGCAAACTTCTCAAAGTTTCTAAATAATTTATAAATAAAACATTCAATCATTGAAGCTCTACACACCATTTTGCACCAAAAAATTGAGACTCAGAATTTGAGAAAAAAAATTCTTTGTTGGAAATGCACTTATGAAAGAATAACTTCAGTCATACACGGAAAACATATTAATACAGCTTTGTGAAGATTATCACTTGCTGTTGAAATGGTTCTTGCAACAGGTGGTCTTTGCCCATTAATTTAACACTTGTCTATTTGAATACTCTATTTAAACATGTACACAATAATACAAATAAAAATAAAGAGTGGAGAAGTTTGGGCAGCAATTAACATTGTGGTCTTAAGAGCAGATGAAGATGAACCGAGGTGGAAATCCTCCTGAAAACCAACCAACAAGTTGCAGCATCCATCATGATTCACACGAGTAAAAAATCTGGGTAGCGACACCACCGGGAATCGAGCCTGGTTTGCATTGGTGGGAGGCAAGCACTCTAGCCGCTACACCACCATGTACCCCATAAAAATAGGAAAATAACAATTATTTTTACAGCTAATTCATGTTTAGCTGAGAGCTTTTGAAAGCCCTACTTAGTTTATGCTTTCTGCTCATTTTATATCCTTTCACAGCGACATGGAACTATCGAGTAGTATTTGTGTGTAAATTCAATGACAAAGTAAAACTGTTCCCAACATAAATACAGTTTTCCACTTTGTAAGAAACCTGAATGTACAAAAGTAGAGCCATATACCTAAACATTCATGGAGTTCTGTTCCCAGAAAGCCAATGAATAAATTCATCACCCTAAATTTATGACACAAAGGTTATCTTTTTATTTTTATGCTGTGAAAATTTTTACAGAATGTTTACATATACATTACACCATGAGTTGAACTAAATTAAATCATCATTTAACCATTGTTATAAACCACTTAAGTATTCATATATAACAACAAATACTTATACGACTGATGGTTCTGGCCTGCAGGATGACAGGTTGTGTAGTATTTTGATGTGATCTATAGTCAGTTCATGGATGTGAAAATCAGAATTCATTGTATGGAAGTTGAGTTATGAGTGAAGTATGAATTGTATGAAAGTTGAATGTATAAAAGTTGAGGAATTTTTTAAAAGATTTGAATTTAAACAGTGATTAGTTAACAGTTTCTGAACTGTGCGCAGAGCTTCAGTAAAATACTTCTTATTCAAAAACTGTTCCATGTGTGTGTGAAAGATGTCCATTTAGATAACATTTAAATAAAATTCCACATCCGATTACAAATTTGGGTTTTCTTCTTGGGTTTTTAAAGTAAGCTTTTTTGGCAATAAAAATGGCTCAAACTGGCTTTTTCAGAATCATCTTAAGGTAAAAAAACACACATGTGCAGAATATTTAAAGTTGTATAGGCAGTTCATGATAAAGTGAGCACTTTTGAAGCCCTAGTTACTTTTTTCTTTCAATCAATTTATATCTTTCCCCCACTTGTTAACAAAAACCCTGCCATGCGAGTAATAAACACAATCTATACATTCACCATACCCTAAACCAAAAATCTGAGGCCACAATGAAATGTATTTATTGGTTATTATGATAAAACAGCTTTAAAAAGTGCTCACTTTACTATGAACTGCTTATAGAAGGATGTGCAGCACACTTTTCTTTATCATTACATCATAGAATGAAAGGATCATCATTAAGAATATCAAGAGGTGAGTTGCTGACGTAAATACTACATGTGCCTGGCGCATAGAGGTGATGCACAGAGGTGACGAGACATATGATAGGTGTACCTGGGTTACCCACAGCCACCCCATGATTTTAGGCCTCAGACATGCAAAATACCTTCAGTTAAGCAGAACCCATACATCTTGAATTTTTTCAAAGACCTTCAAAATCATATTTTATTACCAGACCTAAAAAATCAATTTTTATTGGATCTTCATTTTCTACAGAGACTACGAAAAAGTAACCAAAAAATGAAGAACACAATATATGGATGACAAACACAAATGCAATAAAAATGTGATAATATAACTAAGCACATATATAGAGCAAGAGACAACAATCCAGTTAGACGAGTGACCCAGAAACAAAGAGAACATCAATAGTTACTATGATAATAGGAAAACAGCAAAACCACAAGCGAAGCACACACTCGTCAAAATAAATAAGACATATTGTGTTCTTGGGAGATAAACCATACACTTGCCATTAAACTGTACAAACAACAGAATTTTGTTAAGTTTGCATGGTTTCAGTTATATATGTATTTACCCACATGGGACAAAATAATTAAATAACAAGGAAATTTTTGACTTGACCCGGCCCAGCTTTGCCTTGCTTGGTTTTTAAATATTGACTCCGGGAACCAAGTTATGGAGGAATATACGTACGTCAGTTCAAGATGGCTGGGATATCTTCCCCTTAACAGCGATCCACCTATACCACTAGCATTACTGTTATGATATGATTATATGGCAGCATATCACCTCTGTAGCCAAAGTTTGGTTGGCTCCCTTGCCAAGCAGGAACTTGACCACATTGTCATGGTTCTCCTGCGCGGCCATGTACAGGGGCGTGAAGCCATTCTGCGACTGCATGTTCACTCCGGCTCCACTCTTCACCAGTAGTTTCACAACCTCTTCTTGACCCGCTATGACAGAGAACAAAGCAATTTGTTGTATTAGCAGTGGTGGATTCAAAGGCAGGGAAAAGAGGGAAATTTCCCTTCTCGAGAGTTTACCTTACAAAATGGTTTGTAATACACCTAATCCAACTAAAAATGTTATGAGTTGGATAGTAATGCTTTTTGCATTTTGCTATAGAATTTAACGGAACTGAGGTGTAAATGGACAAGATGTTTATTCGCATAAAAATGAAAATAATGCACAATGGTATTTCTCATCCAAGACCATGTTCTAAATCTGCCCCTGTGTAGGACAACAACCAATAAAACCACTACCTGCCCTCTAATCACATTTTTTTATATTTTCGTATTTCTTTTGCTTCAAATAACAATAATTGTACAATTTCTTCAAAATGGCTGAAAAATGTCAACAAATAAGTACGTTTTAAACAAAAAATTAAATAGGATGATAAAAATAGAAATGATAACTAGGATCTACCATTTAATATAATGATTACCAAAAACACAACTTCTACATTCACATTACATAAGGTTATATTAATATGAAAAGTTGCCTGGACAACATCAAACTTGAAATTTTAAAAAATAATTCACGAACTACTGCATTTACATTTTTTTTTACCATAGCAATGAGTATATTACTATGGTTAATTTATAGCTGCTTTTTATTTGTGAAAATTTATTTATAACTACTCAATGATTTATCAATTTTACATGCAGTATTATACAGTGCATTAACAATCTGAACTTTAACTGTATACTGTTTTCTACTTGAATACTTTTTCATGTCTTAAAACAAAGTTTTCACAGAAATAAAGAAATAAATTTCGTTTATTTGTAGGTTTACATCATCACGCAAATAAAATAGGCATAAATTCACAAACTGAAAACCAATATGTTCAAAAACTAAAAAGTATGGAAATGAAAATGGTATGGTATTCAACTTGTTAAAACAAATGTTAACAGTTAACACAGTTTTAAAATACAAACTGTATTACTGAAGTGAAAAACATTCTGTATCTTCAGTGGAGACAAGTAAAGAAACACTGACCGAGGCACGCAATATGCAGCGCAGTGTTGCCCTTCTTGGTGGCAGCATCCACAGCTGCTCCTCGCTTCAGCAGCTCCATTACTATTTCCAAGTGACCATCTTTGGCGGCAAGGTGTAGTGCGTTCAACCCATTCTGAAATGTATCTCCATAAACAGAGCAGTGTACCCTTCATCCAACATTGTACTGCATCAGTACTCTCAAGCACAGTTCACAGTAAGTACTTATGATTTGTTAAGGTGATTTCACAGGGTTCTTCCTCCTAAACTGAAATCTTTTTGCAAAGCAACAAGAGTATGGAACACTTAAGCTTCAGCCAGGAGTCACTAACATAAAAAAATGATAACACATTAATGTTGAACATACATGTACAAATAATTATACAAAATTAAAATATAAAGCAATACTGTGAATGATATTCTAGTACACTAGTGAACATAAGGATGGTGTTATAATGGAAGCTGTAATAATTAACACAACTGCTCCTAAATCAATAAAAATGAATACATTTAAGAACATCCACAATAGTTTTGAAATAAGGTGAAATGTTTATTTTCCCACTGGGATGTTACTGAAATTGTTTCTATTGTTTAAAAAAAGTCAATCAAAATACAGGTGTTGCGCTCAACACACTTGGACATATGGCATGCAAGAAAATGAATGCACACTCAGTACTGTCACAGGCGGATGCACTGTCTAGGAGACCATGTGAGCAATTTTGTCATCATTGCAAATGCCAGGAAGAAAAGAGTGGTGAATCACTGAAGGTACAGAGGACAATAATTCAAGGTTCTTTATCATGTGATGGGTCACCTACGATGAGAATATTAGGAAATATCAGATAAATGATCCCACTTTGCTGCCATTATTAAAGTTGAAGGAACCTGGGTGTCAGTCAAAATGGGAAAAGATACTGGACACAATGGAATTCCCTCAAACTGAATAATGGCGTACTTTAAATAATCAGGTAAAGTAAAGATGGAACACACACACTTCTACAGTTGGTCCTTCCAGAATGCAGGGTTCCCTAAATCTGGAAGAATTTACATAATGATGCAGTCAGTGAGCACTTTGGTGTTAGTAAGACCCTTGACAGAGTTGGACTGAGATTATACTGCTTCATTGTTGGGCACCACTTCTCAAGTGGTGCAGAATAAGTGACATCTGTACTGCGAGGAAGGGCCCAAGGACCATAAGACAAGGTCATCTCCATAAATACAATGTTGGAGCCCCATTCGAGAGGATGACAGTAGCTATTTTGGCCCCTTGTCTGTTACAGAGAGAGGTAATCTGTATCGAAGGGTGGCCCAAGATTACTTTACTCAGTGGCCTGAGATCATTCCCCTCCGAAACCAAGAAGCACATACTGTGGCAGATGCACTTATAGAGCATGTCTTCTCAAGGTTTGGGGTGCCACTAGAACTCCATTCTGATCAGGGAAGAAACTTTGAAGTGGCGGTCTTCCAGGAGGAAACAAGATTCTGGGGATGAAAAAGACTAGGACCACAGCATTACACCCTCAATCGGATGAAATGGTTGAGAAGCTTAACTGCACTCTTGAGCAGTACCTGTCGACATTTATGGCCGACAAATAAAAGTACTGGGATTCAAAGGTGTCACTGTTTCTTCTTGCTTACTGCTCAGCAGTTCACGAATCCACAAGGGTAACACCATCAAGGATGCTGTTTGGAAGAGAGCTAGGCCATCACAGTAAGCTGCTGTTTGGTCGACCGACAGAAGAAGAAGCTGCAGCCCCTGATTATGCCAGCAAATTATGTAACAGACAAGACGGAATTCATGATTTTTCTCGACAGCACCTCAGAATAAATAGTGACAGGATGAAAATGCGGTATGACAGGAAAATGTCGGGAGAGGTATTTCAAGGCGGACAACTGGTGTTGCTGTACAACCCACAGAGGAGCAAAGGGTACTGCCCGAAACTACAGAAATTTTGGAAAGGCCCCCTACAGGATTCTGAATAAGATCAATGTCTCTCGGATTTGTTGTCAAAGCTCTCGGGCGAAGCAGAAGGTCGTACACATTGACCGAACGGCATTCTATGAAGGGCAAGTTGTAGCAGATTCTGTATGGGACGAACAGACTTGAGGAGGGGGCAGTTCTCAAGAGGCCGCCCTGTGAGCATGAGGGGAGGCATGGATGATTTATTAACGCGCACGCACTATCAGTTACAACCGGAGACACAGTGGCTTTTCACAAAAGAATGTTTACAAAGCGTGCCTGGTATGCCTATAAGGGCGTGTGCTACTCTCTACCTTGGGTATCGGGTGTCTTTGAGACATCTGAAGAATACTCTGGCTTACTGACCTCGTTTCTCTCGGACTCAGGATTCGGCGAACCATCCACTTCAAGGCCAGCGGATATAAAAAGTGCGTCGGGGCCTCCGAGTCGGGAGTTGAATGGATGAGTGGCTAAGTTTTAGCGATACACAAACAAAACGAGCGGCGAGAGAAGTGACCAGCGGAAGGAAAATCTGAGACTGCGAGCATCACAGCAGTGAAGATTGCAACTAGCATGCTGGACTATTGGACTGGATGCGTGAGTGAATGACATTTCAAATGATGGCAACAGACAGACTGAACATGTGTTAATGATGAGTGAGTTAATTGACTATAACCAGAGAAATTGTGAAGAACTTCAATTAGAGTTGAGATAGACATTAAATATTGCGCTCACTGAGACATAAGAAGAGAGATAGTGGAGATAGATTAATGCTGTAAATAATAGCTGTGTGAATAAATTAAAATCAAATTTAGTTCTTTCATTTTCATTAAAACTTCCATCCCTCGCGAACTCGGATACGCTCCTCAGACGTCTTGTAACAGTATGTTCTCTATCACCAAAACTTAATTCTGGTTTTGAAAAATACCTGTAACTTTTACTCCATGCACTAAAATAAGCTTAAGTAAATAACTCTTCGCAGCAAAAAGGATATACATGTTTAAAGGGGAAATATAACAGTGATTGATTATACCTTGGTACAGTATAATTTAATTAAGTACGGTACACAGAACTTACAGCGTTGGCGGTGTTGATGTCAACTCCAGAGTCCAAGTACTCCAGGACCTTCTCCAGCTGGCCAGCACGGGCCGCCCTCAGGAACGCTGTGCTTGGGTCCGACTGGAACACACAAAAAACACACATGAGGCTATCATACTTAACAGAAATAACTCTTATATCATACTTGACAGAAATAATTCTTAAATACATAACCCAACATGTGATTTACAATCTCCACAACAAACTTATCTTATAAAGCAGTGGTTCCTGAAGTCATAAATTGAATACCAGTTCTAGGTCACCGGCATACCCATACAATTTTCATCATATTCAAATATATATGCAGCTGGACATATAAATTAATAAACTGACGTCTATTTTCAGTGAAATCTAGAACAAATACAGTACCAACTGCGCAATGCAAATGGTTAAAGTGACGCTGCAGAAACATCTTTGCGGCACGTTATGTAGGCGGTGCTTGTGGCTAGTACCCAACGCTTAAAAGGGTCATGCAACTGGTTGGTAAATTAAGGCAGAAATCTGCGTGTTAAGAAGTAGATTAGTATGTCATGGCATCGTGATTGCGAAGATAATCGCCACCCATACCTATTTAAACGGGTGTGTATGGTTGGATTGGACGAAGCAGGATGGTCCAGGCTCAAATTTGATCTTTGACATTGACATCGATCTTGATCCTGACGTTGTGACCTACTGACCTAATTCTGAGAAATTTGACCTGCTTTATATTTCTAGCACGGTGTGACTTATATTCGCTATTTTCGCACATCCGATGACCTAAATTCTAATTTTAGCACTTCTGGAGCACTTCACTTCTGGTTGCACTTCTGGTACACTTCCGGTTCGTTGCTCGACGAATACATTTATTTATATTTAGATTACCGGCTTCGATCCCTGGCGAATGCATTTATTTATTTTTATATTACCGGCTTCGATTCCAGACGAATGCAATTCTTGGAAATTTCTATTTTCAACACATGCACATCTGATGCAATGCATTGACTTACGAGACCTACTTCGTAGATGTCACCTCGCCGACGTCCTTCGCTCGACTGACATGATGCAAGTCGGCTGATGGCGTGCAATGACGTAATACATGTATGGTCTTACGTAACAGACGAATGTAATTTATTTCCAGATTACCTATGTCGATTCTCGAACAGAAGACTTAATATTATTTTATTTTCGAATTTAATAAAAATTTATTTTTGAGTTGGTTATCTGGTAAAGACATTTAATGTAATGTTTTTTTAAAATAGATTATCGACTTAAAATCTCGGACGGAGCATTTATCATTATTATTTTATTTTTTAATGTAACAAAGAATTGTTTTTGGCTTGGCTTCCTGCTATGACTAGTTAATGCAATGCTATTTTGTGAATATCGGATTCGATTCCCAGCAGACATTAATTTTCATTTTTGGAAAATTTTGCAAGTTTTTGGTTTTTGTAAATTTTCGGGAAATTGTGCAATAACAAGTGACGTTCTGGGGGAAATGGAAGTGCACTTACAAGAGCTGCTACAGCGACGTGAACTAGCAGACTGCCGGAGCGCAACTGACGCTCGGCGACTGCTGCAAGGTTGGCCGATGACGTGTGAATGGACCTGTACGACGTGATCGTGCAAGTTCATACTTCTGTATATGACGTAATCATACGACCCAAACATGTATTAAAAACACACACTTGGTAATCACCAACTCAGTATGCAGGTACGCCTGGGCATAAGCATAGGCACAATCATCAAGTCAGCATACACTTGCTTACATTCTCTCAGCAAGACAGCCAGACTTCAACTGAGACCGATTTCAAATTACTATTAATATTGTATTTATTAGAAGCGAGATTACTATTATTATTATTAGAAGCGAGAATATCACAGTTACACCATGCAAGTATACACCATCGCATAAAGTGTCGAGAGAGGGAGAGCCAATGTCCATTCCCTAGCACTGTCAACTCGAGACTACAGGTCCGGTGATATTGTGTGAATGCACTTACATTGATTATAACGTAATCGACTAATGACGAAATTAATGTACGCTCTTGCATAACCATGTAATTACCTACCAACGGCTACAAGTATAATTACTGGATTCGATGCATGGACCGTTCACTTAATGTAATTTTGGAGACTTTTGGAAATACCGACTTCAATTCCCGGACTAACCACCTTGGTTTAACTTTGCGTATAAAAATATGAAAGTTAATTAAAAATATTATAGTTCGAGCTTGGAAGTTAACGACGTCGGTTCGCCAACTATCTACGTCAACGCCAAGGAACTACAGCAGACAATGTTCGTATCCAACTACACAACGCGTTAAACAGACACACGTCCGTGTAGCCGAGAACGATTTGTTTACCATCCAACCACCACGTAACACAGTGCGATGACCCTGCACGACAGAGAACAACATCCAGGTCCCGAGGCTATCCATTGAAAACGAAGGTCTTGCTTTTCCCGACATTGACCAGGAAGCCTGGATACGACGAAAACGAACCATTCTCGGAAGAAGTGTCCCTGTTGCTGGATTATACTAGCACCATGCACAATGTACAACCCAGCACTTGCTACGAATACGTGCGCAAAAGCCTACAGTGGTTGCAGTAAGGTATTACCTTTAAAAATGAGTATGACGATATTTACAGCTCCATATACTTTGAAACATATACTGAGATCGTACATTTCCATATACAGTGGTAATAATTATCACTATACGAAACCTTCAGGATACTATACAGATTCGTGCGCGAACTTAGTAATTGCAACATTCATCTCTGTGTTTCGAAGTTAGCAACATCCTTCATACTCACTGTCGAGGGGAGTTAATAAATGTATTTTCAGTAACGAAATTGGTCTTTGTACCTTCTTTGCCCTTCTACGTGTGAGGAAATTATCACTATCAAGTTATTAGCGCCTTGGACCCAAGCAGCTTTTGTCTGAAACATTTTCTTCTGCCAATGAAAGTGGCGATGTTATTCAGGTGGCCTGCCTTAGATGCATCATCCTGTACAGTATTGAAGTCTACTGAGTGGTCTGATTTTTTTGAGAAAAATCGCTCGCCCTACGTATAGCCATTCATCTTGGCCGTGCAATCACTGACACGATGTGTGCAGGCGTGGGTATAGGCCGTTCACGGTAAAGTGAGCACTTTTGAAGGCCTAGTTACTTTTTTCTTTCAACCAATTTATATCCTTCTACCGCTTGTTAATATAAACCCTGCCATGTGAGTAATAACCAAAGTGTATACATACGCCATACCTAGAACCAAAAGTCCGAGGCCACAATTAAATGTAGTTATTAGTTATTATGTCTGATGAAACAGCTTCAAAAAGTGCTCACTTTAACGTGAACGGCCTATACATACAAGTCGTACGTCTCGCAGAGTAAGGTTCTGGTCTTGCGAGACGCACAACAGATAGAGAAGATCGTCGTATACGCCGATTTGCAGTAGCAGAACGTAGCACCATGTACAGAAATCGAGATCCTGGAGTCTGTGGGGCCTGTATTTGCCTGTCTCACCGAGAACCATTCGTCACCGTTTGAATGAAGCTGGCTTACAGGCTCGGCGTCCACTAACACCGTTTGCCTTTGACCCCTCGGCATCGTGCGACACGTCGTCAATGGGAATGTCAACATTAGGCGCATTTTCGCGGTTGAATTGGTAACAAAGAGGTGGTTTCGCGCTGTTCACCACTTTGTTCTGAGCGCACAGTGACCGCGGTAACCAGTGTTCACCATATTTGGCTAACGCAGTCAGGAGCACGTTAATAGATTGTTAACCAGATGTTGATGGTTGCTGCTCATAGTTTTGAATCCCGGGTTCTCTCAGTTCATTTGCAACATGTGCATTACCACATACTTGTCTTTTAATGTTCAAAAATGGATGAATATTCGGTAGTTCTAAATTAAGATGATGCCATATTTCGGGATGAAAGTTGTAAAGTTTAGTTGAAATGGGTCGGAGGTGAGTGTTATAAACGAGGATAACGTCAATCCGTTCTCAATGTACGGACTTTTGGTTTAGTTGTGATATTTCGAGTCTTAGTGAAGTTTTAATATGTGCTTTTTCATTGTAACTCGAACTGCATTTCTGGCATGTGAATGGTATTATTTTAAGGTGATAAGTACGTGTTACTCTCTGCATTCAATTACATTAACACGTCCGTATATTCCATGTCTATTTCTAACACAGTTACAGGGACTGCGCAGTTTTGAAGTGCCCTCCAACTGAGGTTCGCCGTGAACACATTTTCGCGATGTGATCATTTCGCTATGAACACTGATCATCAGCCTGTTAGCAATTCAACCGCGAAAATACGCTTATTGTGTTCTCCAAAGAGGCAGCAAGGTTTGGCGCCACAGTGGGCCACGCAACGAGCCGGAACTTATTCGTGATCATACGTCCCAGACGCCAGGTGTTATGGTATGGGGTGCCATCTGCCATCAGTTATGACTCCAGGTCACATCTCGAAGTTTCTGAAGGCTCCTCGGTGACAACACAGCGATATGTCTGCGGCATACCGCGCACGCTGTCATGCAGTGAGCTGATGCTGGTTCCCATACAGCTCGCATTACCCAACAGGCTCAACACCATGGGGACACCATCCCTTGGCAAGTCCCCAGATTTGTTCCCCTAAAGAACACGTGTGTGATATGATAAGGCGACGTCTGCATCATCGTCAACCACCTGCCCAAACACTGGCTGATCTTCGTAAGCAGTAGGAAACATGGTGATATATGCCGCAGGACGCTATCCGTCACTCGTGTCATGGAACGCCTCGTCGCATCGCTGCCTGAATGGCCGCGAGAGGAGGAGGCTCTGCTCCATATTGAACGCGTGATTTGCTGGTGCTAAACACCGAATCCTCTATGCGTGAAATACTTGTCACTATAAGCTGTTCACGGTAAAATTAACACCTTTGAAAGCCCTGCTTACGATCTACTTATAACGTTATGTATTCTTCCGCATTATGTAAAATTGACATTGCCATGGGCTTCATCACTTTATTCATGCATCGGTCAAGTAAAAATGGTTACCTAACACTTTTGACTCGACATTAAGAACTATAACTATTTTCTATCCATCGTTACCAACTATACTGGGAAAATGTCACGAAGTGCGCCCATTAAGATATATGCGTTAAGGGGCAGTGACTTTTTCTAAGGTATATTTCTAAAGTGCTCACTTTATTGTGAACATCCTTTACTCATTTGTACTATCATATATTAGTCTGTGATGGTTTAATAAATTTTAAAGTAAGAGTGTGTAGTGACTTCTATTCTAGCAGTGTATTTTTCTTAGTAGCTGATTGTTTTCTTTCACAGCAATGCGAGCGAAGTTAAAAAGAACATAAGAGATACACAAACTTCAAAATTTAGTTTATACGACTATGTAATTTATTTTTTACCTTAGCATGTATGAAATTTATCATTGAAGAGCTACACACTCAGAAAAATGTGTTGAAATAGATTAACAGAAATTTTTTTCCACTCATAAAACTGATTTTGTTGTGTTAATGAATGAGCATGTAATCATGATATATGCATTCTTATCAACACCACATTGAATTTATGTACTGGTGCAGAAATACAATATGATTTTTATAATATCGGATGATTAAGTATTGTTACACACGCATAATTAATATGTATGAAGCATGTCTCTGAATAATAGATTCACCTGAGTACAACTATACGTCTGCATGCCAGTGAGAACTCTTTAAATAACCAAGGAGATGTACAGTGTAGGTCTTATAGCAAATCAAAATATACAATATTATTGATTTTGTGCATTTATGCTTCCTTTACAGTTGTCGCATGTCATCACATAAGGAGTTACTTGGTTTGGTTGCAGGAAACAAAATTTCAACACGAGTCAAAGAGGAACAAACACGTGTGTGTCTGTCTAAGCAATTTCTTCACCGGAATTACAGAGTCACTGCGCGAAAAGCAAAGACTACAAAGACGTACTTTCCAGCACTTTTGATGTGAAATAAAAAACGGAAACTGCTCACAGATATGACAAATTCCGTAAGCGCAATTTGTAGTAACAATAATTCCTCTATTTGTATTTATAACTCCTGATACGCAAAAGTACTTAGCACAAAAAATTAGGAAAATCACTTTGGATCACTACCATAAGTGGAAGAAGAGACAATGATTGTCTAAGTTACTCACAGATGAATCCTCACTAAACCATAACAAGTTCAGGGTCTAGTCTATTCGCGACTTCTTCACACTTCGTAAATTAAATCCCTGAAAAATCACCCCACGTATGATGTGTTTGCTTGTTGCCGAAATATATTATATATCACAAGCGTTTTATACTCATTTTAACATAAGAGGATCTTACTTTTGATTAAATTAAATTTTTCTTATATTTTAAATATAAATTATGTTATTAATTTGTCATTAATATTAACGAAAACAGAGATAATATACGTGTGTTATTAATGCCTAGTAAGAAATAGTTCTATAGGCCGTTCCCGGTAAAGTGAGCACTTTCTGAAGCTGTTTCATCAAGCATAATAGCCAATAAACACATTTCATTGTGACCTCGGACTTTTGATTTTGGGTATGGTGAATGTATACACTGTGTTTATTACTCACATGACAGGGTTCACATTAACAAGTGGTGGAAGGATATATATTGGTTGAAAGAAAAAAAGTAACTAGGGCTTTAAAAGTGCTCACTTTACCGTGAACGGCCTATAATGCAGAATAAGTTATTATTCAACTGAGAGTGCACGAATGCAGTGCGCTGTCCCATTGGTGTAGTTTTCTAGACTTGGTTAAGCTTTCTTTGCATGGGAAGG
Organism: Dryococelus australis; assembly: GCA_029891345.1. Lineage (NCBI taxonomy): Eukaryota > Metazoa > Arthropoda > Insecta > Phasmatodea > Phasmatidae > Dryococelus > Dryococelus australis. The sequence goes on along the minus strand of CM057004.1, from coordinate 70,477,996 downwards.
AGGAATACTTTTTCGGAAAAGTTGGAAACAATCGCAAGTGGACTATAGACATTTTCGTGGAGAAAAGTTATGGGTGCTACATAAAAGATCTTATGTTGGTGTGACTGTGCCCAGTGAGACACCAGTTGCACTATAGGTCACAAAGTATCAACCTGTTACTTTGTACATGATACACACTTTTATCAGGTACTGTAAACGAGTAAATTTCCGAACAATTAAATACATTTAGTATCAGTTTAACATTCGCTGGTGTGTTGCGTCTGATATTCCATGCAACACTGATAGAATTTTAATTATATTACAAATGTGCGGTTAAGTTAATATTCAATGTCTTGGCTTAGATTTGACGACTGCACAGTCAAGTGTTTTCGTATACATATATATGTATGTAATTTAGTTTTCATTTAAACAATTTACATACAGCAAATTATCCTCTCTGGAAAATTTTCGAGCAAATTAGGGTTTTTCTGCGTTTAGTTTATAGTTTAATTTTTAAACGGCAATCACTTTTATATCAATAAAATACTTGAATAAATTATAATTTAACCTAACTACATTACAGATAGGTTAATGTAAATATACATACATATCAAAGCACTTGTTTACTAATCAATGTTATAACCTCAAGTCCAATCCATGCCGTTTTTGTTAGACGTGTTGGCAGAAAAGCAGTTCAATGTTGGAACATGGAGACTGGTTGTGCGTAGCCAGCGAGATCGGCCTACCTCATCTTTAGTCTCTGGGTGAAATAGCGACGTACTCAGGAATTCCTGCATCCGATACAGAAAGTATCAGATACAATTCTGAGTCAATATCGGTTTGTAACAGGCACAGAAAGCAGCTGTAACGACCCCTCTCCAGTTAGCACACGAGGGATTACAATGCGCTGACCTGCCAACACTCGTAAAGGCCGCGCCGAGAGAAATGTAGAGTGTGTTGGCGATGCGAGGGGCGTTGCTGGCTGCCCCGTAACAATGCGAGGCCGCGCGTGCTCCAGCAACTCGTTACGGCCGTCACTATCACGAGTCCATCCACAGTTGGGATGAGAAGCTGTCACATCCGCTGCCGCGCATGACCTCGCGCCTTCCACTGCCGACTGCTCGCGCCGCTGGCAAGCCATTACCGGAGCCAAGCTGTTGGGATGTCAACCGAGCTGCGGGCTTTTCTCGTTCCTTTTGCGTGATCCGCACGATGGCACACGAGAATCGTTCCGTTCCCCCTGGGTCGCCACATCGGTACAACATACTTTAGTCCACTTCTACGGGGCCATGAATGTCAAGCTGGCGAGAAAAATAACGTGATGTTTTTGTAATGTCAAACTATAACAGCCCTGGAGGAGTTTTTTATTATCTTGAATTGCACAAATATACCAAGAAAATGTGTGCAAAAAATGTTCTGCCCTCAGATAGAATTCTATGGGTAAAAGTAGCTGTAACAAACTGTGTTTCATTCAATATTCAATGTTACAGTAAAAGTGTCAAAATATTTTATTTAAACTATACTATGCTAAATGTAGGCTCATAAATTAACTTTGGCAGATTCCATTTTAAAAGTACACTTTTCAGTGGTCAGTTTTTTTTTTTATCTATGCGTACGTAGTAGGTCTGAGGTAATTTCTGCTGGATAAAAATAAAACTGGAATAAAAAGATAGCTTTTGAATAAGTAAAACAAGATGGCTTTGTAAATTATAAGGACATGACGTGTACAATCATCCACTTTTGTGTGCTAGAACTATTTCGCAGTGCTTTATTTTTATTTGATTAACAACGATATGTTTCTAAATTTCGATACGTCTCACATTACATTTATCAATTGCGTGTTTCTATTCTTGGTGACGTCCAAGCGAGTGATCCCCAACAGGAATGCCCGCTCACAGACAGTACGGATTTCCTAGGAATTCCTTCGAGCCGTTGGCCCGGCCCCAAAGACCGGTCTCCAAACATGTCGCCAACAGATCATGCGTGGAGTCGGCTGGGACAGCAACTTTAATCATCATCTGGAGCAGCAGTTGCAAAAAAAAAAAAAAAAAAAACATGAAACGGCCTTCTACAGGATAGCATTACGTCTCCATGATTCGTTTTTTTTTTTTTTTTTTTTTTTTTTAACAGACGATAGCTATGCATTTGTTTGGCCCTACATAGATGCTGTGTTGTGTCATTTGCTCTGCGGTGTTGTGCTATTCGCACGACGAGCACCCTGAAACGCACAAGGGAGGGTAGAAAAGGATTGCCTTCGACAGGAAATGATCTGCACCAAGCCCTCGCCGAATAGCGGAGGGAAGCGGTTCTCGCCTGGTGCAAAGAGCAAATGCGTGTTTCCTTTCCACTGGCAGAGCGGAGCCTCGCCGGCCCGCAACAGCTGGTCGGTCATCAACCCCCCCCCCCCCCCCCCACACCTCACCAGTAACGAAACATTGTCTCCTTTTCCTCCCTTCTAAGTTCCTGGACTTGGCATGTTGCGGTCAAGCTCACTGGAACCTTCGCAATAACAGGCCTTCGTACATATATAGGCTGTTCACGGTAAAATTAGCATTTTTGAAAACCCTGCTTAAGATCTACTTGTATGCACGCTGTCTCTTCTTCCGCCTTACGTAAGATTCACGTTACCATGGGCCTCGTCACTTTATTCATGCGTCGGTCAAGTGAAAATACGAAATTACTACAGAAGTAAATATGTAGCCAATCTTCTCATTTTTACACTTCGATTCAACTTACCAACTTTACTGGACGCATGTCACTCAGTTCGCGCGTTAAAATATACGCAGGTATCAGCAGTAACATCTTTCTAAGGTTGATTTCAAAAGTGCTCACTTTATCGTGAACAGCCTTTGATAGGAAAAAACGAGTCCTTACCGAAGATACCCGAAGTCGAGATTCAACGGTCTTACAATTTCGGCATTAAAAAAAAATTATTGCACATTTAAACAAAGTATTTACTTTTACTGTACATTATTGGACATCACTTATTCACAGTTATTTCATATCACAAATACATCTGAGCGAATGTAAACTGTAACCACCACGTTTCCATGAGGAAAAAAACACGTGATACGAATAAACAGACTTGAAAGACGATTATACAAGGAAAAATGTGCTACCACCATCAAAATTAAAACATATAAACCAAACATGTGTTTATGATATCTAAAGAGAAAGGCTACATGCGTGTTTATTGTATATTTACGCTATATGAGTAGGTGTTTGGAATACACGTTCTTCACTAAACCATTTAACGTGCATCCAATATGCAGCTCTCTCAAAAGAGCACGCACTTCAGACAACGGCTGTTGAGCGCTTCCAAAACGTCGCGCGACATTTGCTACATTTCAGAGCACAACAACACAGTTAAGAGCAAAGAACTGCATCTAAAAATATACGTATCACATAAATTCAAAAATACTCAAGGATCCTGCATAGAACCTTGCTACAGATTTTCCACAAATAAAGCGATAAGGTCATCGCAGTCTCATAGGTACACGCTGCACGACGAGATCTATGTACACCAGTTCACAGCCTTGCGCTTAGTGGCGGTTGCTCACTTGGTGTTTATAATAGTGTAGCCCTTATCGCTCCTGCACTTCTCTGTCTCAAACGTGGGGAATAGCTTCAGGTAGGCGAGACGCTAAATATATTGCTAGTACTAGGCCTGTTTTATAACTGATCTAGGTCTACATAGTCTTGTATACTAGTCGTGCGTGCGGCACATGAAATTGCAGGTCTGCCATGCTTTTAGTTATTATTTTTTTGACGACTCCAACTTTAAGATCCCTCGGGGTAGGCGGAAAGGGATGGCATTCCTTTAGGAGCCCCTCAGAGACACTTTTGTTTAGTTTATAAATAAGATTTCAGTGAGAATCAAAACCTAAATTACATGCTGCATAAGATTCAGAGAGATGTCTATAACCAGGAAGTAAAAATCTACAGGTTTATAACAATTCATTAGAGAATGTATACAATATATCAACGCTCTCGGTGAACAAAAACAGTTTGAGCGCCCATTTACTCTCATTCATGCACCCTCTAACAAATGTATGGAGGGTCGGTGTATACACTGCCCCCTCCCCCCTTTCCCTTCTTCCATGGCAAGACAACTGGACATGATAACGTACTGCTTCACTGAGATCGTGTTCCAGTTTAGTTTGGTTTTCGTTTTTTTTTTTGTAATTAACGTTTTGAATATGTTGTACGGTTTTAATTGGAACACCACGACAATCAACTGTTTAGCATGCAACACTGCTGTTTGTCGTGCACCAAGGATTGGCTGGTACCACAATGTGAAATAATGATATGAAAACAAAAACCCGTGAGTTCTTAAAAATAAACCACAAAATTTATAAAACAATGTTTAAATGTTTAAAGCACTGTTTAACATTTAACATCAACAGAATAAAATAATACAGACGTCAATATGGTTTTAAACAACAATAAGATAATGAAAAAATATATATAATATTTTGTGAGTATTTCGGCAACTTACTTTACTAGATAGATTGGCGTAAGAAACACTTTTGTTTACTACAATAGCTTCTGTTGTATGCGTATTTTACACTTAAATTCTGCAAAAATAACTTGGCGGCAATTTAATAATTTGTCAGCTCTGATGTTGACGGAACGTTCTCAGATAAGGGAACGTGTGGTTCAAGATCCGGATTGGTTATGTGTGTTATTGACATTGCTTGTGTGCAACATTGACTGGTAGTACTGCACAGGACCATTACATTTAGAATTCTGTGTTAGCTTATCAGTGTGCACCTCGTAAGTAAGAGTTACTCGAAGTAACGGCTACCAATCTCGAACCAGGCATGACAACGGCGTTAGAAATAATACCGCGCCCTTTCAAATACCCCATTCGTGTTGCGTCTGCTGCTTATAAAGGCTGTTCACGATAAAATGAGCATTTTTGAAATCAACCTTAGAAAAAAGTCACTGCTGCTGCCAGCATATATTTTAACGGGCGCACCGAGTGACATGCGCCCAGTAAAGTTGGTAACGATGGAGGGAAAAAATATCCATACCTTAACGTCGAATAAAAAGTGAGGTTACCATTTATAATGACTATTTCTTTCGCTTTCTATTTGGTTTCTAATGCACCAAAGTGCAAAAATGTGCGGATTTGTGAAATGTTCCTTTTCTAACAATTGCACTGTTTCACTTGACCGACGCATGAATAAAGTGACGAGTCCCATGGCAACGTTAATTTTACATAAGTGGAAGAATACACGCCGTACATACAAGTAGATCTTAAGCAGGGCTTTCAAAAGTGCTCATTTTATCGTGAAAACGCAAGTATTGTGGCAATGTAGGGACGACTGAGTCATCTTGTGGACCATAGGTGAATACACACACACCTATGGTCCACAAGATGACTCAGTCGTCCCTATATATATATATATATATATATATATATATATATATATATATATATATATATATATATATATATATATAGCACAAACACACGCATGAACGCACGTACACACACACACACACATCATAGGTCGCCCACATGTTTATGCCCATATCTCCTTTGGCTGTTCTCACGGGCCACAAACTCCCAGTCTCAAAACTTCCTATGGTGCGGCCTCTATTCCCAGTTTCATTTTTGCACGCTTTTACTGAAACGACTCGAATACAAATTAATTAACTACACATATGGCCATTTCCAGCTGTTCTTTTCAAGAACATGCAAAACCGAGCCCCTGTGAATCAGGTGAGCTGCAACCGTTACAGCACGTTGGCTCACATGGTTGCCGCTATCACAAGGCGCTCGATAAAAATTCTTGTCTCCCTGACAAGACTACAGGCTGTTTACCGTAAAGTGAGCACTTTTGAGGTCCTAGTTAATTTTTCCTTTCAGCCATTTTTTTTTTATCATTCAACCAGCCTTTTTAAATAGATACTGCCGTGTAAGTAATAAACACAGTATCTTTATTCCACCGCACTCGGAAGTAACATATTTATGGACTATTATTCTAAACGATAGGGCTTACAAAAGTGCTCACTTTACCATGAACATCATATAGTATGTTTTAACTAAATAAAAAAGTTGAATGCCTTCCTTCATATTTAGGATTTTCTGGATCCTTAAAGTCGAAACGACGATCATAGTTCTGTTGTCAACACTAGGGCGGGATTTCCGCACGCAGGACTCTCAATGTTACCGGGTGCTTCGGTTTTCCCACCGATGCAGTCTTCAGGTCTTAGCTTATTTCCCACACGCATATGTTTGTACAGGCTATTCACGGTCAAGTGAGCACTTTTTAAGGCCTTCCAAACAGCCACTAACCACTAATATATATCATTTATTGCAGCCTCAAACGTTAACTTTCGAGAGTAATGAAAATTTATGCACTGTATTGATTAGTAACTCAGCAATGTTTGTATTAAAAAGTGGCGGGAAGACAGAAATAGGCTGAAAGGAAAATTTTAGCAAGGCCTTAAATTATTAAAGTGCTCACTTCACCGTGAATAGCCTATATCGGCGAGGACGCCACACAGCAGGTCATTACACAACACAGGTGGAAAATTACGCAGATGTGAAATACCGTGGCGGTTTCTTTGATGTGATCGTACTCATTCTCTGAATGAGTATCTGCATCGAAGAGTTAAAAACGAAGAGATGTGTAAAATATTTACGTTAATTTTACATAAGGCGAAGGGATAAACAACGTGCATACAAGTAGATCTTAAGCAGGGCTTTCAGAAGTGCTCATTTTATCGTGAACATCCTATATATGCATTAAGCAAGCCTGGCCGAGCGCAATTTAATTTTCCGGTCTTGCGTCGCGAGCATGACGGACGTTCGGTGAAGCCGCAATCTATAGGCGACGACAGACACATAAAGCCAATAATTTCCACAGGGAAAAGGCGACCACGCTGCACGTTCCCGGCAACCCGCCAGGGTATTAATTCCACCCCCTCCTATCCTTTTCCAATCCGCATCACCCTCGTGAAGAACGCACCCCGCTCCGCGCACCCACGTGGCATCCAGTGTTGCCAGAACGTACGGATTTCCGTACTATTTATCACCCGACCGTACTTCAGCCATACCTCTGCTCTGGCCGTACTTTTTGCCCCGTACACTATTTTTAGCAAATATTTAATGTTTAAGCAACCAGTTTTTGTGACAACAAAACGCATGTTTTTTTTCTTCTCATTTGACATCTTTTAGTGAAATAATAATATGTTCTATTACAAATAAGAATGACTGCATGAATTACTCTGTTCTTTTTCAAGCTCACGAGTCATTTGCATAGTGTTTAAAAATGTGTTTAATTGAACGAAGTCCGAAACAAAACAATAACGATTTTCTATGGAATGAATGTATGAAACTGTAGTAGTGTTACTTGATTTGATGCTGCGTATTGAGTTACATTATGTTTAAACATATATATTTTTTTCAAACATTAACATTATATGTTGCATTATTATTATTTTTTGTTTTATTAAAACCGCACCTTGTTGTTAAACATCGTCTTTTTGAGAAACCTGCCGTCCCATATAGGAAATATATACTGGCAACACGTGACATTTCTGGCAGCACGCTTCGTCCTTCGAGGGCGATTACACGGTGTTTCCGGCGCGGGCTCAAATTGGACGACAGAACTACCGCTGTGGCTGGCGGCACGAGGAAATGGCGGGCTTTATCTGACACACATCTTGGAGCTGCAAGGTCCCTTGCCACCCACTGCGCTCAGGCGAGCGTCAGCATCTCCACCGACTATTTATAATCCACGCACGACTGGAGCAGACCTACGAAAATCAACCTTTGAAAAAACACCCTAGCCATTAGCTGCATGCATAGCTAGTAAAAAAACAAGTGGCGGGAGGGGGTACAGTACCCTCACCCGCACTTTTTTTTTTTACCAGCTATGCATGCAGCTAATGGCTAGGATGTTTTTTCAAAGGTTAATTTTCATAAGTCTGTTCCAGTCGTGAATGGGCTATGGTTCAACATTTCCAAGAGGACACCGTCCACCGCTTATTGGGGCAAGGTATAGGCTGTTTCATAGTAAAGTGAGAAATTTTAACGCGCTAGTTAATTTTTCCATTGAGCCATTTTTTTTTCCTTGAAACGCCTTTTTAAACAAATATTGTCATTTAAGTAATAAACGCAGCGTGTCTAAGGCTACAATAAATATATTTATTGCCTACTATTCGAAATTAGAGAACTTTCAAAAGTGCTCATATTACTGTGAACAGCCTATACATAAATTAAGGGCTGAGCACGTTATAAGGTGGCCGCCTGCCTGGCACTTGAACTTGAACTGCACTCTATGGCGTGTTTATAATACTATCGCAAAAAAAAAAAAAAGTGAGCCCAAAATCCTCACCTGCGAAAAGTAAACACACTTCACTTCAGACCAGTCTTGTATGGTACTTTCAAGACATTACACGTATCGGAAACATGACTGAAAACGTTCCTTTTTTTCAGACTGCTGTTTCGCAAACTATGCGAACCGAATTCATACAAAACTACGATAGAGGAGTGTACTGGACTTTTATACATTGTTGCGTCCAATAAAATGATGGCGTCATAGCATAAAGTTCCATAGTTACAGCGGTACGACGAGAGCACTGCGCACGAGTTCAAAATCTTGTGCGTAGAGGCGATATTGCTTTACATGCGCCGACCGACATCGGCCGTAGCGCTTCAGTGATTTTTCCCTCACAAATCCGTACACGTCCCTTACTAGACTGCAGCGTTTATTGACAGGTTCGCCTAGGTGGGAGGTGAGCAGCCTAACCACTACACCACCGCAACCCCGTTCCATGTGCCTTCACAAACTTAGTTTTTAAATATTGAACCTGGAATTAAGTTATAGAGGGATATACGTAAATCAACATGAAGAATGGGGGGGTGGGGAGAACTCCCCCCTTAAGGTCGAAATATGAGTCGAGTTCCTCAAACCACTGCACACAACAATGCACCTGTACGGAAAATGCAGATCTGATTAAAACTACTACAACGACAACCAAAAACGTCATCTAGTTGGACGTATTCTGCACGGAAGCGCTAGGGGGGTGACCTATTAACGCGCATCGCACGTCTAGTCGCCTTTACGCGCAAGGCACTGAACTGGCATGCAGTCTTTCTCTCGTCGATTCGCCTTTCAGAGGTGACCCTATAATTTTATGGTGTGACAATAAAGACAAATGTATTCTGCATGTCCGTATACTATGTTAAGTAAACTAGTTATTTTGTAATATTTTATCTGTGCAGAGAAGGTGAACAGCGTGCGTGGCGTGTAAGCGTGAGTTGAGTGAGAAATAGCCAGAACACGACATAAAAAAACCTTGCTAAGTCTTTTGGTGAAAAATGTAACACAAATGAACAGTTTCAAACAAGGAAACACTTACCATAAGCTAGAGCCCTTTAGTTAAATAAAACAAATGCAAAAGAAAAAAATACACACAGTATATGAGACATGGTTATTGTATGGAACAAACTAAGATATTGATGCTGCGCGCAAAACTGTAGTAATTTAGGATGAATCTTAATGACTGGATTAGTCCACCTGAACTATTGTGATTTTTATTGTCATACGAGAACAACTGAAATTCCAATTCAATTTATGGTAATATTTTCAAGGCATTCGAAATCAAACTCAGGGATCGTTGAGGTTAATTAAAATAAATAGGCTTCTGGGTTTTGCCAAAAAATCTAACATTTTCCTTAGGAAACACGCCTAGTATCGGGACGAGAAAATAAAACACAGTTCAGAGAATGCACATACATACGATATTTGTGCTGCTTCTTATAAATGTAGATAAATACTAATTTCAGAAACGTACACGCGTCTACAAGCGAATTTTCTTCTCAACGAGAAGATAACTAATAGGCATACTCGATTAAATGTAGGTATTTCTTTTTTCAAAATATCTTCAGCATATTTTCATTTCAAACAAACTGGAGGTGCGGTAATGTGGAATAATCACACTTAGATATTTACACAGTCCGTTTAGCGCAATCGTGTGAAGTAGGCAAATGCGCTATAATAAATGAGTGTGAAACGCATTTCCCTCGCTCTCCTGCAACGACGTGTCACATTGAAAAAAAAAAAAAATTAAGCGTCTAAATTGTTCTGGTAGAACGATGGGACAAAAGAAAAGTACAAGAACAGAGTCCTACGTCATTACGCTATGTCACCAGAAAAAAAATGAATTATACACTGACTGCACACTATCAAATGCTGTGTCACTGCATAATTGATGACCTTGCTCACAAGAAGTGCTGGCACGTAAAGCCGTAAATGTATTGTGTAACGTCAACCGTTATTCTGAACACACACGAGCTTCAGACCGGTTTTAAGTATGAATAAAGCATGCAATTTGGGGGGGGGGGGACAAAAAAGGGATACGGGTATTAACAAAAGAGTAAAAGAGTGCGTTCCCACCAGAGCTCCTTTGTGAAAGAATTTAAAATTTAATTCACTACGGGTTTGGAGCTTTTTAAGCATGCATATTATATTATATATGTGTATATATACACACATAAACACACACACGACACTGGACGTTTGTGGACGAGTTATGGGGGATTCGTAACTATAGGCTGTTCACGGTAAAGTGAACACTTTCAGGCCCTAGTCACTTTTTTCCTATAAGTTATTTTTTTTATCATTCCACAACTTTTTAAATAAATATCGCCACTTAAGTAATAAAAGCTGTGTGTATATTCCACCGCATTCAGAAGTTAAAGTATACGACTACAATAAAGCATATTTACTGACTATTATTCCAAATAAAAATGCTTCAAAAAGTGCTCATTTTACCGTGAATAGCGTTTAGTTTCACGGAGTCAGCTGTATTTGGAGACTACTCTGCTACTTTCTAGCATATCTGTGACGCTCTCAAGTGTAAAGTTGTTTGCTACAAATATATATTAAAAAATTAATACTACTGACCAAATCTCACAAGGTTTCCGTGGAAGCTAAATGCTCTTTATTTTCTTTAAAACGGGTGTTTTCAAGGTCATTTTTAGGTATGACCATTCCGGTACAGAACATTAAAAAATTAATAGGTACGTGCATCAATCCTTTATTATTATTATTATTATTATACGTCATAAAATGGCAAGGTTGCAGCTGAACGTCTCACAGAGGCGCGTTATCCACGGAATACTGCACGCCAGTTCAGTACTTTGCGCGTAGAGGCGATGAGAGAGTTGATACGCATGTCTTTGTCGCCCTTAGCGCTCTCAACTACTTCTATTCCGAACCTGAAAAAATCGAGCATGGGGTCCCACGAGTATCAATATTAGGCCCCCTACTCTTCATAGTTTATATAAATCACCTCATATGTGCCTTTAACCCCAGAAACTACTCCAATTTTATTTGCAGATGATACTAGCATCTTAGTCTCTGGAGACTCAGTAAATGATCTGATGCAAACAACAGACACAACATTTACAGAGCTAAATGCGTGGTTTACTGCAAACAAATCAAACCTCAATTGATAAAACATATCTTATGAATTTCCACACAAATAAAAGAAAAACCAAAAATCCATATGTAAGCAGTAACAGAGACGAAATTAATGAAACCGCACTGATTAAGTTTCTTGACTTAAAAGTAGACAATTTACTTGCCTGGAAATCTCACATTGCGTATATTTTACTAGAACTAAATTCATCGTGTTTCGCTCTGCGAGGTGTTGCAGAGGTCTTGAACAAAAACACAACAGAAATGGTATATTTTGCATATTTTCATTCCATCATGTGTTATGGTATAATTTTTTGGGGTAACTCCACTGTCAGCAGAAAAGTGTTTCACATGCACAAGAGAGCTGTAAGACAGGCATTTTTTTAAAGAAGTATATCTCAACAGTAACAAATTAAAAATTTGTTATTGAATATAGTTACTAATATTTGTTTAGTAAAAGAACGAAACCAATCAAAAATAATATTTTATTTTTAATTTTTTTCCCTCTTCGGTGCTATAGTTTCACTTTTCAAGTTGGTAGTTGTCATACGTATTGCTGAAGTCAGCAAACAGCTGTTTTCAATCATATGTTATGGCATATTTTTTTCCTGCTGGTCAACAAATGTTTGGAGGGAGGAATCATCATTAGTTTGTTCATCCTTCAATTGTATTTATCTAAGGTAAGTAGAACTCCTTACTTTTTTATATTCAATTTCAGATATTTGATGTCACATCCGTTACATAAAACATGTTAAAGTTAGTATATAGCTTTAATAATGTAATCCACTGAGTTCATACTCTGTGAAAGAGAAGTTATGGTACAGTTTTATGGTACTATAGTATTTAATGCATTTTAAGGTAATGTTTTTATGGAAAATTAGTGTACCGGATGTGACAAAGCCAAAAACTCTGTGTAATCTTTTCATTTTTCTCTGAATATAGTATTTTTGATTGTGTTTCAGATGGTACCAGTATTTCCCAACAGAATATCAAACTGCAGAGCAAAGAAGAAAGAAAATAAAGAAATGTGGAATGAATATCTTGAAAAGGATAAATTGCGAAATCGAGTCAATCGGGCTAAAAATAAAAATAGAAATATGACTGATTCCAAACTGCTAGAGGATAAAAACAAAAGGACAGAGAAAGGCAAAGTTTATGTAGGATGAGAAAGAAGGTATTATTCAATAAAAATGTGGCTGACTCTATGCTACGGACCTACAAAAGCCCAAATACCTAAGGGAAAGCCGTAAAAAGAGTAAGGAAAATATAGCGACGCAGTCCTGGAAAGAAGACTGCTGTTTTGAAGCAGCTTATTAAAGAAAATTTTAAAGATAATATCTGTCAATCTCTTTTTAATTCCACACCATAAAGCACAAGAACTGGGCCTAGAAAACTAACAGAAGATTGCAAACAAAGTATTTTAAATTTTTATCACAATGATGAAATTAGTCGCCAGGCACCAGTAAAGGCTGATGTCAAGTCACTTAAAGATCCAAACACGGGAAAGCGTAGTTTAAAACAAATACGTCACATGGTTATGGGAATCAAAGAAGCATATAAAGAATCGAAAACGTCTCATCCTGAAATGACCATCTCTAGATCAAAGTTTTTTAGTCTTCGACCACAGCACATTTTGCCAGTAGGAAACATGCCTAATAATGTTTGCGTCTGTCGATGCCATGCAAATGCGACATATCTGGTTGAAGCCATTTCAAAATGTGATACATCCTTTCCCAAGACTCACGAGGAATTATTGAAAGCAGTTTGCTGTGATACTTCAAGTGAGAAATGTATGGTTAATGATTGTAAAAAATGTGTAGATGAAGTAAGAACCTTGCTATCAAAGAACTGTGCTCTTAAAAAAAACTTGCAAATGGAAGCTGCGTCAAGACGTTGAAAAACGACCATTACTCGTAGAAAACAGTCAACATTAGAATATGTACGAGCCCTGAACCAGCTACTACGTTTCTTCGAGAAACAACTTGAAAGACAATCCTTCTGATGCCGTGATGCAAATAGATTTTGCCGAGAATCACTCCCTGGTGCATCAAGATGAGATCGAAAGTGCCACTCACAGGTGAGCATCTTCACATGCTACCTCTGGCATGAAAAAGAAGTTGAATCATATATTGTCGTAAGTAATGATTTGAAACACTCAAAGTATTCCGTCTGGATTTGTCGCAAGTCTATTTTTAATACAATTAGAGAAGCAATGCCTGAAATAAATCACATATATCTATTTTCAGATATATGTGCAGCCCAATTTAAGAGTATATTTAGTGTCACAAACGTATGTTTCTCTAAAGCTGACTTTGGTGTCACTATCGAATGGGACTTTTTTCCTTCCGGTCACGGAATAGGGGCAGTTGATGGGTTAGGGGGTACGATCAAGCGACTTGTTTGGAGGGCAGCACAGGGAAGACTCGCGGTAATCAACTCCGCCTTGGACTTTTACAATTTTTGTGCTGACAAATGTAAAGGAATTATGGTCTTATAGGTTTGCAGTGAGACAGTAAATGCATCCGTGCTGCTGTTTGAAAAGAGGTGGGAGAACTTGTCGCCCATTCCTGGAATACAGTCATCACATAACTTTCAAATGTATGATGTGGAACACATTCTTGTAGGGGCAATGTCAAAGAGTGAGATGCTGAAAGTTAAAATCTGCAGATAAGAATGCATTAAAAAACGTGATATGAAGACGTTTATTCAGATTCAAGTAATACAAGTGATGATGATGTTGAGACGGAGAACTGTTTAGCCACAACTCAAGTGACACATGCTGAATGTGTTATTATAAGTTCAAGCCATACTGTCCAACTTTCAGAGTCTCTTACTCCTGGAACATATGTTCTTCTCCAGCTAGTGAGTACGAGAGGAAACACTTGCTGATATGCTGGTGTGTGCTAGAGTAACGTATATGGAGGTGACGACATTGATATACTATATATGAAAATGTACAATAATAGCAAAGCAAAATTTGTTATAAACGAAAGTAATGAGAAGAAAGTGTCATTACAAGATATCCTGAGGTTGTTAGAAGAGCCGAAGATGGTGTTAGTTGGTCATGACCGGGCAGTATATAAGTTTTCTGAAGCTGATGATGTTTATGAATAAGTTAATACTTACTTTTGTTTTATCATTACGGTTTTTAGTTACTGCTCCTGTACATAAAATGTATATTATTATATAATATATTATACATATAATTATATTTTAATATATGTTATATAATAGAAATAAAAAATAATTGTAAGTTGTAAAACTTGCTATAGGAAACTATCGTCACGTCCATTACGTCACATCCGTTATGGCGCTTAAAGTAAAAAAAAAAAATTTCATGGCTCGAGATTTACTTTTTTATAAAAAGTAATTGTAAGAAAACGGGCGAACCCTGCTATGGTTTTCTAGTCAAATGTAATGTATACAGGCAGAACTGCATAATTAAAATGCAACGACCTGGGAGAAATCCATAGCAATAAAATTAAAATCAAACATTAGCCAACTGGCAGTTAATTTGCATGCCGCAAACCACATCGTCGAAGTTGCTGGTATTCCACACCAACAGAATCTCAATTATCTGGATAGCCCTGCTCACAATCATGTTCTGTGCAGCCCCCTGCATAGCTATACAACACTACAAAAAAAACTGGAAGACATAGGAACCAATTATGTATTTATTTAATGCAATTAAAGGCTTCCAATTTTTAAGCAATCATTTAATGTGTAAAAATATCATAGGAATAAATTGCCTGAAAAGTTTCATTCCTTGGCAGTGTTAATAATTAAAGGGATATGCACGCAGCAGCTGGAATAGGTCTACAAAGATATATCTAATTATGCCTGCTACAAATGCCAATTAAGTGAATAGAGTATTTGAAAGTAAAAAAAAATATTATCTAGACATCTTGAATGTTGCACACACTTACAGTTTTGCAGAGTAGATTTTATTCAGTTCAAAATATAAGTCGCTAATATTCTCACACTTGGCCGTTACAATAAATTACGTGCCTGTATAATTACATACTTAAAATGCTCCCGGCTAGCACAGTTTATGCTGGTAGAGTAATCGGATATTTATTTAAATCTCAGGGACTTTGTGCGTCGGGAAATGATGCTGCTTACTTTTAAAAGTTTATTAAACACTCTCACATGCGTGTAACGGTCACTGTAGATTAAGGTGGGCTCATACCTTATACAAATGTAGAGTGTCACACTTATTTTATATGTAGACCTATTCTGGCGGTAGTACCGCGTAGCGTTTGCTTATAACTCAAATTGTAATAGACTTCTTTTCGGTCTAATTAACCTTAAAACATTTAATTTATACTTTTAACGTAGAACTAAGGCGTCACTGTCCTGCTGCCGTAGTGACCCATTTAATTCAAGATGGAGTATGGAACATTCCGCCACCATCCATTATTGGCAGCGGTTAAATATTCAAATTAATACAGAGTACGTAGGGCTTAACCCAGGGTGCTTTCCAATACCGTAGCGATTCAAAAAGGTGCGCCTAAATGTTGCCAACTTGCACACAATTAACAAGTTACTTGAAACCTAATAAAACGAAATAAAATTACAACAATTCACATATAGAAAATTAACATTTCAGCTGCTGCGTATACATTAATATTACGTAGAACTAAGAAAATAAAATTACGATATAACAATATTTAATGTGAAACCTATGACATTCATAATATTTGTTTACAAAATTAACGTGCGTGTACTAATATTATAAATTTGTATGCTAACTTAAAATGTGTTGAAATGCAAATCGTACGTGTTAGACAATCAGACGTTACAGAGTTTTACCCGAATTGTCAACAGCTTTGAAAGGTGAGTTGACATCTTGTCACATCTGTTACAGGTACATTTTTAACATTATGATGAAGTGAGATCATTGTACTTTCATAAAACCGTTAAGGATTGTAAGTGAAATAATTACCTATATACTAGCCAGATCAGGCAAGAGATTTAATTATTAATTTTTGGAGTTTTTTCATACAAAATTGTGTCAGTCACATACGTTACAAAATAATCTATGAAGAATAATCAATGGGAAAAGAAAGTTAGACCCATGTAGACCTATTTTCAAGAGCTCGGATATTATAACATTTGCATGTGAATACATGTTTCCAGTACTTATATTCACGTCCAAAAACACTAATTTATTTCAGTAAAATGAATCCTTTCATAAGCATGACACTAGAATTAAAAAAAAAACACTTACACGTGGCTTCATTTAACTTAAAACTAGTTCAGAAAGGGCCGTCCTACCCTGGTAGCCAACTTTTCAATAAATTACCACAACACCTTCAACAAATTTGCTTCTCTAACCAAAAACCCTTTTAAAAACATCTGAAATAATTGTTTATTGAATGTGCATTTTATAGTGTAGATGGATATCTAAACTACAAAAATAAAGAAATCAAAACATTTCATTGTACGCATTTCTTGTTCCGGTTTTTCTCGTTCCTTTTTTTCTACGACGCCCCACA
The DNA here is from genome assembly GCA_029891345.1 of Dryococelus australis. NCBI lineage: Eukaryota > Metazoa > Arthropoda > Insecta > Phasmatodea > Phasmatidae > Dryococelus > Dryococelus australis. The sequence goes on along the minus strand of CM057004.1, from coordinate 70,461,075 downwards.
GCATATTGGAAAAAGATTACTCACATTATGAAGATAATATATGATGCCTGTACGTGCAATCTGACGTGTGCGTGTTTGCTATGTCCAGTGTATACACTTTGTATACTGTAATTGTACTTGTCCAATATCTTTGTACAGCTATGTATTGAAATGAGATCTTACGGACGCAATAAAACGAACAAACGCGTCACGTCCTATTTTGGAGTGTACCCTATGGAGCACTGATCACGAGAATTTTTAGTTATTTTGAAGGCCGTTTAGAACACAACAAGCTGTAATGGAGAAGTTGAAATCAACATAAAAATAAGGCTGGTGCAAATTAATTTGCAATAATATGCCAAATAACTGTCGATTACTTCCAAGATGTCACGCACATTAGAAACACCATTTCGGAGGACTCCAACATAGCTAAAAACAGCTTTCTCAGAGCGCTGTGCGCTTTACACATACAGAAGTGATCGAAGGGCATGTATTGAACCTTGATATAGACTTTCCACCAATAACAGGGGTGCCACCATTTTTACACTGGAAAATTCCATGACATTTCCCTGATTTACAGACAAAAGGAATCTGTTTTCCCTGACCTTTTTCTAACCTTTTTTTTTTCTGTAAGGATTGGTTCCTTTGCATTATAACAAACATATATACCAAAATACTTCTCAGATCTTACAAAATTGCTCACTACATAGATTGCAAATAAAATGCCTAAGCATTTAGTCCACAATCATTAAAACCATTTTATATGATTCTAGCAGAGGTGCACGACTGATGATATAATGCATATCACAGAATTCCCTGACACTTAGCTAACTTGTTTGAAATTCCCTGACATTTCCCTCGCATTTCCATGTTTTCCATACCTGTGGCAACCCTGAATAAAATTATAGGGTCACCGCTGAAAGTCCCACGGGTACATGCAGCGCGACGAGAATATTGAACGCCCGTTCAGAGTCATGCGCGTACAGGCGATGACGCACTCGTACCGCATGGCAGTGTCGACCTTATTGCCCCGCGCTTCAAGGCCTCAAACTCAGATAAAGGCACTCAAGGCCACGATCCTTCATTTCTACAACTTTTACGAAAATTTATTTTTCGAACCCAAACGGGAACCGATATTGTAAAATCATCTTACATTTTTGTTACAAATTGTTCTTATTATGTAGTCTAATTTTTCCAGCACAAAAAAAAGTGTATACTTTTATCCAATTAATTAATTAACGAAAATTTTGTTTATTCAATAATTAGTTAAAATTATACCATTTTTTTGTGTTGAAGAGATTATACTACACAATAAAAACAATTTGTAACAAAATTGTAGGAGGATTTTGCAATATCGGCTGCCGCTTGGATACAAGAAATTAATTCTCGCAAAACCTGTACAAATGAAGGATCGTGACCTTTAACACGAGCAGGAAGGAACTGCGAGCGATAGGCCTACTCTCGCCGCGATTGTTTTAATTTGCTACACGAGGGCAGCACAATTTGCTCGGTAACGCCAACAAGCCGCCCGGCCGCCGTGTTTATTACGATCCGTAGATAGAATGTAGCTTGCGCGGCGCGGCGAGAGCTATTTATACGACGGCCTCCAACGCCTCGCAGCTCAGATGAAAAGAAGAGCGCGTGGTGTGGGAAAGCAGCATCCAGTGCGAGAGGAAGCGAAGGACGAACGAGTGAGAGAAAGGGGAACGGATAAGGATAGCCGGGGGAGTAGTTTTTAATGGGTTTTCCAGGCGGACGAGGCCGCAGAAACAAGGTACTCTCTTGCCGAGGAATGAGAAGGTTATGGAGACTGCAATAATGGAAGATATTTTGAAGAAGTTGCAGGGGGGGGGGGGATGTTCCCTAACTATGCGAGTGGAGGTTTACGGCGAAGCAACAGACACACGCACACAAAAAAAAGTTAAGAGAGCAATGTATACAGCTGTTTTACGACCCCGTAAACAAAACTGCTTAGGATAAACACCACCCGGCTTCAGCGAAACGCGAGAATTCCTATAGGCGGTTCCCGATTTTTAAAAAAGTCACTGCCTCTGCCTGCATATATTATAACGGGCGCACTTGGTGACGTACGCCCAGTAATGTTGGCAACAATAGATGGACAATAGTTCCATATCTTAACGTCAAATTAAAAGGGTTAGGTAACCAATTGTAACAAATTAAATTATTTCTTTCGCTTTGTACTTTTTTCTAATGTATCGAAGTGTAGAAAAGATCATATTTGTGAGATATTTACTTTTTTAATAAATTCAAAGTTTTACTTGATCGACGCATGAATAAATTGATTATGTTCATGGCAGCGTTAATTTTATATAAGGCGGAAGAATACATGTTGTGCATACAAGTAGATCTTAAGCAGAGCTTTCAAAAGTTCTCACTTTACCGTGAACAGCAGTACTGACAGTCGAGTTGGCAGCCAACTACGAGAAGTAGTCCCGAGAAGAAGTAGTCCCGTGTTTTAACGTCTTACTGGTTGTAGTGGTGTGGAGAGATTTGTGCGGAACGGCGCCGGAATGCAAGAGCGGGGGAAGCGGGAGATCCCCGAGAAAACACGCGCCGACCAGCAGCATCGTACGGCGCGAGTCCCGCTTGCGACAATCCGGAGGCGGCCCCGCCGGGAATCGAACTCGGTTCGCCTTTGTGGGAGGCGAGCAGCCTAACCACTACACCACCGCGGTCCTCTTACTAGTCGTAGTAAAATTATACTTTTCTGTCACCTGAGATCCAGCGTATTATTGTTGTAAACAAATAATTAGAAACCTTGGCGTGATTGTAACACATTTGTAATTCTACTAACTCTTTCACACCATCACCTGCCTGACGTAACGTTCCAGTTACTGGTTCATCGGTTTTTTTTTTCCTGTCCGGCTCCCGTGTCAGCAACACAGCTTTTCATGACCAACATGATGCAGCAGTTCGTAGTAACTCCTAAATTTAAGTATTCATTAACGTAGTAAAACACTTTTATGTCTGTTCTGAGTGAAGTTGCAGTGTTTGTTTTGCTGCTGTACTTTATAAATATTAAACATCGGATAAAAATTGATGAAAATTCAGATGAGTGTCGGAAAAAAAAATCCATTGAAATATTGCACAGATTTTTTTAAAATTGGAATGGGCGCTACTACTCACAAAAGAACCCATATGATAGGATGTTCACGGTAAAGTGAGCACTTTTGAAAGCCCTGCTTAAGATCTACTTGTATGCACGTTGTGTATTCTAAAAAAAAAAAAAAAAAAAAAAAAAAAACCGGAAAGCTATAAAAATTATTTAAGTTATCACAAATGGTTACCTAACACGTTTTGTTCGACATTAATATGTGTAACTACTTTTCCCTTCATCGTTAACAACTTTACTGGACACATGTCACTCATTGCGACCGTTAAAATATGCGCAGGCAAGGACAGTGACTTTATTGTAAGGTTTATTTCAAAAGTGCTCACTTTATCGTGAACAGCCTTTAATAAACACAGTGTAGGCTATATATTTCACCGGAGTCGAAAGTTAACGTCTAAGGCTACAATAAAATGCATTTACTGACTCTCATTCCAAATTAGAGGGCTTCAAAAAGTGTTCACTTGACATTGAATAGCCTATTCGGCGTGTTAGCAAACCGGTCCGGCAGCGGAATAAAGACCGGAAACACGCCTGGGCGACTGCGCAGCCTTCGCGTCGCGTCGGCGGCAGTCGTCTCGCGCCGTGCGTGCGCCGGAGCAGAAACAAAACACACTGCGAGCTAGTTACGTTCCGTGGCCCTGTAGCGCACGTCTCTTGTCGCCGGCAAGCAAAACGAGCTCCCGCGAGCAACAATTACCACCAACTGCTCCACACAAACACACAAAGCAAGTAAGGTAAAGAGAAGAAGCTCAATGCTATTTTGGTGGGCCGTTATTTTCCTCTATTAGGTAGGATTTGCTGTCAAACGTACAACTCTTAAACATAATTATTTCAATTTTCAGACAGACGTTTTAGTTACTGCTAATAACAATTTGGTAAATATGTTATCATTAAATGCTGTATTTACAAACGGTAAAATTGAACTAAATGCGTGTTTAACACTAGATGGTAGAGAATACATAGGTTGGCTACTCTGTTAAATGCACAATCGTTTATTAAATGGTACGTATTTCTCTCTTTTAAAAAGGCATTATTGCTGATATAAATAACTCTTGTACCATTTATTCTTAGGCAATCAGAATTTGAAAATTCAATAAAGCTCAATTATTCCAATTCCTGCAATAGGTTGCAAACATCAACTCCACCTTCTCTAGCAACGAACCTAACAACGGAATCAAAACAAGTTAACAACTCAACGCTCAGGCGCTGACATTGCATGCCTACGTAAAAACTATATATTTTATGAATGATGATGAGAATAATTAAACTTAATTTACTTGTGAGTTAAGTATATTTAAAAATAAAGTAATATTATTTATAAAATATACAGCTTGCTTTATTAAAGAACATTATTTTCATTGTTTCGACAGTTCTACCTCATAATTTAGTGGCCCGCGAAATCCCTATAGAGCTTCGACCTCCTGACACTAACAGATGTAAACCGACTAAATATGAGGTAGACCGCTTATTCGTCTTCTGCGCATGTACCCAACATTGACCTGCCTAAAAGAAATACAACTAAAGTCACATGGTCAACAGTGATGAACGTGTTTGTTTACATCTTCATTTTTAAATGACAAGCGCTATTATATGAATAAAATACTTTTACCAGATTCGATTTAATCAAACTATATTACAAATTAATTAGACGGAAGTATACATACATCTCAAATCAGTATACATGCATCTCAAATCATTTGTTTAAAAATCAGTTTTCTAACCTAAAATCCAAAACCATGCCGATTTCGCTAGACGTGTTGGCAGAAAAACAGTTCAATGTTCGGACATGGAGGTTGGTTGTGCGCAGCTAGCGAGATCAGTCTACCTCATATTTAGTCTATGTGCACAACCAATTTCAATGTGTCCCAACACTGAACTGCTTTTCTGCCAATACGACTAGGAAAAACGGCGGGATTGGATTTGAGGCTAGAACACTATCGAAATCAACCTTAGAAAAAAGTCACTACACCTACTTGCATATATTTTAACGGGCGCACTGAGTGACATAAGCCCAGTAAAGTTGGTAATGATGAATGGGTAATAGTTCCATATCTTAACGTCAAATAAATAGTGTTAGCTAACCATTTGTGCAAACTGAAATTACTTATTTTCCTCTGTTTTTTAAATGCGTCTATATATAAGAACGAACAGATTTGTATTGTGTTTACTTTTCTAATAATTCCACATTTTCACTTGACCGACGCATGAATAAAGTGAGCAGGCTCATGGCAATGTTAATTTTACATAAGGCGGAATAATACACAACGTGCGTACAAGCAGATCTTAAGCAAGTTTTTCAAAAGTGCTAATTTTACCGCGAACAGCCTATAATGTGTTCCAAGAATATATATTACGATTATTTCACTTAACATTCACGTGATGAGAAAGCTTGCCAATGTCTAGCTTTTGTGTGTTACGTGATACGTGACTACGCGCCACGTGATCTCGCTGGCCAATTACAATTGAGGCGTTGTTGTGTTATATTTTCTTTTCATCGGTTTATTTTTATTTCGCGATGTCGTCTGCTCACGTTATTAATTCATCTACCGCACACATAATTTTCTTCCGGTAATTAAGACGAAAGTGTAATATAAGTTAAACTAAAATAATTTTTTTAATCCGTAAGAAAGTAGGTAGCTTTATATTGCCGCAGTTTATTAATTATGTTTCTCAGGGGTATAACATTTCGTTCTTCAGGTTATAACGACGTCCTAGTTGTTTTCAAAGTTTGTATAATAAATCACGAACGTCATACGTTCGCAACCTGTTTATGACACATCAATATTAAAATACAAATACGCCAGTACATAAAGAATTTTGAGAGTTTTCAATCTGAAAAGAAACAAAACATGTACCCTACATTTTTATTCACTACACATAAAGTTACGCGTTTACATGAAACGTCATAATTTACTACCCAAAAAGACGACGTTTCACGTACACGTAAACGTGTTGCTCGTTACATTTTACGTAACACGTTAAGTCATCGTAATCCCGGCCTAAAGTTGGTAACGTTAAAGGGTAAGTAGTTCCATATCTTAAAGTCGAATAAAAAGTGTTAGGCAACCATTTGTGATAATTTAAATTATTTCTTTCGCTTTTTTTTTATGCATCGAAGTGTAAAAATGAGCAGATTTGTTAAATATTTACTTATCTAATAATTTCATAGTTTCACGTAACCGAAAACATAAAGCGGAATAATACACGACGTGCATACAAGTAGATCTTCAGCAGTGTTTTCAATAGTACTCATTTTACCGTGAACAGTCTATACCAAAATGGAATCTAGATTTCAAAACTAATTATATGTCAGGAGAGAACACAACTCTTCGAAGATCATAAGACTTCATAGAGTTCGTGCAATGCTGAATACTTACTGGCATGAACTTCCTGGAATATTTGCAAATCAACGTACCCCCCCCCCCCCCTAAATACCCTGAGCCTTAGTAGAGATTATTTTGCTGCCAAATACTTATGAGAAACTGTGGGGCGCAATGAACTGATGTTAATGAGGAACTCTTGTTCTATTGTCACTGTGACTCCTGAGAGATAATGTGCGTATAAAAGCGAACAAACTGGAAAAAGAGGTAAATTAAAAAAAAAAAAGAAGAAAACGTTAATATTTTGGCTAATACATTTACTCAAATTTTCTTCCTCAGAAGACGATAATATTTATGACAACAATCAATGACGTAAAATATTAATAATGCAAAATTAATGATACTAACGGGATGGTACTTACTAGAATTGTGCAAGTAGTTAAACACATATAGCCACGCTACGGATGAACCCGAATTGAATGGAAAACCTTATTCCACCCATATTGGAGCGAGGTTACCACAAGTCTGTGTACTGGTGTTAAGGCCACGATCTTTCATTTGTGCAGCTTTTGCGAGAATCTATTTTTTGTACCCCAAGAAGAGCAAATATTGTAAAATCCTCTTACAATTTTGTTACAAATTGTTTTTATTATGTAGTCTTAATTTTTTTAACACAAAAATTTGTATAAGTATAACTAATTATTAAATAAACAAGATTTTCGTGAATTAATTAATTGGATAAAAGTATACACTTTTTTTTTGTGTTGGAAAAACGAGACTAACGAAATTTTACGAGGATTTTACAATATCGGCTCCCGTTTGGGTACAAAAAAAATTTCTCGCAAAAGCTGTACAAATGAAGGACCGTGGCCTTAAATTCAGATAAATGACAATGACCAACACCGATTAGATGCAGTTAATATATTACTCACATGCGCGCGTGTGTAAGCCAGCTGGGAAGGGTGGGGTCGAGGATGAATAACGCGACCGAAAGGACTTGTTATACTCCAAGTAGTGGCGTCGCGACGGCGAGTAAAGAATTCACGGGAGTTAAGTCTGCACGGTGGCGCCACAATCGATGGCCCGCTGCCGACTGGAGGTGGCCCCGGCATCCAGCGACAGCGTTCGTCACACAGCGACTCGTCTAGCTAGACCCAGGGACTACCCCCCCACCCCCCTAATCAAGGCTCTAGGGGCGAGTCACATGCGGCACGACACCGTGGCGGCGCAGCGCGGCGACGCCCCTGCTCACTTCCACAACGTCGTCGCTGCAGCACCGCGTGACCTCGCTGGCTCGCACTGCAGCTTCGCGGAAACCAGTCAAAGGCCCGTCTACAATCGACATGGCGCACATAACATGCATGGCATAAAGAAGTACAAACCTGTATTTCAGATCGTAACGCTCACAACTAGTGTTAAGTATTTGGCGTGACATACTTGGCGGCGTTATTTGTATGACGTGGCGTTAAGATGGTCTCTGAGTATCTTAGGCCAAGTTTTTAACGTCGGCCAATGAGAGCGAGAAACATCATGAAACTGCTGTACATTATTTTATGAGTGGGTTTTGTATCGTACACCCCCCCCCCCCCCTCACTCATGACAATGGTTGGTGGGCAAGCCTACAGGTTATTCACTGAACACGGTAGATATTATTTATTTCCTCGCTAATGAACAATAGGTAAGAGGCATCGAATCACTTGGCACTCGAAGTTTGCCAAAACACAAACATGTTGATTGCAAAACTTAATCCGGAGGCCAATAATTTTCCGATATTACACAGCGTTACTTAGAATATCGACAAACAATTTCTGACTGTTCTATGGCGGGGAGTTGAATTAGCGTGGCTTTTAAAACGATATGTCACTTATCATAGTACTCAGCACAAAAAAAAAATCTTATTAATTAATGTACTGCAGTTTCGAAACAGACATCGGTGTCGGACAATGTATGTGAAAATCAGGAGATTTGTTTCGGAGCCATTTTCTGGAATACAAAGCTCATATCGTTAGCAAAGGCGCATTAACTGGCACATTTTTATTAGTTTCTGCGCTGTAGTGTCGTGTGTGCATTAAATAGTTTAGAAGAACCACAACTGCGGTTTTATACTGGTGTCAACACAGTTACGGTGTGTTTATTGCTCCTATAAATATGTTGCCTGCGTCTGCGAGTGTGAAAACTGCGAAGCTCTTGCATGACGCAAGCGAAACAACACTCGGCCCTACATTAGTTCCAGTTTCATTCCCCTGTGTGTTCCCGCACGCTACTGTGCAGACCAGACGGCGCCGCCGGCATCACAATACAATACACAGTCAGCGCGTCATTAGGTTACTCCAAACCACACGCCAAGCACATAAAGCTCCTCCCATCCTCCTTTCGCACATGTCGAAAGCAATCCAATCCGCTGCTGCGACTACTCTCTGTTTCAAAATACTCACGCAGTGTGCCGGGTTGACAGAAATGCCGGATGTCCCTAATTAATGTTTACACTCTTTGTACGCCAATAACAGAGAAACCATTAAAGACGATTTGATGGGACTGAAGATGTGTTCAGTTCCGTTTGTAGATGCGAGCAGGGGCAACACAATTGAAGAGAAAATGGCGGATGTAACAAGGCTTTATTTCGGGCAACATAAGTGAATTTTAAAAAGTTATTGGAAATGTGTGAAAATTATTGAGGCGCAGACGATTTGTTGGGGGGGGGGGGGTAATTCAATACATGCACCACCACCACGTGTAACAATGGCACTATAACGTGGCAAGTTTGAGAGGGACGGAACTGTGTGTGATGTGAAGAAAGGACGGTGCTGTAGGAAAAGAACGTCAACGAGCGAAGGAAGTGTGCGGGCTGTGTTACACACAATCGCAAGTTCCCCCGGGGACGTCGAAACATGAACGGGAAGCCGCGCGTGATAAAGGTGCCAATACTTCCAAGAACGTCCATCGAATTTTAAACAAAGTAAAGAGGAAGCCATACATTCCCATGTTAACTTCACGCCATGAATGAAGATGTGTCGAATTTTGTGAGTACGTTTTGAAAATGTGAAACGACAACGAACATTTTTCTGATGCGATTGTTTGGTCCGGTGAGGCGACCTTTGAATTGAATGGAACGGTCAACAGCAGTTTTGAAAACAACCTTTAATAAAATTTCCTGCCCCTTCCTGAATATATTTTAACGGGCGCACTGACAGGCACTGGGCTCACAATAAAGTTGGTATTGACGGAGAAAGTAATTGTATGTATTAATCTAGAAGTACAGGTGTTAGATAAACATTTGTAGACCTTAAAATTGTTTCATTCCCTTTCTATTTTTTTAATGAAAATAAGTGTAACAATTAGCATTTATGTAAAATAGTTACCTTTTTAATAAGTTTACAGTTTCACGTAACCGACGCAAGAATAACGTAATAAAGTCCATCGTAATATTAATTTTACATAGCTATGGTATAAGAATACACAATGAGCATACAAAACCGATTCTAAGCAGGTTTAAAAAAAAAGTACTCAGTAAACAGTGAACTGACTATACCGACGCGACTGGGTGTTTAGCAGTATCCTTTAAACAAATTCACTGACATTTACCTGACTTTTTCAGGTAACCTGTTACTTTAACCTAATTAAAACACACAGCAAAAATGTTACGTTATTTCCTTAAAAATTATTTTTCTTGGGTATAGCATCAATATAGCCTTTGTTTATGGATGCTTTTTGTACAATACAAATATATATAAAATACTATTTTTAAAAAAATGTTCAAAGATGGCACGTGAAAAAAAAATGACGGGTGGAATACTAGCCATTACAGACCAGAAACAAAGTCTCAGTACATAGACAATACATCATACAATGTAGCAATATTCATACAGAACTACTATATGTATTCAAATCATTATTTAGGCTAATATTGTATTTGCACAATCCTAAGCTGGTGCCCGAAATCACATCTTCTACTACGTCAATTCTTGCTGTATCAGAAAGAAAAAAATCAACCATGAAAATTTGTATAATAATAGAGTAAAATTATTTAAGAAAATTGTCCCCTTAGATTTTAAATTTTCTGCATACATGGAATAAATCAAAACAATGTGTAGTAACCCGGCACGTAATAAAAATACTGAAATCCAAAATTATTTTTTTATTACATACATTTGCAACTAATTTGTGTAAATTCCCTGACGTTACATAAACTTTCCTGATATTTCCCCGACTTCTAGAAACGCAGAATTCCCTGACTTTTCCAGGTTTCCTCGGATGTTAGCCACCCTGTGCGACTATGATTCACAAGCATGGCTGTGGGGAACTCTAAGCAAATATACCCCGGTGTGACGAAGATTCAGTAGAACTGGAGACTTGTGTGACAGATGTGCACTCCACGCCAAACAATGGGCCGCGCTGCGCTGTCACGGACCCGCAACACAGGTCGTAACAAATTGCCCGGCATAAACAATTAACGGAACTTGATATGGCGCGGTCACTCTCATTTCGATCATCTACCACACACTAAAGCATGAGGATTACCAGCGCGCCTGTGTAAAATAGAAGCTGCAATTCGCTGTGACAAGTAACAGATATAGGCTGTTCACGGTAAAGTGAGCACTTTTGACGGCCTGGTTACTTTTTCCTTTCAGCCATTTTTTATCCTTTAAACATCTATTTTAAATAAATATCGCTATGTAAGTAATAAACACAGTGTGTATATTCCACCACACTCGGAAGTTAACGTCTAAGGATAAAGCAAAGCATACTTATCGACTACTATTCCGAATGAAATGGCTTTCAAAAGTGCTCACCTTACCGTGAATGGTCTTTATACAGAAAGTTCGCGTTTATTTCAGCACTTTTGACATCAAACTTGGTAAGGTTTATTCTACTCAGGTTGGGGAGATCAACGCTTTTAGTTTGGCAATTGAACTTTTTCGCCACTAGGTAAGCGCTAGTGTCACGTGTGTACCATATGTTCTATGTTTTCCACGTTAAAAAAAAACACAATGATTGCAATAAACACGAATCAAATATAAAACAACTACTTAAATAAGTGAAATCTTTCTCTTTTATAATTCACGTAGTTTTAGTTTAAAGTGGCCTCTTTGGAACACTAGCGCTTACCTAGTGGCGGGAATTTTCCCTATGCCAAACTCTCCCGTAAAGCGCTTTTCACAATACTGCGATGCGTTGCCGGCGGCGGACGGCGACAGATGAGAAGAAGAAGAAAAGTTGTTGTTTACTTTAAGCACTGACGACTAAAAAAAGTAGTGCTGCGTTTTGAAAACAAATACGCATTTGGCGAAAATCAAACTTTGTGTGTATTATTCCGTAGTATTGCCTTATTTTATATATATTTTATTTTTTTAATCTTTCTTTATTTTTCTGTTTTTCAATCCAACTGCCCAATTTTTCGTGTGTCTTTTGTTCAACATTCTGGCCAAAAACTTAACTTTCATTCGTGAGAACGGTTGGCAGTATAGCACCCATCATCGAAAAACTGTCGCATTATTGTGAAACCACAAATGGAATCGGTCAGCGATCGTCGGCGTCCCATCGCATCGCAACGCAACGCAGTATTGTGAAAAGCCCTTAAGGAAACTCATTTCGTTCCTAACAAACCTGAAATTTCACTTCCCCCACCTGCTGCTCCTACCTACCTACATTTAAACAGGAACACCAACTGACAAGCGCCCAGTAAAGTTGGTGACGGCGGAAAGAAAGTAGTTCCATGCCTTAACGTTAAACTAAAAGTGTTTGGTAAACATTCCTGAAAACTGAAATAATTAATTTTGCTGTCTTTCTCTTTAATGCATACAGTATAAGTGTAAGAATTAGCAAATTTGTAAAATGTGTACTTTTCTAATGATTGCACAGTTTCACTTACCCGGCGCATTAAGGAAGTTATCAGGCGCATGGCGGAGGAATAATACACAACGTGCATACAAGTATATCTTACGCAGGGCTTTCAAAAGTGCTCAGTTTACAGCGAACAGCATATACAGTTATGCATCAAGTAAACAAGTTTCATTTAAGTTAGAAGTAAACTGAACGGGATTGAGGATACAAATGAACAAAGTAAACATTTACATTTTTTTTTTTTTCAACATGCTTTATTTTCCTTATACAACAGGTCAAAATCTCCTACTTGGATCGTTGTCAGCATGATGACACGAATTAGCAATGATGTACAACAAGAGACGCACTGATACGGTAATTACTTAATCTACTTTCAAGACAGTGTTCAAGGTAGGCCTATACTAAACAAGTGTCCCAAAGCAATGCATAATTTTTTTTTTATTGATCATGGTGGGAACGATCATAAATCAGATCGTATAGACACGGGATAAAAAAAAAAGTACATGCTAAAAAAAGGGTGTTACAACATGTATACACGTCAAATGCTCTACGTTGTAAATTCTGCGTAACGATCGGTTAAGCGTATCGTATACAGGTCGAGGGCAACACACTTCTTCAATTTTCCCCGCTTCCATTTCTGCCAGGCCTACTACTTGCGAACAAAATATTTAAAGAGTAACTGTCAGTCTACGGATGAACAATTTAAACTCTAAACCTGGTATTCACAGTTACTTTTGCGTTGTATATGTGCGCCACATTCTGTACGCATCTTGTTTTGGCAGGATAACGAGGTTCTTAAACGATTAGCGAATTGTTTGCATGTTGGTATTACAGTTGCGTGCACTCTCAAAGTTACGAGAGGCCTCGCTTGACCTACCCTAAGCGACTCGCATCCCGCTAACCTCTCCTTGTGCTCGTAAAAATGGCGCACGCCTTACATCGTTTTGATAAATGAGATACGATGCACTGGCTGATACAATATTATTTTTTAAGTGCTGACATACTGTTCTTGACTCACACAAGTGGAGAGGTGGAAAATAATACAGAAAATTTAAAAAATACTTACCTCAAAAACCGATGGACTATTTCGCTCGTCCCGTCGTGGTTTTATGCAGCTTAAGATTTATTTCTAATGAATACCAAGTAATTATGTTTGAAATATCTCAGCGAAATTAGGGATAGAACTAAAGTATCATACATATATTTCTATGGAACTACAGTGGTATCACACACACAGCTGTGTTTCTATATCTATGAGTAAAATTTTTTTTTAGGAAGGAACTTTCCACGAATTCCACGGAACTATCTGTAACATCTCTGATTGATTTTCGTCGTTTCTGGTGCTAATGAAGTGTTTTGGAGGAAAATAATATAAGTTCCGTAGCATTTGAGATGCAAGAAATTATAATATAAAAAAAAGAATACATCTTTCTGGATCGGGATTTGAACGTGTATTAAAATATCATAAGCCTGCTATCACAACAACAGGTCATCTTAATGGCCTAACAATATTTCCAGTAAATTATGTTTTCAATGCTTAACTATTCATATATATTTTTTTATTATTGCCACTTGTAGGTTTTAGTGTTCGTTTCATAAATTTTAAAGTGTCAGTATTATAATTTCACGTCACAGTAGAGAGAATAATGTCTCGGCGGAATATACAGAGCAAACTGTAAAATATTTCACATTTCATAAGCATATTTACGTTCCATTTTTCGTTAGTACAGACTTTAGTAGCATACATATTAATTTATAAATATTTTTAGCGCACGTGCTCCATTTTACTTAAAACCTTGTTCCTAACTACCGATAGCTGGAAACGTGCTATGTATTTTTGCCTCACACATAGGGCTCAGAAAATCATCGGACTTCACACATCGTTCAATAATTCAAGCTCGGTTTAGCAAAGCGTACAAGGTCAAGAAGCGAGGGAGCGATACGGACGACAGATACACGCACGCCTAGCGCCTCATCGCTCCTATGCGCAAGGCGTGCAGTGTTTCCGTCGTAACACTATACTGTGCAAATTAGATCTGTAACATAGGGGTTTTATTACACGCGATGAAAACCCATAGATTAAACTAAGTCCGTAGTTTTGTACTTTTCTCTTGCCGCTTAAAACTGCATAGGCAAGCTTTAAAAATGCTATATTTGACCATTTTCACGATTTTTTTCTCAAAGAATACACTCAATATGACAAAAATAAAAAGCGAGGACTACAGATAATTGTTTTTTATCTTTTAAATCAAAAAGTCATATTTTCAGAACTTTTATTTACCGAGATACGCGTTTATGCGCAAACAACGATTTCGCAGAAAACGCTTCAGTAAATAGGAACACGCGAATAGTTTGTGGGACAGCAAAATAAATGTTTCAAAATGCCGCCCTAAAAGGCGTTGGTGATGGGTGTTGTTAGTAAAACCTCTTGTATCTAAACTTTGATCACAGAGTATGTAAGAATACAGAAGTGAAACAGGCACTTATAATACTAACTTTCTCCACACACGCCAGAAAAATGGCGTCACTGGCCAATCAGCGCCTGGTAAGATGCTCTGCTCGCCAATCAGACACGACAGGCCCGTTCCCTGAGTTTCGTGCAGCCAATCAGAGAATGGGTGCGCCCAAACGGAAAGTAACAGCCATGCCATTGCGTAGCTGTGTACTTGCGTACTCTGTACTCAGTGTGACTATTTCTCCTGAGTCCTTGCCTTAACTGTCGTAAACAAGCGTACGGTGTAAAACGCCTTTCTTTATCAACGTACCACGATATCGGCTCACACTGCATTACAGTTCGTGTTTCCAGCGACTTCAATCTTACAAGACATTATACTGCTTGTTAACGACATCACCCCTTTCCCCATTCTTCACTCCAACATTCTTTAGTTTAAAGACTGAGTAAATAGAGCAATTATTTCAATCAAATTTACTTACAGTCTCACACATTTTTTAAAACACCATACACCCACCAGAGATTTTGCCCATGACGCCCAGTAGACGACTGCGTACAATAAAAACCAGAAATACATGGCGTTTAAAATCTTTTGAATTATTTGCTGCTAAACTAATAAACACTGTCTTTATAAAACTTTTTTTAAAAAGCAGACACTGCAAAATGTTATGTGGTGAAAGTTTAAAACAATTAAAAGAGGCTTTCCATAATAATCTCTTAACCACGAAAAATTACCAGCAAATATCAGACTACCATATCAGAGTCATCTGTTTCTACAGTATTTTTTTTTAAAGGTTAAATCCTTATATAGGGTTAGAATTCGTTGATAGCATGTGAAGCCATTGCAATAAATTCACTGTGTATAACCAGATATAAGGATTCAGCTGAACATTCAAGGAATGTTTG
Organism: Dryococelus australis; assembly: GCA_029891345.1. Classification (NCBI taxonomy): domain Eukaryota; kingdom Metazoa; phylum Arthropoda; class Insecta; order Phasmatodea; family Phasmatidae; genus Dryococelus; species Dryococelus australis. The sequence goes on along the minus strand of CM057004.1, from coordinate 70,445,444 downwards.
TTGGTTTTTTTTTTTCTTTTCTTTTTCATTACGTGGTACGAAATTCCCAGCATCGCTCATCTGGTACTTTCCAGTTGAGCCAAACAACTGATATCTTGTTTCCTCGCGTGTAAATGTGGTCTAAGCCTAAGCAAGCCTCCATCTAACAATTTTACTTCATCCTTCGTCGCTGTCGTGTTCCACACTCCGGCTTAAGAAAACCACAAACCAACTGGAGCCAGACGTGGAAGAAAAATTATTACTAAACATGCCGTTTTCTTTTCGTTGCCCTTTTTTGTTTTCATTTCCTGTATCAACAGTGATCATCACTTCTTTCTGCAGTGTGCATTCGCTCAGTATGTAGGATTTGCGCGCGCGCGCGCACACACACAAACACACACAGAGCCCTAGCGTTACGTAACAGGAAACCAACGGTGACTCACAGTGGCGGCGCTTTTTTTTTGTGGACAATTCTTTGAATCACACGGTGAAGGATGGTGCTGCCAAGGCGCAGGGTGGTGAAACGTGCCTGAGTTTTGTCTGAAGCTGTTGCTATTTGCACGGGTCTTTATAATGCGCCGCTGTGCGGCGGATTTTCTCGGGGATCTCCCGTTTCCCCCGCCCATGCATTCCGGGGCTGCTACATGCTCACCTCGCTTCACCCTCACCGGCTCTCAAGACCTCGATGTCGAAAGGAGCGCAAATATGTCCCTTCATTCACAACTAAACTGCGAACACACGGGCAGCAGTTTCTTAAAAAAAAAACCCCAAAGACACAGAAAACTTCATTCAGTCCATTCCCGATTTCTTCGAACTTTTTGAATCAAACCTTCGAAGAATCTCCCCATTTATGACGTGTTTAATTATTTCCAACATATGCCATATATTACAAGCGTTTTATACTCGTGTTCATAAAAGTTACTTTTTTTATCTGTTAAATTGAAATGTTATTCATATTGTTACGTGCTGCAGCTCGCACCGACTCAGCTGCCCCGCGTCGTAACCGGAGACCCCACCCCCCTCGTAATGCTTCATTTATAAATAATCTGAATAAAATCAGGGATAAAATAGGTAAGTTGGTAGCGCATAGTGAAAAATAGTTCTTATACAAAATACTGTCACACTTAGTGTGCAGGAATATGGTGCATTGTCTCCCTGGTGTCAATTCTCCAGGCTTAGTTAAGCTTAGTTTTCATGAGGAGGAGGAATATCCTGGAAGTAGAGCTTTAGCAGGGCTTCAGAAAAGGCTGAAGTAACCGTGAATGGACTATATTGACACGACCTCGTGGGACTGCATTCTCCAGACGCTGCAGTGCCGCGTGGCGGTGAGGGTCGCCGCTAAACGAGGCGGCGGCGTATGACCGAGTTTATTGTAATGCCTCGGCGCAACTCGCTCGACGAGCCAATTGAACTGACCAGCACAAGGACGTCTAGAGGTCGGTCGACCAACGGAATCTCCGCACACGACGGTCGCCGATCCTGCTGCTATAGGCTGTTCACGGTCAAATGAGCAATTTTGAAAGCCCTGCTTAAGATCTACTTGTATGCACATTATGTGTTCTTCCGCATTATGTAAGATTATCATTGACATGAGCCTCATCACTTTATTCAAGCGCCGATCAAGCGAGAGTGTAAAATAATTGAAAATAAAAATCCTACAAATATTCTTATTACAATTCGCTACATTAGAATGATACAGGAAGCGAAAAATATAATCTAAGTTATCACAAAAGTTACCTGACACTTTTTATTCGACGTTAAGTTATGGAACTACTTTCCATCAATCGTTACCAACTTTAGTGGGCGCATATATATTAGTGCGCTCGTTAAAATATATGCAGGTAGGAGCAGTGACTTTTTCTAAGGTTGATTTCAAAGTGCTCACTTTATCGTGAACAGCCTTTAGTAACTAGCACAGCGCAGATGTTTCGACGGCAAAAGTATGGTCATCATTAGACGCAGGAGCAGCCGAACCAGCGGGTAACGGGGTCATTCGCCCCACTAATAATCTCCTGTAAAAGTCAGATTCTAAGAAGGAATAACCAACCCTCACTTTAAGTATGACTTCTGTTATTAAATTAATAAGTATAAAACAAATTTCTGTCTTATTTTCAAATAAGCTGATTTATCTAAAATTTTAAATACTTCCATTTGAATGGTGCAGTATCACGTTAAAATAAAAAGAAGTGTATCTATGTATATGCATTAGTTACGTTTTGAGCAAGCCTTTATACTAAACACACTAATAATTTTTTTTTTGTGATAACGTGATTTTTGCAGTATTGAACTTAATTTAAAACCCTTGAAAAATAAGTTTATTTTTAATCTTGAAGGTTGGCCCTCTAATGACGATCGCTTTCTACCGGCCTTGGTTAGAAGTATAGTCTATTTGCAGTAACTCCACACTTTTGAATTCAAATCTTTGAAAATTCGACCCATTTATGACGTACTTGGTTGTTTGCTACATATGCCATGTAGGTATCACAAGCGTTGCAGACATGGGAGAGGTCAACACGTGATGTGGTAGTGTTTTGTTTGTTGCTGGAAAACGGTAAATTTCCGCACATACGTTCCTATGCAAAACGTAACCGTCTTGGTCCCCAATACAAGTCCTTACAATGTGTAATGCGAATTTACACACACCTGCATACTGGTGTTAACAAAATGTACATTTTTTATTATACTGAACTTCTACTTATATTTTATTTATAAATTATATTACATATAAATAATATTAATAAAACAGGGTGAAAATAGGTGTGTTGTCAATGCCGTGTTAAGAAATAGTTATTATGCAAAATATTATTACACTAAGCCCGCGACACTACACGTGCAGCGTCGCGCGCCTTCTTCCCATGCAACTTACCACACACACGCGTGGCCGCGCCGCACTGCATTGTTCTGCAGGCGTTCTACGTCGCAACTTTGAACAAAAGTTATTTGATATAAAATTCTGTTTTCTGATATATGTGTATAGGCATGGCCGTTGTGTTACTATTGGTCCAATTATGGAAACTATGTCTGGAGTTTGGGCACTGGATGGTTTCCGAACATTTTGTATAGTCCAGACGAAATGGACTTAAAACTTAGAAATCAACTATTAAACTATTTCGTACTGGAAACGATTACTCAGTTTTCTGGTGTCTCAAGAATGCTATACAAAATAGTATATTCAGTAAACGGCGAACGAGACAAGTGAACAGCGTGCCTTCGTTTTCTGCTGTCTTCCTTTTTCAGGTGATGGTGGTGATTGCAGAGACGATGTTACAGTGTATACATACATAGCATATTAACTTGACTTGTCCTATATCTTTGTATACAGGCATGTACTCTCAAAAGACCTTCTGGAAATATAAAACTAAAATAAACAAACTTCTACGAATTAATGATGCATACAATCCTACGGCGCTGACTATACTCTTCATATATAAAAACAGAAATATGCATCATATAAGTATTGAAATTCACTATATAATACTAGTATCAAGAACCACTTTCATTTTAATTATGTCTATAGAACAAGTACATTACAAACATTTAATAACACTGGGATTAGGCTGTATAAAAAACTTCAAAATTATATATAAATTTTTAATAACCCTAAACTTTTTAAAAAAATTTGTTCAATATCTTATTAAATTGTTCTTTCTACAGTGTATCAGAATACATGGCAGCATAACTTATCTTAGATAGGCCTGACTGTGTTTTTATATGCGTTTATATGTTTTAAATGCAACATTTTCTTGTTCAGGATGTATGTATACTTTATTGTAATTTGTGTGTACTTTGTTGAAAGTACCTTTACCCCTGTTGATTTAAAATGGAAACCGCTTTCATTAGACAAGTTATTGCTCTTGTGTGCTATGTTGTTTTTATAGGTACATGTGGCTTTTATCTTATTGTAGTATATATGTATTTATTGTCCCTCTTTCTCTCTCTCTCTTTTGCACATCCTTACTACTATATAAATGCGAAACTGTGTTTGTGTGTTTGTTTGTCCTTCTTTCACGTCAAAAACGGAACAACGGATCGACGTGATTTTTTGCACGGATATAGTTGGAGGACCGGAGAGTGACATAGGCTACTTTAAATATCTCAAACGGTTCCGAAAATATGATGATCAGGGATGTACATAGGTACTGGATTAAACTTTTCTTAGGATTACTGCATAGAAAAGCATTGTTAAAAAAAATCCGTCGTGTCTCCTTTCTTTTCTGTCTATGGGCTGTCTTAAATTCCCTCCCAAGAGCCGCAGTAGCTTAGTGGGTAGAGAACCCAATATTTATTTCAAGTCCTAAATTTCATGCGAGCGAAGCCGCGGGTAAAATTTAGTAGTTATATAAGTGGCGAGTTCTATAGAATGTAACACTACTCTTTGAACAATAAAAACTCAACTGAACTGGGTGTGGTCACAGTTAACACGAGCCGCTGTTACCTGGCTGAGGTCCTCGGCGCCCGCCCCAGCCTATCTCTACTCCAAGTGGCCGAGGAGACCCGGCCCGCAACCGGCAACCGCCCAGCCCCCCCCCCCCCCGGGGCGGGTTCCGTGATGCAGCCCGGACGGTGACGTCACCGCCACGCCGCCACGGTCCACCCACGACATGACCTCTGGTCGCCCGCCGGGCGACGGACGTCACAGCACAGTTGCCAACTTGGCGATTTTCTCGCCCCAGCTATGGTCATTTCACAAGCTGGTATTGACGGCCACATTTCGTACTTGCGACAGGTCGGAAAGTTGATTACTGTAAAAAGAAAATCTGGTTACAGATCAGGTAATTTAACCCGTCCCGTCCCGAATTAACGAACAAGCCAAAGTGTTGCAGTGGTGTAATATTTAGGTTTTACCTGTACTTACGTGTGTCGAGCGTGCTTCTCGTAACCAGTGGACAACTTTCTGCTCTCTCGTTGTTATAGGCTGCAAACAAAATATTTTAAGGGCTTAAGTGAATTGGTTTATTGATGTTTCCAAGCTGAAGCATTCATAATTGTAGGCAAATCTCCCCGGTTACAGTTCATGTGGGTAGTGTTACCATCTTGCATTAGCTAACGAAAATCCTAACACTGCCGAAGTCTCGGAAGACTGTAACGAAATATGACTTAGAATACGGAATCGCCTTGTTCGGATATTTTATTCGTTTCAAGAGCTTTCGAAGCTTAACGAATACGAATAATTAACGAATAACTTAGAATAAGCCCCCATGTCAGTTCATTTCTCCGGAATACATTACGTGCACCTCGAGAGCATGGGAATATCTGGGGATACATATTCAATGTTTTATTTCATGTGGCTATCTCTTGATAAGTAGTTGCGTAGGCTGTCTCTTACGTATTACAATTTGGTGATTATTATAATACTGATTTAGAAACTTTCTCTCGAGAAAGTTGGCAACACGGCGTACGCGTAAAACGCAGTCGCGCGCGCGCGGGTGCAGGTCGATGACGTCATCGCAACGCGTCCCGTTACCTTTCCTCTCTGCCACGTTCTCGACGCCGCGCCAGGAGCGCTTGCCTGCTATTCTTCACTGCAACCACTGTTTGTGTTGACATACTGGATAAGTTGACCGCTGAATCAGTGGCGTAGCAAAGTCAGGCAGTACCCAGTGCGGAAAATTTTTTGTACCCCTCCCCCTTCCCTTCCCAACGAAAATATTAAAAGAAGGAATAATAAGATACTTACAGTTGCAAATGTTATTTTCTATTTTATTTGCTTATAACATTGTGAGCATAAGCACTTAAAACATTTTTTTTCTCCCCTTAACTTTGTTCTCAGAAAAGTTTGAAATCACATCATTAAAATCTATTCCTTTCGCAACTTTTCAATTGACAAGCCGAGTGTGGACTCATATTGGACACAAGAAAGAAAAGGGGGGAATGGGAGATCCCCGAGAAAACCCGGCGACCAGCGGCATCGTACTGCACGATTGCGCCATTCCCCGCTGGGAATCGAACCCGGTTCGCCTAGGTGGGGACGAGTAGTTTAGCCACTACACAACGGCTGCCGCAAACCGAGGATGCGGGGAGGGGGCAGAGGTCTGTGTGGCTGAGCGGTTAAACTGCTTGCCTCCCACCATGACAAATTGTTCATTCCCGGATTTTCACAAGTGGGAACCGTGCCGGACGATGCCGCTATTATTCGGCGGGTTTCCTCGGGGGTCTCCCGTTTTCTCCGCTGCTCCATTCCCACCTTAATTCACCCTCATCGGCTCTAAAGACCTCGTTACGAGCCGCCCAAATCTCTCAACTGAACTCAATCCAAACATGGGGTCGGAGGACGCGGCACGCGAGCTGGTTGTGTGCGTGTGCGACACACCCATGACGCCGTCTCTCCACACGAGGCGAGCCCGGCCAGGCCGACGTCAGGACCTAGCCCAACGACGGCACCGCGCGCCTTCAACCCGGTCGTGCAGCGCCGTCGCGAACTCACTAGCAAACAAGACACCTCCCTCCCCGCAAACACGTCATTCCGCAAGCCACTCGCACTTTCCAACCGACCAGCAAACACGCTTCCCCGCAGGGCAAACAGCGGCTAGTGAAACTTCAGCCTGCGTGCCACGACGGAAGATTCCAGGCAAAGGTTGCATTGCCGCTTGAATGGATGGTTCTATGGAAGATTTGCCCATCTGCCGGACGTTTCCTGTGGCGTATTGGTAATTGGTCGCGCGCAATTTTCGATGGAAGGTTTTCTGCAAGGTTCGAATTTTAGCCAACGAGAGAGAGAGAGAGAGAGAGAGAGAGAGAGAGAGAGAGAGAGAGAGAGAGAGGTGTGTGTGTGTGTGTGTGTGTGGTATCGACAATAGTTGTAATTTTGTTATTTTATTCTGTGAAACAGCGATAAGGCCATTAAACACATATAAATAATAAATAAAAAACCGTTAAAATTTACTGATGTTACAAAAAATATCGTAAAAATTCGTGGTTTATTAAAAAAAAAAATCCAATTATCACAAGAAACGATTAGGCTCTGTGTATAAACGGATAATGATAAAGTTGTGAAGGAACACTAATCCTAAACAACATTTGCAGAAGTAAATGGGGGGTCACGATAGTTTAGTGGTTAGACTACTCGCTTCCCACCTAGGCGAACAGGATTCGATTTCCGGCAGGGTTGCATCCGGAATCGTGGCGGACGATGCCGCTAGTCGGAGGGTTTTCTCGGGGATCTCCCATTTTTTCCCGCCCTTGCATTGGTACACGTAAACTTGTGACACGTCACGACGCTGTCCGAACCAGGTTTTTGAACCTTCGTACAAAGGTGAAAATCCATACTAATGCACGGTACGATTCATCATACGGCATGTAGAAAAAAATCCTAAAATTTATTCCAATACTGAAAACATTTCAAACTATTTTATCAAAATTTCCTGATTTCACAAAAATTTTCCCGGTTTTTCCATTTATGTAAAACTCCCTAACCTTTAACAGGTTCTCTCTGTTTCCCCTTATGCTAGCCATCCTGTGTGAACCAAGCCTTATACAGGCGTCTGAAGCCATCAAGCCACGGCAGCAAGCAGCAAGGGTGAGTGAGTGGCCGGCTCTTGACATCGAGGTCTCGAGGAGCCGACAAGGGTGAAGTGACGTGAGTATGGCGCGACGCCGGAATGAAGGGGCGGGGGAAACGGGAGATTCCCGAGAAAACCCGCGGAACCAGCGGCATCGTCCAGAACGATTCCCACTTGCGAAAAACCGGGAATGAACCGGCCAGGGATAAGCAGCAAGGGTGAGTGAGTGGCCGGCTCTTAACATCGAGGTCTCGAGGAGCCGACAAGGGTGAAGTGACGTGAGTATGGCGCGACGCCGGAATGAAGGGGCGGGGGAAACGGGAGATTCCCGAGAAACCCGCGGAACCAGCGGCATCGTCCAGAACGATTCCCACTTGCGAAAAATCGGGAATGAACCGGCCAGGGATAAGCAGCAAGGGGACTGGCGCCGCCCGCCGAAGGCCGTGTTCCAAATAATCCGGATATTTACACTCACGCACTCTCACTCGGAAGTGACGTCAGAGAGTGCTGTTCCACATGACAAAGTGCGAGCGCGCAGGAGCGAGTGCACGAGTGCGTGTTGCGAGTGAGAGTAGAATGCATGCTCTCTGAATAGCATTTGTTTATAGTCCATTCACGGTTTTTTCGGCCTTTTTGAATCAAACCTTTGAAAAATCTCCCCATGTATGACGCGGTTAGTTATTTCATAAATACACCCTGTATCACAAGCGTTTTATACTTGGGTTCATAAAAGTTACTTCTTTTCCTGTTAAATTGAAATGTTCGTATTTTATCTATTAAATATAATGTTTCATTTATTTATAAATAATCTGAATAAAAATTTGGGAGAAAATAGGTATGTTGAAAGCCTAGTGAGAAATAGTCCTTATACAAAATAATGTTACAACTTAGTGCGCACGAATGTAGTGCGTTGTCCCTCTGGTGTAATTATCCAGGATAAGTTAAGCTTAGTTTGCACGAGGCGGAGAATATCCTGGACGTAGAACTTAGGCAGGGCTTCAGAAAAGGCTGAAGTAACCGTGAATTGACTATATTTAGATCTCCACTGCCTACAATGACAACGAAAAAAGAGGTTTTGTTACTTCAGGTGAACTAAAGCACAATTGAACATCTTTCAGATAAACATGCGACAGTAACACTGGTATGTTTGGAGAGCGAGTGCGAGTGTGGATACGTACGCAGGGATTTGTGGGAGTAAGTGAGAGTTGAAGTTCGAGTGCAGACGCTGGTTACTTGGAACACAGCCCTAGCCGCAAAATTCCGCTCGCAACTGTGCACGGGCGAGCGGAGCGGGCTGTGTCGCCTGCCTACGAGCCTCGCTAACAAGTGTCGCGGTCAAGTGTGTCAGGGGCCTATTAGCAGAACGTCGCTAGGCCGCGAAAACCAACCACGCCCCCCCCCCCCCCCCCCACCCGTCGCGGCAACGCGTCTACCCTGGGAATCGTCACACACACTTTTGGAATCCAACCTTTGAAAATCACCTCATGTATGGTGATCGGTTGTTTCCTAAATATGACACGTATCATCAACGATTTATAATTCTGTTAGCATAAGTGTTATTTTAGTTTAAACCTAAAACATATTTTAACTATAAACTAAAATACTTCATTTATAATTAATATCGATCAAAACCCGGGGGAAAATATGCGTGTTGGTAATATCTAGTACGTAGTAGGAAATAGTTCTCATTCAAAACTGAGTGCGCACGAATGCGGTGCGTTGTCCTTCTAGTGTTATTTTCTAGATTTGGTCAAGCTTTGTTTGCGTGAGGAGGAAGCATAGACTAAACATGAGGTAGGCCACTTATTCGTCTTCTGTGCATGTACCCAACATTGACCTACCCCAATGAAACCCCACTGTCAAAGTCACATGGTCAACAGTAATGAAAGTGTTAATTTATGCCTTAATTTTCCAGAGCTAAGCAATTTTATATGAATAAAATACTTCCGCCAATTTGTCCGAATTGGTTAGAGGAAGCATACAAACATCCCAAAGTACTTATGGGGTCGATCACTTAAGTCATGTGTTGATCGTATAAAACTGTCAAACTGTCAGGAGCGTAAATACGTACTACATGTGAATTCCTTCTCTTAACTAACGGGAAGAGTATATAATAAATACAACGGCGACATTAAACAAAAAAGCACCGTAACACTCGCGATTATTCATGAAAACACATGTGGCACGAACTAACACGCATGGAAGAGACATTCAAACAAGACAGTGCTACCTCAATCAAAATTAAAATACGTAAACCACGCGTGTTTCTAAAATACCTAAAGTGAAAAACTACACGAATGTTTATTGTATATTTACGCGATACGCAGACATCAGGTATTTTGTTTAAATGTAGGGTGTTGAAGGTGGTGAAAATGGGGGGGGGGGGGGGATGGAGGCGTTCTAAGACCGGAGGACGTCGACATAGGGTTTCTTCGGTAGGAACTCGGTTTCCCTTATTCAAGTTAAAGGCCCGTGGCCTCGCTAAATGAAAGGAGGCCAGGGCGGACTACGCACACGCAGGGGCCGGGTGTCAGTTGCCGATATCGATCAGAGCGCGGTGCCAGCTGAGTGCAGAGTCGACTGCTTCTGCCCTGAAGCTCGCAACGGGGTCGGCGACCCCAGCAGGTCGGTCTGCCCCGCACCGCGCGACCTGAAAACATCGACCCAAAGGTGCGGCGAGGCCCTGCCACAACGGACGGTCACACGTCTGCCTAGACATTCCCATTAGAGCGATCAAGGTACTAGATCTAAAGGATTTTCACAATAAAGTGAGCACTTTTGAAATCAAACATAGGAAAACGTCACTGCTCCTACCTGCATACAAACGGGCGCACTGGGGGACATAAAAAAAGCTTTAGGTAACCATTTGTGATAACTTAAATTATTTCTGTCATCCGTTTTTTAATGCATCAAAGTGTAAAAGTAAGCAGATTTCTAAAATGTTTACTTTTTTAAAAAATTTCGAAGTTTCACCTGACCGACGCATGAATAAAGTGATGAAGTCCCTGGCAATGTTAATTTTACATAAGGTGGAAGAATTCACAATACACAACGTGCATGCAAGTAGATCACAAGCAGGGATTTTAAAAGGGCTCAGTTGAACATGAACAGCCTATACATGTCATGTTAATGTAGACTACGATGTGTGTGTGTATATATTATATATATATATATATATATATATATATATATATATATATATATATATATATATATATATATGTGTGTGTGTGTGTATATATATATATATAACATATATTTGTGTGTATATATATAACACACACGCATGCATACCTCATTTTTGTGTCTCATTAAAAGATTTTTGTAGTCTTTATTATCTGCAGTTCAGGTGGAAGTCTCGAAATTAATCATTTTTGAAAGTAATTAGGTTGATGCCCAGCAAACACAACCTGTCGGCAATTTGTCGGCCAGATACCAGCACTGTCGGTAACAGTCGTTTATATGCAAGAATATATATAGCCAACGGCATGTTTTTTTTTAGACAGTGCCAGCCGTCACGATAAAGACAAAGGCCCAGTGTATTATTTAGGATAATGGATATATATGTATATATATATATATATATCACCGAAAGTTTATCGGCATGATATCTCACAGCCAACCCGTTGCCAATATCTCTAAAGGATGTTATGGGTCGATTCCCATACAGTACCTTCGTCTTTTCGGTTCTAATAAGTCTGTATTTCATGCATATAAATAACAGATGAGAATGTAATCCAGATTAAGGTTATGAAGAGATTGATTTTTTGTTCATGTGCAAAATTCTTAACATTAAGGGCGTTTGATACCACAAAATTAATAATTTTACATTTGTACCAAACATTATACAACTTGTACGCATTGTATGTAATGAATTTTTCCTCAAATAAAAAAAATGTTTAGTGTCAAATACACCATTGTTGTTTTGCTGAAACTGCAATAACAAATACTAAGCTAAGATGTACAAATGAAAAAATTACAGCATAAATAATTCCATGGGCTACTGCTTGATGCATACGTAGTCACCACATAACTATCCATACACTTTAAAAAAACATTATTATGTAAAAATTTATTTAATTTTACTATTTTCTTCATATATTATATGGCTTGTTATTTGATAATAATATATGAGTCAGGTGGTAGTTCATGGCATTTGTTTACTTTGAAATTTATTTTACTTGTACATACAACCATTCAACAGATATATTCAAAATTAACAAAAACTATTTTGTTTACAAGCCTCCGAGGAAATTAACGTTAAATAATCAGTGTTTTCAAATTATTTGTTATATTTTCATGGAAATTATACATTCCTTTATAATAATTTGTCATGATATATTCGAAATTACTGGAAAGAATCTTGAACTTACTCCAAGGAGTACAGGTTAACATGCTGGACCGTCAACTCAAGGCTCTTAGGTTCGAATCCCGCACTCGACAAGCAAACGATTTTCAAATCATATGTGCTGAATCTTATATGAAATTATTACCCGTAAAGAGGAAATAACAATTACAAAAAATTTAAATCTACAAAATTAGTTTATTGCATAGTCATACAGCTTATTGTCTGGACATCATGCCGCCACAAAACCGGCACCATTGCGACATCAATCCGGCAAAGACCCGGTATCGTAGCGACGTCCAGCCGTTGTAGACCCGGTATCGTGACGACATCCAGCCGTCGCAGGCCCGTCATAGTGGCGACATCCAGCCGTTGTAGACCCGATATCGTGACGACATTCAGCCATCGCAGGTCCGGCATCGTAGTGACATCCAGCCGTCGCAGACCTGTCGTAGTGGCGATATCCAGCAGTTGTAGACCCGATATCGTGACATCATGCAGCCATCGCAGGTCCGGCATCGTAGTGACATCCAGCCGTCGCAGGCCCGTCGTAGTGGTGATATCCAGCATTTGTAGACCCGGTATCGTGACGACATTCAGCCTTCGCAGGCCCGGTATCGTAGCGACATTCAGCCGTTGTAGACCTGGCATCGTTACGACATCCAGCCATCGCAGACCCGCCAACCATTAGGTTTCCATTTTGTGTCTTTCCCGTTCCAATCCAGGATATTTTTGACAGTGTCGGCAAAGAATTGCCCGACAGTCAATATTTATAACGACCTGCTTCCGGAATAAGACAGCGGGCCGTAGTTAGTCGGCTAGCTATAACCGGCCCGATTCTGGCCCGTACCTTTCATGTTTGCTGGATGGTGTCATTTGGATGTTCCACTACCTATGCATTACGAAATATGTGATATGAAAGTTGTTCTGATCCTTTTACCATACATATCAGTGCAACTCCTATGTCACTATTCCCGATCGATCGATCTGAACATGAACGTACGATGTTTGGAGGCAATTGTTTAATTAGGATACAAGACTACTTTATGATTGTCTGTTACGAAAATTATATTTACAAGCATGACTTACATATTTGCTGTTCTGAGTAAAATGGCGAATAAATGTCTTCGAGTAAAAATTTGATAAAGCAAACATCAGATACACTAAAAATTAATCAAATCATAAAATGTCAATTACATTTACAGTTTACGATGTCTTCTGGAAATATGCAAATTGAATCATTCTTGTTCTGTAAATTATTCTCCAATACGTACCACAGACGTATATATCGTCCCCATAATGATTGCCATAGATTTAAATTCTGAGCTACACACAAGAATTTCCAACAAATTTCAAATTGGCACAAACACTTGCTCAAAGAACCCGTGTTCAAAGGTTGATTACACTTGTTTATGACAGAAATACTTGGTAGGTGACAAAAAGTTGGCAAAATTACCATGTTGTATGCCTACGTTAGGGGGGGGGGGAGCCAGGGCCCACCTAGTCCAACCTGTGCGCACGCCTATGTTGGTGGTTGATAGTTTCTGCATTCCATGGCACAATAGTCAAATGTTGGCTTTGGTGTAAATTGTTTCATGGGTGTGTCAACAGATAGCAGTAAATTCTTAAGAAAGGTGTATTAACTAATGTATATGATGTTCACGGTAAAGTGAGCACTTTTGAAAGCCCTCTCATTTGGAATAATAGTCAATAAATACATTTTATTTTAGCCTTAGATGACATCTTCCAAGTAAAGTGGAATATACACATTGTGTTTATTACTTACATTGCAATATTTACTTTAAAATGTGGTTGAAGGACAAAAAATTGGCTGAAAGGAAAAAGTAACTAGGGCCTCAAAAAGGCTCACTTTACTGCGAAAAGCTTTAACTGGCTATTGCTGGAATTTGAACTTTTAGTTTTAAACTTAAACATACGAGAATGTTGTTGTTGACATTTTAACTTTTTTTCAACTAAAGCACACTAAAGTAAGCCATATTTAAGACAACTTGAGTTGAAATAATTTTAAGACAACTTGAGTTGAAATAATTTTAAGACCAACCACCAATAATCAGCAACACCAACGAACAACCACGAACAGGAAATTGTGATATCTCGCATATACTGGAAAGTCCTTCAACAGCTATCTACACCAACCATCTATTGTGCCAAGGTATTTGCGTTTACAGTTACAGTACCAGCTGTACTGTAAGGTGCTGTGTACTGTACCGGCTGTACTGTGGGGTGCTGTGTACTGTGCCAGTTGTACTGTAGGGTGCTGTGTATTGCACCGGCTGTGCTGTAGGGTGCTGTGTATTGTACCGGCTGTGCTGTAGGGTGCTGTGTATTGTACCGACAGTATTTTAGGGTGTTGTGTGCTGTACCAGCTGTACTGTAGGGCGCTGCGTACTATACCGGCTGTACTGTAGGGTCCTGTATACTCTACCGGTTGTACTTTAGAGTGCTGTGTACTGTACCGTCTGTACTGTATGGTTCTGTGTACTGTACCAGCTGTACTGTAGGGCACTGTGTACTGTACCAGCTGTACTGTAGGGTGCTGTGTACTGTACCGGCTGTACTGTAGGGTGCTGTGTGCTGTACTGTAGGGTGCTTTGTACTGACCGGCTGGGGTGGGATCGCAAACGAGGCCAAGGCATGCACAAGTTTGGCGTTATAATCCATTCACGGGTTACTTCGAACTTTTCTGAAGCCGTGTTAAAGTTCTTCTTCCAAGGTATTCCTCCGTCACGTGCAAACAAAGATTAATCAAGTCTATCAAATTACACCAAAGCGACAGCGCACTTCATTCGAGCGCACTAAGTTCACTATTATAATAGTGAGACCCATTTCTTACTAGGTATTATTACCAATATACTTGTTTTGTCACTGATTTTATTCATATTAATTCCCAATGAAATATTATAAATTATAAATAAAATGTAAGTTAACTTTCCATTTAACAAAAAATGTGCTTATGTGTTAATAGGAGTATAAAACGCTAATGTAACACGGCATATCTAGGACATAACCTAAGTCCTAACACATCATACATGGGGTGATTTTTCAAATGTTAGATTCAAAAAGTGTGAAGAAACCGCGAATAGACTATTGTACATAGCTGCAGTGCCTTGGGAAACTCTCCCGGACCTAGGCGAGGACGAGTGAAGACCTATCTACAGTTACGACTTACAAGATAGGCTTAACTATTTTATAATTTATTTCGAAGTCGGAGGTGGGCTGTACACGGGAGCCGCGACGAGGCTCATACTCGCTCGTACTTGGCGCTATGTACCCTTATTCCAGGTTTTTTTTCCCACACTTTTTGAATCAAACGTTTGAAAAAAATCACACCATGTATAACGTGTTTAGTTGTTTCCTAAATATGCTACGTTTCAAAGGCGATATTCCTGTGTTAATATTAAAGTACCTTGCTTTTAGTTTAATTTAAATTTAATTTATATTTTATCAATACATTATATTAAATTTATAATTAATTAACATGAATATAACACAGTGAGAAGAAAGGTGTATTGGTAATGAATAATAAGAAGTAGTTCTCATGCAAAATATTATTACACTGAGTGCGCATGAATGCGGTGAGTTGTGCCTTTGGTAACTTTTGGCGGTGATCATTAAGCAGTTATTGCATTTTCAGGTAAAACAATTCACAAATGCGTTTGACGATTTAGTTCAGAACGTTTAAAATTCAAGGGAACGAGTCCAAACACACTAACTCTTTTGGTGCATTTTGCCAAGTAAAAGAGTTCATGGAAACTTTGAATGTCTACTTAAAGTCGTGTATGTCAAACACGCTGATATGAAATTTACCCTCACATTTGGCGAGCGTCCTTGTGATACATAAGGAAACTTGGTATTTTCCAGTGTGTGAGAAATATCACAGATGGTGCCAATATCTCTGAAAGTGGGAGTACAACAATTATGCCTCAATGAAGGCCCAACTGTCTCACCATCTCCACTCGCATTTTCCTCGTCTCTTGAATGCAGCACTACGCCTCCTGGCAATAGCAGCCAATCAACACAACTTGCGGCAAAGTGGAGAAGGCCAAGCTGGGAGACGTAGCAATAGCACGGTTGTACTGAAGTTCTACAACACCAAGTACACATTGCAGCACCTTTCCAGGACCATCTAAAGCTATGGTGCACCTCACGAAAGCTATAACGGGTCCCACGGCCAAAATGACATTTTCTTATAACATTCAAAACGTGCATGCTATAAAATGAAATAAAATAATTACATGTAGTCGGTATTGCAGTATTCATTTCCCCCCTTTTTTTTTTAAATACATATAGGGGTTACGGTGGCTGAGCAGTTAGCCTGCTCAGCTACCCACCAGTCCCACCAAGGCGAATCCCCGGCCGGGTTACCAGACTTTTGCAGGTGGGAATCGTGCGGGACGATGCCGTTGTTCGGCGGGTTTTCTCGGAGATCTCCCATTTCCCACGCCCTTTCATTCCGTGCTGCGAAGGGCGATTACTCTGGTCGTGATAATGATTCGACTGTGTGTGTGTATGTATATATATAGATATATAATGTCAGCCGAGACAGACGTTCTATTATGCAGGTGCAAACGAAAAAAGACACGCAGACACGCTGCTGTGAAATTACAATTCCGATTGTATGTGTAAATTTACTTGCGGTGGAGAAAAAAAAACTAATGTTGCAGCATATTTTCTGCTACATGGTATTTCTAATTTTGCACCATTCTTTATAAAATCAGCAGTACTGTGTACGTGTTACTTTATTAATTTTTAGAGTACATTTGCTTGGACGAAAAGTAAAAAAAAATGATATAGGGCCTATGTAGGTGTAAAAATACACCCACTTCGACGAAGACACTTCTGCCAAATACATTTGAGTACAATCACACAATATTTTTTGTGCATAAATGTGTCAAACTACATAAAACGCAGCAAACAAGGAAAATGAGATCAGCAGCAGGACAACTAAATAAATGTGAAGTGGCCTTACATTTTGCTTAGTAAGTCATATATACATAACCCCAGAAATTAAATTTTAATGCATTTATTGAATCAGAGTTGCGTAACTATTGACCAGAGAGTAAATAATTAATGTATATTAGCAATTAAATCAACGTAATTTTGATATTAAAACTATCCAGCCTGATTAAACGGTAAAGAAATTTTCGATCTCACTGCCTTTCCGAAAAGGAAAATATATCCTTTGGCATTATAAGAAGTTATAAAATATTTATTTATAGAAACTACCGATTTTTCGCCATAATTTGAGTTTAAAGAATATTTTTACATATGCGGAAAAAAAAAACAGTGGGGCATGTCAAACATTTTTAAACTATAGACATACTGAGCGGCGTTTACACATATTCGCTATAAGATTGGGATGATGCAACTTAAATTGAACGCTAATCTAACAGCATCATTAATGCAGGGTTCGACCTAGTTCATCCAAATAGCAGATGATTAGCACGATCATGTGTTAAATACTCTGTTGAGGGGCGCTATTTTTAGAAACACTACTGCAAGAGATATCAACCCAGCTGACAGCTGGGCTCAATACCCTGCACCTGTTAACGATTTCGGCGGAATGGCTCCATGATGTATAAATAAAACCCGCTACAGGCTGTCTACTGTAAAAATGAGCACTTTAGAAAGCCCTGCTTAAGATCGACTTGTATGCACGTTGTGTAGTCTTCCGTCTTATGTATAATTTACATTGCCATGGGCCTCATCACTTTATTCATGCGTCGGTCAAGTGAAATTATTAGAGAAGGGCATATTTTATAAATCTGCTCATTTTTAACATTTCGACGCATAAAAAAAAACAGAGTAAAATAAATAATTTAAGTTGTTACAAATGGTTATACCCAACACTTTTTATTCAATGTTAAGATAAGGAACTACTTTCCCTTTATCGATACCAACTTTACTGGGCGAGTGTCACAAGTGAAATTATTAGAGAAGGGCATATTTTATAAATCTGCTCATTTTTAACATTTCGACGCATAAAAAAAACAGAGTAAAATAAATAATTCAAGTTGTTACAAATGGTTATGCCCAACACTTTTTATTCAATGTTAAGATAAGGAACTACTTTCCCTTTATCGATACCAACTTTACTGGGCGAGTGTCACACTGCACGCCCGTTAAAATATATGCAGGTAGGAGCAGTACAATTTTATAAGGTTGATTTCAAAAGTGCTCAGTCTATCGTGAACAGCCTTTATCAAACCAGGAGTTCCCGCTGACGTTGGCAACATGCATGTAGTATTAATTTTCATTTTTTGTTCTTTTTTACGTCCCAGTTAACTTAATGAAAATGTATTATTATGAACACACGTAATTACAGAATTCTGTAATATGTGACCGACAAAACCAGAATACTTAAAAAAAAAAAATATATATATATATAAATAACCGGTTGCACTGAAAATAAGCCAAAACTATTTATCAACACAAATCCGTTGACTAGCTTACGGTGTTTTTATAGTTTTATAACATACTCTGGGTCTTCTAAGACATGCAAACATAACTCTGCAACGACGTACGTCAATACTTTCAATTGTTATTTTATTACTTACTCACCTATACAAATAAAATAACGCAGGCATCGTTTTATGAAAAGATGCCGATCGGAGTAAGGTTTAATTCTTCCCGTCTCAGATGAATACATTATACTAGGCGTTACAACAAACAATGTTTGCTCGGAAGTACACAGACATTGTTACAACGTACTGTTACATATCGGAGCCAGTAAAAAAAGTGTCTTGTGTTCGATGTTACTGGCAGCAGCTGTTTATGAAACTACAGAGTATAGGCGGTTCACGATGAAGTGGAATCAACATTTGAAAAAAACAAACACTGCCCGCAACTGCATATATTTTAACGTGAGCAACGACTGCAATACTCATAGTTAACTTGGAAGCGAACCATGAGTAACTACAGGCTATTCACGGTAAAGTGAGCACTTTTTAAGGCCCACCCAACAACCATTAACCGCTAGTAAATATATTTTATTGCAGCCTCACACGATAACTTTTGGAGTGATGAAATGTATATACATACTGTGTTTACTAGACACATAGTAATGTTTATATTAAAAAGTGGCAGAAAGACAGAAATTGGCCGAAAGGAAAAATTTACAGAGAACAGCCTTAACATGTTTAAACGAATTACTTTCTTCAAGATAGAAAATTGTGTCGCCTGCAGTTCAGCTTCATTTTGTTATGCGCGAATAAGAATGAAACGGCGTGACGATAAAAAATTTATATTTCTAACTTTGACATCAACACTTGCCTGGAGCAACGTTCAAGTTACCTGGTGCATTGTTTTAATTTTTACCTTGTCCGCGTTTCCGTATCGACAAAACAGCGGTTTTAAGAATCAGTTCTAACTCCTAAAATAAAGTACTCATTGACATATAACAATAAAACATTTTTATATCTGTTATGAGTAAAGTGGTAGTGTTTATTGCTGATTTATGCTGTATTTCAACGTAGTAGTTTCATGCGCCCGAAATTCTTGAAACTGCAAATAATACGCCGACCTGAAAAATGTGCTGTTTCCATGCAAGTGAAATTGGCAAGGGGAGAAACGGCAGCTTATTCCGCACACGCCAACAAGATGGCGTCACTAGCCATAAGCATATCGGAACGCTAACCAGAGTGCTACGTAACTTACTTGCCTGCTGGCAACTTTTAGTTAATAGAGGATATTACACAGCATGCAATAACCAATCAGGCATGAGGCCCGTTCCAGAGCCTCGGGCAGCCAATAAAAGAATGGATATGAAAGGAACTGCGACGCCACTTCGCCTCTGTATACTTATGTACTCTGTGGTTCTAAAGTCTCTTCACGGTAAAGTGTGCACTTTTGAAAGCCCGGCTTAAGATCTACTTATATGATGATTGTGTATTATTCCACCATATGTTTGATTAACATTGCCACGGGCCCGATCAGTGTATTCATGCGCCGATCAAGTGAAACTGTGAAATTATCAGCAAAATAAATATATTACAAATTTTCTCAGTCGTACATTTATATGCATTAATAAACTGAAAGTACAAAAAAAATAATTGACGTGTTTACAAATGTTTACCTCATAATTTTAATTTAAACCCGAGACTGGAACTATTTCCTTCAGCCGTTGCCAACTTTACTGGGCGCATGTCAGGCAGAGTGTCTGTTAAAATATATGCACACGTAGATGCAGTGACATTTTACAAACATTGATTTCAAAAAAGCTCACTTTACGGTGAAAAGCCTATATATTCGCAACGCCAGGTTCAGTAACAACAAATTAAAGTTACCAGGTCTGCTAAATCAATAACATGCAACATTGATTAAATTTCTTTGAGCAAATACTTTTGTAGTATAACATGTTATCAAATGCGGTCAGCAATCAGAAGATTTCGTGATAAATCAGGAAGGAAAAAAAAAACGGCTCGACACGATTTTTGGTATAGAGAAAACGTAGGCTACTTCTGGTGGGGCAAACACACACTGAAGTGTCGACAAAACTCATCCTGTAACTCACGTCGTCGTTCAGAACGAGAGAAGCGCAAAAGACACGCTCGCGGTCAATTTCACTTGCCGTTTATTTACGCAAGGCCTTCGTTGTTGGGAAGCAAACGCCACGCCGAAGTAGTCGCCCGAAGAAATGTGCACGCCGGCTGAGCTCATTCCGTGGGAACTGGTTTTAGGCAACTCACATGACGAGACGAGTTTAGTTGCAGACCGGTTGCGCACCCGGCGACATCAACGGAACTAGCATTGCACTCAGAACTGCCAAGTGCCAAGATGACGAGGCGTGCGCTGTTTTGTGGAGGTAGATGTAGCGGCAGGGTTCTCGTCGAGCTGCGTGTGCCTATGGGCAGAGACCTGCAAAATTCGCGTTATTGTTTGAGGACAAGTTAAACTTCAAACACGCGTATCTATGCAACATGTTTGTCATTGAACCATGCATTATTTGACGGGCCCTTGGTAACTCTGCGCCTATAAATGAAAGCTTCACAACTGTGGGCTCCAATCACACGTAGTTCAGTCAGAAAGGGCGTGGCTTCACAGCTATACAGCAACCAAAAGGGGATCGACGCCGGCTCGAGTGTATACAGTACTGTGGAGCCTGGTTACAAATAATAACGCGAATTTTGCATGTCCCTCTACCTATGGGACTTTAAGCTGAGACCCTACAATATTCTCGGTGCGAAGAGTGTAACAAGGTTCTGCACATGGCCATTGAGTATTTTCGTATGTGCCTGGCACGTATATCTTGAGACAGCCGCCGTTTTAAGCTACGGCGAATGCTTTGAAATAGTGTTTTTTTAACACTTTGAGGTCGGCACAATTTTACCAGCTTTAAAGTCAAGCTAGACGTCAGTCACCTATATAAATATCGCTGCAGGGACACCGTGTTCTATTGGTCCCTATTGTCACTTAACACCATTTTACTGGTCAAAACTAAACCAGTCTTTCCGTACCGGCCGTCTGCCAACTAAGGAGGTGCCGAGTTTACCGTTTTCCAGCCGATTGTTCTTTCATGTGTAACACGATGTTCATCCCATCGTGTTGCTTTCCGTAACCATTCAGGAAGTTGTCGTTCATTTACAAAGTTCGTTGTGTAGATATTGTATTAGTTCCTAATTAAAGTCCTTATGTGATAGAGAATTGATGTATGTATGCCCGGACCAGTTTTATTTTTTATGTGGAATGAAATATTCAAACAAGTTTTGCCCGAACTACGCTCGAGTATAGTCCTCAAAGTGTTAGTTAATAGGCGTGACGTCTTCAAAGCACTGACCACGCATCGCACAAAGTATGTGCTCTTATCGTACATCAGTACATAGGACGCACGTTTAACAGTTGGAGGTGATCGGGGGAGGGGGATAAGTGCGTTTCTAACACTGCAATGCAGTTACAGTTATTTTCGGAGAAATTTCACGATAGAATCTCGGAAAAGTAATGGAATTAAAGTCTGTGCGTCGACGAGCACACAATCGTTAGTGGGTGGCCATCATTACAGGCAAAGCGCGTTTTCACCCATCCTTTTTCAACATATCTAGAGCTAGTGATATTTCGCGAAAATATATAAGTACACTGTAGACTTCAATACTATACGTACCCAACTGCAGTTTGTCGATTGTCATTGGATGCTATCTGCTTGAGAAGGCGGTTTCATATTTGACCGGGCCAATCGGAATTCGGCATCATCGGCACGGCTCCCACGCGATACGTGTGCAAACTATCAACACACGTCAAAAAGTAATTCAGCCAATAAAGATAAGTAAACGACACTACAGTGGTTTAAAATATAAATTGTCTAATCTTTTCGCGGAAATTCACTACCCCTAAACATTGCATTCCAAACTAATAAGATCATCTAAACTAGCCCACAATAGTGCGAGGATACTTGATTTTACAGCATGAACTAGCCTGCAACACTTAGTAGAATGAGTGTTTTTGTAGTGAAACTAACATAAGATAGTCGGTAAGTGAGTAATTAATTTCAACACGCACATGTGCACAAGCCACGGGCACGATTGTCCACAGACGCGTATAACGTCTGGAATAAATACCGCATCCCAAATCAACCTACAGGCATAATGCAGGAAACGTTAAAAACGCCCCAAAAAATATGTACGGCTGTTAGCCAGGGATTTATCTCAACCTCCAAGTATTGAAATGTTAAGTTATACACCAGCCTCAAGTAAACAAAACTGGACATAAATTTCTCCAAAGTTTGCAGAACAGAATAATCTTGCAGCGCGCAAATTTTTGCTTTGGCGTTCCGTAAAACGGGATGCTGGAAACCTGTTTTCTTCTTTGTGCAAGCCGCTGTCAGATGGAAGGCAGTCGTGTAGTTTTATAGCTCCAGTTTATGGGAAGAGGATGCCAAATGCACGAACCGCTCTTCCCCGAGCAGCGGAATTTTAGCAATAGGCTATTCACAGTAAAGTGAGCACTTTTGAAAATCCTGTCATTTGGAATATTAGTAGATAAATGCATTTTATTGCAGCCTTAAACGCTAATTCCCGAAAGAAGAGAAGTGCATGCAATGTGTTTATTACCTAAAAGGCATAATTTATTTTAAAAAGGCGATTAAAAGATTAAAAAAAAAAAAGGCAGAAAGGAAAAGGTAATTAGGGCATCTTGCTGGAAATTCGCGGCACGTATCGCGTGTTCGGATGCAGTCAAGTGTGTACTTCAGGGGCGGCGGAACCAGTGAGTTAGGACGGTAAGTTGAGCCCCTAACAATCTGCTGTAAGGGTCAGATTCTCCAGACTTTTGTTGTCAAATTAATACGCAAAGACATTGTTTAAGTATTGTTTTAAAATATGAGTTTTTTTAAATTTGGAATGCTTCTAGTTAATAGGTGCAGTATTTCTACATTTTATGACACAATTTTTGTTTATAAAGGATGCAGTATTTCTAGACTTTAAATGACCCCATTTTTGTTTATAAACAATATCACTTATCTCGTTAAAATAAAATAAAAATGTATATGTGTTTATAAGTTTCGAGTAAGCATTATTATTAAATACGCCAGTAGTGTATTATTAATACACTAGCGCCACCTAGGTGATGTAAAAGTAAACATGAAATCCAATATGGCCATCAATGTATAAACAAAGGACAAACGAAAACACCACCAAGATGGTGGTATACGACGGAATGAATAATTGTGAGGGGGTGGAGGCCTGCCGGCAAATTAATCAATGAGAAACATTGGTGGGGGAGGAGAATGTTAAGCCAATGTGATTGATTGGATGGGGATCAGTCCTCTGCTGGATATGGTGCTGAGAAACCTCAGGAAAAGTAATTTTTTTTAAATCAATTTTTATAATAATTTTAAAATAATATTTTAATAGTAAATATATTAATAATTTCTAACAATAATTTTTGGTAATACATTTTTTTAAATTTTTTGGTGATTTCAAGGTCAAAGATCACCGGGATCAAGGTCACCTACATCTAATATGGTGGACAAGATGGCCACCGGACGACCGGAATGACGAATCATGCAACAGCTCCCACGCCCTTGCGCTTAAATCAACTTTTTCCTACTACTGATGCCCGTGTGTACTGGGCTAGGTACATGCAGTACGACTGAAACACTGCACGCCAGTTGAGAGCCTTGCGCTTAGCGGCGATGTGGCACTCGATGTGCGTAGCAGTGTCGCCCTTATCGCTCCCACGTTTCTCGGCTCCAAACGCCGTAAAAAGGATCCAGGTAGACGAGAGAGAGACTCCAAGTACGTGCAGTACCCTTGTGGCGACGGGACCTCAGCCCTTCACTCTCACCATCGTCGGCCCACGTGGCCAAACACGCGAGCGAGATGCCGTCTAAGCAAACACAGCTGTGGGCAGGTGCAGGGTGACATGAGGAGCTGAAGGAAGGGCGACAGCTCTGACGACAGTAAGACCGGTTGACTGGTTATTTTTGAAAACAAACTCCGCGGGGGGGGGGGGGGGATAAACAGCTTCCATGCTCGAGAACGACGCTTCGCCCGTAAGTCAACCCGTGGAAACCAACTAAGGAAACCTAATTTTACAACGTGACTGCGTCCGGGAACAAAATCAAATTACTGAAATCATTCATATAGTCCATCCACGGTTACTTCAGCCTTTTGTGAAACCTTGCTAATTTTCTACTACCAGAATATTCCTCCGCCTCGTGCAAAATAAGCTTAACAAGTCTGGAGAATTGCACCAGAGGGACAACGCACCACATTCGTGCGCACTCAGTTGTAATGATATTTTGTATAAGAACTGTTTCTCACTAGACTTTAGCAACATGCCTATTTTCTCCCTGTTTTTTTATTCAAATTATTTATCAATGAAGCATTATAATTTATAGACAAGATATTAATAACATTTCAATTTAACAGGAAAAAATGTAACTTTTATGAACACAAGTATAAAAGGCTTGCGATACAGAGTGTATTTAGGATAGGAAATAACTAAACACGCCATACATGGGGAGATTTTTCAAAGGTTTGATTCAAAAATGCCGAAGAAACCGTGAATGGACTATATGTCACGCCAACACATTCTAGTGCGCTCGTCTGTATTCACACCTACGTCGTGGTGGAACACATTATCACGCGTCTTGTACGCGGGTCGCCATTAGTGGAGGCCAGAAAAATTCTCACTATCCATTTCCGGGCAACCTAGAATTCAGCAAATCGTTGGTTTATTGCTTCTTTTCCAATTGGTCCACGCATTTTTGACACTTCCTGAAGAAACACGGCCAGTATTGAATAGCAATAGAACGAAGGCCCAATCACCGCGTCACACTATGACAGCAACAACAACCAACGAATATAGTTTATTTGCGGCTTCTTCGCACATTTTGAATCGGACATTCGAATATCACCCCATGTATAACGTGTTTGGTTGTTTCCTAAATACTTCATGTATCACAAGTACTTCTGTTTAAAACAACCTTATTTTCGGTTAAAATAGATTTATACTTATACTTTATTTATAATGAATAATATTTCATTTATAATTAATAATAATAAATACCGAGAGTAAATAGGCGTGTTGGTTATGCATAGTAAGAAATACTTCTCATGCAAAATATTATTAAACTGAAAGCGTACAAATGCGGTGCGTTATACCCTTGGTTCTATTTTCTAGACTTAGTTAGGCTTTGTTTGCATGAGGCGGAGGGATATCCTGAACGCAGAACTTAAAGCAGGCAGGACTTCAGGTATGTTGGAAGTAACCGTGAATGGAGTATAGTTCATAGCTGCACGACTGTAAGGACAGTAAGTCTACCCTACGGATTAGTGAAATCGCATATTTCATAAAGCCTAGTACACACGGGCACCTTTCTTGTACAATAAAGTGAGCACTTTCTTGTACACACCGACTTGCATCGTGTGAACGGCCGCCGAGTATGCTAGTTGCTAGCACACAAGAGCTTGTATACTAGTTAGTGCCATATAGGGACGGTCCTATTTTTCACCATCTTTCTTGTACAAGTTGAATATAAACAAAACAGATATTTTGTCGATGCTGGCAATAAGTAGATATGTTAATGTTTTTAATACGATTAAATGTCTAATAGTCCCACTATCATCAATAATTCTTTGTTTGAATTTTAAAAAAATAGAGGTTTGTCTTTATTTCTGTGAGTGATTTTAAATTTTCTACATTTGTATTATTTAGTGCTTGAAATATGGCTGAGTGGGCTACATCTTTTCTTTCTCTTTGTTTATGGCAGATGCTATTGATAATGCACAAATTACCCCCACAACCGCAATAACTGCTTCCAAATCATACATAGTTGAATCAACCATCCACTTCCATGCTCACCAGCTAGTGTCGTGTGTATGGATCACACAATTCCGTGCATACTAGCTAGTAGGCACTTTAGTGTTCAATTTCTTGTTCACCTTTATTTTCACTTTCTTGTACAAGAAAGAAGCCCGTGTGTACTAGGCTTAAGCCAGCCTGGGATTGGCGACCACGATGGCACAGAAAGGAGATGGTGGAGTCGCGAGGACGCTAATGACATATCGGGAAACACCAGACGCTGTCCCCCGACGCGACGCCGGCGGGGAAGAAAGACGCCCACTAGGGGGAGGCTGCCACGCCAAAGTGGGGCAAGTATTCGTGGATCGATAGCGAGTATTATTACGCAGTTCCCCCAGAGTACACAGTGTTTGGAGCCCAAGGAAGGCTGGTTCATGGAAAGGAGGAACAACCACAAAAAAGCTAAAATATAATATTACTGCGCGTTTGCTTAATGTGGCGGTATCCTAGCACATATTGTGTTTAAATTAATGTTATGCCCTACAGTTAGGATTTTATATTACATCCCAACCATTGTCACACACAGAACAACTTCACAGAATTCACCTAAAAAGAGAATGGACTGATTCTCAAGAAGAAACTGAAAAATAACTACTAATGATTTGAAATGATGGTTTATCGCGAGAGAAGTTGTCTGTCAGCTAGGATTTAACGCACGGTACACATGTCCGACAGTTTTCTTTCCTTATTGGCCGCCATGCATGCATGAAGCTACTATCCCATTTAACTGAGCCAATGAGGATTCCGATACTATTAGACAGAACGTTCGTGATTGGTCTGCAAATAACTTAGCCGAGTCAAAACCTTGGTCATCCAATCGTAAAACGATAAACCAGCTATAGTGTCACTGAAGCCATGTTGGCTGAAAAAATTTTTGCGATTTTCCATTATCTCTAAAATGATTTAATATTAGGTTACAGTTGCGACAAAACCCACAAGGGTAAAAATATCTGCTATGATTACTTCCAACTTTTCTGAACACCTGCTGAAGTTATGTTTTCAGGTTATTCCTGGGGCCCCGTGCAGTCGTGAGCTTAACAAAGTAGGAAAAATTACACCACAGGAACAGCGCAGCTTATACGTGCGCAGTCAGTTAGTTAATAATATTCTGTACAACAAATATTTCTTACTAGACGTTGGCAACACTTATTTTCTATTTATATTAATATTAATTACAAACATGATATTTCCAAACGTTTGAGTCAGGAAAGTTTGGAGATACTGCGAATAACAACTACAGTATATAACCAGCTCCAGTATGTATTAAAGTAGCGTGCTACACATCACACTCACACGAATTAATTCCATCATACACTGACAAATCTTATAAAACTACTGTCAAAGAAAGATAAACCTGATAAAAAGCGGACAGGAGCATCTGCAACCTCAGTCGACGTAATTCACTCTGGAAACAGTTTCCATATTAAAATTTTCTAAAAGAACGCGATTCGCGTTTGTAGTATTATATCAACAAAGTATCATTATCATTCTTATTGAGAGTGTGTTAGTTGTGCGTAGACTTATATGAATCAGAATTTATGGTCTAACGCGCCATGCTCGATCAGAATACATCACAACAGTATATGCGCGGATTCTCCACACTTTTTTAATCGAACCTTTGATTTAAAAAAACCCTGTATTACGTGTTTGGTTGTTTCTTAAATTTCTCATATATCTCAAGCTTTCTATACTTGTGTTAACATAAAAGTACAATATTTTTTGCTACATTTAAATTTTACTTACAATTTATTTATAAATTATATTTTATTTTTAATTTATAGATAGTATGAATAAAGACAACGAAAAAATAGGCTTTTGGTAATGATTATGGACTGTTCACGGTAGTGAGCACTTTTGAGGGCCTAGTTACTTTTTCCTTTCAGCCATTTTTTATCCTTTAACCACTTTTTAAAATTAAATATTGTCATGTAAAGACTGTTCACGATAAAGTGAGGACTTTGAAATGAACCTTAGAAAAAAATCACTGCCCCTGCCTGCATATATTTTAACGGGCGCGCCGAGTGACATTCACCCAGTTAAGTTGGTAATGATGGATGGAACGTAGTTATATATCTTAAAGTTGGATAAAAAGTGTTAGGTAACCATTTGTGAAAACTTAAATCATTACTTTCCCTTTCTTGTTTTGTTTAATGCATCGTAGTATAAAAAATAGTACATGTGTAAAATATTTACTTTTATAATAATTTCATAGTTTTACTCGACCTACGTATGAATAAAGTGATGACACCCATAGCAATATTAATGTTACATAAGGCGTAAGAATACACAATGTACATACAAGTATATCGTAAGCAGGGCTTTCAAAAGTGCTCGTTTTACCGTGAACAGGCTATAAATAATAAACACAGTGTGTATAGCCCCCCCGCACTCGAAAGTTAACATCTAAGACGAAAAGAAATTATATTTACTGACTATTATTCGAAATGAGAGGGCTCCGAAAATTGCTCACTTTACCGTAAATAGTCTCTAGTAGGAAATAGTTCTTATGCGAAATATTACTACACTGAGTGCGCACGAATGCGGTACGTTGGACCTCTGGTGTAATTTTCTAAACTTTGTTTACATGAGGTGGAGGAATATCATGGAAGTAGAACTTCAGCAGGGCTTCAGAAAAGTTGGAAGTAATCGTGGATGGAGTATACGTAATTGCAAATAACAGCGAAACGCCTCGATGTGTATGCTCTTGCGTTTCTGTGTTTCTATAATTCAAACTCTTCGGATATATTCCACTGATATTTGTGTGAAGGTAATTGCGTCATCGTGAGCGCTGTGCTTGGTGTGTGGCATCAGTTCGCTGGGTTGCAAGGCTTGAGAGCGTCGTGCGACATATGGCTGCCACCCAGCTCCCCCTGGGGCAGGGCTTTGTTTACACCTCCTGAAACGACGCTCCGGAGGAAGTTAATAACAGGCAGTAAAGCTTGCGCTGAGAGGGGTCGAGGAGTTGAAGAAGGGTTCCCCTTCACTATCTCTGGACCAACACATGTCTTAACAGGGGGAGGAGAGGATGAAGGATGGGGCAAGCGCGCGGGCAACTTGAGACGATCAAGAAAGGAAAAAGCACACAAGGTAAAGGCTGTTCACGATAAAGTGAGCACTTTTGAGATAAACTTTAGAAAATAGTCACTGCTCCTACCTGCATTATATTTTTACCTAACTGGCGCACTACGTGACATGTGCCCAGTAAAGTTGGTAACAATGGATGGGAAGTAGTTCCGCAACTTAACGTCGAATAAAAAGTGTTAGGTAACCATTTATGAACAATTAAATTATTTCTTTCGCTTTCCGTTTTTTTTTTTTAATGAATCGAAGAGTAAAGAATAACAGATTTGTAAAATATTTACTTTTCTAATAATTTCACGATTTCGCTTGACCGACGCATGAATAAAGTTATGAGGCCCATGACAATGTTAATCTTACATACGGCGGAAGAATACATAACGTACGTGCAAGTATATCTTAAGTAGGGCTTTCAAAAGTGCTAATTTCACCGTGAATAGCCTACAGTTGCATGGCAAGAAACTGGTAAGAGGTTGATCACATACAAACATGATGTCGCCGGAACAACTTAATACCTACGATAAGAATACAGAAGTAAAATAGCCGCTCATGCGTAGAGACTTGCAGAATTCGCGTCATCTTTCGGAGATAAGATATACTCCACTGCCTTATACATGAGTGAGCACTGTCAGTAGTTTTATTGGTCGCTAACATTTAAATGGCATCATCAACCTGTTCGACTTCTTTAAGGAAAACTGGCCAGTCCGCCGCTGACTATTGGCTCAATATTCCAGCTAGGCGTGTCAGATATTCAGCCGGTCTACGGCAGAAGTCGGTCAAATGCACAGTAGACTTGGAGTTCAGTCTGCCGCTAAATTACAACTCGAATTTTGCAGGTCTCGGCTCATACCTCAAACTCCTGCCGCACCCGTGCCAACATTATGTTAGATCGCCGTTGGACAATGAAAACATTAATAATCCAATCATAAAAGGATAAACCACCTACAGAGCTATCGAAAATACATTGGTTCTGAAAATGACCTCGATTTTCCAGTGTCACGAAACATCTTACTGACAAAGTGTCATCACAGATAGATAAGTACACAGAGACGAACTGGCGTGGCGGTTCCTTTTGTGTGACTCTACCCACTCGCTGATTGGCTCCGAGAGGCTCTGGGACGAGCTTTGAATCTGATTGGCCACTGCATGATGATGCGGCAGGTTTCCTATTGGCCGAACTGCCTGCTGGCGAGTAGGCTACCAAGCGCTGATTGGCGAACGACCATACGATTCCCAAGTGCAAAAATCCTGGGAGCGACCCCATCGGGGACATGGAGGTATTAGTCTATGGAGAGTGGAAGCCGAGACACGAAAGTGAAGCCGACAATGAAAGACAAGGACAGTGCTAGTAGTAGAGAATATGTGAATGTTTTACATTGCTTACTGTGTATTTTTTGCCACTCCTAATATGGCGGCTGACGTAAACAAACGGGCTGCGCATACGCAGTTGAAAGAAGTCGGCCAAGGAATCGGCTTCACTTGATAAACGTGGAGAAGAGAGGCTGTTGCCACTCCATCATCTATTACCTCCATGGCCGGGGATTGAACCCAGTTCGCCTTGGTGGGAGGCTAGCGCTTAAGCATCTGAGCAAACTGCGGTCCTTGCTACAGAGATATGCAAACCGCAGTCCTTGCTACTGCTAGACAGATTTGCAAAATATGCATCATTAATTTTTAACCCTTTAAGGACTGCACAAATTTACTGGTACTGAGGACAAGGTTGAAGTGAGCTGCCTATATTTTCCACTTCAGCAATATCAATTGTGTTGATCAGTGTATTTTAACATACCTTCGTTCTATTGGTCCTGGCTGTACCGGGAATGCTTACTGTGCCCTGCAACGTTTATTACTGTCTTGCTGTCGGCCAATGAAGTCACGCGTTGACTGTTTGCCAATTAATGTGTCGCGACGGAGTAAACATATCCTACAGTCCATCGTGTTCATTTGAGAAATTATTAAAATTAACAGTTTTATTCTTACGAAATGAAATGTTGACTAATCGTATTTTTTTCTTAAATTTGATTCCGATATCGTCCAGTAAGTCGGTAAAACAATAAAAGTAAGAGTTTTGTCACCAAGAGTAAAGAGAAATTTCCACATAAATATAGCCCCGTATATATACACGTGCATACTCTTCAAAGGGTTAAACATGCTTGACTTCACTATTCTATACCTACTTTGGAGCACTTGGGATTTCATTGGCTACTGGCATCCAGTGGCATAGCCAGAAACGTCTTTAAGGGGAGTGTAACGCAGTTTGAAGAGAAAGGAGGGAAGCAACATAAGCGTTTATGGTGCAGATACATGTGTTAACTAGTACAAATACCAGGAGCAAAATGACTGAATAGTATAATAAAAACGCACCCGGTTCACGGGAATTGCGTATTTACATCATAATTAAAAGTTTAATAATTTTAATACTAATTGATAACAACTTTATTTTCAGGGGGGTAACAATCCCCATATCTCCCCACAACCCCTTTGTTTTCGCTCCTGCTGACAACTACAAGGCGTCATTTACCTGAGTGGCCACTTTACTAAAGATTGGTTGCTCAGGCCTTGAACATTTACTATTAGCTAAAAACGATTTTGAGGCGTGCCACACAAGTTATCGGCCAATGCTTGAAATCACACGAGCATACATCTTGGAGTTTAGTCTGCAACCACAAAATAACACGAATTTGCCGGTCTCTAGGTTTTAGTGAAATTTTTATTTATTTTTTCCAGTCTAAGGATATCAAAACATTTTTCCGTGTAAATATAAGTCACCATAGTTTCTGCGGCGAATAGTATACCAAGACCAATATCGTTGTCTGTAGCGTCGATTCCGCTCCAATAGTTACAATTTCTTCTCCTTCGTCAGGTAGCTGGGAATGCGGGCAGTTCCGCAGACGCCGTAAAAGAAAAGCTATAACGTTGCCCTTTATACTGAGAGAAAGAGAAAGATAGATAGAGAGAGAGAATGAGATAACTTTTTGGTTGAGTCAGAGGGGGAGTGGGTCAGAGGCTATTCTAGTCCAGTCACGGCTCATTATGAACACAATAGCGAGACCAGAGCAGAGAAACAAACTAGGGTTACAGGAGTATTTATAGTTTTTCAAAGTAAAAAGGGGAAGGGTTAACCAATGGACAAAGGCGAAAGCAAAGAACTCTCTCTCCGAAGAAGTGATGTTCCAAATTTCTCGAAATCACAATGGCTTAGACCGACGCTTGGCAAGAACTGTCACACAGTGTATGGTGGCTAGTGTAGTGACAACTGAAGCTACACTAACCGTGGCGAGAAAGAAACATATACGTATTACAGGCTACAGAAATCTTAATCTCCGTGAACGTGAGAACATATGAGTGCAGAGGGTCTGTTATTTTCGACACCGACGAGTGCGAATGTTTATGTATATTTGCAAGAATACTATGGAAGACACCGGCCAGGTGAAGTCATAAAAACCAACCGTATTGTAGGCGAGGCTGTCTGAAATTTCATCAATTTTCACCATCCTCCAATAAAAATTCCGATAAAATAGCGTTGTTAAAGCAGTTTATGGGAACTCGGTCACCATTATGCTATCCAATATTATCTCGTAATACACAGTTCACTGTCAGTCTACTGAAACGTGGAACGCAACTGAATAAGACTAGGAATAATAATTACTGCATTGTGCTGCATTAAATAGACAAATAACAAATAAAACTCCATTTTTCCGTTGTCAAAAATTAAAAATTTGCAAGAATAAGCGTTCCCCTGTGATATCGCATGCTTGCGCCAATTTTAAATTTCCTTGTTTACCTGGTTCCCGGTTTACTAGTTTGTTAGGTATCATGGTTCGTGTGTATATCAGATGCATAACTAACGTCACTTTAAACAAAGTCGCAAATTTTATGCAACTGTAATGCTACGTATACCTTGACCTACGTATCTGAAAAAAAATTTGAGAACCACGTAGAGGAGACACCTGGAACTGGGAGATGGAAGCTGGGTCAGCGAAGAACCAAAAATGCATCTTCATGCCACACAATAAAACATTTTGATATATGTTAAAACTTTTCTTTGGAAACTAGTAGCCAAAGATTGCCTCGTAAACTCTACAACTAAAATATTGTATCTTTAGAACGCATCGTTTTCTGAAAGATACAAAATTGTTCATCTAACTCTTGCTTGTTAAAATTCAACATTAGTTTTACATAATTCCACATTGACGTTTCGTAAAACTTTCTCTGATTTAATTATACTGCAAAAATAATATTGCCAACTAGTTTCCAAATAATTCTTTACAAAAATATAGAAAAATTTTACAGTGAATGTTATTGTGCAGCTGTGATTTTGTTTGTAAACATAAATATGGTGTAATACTGAGAGAAAATTTCGTCTCCAATTACGCCGAAGATGACAATTCCATTATTATATATTTCAATACTAACAAATATTCACAAAATGAAACCAACTGCGCCACTATGTTGTGGTTAGGAAAAACGCATTACACATACAGCGACTTCACTTTTACCTCTTGTGTTTCCTTTTCCATCCTAAAAGAATTGTTGTTCGAGTGTACAACACACGGAATAGAGAAAAGTAAGGACCTAAGCAAATTCTGCACGACATGAGATTAATTCACATAAGCACTTTTTTTAATGTGCGTTGCGGATATAACAAGCGTGCAGAAACTCAAAACTACCCTGGAACGTTCCAGGGTACGTATCAAAAATATGGCTGGTGCCAAGACGATATAAAAATGTCCGCCCTAGGGCAGAGGTAAGTTTGCTTTCTTACAGGGTCGTAAAACAGGTTCGAGCAGATGTACGTACAAAACACGCTCTCACATCTATCACGGACAGGCGGCTATACCGAATCCAAGCGCAAACCGTTCATGTAGTTGTTTTTCCAGGCCTGAAAGATTCGGTTTCACCTGTCAGGGGCGTACCCAGAAATTTTTTTTCGGGGTGGCGTGGGGGGGGGGACGAGTATTAGTATTTTCACTAATAGTACATTGTTCACAAGTCACAGTGGAAGGATACAAAAGGAAAGGAGGATAGAAACTATTTATGCAAACTCGCTCACATTCTTAGGAACTATATACTTGACTACCCCCTCCCCCCCCCCACATTTATTCAAAAAACAAAGTTTTGATGTATAAGATGTAATCATATGTGGGGTTAATAAAACAAAATAAATAAATTATACGATTGCCATTTTATATAGGATGTAAAAAATCCAGCCCCTCTGCCCCCCCCCCCCCCCGATTCTTCCCAGTCGCCTGTCAACCAGAAATTCTTCGTTTTCGTGTCATAATTTCAGTTTCAGAGATATTATTGAAAATGTTTTATTATATAAAATTTACCATTCACTAGTTGCTTAATACTTTTGTATCTATAATTTTTACTGTGTGTTATTTCCTGTTTGCAAAAAGGCAGCAACTTATTGATAAAATATATAAATACTAGCTGTGCCCGCGACTTTGTCCGCGTGGGCTTTAGGATTTGTTTACATATTTGTAAAATAGAAATAGAAAATAGAAATTAGGCGTGAATAGTTTCAATTGAAATTCATACATAATTTCTATAATCGAAATAGAAGTTAGACTCCATTGCCACCTATCGAAATAAAACATAACTAAAAATCTTACTCGCCACCTTAATAACATATAGTGAGAATATGGTCTCAATTGGTCCAGTTTGTGCAGCGTGAGTTCACGTTCTATTTTTCCTTCTCAATGCGTCATCTCTTTACGTCGGGTACGTCGACCGTTATTTGACCGAGGTATCGCTGGCATTTTTCTCTTTTATATAAACAAACATTTCCTGCAAGTATGAGCAAAATCGGCCCATAAATATAGAAGTTAGACTCCAGCGTCCCCTATCGGAATGAAACATAACTAAAAACCTTACTCGCCACCTCAATAACATATGGTGTGAATATGGTCTCAATTGGTCCAGTGGTTTGTCACTGACGATACGCTTGTCACGCACAATGGATTTTGTATATAAAGGCACAAAAATATTAAACAATTCATAAAATGTAAATTTTCTATAACTCTATATTGTAAGTAATTATTCTGATAGCGAAATTATGACATGAAACCGACGAATTCGTAAGAAAGAGGTGAAACATAGCCTTAACAGTTCTATCTTTCTCTTACCGCGCCGATGTGTGTGACCAGTTAGTTGCTCGCTCGTAAAGGCTGTTCGCGGTAAAGTGAGCACTTTTTAAGGCCCTCCCAAAGGGCAATAACCCTAATAAATATTTTTTATTGCAGTCTCAGACGTTAAATTTTGAGAGTGATGAAATGTATAAACTGTGTTTATTAGTCATATTGCAATGTTTAAATAAAAAAATGGCGGACAGGTAGAAATTAATTGAAAGGAAAAATTTAGCAGAGCTTTAAAAAGTGCTCACTTCACCGTGAATAGCCTATACCATGAACACGGGTTTTCACCCAGACATAACTGCGAATCCCCGTCGCACGATAACACAGTAGAGAGACGAAACTGGCGCGGCGGTTACTTTGATGTGCACGTACCCACTCGCTGATTGGTTCCACGAGCTTCTGCAACGGCTCTTGCATCTGGTTGGCTACTGCATGCTGAGGAAGGTTCCTACTGGGCGGCGTTCCAAAACGTTACTCTGCGAGTAAAATTTTCTCTTTGGCTGTCCCAAAACACTTTGTGTAAATGTTTTACTCGCTCTCGGACGTGTCCCAAAACTGCAGAGTAATAAACTCTGAGCGTCTCAGAGTAGAACTATTACACAGCGAGTAACGAAGGATAAATTGAAAATGGCGGGAAATTTAGTACAACTAAAACTAAAAGGAAATGAGGACATTATGATTATAGACACACATGGAAAAACTACAAATGACAAATTTGATTTAAAAGTTAACTTTTATAAACGCGGTATTGTTAGATGCGATGTTTATGTTTGTATAAATAAATATTTATTTTTGAAAAGAAAGAATTTGGGGAAAGAAATAAAAGTCCTTTGGAATTCACATCGGTTGCTTAATCAGTACATAATTGTAAACACGCGCTATCTTATTTACACCATGCTCCTTCAAAAACCTCGTTTACTCTTGCTTTCCTCAGCTACTACTCTCTGTTACTTTAATCTACTCTCGGAATAACGTTATAAAACGCCGCCGGCGCCGTCGCCCTGGGGCTGAGCTGCAGGCTGGCGGGTAGATTACTATGCGCTGATTGGCGAAGGGCATTCCAGCATGGCGGCGGCTGGCCAGTGACGCCAGAATGGATAGGGTGTACGCGGTACAAGCTTACTGTTTCCACCTCTGTATTCCTCAAGTACTCTGTGACGAAAGAGAAAAATGCATATATTGTGTAATGACATAAAATATTTTTCGGAATTCACTTATTTTAAATAATAAAAAAAATTATATCAATAATAGTTTCATTTTAATCAAGATTTTAGTGTAGTTTTTGTGACGCCTCACCCAACATTCTGACGTTTTTTGAGCACGGAGTTTGCTTAAAATTAATATTTTCATCACTGCAAATATTTCAACTTTCTACCTACCCGAATTTGGCAAAGAAGACGTGGTTTTTATCACATACCATCTGTCTATACCTTGTAACGACGCAGCCCGGGTGGGCTACACCAATTCGTCGACGTGACCACTGGCATCGATTTCCCGCATCAGTCCGGCATAGTGACTTTCCACCTGCTTGGTCTCATTACGTATGGCGGGCGCCCGGCAACTTGGTCGCTGGCGCGCACATACGTGCGGCGCTCCGAGGAACTACGAGGCTGTCATCACGTCCAACAGGCCAATCGGCGGGCGTGTGAGGTTTCCCGCGCCCGTGTCATCACTTCCTACCGCCTGGTTGCACGCCGGGAGTTTTGTGACGTGTGAGCACATGGACAGCCCATATTTGGTGATGTGTGTGCTCAAAGGAAGACCCAAATGAAGACCATTGGATGTTATTACATTAACCCCTATAAGGAGTAATGCCTGTTTAACGAACTTTTTCCCTACTTGGTTATGTCCAATTCTATTGGCTGTTAATTTTGTGGATTATATAAATAATTGGTGCACCTCTGGCTTGGGCTCAGATTCTGGCACTGCCCCAGAAGGAGTCACCATGCCACCAGTTAAGTAATGAGTAATTAACGAATTTCCAGTATAGCCCTTATGGCACTTGCAGTGAGCACACTTGGTGTCCTGGGTAAGAGATAGGCGCCAAGATGGCGAGAGGACTTTTGATAATTTGCTTTAATTGAGAATGTTAGCACCAATGAGGAAATTAATTGGCAGCAAATTTTTATATTTTCCATCTTACTTAAAGAGTTTGATAGCCAAGCGCCAATTTTAAAAATGAGAAATGTGTGTGTTATCCCAAAAAGATTGTATATGGCATTTCAGAAAATTTTAAGGCAGTTAAAATTTGAAAACAAAATAAATTAATGGTATTTATTGCTGGATTGTACCAATAAACTTTCGGAGACGTTATGTTTGGTTGGCTTCGTAATCATTGCATAAGCCATGAATTAATAATTAAAACTGTTGGAAAATCATTCACTTGAAACTTGTCCACCTAAATTGGTGTATCTGGAAAATAAAATAAAATTTAATCTTGTTACCAGATATTTTTTTGTAATTTTGACCACTGGTAAATATTGGTGACCTATAAAAATAATAAAATAAACTATGTACTCTCTGATTTTTGTGAAAATGAGAAAATTATCGATAATATATATAAATTGACACTAAAGAAAGTAACTTGCCACCTTTAATTTTGGTGGAACTGTGTTCTAGGTCAGCAGTATAATCTAAACTTCTTCATAAATATAACAATTTGACAATATTTTTTGGTGAACTGCTGTAGGGCTAGAGAATCACTGCGCTGGATGGGTAGTCTATATTTACATTTACTTGAACTTCTTTTTCTCTAGTTTGTTAGCATGGAGACTTATAGGTCCATATTATATATATATATATATATCGAAATGCCCCAATTCTAGAAAAACTATTGAAGTCCATACACTATTGTGGCTATACCAATTAATTATTTTTAATTTTTGTCAAATGTCCGCACCACGGTGCTTATGAATATTTGTATGAAACATGAAAATATGTCCACGAGATCTTAATTGCACCTTTAATGAAAAGAAACCAAAAGAAACAAAAATTAATATTTTTTTAACCACTCATGAATTTTATTTGTTTTAAGTATAAGTGTTATTGCAAAGAACTGTCAAAATTTTTGTTCTGCTTTACGAGGGTTTGTTTCTCCTTAGGGAGATTTGATTTTGGGACCTTATTTTCTTACTTGCTACGTCCTTGGGGGCAAGGACGTTGCATTTTATTTCGAATTTACTAGAAAGCACATTTTGGAAAAAAAAAAAAAAAGTAGGAAAAGCATTACTATGATCATATGTATGAAAATAATGGAACTAATATTATAAAATATTTTTATTAACTGACTTTCCATAATTTTTTTTAGCTATAAAAATGATGTCTTTCGTGGCTAAAATGGATGTGCTTAAAATAAATTATTTTTTATTGTAAACATTATTAATAATTTTTTTACAACCAGCTAGGTTAATTACTATTATTATGATAGTCTTTGATACAGTGTTTTTTTTAATTGCGCTTTCTTAAAACACCAAAATATTTTAACGTTACCATTTTTCCATATGATTATATGAAACCAAAATTGTACTTTTCTAACAATTTTAGTAGTGCGTGTAACTGTTTAATAAGTTCTGCATGTTGTACAGACTGATGCAATGGTTGAGATTTTATGATTTAATAAATCAAATAGTCTGACTATATCTATATACTTGTAAGAAAAGTGAAACTCCCTCCACTAATTAATTACACAATACGAAAAAATATATAAAATCGCACAAATGGCACACAGTTCTAGCTTGACTAATTTATCATAAAATGTCAGAGTGAGATATTCTACTGCAAACTTGAGTTCCTTCACGGTTACGCATAGCTGCTATTAGCGGCGAGAGTACGCGTAGCAAACAGCAAGAAGTAGACATTATAGCCACTGACCTCATGCGACAGTTCAAGTCGCACCCGTTCACAGGCAAATTGTTATCCGAAGCAGGCCAACTCGCTCTTCCGAATTAGGCCACGACCTTTCTCGTTGAGTATACCAGCCACGCCCATCGGCGAGTATCTGGTTTCGAAATGGCTAATGACATCGGTTCTTTCCATCCCACAGCGCGAATTGGGAGTAGATAACCCTCTCAAGGAACGTGACTAGATTCCAGCACAATTAAATGTTACATAGTAAAGTTATTGTGATAAAAAATTCAAAGTAATAAGACACTACTAGTAAAAACGTCTTGATAAAGGCCGTTCACGATAAAGTGAGCACTTTAGAAATTACCCTTATAAAAAGTTACTGCCCTTGCATGCATATTTTTTAATGGGCGCACTGAGTGACATTCGCCCAGTAAAGTTGGTAACGATGGATGTAAAGTAGTTCTATATATTAACGTTAAATAAAAAGTGTTAGGTAACAATTTGTGATAGCTTAAAATTATTTCTTTCGCTTTGTTTTTTTAATGCATAGAAGTGTAAAAATTAGTAGATTTGTTAAGTATTATTTTTTCTAATAATTTTACAGTTTCACTTTAATGGCGCACGAATAAATTGTTGGCCCATGGCAATGTTAATTTTACATCAGACGGAGTAATACACAATGTGCATACATGTAGATCTTAACCCTTCATCACTACACTATAAAAAACAGCACACAGTGACCACACTGGGGTCATAGAGACCCAAATTTTCAAAATTCATACAATTTTAGAAAAAATGGAAATTAATGTTTACTAAATACATTATTGCCATACACTAACTCTATTAAAATGTATAATAAAAATTTTTTTTATAGTTTAATAAAACAAATAGCAATAAAAATATAAAAACCAAATTGTAGTGAAAAAGGTTTTATTTAGTACTTGCAAATTATTTTTTGTGTCTAGTATTTGGAAGAAACAAATTAAAGCAAACATCGCACTCTGTCTTAAGAAGGTTGTTAAAATCAAGAAAATATTAAACAAACAAATGCCATAACAACCTATTCTTACATTGTTGTTGGAATTATGTCAATTTCTAAGACAGGATAAAGTCTTTGTCGATGTATTCTTTGTTCACTGCACTTCAAATAATTCAAAGAACGGTGCTCATCACACATAGGACACTGGCAGTATTCACAGGTCAATTTTGTCTTGCGATCCTTGGCTCTTAGGCAGAAGTGGCACCTTTGTTTTCTGTCCAAAGTAGCAGGCCTCACTGGAGTCTCAGATTGAATATGAAGTATGTTGGAGATCATCACTCGAAGATTCCTCCTCGGTGTTGGAATTTGAAGTCTGGATTGCAAGAATGCCTTGATGAGAGACATACCAAACTCTTGTAGGAACATTCGTCGTTTCAATTTCTTATTCTCAGCACTCAAGTTGTATAGTACCATAGCATTGATAGCACTCTGGTCCATCATTCCATACCAGATCCTTGGTGGCCAACAATTGCACACTCTGCATACAGTGTAGGTATGACATAACTTGTCAAAGGTGTCATCAGTTCCACCCTTAGTTGAATTATAGAAGACTATAACGTCTGGTTTTCCTGACTCTTCATCAATTGAAGCACTGCAATGCATGGAAGAAAGAACCAGAACATTTTTACTACTGGTTTTGCTATTTTTGGCATAAGATACCAACATTTTGTTTTCATCAAATGCAAAAAGTGATGTTTCTGTATCCTTTGCTTGGAGAAATTATGGAGGAAGCTATGGTTTGTTACTTCTGAGTGTACCTGTCATTGTAAGATTGTACATAGTGAGCATTTGCTGGAAAAGTGGTACAGAACTGAACCAGTTATCTACTGTAATGTTGCGTCCGGTTCCATGGATGGGCTCGCTAAGTTTCCTTACATAGTATGTACGTACCAGTTCTAACCTTTCCACAGTATGGTATGGCATTGATCATGTATGTGGATTTTGCATCGTTCATCATAACGATTTTAAGGCAATATTTATCAGGTTTTGATGCCATGTAAATGCGAAATCCATAGTGCCCTCGAAATCCCATAAGTTGCTCGTCAATTGTCCAGTACTCGAAATGTGTTCAAATTCCTGCAATTTGCAACGAACATTTCCCAAACATCTCTGACAGCTGCCATATTATCAGTTTCTTTCCTCTGTGGTCTAGTGGTTTTGTCATCAAAACGCAAACAAGTTCCTAAAAATATAAACCGGTTTTCATTCATTGTTGCTCTGTAGACAGATCTTCCAAACTCGTAAGACCATGGTTCACGTGTGTGCCTGTGACTATTCCTTTGTACACCTGCTAAGTATAGTAGCCCCAAGAAAGCTTGTAGCGCTTCAATTATGCAGTTATGATGGCAGGCCTGAGGATTGCTGGCATCCTGTCTTTTTCTACTTATTTCTTCATTAGTTCGGTGTAATACTTCATTCAAAATATTGCCAGTATCAGTATTTTCCACTATTCTAAAGGAGTTGTTACATCCTTAGCTGGCCCCCGTGCACCAGGCAAGTGAGTAACTAAGTTTCTTCTGAGAGGTCTTCCTCGACTCTGGGGTTCTACAGTACTCCATTGATATCCTCGCTTACCTTGAACCGAAGCAATATTTCTGATCCTAGCTGCAGTTATAGGCCTATCGTCTGCATCTTCTTCGGCAACACTAACTTCATCAGACTCCTCGGATTCTTCTAAAATATAGCCGGGATCTTGATCTGTATCATCACAACCAAAAAGAGATTCTTCATCACTCTCACCTCCATCATCCAACAAGATCGCATTTCGTCATCTTGAAATGATGGATTATTTTTAGAACTAGAACTAGCCATTACATAAATATTTGCGCGAAAACTGCACTCAAAAAACGCCAAAATAAATTATTGTATGTCAGAAACACTGCACGCAAATACACACATACATGGTCACCACACAGGGGTCCACGGAACCCCAAGAAGAATTCCAACCTCTCTGTAACAAGCAACTGA
This sequence comes from Dryococelus australis, assembly GCA_029891345.1. NCBI lineage: Eukaryota > Metazoa > Arthropoda > Insecta > Phasmatodea > Phasmatidae > Dryococelus > Dryococelus australis. The sequence continues at coordinate 70,403,231 of CM057004.1, read as the reverse complement.
AGCACAATGTGGTGAATCATCATACAAACGTTTAGGGGGTGTTGCCAACTGAATTTACACGTAGGAGAAAAATCCACTACACCTATATTAAAAGAGGCGCTGCTAAAAGAAATTTTACTGGGGTCTGGCAAACCCCAGTGTTGTGACGAAGGGTTAACCAGGGCTTTCAAAAGTGCTCATTTTACCGTGAACAGCCTATACACAAGTTCAAAAGCGGCTGTTAAGTACGAAATTATTTAAACACGTGAATTTTGTCACGAGATTTATTACGTTTAACGAGGTTGGATATGAAAAAAATCATTATTCTCTACTGGTTGGGTTCCCGGCTGGCGAGTAGGTTACCACGCGCTGATTGGCAAACGCCGTTTCATCAACGTTTTGATGGCCAGTGACGCCACCTTGTTGGCGTCTGCAGCTGGAGTTTGCAGTACAAGCGCCCGTTTCTCCTCTGTAATGTTAAGTACTCTGTGTGATTTCACACTTTACAGATGATGTCGCTTCCAGAAAGAATAAAATAATAATTCCACAGGCAGGAGCATATGTATTATAAGCTGTTCACGGTAAAGTGAGCACTTTTTAAGGCCCTTATGAATTTTTCCTTTCATCCAATTTCCAGCTTACGGCAGTTTATATATATATATATATATATATATATATATATATATATATATATATATATATATATATATATACACATACATACATACACACACATAATACATTGCAATGTGACTAATAAACGCAGTGTATACGTTTCATCACCCTCTAAATGTAATGCCAGAGGCTGCAATAACATTTAATTAGTAGTGGTTAATGCCTGTTGGTAGGGCCTTAAAAAGTGCTCATTTTACCGTGAACAGCCTATAATCTGGGCTGCACCTGCCACGGTCAATGTGTACTTTCATGTCTCCTACTGGCTCATTGAAGTCCAGGGCGTGGTCCAATCAAAAAGTAACAATGTCGAAGTATACGAGTTTGAAGTGTAACATACCATAGAATGAATTTGTGAAATTCACAGACATATTGTCACAGTTGACCCCCCCCCCCCCCCAATCACTCCAAGACTAAGACCACCTGTTTTTCGCGCAAATATTTATGCACAGGCTAGATTTCAACTTATTACGTGCAGGTTTACACACATTTACTTTGGCTATCGGCTGCGTGGCGGTGTGAGAAGACATTTTCTACTTGGCTGAGCCAATCAGAATGAAGTCACCCGTACACTAGACGTCCGAGATTGGATGGCAGACACTTGAGACGTGAGCGAGTGAAAATCATCCAACCGCGATAACTGGTTCTGAACTAACGTGTTTCGGAGTACAGCCAGTCGTGGAATCTTTTCGCGGAAACACTTGGCCCTATCCATGACTCAGTATCGAGTCGGTATTCACATTGTTCGGAACGCTCCGTAATCTCGGGTTCTCGTCGTCGCAGGCCTTCGCATTTAAACGACACAGAACATAAAATTAAGAGGTAAAACACTCGCTTACTCCGCGCACACGCCAGCAAAATAGCGTCGCTGTTCAGGCAGCTTTATCGTGAATGCGGCCACCCAACCAATAAGAAATCTTTCGCAGCACGAAGTAGCCAAGCAGACACAAGACCCGGTCCCAGAACCTCTTGTGCAGCCAATCAACAGAATGGGTTCACTCACATCATCAAAGAAACCGCCGCGCCACAGTGTGTACTTCACTTACTTACCTGTGCCATAATCGTACGAAGTAAATCCCAAATTTACGTTTAATTCTCCACCAAAATTTTGCTGTACCACGTAGGTGACACTTGAAACATTTTACCTAACATAACGTCAGCAGTACACCTGACGCAAAGTGAACTCGAGCTTGGGACGATTCGTTTTTCCATTCACGTACAAATGGCGGCGGGATAAAGCAATTCGTTTTCATGCTGCGTGGTTTTATGTGCGTCGGGGGAGTCGTTTTTGGCAATAACATAATGTTACTGCCTCCCTCGCTTGCTCTATGATACCAAGGCCAAGAGCCATAAACGCCTTGGTATGAGTAGAGGCCTGAAGAATTCGCGTGTTCGGTTACTTGTACGGTAGAAGTCTTTTGAAACAAATCAACTATAGTCCATTCACGGTTACTTCCAACTTTTCTGAAGCCCTGCTAAAGTTATACTTTCAGAATATTCTTCCGAATCACGCAAACAAAGCTTAAGTAAGTCTGGAATATTACGCCAAAGGGGGGCAAAGGTGGCTGAGCGATTAGCCTGCTCGCCTCCCACCAAGACGAACCAGGCCCAATGCCCACGAATCGTACCGGACGATGCCGTTGGTCGGCGGGTATTCTCGGGGATCTCCCGTTTCCCCCGCCCCTTCATTCCGGCGCCACTCCATATTCAGTTCAATCACCCTCATCGGCTCTCAAGACCCCGCCGTTAAGACCCCGCCGTTAAGAGCCGCCTAAATCTCTTCATTCCCTCATTACGCCAAAGGAACGACGCACCGTTGTTCGCATTCAGTTACATAATATTTTGCAAGAGAACTATTTCTTACCAGGCATTACCAACAAACCCATTTCTTCTCTGTTTTATCCATATTATTTATAAACGTAATATTACAAATTGTGGACAAAATATATTGGAAGTTAAATTTAAGAATACTTTAGTGTCAACAGAAGTGTAAAACGCTTGTGATATGTGACGTTTTTAGGAAGCATTCAGACACAGCTCATATTGAGTAATATTTTAAAGCTTTGATACAAAAAGTGTGAAGCTATCGCGAATAGACTATACCTTTACTAAACTCTGTAAAATACAGTAATATACTTTGTGAAATGTATTTTTGTAACGTTGCAAGAGCCGTATTTGTAACACATCTCGAAAAAAAATATGTTATGACAAGCAACCATTTAACTAGCAAAGTCGAAGTTACGAACTATTAAATTTTGTGATTTTTTTTTTATACGTTCTTTCGTGAGTCAAAAACTTTCTATCCCTTTACTTTCCCAGGAAAGATAAACTCGCGTGATCACACAGCTAGGTGTACTTCCCCTGCCAAGTTATTTCAGTAGCCAACCGAACAGGTTGTAATGATCATTTGTTGGCTTGCAATGCCAGGAACTGTCATCCCGACCCACAGTTCGTAAACCAACGTAGTCTACACAAGTTTATAACAGTACAACTGTGCAACTGTTCTATCCACTTGCAGACTTAATGTTCTTCTAAAGTGAGGCAATTGTCTGAATCACTAACCTTCCCAACAGGTGAGATTAGTTAATAAACTACAATGAGATGAAGCGGTTATGTGTTAAGCAGTGCCTGCCCGAAGGTTACGGGTTCGAGCCACAGTACCGGGAATTTACTAGTTTTTTTTTTGTGAGTACAATCGAAAAGATTTTCCTCCTACATTATTTTTTCTTCTCCATTACATTTATTTTCGAGCGCATGATAAAAATAGTTTTGTTTGCTTAATTTTGACCACGTAAGTTGAAAGACAAGCCATAATTTGTAATATTAAAATACATGTATCGTTGTGGTTTTTTTTTTTTTTTTTTTTTTTTTTCCAAAATACCGTTTTGTGGTACTACATACATTTTTTGGCAAACCCCCTCCTTACACACACACACACGGCTTATGCCTCATTTTGAATTTTTTTTTTTTAACTAAGTGCTTGAACCTTTAAAATAAAACAGAGATAATTTCTAACCTTGCATTACGTTCACAACTAGAAATATTCCGAAATTAGCCTTGAGGTACCACTACAGAATATATCAGGTGCACTAGTTATCCTAGGATGCTGGAGTGTCCTCGGAAATAAATTTTTTATTCTGAGCAGGAAATTAGCATTTTGCAACGTTTTAGTACATAAAACACTTATTAAAAATTTTGCATAATCGTGTAACTTATTAAATACGTACTATCGGTATTAAATATTTTCTCTTTCGAGACCGGACACGAATCTGCAGGAATAATCTATGAAAATTGCTATAACTCCGAAGTTACGAAATACTAATTCTAGAGTAGCATTATATTTGCCGTTCAGTATCACCTGCACATGTGTAATGTATAAACTGTTGAGGGTATGGATACAACTTCTTAAAATTATTACCGTAAGATACTTTTGATGCTTCGTAAAAAATATGGCCAAAGGTCGGATCGCTGAAAAAAAGATAATATTTACAACGTACACGCACACTTTAGTCGATTTTGTCGTCCCTATGTAAACGTACTCTTTGAAAGTGCTCTTGTTTTCTTACCTCCCGTTCAGTTAAAGGCTATTTACGGTAAAATAAGCACTTTTGAAAGCCCTGCATGAGATCTCCCTGTATGCACGTAGTGTGTTCTTCCGCCCTATGTAAAATTAACATTGCCATGGGCCTCATCACTTTATCCGTGCGTCGCGTCGGTCAATTGATACTGTGGAATTATTAGAAAATAAAATATTTCACAAATACGCTCATTTTTACAAGTAGACACATCAGAAAAACAGAAAGCCAAAGAAATAATTCATGGTCATCACAAATTGTTACGTAAAGTTTTTCATTCGACGGTAAGATATGGAACTATTTTTCATCCATCGTTACCAACTTTACTGGGCGCATGTCACTCAGTCTACCGGTTAATATATATGCAGGCAAGGTTAGTGACTTTTTTTTAAGGTTGATTTCAAAGTGCTCACTGTATCGTGAACAGCCTCTAATAACGTTCTGGTCGACTGGTATTGACACTACAAAGCAAATAATCGTCCCACCACTACTCTCTTCTATACACACAGCTGTCTTATAACCGCGTGGGCGGGGAGTGTACTCATCACAAAACATATTCCTCTTGCATGGCCTTGGCAGACTCTCCATGAAACTTTGAATTCCTACGAACTTCACTGGGGCGTTCGTGAAACGGTAAAATACATACAAACCAGCAAGGAAAATTAACAGTAATTACAATTAGGCCTACCAAACTTAAAGTTTAAAATATACTGATCCGTTCGTGAAACGGTAAAATACATACAGACCAGCAAGGAAAATTAACAGTAATTACAATTAGCCCTACCAAACTTAAAGTTTAAAAAATACTGATCAACAGATTTACCTCTTAATAGAACAGTAGGCCTTAAAACATATTCAACATACAAAATTAAGCATTATTTTCACTGCAAAACTTACATGCAAATCATTTGTTGGGGAATTGTAAAAACATGGGACGAAGAAGGGTGTGGCAGTGACGCATTATAGGTGCATATAAAACCAGGACACGCAAAGTAAAATAAATGATAGATTACTTCCGGAGTAACCCTAATGGGTAAATTGGAAATGGCTAAGCTCAAGTTAATTGAAGGACTTCCCGATTATTTTCACAATCCTGGTAACTCTGGTCACCCAACAACCGACACGGGATCGTCAACATTAAACACAAAATTTTAACAATTTCCCTGGATAGGATAGTTTGAACCGACCTACTGACGAAGTCAGTGACGTTTCTGGGTTCAGTCGCATAACTTCCCCCCACTCCCACCTCTCGTACGGATCCAACCATTGCTCTACTGATAGGTTTTTCAAAAATATGACTGACATTTTAACAATGCATTTTATATAGCAAGAGCATTTTTTCGGCGAACTCTTATTTATTCCACCAATTAGACCTATGTAAAACCCAACAAGATCAAAACGTGAAAATAAATTTTACTCTGTATGTAATAACCAAACACCATATAACATAACTTTAGCCAATTACAAACATTATAAATGTTAACTACACAAAAAGGGGTTAATCATGTAGAACTATTCTGAAGCAACGATGGAAAAAAGAACATAAAAATGAAGATTTCGATCACTGGCGATGAAACGAAGTACACCCGCATGGTCTGAGGAGAATAATGACTATAAGACCAAGAAAAGTCAGTTGGTCACGCCAGACCTACATCACGCCCTGTAGAACATGAGGCGAGTGATGAAAACAGGTTTGTAATTAGAACGGGTGATGCGGCAAATGTACTAATTGGTTGCAAGGAACTGCACAGTTAATTAATGTTAAAAACACGGCACATACGTTAGAGATACAGGCAGATACAATTATCCTATGCGATCAGTAAGTGGTACATTATTATATTTATGAAAACTTACCTATCGGTTTATCAATGCGATGGAGGTAAAAAGTGCATATTTATAATTACTTTACTGCAGGATAACAGCACCTGTTAAAAATCATAATCATTTACCAACCTAAGAAGAAGCTCGTCGAATAGTTATCTGTTCGGTTTATGTCTCTCTAGAGCTAATTATAATTCGCGAAAATATATGAGTACACGGTAGACTTCAATACTATACGCACCCAACAGCAGTTTGTCTTGCCCCTGGATGCTGTCTGCTTGCGAAGGCGTTTTCATATTTAACTGGGCCACTCAAGCCATGTCCGAAAATGAACATTTGGGGTATTAGAGTTTAGGAATTTGGGGTGGGTGGTGTTTCGAACGACTTGTAACAGCGCTACATGCGACAAAGTTGGAAACTATAGGCTTGTAGAATTTCAACGATATTTTGTTTGTCACCCTATGAATAAGTAACTTTCTCCCAAGCATTCCCAAGCAAGCTCGTTGTCTTGTGAACAACTGATATAATTTCTTTCTAGCCGATATCAATCTTGTCGTTATTTCTTCGCTCCCTGCAATTAAAGTTCCATTTCAAATAACAACCGATCGCCCTTTTTTTTATACAACATATGAACATTATTTTAAAATAACTTTATGTAGATCCCTGATATTCCATTTTTCACGTGCATGTATCGTGCATCTCAAGAACAGTAAATAAATACCGACGTTTCCACAACAACGCGGGAAATAACGTAAACAAACAACAGCAGATGATTTTACGGACCTATTTGGGGATTTAGTGTACTACTCACCTCAGAAAATTTCAACCCTAAATCCCCAAATATTTAGGGCCTCAACTTGGTCACGTGGTCCATTTAGTAACCTAAATAATGGTCTCGTAGCCGTTTCGGACACGGCTTCAGAATTCGACATCGGCACGGCTCCTACGTGATTAGTGTGCAGGCACTTAACACGTGTCAAAAAGAAATTCAACCAATCAAGATAGATAAACAACCCTACAGTGTCTTGGAATATAACTAGTCTTGAAAACTTTTCGCGAAATTTCACTACCCCTAAGTCTTTCACATGAAAGGTGGGTCCAATGATTGATAATACAAGTTATCCGGCTGGCTGGGAGAGAACAGCCCTTCAGCTCTTCCTGAACACACAAACCTTTTTTTACTTAGATCTTTTGATACGTGGATCGTTTTCCATCACTTCACCGACGCACTGTAAACATGGTTCACGTTAATAATCACGGAGTAAATAAGAAATCAAAGGTAAAACAGCCACACACGCCAGCAACATGTCACAACTCCATTCGCCAATCAGCGCTTAGTAACTTACTTGCTAGCCGGAAGCGCAGCCAATAAGGAGTGGATATTGCCGTACAGATTTTAACGGAAAGATGAACTTCTCGTTTCGAAAAAATTTTGATTTCAGGTACAGAACTTTGATATGCATACACGTGTTAACCATCCATGCTATAGTCGGGAAAATTTCAACTAAAAAAAAATTGTATCACTGGAAAATCTGTCGCAGCACACAGTAGCCAATCAGACACAACACCCGTTCCCAGAGCCTCTCGCACAGCCAATCAGAGAACTGGCACATTCCCAGAGCCTCTTGTGCAGCCAATCAGAGAATGGGCACATTCTCAGAGCCTCTCTTGCAGCCAATCAGAGAATGGGCACAATCCCAGTGCCTCTCGTAGAGCAAATCAGAGAATAGACACGGTCTAAGGGCCTCTCGTAGAGCAAATCAGAGAATGAGCACATTCTCAGAGCCTCTCGCGCAGCCAATAAGAGAATTGGCACGTTCCCAGAGCCTCTCGTAGAGCCAATCAGAAAATGGGCACGTTCCCAGACTCTCGTGCAGATAATCAGAGAATGGGCACGTTCTCAGAGCCTCTTGTGCAGCCAATCAGAGAATGGGCACATTCTCAGAGCCTCTCTTGCAGCCAATCAGAGAATGGGCACAATCCCAGTGCCTCTCGAAGAGCAAATCAGAGAATAGACACTGTCTAAGGGCCTCTCGTAGAGCAAATCAGAGAATGAGCACATTCTCAGAGCCTCTCGCGCAGCCAATAAGAGAATTGGCACGTTCCCAGAGCCTCTCGTAGAGCCAATCAGAAAATGGGCACGTTCCCAGACTCTCGTGCAGATAATCAGAGAATGGGCACGTTCTCAGAGCCTCTTGTGCAGCCAATCAGAGAATGGGCACATTCTCAGAGCCTCTCTTGCAGCCAATCAGAGAATGGGCACAATCCCAGAGCTTCTCGTAGAGCAAATCAGAGAATGGACACGTTCTAAAGGCCTCTCGTAGAGCCAATCAGAGAATGGATACATTCCCAGAGCCTCTCGCGCAGCCAATCAGAAAATGAGTAGGTTCTCAGAGCCTTTCGTGCAGCCAATCAGAGAATGGGCACGTTCCCAAAGCCAGAGAATGGACATGTTCTCAGAGACTCTCAATCAGAGAATGGACACGTTCCAAGAGCCTATCGTACAGCCAATCCGAGAATGGACACGTTTACAGTGTCTCTCGTAGAGGTAATCAGAGAATGGGCACATTCCCAGAGCCTCTCGTAGAGCCAATAAAATAATGGGTACGTTCTCTGAGCCTATTGTACAACCAATTGTATAATGGGCACGTTCCCAGAGCCTCTCGTAGAGCCAATCACAGAATGGGCACGTTCTAAGAGCCTCTGGTACAGCCAATCAGAGAATCGGTATGTTCTCAGAGCCTCACGTGCAGCCAATCAGAGAATGGGCATGCCCGCATCAAAGAAACCGCTACGCGATTGACCTGTCTCCTTGTTTACTCTCGGTTACACCTACTGATGGGCTCCAACTGAATCGAAATTTAAACACCTCGGACTTGGTAATTTCCAAGTTCAACATGACCATAGACTAAAAGATGAGGTAGACACATTATTCGTCTTCTGCGCTCGTACAAGACATTGACATACCCCAAAGGAAACGATTTGCGTTCCTCGTTTTTTGGTTAATTTATTTAGTACTCTTTGTAGGAAATGGAGATCCAATCAAAATCCGAGTTCATTTTTACGACTGCCAAAAGTCACACGGTCAACAATGATGAACGCATTTGTATATATCTTAATATTCAAAAGACGAGCACGTTTGTATGAATTTAATAAAAATGTATTACAAATTGTTTAGAGGAAGTGTTGTGTGTGTGTGTGTATAATTATATATATATAATATATATATATATATATATATATATATATAATATATATATATATATATCATATATACATCAAAGCACTTGTTTACTAATCAATACTCTAACCTCAAACCCAATCCACGCCGTTTTGCTAGACGTGTTCGCGGAAAAGCAGTTCAATGTTAGGATATGGAGACGTATTGCGCAGCCAGCGAGATCGATCTATAGGCTGTTCACGGTAAAGTGGGCACTTTTGAAGCCATAGTTACTTTTTTCCTTTCAGCCATATTTGATCATTTAAGCACCTTTTCAAATAAATATTACCATTTAATAAATAAACCATATATATATATATATATATATATATATATATATATATATATATATATATATATATATATATATATATATTCCACCATACTCGGAAGTGAAAGTATAAGGTTAAAATAAAATATATTTATTGGCTAATATTCCAAATGAGATGCCTTTCAAAAGTACTCACTTTACCGTGAATAGCACATACCTTATTTTAGTCTATGGTACGAATATGACAACGCTGTTTTTAATCACCGTTACCAACTCGCGGCTTTCTACCTTCCTTCGGGCGCTGTTATTCACAGTTCAACCAAAACAAGTGAGCTCTACACAGTATACTGGACAAAGAGCGTGTTCGCACACGCGATGCGGACAGCCTTTGATATTGTGCGTACGATCCAAGCGTTACAGTTATTCACAGTTCGGTTCTTCGAACTTGCACCTCCCCAAAACAGAACTTGCACTTCGGAACATCATTGCTACTGTTTACTTGTAAGTTTACCAAACAGGCGAAGAATCGACAGCTACCATGTAGCAGCACTCAAAGCCAAGGGTAAAACAGACCTGGCATAATAAGTGCGCAGGGAATAATTCTCAAAGGAGGTTAAAACAATTACGCAGATACTGTATGTGGAACGCCATTTTTTTTGGTACCCGCCGACTAGCGGCATCGTCCGGCATGATTCCCACATGCGACATTCCGGGACGATCCGGTCTTGGTGGGAGGCAAGCAGACTAACCGCTCAGCCACCGCGGCCCCTTACTTGTAGTAGAATAAATGGACATACCTTGTGTGCAGCGGAGGCAGCACTTCGCAGTTCCTAGTTTAGCGTAGCTCATTGGCTAAGCAGTCTTCGTACCTCATTGGCTAAGCAGTTTTCGTTCCTCGTTGACTAAAGTGTCACATTTTAAACAGTTGGCGTCACTAGTTGAGACTTTCCCTTTCATCTCGGCAACATATAGTTGTCATTTCACTAGTAGGTTTTCCACATTTACGTCTCCAGACGAAAGATTACTAGATATATCCGTCGACACTAGTGTGGGCAAGTGGGCATTGCCCACATCAAGTGAGCGGCTGCAGAGATAATAACAGTCATGCTTCCTCACAAACGTTAATCTATTTACAAAAATTATTTTATATATTTTCTCCACGACGCATAGTTGTGGTAAGCAGTGAGATTTTTTTACTTCAGACTGTTCACGATAAAGTGAGCACCTTTGACATCAACCTTAGGGATAAGTCACTGCTCCTACGTGCATAGGCTATATTTTAACGGGCGCACTAAGTGACATGCACTCAGTAAATTTGGTAACGTTGGAAGTTGAGTAGTTCTATAACATAACGTAGCATAGAAAGTATTAGGAAACCATCAGTGAAATATTTAATATTTCCTTCGATTTCTGTTTTTTATCTAAATGTAAAAATGAACAGATTGGTAAATTATTTACTTTTCTAATAATTTCACAGTTTCACTTGACCGACGCGTGAATAAAGAAGTGAGGCTCATTTACATACGGCGGAAGGATACAGCACGTGCATACAAGTAGACCTTAAGCATGGCTTTCAAAAGTGCTCATTTTACCGTGAACAGCCTGTAACATCGTGGCTCAAGTTTCAATAACAATGATGCCTTGCTTTACCCTGATCCCTAAAAGGTTTTATTCTCAGTGTGTAGCCATTAGCCAACCCTTAGCCCCTGCATGGTCAACCAATTCTAAGGTGTTGGTATAACAGGAGACTACTTATAAACTACGTTACAATGTGAAAGCCTAATTTACTCAACTCGGAACGGAAGCGATATTTGAGTGTTTGTGAATATTTATAGTAAAATAAGGTTCCTTTCCTCACTAAAATTAGCCCCTGTTTGATGCAGAGCCAAGTCAACGCGCCCTTCATAATAGTAGAAGTAGCACGCTGTAATAACATTTAGCAGTAAAACTTGCATGTGTTATCTTTCTAATACTAAGGCGTCAGCATACCTGGCGCTAGAAGCGCGTTGCAGTTTCACATTCGCTTCGCTTTTATCGACGGAGTTACCAAATGAACCCATCTGTGTATTTACCTGAAACAAAAAATAAAATAAAAACAATGCATACTTTAGACGAATAAGAAATGGAACTTTCAATACATGACAAACACATATCATAAAATCATTTTTGAATCCCTTCAACACAACTAAACACGGGGTTCCTTCTTTTTTTCAAACGACTGTACGTTCAAGTAATAAATATACATGTGAAACTAGGGCAGACCAGGGCGTACAACTTTCTAGACAGTTTCCGCCATTACGCTGTCGAGTACTGCTAAAGGCTATTCACGATAAAGTGAGCACTTTAGAAATGTACCTTAGAAAAAAGTCACTGATCCTGCATCCATGCATTTTAATGGACGCACTGAGTGACACTCGCCCAGTAAAGTTGGTAACGATGGATATAAAGTAGTACAATATCTTAAAGTCAACAAAAAGTGTTAGGTAACTATTTGTGATAGATTAAAATTATTTCTTTTGCTTTCTGTTTTTTTTTTTTTTTTTAATGCATCGAAGTGTAAAAATGAGCAGATCTGAATTATTTACTTTCTTAATAATTCCATAGTTTAATTTGACCGGCGCTTGAATAAAGTGATGACGCCCGTGGCAATGTTAATTTTACATACGGCGGAAGGATACAGAACATGCAAACAAGTAGATCTTAATCAGGGCTTTCAAAAGTGCTCATTTTATCGTGAAAAGCCTTTACCAGGATTCGTCGTTAATGCTGCTGGAAATGTGCTTTGTACACTTCACCAGCTCATGTGATTATGCGTGTAATACCGGTACTTCCTGCACAAAATATTTTGTAACGGCCAATGTACAGAAACATTTCAATTAATGACTATGGTTTGAAGAATTCTTGTAATTTTTGCGTGTATAAAGTTTCGCCTATGAAAATTAATAACATTTATAATGAACTTATATTTATTGAATTTAGTCCATTAAAGGCTGTTCACGATAAAGTGAGCACTTTTGAAATCAACCTTAGAAAAAAGTCACTACCCCTGCCTGCATATATTTTAACTGGCGCAAGGAGTGACATTCGCCCAGTAAGTTGATAACGACGGATGGGAAGTAATTCCACACCTTAACGTTGCATGGAAAGTGTTAGATAACAATTTGTGATAACTTATATTATTTCTTTCACTTTATGTTTTTTTTTTTAAGTCATCGAAGTGTAAAAATAACCCAATTTGAAAAATATTTACTTTTTATAATAATATAACAGTTTCACTTGACCGACGCATGGATAAAGTGACGAGGTCACGTCAATGTTAATTTCACATAAGGCGGAACAATACACAACGAGCATGCAAGTAGATCTTAAGCAGGGCTTTCAAAAGTGCTAATTTTACCGCGAATAAGCTATAGAAAGATTACCATCTTAACTTAGGGGGAAAAAAACTTCCCACGCGTACACCATCCAATCGTCGTCGCTGAAATATTTCAGTTATTTTGGCAGGGACCAGCACTCTTGTGGAAGACCGCTCGTGTTGCGGCGGCGGGCGAGCTCCAGCAAACACGCAAGTGCAAGACACCAAGCCACGCGACGCAGAGACCCTCGCCGGATAATTAACACGAGTACCGCAGAACTCGCTCCTACACCGGCGGGTCAAAGAGGATGTCATTAGCCGCCATTAGCGCTTCTCTGCCCCAGGACTGCAAGGACAACAGCAGCTCGCGGCCGACCCGCCACGATTATCCGCTACCAACGCAACTGCCTATATACACCTGCAGCCGTTATGCCGGAATCACATAGCCCCGACCAGCGCGACCCCGCAAGCACGACAAAACTAAACAACCAATGAAATACAAGATAGATCTGACGCACGCCGGACAATTCTGTCGTTCGACCAGCAGTTTTGGATTAGAAATGATTTCTATTCTTCGTCGTGTCGGGCGGCACGATGCACAGAGTACAACTTTGCAAAGTGAAATTGTATGATAAGCTTTCCCTACGTCAGCAAATACATAGTTTAAAAGAAAACAAATTGTGAAAATGATTGTATTTAACCCTTATAAATAATCATTTTACCTTTGTATGCATTAGCTGTAAAACTTTGTCACCATCATGTATTCTTAATTTCCCGTCTGCCCACCGCCTTTGAAACTAGCGTAGTTAATCAGCGCCTTCTAAATGGACAACAGCACGTGTATCGAATACACGGTTGCCTCTGGGTGCGAGGTATGAATTGAGGCCCGTGAATTTCGCAAATTATTTGAGACATGTTAAGACTTCAAGAACACATACTCGTGTGCTCCTTTCGTGATTGTACCGCACGCCCTAGACGACACAAAAAGTCGTGACCGAATATAAATTATGAAAAATATGCAACATCACTTTCTCAGACACTACTACCTCGTTAAAGAATTTTCAAAACAAATGTATTTATACATATCTTTTTTTTTTGTACAATGTATATTGTAATGTTAAATTTAAAAAAAAGTAGTAGATATAAAAACTGGCAAATGTTCGAAACATTAATCGTCAAACCTGATGCAATGAGAAGACATTTCCTTAACACTGAGTCCCCTTTTAAAATCGCTATTTGCAAGTTTGGTAGGCAAACATTACTATCACATACAGAACTACTTTACAGAATCCATGAAATCGGAATGGACTGATTTCAGACTATTTTCTCACGTGGGACTGAAAAAGAATAAATAATGTACTTATTTTTATTACGGTAGCAGATGCAACAAAAACACCATCATGTTAAGAGTTAGTATTCGCAATTTCTTCACGATGAAGGGGGGAAAAAACCTATAGTGGCAGTTCCGTCCGTTGGCTTCCGTCGCCGCGTAATGATGTTCCACTGTTGCAGATCTAACTATAGCCTGTTCACGGTAAAGTGAGAACTTTTCTGAAGCCCCGCTAAAGTTCTATTTTCAAGATATTCCTCCGCCTCGTGCAAACTAAGCTTAATTAAGTCTAGAAAATCACACAAAAAAGAACAACGCACCGAATTCGTGCGCACTCAGTTGTAATTATATTTTGCATGAGAACTGTTTCTTACTGGGCGGTACCAACACAGATTTTTCTCATTGATTTCTCATTTTATTCGTATTTATCATAAATTAAATATTATTATTAAGACATTAAATATAGGTATAGGCTATTCACGGTAATGTGAGCACTTTGAAAGACCTTTGATTTGGAATAATAGTCAATAAATATATATTATATTAGCCGTAGACGTTAAAATCTGAGTGTAGTGGAAAATACACACTTTGTTTATTACTTACATGACAATATTTACTTAAAAACGATGGTTAAAGGATACAAAATAACTAGAGATAATGGACCAATCACGAAAGTTCTGCCTTATAATACCAGAATTCTCATGAGGCCAGTGAAATGGGGTAGTTGCTTCAAACATGTGTGGACAGACAATGAGGAAAGAAAACTTTCGGGCATGTGTACAGTACGCTGAATCCTAGAAAACAGTCAACTTTTCCCGCGATAAACCATCATATCTAAAAATGACTGGAAGGAAAAAGTAGCTAGGACGTCAAAAGTGCTCACTTTACCGTGAACAGTCTATAAAACGTCAATTTAACACAATGTAAGATACTTTTATGTTAACAGAGGTATAAAACGTTTGATATGACACAGTATGTAGGAAATGACTAAACACGTTATACAAACGGTGATTTTTCAAAAGTTTTATCGAAAAAGTGTGAAGAAACCGCGAATAGAATATTGCGAGGAATTCAGCCACAGAGTGTGCATGTCAAGATCTTTAGTCGTTGCAGGGTGCTTCCTAACGTCCTGGCCTGACCTCGTGGGGCTTAATGTTTTTACTCGGAAGTCGCTTTAAAGCTGTGCAAGAGACAATTTTTTTCTGTACTTTTGACGTATTTTATAATTTCGTGGTATGATACTGATTACAACTTGATTAGAATACAAAAAAAAAAAAACATTTGAAAAATTAAATTTAACGTGTTTTTTTTTTGCGAAAAAAAAAAAAAAGAAAAAGAAAAGAGAATTTTAAATCAAAATCTTCCTTCGTGCAAATTTCAAGTAGTTATTTAGGCCTACACTCAAATTTTGGTTTCAGGTAGAGCGTTAATTGAAGTTACAGGAATAGCATGATGAGAATTCTTTAAAATACAAATTAACCTGCAGTAAGGGCTTAAATATGAGCTATTTGTCTTCGAATTTTATCTAAGAAGTTCGAATTGAAGTACGGGTTGACCGCATCACAAATTTCCAAGAAATATATTTCATGTTATTTTAACGTGAAAAACAATCATTTAAAGCAGTATACAATGCTAACGTATAAATTTTGTTTCCATTTTTATATTTCCACGGGGAAAAAAATACAAAGTCAAAATTCCTATGACTCGTTTAATTTATTTCTGGAAAGTAATTTACTTCCACTTTCATGCTATTTTTCATACTATTATTTCATATCACAACGGAAAAGGAAAAAATGATGAAATTATAATTTCAGCTTCTCGAACGCCCTTAACCATTTCAGTCACACTGTCCTTTATATGGAACGATGTACACAGTTGCTTCAACAATATACACTGTACAAAGCAGGAAGAAGCTTGTAATGAGGGAATTCCCTCAAGTGTGGGAGGTGTCACTCGATGTTGAGACTATAATCCGTTCTCTCATAAATAGCTGCTGCCAGAAAAATAAAATAAAAACTTATTTATATCGGTCCTGATATACGACACGACCTATGCTAGTATAGTTCAGAACAAAATAGGCTTTCTGATAAGAACGATATAGTTAGGGCCACCTGTTTTTCGCGAAAAAGATTTCAGGACTAGTTTTACTCCGCGTGTCTGCCCACGAATCACGGACACTCACTGCCAGAGTTACGCAATTCTGATTGGCCCAGTAAGGTACGGAACTGTCTCCCGACAAAGACACGTGGCCAATAAGCTAAGGAAAACCGCACGTATGCCATAGGACAATGGAGTAAAGCCTCCTCGCACAACTTTTCGCGGAAAACAGCTTGCCGTAAATATAGTTATTTGTGACAACGGATTAATGCGGAGTCCCACAAAAAAAAAGTTTGAGATATTTTCACAAAAAAAAAAAGTTTTATTAATGAAAGGAGAAACTGAAACTTCTAAAAGATAAGGACATTTTTATTAACTCTTATTCTTGAGCAAGAACAACACAAAAGTACAAAATAATTTCGATAAACATCGTAGCTAGTAAATCTCTGCGCAATATTTGACAAGCCACGCAAACACTTACAATGTAACTAGAAGTAATGTGTCCTCGTTAACACCTGGATTCTCGCTTTCTGCACGATTGGCGTACCTAAGCAGTAAGCGGCGAGACTATGGTAGATCTAACGCGCCCGTTCGATCCGGAGTCGAGCGTTATTTCACAAGAAAAATTATATACTGATGCATGCAGCCGCTCCGCGTCCTGTCCCATGGCCACTCCTCTCATCCTTCGAGATCTGTACGAAGCGCAGTGCTTCAAGAGCATCACCGGGGACTAGAGTGAGTGAGTGACGAGATTTGAATGGCTCGTAACATCGAGGTCTTGAGAGTCGATGAGGGTGATTGGGGTGAGTATGGAGCGGCGCTGGAATGCAAGGGCGGGGGAAACGGGAGATCGTCGAGAAAACCCGACGAAAAACGGCATCGTCCGGCACGACTCCCACATGCGAAAATCCGGAGTGACCCGGCCGGGGATTGAACCCGGATCGCCTTGGTGAGAGGCGAGCAGGCTAACCGCTCAGCCACCGTGGCCCCCACCGGAGACTGGAGAATAGCGCGCGCGGAGTTACAGGAAGTTTCGCCGCGTGACACACGCGTGCCGCGATAGGGCTACCGGGCCACTACCGTCCTTGCAACATTAAATGCCAAGGGAAGTTCGCTGCGCCAATGTTATGGTTATTAAACCCCCCTCCCCTTTCCGCCCCTAGCTATACACGGGGTTCGAGGTACATTCTGGACCAAGACAACTGAGAACCATGTAAGCTGCGGCGTCATGCCCCTGTCTCGTGTGAGTTTTGGAGTCGTGGAAGGCTATTTGTGCCAGCGAGTGTAGTCTGCGAGCTTCGAGAGTGTGTGTGTCTCTGTGTGTGTGTATGTGTATATATATATATATACACACACACACACACACACATTGGTCTGGGAAAGTGGAACTAGTAGATGCATGAGTGACAGACAGTTGGAATGGTGTTAATGTATGGCAATTGACATTTTGAGTGTATATGTGTAAAAAATACGCGAGGATTAAGTGACTGTAGCTAATATAAAGACAAGTGATAAGTACTTCAAAGAGAATTGAGATTTGCATTTAATATTGGGCTCACTGATACGATAATAAGTGAAATGGTAGAAATAGACAGTTTACTGTTGTAAATAATACTTGTGCGTATTTTTTTAACACTGTAAATAAATTAAGGGATGAAATTCAACTATTTTATTTTCATCGAGACCTCCATGCCTCACGAACTCGGATAGCAAACGTTAATTACGACGCTTAATTTGACCTGCGATCGAGCAAGGTCCGGATAGAAAACACAGCATTATTGCCAACATTATGTTCGGAATCACTGGAAGCTTCACGACCCTACGAGATACGTCCGGTTCTCGTCATTACCAACATGACGGTCGTAGCGTTGCTTGTTCATCCCACTTCAAACTTCTATTCTTCTCACACCCTTAATCCTTCCACAAAGCACTCGATCCCCCTAATATACAGGCCCGCATACTACATCCCTGCATTTCCTGTTCCTAATCCACTGATATCAACATTGCAGGGTTCGGTGTTTTTACATCTTGTTGCAGCCCAACGATAGTACATCCACTGTAAAAATATTTTCGCTCTTCAGAAATATTTGTGCAAGTTCGGCTTTGGGAGCACCGCCCATGACCCTGTGCGCTGAATAAGAATAGAGGCCCTGTGATTCGTCCGTGAATCTTGAACTTCCAAGAAGGCGATGGTTGTGTGGTTCGCCCAAATATTAGTTCAAGTGTGGTTATTCAAACTGACGATCAAAAAGAATACTGGGCTTACTTAACGTTCCGCCTGAAGTGTGAAAAAAAAAAGAACTCAATGCAACGACGCCTGCGCAGAAGCGATGAGCGCCCAGCGGCTGCATACATTTATTTCCTAGGAGCGAAAATGCAGCAACATACGCCGCGGTCACGCGAGTGTTCTTGAACACGTTCATTGTAAAATTCGTTCGGTGGCCATGTTTGAACATGTTTGCATACGAAACTAGTTTCAGTGGTTACACGCCTAAACTGAATTCAAACAAAAGGAAATCGTAACCTCGAAAATAAGCTTCCATGATTACTTATAACCACTTCCAACACTCATCTAGACTGAGTATTTTATTATCATTAACAAAACGTACCTTATTGTTATTGTAACAGCATAGCGAATAAGTAGTAGGAAAAAGGGGTTTGACGCGCAAGAGATTGGGGGGTAGGAGGGCAAGAGCAGAGGAGCAACCATGTTGTTACATCACTCGACCGCCATCTTGGGTGTAATTGACCTTTTACTCCTGACCCATGATCTTTGACCCTTGACCCCGAGGACCTTTGACCGTAAAAACCGCAAAAAAATCTCAAAAATCCAAAAAATTCCTAAAAAAAACTAAGAAATGTATTATTAAACATTATTAAACATATTAAAAAAGGATCCTCAGAAATGAACCATTTTTCCCCGAGCAGGCGAGGGAGACATGTGACTCCGAGCACATGATTAATTCATTTATTATAACCCACCGTCATAGTATCTAGTGATATTATGTTAGCATGGCATACCACGCTAATTCCGATCATCTCAGGTGCACTGCGTGTTGCCTACACACCCGGCCACGGTATTTCGTGGTTGTGTACTTTATGCATTTATTCCTCGGAAACGGTTGGTATTAGGGCAATGATGATACCGGCCTTTTATGCTTATTTTAACTCGTTTCTTCATAATATGCAACACAAAATGTAATGAACCACTGGCAACACACAATTTAATTGCAAAATAAAGGTTACAACCCCATATTTTGTCACGAATAAATTTTTCATGGTATTAAACATCACGCAGATCGCAGAACTTTGTCTATTTAATCGTTTTCCAGAGTCTTGCGGTTAGATTGTACATACGTTTTGTAAGAAGTGCAATTACCTGGTCTTACTTCTCCTACTTCAAAGGGGCGGTCGCCCTTGAGATGTACAGTACTTGAGACGGCAAGTCATATCTATGATTTCGCCTTTATTTTTTCGTCTGGAATACGCATGCGGAGTTTGTCCATGCATTTAAGAAACAGCCTGTACAATACATAAAACATTTGTGAAACACGGCATACTTAGGAAACAAACACGTCATCCATAGGGTAATTTCTCTAAGATTTGATTCAGAAAGTATGAATAAACCGCGAATACACTACAGCAACGATGCTGAAAGGGTTTCAACAGCACAAAATATTGCGGTGAAAGCGTGGAGACTACCCCTAGACCTGAAGAATAGTTCTCATTTCCACCACATCACATTGGCGAACTGATTTTCGACTCGCGCGTGTAAAAAAGCTTTGTCCTAGCCTGGCCTTTACGCTAAGGTGACCAGACGTCCCGATTTTTTTTTTTTTCGGGACAGTTCCGACTTTCGAGGTCGTGTCCCGAATTTTTTAGAGGATCATTCGGGACGGCCGTTTGCCCGAATGTTGGGACTTTTACAAAATTTTGGTTTCAAAGAGAGGCATGTTGAAAAAAAATCATTCATCTGCAAAACATGACGAGGTAAAATAGTTATCGTAACTCAATCAAGTAAAATAACAAAGAATGTCATTGTTTTTATTTAGTGTCGTTAGTCAATTAATCATACGCCTTATGATAAGTAATTTATAATAAAAACAACAATGGTATTCAATTGTTTTAACAAAACACCTCCTGTACACAGTCCATCCCCCTTCACCAACACACACACACACACACACACCCACCACTACTCTCCTCTTCCCACTGTAGGCTGTTCACGGTAAAGTGAGCACTTTTTAAGGCCCTCCCAACAGGCTTTAACCACTAAAAAATATAACTTATTGCAATCTCAGGCATTAAATTTTGAAGGTGGTGAAATGTATACACTGTGTTTATTAGTCACATTGCAATGTTTACATTGAAAAGCAGCAGGAAGGTGGAAAAAGGATGAAAGGAAAATTTTTGAAAAGCCTTAAAAAGTGCTCACTTTACCGTGAACAGCCTATACCGACCATTTGTGAGCCAAAACGAGCGTTCCGAATTTGGATCAGAAAAATATGGTCACATTTTACGCCCAAACTGTCGCTCGGTTGATGCTTGGAAACGAACGACTAGCTGCGCGGCGGTCGCTGGTCGACAACGACACGGCAGTAACTCGGGCTGAGCTGTTTGGCGGCATAACAATGGCGCCGTTGTGTCGCCGACAGACGTGGAGCCCGCTGTGGGGGAAGGCTACGTTGTTATCGCCCATGACAGATGAGACCGCTACGGCTGCTTTACGGCCGTGCCAGTCCACGAAAACACGCTACACGTCTTGCTCCCCTCAGCCGGCTCGACGCACAACACGTTGACATACAGAGGTGATATTGATTGGCCGTCCGTGGCCTCTGGGAACTGGTCTTGTGTGCGATTGGTCACCCCCGCGCAACAGAAGATTGTCTGCGCTGGAGAGTACTACGCCACAAACTGAGGTCGATAGTCTCCTTCAATGTTACAGTGCTGTGTTGCAAAAGCTTTGGGAGTTAAACAAGGTAGTATGTTTCTTAAAACCAGCGTGTTCCAACCCCCTACTAACAAAGAAAAATAGTATAAACTGTTCACGGTAAAATGAACACTTTTGAAAGCCCTGCACAAGATCTACGTTTTGCACGTTATGTATTCTTCCCCCTTATGTAAAATTAACATTGCCATGGGCCTCCTCACTATTCATGCGTCGGTCAAGTGAAACTGTTAAATTATTTGAAGAGTAAATATTTTACAAAGAATGTCATCTCTTCAATTTAAAAAAATATATAAAAAAATAAATAAAAAATAAAATAAATAAATAAATAAATGGTTACCTTACACTTTAAATTAGACGTTAAGATATGGAACTACTTTCCATCCATCGTTACACCAACTTTACTGGGCGCTTGTCACTCAGTGCGCCAGTTCAAATATATGTAGGTAGGGGCAGTGACTTTTTACTAAGGT
Source organism: Dryococelus australis (assembly GCA_029891345.1). Taxonomy (NCBI): domain Eukaryota; kingdom Metazoa; phylum Arthropoda; class Insecta; order Phasmatodea; family Phasmatidae; genus Dryococelus; species Dryococelus australis. The sequence continues at coordinate 70,381,490 of CM057004.1, read as the reverse complement.
TGATTTCAAAAGTGCTCACATTATCGTGAACAGTCTTTAACAACATATTTTCTGTTACAGGCCGTTCGCGGTAAAGCGAGCATTTTTTGAGGCAGCCTCATCAGATACTATAACCTATAAATACATTTCACTGTAACCACAGACTTTTGGTTTTGAGTATGGTGAAATGTACACAATGTGTATATTCGTCACATGGCAAAGTTTATATTAACGAGTGGCGGAAGGATATATATTGAATGAAAGAAAAAAGTAACCAGGGCTTAGAAAGTGCACACGTTACCGTGAATACCACTATGCCTCACAACATTTCTTTGATTCCTCTGGTACATCTACTGTCACGTGTGGTTCGGTTGCTCGTGTCAATATTACTGACAATAAGTCCTCAGTTTACTTGCGACCCTTTTGTACATGGTCTACACAACCTTGAATCTGCTGGGCAAATAGGAATTTTAAAAAAGTGTGTTTCACTCATTCTCCAGTGTTTTATACTTGATGAGCAATAAATCACACGGCTACAGAGTACAGTACTTAATACACAAGTGAAAATTCCACTTATATCGCGAACTCCAACTACAATGACCGGAATCCACGACCTCTACGTGTTTTATAACGGAAATTCTACCAACAAACACCTTAACTCTTTGCGCCATGTTCCGAAACACTACTCCGAGAGCAACATAAGTAAACGCTGAGCGAAGCTACAGTAAAGGCGATTTCTGAGCGAGCACGTAAATACAAAATACTTATTTTATTTAGTGTGTTATCAGTAGCTCCTGTCGCAAATTTACGTAAAAACTCTGCTTATATCCAAGCTTCAGTTTTAAAAAAAGAAGGTATAGGCCTATGTAAAAAATAAGCTACACTTAACCATTACCTAATCGTAAACACTATTTACAAAAAAAATACAGCAGTATATAAAACAGACCATTTAGATAATAAATGAGAATTATATCACCCGTTATTTATACTTTTTTTTGTTTGTGCCTGTAACGAGCGCTTGTGCATTTACTTTACCACCCCGCATCTTAAACGTTGCCTTTAGTTGTCCACCGAAATAATGCGTGTAAAAGACGATGACAAGAGCAATATTACTTTACAGGTTTGGGACGCTTCCAAGAGCGAGTAAACCATTTACTGTTAATTTTTTTTTGGGATAGCATAAAATTAAACTTAACTCACAGAATAACGTTTTGGAACGCGGCCTTGGAATATTATAATTGGGCAGTTGGAGCACCGACTACCACAGGCACCTTTCATAAGGCATAGTAGATCATCATCCAAAATAGCTTCTCCAATCCCCTTTCCACACGGAACTGATGCGGACACCTGTCCTGGAGTAATATACTGCTGCCTCTGCGACGATGAATCACCTGCCGCGGGAAGCAAATTGCCAGCAGCACGTCGCGCAACGTCATCTATCTATATGGCGCGACAGTCGCTGCATGGTTCGCACCTGCTCCAGAAACACACATGCGGTGGCCTCCAGGCTATGTGACAATTCCCCGAGCAATAAAAGCGACATTATAGGCTATTCGCGGTAAAGTGAGCACTTTTGAAAGCCCTCTTATTGGGAATAATAGTCAATAAATATATTTCATTTTAGCCTTAGACGTTAACTTCTGAGAGCGGTGTGATTTACACGCTGTGTTTATTACTTACATTGCAATATTTATTTTAAAAGGTAGTTAAAGGATTGAAATTGGCTTAAATAAAAAAGTAACTAGGGCCTCGAAATAGCTTCCTTTACCTTAAAGAGCCTATACCACAGAACATATTAAAATGGCACCAGTACCCAGCTGAAAGCCATAACTGGTCTTAGCTACTAGAATTTAAAATAAATTTGGAAAATAGTAAAAAACAAAATTTGTCGCGTTATAAAAAGTAGAAACAAGTTAAATTTTAAAATTACAGAGGCTTAAAATTGTATTTTGTTATATAAATTTTGGTCCAAAACGTTTAAGTTTTTATACTAGTTCTATTATGGCTAAATAAAATATCTCCTCACTTTCTCTCACAAAGCGAAAGGTGAGACATATCGCCTATACTACAGAGTACTCAAGAATACAGAAGTGAAACAGCATCGTAAAGCGACTATAGTCCATTCGCAGTTACTTCCACCTTTTCTGAAGTCCCGCCTGCCAAAGTTCTACTTCCAAGATATTCCTTCCCCTCATGCAAACAAAGCTTGACGCAAGTCTAACAAATTATACCAAAGGGACAGAACACCCTATTCAAGCGCGGTCAGTGTAATATCAGGAATACGAGAGAAAATGATGCACATCAACTGGTGCGTGAACCTAGAATAAACGATCACCAGAGAAACAGAGCAAAAAACAATTTAATCTCAAAGACAGCAATACAGGTCACACAGCACGCACAAAGCGTTCGTCAATAAGCGCATGACAACTTATTCGCCAGACTGAAGCCAACCAATAGGGGACCTGTGGCAGCACGCAATAGCCAATCAGACACAAGGCCAGTTCCTCTAGCCTCGTGCAGTCAATCAGAGAATGGGTACGCTCACATCGAGTCAACAGTCACACAGTTTTAGTCATGTACTTATCTACTCTGTGATATTGCTAAAAAATCCCCTTCCCCTACACTACCCTACTTTCAATAATCACGTTCAATTAATTTCATTTTTACACAAAGTTAATTGAAGCCTGACTGCCACAGCTATGCTATTCCGAAAGAACTAAGTACACATTTACTTTATCATTCGAATGTGAGTCCATTGCCTAAATATGAGGTAGACCGCTTTTTCGTCTTCTGCGCATGTACCCAACATTGACCTACCCCAATCCTACACAACTGTCAAAGTCCCATGGTCAACAGTGATGAACGTGTTTGTTTGTATGTTAATTTTTAAATGATAAGCACTGTTATATTAACAAAATACTTTTACCAGTTTAAATTTAACCAAACTGCATTACAAATTGGTTAGAGGAAGTGTATATTAATCTAAAAGCATTTGTTTACAAATAAGTTTTCTAACCTAAAACATGCCGTTTTCGCTAGACGTGTTGGCAGAAAAGCAGTTCAATGTTGGGGCACGGAAATTGGTTGTGCGCAGCCAGCGAGATCGGTCTACCTTATCTTTAGTCTATGGGTGAGTCACCCACATAATTTCTCCAGTCACTCACGTTATTTCTAACTTTATGACGTCATATATTGTAATACGTTCACACCAGCGCTCGCCCGCAGGAACTGTGCCCACTTATTTTTTGCGTGACAGCTGGAACCGGTCTGCCTGGAGGAAGTTGCGGATGACTTGGGGCATGACGTAATTGCACCAACAGCTTCCCGGCACACTTTCGACGTATTTGCAGCCTGGTAGCATCTACACCCCACCTTCCTTTTTTATTTCTTTTTCGGAAGTTTCACTGGATTCAGGATCAAGTGCTAACAAATTTGGAGGGCGCTTAAGGCCACGATCCTTCATTCCTACAGCTTTTGCAAGAATAATTTTTTTTGTACCCAAACGGAAGCCGATATTGTAAAATCCTCTTACATTTTGTTGCAAATTGCTTTTATTATACAGTCTAATTTTTCCGACACAAAAAATGCATACTTTTACCCAATTAATTAATGAAAAGTTAGTTTAATTAATAATTAGTTAAAAAAACATACAGTTTTTGTGTTGAAAAAATTAGACTACGTAACAAAAACAATTTGTAACAAAATCGTAAGAGGATTTTACAATATCGTGTCCTGTTTGGGTACAAACAACTAATTCTCGCAAAAGCTGTAGAAATGAAGGATCGTGACCTTAAGGGGAAGAGTTGGGCACCATCTTAAATGAAAAGAAAAGCCACCTACCAGCGGTATTGTCCGACACGATTCCCACGTGCGAGAATACGGGAGCGACCCCGCCGGGAATGGAAACAGGTTCGCATAGGTGGGAGGCGAGTAGTCTAACCACTACACCACCCCGGCCCCCAGTTTGAGAGTAATCCGTGAAAATGTGACTGTCTTAGGACAGAACATTATTTAATTATAGTTTAGATAAAGGCTATTAAATTAGTTTTCCCATCGCGTCGTACATAAATAAATACAACAATGGAGCGCTACACTCTCTTATTACAAAGTCGTGGTCCACTTACAGTATACACCGTCAGTTTATTTACGTGTAGATATAATAAATGGACGATTGTATCGGGGGATTGCGAAGTAGACATACGAAACTTTCCGCCACTGGGTTTTTTGGAAGACTACCTTTCAGTAGGGCAATTGCATGTCAATTATTTTCCATCAAATTAGGTTCCGCGTACCTCAACAGTATGTTTCAATTCCTTGTATCTACCTGCTGCAACAGTTGCTTCAGTTTTCTATGCGTAATTCCGTGAGTATACTATATAAGCTTACATCACGAAATTATAAACATAACATAACTACACGTAGTAGTAGTACTGGTGGTAGTGGTACTATTACTGATAGTACTGGTGGTAGTGGTAGTACTGGTGGTAGTGGAAGTACTGGTGGTGGTAGTAGTACTGGCGGTAGTGGTAGTAGTGATAGTACTGGTGGTAGTGGTAGTACTGGTGGTAGTAGTAGTACTGGCGGTAGTGGTAGTAGTGATAGTACTGGTGGTAGTGGTAGTACTGGTGGTAGTGGTAGTACTGGTGGTGGTAGTAGTACTGGCGGTAGTGGTAGTAGTGATAGTACTGGTGGTAGTGGTAGTAGTGATAGTACTGGTGGTAGTGGTAGTAGCAGTGATAGTAGTAGGGGTGGTGGTATTTAATTTCTCAAATCGAATCAGTTACAACATAATGACAAGACCCGGTTCAGGGATGGAACATACAATATGTATATACTAGTTATCTCCATATACGTCACTCCTGTATGCGTCATTTTTTAAAACATGATTAGTCGTTCATATTATTTCTTGAATATCTCAAGAGTCTTTATAATAGTTTTATTTTAAATACTACATTTTTTTTTTAATGTGTACGTTAATTTTTGTAAAATGGGCGAATATGTTTTACAGTTCTGTTGAGACGAATTATATGTATTTCGATACATTTTCATATATCACGTCTGAACAGATATTCTGGTTTCTATAGGTCACGTCTAACCATGGCACCACAGTTACAGCTTAAACGAAAATCCACCACATTACTATAACGTTTTCATTTTCATATTATGCTGCAACTCTTAATAATTATTGTTAAGTATTTTTAGGTACAAAAATTACTCGGCACTATCTATTCGTAATTTACGTAATACGGCATTAATATTGCTTTGGGTAGTTATTATTATTCCTATATTTGTCAACGCAATTTCCATTTTCGTAGAAAGAATTTTTAAGGCGGATCGGAAGCTCATTTCGAAATGTTATTTTTTTTTTTTTTTTTTTCGCCTTCCTAATCGACAATAAGAAACCAGAAAAGTTTTTTTTAACTCAAAATCTCTTGACCTTACATCGAGCAGTTATTTAATTAGAAAATATTTCACATGATTTTCTGAAAATATGTATCTGTAATTGACAGCAAGTTCACACAGTAATGCTAGGAATTCAGGGTGACGGAAAGCACTGATTATAGTAGTCCCCAACGATAGAGACCAGGTGCTGGAGTTGTAAGAAATAGCGGTGGATAATCGTTCGCTTAGTTCTGTCACACGAGACTAACTTGACACACTTGCGATGACGATTACACGACCCGCTGGTTAACAGCTATGATACTGTTACAAGATGCCAGAGGCGCGTATCCGAGATCGTGACGCATAGAAGTCTTTATAATAAAAGAACTAAATTTGATTTTTAATTTATTCATGCAGCTATTTTTTAAAACAATAAACAACATATCTCCACTATTACTATTGTTATTCTCACTCAGTGATTGCGATATTTAACATCCATCTCAATTATAATCAAAGTCCTTCTCAATCTCCATATCGGTTGTAGTCACTTAATTCACTCTCATTATATACACATGTTCAGAATGTCTATTGCCATAACTCCAAATGTCTGTAACTCACGCATCCAGTTCAATAGTCCCACCTGCCAGTCTCTCACTCTTCACTTTACAGATGCTCGCAGTCCGCAGAATTCACTCGCTGCTACTCGTCGCTCTACTGGCTCGTCGTCTTCGCACATATGTCGCATAATGCCGGAATCACATAGCCCCGACGAGCACAGCACGACACGGCAACAACCGTAACAACGACCATTTTCAATGTGAGTGCTGGAATTTACAGCCCGACAGTTTACTGACGCGACACGAGTAGAATTTTTTGGATCTATTTAGAAGGCTGATTAACTACGCTTGTTTCAAAGGCGGTGGGCAGACGGGAAATTCGGAATACATGATGTTGACAAAACTTTATAGCTGACGCATACAAAGATAAAATTATTATTAGAACAGTTAAATACAATAATTTTCAAAATTTGTTATCTTTTAAGCTTATCATACAATTTCATTTTACAAGGTCGTACACACTGTGCGTCGTGCCGCACCACACGACGAAGAACAGAAATAATTTCTAATCCAAAACTGCTGGTCGTACGACAGAATTGTCGATCTTACGTAAGATCTATCTTGTATTTCATTGGTTGTGTAGTTTTAAGTGTCGTGCCGTGTTTGCGGCGAACTGCTGGTCGAGGCTATGCGATTCCGGCATAAGGTCGCACAATCCTCCAAAACCCTCAGCTGTCAAAACTCAGAGAACTGCCGGCTCGGAGGCCCGTCGTAGCTCAAATAGTCTCGGTGGCGGGTAGAACCAGAACAATCTTTCAGATAACCGCAGAAATTCAATCCGCTGATTGTCAGGCGCGCGCGAGTTGCACCGCTTTGTAAATAGCCGCCCGCTTCTCAGATTACGCTGGCTTGGATTTCCTTTCGCTCTCGCGAGCAAAGCACGTGGCAAGGAAAGCGACGGAGAGCATCAGCATGTAACAACACGAAATCAGTGAACAGCATAATAATTACACTTTGCCAACACGAAACCTAGGCATCCCTCGGCATCAAGGTGAAATAACATTAAACGCAGGCAAAAGGAAATTACACAAACAGTGACAAACACAAAAAATAATTATTTAATGGATGCTTGATGATACCTGTAGATGGATACCAATTTGCGGTTATGTTTCAACAGGTAAGCTGGACATCGCAGTAGTGTACCAACTAGCGAGCCGATGATCTGCTCATGCTAGAAGCCATCCTGTGGCACAACTCCGCGTAGCTCAGACATTCCGCCGAAGGCGTGTCACACTGACGACGATCCAGCCACACAAGAAAAAAAGTCACAAAGAGACGTATGGCACTTTGAAGTCTAGCCTGGGACCAACGGATACTATTCTGCTTTCACGAATTCTTTTAAATACCGAGACGATATAAATAATTTCCTAAAGGCCGTTCACGGTAAATTGAGCACTTCTGAAAGCCCTGATTAAGATCTACTTGTATGCGCATATGTCAAATTAGCATTGCCTTGGGCCTCAACACTTTATTCATGCATCAGTCAAGTGAAACTCTAAATTATCAGGAAAGGAAATATTTTACTAATTACTAATTCGCTGATTCTTACACTTATATACATTTAAAAAAAAGAAAGCGGAAAAAAATACTATTTGAGTAGGTCTATTGGAAAACGTTTACCTAACACTTTCCCTCCGTTGTTACCAAATTACTGCGCGCTTTCCAGCCAGTGTGGCCGTTAAAACAAATGCAGTTAGGGGCAGCGACATTTTTCAAAGGTTGATATCAAAAGTGCTCAAATAACAGTGAACAGCCTGCAGATAGTTTCACGCCCTCTTCACAATATCAGTAAACACGTATGTAGACATGACATGGTTCGCTGCTTACTGCCACGTGCAGTTATTTTACCTCGCGATGGTGCTCAAGACGTGGAACTTGTTCAGGCCCACTGCATAGCGAAGGGGTTAGGGGGTAGGTAGTTCTCGTAAAGGCTGTTCACGGAAAAGTGAGTACTTTTGAAATCAACCTTAGAAAAAAGTCACTGCCCATGCCTGCATTTGATTTAACGGGCGCACTGCGCGACATGCGCTCAACAAAGTTGGTAACGATGGATGGAAAGTAGTTCCATATCTTAACGTCGAATCAAAAGTGTTAGGCAAACATACGCGATAATCTAAATTATTCCTTAAACGTTCTGTATTTTATTAACGCCTCAGTCTGTAAAAATTAGCAGATTTATAAAATGTTTACTTTTCTAATAATTTCACCAGTTTCCCTTGACGACGCGTGAATAAAGTGACGAGGCCCATGGAAGCGTTAATTTTACGTAAGGTGAAATAATGCATTACGCGTATACAAACAGATCTTAAGCAGGGCTTTGGAAAGTGCTCATTCTACCGTGAACGGCCTATATCTTCCAGACAAGTTCCGTCTCCAGCGGTTGCAACGCACTTGGGTGGAAAACAAGACAAGCTGATGGGGGGTGGGGGGGGGGGGGAACGTGTGACCTGCAAGCCAGTTCATCGAGCCTCGTGATCTCGATGCGCTCCGACCCGCTCGGGTGACCGCGTGGTCGTGACGCCAGGCCGACGGTGGCTCTCTCTCTCTCTCTCTCTCTCTCTCTCTCTCTCTCTCTCTCTCTCTCACACACACACAACGAGCGAACCAACGGCTCTGTCTGACCTCACGACTTCATCGGGCTATCAGTTGATAGCTCGTAATCATTAAGCTTCTTACACAATAGAATCCGTTAGTATTTGACTCTACATTTCCTTTCCTCTGATAAAATCACCAATACACAATACAATTTGTAAAGTCAAGAGTTCAGACAATTGAACATAGGTTCTGCGAGCTTTATAAAAATTTGTATCTTGTTATGTAAATAATTATGATATTATCCAGGAATGCATTTGACATACCTTTTTAAAAATGCTTAAAATTGATATTAAATGTTTATTTCAAAACAGAGAACTCAATTGTTTACTTTATTAAAATTTGTCAATACATAACTTTCCTCTTCACATTATAATCATTTGCCATTTGTTTAATTTAAGACGAGCTCTGTTTAATATACCGAGATAAAATCGCCCTACAATGAAATAACGCATTTTCCACATAACCTCTGTTAGATCTTGGCAAAATGACTGCATGACTTTGACTTTAAATTTCAACTATTCGAAATCGTTAAGTCAAGAGTGCTTGACTTTACTTTTGACAGTTCCACTGTGTTAAGCACCATAAGAAACAACATGTCGGAAAGCTAATGTAAAGCAAATGGTAAAGTCAAATGTTAAAGTTTTCAATTGTATAAGGGTCTTTAGACAGCAGTACCGATTGGTGAACTGCTGCAAGGCGCGCTTTACACTAATGCACAAACTATCGAACTAGCAAACATCGCTGAGCCCGTATCCTTTTCGCACATGTTACGTGTAATCAGCAGCAGAGCTACGTTTTCGTGACGAGGACATAAACACGATACTTGAAACTAACATGTTCCTGACAACCAACTTTTTTTTTTGACAACATCGTAAACTATTTTGCCACAGTGATTCATTTCTATGTAGCTGTTTCTTACGCTGTAAATATACAGTTTTTACGGAACAAGATATCGTGCTAAAATAATACGTTACTCTGGTAAATTATTTGCTCATAAAGTTGGCAAAAAATCATAATTTTAGATCGTCGTTTCTTAGTTTTTTTAAATACTGGCTTCCAAAGATCTGTATACTTCTATACGAAAGTTTAGCATTAATTTACGACCTACAACACACTTAATAACCAACTAGGTACAGCAAGTCTTGCATCCGTTACCACCATCACCATTAAATGAAAGGTCTTGGTTCGACTGCTCGCTACGGCATGTGTGTTTTTATATCTGAACGTGCGTTGTTACGATGTCTAATATGTAAGCTGTCTAACGATCAACCTCCTAACATTACAACGGGGACATAAATAACATATGGTACATAAAAATAAATTAATGTCGCCATACTGGTAACGTCGACACTGTAAGTGCGTATTTCCGAACGTACAGTATATACTAAATAATAATCTTAAATTTTTATAATGTAAGGAACTGACAGCTCAGGATAATATTGCAACACCTTGGAGAACGCGCCACCAAGAAACTGCCTAAATATTCACTGGATAAAGCCGAAGGACCGAAACGTTGGGCCTCCCGCCGCAATTTTCGTTCTCGTCCTTTATAAAGTCCTTGCAAAATGACCATTAAATGTCTTTCACTCACGCATCCAGCTCAATAGCCCCGCCTGCTGGCCACACCCTTCACTACAGCTACGCTCGCAGTCGCAGATTTTACCCCCGCTGGTCACTTCCGCCGCCACTCGTTGCTCTTCTGGCTCGTCGTCTATCACTCAAGGTCGCGCAATCACCCAAACTCCCGACTCTCTTACGCCGGGTTGCGCCAACTTTTTCCCCGATCCGAGATCGAATAATTCTAGTTCCGAACCAGGATCCAGTTTGATCTTGGTTCCGATGTAAAAGTGTCGCAACAGCAAAATTTCATGGTTCTGGATCTCCGATTCGTCGATCTTGCTTCCAAACTGAGAGATCGAGATTAAGTATGTGAGATATTTTGCAATTGGTTCGTAATACATGACATCATGGAAGTAGTCGAATCGTTTACTATAGCTAGAACTAGATATGCGATGTTTTATCTGTTTTAAGTGTATTATTGTTCTACGAAATTTACTGAATAATATTCAAGTGACTATAATGTTGTTTTAATTTCGCAAGAAAACAATCAAACGTAGTTCTATCTGTTGGCGTATTTTAAAACTACATTTGTCGACTATGGCCGCTGATCTCGGATAGAGATTTCGAACCGCCAATTTCGGCGGTTCGAAATGAACTTTATCTCGATCCTAGTCTAGCTGAACTCGAATGGTGCAACAGTTTTCTGTGTCAATATTATATCCGATCTCGGATCGAGTTTCGAACCACGATGGTGCAACCGGGCATTAAACTCTCCGCTCTGAGGTCCGTCGCGATTATACAGTATCAGCAGCCAAGATCTGGAACATTCCCCACACCCCGAATCGCGCTGAGAGGCAAGGACGATATACCAGAAAATTCTTGCAGATAAACTTAGGGATTCTATCCGCCGAACGTCAGGAGCGCGCGAGCCGCCAAAGGACGCACCAGGACGGCGGAAAGTGGAAGAATGCACGGTGGCACGCCTTTGTAAGTTAAAACCCTGCTAGGATCAACACTCGTCTGTCATTCAAACATTCCTTCGTGACTCGCCACCCGCTATCATATAACTACTCTGTCCTCTTCCGCTTGCTTAAACATTTGAGATCAACCGCGCCGGTAAGGATGTAGCGAGGTCACGATGGAGCAGCGACGGAATGCAATGGATGGAGAAAATGGACTACCCAGAGAAAACCCACTGGCCAACGTCCGCCATGTTTTTGAGTGTGGTCCGCCGGGAATCGACACGGAACCGCCTAGGTTGGGAAAAGTTGATGCGGCGCTGGCCACACAAATACTGCTCCTAGGGTCCGTGAAACGACAACAACCCCCCCCCCCCTTTTTTTTTTTCAGACCGAAACCGGTTATAAATTTCCCGTGACTAATATTATTTTTTATATGCTGTTACTAAGGCCGGCTGTGGACTATGCACTTCCTCATGGCGGGAACGTGACGCGAAAGCAGTCACGCACGCCGCTTATCGTGCACTCCCGTCACGCCGGCCGCTGCTGCGGCGACAATACGCACCGCGCAGTCGTGCAAATACTGTCGCCCGACGCCGAGGCGACGCACGATAGACCGCAGTGAGACCAACTTCGCGGTCACTAATACTAGCGCTCGCGCACACAATCGCTCTTACGTTGAAGGGCCCGATAACATGCAATAATGTCCCGAGAGTTGTCATTGTATTCTACTTCGTTTCCAATATTTTGCACAAATAAGGTTTAAAACCTCATTTTTTTTTAGGGCTTATGCCTCTCTTAATATTCGGTTTAGGTATAAAGTTTCACATGTTTTCCTTTTACTTCTTCATGAAGTTTGTCGGTCTAATTGCGAATCATACTGTATAATAATCTCCGTTTTCCAACACTGGACTGCTTTTCTGCCAATACGACTATCATTGGATAGAATTTGAGGTTAGAACACTGGTTACGTACACAAGTGCTTTGAGAAGTTCGATCTCTTATCTAACTAATTTGTAATTCTATTACTCTATTCAAATTAGTAAAAGTATTTAATTCTTACCAGAGGACTTATATTTTTAAAATTACTATATAAACAAAAGCGTTCATAGTATATGACCATGTGACTCTTGACAGCTGTGTTTGTTTGGGGTAGGTCAAAGTTGGGTGAGCGCGCAGAAGATGAATGCATAATCGGTATACGACTGTGGACACAGCCGCGACTGTGGACACAGCCGCTCATGCGCTCAGCGGGCAAAGCCGTTGTAATCGATTCGCGGTTTCTTCACACTTTTTGAATCAAACCTTTGAAAAATAATCCTGTGTATTATGTGTTTGGTTGTTTCTTATATTTATCGTGTGTCACAAGTCTTTTATACTTGTGATAACATAAAAGTACCCTATTTGTAGTTAGATTGACCTCTTACTTATATTTTATCAATAAATTATAATAATTAATTTAAAATAAATATGAATAAAAACAGGGATAAAATAGGGATTTGGTAATGCATAGTAAAGGCTGTTCACGGTAAAGTGAGCACTTTTGATTTCAAGCTTAGGGAAAAGTCACTACTCCTACTTGCATATATTTAACGGGCGCACAGAGTGACATACGCACAGTAAAGTTGGTATACGCTGTTCACGGTTAAGTGAGCACTTTTTAAGGCCCTTCTATATTTTTCCTTTCATCCAATTTCCATCTTTCTGCTGCCTTTTAATATAAACATTGCAATGTGACCAATAAACATAGTGTATAAATGTCACCTCCCCCAAAACCTTATGCTTGAGGCTACAATAAAATATATTTATTAGTGGTTAATGACTGTCGGAAGGGCCTTAAAAAGTGCTTACTTTACCGTGAACAGTCTACAAATTAGGAGGGGAAAGTAGTTCCATATCTTAACGTCGAATAAAAAGTGTTTGGTAACCATTCGTGATAGCCCTAAGTTGAATTATTTCTATCGCTTTCTGTTGTTTTTAATGCGTCGAAGTGTAAAAATTAGCTAATTTTTAAAAGACTTCCTTTTTCTTATATTTTACAGATTCACTTGACCGACGCATGAAGAAAGCGACGGCAATGATACATATTTTACATAAGGCGGAAGAATACACAACGTGCATACAAATAGATCCTAAGCAGGGCTTTAAAAAGTGCTCATATTACCGTGAACAGCCTATACAAGACGTGCACAGTAGCCAAAGCGTCGGCGGTCCACAAGTCTACTCGTCAATTTGCGTCCGCCCGTCGGGGCGACAAACCCACTAGGCTGATTTTTGTAGCGAATAGCCCCTAACAGTCAAAAATATATATTTTATGAACGAAATAGTTATAAAATGATTGAACCCTTCAAAAATCGACCTGTGAAAAAAATCCGTGCATCTACCCGCGTATTCTTTCACTTGAATAATTTTGGTAGTAAATTAAGTTTTATCGCTTCCTTAACTGTGTGCACTGGAGACAGTCGAAATTCGTTAATTTTTTTCGTTTAAACATATTACGTAATAATTGACAGGATAGTACCGCACTTTTCCTTCTAACAAATTTACGTAATCGACTCCAATGGCAGTGCTAAATTTCAGTGTTGCGGGAGGGTTCAAAAGAGAAATAAAAGAAACTGTGCAGGTGTTTCGAAAGAGTGCAATAATCAGTAAATCAACCAGTCAAGTAGTTTCACAGATTCAACCATCATCTCGACTCCCAACTTCAACTGGAAGTTATCTCGCCGCTGTTAAAATTCGAACAGCCGTGCGATAGACAATCGCCTGGATTGCCTCGAGTTCAGCAATATGCGCCTGACACTTGTCTAAGATAGGGCCTGTCCCGCGCAGACAGACATCGGAGGAGAAGACCGCTCGAAGGGGATTCAGTGCCAGAAGAGGCTGCAACGATAAGGTGACGCAGTCATCTTCGTCCCTCCTCCAACTGCTACAGACGGCAACGCTTACCTCTGGAAATACATTTACCTATAGGCTGTTCACGGTAAGGTGAGCACTCTTTAAGACCCTTCTAATTTTTTCCTTTCATCCTGTCTCCATCTTCCTGCTGCTTTTGAATATAAACATTGCAATCTGACCAATAAATACAGCGTATACGTTTCACCACCCTTAAAATTTAATGCCCGAGGCTATAAGATGTATTTATTAGTGGATAAAGCATGTTGGGAGGACCTTAAAAAGTGCTCACTTTACCGTGAACAGCCTATACCTATGTACTGTTGCGACATGACACCCTCATCACATGCGTGCATCCACTTCAATTAAGATTGTTAAAGGGACAAAACCTTTTACTCGTAGATTTGTAGTATATTCTACGGTTTCGTGACACGATGTCGACGATAACTTGATTACAATACCAAAAATTCGAAAAAAAATTTGTTATGTTATTATAGCATCAATATGAGAATTTTAACTTAAAATCTTGATACGATTTCAAAAAAAAGTTACTTTTACACAAAGTTCGTTTTCATGTATTGTGTTTATATAAGTAACAGAAGTGGCGTGTTGAACTTTATTGCAATCCGTTAATTGGTACAACTGCATTAAGAGTTTAAGTCTTTGAATTTTATCTCAGAAGTCAAACTTACGGGTGAACCGCGAACAATTTTCTAAGAAATACATTCATGACTTTGTAATAGCATGAATAATTATTTTGAGCAGTGATCTAATGTATTGATCTTGTAAAGTTTTGAGGCTGGTAACCAAAATACATAAAATTTAAATTCCCACGGGCGTTATTCATTTCTGAAATTGAGATTTGTACGAAAGATATATAAAATCAAAATTCCCACAACTCGTTTAGTTCATTTTTGAAAATTAATTTTCCAACGTTGTTGCATTTTTGTGTTATTATTTTATATCGGAACGAAAAAAGATGTAAACGCTAGAAATTTAGAAAACATTTTTAACCTCTTGAACGATTTAACTATACATAAAATGTTTACGAAATGGGATTTTTATATTTCGTACCATTTCCTTTATATATATATATATATATATATATATATATATATATATATATATTATATATATATATATATATATATATATATATATATATATATATATATATATATATAGACACACAACAGTTACAACATTATGATTACGCCAAATCCTCAAAGATATGACACTTCAATTGAGTGATCAGTGATTTATGTAAATTATGAGGGTTGGGGGGGGGGGGTACTTAGCAAGGTTAACATTATTTAACACGCACTGAGATTATTTTTTCTGGCGACTGGTGGCGACAGAACGTTTTCTTAATTCCCCTGGAATTTATTCAGACTTCAGCTTTTCATACCCCTTACCAAAGATAAGAGCAGAACAGTACACATTGCCATTCCAGAGCTTGTTAAAATCGCAATCCGAACAAAACGTCTTGGCAGCCGTCCACCAAACACTCAAGAGATTTTTTTTTAGCAAAATCTGGAGAAGACGATAGGGCATTTATGAGGATTACGCTAAACGAAAGAAAAAAAATTATCAGTGGTACGATCACAGAGTAGGTAAGTGCACAGAGGCGAAATGGTGTGGCAGTTCTTTTGAAGTGAGCGTACCCATTCTCCGGTTGGCAGCGCGAGGCTCTGAAACGGGCGTTGCTTCTGATTGGCTGTCAAGTGCTGCGAAAGATCCCCTATTTGCACTGATTGGAGAACGGCGTTACGACATGTTGCTCGGTAGTGACGCCATTTTGCTGGCGTGTGTGGCTACGAAACTACATACTTGCCATTAATGACAGCTGCTGGGAGGGGACTACCATAGAGCACGTAAGGAGACAAGAGCGGACACTTCCATGATGTAACGATCTTATTTTGAAGTCTTTTTCAGGGGTGGTGGGTGGGTGGTAGGTGCCTGGATTAATACCAACAGCAGACACGCGTTGCGAAAAATAATCACCTACTATAATAAAACAAAAATAACAGTTTTAAGTGATTATTTTGTGATAAACGCGCTTCATTGAAGTAGTTAATAATCACGCTGTGTTCAATGTTTAATCAAATAGCTTTTAAGGCTATTGCCGGGTAGCATTCACAGTACGTTTACAGCTTGCATTATTCTTGAGAGGTTCTAGAACGAAGTTTTAAAATTGCTTAAGTAGGACCTACTTGACTAACACCATTTACAGAATGCTGTTTTCGGCAATAATCCTATAAATAAGTAGACTATCTCTGTCTGTCTGTCTTTCCGTCTTTAATACCTCTAAGTCCTTTGAAACTCAACAGAAGTTCTTCGAATTTCAGCAAGATCAGATTACTCCATTATCTTTTACCCTAAAAACTCATTTTAAATACTTTTTCCCAATGAAAAGTTTTGTATTAATGCATAGAGAATATTGCACAGAGATATGAAGGTAATGGAATTTCATTTTTGTTTACTTTAAATGTCTCGCTTCAATGTAGAGTAAATTAAGTGGGGCCGCAGTTTCTCAGTGGATAGAGCGAATCCAAGTGGGGCCTTAGTAGCTCAGTGGATAGAACTATGTTAAGTGGGGCCGTAATGGCCAAGTGGACAGAGAAACATTAAATAGGACCGCAGTCGCTTCCATATTGAGATAATTTCACATAATTTCATTATTACCTACGTATATCTATGCAATATTTATTTCAGTCTTTGTATGATAATCACATTTTTTAAAATTATAACTGTTCTCGCCCCGTGACAATACAAAAAAAAAAGGTCACGGGCTGGTACCCTAGTTAAATATACACCTGTGCTGTTTGTGTTAGCTCTGTATTTTAAATATTTTCGTTGCCTCCAAATGTGACCAACAGAATAGAAAACATCTTGCACAAGCAGTAAAAAAAAACTGATTAAATATTTCTAAACGTTTTAGAAAGTTATTAAATCAGCATCTGAAATATATAGAGGTTAAATCAGTATGTTTGAGATACAAAACATTCAATAGTTTTGACTACTCAAAATCTATCTGTTCCATAAAATCGTTAATTCTAGTGGTAAAATGTCTATGTTGGTGTTTCCACAGGCACTTACATCAAATAACGCGATTGTAAGCCCTATCTACTGTCGCCCCCCTGGGGACGACAGTTAAATAAGTCCTTGGCCTTTACACGACGCTTCTCCCGGAATGCAGGGCAGAATCAGTTACGCCATCCGCTGTTTTTACAGCGGTTACGTCATCGTCAAGGTTACTGCAATGAGGTCGGGATCACATTTCGGCGCGATAGCACCGGAGCTCGGGGAACCCGAGCTACAGAAAATTGTTCCTTGAAGCAAGTCTAAAAGTTAAAAGTAATCCTTGGGGGGTGAGCTGTAAACATTAAAAAAAACCTCGGGGAAGAGTTTTCAACATTCCTAACTGTAAAATCATTCCAGAAAGAAAATAAATTACCTAACTGACAAGAAAGTCGGGACAATCATGTTTCGTAATGCCAGGAAATAAAAACTATCTTTTTGTATGTCATTTTATATGAAGAATTGTAATGTAATTCCTGGGAGTTTTGTTAGTCACTTCTTTGGGATCATAGAAAATGACTAAATTTCCGGCACTTGAAAATTTCGTCGCTACACTAATAGTGTACGTTTATACACACTCATGATAAAATCAAGCGGCATAGTTTTAAAAATTTTCAGCTTTATATAAACGATGGAACATCTTTCTGGTAATAAATCTGAGAATTAACAAAACATTCATAACTGAAAATTTACCACGAAAATTAGGTATTGTAGCGCGTTTCAATCTTAAATTGCAGTAAAGAGTTCATGGCGCTCTACTGCCAGATGACTAACGAATCAAGAGTCAGAAAGTTACGCTGTGTTGACAAAATAAGCACATATATGCAGAAATACGCAACAAAAATTGTAACATTCTACAGAGGTGAATAAATATATATATTTCATCTGGTAGTTCAGTCAATCATCTGACTGAACTACCAGATGATTGACTGCAACCAAGAGTAGTGAACGACTGCCCGACCACAATGCCAACATGGCAAACAACTTGTTTTTTTTTTTTTTTCAATAACGTTCAGCAAGTGCTGGCTAGAGACGCGAAAAAAAAAAAAAAAAAAAAAAGGCAGAACTCTTTTTAATTGTTTTGATAAACGGCCTACCGACGGAAGAACAAAGTCCCACAAAATGTGTAATATACACCATTCACAGATACTTCAAACTGTGCTGAAGCCCTAATTAAGTTCTACTTCCCGATTATTCCTCCGCCTCGTGCAAACAAAGCTTAGCCAGTCTAGAAAACTGCGCCAAAGAGACAACGCACTGAATTCGTGCGCACTCAATATTTTGCATAAGAACTATTTCTTGCTAGGCATTAGCAACACACCTGTTACCTCACTCAACCACGTGATATATGGGGTGATTTTCCCAAGGTTTGAAGGAACCGCTAATAGACTATAATTTGTTCGCACACACGCACACACACACATGCATTGCAACTTGCCACACGGCAGATGACAGATACGTGCGGCAGGAAAATGTACATTTTAAAGGAGCACGTCTCATAAAAGTGCGATCCCAAAACAGACTATTCAGTATTGCTTGTTAAAAGAATTTCCAAAAATTATTTTAATTGGCAACTATCTACACGAACAATACTAGGCTATTCACGGTAAAGTGAGCTCTTTTAAAAGCCCTCTCATTTGAAACAATATTCAATAAATATATTTTATTTTAGCATTAGAGATTAACGTCTGGGTGCGGTGGAATATACACATCGTGTTTATTACTTACATGGCAATATTAATATAAAAATGGCCTTTAAAATAAAGCATGGCTGAAAGGAAAAAGTAATTAGGGCCTCAAAAGTGCTCACTTTACCGTGAACAGCCTATTCAAACAAGTTTTATTTTCCTGGGATATTAAAACTACGACTGCATCAGTGATGCTGTAATATAGTCGGGGTCAGATATCTGCGAGTTTGAACAACGTCACATGGAAGAGACACGTCACTGACGATTCGAAATCCAATAGAAGGGGGGGGGGGGTGTAGCTGAGCAGATTAGAGCCTGCCAAGGTATGTAAAGTATGACAGAAAACCTTGTCCGTGAGACCAATATCCAATCATATTACTCCATATTTTCAGTCATGGACTACTGTCAACAAGAGTCGAGAGTACACCATTATCGTTTCTGCTTTCACTATTAACACTATATACATTTACTATTATTTCGTGTATGTATAGGGGAAAGTCATCGAATATCGTACCACTACCTAAATCGTACCACCGCTGGTTTTCTATAAAAGCAGGACTAGTGGAGTGCTCTCAGGGCGAATACATGAACTACTTAATATATTGAGCAGTCCGTGAAAATAGCTAGTCAGTGTAAGCACGTGTTGCGTTTTTATTACAGTTATATTGTTTGAGTGTTAGCTGATGTAGTTTTTCTACTCCACATGTAAAATAATGCAGCACTTCAAGGTAAGTGTTACTGGATATCATGCAGTTATCATTGTGGTGCAGGTAACATTGAACGTAACGGCTGGTCGTTTTGTAGCGAGGCACCTGTGTTAGGTTAGAAATGACGTAAAGAGTGAGTTGTGTGCAGTTGCCTAAAATCGAACCACGGGTGAGGTTCCTAATACGTACCGGTACGAATTGGGATATCGTATTATTTGAAGTTCTAAATTTGCAATTTATTTGAATAAATTAAATAAATTTTTGATAAACACAAGTAACACAAGTGTCAACTGTGTGTTACAGAATGGCGGAAAAGAAATATGGTGCCTGGAGTGAATCAAGACATGGAAAGGGCTCTGGAAGCGTACAGAAATGGGGACATGGGGTTCAACGAGTGCTGTCGCCAGTACGGCGTTCCAAAACCAAAGCTAAAGCTCCACTTGGGCTGTAAAAACGTAATTGCTAACGACGGCACGAAGGTGCTTGGACAGTTTACTACCTTGCCACTTGACATTGAAAATCAACTTGCAGAACATATTTTAAAATTGGAAGAACTACTTTTTGGAGTCACGATTAACGATGTATGCAAGCTGACATATCAGATAGCAGAGCACAACCGCATTCCACATTGTAGTGTTGTGTATGTGAAGAAACGTTTGTGGAAGATATGGTCAGTGTTTAGTGTGTGCATCCTGGGTTCACGAGAGTTGCGCGGATGTTATATAAGCACTGAAACATTTTGTTTGTGTAGCCTGTAAATAATTCAATATTTCTTGCATTTACCGTAGAAAAATAATTAAACTTAGTATTTAAATACTACAATAATCCTGTGTGTTATTACATGCTGTCTTGTTTGTTCTCTCATTTGTTTTAATTTATAATGTTGTGGTACGATTTAGGAAACTAGTTTCTTATATCGTACCAGTTGCAGCCTGTTACAAAAAGTTCTTTATTTCTTCCCCGATGCTACATTTTGACATGCCACATACATGTACCCATAAATAGTCATACTTTTTCATACAAATTCGTAAAACCTTGGATTTTTTTTTTCCATTTGAGACAGATAAAATTGCAAATGTAAAAAGTGGTACGATATAGGAAACTCTCCCCTATATAGGACATTGAAGACTAATTTACCTCCGTTGCGCTGAACTTACTGAAAAAAGTTAATATTTCCTACAGGCTCTTCACGGTAAAATGAGCACTTTTGAAAGCTCTGATAAAGATAAACTTGTGTACACGTTGTGTATTTCCCCGCCTTATGTAAAATTAACATTGCTTTGTGCCTCGTCAATTTATTCATGCGTCGGTCAAATGAAACTCTGGCATTATTGAGAAATTACATACTTTACAAATCTGCTCATTTTTATAAACTTCCATGCATTAAAAAACCTGAAAGGCAACAAAAAAAAAAGGTATCCATGTTTTTTATAAATAAAAATGAAATTTTCTAAACGGGATAGGCGGGCGTATAGTATCGCAGCATTATTTATAT
The DNA here is from genome assembly GCA_029891345.1 of Dryococelus australis. Taxonomy (NCBI): domain Eukaryota; kingdom Metazoa; phylum Arthropoda; class Insecta; order Phasmatodea; family Phasmatidae; genus Dryococelus; species Dryococelus australis. The sequence continues at coordinate 70,360,535 of CM057004.1, read as the reverse complement.
AAGGAAAGCCCTACAAAATGCCGGAGAAATGATAATTTTCGTTACAAGAGGTTTTTAGCAACGGAAACAGAGTGACTAAAATCGTAATAGCTTACTATAGTGCATTCCCGATTGGAAGCGACTTATGAAATTCTACCTTTGAAAAACAATCTAAGCATAACATGCCATCTGTTTTTTTCAATAACCTGTATTCTACAAACATGTAACACTGTGGTTAACTTTATAGTACTGTATTATTGAATAAATGAACCTTTACCTTAATATCTTCTATAACTTGTAATTTTTTTTTTTTTTTAATATGAACTAACAGCGACGTATTGGCAACGACTGGTAAGAAATAGTTCACAGTTAAAATATTATTTTAACCTCGTTTTTTAGTATACTATTTGTAAATTTAACGGTGCCTATCGAAATATTTAAGTAGCCCCGATGGCAACATATCTCATATTCACAGTTTAAAATAACAGCGTAAAATATCGAGAGTAGGCCGTAATGGTACGATATTGTGTTATCGAGTGAGAAAGAATTTGAAAAACTGTATGTTGGGGAGACTTGTCGCACTCTCTCTCTCTTTCTTCGTCTCTTTCACGCTCGGGAAATTTCACTTCGCTGGTAAGGAATGGAATTGTACATATTTTCAATCGTAGCATATTTCATACTTATTACATCAAAATAATGATTTTTGAATTTGTAATTTACAACCGAAAACATATTTTAATGTTTGAATACGTATTTTAATATGCTTAGATATGATGGCGGGGTAGTTACCTAGTGAAGTTGGCAGACGTGGCGAGCCATGACATGGCGTGTTGCTTCTTATCAAACGAAACGTAAATTATTCTTATTCCGAAAAATACTTCAAATTAATACATCACGTTTGTAGACGTGTTTTTAAAACCTGCTTTAGCAAGTTACGATGTTGTGATAAATCTGTGTTTCCACGGCAGTAATAAATATACCGTGACGTGTATTTCGTTTTGCGTCTGTGAAATGTGTGCATCGTGGTCGATACGCTGGCCCTGTGTGTGCGTGTTTACAAATATTTGATTAGCACTATTTATACGTTTTAAATGTGAACTGTTTATATGATGAAGATATTTATTGACATCCACGCCTTTTTTATTTATCACAACGTTGTACCTTTGCCCTAAGGGGTTTGAAACACAGTCGTGTTACGTAATTTGCCACACTCCCAGAAGAAAAATACTAAGCCCAGCCCGATAAATTTCAATATAAGTAGCAATGCATAGAAATATGAGTGGAATAAAAGTTACGGTAGGCTTATTTGTGTGCATGTTCATCGCTATCTTTTAAGTTTGTATGACAAAAATGAGCAACACGAGTTGCGTGCTTGAATTCAATGTGCCTTTTTCACTGGTTGTTCCTTCGTTTTAATATTTATTCCAACTGAGGTCGTCCTTTTAGAGAAATTACCCAACACATATCAATAACAGAAGGATAATTACAATTAGTACAGCCCTTTACCTCGCAGTTGTAACAATGTTGAACAGTGTCACGGCAAAATACTAACGTGCATTCCATGTATTGAGCTACGTCATGGAAAACAAATATGTTTATGAAAAATAACTGTAAGAACTTCAATTCAGGCATTTTTAAAACGCCATAAAGCTGACCAAAATAATGTTAGAGACCTAAACGGAATATTTATACGGAATGGTTTTTGGAATATGACAGGATTATTTGAAAAGCTGTAAACAGTAAACAACACATTTGGCAGGTATAAAAGTAGAAGTCAAATTTCAATGTTTATTTTTAGGTGTAGCGAAAGTATACGAACATATGTACATACACAATGTAATGTAAATATTGATTTTGACACATGCCACATGGCAGTCCCATGGCAATGTTTGTTTACATTTAGCGGAAGGATACGAAACGGCCTGCAAGTCGATATTTAGCAGGGCTCCGAGAAAGTTGCTTCCAATGGGGAATGGACTATAGGTAGTGGTTTCTATAGGATATATGCAGTATAGGCCGTTCATAATAAAGTGGGCACTTTTCAAAGCTCTGCTTAAGAGCACACGTCACCCGCCATATTGGATGTTTTATTTATTTCTTGATTCAAATTTAGGATGATTTACTGGAAAATGTAACAACAGAAGCTTAACTAATTACCTTACCCATTATTACATACATAATATATTAACTAGTAATGCGTATTTATCCAACTATTAACTTGATACAAAATTGTATATACATATTCGTTCTCGCCTTTTAATCACAGCCAGGGAACATTTATTAACAATAAGGTACAAAAATTTACGCAGGACCATGAAATGTAATGCTTCTATAATGAAACATTTTCTGTAATGATCCTAACTCTTCTGTATGACACTAAAGCGCACAATTTCTGTATAAGGTATAATCCAGCCTCTTAAGATCTACTTGCACGCACGTTGTGCATTCTTCCGCCTTATGTAATATTAACACTGCGATGTGCCTCATCACTTAATTCATGCGTCGGTTAAGTGAAAATATGAAGTTATTAGAAAAGTAAATATTTTACATATTTGCTCATTCCTACACTTACGTGCATTAAAAAGAAGCAGAAAGCGGAAGAAATAATTTACGTTATTACAGATATATACGTAACAGTTTTTATTCCACGTTAAGACATGGAACTATTTCCCGTCCGTCGTAACCAACTTTACTGGGCGCATGTCATTTAGTGCGCCCGTTAAAGTAGGATGCAGGCAGCGTCAGTGATTTTTTTCTAAGGTTGATTTCGAAAGTGCTCACTTTATCGTGAACAGCCTTTACATGCATGTATTATACTCGCGGAGAGTAAGAACAAACAAATGTAAACACGGTGATACTAAGGTTTTTTTTTCCCCCCCGGAGAGGTGATAGGGGGAAGTCGTCGCTAGATGTCTTATCCTATCCAAGTCGACATGTACCAACACTGAGTTTCAACAGATACGCCATTATATGGCTTAATGCCCTTACAAGAGGGTCGTATCGTCACTGCAACAGACGACGCCATGCACAGCTCGCCTGGAATGAGCATGTTGCGTGTGCAGGAAAGAGCAGGTGCTAACGCCAAGCACTTATCGCGGCCCGCAGTGCTGCCAACACCGGGAATTTCGCTGACAGCAGAGCGATAGCAGCAGCTCCGCTTGCCGCTGACTTTTGTCACTGCGCCATATGATTGTGACGTCGGAGGCTGCACACGTGTAGCTGACTCGCCTTCCGTCCTTTATTTCCGTCTTCCGACAGTCGATACGCGAGTTGATTGAAAGCACTGCGCGATAACACACAATGACGTAAGGATCGACGACAAGGCTGCCAACCATGGAAATCCGAAGGCTCCGACCGGCTTCCTTACAAGGAAACACACTTACGTTCCCCCCGCAACAACACCCTCACTTTTTTTCATGCGTAATAACTTCCTCGCCGACACTATTCACGGAATCTTCACATTCTCCGAATCAAACCTCAGAAAATCACCCCACGTATGTGTTTCCTATTTAGTGTATTACAAGAGTTTCATACTTGTGTTGACATAAAAGTAACTATTTTTGGTTAAATTTCATTTATAATTAATAAAAATAAAAATAGGGCGGAAACCACTTTGATGTATTTTATAGACTCGGTTAACCTTAGTTAGCATGAGGCGGATGAATATCCTGAGAGTACAACTTCAGCACGGCTTCAGGAAAGTGTGAAGGAACTGCGAATGGACTACACAAACCTACCGAAAGTTCATGTGAAGATTTATTAAGGGTAATGCCTACCGTCTACCAGCTGCGTAATTTAAATAGAAAATCTCAAGTTAATGAAAATTCGCCTCAGTACGTTAATTTTAAAGATAGACGTTTCAAACTAAATGCATTTTTCACGAATTTTTAGGAGAAGATCCTACGAGCGTATATTTTCAACATAGATAGGAAGTACGCACTTTTATTAGACATAAATTTTTAAAATTCCTTCCAAACAGGCTAGGATGTTATGAAACATTTCCACTGTAGGGGACATATCCCAAAAAAAATTAGTTAAGAATACGTTCTGTTTGAAACGCATATCTCTAATATTAAGGCACTGGGGCGAAATTTTCTTAACATGGATTTTCCTATTTAACCCTTAAGTGCCGTGGCGGGGTCATAATCGACCCCACGCGCAATTAGTTTGGCAATAGCCCGCTAGGATGTAACACTGCTGCGCTGCCAGGCCATGTGATCTCAGTATCCGCCTAGACGCGTGACTGACAGGTGGTCAGAGTTATCTGTGTTTATTCGTTCGGTTGCTGGTGGACTGTAGGGTCAGCTGTGACCCCACCATGGTGTGTGAGTTGTACTTTTTTTTTAAATCCCTTATTTTAACTTTTTACCTTTAGTGACAAATATTTTACATTTAGAACTGTGTGACACGGGAAGTGACTTTTCGATATTATTTGATAAGTTATTGTGTTAGATATGTCTAGTAAGCCTAAAAATCTCTATGAAATGGACAGTGTGTCTGATGAAGGTTCGCAAGTATCTGATGCGTCAACAGAAAACAGTGTCCATCAAACAGATTCAGGTATATCTGTTTCTAGCTCAGAGAACGAAGATGAATAATCTACAGATAATGACCTACAGTTTCGACATAACAATAATGTGTTGTTTGGCAGAAACAACGACAAATGGTTAAAGATTCCTCCGGCTACAAGTCGTACGCGTGCTCATAACCTTGTCACTAAACTTCCAGGTTTGGCACGTGATGCAAGGTTACACAAACCAAAAACGCCTAGCGAGTCATGGAGATTTTTTATTCATAGGGAAATTATTGTGTCTTTTACATAACAACGAAAAACAGTACATGTTTCAAAGCATGGCTCCAAAAATTTAGACTGCCAATATACACAGCATATCGATATTGCTGAATTAGAAGCATTCTTTGCTTTGCTTTATTTGGCTGGAGTGTTTGCCACGGATGGAACTGGCCGTGATATATTCAGGGCTACAATGAGCAAAAACAGATTTCTTTTCCTGCTAGCTGCATTACGATATGACGACGCAAATACAAGAGATGAGTGGAAAGAAACCGACCCACTTGCAGGCATTTCGCAAGTTTTCAATAAACAAGTAATAAACAGACAGTCGAATTACACATGTGACCAATACACAACAATATATGAGAAGCTAGTGCTGCAAGTTTCGTATCTACATGCGAAGTAAACCTGCAAAATACAGGCTGAAAGTGCTCATTTTGTGTGATGCTCGAACCCACTACTTCGTAAATGGCTTTATTTCTAGCGGGAAAACGAAGGAACCAAATTTAAATAAATTGTCTGTTCCTACTTTAACTGTGTTATCTCTGATTGAACCCACTGTCAACAGCAATCGCAACATCATTGCTGATAATTGGTTTTCATCAATAGACCTTGTGGAGCAACTGAAACTCAAAAGGGCTTACCTATGCTGGTACTGAGAGTGAGAGAAAAATAAGAGAGAGATTCCCCCTACAGTCTTGCCCAAAAAAACAGGCCACTTCGACATAATTCGCATTCACTAAGACAAAACTCTTTTGTCTTACGTTCCAAAAAAGAACCGTGCAGTCGTTCTTATTTCCTCCATGCATCACGAAAAATCACTTCTGGATAGTTCTGATAAGAAACCAGAAATAATTGATCTCTATAACATGACAAAAGCTGGTGCAGATGCGCTGGATCAAAAGTGTCCTACGTATACAGTCGGATGCCGCACAAGGAGATGGACATTGGCAATTTGGTTTGCAATGATAGATATTGCTGCTAAAGATAGTGACACCATAACACGTCGCGACTTCTTAGTATCCCTGGGAAGAGATATAATAAAGGAACATCTCGCATGCAGATCTGCCATCAAAAACCTACTGAGAGAGCTGCGTGCAACTATTTCAAGAATAGCTGGTACTGCAAGAGATGAACAGTTGCCTATTCCTGAGAACCCTTCAAAAAGACGTACATGTCATCTGCCCTCGGATCAAGGATCAGAAGCATTCAACGAACTGTACCCAGTGTAACAGAAGAGTTTGCCAATCCCATAGTGTTCAGAACATCATATGTGATGATTGTGCTGACAGCTGAGGTAAGATGTAGTTCAAAATAACTTTATAGTTTCCGGAACCTTAAAACTATTCTGCTAATTTTTGATTATAGGTTGCTTAAATCAGGCATTTAGAACTTGGAACTGTTTGGAAAGTAAAAATTTGTGGGCCCCGATTTGAAGGTACCAATCAGTTTATTTTTTGTTGTGTTAACTGTACATTTTCTAATTTAACTATTAAAATCTTTAAATACCAATTTTGTAAAAATTAGAATAACTCTAAAATTAGTTAATTACGAGTTAAAGAAATGATTAAAATATTGTGCTTCAAAAATGTACATTTAACGTATTTTTTCCCCCTATTTTAATTAGTGGGGTTATATATGACCCCGCCATGGTGTTTATGTAACAAATGTCCACCATGGCACTTAAGGGTTAAATTTCGCAGCTACCAGTTGGTATGCAGTGCCTTTAATATCTCCATGGTCACTCATAGCATGCACACAACTGTAAAGTATAACTCGCCATTGCGCACGATTTGATATCCAATAAACAAAGCCAAGCTGTGATAATATCACTACGTACACAGATAAACAGACCGGTCGGTTTTTAATGGGCACCTCCAAATCAGATTATTCTTTTTATAGCATTGCGAATCCAATCTCATCTAAATAAATATTTTGATAAACATTTATTTTTCTAAAAAAAAATCTGCTGCATTTATGACAAGAATAGCTAAACGTGTATAAAAAAAAAGTTAAAATATGTAGTAACGTCGTAGTTACTACAAAATTGGTAACTGGAACATCACAGCTCGGTTTTTACTCACTCAGTAGAGCATGAAATTTAATGGCGCCATATAGAAATAACATATAATCGAAGTCTCAGATTACTTCGTCATTTTCATTTTAAAATTCAAATATCAAATAACATGTTTACAAAGAACAGTTAGTTTAACGAGGCAAATGAAAAACGGACAGCGTCTCAGTAGTTCATTAATAGGTCTCAAAACGTTATCAAAAAAAAAAAACCTCCGCAAACTGATGAAACCTGAACTGCGACTACAGAAAAGCCAGCCCATGACAGATGAACGTTCGAACGCGGCTAAAACTCCTAACTCTGAAAGATACTCCCATTCCATGTGGCATATTTTAAAATAAAATATTGCACTCACTCGCAAATGAAAAGAAAATTAAACAAAAGTCCCATTTTAATTGTTATTAATTTTAACTATTATTAATTCTAATTTATAATAAAATATATGGCATCGTTGCAACGTTCACAAAAATTGAGTTATAGTCGCGCCGGCCTAACAACGCACTTGGCTTCGCCTACCCAAGTGAACGAGAGAGACAGAACGACTTGCAAAGCACCAACCACAAGTAGCTGGCAGGTGGGCAGACCAATCTGCAGGCACCCTCCTCCCACTTGCCGCACCACAGTCGTCCAATTGTTTCCTTTCTCCGGGGAGAAGTGACCCGACATTGGCAGAGCTCCCATGTCCTAAGTTACAGTGACGCCACTATAATAGGACGATATAGTAAATTTAGCACTTTTGAAAACCTAGGTACTTTTTTATTCCAGAAATTGTTTTATCCTTTAAATACGTTTTAAAATAAATATTGCAATATAAGTAATAAACACGGTGTGTAGATTCCATTGCACTCGGAAGTTAACGTGTAAGGCTAAAATAAAATATATTTATTGACTATTATTCCAAACGAAAGGGATTTCAAAAGTGCTCACTTTACCGAGAATGACCTATACTAAATAATATATACACCATCCTGGGTGGTAGCAGTCAGGCCTATCTCCCACAGTTCGCTTCCCACAAAGGCGAACCGGGTTCAAACCCTGGCCGGTTTACTCCCCGGATTTTCGCAAATGGGAATCATGCCGGACGATGCTGCCGGTCAGCGGGTTTTCTCGGGGATATCCCGTTTCCCCCGCCCTCTCATTCCAGTGCTGCTCCACACTCACCTCACTCCATCCCCGTCGGCTCTCAAGACCTCGATTTTAAGAGCCGCCCAAATCTCTTCACTCACTCACTCTATCTCCCACAGAGCGTTGCATGCCATGAAGGGCGATAAGGGCGGCGTCTACCTGGCGGTGAAAACGCGTTGCAAGGTGTTTGAAATCCGCGTTTTTTTTTTTTTTTAACGAAAGAATTAAACGTGTCCCCATGATACCAATGCAAGAAAAGAAAACACATTTCGGGTGAGGTACGTATAATACTCTCAATACATCATGTACATTATAAGTGCTATTCCCGAGCCCTCCAACATACGTAAAAACGGCTTTTTTCACTCTGCTGTAGGTTATAATATACTGGTTGGAAACATGCGAAACTATCATAGGGACCTACACTGAACCTTACTACAGACTTTCCACCAATAAAATGATAGGGTCGCCGCTTAAAGTCCCATAGGTTCACGCAACACAGCGGAAATACTGCACGCCAGTTCAGCGCCTTGCGCGTAGGAACATCAGCCGCGCGTATCAATGTCGTCCTTATTGCTCCCGTGCTTCCCTGCCTCAACCGCGCTAAACCCATCCAAGTAGGCGGCGCCCTTAAAAACGACATGGTGTTCAAACAGCGTGACTACGCATTATCTTCAACACATCCCGTGCGCTCTTTCTCTCCTCCGATGTTCCTTGCGTCCGCCGTTCCCCACTAAGGCCGTGTTCAACTTCATTTCGGCTTTTGTTTTTCGAAATTTGTATTTGACATTTTGTAACGTTTATTCCAAACAACACGCCATGTTGCTATTATTTTAGTGCTATCGTGATTGCAAAAATTAAAACTCCACGAAGTCTTAAAATAAACTGTAATTAGCCCCGAAAGTGGCCAGAAAGCAGTTTAAAATTTAAAAATTAACAAAATAAAACAAATGCGATGTTAAATTGTTACTTGACACTTATTGTTTCACGAGAAAATATCCATTTCAAGAATATTTCAGCCACTTGGTTTGTGGAATAATTATTGTGACTGCAATACACATTTGTTTAGTCCATCCTCGCCCATAAGTGTATTTAAAAGTTTAAAACAGGCAAAACTAATATGGCGGCGGTTTGGTAATTTGTATTTTGTAATTTGTCGGCATCGAAGCTGACGAAATGCATAACGCAAATTACAAAGATACGTCACGGATTTTGCAGACAAAACGGACCACGCGATCATTTTGTTAACAAAAAAAGTGCCAATTGGAGCACGGCCTGAGAAACTGGTTACATGCCGGCAAACAGGACACAAAAAATGTTTAATAACGCTGGGTGATGCACGGATGCGTACGACGTCAAGAAAGTTACGTTACGTTGATACGCCAACCCCAATGAAATTCAATTCCAAAAGTATAAACAAAGCGGGGCAGTTATCTTCCCACTGCACAGCACAGTTGCAGCCAGCGCAATCTTACGACTATGCTGCACGCAACCTCTGCTACCAACTTACCTCATTGCTCAAGAGTTTCTCGGCGGCATGCTAGACTTCGAGCTCGCATACTTTAGTGTTACTGTTATGATTCGATTCCATTTGTTATAACCCGTCCTATAAGTAGAGATAGGAAAAATTTCGCGAATTCATTTCATGACAAGATAGGCGTCCAACATATGTACACTGAAGTAACCTTTGTAATAGGATCGCAATCCATTAGACACGCCCTGGATGTCTCTGAGCCAATAGCACACTTGCAAGGAAACAAGTAGCGAATGCCATACTACCAGGTGTGTAGTAACATTGGATACTCTCTGGAGCAACAGCCAATGAACAAACATCTGAGGCTAGAGTGTACACAGGACTGTGGAGTCTAGCCTGCAGGTCATTGAACTCGCGAAATTCTCCCATTCCTACCTGTAAGACTATACGAGGCAGTAACAAACTGGCGTGGCCATATCACGTACAACCACTGCCAAAGGGGAAAATTTTTTTAACCTTTTGCCCTAACAGCAGCCAAAAATGGCAACACTGTGGCCTGAGCATGCAAAGGATACAGAAGTCTTAGGCTGACGCCTGATGAATTCCAGAAATTAAGTATGGTACCTCTGCGCCAGAAACAAAATGGGCCAAGTTTAGGCGAGCTTTCGAAATGTTTGTCGGAGTCTTTCAATTAATTTCTTATCATGAAGGATAAAATGGGGCCTCTTGGAAACATCTGTAATTCCGGTGAAAAATTATAGTGTCCTGACTATGCCTCCTTTGCGTACCCGTGCATAAGATCGCTAGAATTACCTATACAATGTCGCAAATTCCAGTATCCAAGGAAATAAAATTAAAAAAACTGCAGGAGTTGAAATTCGGCTCGGAGAAAAAGGAAAAAGTTCTGCAGTAAACTATCACATGACTAAGTCATACTGTATGTAGCTATATTTAATTACTTTTATCCTCCAAACCCTTCATTTTTATAACTCACTGCACACAACTCACTTCTAGGAAAATATAATAATAATAATAATACTTATAAGGCCGTTCACGATAAAGTGAGCACTTTATAGGGCCCTCCAAACAGGCATTAACCACTAATAAATATGATGTATTGCAGCTTCAGACATTATTTTTTGAGAGTGGTGAAAGTATACACCGTATTTATTAGTCACGTGACAATGCTGATACTAAAAAATGGCTCAAATATAAAAACTGCCTTAAAAGAAACATTTGGAAGGGCTCACTTTACCGTGAACGGCCTATGCTAATAATAATAAAATTATATAGGTAGTCCTACATAAAGATTTTTCAAAAAAAAAATCGTGTTTAAACAAACAGGAATGTTAAATAACAGAAATCCTGAGGGCGACGGGTAAAAAAAGTCATGAGCTAATGAAGCTGATGTAATTTCCACAACTGTAATGCGTAAGCCGCCTTTGTTACGTTTGGTTGTGTGGTTGCCACTGCGCCACCCCGTGGCCTGTTTCGACAGCTACGTTATCTGGAAGATAATTAACGGATGAACCCACGTTATGTTTGAAAAGACGTAAATGTTGGCGTCGGGGAAAGCAGTCGGTAATCAGATGAGGAGCGGGCGGCAATGACTAATATCCGGGCCGACCGCAGCGCCATCGCGTGGTGCAGTACCACACCCTGCACGCCGACCTAGCACATAAACAACGCCCTTCTCGCACCCACTAACTCTTAAGGAGGAGTGTCAAGTGAAACATATTTTGTGAAATCGTTGTTCGCGCGTATTCGTGTATCTCGGTAAATATATGTTCAATAAACACTACCTTTTGCTAGAAAAGGTAAAAACTATTATCTATGACTCTTGTGTTTTTACTTTTAACATATTGCATGTAATAAAACCACACTGTTGCAGATCTGATTAGCGCAGTACAGCGACACGTCGGAAACACTGCACGCTATGCGCGTAGGAGCGACAAGGCACTAGGCGTGCGTGTTGGTGTCGCCTGTATCGCTCCCTCGCTTCTTGACCTTACACGCGATGAAAGCCCACAGACTTAAACTACGCCCGTACATTTGTACTTTTCTCTTGTCGCTTAAAGGAAACTGCACGGGCAAGCTTTAAACATGCGATATTTGACCATCTTTGCGAATTTTTTTTTCTCCAAGAATATACTAAATATGAATAAACAATAGAGACAGAAGTATTATTTGCAGGACATTTATTTACCGAGATACGCCCAATATCCTTGCAATCTGCTAATCTTGCGTTGCAGCTCAGACACAAAATTCTCGGGATTTCACACGCAACGCAAGCGACGGCGCAATTACGGAGGATAGAACATGCTCTATATTTTTGTGCAAGACCACGCAAATTGCGCGGAACAAGCAACGTGAGTGGCCATTCTGGAGTACGCGCGTGGTGAGTGTAGACAAAAATGGAATGGACATGTGATAGTGTTTTGCGTTTATTGGGCGAATATAAAAAGTTTCCAGTGCTCTACAATACAAAATCGCCGAATTATCACAACAAACATTTGCGCGAGAACGCTTTAAAATGTTGTGGCCGTGACTGATTAAATGGAGAACAAACAAAATCGACAATAATAAATTCGAAAGTACCGTATTTACAGCCTAGAATAAAACACGTGGTTCACAATTATTTTCTTTTTCATCATAAACATTTCCGTCATTGTCAGTGCACATAATGCCTTGAGCTTTTGCTAACCCATTAGCACAACTGTAAAGCGGGAAGGAAACAGATTTCACGTATATTGTGTTATTGCGGGAGAGATTTCATTGCAATTCCTGCGCGAGCGATTGTGCGCCAGGAGATTCGCGCGAAGATAATTGCGGCGTCGTATAAAACCTGCGTTATCGAGCAAGATGAGCGGCACGGCACGGCACGGCACGGCGCGTCGCGTCGCGAGGGCAGCTGCATCTGGGGGCTGCACAACATACTCCAGCAACACGACGTAGCGGTACGTTGTTACGTAGCAACAGGAAAAATTCGCTAATAGATATGACAACCGACAAGCTGCACTTGAAACATGGGTACATTTAAATCACTTTTATCAACTGGACTTGAGTTAACGAGAAAGGATCTCATCACTTAACCTGCAAGAAAACAAGAACTCAATCACGCGCTACCTGGACTATGGTGGAACTATACATGTATACTCACTCACCGGACTGGCAGTCGGTAAACAATTACATAAAGCTTGACATGCACACAGTATTCCTGGAATTCTCTGAATTCGTCAAATATGCCCGTCTCTTATTTGCAAAACATTATAAATACCTCTCTTTCTAAAAAATATTATTATTATTAATAATAATAATAGCTTGCTTTCGTGAGCTATTATTAACATGTTTGCTCAAAAGCAGAGACAAGTATAGAACAAATGTTACTATAAAGATGGGATTGTGGCCAAAATGTTATCTGCTCCCTTAAACCAAGCCGGCAGCCGAGAACTTCAAATGGGTAATCAATGTCAAACGAAATTACTTCTCATTGCGCCAATTTTAAAGATAACTATAAAAAAAAAAAACGTATCCTACGTGAAATTTCTTAAGGTATGATTCTACGTTGAAATATTTTGCCAATTTTTTTTGTTTAATACGTTTTTTTATAAAATGTAAATATTTAATTTGTTTTATAAAATGTAAATATTAAAATTTACAAATAACAAAAAAATGGCAAATAAATAATAGTTTTTCAAAAACAATTTTATGTAGCAATATTCTCTAAGAAAATCACGTCAATATGTTTTTTGTTGTAAATAGTTATCTTTAAAATTTATGCAATGAGAAGGAATTTCGTTTAACTTCCCCATTTGAAGTTCGAGACTGCAGGCCCGTTAAGCGTTACGAATACTATAACACACCAGGGGCCACGGTGGCTGAGCGTTTAGCCCGCTCCTCTCCCACCAAGGCGAACCGGGATCAATCCCCGGCCGGGTCACAGGATTTTTGCAAGTGGGAACCTGAATCATGCCGGATAATGCCGTTTGTTGGCGGGTTTTCTCGGGGATCTCCCGTTTCCCCCGCCCCTTCATTCCGGCGCTGCTCAGTATTCACTTCAATCACCTCCATCGGCAAATCTCTTCGCTCACTCACTCACTATGCCACACGAAGTTTAAAGGTTGTTCACGGTAAAGTGAGCACTTTTTTATTTCAGACATTTTCTATCCTTTAACCATATTTCAAAATAAATATTGCTATGTTAGTAATAAACACAGTGTGTACATCCACAAGAACTCAAAAGTTAATGTCTAAGACTAAAATAAAATATATTTACTAACCACTAGCGAGTACCCGACATGCTTTGCAATGCCACGCAAAGAAAGAAAGTGTTTGTGTTTTAAATCTGTTTATTGAAGTGCTTTTGGATACACAATATATTTTTTTCCCGTCTGGTGCGTACACGAATAAGCCAGAAGGTTTTTCGACGCGTGAGCAGGCCACATACAGCTGTCCATGTGAGAAGCATGGATTTTCCAAATTTAGTCCACACACTTGTAGCGATTGTCCCTGTGCCTTGTTGATGGTCATTGCAAATGCGAGTCGCACCGGAAACTGCAAACGTTTGAACTCGAATGGCATATCTGTTGGAATCATTGGGATCCGTGGCCACAGTACATTTTCTCTTTTAAATTTTCCTTTCAAAATTGTAGCTTCGATGATACTGTTCATCATCTTTTCACTGAAAGCCTGGTACCGTTGCAAAGTCGTGGTGGATTGATATTTCGGAGAAGAACGATAGGCACGCCAATTTTCAATGTTAACACGTGCGGCGATCGATTGCCATTTTCCCATTCCCAACATCCAACAATTGTTTTGCGAAACATTCAGCGGATGCATCATGTTGTACTTGCACACGCATATTGGTCTTCAAAGTCAATTTCTGTACGTGTCGCCATAAAACTGATGATTTGAGACATGCAATAAGTTCATCAGCGGGTGCTGAGCGTGGTATAACTGGTAGAGTTTGCCGAAAATCACCAGACAATAAAATGGGTGCGCCACCAAAGAGCAGTTTATTTCCTCTCAAATCTTTTAGTGTACGCTGAAGCGCTTCCAATGCTTTTTCTTGTGCATCATAGTAAATTCGTCCCATATAACGAGTCGACATGATTGGAGTACTTTACCAATTCCACAATCTCTGCTGATATTGCATGTAGGTGTCTCAGTGATTTGCATATTCAATGACAATTTCAGTGCTGAATGCGCTGTTCGGTCACCATCCAAAAGGGTTGCCGCAATTCCGAATGATGCGATTGCCAGTGCAATATTTTTTCGTGATTGTATGGTTGCCAAATTAAGTGAAATAAGAAAAGTTTTACCTATTGTAAAATGGTCGTACTAATCGAAATCGGATGAATGGTATATATACACAGATACACTCATTTGTTGAAACGACTCGCGCGCCACCTATTGTAAAATGGTTTTGCTAACTCAGAAACCTTCGCGGGCGTGGACACAACTTACCGAAGTTTCATCGCAATCGGATGAATGGTAAAGGAACGCATACGGGACAAACATATATATATATATATATATATGTATACACTGTGTTTATCAGTCACATTGCAATGTTTATATTAAAAAGCAGCAGGAAGATGAAAATTGGATGAAAGTAAAAATTTATAAGTGGCCTTAAAAAGTGCTCACTTTACCGTGAACTGACTATACCACTATAATCTTGACCAGACTTGAATTCTGCCTGTCTCCTTCCCGGCAGACGACTACTGAGGCCAGCGCGACGCCCCATTCTCTTTACTACCTAGGCATTACAAACACATATATTTTTTCTCTGTTTTTATTAATATTAATAATAAACTAGATATTATAATTTAGAGATAAAATACAAGTTACATGTTCTATTTAACCAGAAATAAGGTATGTTAATGTTAACACAAGTACAGAACGCTTGTGATACATGCAGGCATATTTATACAACTGCCAGGCAAGTCATACATGGTGTGATTTTTCAAAAGTTGGATTTAAAAAGTGTAGAGTGAGAGATAATAATAGACTACATCAGCATTGCAGTCCATTCTCCGCCACCCAACACAGTTGACCGCGCGACTAAAGGCAATGGGGTCCCTTTGGCAGTGTAAGAAAATTGGCCTCGGTCCCATGTTTCGGAAATTTTTCATTCCGGGACATGACCAAAAAAAGGTGATTGGATCTCTCCGGTAGTCGGGTCGAGCATAGATTTCCGAGATCTCCACTTGCTAGGACCTGGGTTCGAGCTCGGGAACTCCTGGTCAGGCCTAAGTTGTCTTTTGAAAACTGCGTCACACACCCTGCCGCATAACCTTACAATGTCACAATAAATGATTGATTACTCAAACTTTTACCGCCTACAATTTGGAACACCTCTTTCATACTCGCAATATCCGTTAAAGCAGCACCCAGCCTCTACACAAATTAAAAATAAACTAACTTTATTTTTTTACTCGTTTGGTTGCACATTAATTTTCGAGTTCTCGTGATTTTTCCGGTATACGCTGTACCCGTGCTCAGCATTTTTCTTGCAGACAGTGGACAACGCACAGCGTGCTCAAGGATATTGAAATAAACCATTCATGTGGAAGATAAACAACACGCAGTGGAGTGGAGTAGAAAGCAAGTTGAGATGCGAGTAGTCTAACCACTACACCACCGCGGTCCCCCCTATTAGACACAAGGAAAACTTCCAAAGTACTGGACACTGGTGCCATGCTGCCGGCCATTACGAATGGACACGGCAACTGGGGATATAGATAGAGATACAGAGAGCTCTAGTATGCGTGTATATAAAAAAAAGTGCAAATGTATACATGACAATTCACTCAGCACAGTTGACAAGACCATCTTCGTGATGTTACAAGAGCACTTGGACAAATAAAAGTAACAGGACTTTTAACTGTATCGAGGTGGAAGAAAAAGAAGGGGAGAACGCAAATACAAGAATCTGTAACTTGTCCAAGTCGAGGAAGAGACAAAAAGTAGCGCCCCGGCGGGGTTTGTTGAAAGTCGTCGGTTCCTGAAATAGAACACTTCCGGCCTCGTCGAGCGGCACTCCGCCACTCAGGGGTCGACGAACGGGAAACGGTCAACCGAATTATAATACCTCGCCTCGGCGGGCAGGAATAAAGAACAAAAGGCTTGGAACGACAGGAGATCTCACTTCAGGACTCACATTGCGGTGGCCTCAATACGCATCTGTCTGGACATGCCACCGACATCGAGAGCCACTTCCTAGCTCAGACAAGTTTCGGACGCTAGACCGCGGCGGTGTGGCAGTCTGACTATGCGTTGTTCACGGTTACTTCAAACTTTTCTGAAGTCCTGGTAAAGTTCTACTTTCAGGCTATTCATCCGCCGCATGCAAACAAAGCTTAACCGAGCATAGAAAATTACACCAAAGGGACACCGCACCGGTTTCGTGCACACTCAGTGTAATATTATTTTGCATAAGAAGTATTTCTTACCAGGCATTAACAACACATGTACAATATACCACAAGTAAGGTACTTTCATGTTAATAACAGTTAAGACGTTTGTAAAACATGACATAGTTAGGAAGCAACAAAACAGTCATGCATAGGGTGATCTTTCAAAGGTTTTATTAAAAAAGTGTAAAGATACCGTGAACAGATTTATAAAAAGTCTATTCGCGGTTTCTTTACACTTTTTTGAATCTAACCTTTGAAAAATCACCCCATGTACGACGTTTTTGGTTATTTCTTAAATATGTCGTGTATTATAAGCATTTTAGACTTACGTTAACTTTATAAGTACCTTATATTTGGTTAAGTTGAAACTTTACGTATATATTTTTTATAAATTGTAATATTTAATTTATAATTAATGTGATTAAAACAGTAAGAAAACTAGAGTTTGGTAAGAAATAGTTCTTATGCAAAATAGTATTACACTGAGTACGCACGAATGCGGTGCGTTGTCCCTTTGGTGTAATTTTCGAGACTGGTTAAGCTTTCTTTGCTCGAGGCGGAGGAATATCCTGACAGCAGAACTTCAGCAGGGCTTCAGAAAAGTTGGAAGTAACCGTGAATGGACCATTCTCGCCTCCTGCCACGATGAACTGGGGTCGACTTCCGGCGCGGGCTCCCGGATTCTCTCTTGTAGGAAAACGTGGTGAAGGTTGAAGTTGGTCGGCAGATTCTCTTGGAGACGTCCCGTTTCCTCAGCCGATGTCTGATGTGATACAATGCGCAGTGCGTACAGTTACTCTTAAAATACTACCTTATGTGTGTTAAGACAATAAAGATTCGTAACCAGAAAATTTATAATGCAGGTCAAATTATACAATAAAAATAAAATCGAGTATACGTTCACGTAATATTATTAATAAGTTATCCAAATTCGTTCTAGCATATGTATACTGGTAGTTCGAAACCAGAGGCTAGTTAAGTAAGATTAGGTAAATGTAAAAATTTAATAACTGTAGACAGAATTTTTTGGAGTTTAATAAGAGACATTTATTTGGCTGCAACTTTACAATTTCTAAATGAAAGTAGTACAAATGATATCTTTATGCAATACGATATCTTTCCTAACCGCTATATTTCCTTCGCTTACAGAATAATTATTTTGTTATAGAAGAACTCACTGTACAATTGTGGGTCTAAAAAAAAACATCCTGGAGCTAGGTGTAAAGACAATGAGCCAGGCTGGAATGAAGCGGACGGGATGTCTCGCCAGACAAGAGGTGGGAATGTTCTGTCTGCACTTCCCGTAAATTGCGTCTGCACAATGCTAACTGCGGTCGAAGAGTAATTTTGCTCTCCCGATTACTGCCGGTTCCCACTGTCAACGCGGCAACAGGAGAATCGTAGAATAAAAAGAAAAACAAAAGTATTTCTGAGCTACACTTGAGCTGAAGTGCCTGGGAAATTTTGATCCAACCCAGAGACGAGACAGAAGTTTCTTGCCACTCACTACCTCGCCTTCGCACTTTTAAACAAACACGTAGGCCCAGACATGCACGCACAAATATTTATACTAGAGATGATACCACAGCAAAAAAAAAAAAAAAATAGTTACTAGAACGCCCGCGCAAGGGCGGTCTAAGACATGAACAGGCAAAGAGATGTAAGTGAGGAGGAAATAAAAATGGGAAACTACACATTTCAGACGTGGGAAGTTTACAGTGGAACAGGTCACAACACCAGTTGCACAGAATAACTTTCTATTGGCAAGGAAAGAAGGAACCGTTACGAGGGGGGGGGGAGAGAGAGAGAGAGAGAAACGTTATTAAGAGTAATTCAATAATTTAAAAAATCTGCGGGAAATCGAGCTTGTACTGCACATTCTCCATGGGTCATTTGACAAGCGAAATTCGTTGAGATTCAGCCTCTCAAATTAGAACAAAGTTTTCATATCTCCTTCCTTTATTACTTGGCCATTACTCTTAATTCTTTCAGACAAGTCCTTGACAGGAAAATCAGGAGAGTATATATTACTTAGTTCATAAAGAAAATATCGCAAATATCGCAGACAGGATATTTATGTTTTCCACTGGTAATAAATTGTCAACGAAGAACTGATTTAGGGTCGTTTAATAGACTAAAATCATTTTCCCCATTTTTAGAATATTACATACTTTTTTGATAGTAATATGAAATAATGGTACGGAATATAAGCTTGATACTGCAAGAAATTCAATTAAAAAAAATACGAATTTTAAATTAATAACTTTTTTTTTCGTACAAATCTCATAATCGAACAAAGATGTGTTACAGCTCAAAATAACTACAGGTAAAGAACTTTCTGATTTAAAACTAATTGTACCTAACATGCCACTTCTGTGACTTTATTAAACAATTTAATTGAAACCTAACTTCATGACAAAATAACTTCACTTTAATTTGTACATATCAAGATTTTAAATTAAATGCTTATATTTATGTTAAACAGATGATACTTATTATTCTTGAAATGATTAGATATTTTTATCAAGATATCACTGATTTCATGTCATGAAAAAACGAAATATCCTAAAAAAAAAAGAAAACAAGAAAAAAATTGGCTCTTGAACAGCATTAATCCCTTACAGCTGGATATAGGCTGTTCACGGCAAACTGAGCACTTTTCAAAACCCTGCTTAAGATCTACTTGTATGCATATGTGTATTCTTCCGCCTCATATATGTAAAGATAACATTGCCATGGGCCTGCGCTCTTTTTTCACGCGTCAGTCAAGTAAACCTCTGAAATCACTGGGAAATTAAATATTTTAAAATTTGTTAGTTCTGACACTTATCATGCGTAAAAAACAAAAAACCTAAAAGAGTGATGATGAAATTGTTCCGAAATTTTTCCGTGGCACTTTCCATTCAACAGCTACTTTCCCCTCCGTCCTTGTTAACTTTACTGAGCGCAGGCAGGCCATTGTGTCCATGGAAATATATGCAGGTAGAACAGTTGCATTTTTTCAAAGGTTGATTTCAGAAGTGCTCACTTTGTCGTGAACAGCTTTATTGTGAAATTCCCCAACAGTTATATCATTAAAATAGGAAAGAACTCAGCATGCCTACGATAAGTCCCACAGTGCAATTGTTCGTCAATACTAGTAAAGGCTGTTCACAATAAAGTGAGCGCTTTTGAAATGAACCTTATAAAAATATCACTACCCCTGAACGCATATATTTTAATGGGCGCACTGAGTGATATTTGCCCAGTAAAGTTGGTATTTTAACGTCGAATAAAAAGTGTTAGGTAACCATTTGTGATAACTTATATTATTTATTTCGCTTTCTGTATTTTTAATGCATCGAAGTGTGAAAATGAGCAGATTTGTATAATATTTACTTTCCTAAAAATTCCACAGTTTTATTTGACCGACGCATGAATAAAGTAATGATAACCACGGTAATGTTAATTTTACATAAGGCGGAATAATACACAACGTGCATAAGCAGGGGTTTCAAAAATGCTCATTTTACCGTGAACAGCCTATACCAAGAGGCTGGCGAGCGTGCGTCACGATACCAACTTTTTTTTACGTCAAACCAATTTTCGAACGTATGAAAATTTAAACTGGTCGATATAAACGACAGCATTCCAAGTCGAGCGCTTTACAAACGAACACGTCTCCGTTGGCAGCGTTTCAACAACGCCGCAACAGTATAATTTTCGCTCGTCGTTTCTGAAGGAGTTTAAATGAGAAAATTTGCCAGCGGCACAAAGGCGAACCAGGGCGTGAAGCTGCGGTGCAGTTGAGCTGTAATTCTTTCCCAATTCCCGCAGTTGGTGCACCATTGTGCCGTGTTCCGGCCCGATCACGTCCCGGCCGAGTTGAAAGAGACGTTTCTGGGACAGTCGCTGGAGAGGGGGGCGGGGCGGGGGCGGCGACCCCTTGATTAAAGAGTTGACCACAATGAGTGCGGATTGCCGCGACCCGGAGAGGCACGGCTAACTCGGCCCAGTATCCTCATTTACGTCATGTGACGCGCTACCGCTGTCACTCCCGCCAACGCCGTGGAAATAATATACCACAGAGTAGATAAACACACAGAAGTTAAATTCACACGGCAGTTCCTCTGATGAGAGCGTATACCCACTCTCTGATTGCCTGTATAAGGCACTATAGATAGGGATGGGAAAATTTCGCGAGTTCGATGACCTGTAGGCTAGACTCCTCAGTCCCCTACATACTAGAGCCTCAGTTGTGTGTTCATTGGCTGTTGCCTTACACCTGGCAGTTAAGAGATTCGGAAGGTGTTTCCTTGCAAGTCTACTATTGGCTCAGAGGCGTGCAGGACGGGTCTAATAAATTGTGATCCAATTGCGAAGGTGACTTCACTATATAAGTGTTTGACGTCTATCTTGTCCCGAAATGAATTCGCGAAATTTTCCCATCCCTATCTATAGAGCATCTCACTCTTAGATTGCAGTGTGTGGTGTAATGGACATTCACTCTCTCATTCCAATACATGGTTTCTGTCGTTAACTCTGTCCTTGTTCTTGCGTGCACTGTTGCCTATTGTGTTATCTTTATCCAGCCTTTAAAAAATGGCATTTTCGTTGCTTACGCGCCATGTAATCACAATGATAGGGTTTCTCACAGGCTTCAGTCTCAAAGGAGCCACTTAGATTTGTGTCGCAGGATTGGATTCCTTTACGTTGGCAGGGAGGTAAACAGATAAAAAAAAAATATCTTAATCAGGCCGTTTCTTTCACCGCCCACTTGTTTCTCAGCTTGTCAGTTACGTCACCAATATGAAGCAAATCTGGCAACAGTGAGCGCCATAAGCCCTGTACTGCAATCTAAGCGTGAGACATAAGAATGGCGTCCCTGTCCAGAAACACGCCGGAACACCAATCAGCGCCTGTTAAAGCAGGTTTCACACGATGCAAGATGAGTGCCAAACTTGCGCGAGATGCCGACCTTGCACGAAATGAGGAGATAGAGTGCAGGGCGATGCAAGTTGCGATCCTGTTGGTCCTTGTATGCTGGTCATGTGACCTGTTGTAAACTCAACCATAGAGTAAAAGAAAATCATAATCTGATGTGTGCGAAGAGGAATACAAGGAAATAAAACATTGCTGGAAAATAACTTTAAAGCGTTGATTGAAGTTTGGACAGTTCGCTGAGAATAAAATAAAAAAAATAATTTTTGGAGGGATAACTTTAAAACAAATGCCTTGTTGAAGTAAGCAACTTCATATTTTGTATTATAATACCTTGGCTGTTTGGTACTTACCAAGGCTATCAACTAATTTTGATGCGAGACAGTATTCATCTTATTTATCTGCGTGTGAACTCGTTTCTCATGCAATTTAGTTGGCATTCTCGTACGAAATCTCGCGCGAAATGCATCTCGCATCGTGTGAAACCTACTTCAGTCGCTAGCCAGTCGATATAACAGACAATAGGTAGAGAAGTGCAGAGTTCGCGTTATCTTCCGGCGACAGGATAGAACTCCACTGCCTTATAAACAAGCGAGCACAGTCTGTCGTTTCACTGGCCGCTGCACTTCAATCTTCGTCACCTACCTGCTTGATCTCCTTCCTGCTTGATCTCCTTAAACGAAATCGGCCACTCCACCGATGGTATCTTATTAGCTCAAGAGTTCTCCGAGGTGAGACAGCCATATTTTCGGCCAACGGCGGTAGTCGGTCAAAAGCACAGTAACTTGGAGTTTAGTCTTTACTTAAATAATAACGGGAATTTTGCAGAACTCTACACTGTAAATAAAATTTGTAATTTTTACTGAGAAAATGTTTGTAATTTTACAAATGCTTGCAACAGTAAAGACTTTTCACGATAAATTGAGCCCTTTTGAAATCAACTTTAGAAAAAAGTCACTGCCCCTACCTACATATATTTTAATGGGCGCCCTGAGTGATATACGCTCAGCAAAGCTGGTAACGGTGGATGAGAAGTAGTTCAGTATCCTATTGTCGAATAAAAAGTGTTAGGTAACCATTTGTGATAACTTAAATTATTTACTTCGCTTGCTGTTTCTTTAATGCGTTGAAGTGAAAAAATGAGCAGATTTGTTAAATATGTAACATTCTAATAATTTCACAGTTTCACTTGACCGACGCATGAATAAAGTTATGAGACCCATGGCAATGTTAATCTTGCATTAGGCGGAAGAATACACAACGTGCATACAAGTATATCTTAAGCAGGGCTTACAAAAGTGCTCGTTTTACCGTGAATAGCCTATACAAAGATTTCTCTTGTAAAACTACTCGTTTGTAAAATTACACCACGGGTTGTGTTTGTAATAGACCTCAAGAAATGTTTGTACTATACATACCCGTGTCCATGAGCTTCAGCAACATATAACTGTATATAGATGTTTGTGTAAAAACTATGTGAAGTGTAGTTGCGTGCAAAAATAAATGTATATATGTATTGCAAGTGTGAATAACGTTTAAAACACTTAACAAATCAATCACAAAACGACAGAGTTTCAATAAACTGTTATTGTTTCCTAGTTGCACAGAACATTTAAAATGAAATAAATGGATTATTATTAATAAAGTAACTTCCTTAATATTTTATAAGTATTTGCAGCTATATTTACTCTAAAAAAGTCTGAAGATCGTAAGTGAAGTTGGTCTTGTGGTTAGGTTGCGGCTAATTATTATATAAGGGATAAGGGTCCTAGTCCCCATGTTGACGAAGTATTATTTTTTCGAAAATGATATGAAATATTTTTTTTTTTAGTTATTGTCTGTTATTAATTCATCGCGTTTGTTTTCTATAAAAAATAAAATTTTTATGTATACTTCTCAATAATGTAAGTTGTAATACAAGGCTACCATTTGTAGTATTACAAATATATATTTTGCGTATTTCACAAAAATCTGTTTGTAGTTTTCCAAAGGATTTTTTCTTAAGTACAAAAAATGTTTTAGTGTGTAACAAAAGGGAATCTTTTGCAGCACACAAGCCAGCCAGTACTGAACACCACAACACGCATAAATAAACGGAGATGGCATTTCTCACTAAAATAAGGCATAGCGACTCAGTCTACTTCGTGCTACATTTGCTAAAGGCAACGAAGAATCCAGTCACGCATTAAAAGTAACTTTTTTTTTACTGTTTGCTGGCTTGTTTACGTCACGCTATTATGCAGGAAGCCATTATTTCTTAATTTATTACTGACGCTATTAACGAATTCTAACAACAAAACTCTTCTGTAAAAATTACGTTCGCGCGTACACGCGATTATAGGCTGTTCACGGTAAAGTGAGCACTTTTTAAGGCCCTTCTAAATTTTTCCTTTCATCCAATTTCCATCTTCCTGCCGCTTTTTGATATAGACATTGCAATGTAACCTATAAACACACTGTATGCATTTCCCCGCCCTCAGAATTTAATGCCTGAGGCTGCAATAAGGTATATTTATTTTGGGTAATGCCTTTTGGGAGGGCCTTAAAAAGTGCTCACTTTACCGGTAACAGCCTACACTTATTACTAATAAATAAGAAAGACATAATATCTGTGGATCTTACTGCTGCTGCCATACTACAAGAAAATGTACGGTGAAATGCCCGGAGCTCTTCAAAAGTAAAAATTACAACTGCCCTTACCTGCGTATGTGTTACCGGGCAACACACAGTGCCATGCGTCCCTGTAAAGTTGGCGACGACGCGACAGGAGGAAAGTAGTTCCACATCTTCAGGTCGAATTTCGTGTAATTTAAATATGCGTGCATACTGAAAATACTTTATTTACTTTGTCTTTTTAAAACACGTAAGTGTAAGAATTATCAAATTTGTAAAATATTTACTTTTCTCACGATCCCACAGTTTGAGTTGAATGACTCATGAATTAAGTGATCAGACCGGTGGCAATGTTATTTTACATCTAGTGGACGATTATAGACTGTTCACGGTAAAGTGAGCACTTTTGAGGCCCTACGTATGTTTTCCTTTCAGGCATTTTATACCTTTTAACCACCTTTTTCAAATAAATATTGCCATGTAAGCAATAAACACAGTGTGTATATTCCACTGCACTCGGAAGTTAACGTCTAAGACTAAAATAAAATATATTTATCGACTATTATTCCAAATGAGGGGGCTTTCAAAAGTGCTCACTTTATCGTGAGCAGCCTATACACAATGTGGAAACAAGTACATCTCCAGCAGGGCTTTCGAAAGTGCTGCATGATTGCAGTTTTATGTACTGCAGCCGTCAACCATACTTTTTTTTTATACAAGGCATCAAGAATGTTTTTTTTTTCCGACGTAGTAGCAACAGCGCTGTTGTACTGCACGTGCTCAAGTTCGCACAGAACCAGCGACGAAAAACAGGACGGACCTGTCTGTCGAAATTGAGGGCGCCATCTGGCTAGGCCCCACAACAGATACGGACCTTCAGTCGCATGGCTGTCATTTAAAAACCGTTCAGTATTTTTAAGCGGCGTCTGCATATGAAATATATTTAAGAAACTTTCCACGTCCGAATATTAGCTTCCGTTTCATATTCCAGTCTCTAATGTGCATTTTTTTTTTTAAGTGGAAAAGGGTTGATACGAGTTTTCCGCAATTATTATCAGTTATGAAAATTCTGGTAGTCTACTAAAACATAGCATACGTGCATGTAGCACACCTTTGTATTTTATTATTACACCATAAAATGTTAACGTCGCCACTGAACGTCCTATGAGGCGAGTCATTGAGGGAAAGACTTCGTGTTAATACAATGCCTTGAGCGTAAAGGCGACGAAACATTCGATGCGCGTACCTAGGTCACCCTTATGGATGCAGTTACGGCTGCTAAAGTCCGTTCACGGTTACTCCCAACTTTTCTGAAGCTCTGACTGCTACAGTTCTACTTACAGGCTATTCCTCCGCCTCGTGCAAACAAAGCTTAACCGAGTCTAGCAAACTACACCAACGAGACAACGCACCGCATTCGTACGCACTCAGAACTATTTATTACCAGGAATTACCACAACACTAATTTTCTCACTGTTTTAATCATGTTAATTATAAATCGAATTTTATAATTTACAGGTAAAATAAAAATTAAATTTTACAAAAAATATCGTAGTTGTATGTCAACACAAGTAGAAAATGTTTGTGATACATCGCACACTAAGAAACAACCAAACACGTTATACATAGGGTGATTTTTTAAAAAGTTTGATTTAAAAGTGTGAGTAAACCGCTACTAGACTATACATCGCAGTTACTGCATGCTCACACGTCATGTTACCATTAAAAAAAATTGATAAGAGAATCATGCGAAGTTTGTATAGGACCTGAAACTAAAAAGGCACATAGATCGATGCATATCATCAGAGATTCGTATCCACAGCTTCTCTCCGGGGAACTTACGCTGTAACTTCCAACGCCATGACAGTCGGCTAAAATATTCTTCACAGAACATTCTGGCAGTCAGGCAGGAGAAGGATAGAAGGCCCCCGGTAGTACAGTATAGGCTGTTCACGGTAAAGTGAGCCCTTTTGAGGCCCTAGTTACTTTTTCCTTTCAGCCATTTTTTTATCCTTTAGGAAGCTTATAAAATAACTATTGCCATGTAAATAACAAACACAGTGTGCATATCCCACCGCACTCCGGAAGTTAATGTCCAAGGCTAAAATAAATTATATTTGTCGACTATTATTCCGAATGCGAGGGCTTTCAAAAGTGCTCACTTTACCGTGAATATCCTATAGTCTGGCTACTCGCCTCCCGCCGTGGCGAATCGAGTCCGATTACCGGCGAGGTCACCCCGAGTTTCTCACGCGTGGGAAACTGCGCGGACGTTTACCGTTGGCGCAGGCGGGTTTACTCAGGGCGCTCCTGTCTGCCCCGTCCTTACACCCCGCTTCTTCTTCACCACACAATCGCATCCACCGGCGCTCAAGACGTCCCTGTCAGGGCGTGAGACGTGGTAAATGCCGACCAAGACAATCGAAGACTGCAGGTTTATGGTGACCGATATAAAAAAAAAAAGCCAACTTTCACAGCAAAAATTTTGCCAAACGGTTGTATTACTTCGCGCGTTATCCCACGCCGGAACTAAGCGTGCGAAATTCAGCATCAAAAATTGCTCATTATAAACCCATCAGAATGGCATAACAATTGTTATAGGCTGTTCACGATAAAGTGAGAACTTTTGAAATCAACCTGCATATATTTTAACGGACACACTAAGTGGCATGCGCCCAGTAAAGTTGGTGACGATGGATAAAAAGTAGTTCCATATCTTAACGTGGAATAAAAAGTGTTAGATAACCATTTGTGATAACTTAAATTATTTCTTGTGCTTTCTGTTTTTTTAGTGCATCGAAGTGTAAAAATAAGCAGATTTTTAAAATATTTGTTTTTCTAATAACTTCACAGTTTCTTTTGACCGAGACCCAACTCAAGTGATGAGGCCCATGGGAATGTTAATTTTACATAAGGCGGAAGAATACACCAATGTGTATACAAGCAGATCTTAAGCAGAACTTTCTAAAGTGCTCACTTTACTGTGGATAGCCTATAATTGACAAGAACTGTAATGTAGATTGCATCTATTTGATTTTCCTATATTGGCTTCCAAAAACTTGTAACCTTCCATTATAAGCTGTTCACGGTAAACTGAGCACTTTTGAAAGCCCTCTCTTGTGATCTACTTGTATGCACACTGTGTATTCTTCCACCAGGCGCAAAATTAACATTGCCATGAGGCTGAAAACTAAAGCGTCGGTCAAATTTAGCTGTAAAATTATTAGATAAGTAAGTATTTTACAAAACAGTTAATTCTGACACTTAGATACATTAAAGAAACAGAAAGCTAAAGAAATAATTTTAAGTTAGGCTATCACAAATGTTACCTAACACTTTTAATTCGACATTAAGCTGTGGAACTACTTTCCCTCCATCGTTGCCAACTTAGCAGGGCGCATGCCAGTCAGTGAGCACTTTAAGGCTACGATCCTTCATTTCTACAGCTATTGATAGAATTAATTTTTCGTATCAAAACGAGCGCCGATATTGTAAAATCCTCTTACAATTTCGTTACAAATTGTTTTTATTATGTACTCTAATTTTTACAGTACGAAAAAACTGTATAATGTTAATTAATTATTAAATAAGCAACATGTTCGTTAATTAATTAATTGAATAAAAGTATACACTTTTTTGTGTTGGAAAATTAGAGTACATAATAAAAACAATTTGTACCAAAATTGTACGAGGATTTTACATAGGATCCCAGTTGGGTTCAAAAAATTAACTTTCGCTAAAGCTGTAGAAATGAAGGATCGAGGCCTTAAATAATATTAAAGTAGAAGCATGTTTTTTTCTTTCCAGAGGGCGATTTCAAAAGGGCTCACTTTATCGTGAACAGCCTTCATCGTGTTTATCGTCGATTTTCCTGTCAACTCAACTCCGGAGAAGGGGGCCGGGTCCACCCCCTGGACAGCCCTGCCCGCGAGCCACTGCGCATGCGTATTTGCAAGCGAACAATGGGCGCGTGAGCCTTGGGCGAGTTGGCGAATCACTTGTTTAACGAATAACATCACGCGCGGCAGAGCGCAGCAGGCTAACTGCTCTCGCCTTTTATTCCCCGCCATTACTCAAACAAGCACGTCGTCGTCGCAGAACCTTCCGGATGGGGGGAGGGGTGGGGGTGGGGGACTACTGCCGCCTCCTACAGCACATCCCCGGCCACTCTCTCATATTGCACAAGGTCGAGTCATAGAGTAGGCGAGCAAGCAGATACGGTGGCGATTTGTTTCCAAGATTCGGCTTCAACCCTTTTTTACTGGAATTCTTCGTTCTTGTGTCGTAATTACAGTCAGTTATAGGCTGTTCACGGTAAAATGATAACTTTTGAAAGCCCTGCTTAAGATATATCTGTATGCACGTTGTGTGTTCTTCCGCCTGACGCCTTATGTGAAATCCACATCGCCATGGGCCTCATAACTTTATTCACACGTCGGTCAAGTGAAACTGTGAAATTTTAGGAAAGAATATATTATACAAATCGGTTAATTTTCACACTTCAATGAATTTAAATAATAATAATAATAATAATAATAATTTAAGTTATCACAAATGGTTACCTAACGCTTTTTATTCGACGTTAAGATATGAAACTATTTTCCATCCATCATTACCAACTTTACTGGCCAAATGTCACTCAGTGCGCCCATTAAAAAATATGCGTTCAGGGGCAGTGACTTTTTTCCAAGGTTCATTTTAAAAGTGCTCACTTTATCGTGAACAGCCTTTCAGAGGTATTGCGTATTACTGGTGATGTTTAGAGTTACGGAAATTTCACGAACTCACTTAACGACAAACTAAAATTTTAACACTGATACATTTTACTTTCTTTTTCTATTGGACCGTATATGTAGACCACGCCCTGGGCATATTCCGGCCAATAGCTAACCTGCAAAAAAAAAAAAAGAGGACGTAATCCGATGCTACCTAGTCTGGGGTAAAACCAGCGCATCAGCCAGTGAACAACTAGCTGAGGCTCGGGTGTACAAAGGGTTTGGACGAGTCTAGCTTATTGTCGAATGAACCTGCGAAATTTCTGTGACTCTAGTAATGGTTTATTATTAGAGATGATAGAAAATTGCGAAAATGTTTTGAGCCAACATATCTTCTATAACACTCTTAACTAGTCTATTCTGTCATGATTGGGTGGACAAGGTTTTGACTCGGCTAAGTTGTTTGCAGACCAATCACGAACGTTCTGCATTAAAGTAAGAGAATCCTCATTGGCCCAGTGAAATGGGGTAGCAGCTTCATACATGCATGACAGCCAATAAGGAAAGAAAACTGTCGGATTTGTGTACATTACGTTGAATCCTAGCAAACAGTCAACTTTTCCCGCGATAAACCATAATCTCGATTTATTATACAAAATTTACAATTTACTAGCTGTTTAATATTTTTGTACCAAATTTTAAACGGTGTGTTATTTTAGGCTTGCAAAAAAGCAGGAACTTATTGATAAAATATAAATACGTTCCTGAACTTTTTACAAGCAGATAACACACAATTAAAATTACACAGAAAATTTTTAACTAGTAAAATGAAAATTTTCTAAAATCGTACATTGTCAGTAATTACTATCAATCAGAAATTATGACGCGAGGACGAGTAATTTCTACAGGGCGGGGTGAAGCCAAACCTAAATACGAATGTACCCATTTTCTGGTTGGCTGCGCGAGGCTCTGGGAACCGACCTTGTATCTGATTGGCTACTGTGTGCTGTTTGAGGTACGCTATTGGCGAGGCTGCCAGCTCACACGTAGGTTGCCAGGCGCTGATTGGCGAGCGCCGTCCCACCGACATGTTGCCAACCAGTGAAGTTATTTCGCTGTAGTTTGCTGCAGGAGTCCGCGGAATGAACGCATGTTGCACCTCTGCATGCTTATGTACTCCGTGGTAGAGTGCAGCTGCACTGACAGTGTCCACGTGTCGGACCCCCCCCCCCCCTTTTTTTTCCCCACAGTATTGCTGCAATATTATATATCACAGCGTAGTTGAGAACACGGAAATCTCCAACCTCTTATTTCTTATCTCTCCTCATTTTTGTTACTGGTGTCATTCTCTACTAGTTTTTCATCCCTACTAATAAAGAGCATGTTTTCCATACACTCTTTTTCCTGTAGCATTTCTGCAATGCATGTAATGATTTTGAATTATTTTCTGTCGATAGCGTTTTTACGGTACTATGCCGGTTTTTCTCTTTCTCTTCTTAGTTTTAGGTATGGGCATGCTAAATTCGCGTTATTATTTGGCATCAGGCTGAACTTCACAGTAATGTATGCACTAGAGTCGGCGTCATTTCTCCATTGGCTGCTGCATAGATGTTAAGACACCCCCTCTCTGACTGAACTAAACGTGATTGGGATACACAATTGCGAAGTGTTCCTTTATTGGTGCAGAGTCATCCAGGGTGTGTTACATAAAGTGTGGTCCAATGACAAACTTATTGCAACGGTACATGTGTTTCAAGTTTATCATGTCCTCAACTAATAACGCGAATTTTGGAGGTCTCTAGTTATAGGTTAACTATAAGTACACTCAGAGAGGTAGTCATGGCCACAATTGCGGCCATGGCTGCCCAATCCCTCTCTGTCGCGATGCATAATATCTCCTTGTATGATTTCCCTCCATTGTAGTCGTAAGGGGTGCCCTGAGACGCGAATAGCTCCCGTCCTACCTCGAGCTTACACTTAACACTTAGATATAGGGTAGATTAGAAAAAAAAATTCTTGGAGGACGGGCTGAGCTGCTGTGGGTGAACATCGTGCTCGTGGCTGCTCACTCTCCGGGATCTGTCCGCCCCTTGGGACCAGCGAAGGCGACGTGCATCTGCGAGTACGATGGGACCATGGCAGCTTGGGCGAGGCGACTATTCCGCAACTCGTCGCGTCCCCAGGTGATGGATAGGGGATTCCCAGGCTCTGGGGTTGATGGGAATATTCTAATACCAGCCCGTGGCCCAACTGGCCAGCGCGAAAGTGCCGTCGTCTGGACGTTGGGAGTGATGTGTCGAACCAGTTCATTCCAAAGAGCTATCATCTCACTCGTTCTTGATGGAGAGTCGTTCATAAGAATCGTTCGAAAGAGTCAACTCGATCGCGAATCAGTCGGGTTTCAAAGAGTCGAGAGTATAGATGTGAAGGGTGGCTCACTTCACGGCGCTGATATAAATACATGCGATCACATAATACGTGGCATGTTCTACACAGTTTAAGGTTTTGCAATTATTTTCGTAACAATTTCGTTGTTTCTCAAATAATTCAAAATGATAAATATAGCATAATAATCATGTATATTAATTTTAACATCATTACTACGATAAAAAAAGGCGAATTGAAAATTGTAGAAAACTCGAGAGCGCGCAGTGAACGAGATTTACATCATTTTCCCCTAACTCTTTTAATGTCGCACTTATTATGCTTGAGTCCTTTTGTCCACTTAGAAATACATGGCCACATTCGTATTATTCGTAGCTCCGGTTTTACAGCTTGCGTGCTCGTGAAAAGAGAAGATACGCACTTTGAACGCGATTGTTAAATGCTACACTGGCAGTTTTGTTATCCCTCCAGAGCCGACGAGCTGTCGCCTTTTGGACTGACTGAGCGGAGCGAATCGCCGAGCCAATTGCCGGGCCGTAGCTCTCATCATTCATGAACGATTCGACTCTCTAAAGAAGGGTAAGTCGCGAGTCGATCTCGACAGCGAGTCGTTCGTTTTGAACGACTTGTTCGCGAACGACCCTAAACTAGTCGGGAATCTGCGCAGCTCAGTACGAGATGGCGAAGCGCATCTGCTGGAGGCAACCGAACGTTCACGGCGGGGAGGGGGATCTCGAGGTGCTGGAACATGCGAAGTGTAACGAAACTCACTGCTGGATTCTGCAGACTGTCAACAGCGGATGCGAGAGGAATGAAATGGAATGCATCGGACCTTGGAAGTATCACCGCTCACCCAATACCGCTGGAGTGTTTTGATGGATGGGGAGGGGTGGCTCCCTGCATATACCCACGGCGTGGAGACCCTGATGTCGGCATGGAAGATCGAAAATGGAGCAGGTGCCATGACTGAGCTGCCCAGTTTTTGACACACTCGACGAGAATAAGAAGGGGGGGGGGGAGGTTGCGTTCAAATACTGATGTCAAATATTGCTGTGTTGGCAGCCAGCACAGAAATATTGACAGCAGTTCAAATTAAAATTAAACAAAGGGCGCCCATAGCTCGCAGGTATCGCCCCCTCTCTTCTAGACTTTCACAATGCTATTAAAAGGCATGGACTCCACACCTGCTGTCCCTTTGTAGCGTTTTCAGTAATGTATCCTACCGTTTTGAACTATTTTCTGTCGGGAGGGTTTTTACGGTGCCTATGCCAGTTTTTCCCTCCCTCTTCTTAGTTATAGTCTCAGATATGTGTACACCAACGGAGGCAGTCACAGCCCAAAACGGTGGACATGGCTGCCCAATCCCTCCCCGCCATGATGCACGTCTCCTTGCATGCAATTCCGAGCCGGGCTCGAAACCGAGTGGCTCCGCTTAGAGCATGAGATCGGCCGGACCAGGAGGCTGGGTGGACGTCTGCGAGGAGAGAAGATAAGTATTCTGTCAACGAACTTTGCCGAAATTGTGCTGTGTGGGGACTTAGCCATTTTACGAGGATATCAATGGACTTAGTCGATTTGCGGCAGTTCGTGGGACTTAGAATATTTCCTGTGGAGGCAGCAAGGGAACTTAGAAAATGTTCATCCAGGTGTTTGTGGAACTCTGAAAATAAATCGGCAGAGAATAGTTGGCACCAGATGAATGACAAAGTTTATTTTACCCACAGAAATAATGAGAATTATACATTTTTCAAATACTGCCCGAACTGTAAATGTGGATTTCGGATTACACTTCAGTGACTGAGTAGGAGCTGCGTGCTTATTCTGGAGTAACAGGTGGATTGTGGAATTGTCCAATAGCGGGTCGCGTGCTCTCCTGATTCTCGAGAGGGGATGGCCAAATATTCTTCAGCTTTGAACGGGTTTGTGGAAGTCGCCGATGTTGAGAGATCGGGATGCGTGTTGCCGTCAAAGTGAGGAAGAATTGAGGTTGCCGAGATACGAGAGACAGATTGGGGACTGGTTGGTTTAGTGCAGGGTTACTGGATTAGAAGTGCGCGCAGGATTGGAGAAGAGGAAGAGAGAGTGGGGCATGGTTTGTGTATTGGTGTGTGTGTGTGTGTGTGTGTGTATGGGTGTATTGAATGGATAGACGAGAGAAATACTGGCACTTCTAGTGTTATGGTGAAGAGAAATATACCTGGTCTCAAGTTTATCAGTGAATTGTATAAAGTGGCTGTTGCTGAATGAAATTTCAAATGCACTACCGGCACTTTCGAGTGTTATAATGGGGACAATATCCTTGGCACTATACAATTGAATGATCTGTGTGCACTCGATTCTGATCATTACCGGCACTTTTGAATGTTATGGTAGGGAGAGTATCCCTGGGCTCAGAATCTGTATGGGTGGTGTTCTGCTCATTTTTGATGATGTATGGTGTTGGACTATGTTTTGTCTGGAGGTTAAGATTTTTGGGGCAGTATTTGGAATAAAGTTGTAAACACTCCTGAGACCATCTGTGGTTCGACGTTCTCTGTAAAGTAAAGTGAAAGGATAGTGATTGTAAATGCAAGAGTGTTATAAATGCCTAATTGTGATAAGGATTTGAATGTGAATAGCAAAGGCATTGGAGTACGAGTGAGATGTCGTCAAATAGGCTAACGTACTGCATTTTTAAGTGTGTCGTAATTGATTTCTATGCATCTTTTAATGATTATGTAAATTTTATATGAAGGAGTAATTTCGATAAATTGGAGTTGTATTGAGAATATTGGATATCCGAGGCAGTTCTTCCTTTAAAGATAAAGGTGGTATATGAGAATATTTGTATTATGCCTATTGTGAAAAAAAGATTTAATTCTGATTGCATGTTTTTAGTAGGATTCATATCAGTATTATTATGATAAATATTGGGATGCAACAATATAATTTTTATAATGATTTTTAATGTGTGCTCTTGAATGCTGGAGAGGAGTGTTTTAGTGTGTTGTTGGCATAATTGTAACTCCATGCAAAAGAATCAAAGTAAAAAAGCATTGAAAAAATCTTGTGTTGTTTTTAAGTGTAGAGATTGTGACATTTTCCCATTTTCGACAGAGTAATGATTAACATTAACATACCTTTGCGCTGCTGCTTATATTGATGTGTTTGAGAATTGAGATTTTGTCTTCCCTTCCTTTTCCTGACCCTGAGGTGATAGGTTAGGAGGAGGGTTGTGATGGAGGTTGTGTTCGGTGTTGAGACACTGGCCACACCACCGCACTCGGGAGTTAATGTCTAAGGCTAAAATTAAATATCTTTATTGACTATTATTCCAAATGAGAGGTCTTTCAAAAGAGCTCACTTTACTGTGAATAGCCTATAGTTAGAATATTTCCTGCATTGCTAGGCATATAGGGCTCGCTGCCCTGAGACGCACTTACAAGTTCTTATACCTACCTTGATTTTTTTTTTCTAACCTACCCTCAAGTGTTGCAATGACGTATGTCCACATAATACTTCAGATTATATGGGTAGGTGGAAATAGAGTAAATCTTCACATCCCAAATTGTAAAAAAACATGGCATTAAGTCCAAGATTCGCTGACATGCAACTGCGCATAGCGCTCGCTCGCATTAGCACTAAAATCTTCTGCCGAGCCATGGGGCACTTCCTGTCCACCAGAGCCGGCGCTGGAGTGGGCAGCGTCCAGCTGCATGTCCTGCGTGGTCGGCGATGGTCACATCCATCACTGCGGCTGTAGGCAGAGTTGACGACAGTCATCACTCCGACTAAACAGAAGCTCACGTTGGCATTCCACTCACATACAGCAGCAACAGTACAGGCGAGGCGAAGATAGGCCTGCACGTGGTGTTCTTTTTCTCTTCCACCCACGCACAATGTATGGTTTCAAGTAATATTTTTGGTTCGTGCTGTATTTATCCTGATAAAACATTTACTTGATTCACGCTACTAGAGGTTGTTGACGATAAAGTGAGCATTTTAGAAATCAACCTGTGAAAAATGTCACTGCCCCTACCTGCGACTATTTTAACGGGCGCACTGAGTGACATGCGCCTAGTAAAGTTGGTAACGATGGATGGAAAGTAGTTCCGTATCTTAACATCAAATAAAATGTGTCAGGTAACCATTTGTGTTAATTTTAATGAATTTGTTTCACTTTCTAGTTTTTTAATGTACCAAAGTGTAAAAATGGGCAGATTTGAAAAACACTTTATTTTGTAATAATTTAGATTGCACTAGACCGACGCACGAATAAAGTGACGAGGTCCATGGCAAAGTTAATTTCGCATAATATGGAAGAATACACAATATGCATACAAGTATATCTTAAGCAGGTATTTCACAAGTGCTCAATTAACCGTGAACAAGCTATAATGAAATACGTGCTTGGAGCTTAAGAGACAATTGGAAAACTACTCACATTGGCTATATAAATATCTGGGCTATGATCCTAGCTGTGTACATATCTTAACATACATTTCCTTCCTCTAAAACATGCCCACTGCAGTCGACACAGAGAATAAAAGGTTTACAGTTATCTTTACCCCATCATAATGGTTGTTTTTTTCTAGCTTGCTTATATTTTAAAAAAAGAAAATAGAAAATTCCTAAAGTACCCTTGTACTTTAATAGCTATTGAACTTGCATAACAGTACAGATACGTCAGAACTATGAACATGCATTTATGTCACAATATTGTTTTTGCCAAATTTTTGCATAATAAAAATTTTGACGTAATTATGACTTCGCAGTCCCCTTGCCTTGTCTGTACCGCACTGCAACGTCAGTATCTAGTTCGCTATATGCGTACTTCGGGAATTTTATTTTTTAAGAACATAATCTATAAAATAATAATTCAATATGGCGGGGGAAGGTTTGTATATGAAGTGCGTTGCAGAGTTTTGCTAGAAAACACGCCATTTAATAAGGGTCGCAAATTTTGTAGTGCAGAAAAGAATTTAGAAAGCAGGCCACGGCGGTGTAGTGGTCGGACTCCCGGCTTCCTCCTAGGCGAACCGGGTTCGATTCCCAGCGGGGTTGCTCCTAGCTTTTCTCGGGGATCTCCAGTTTCCCCCGCCGTTGTATTCCGGGGCTGCTCCAAACTCACCTCACTTCATCCTCATCGGCTCTCTGGACCTCCATGCTAGTCGCCCAAATCTCTTCTCTCACTCTCCATCCCACGCATTAAGAAACGCTTCGTGCACAATGACAAGTCTCAACTTCTCATTTTAACTCCAAATGTTTTCTTTTTGCGTGAAAATTGCTAAAATCTGTGTTTTCATTATCAACTGTATCCACTAAATTTTCTGTACAGACACTCCAGAGTTGTCTTTAAACACGCGTCTTAATTTTGCCTTCATTAGCGTGCCGTACAAAATGTAGCATCACCACTTTCCGTCGGGGACTACTGCACGACATATGAGCGCCTTGTGCGTTAAGAGGTGATGAAGCAGTTGGTGAGTGAGCAAGAGTCGACCTTAGAGCTCACGCGTTTCGACGCCACAAAGCGCAAAACAGCTGCAGGCTGGCGAAACCCTTAAACCCGATAGACCGTTTTATCAATGGCGGTAGGAGTAATTTCGCCCTAGTAAGGTAGTTTGGGCCTGATGTCTCAGCGGAGCAAGTTGCTGAGAGAAGCAGGAACGGCGAAAAATTTATTTGTTTTGTACGTGAGGAAATGGAAAAATTGAAATTTTCATTATACTATTATACAAATATTCCGATTTGCATGGTGTTAGAACCGGCGTAAAAAAAAAAAAACTTTCTTCCTCGCACTAGAGAGAAAATCTATGTCCACACGACGTTTAATATTATGCAAAACCGTAAAATGTATGGCAATGGACAGTTTGATCATATGTGTGTAAATAACAAGCGAGAATTAAGCGACTGTAGCTAGTATAAAGTCTTTAAGGACTTTAATTAGAATTGAACTTGGCATTAAATACTACGCTAACTGGTAGGACATAGACATTTTAACGCGGTGAATAATAGTATTGTGTATTTTTGTGTAATTGAAAACCAATTAAGAAATTAAATTAAGCTCTGTAACGTTCATCAAGACCGTCCATCCCTTGCGGATGCGGATGCGGATGTGCCCCCTGGCGACTTGTGACGTTATTAAATAGTACAGACGTAGCGACGAACGATTTGTTCTTTTAAGTATCCAAATATGACTTGCTGTGTTTGATGTTACTGGCAACAGCGTTTATGCGACTGAGGAATATATTTCGACTACGAATGATTTCTCCCACACGCGCGAGTGACTTCCTTGTTCGTCTCTGTTTTCTGCTGTGCACGATGTGCATCATTAAGTACACTTCCTACGCAACGTCCACTATCCTAACTGAAATCTTTAGGAGAGATCATATCAGAAATCACTGAAGGCTGTTCACGGTTCCATTTCCTGACGTTCAATAAAAAGTTTAACTTTTTTTTGTAAATACTGGCATTATTTATTACGCTTTCTGGTTTCCTTAATGCGCTGTAAGTGCAAGAATGATCAAATATGGAAAATATTTACTTTGCTAATGATGTTGCAGTTTCGCTGACCGAAGCATGAATAAAGTGATCAGGTTCGGGGCAACGTTAATTTTACATACACTTGGTGTAAGAATACGCGATGTGTGTACAAGTAGATTTTTAGCAGGGCTTTCAAAAGTGCTCAGTTTACCGTGAACAGTCCATACCGTACTACATTTCTTAAGGTTGTTGGATACTAAAAAACTTTCAATTTTATATTTGTTCCAAACGTTGTTCAATTTGTGCGCATTGTAAGTAGTGACATTTTGTTCAAATGAAAAATTTTTTTTACACTTTAAACTTTTCGAATAATTTGATGTCAAATACAATTTTTTTTCTGTTTTATTACAGCCGTAATAACAAATACCGAGTTGTACAGATATATATGAAATAAAGTTAAATATAATTTTTTTTTTGGGATATTTTAACATTTTTTTAAATGTATAAACTGTTTTCCGGTGATTATGTGAAGCGGTATTCGGTGATTACTTGGCATAACAGTTTCAGAACTGTCATTCGGCTTAACGTCACTTCATAAAAAAAAATTTTGGCTTAGTCAGTTGGATAAAAACTATTTGGCCTAAAGCAGCTTGGTCTACAATTATTTGGTCAAAATAAACGACTTCAAGTAATTTGGCTTAAAATCACCTGGCCTAAAATTATTTGGCTTAATTATACTTCGTTAAAAGTCATTTGGCCTAAAAATATGTAGTCCAAAATCATTTGGTATCGAACAGTTGGCATAAAGTCACTTGGCTTAAAATTTGTTATTCTAGTCACATGGCCTAGAATTATTTGGCCTAGTCACTTGGCCTAAAATATTTTGCCTGAAGTCACTTGGCCTAAAGTATTTAGCCTAAACTAAATTGGCCGAAAGTCACGTGGCTTGAGATTATTTTGTGTAAAGTCACTTGGACTACGCAAATTTGGCCTAGTTACTTGGTCTACATGTTTGTCCTAAAATATTTGGATTCAAGTCACTTGGCCTAAAAATAGTTGTCCAAAAATATTCGACGTAGTCATTTGGCCGAGTCGCTCAGCTTTAAACTATTTTAACTGACATCGTTTGGCCTAATTATATTTCGCCCAAAGTCACTTGGCCTAAACACATTTGTCCTGAGATCACTTAATCTAAAAATATTGAGCATTATTTCATGCTAAGTGGCAGGTACCCGTTGCGCTGTATAGCAGGATGACCAGGCGGGGGAGAAGAGACTCAGCCCTACAAGGCGGCGACTTTCGCCGAAGGGGGGGGGGGGGGGGAACTACCCACATCGCCCGCGCCGGCCGCATATGGCAAAACCGGGCTGCTGGTCTATATATAGTGATGACACTTGCCTGCCCGCCACGGCACACGGCCGCCATTAGCATAACACAGCAGGCCCGCGTCGACCTCGGCGGCACGGCAGAGGGCAACACTTTCGCAACGCCTGTCGTGCCGTCGGAGGGGGAGTAGGGAATGCCGACGGAGGAAAGTCGTACTGTCCGCGCGCGAGCAACAAATACAACGAGATTTATAGGCCGTTCACGATCAAGTGAGCACTTTTGAAGCCCTAGTTACTATTTTCTTTAAACCAATTTATATCCTTCCCCCAGTTGTTAATGTAAACCCCGCCCGCCATGTGAGTGATAAACACAGTGTATACATTCACCATACCCAAAACCAAAAGTCCGAAGCCGCAATGAAATGTATTTATTGGTTATTATGTCTGATGAAACAGCTTCAAACAGTGCTCACTTTACCGTGAACGGCCTATACACTACAACAGCTGCACTCTGACGGCACGGCGTAGAGTTTCACACGTTCACGAGTGCGTGCAATAACTTGGTGGAATGACGTAAGATTAGAGAATCAGGCTAGAGAATTGATTGTAAGAAAAATGTTTAATTAATGTTGAAAAATATTTTTAACTAGCTTTCCTGTGCTACTTCGTACATTTAGGATTTGGAATCACTCTTGGGAAGGAAAGGACAGCAAATAGACAGAAAAGAAATGACGGAAATTTTTTTAACAATGTTTTTTTTACGCAGTAATCCCAAGAAAAGCTTAATCCAGTACATATGTACATCCCTGGCCATCATATTTTTCGAACCGTTTGATATATCTCAATGAAACAAAGACTAAGTTGGTCCTGGGATTATATATATATATATATATATATATATATATATATATATATATATATATATATATATATATATATATATATACACACACACACACACTGTGCAAATTTGGTGTCAATACATTCAGTGGTTTTTGAGTTAAAACCGGTCGGACAGACAGACATGAAAAAAATTAACATTAGATATGGCTTAGTAATCAATTACGCTATATGAAAAAATAATTAAAAGTGCGAAATTCGAAAATACCAGACAGACACTTATATTTTATTTAGTTGTGGAGGCCTATTGATGAACCGATTTTATCTATATTCATTTCAGTTATATAAATAACTATAATATATTTAATGGATGCCTATACAATCAATTATTAAATATATTTATAAACATTATTATATTTTTCTACATACAACCATGGAAACTATTAAAACGGTCTTGGTTGATGAAGATATTTTTTTAGCAACATATAAATTGTAATGAAATATTTTACAGTGTTACAATATACATGCATTCTTCCTTAATACGGAGTATACATCCTATTTTTCTTACACTTTTGACGGTTTATTTACTATTTTTCAAATGAGTTTGGCACGTTGTACAGTCGAGTGCAGTGTTCACTGGAAACCCACGTTACGTATACCTTCAAGGAAATATATATTTCTTTCAACGTACCTTCCTTTCTCAGATCAAATATTCGAAAACGATAGTTGACAAGGCATAGGACATATCTTACAGAAAAGTTTTTAAGTCCCCGATGTGTTTTTTTCCTTGTTTCTGTTGCATCTGCAACAGTAATAAATATTAACTCATTTTTTATTCTTTTTTTTTTTTTCAATCTCACATATAAATATACACTAAAACCACTCCATTCTGGTTTCAGGAATTATCTAATGTAGTTCTGTATGTAATACTAAAGTCTGATTACCACAAAATGTTGGCGAAAAGCAAAATCTCTTCTAATGCGAAGACGTTTAGCCAAACGGTCAAATTTCTCTTCTGGCAATAAATAAGGAAATGTACACAGTTACGGGTGTAGGTAGAGCCTCGATTTCATTCCTTAACTACGGAATTACTAAACATGGTAAGTGACAAGGAAAATGTGCGAAGATCGTAGGCGTTACCACTACTTGTAATTCTTTGTGCTCTGTAAAGCCACACCGCCCTTCCGAAAAGTTGACGGTGACAAGAGTGGCGACTCGTCCAGCGCCTTGCAAATGTGCACTGTAATCCATTCACGGTTACTTCACACTTTTCTGGAGCCCTGCTGAAGTTCTACTTCCAGGATATTAACAAAACTTAGAAAATTACATCAAAGGGCCAACGCACCGCATTCGTGCGCACTCAGTGTAATAATATTTTGCATAAGAACTATTTATTACTACTCATTACCAACACACACGCTTTGTCACCGTCTTTAGTCATGTTAGTTATAAATGAAAAAATATATATAATATATGGTTAAAATATAAAGTTAATTTAACCAAAAATAAGGTACTTTTATGTTAACACAAGTATAAAACACTTGTGAAAGGGCATATTTAGGAAACAACCGAACACATTATACAAGGGGTATTTCTTGGAAGGTTTAATTCAGAGAGTGTGAAGAAACCGCGAATATGCTATAGCAACACGTCATTCCAGTGTCTTGTGCATAGACAAACGAGGCGTCCGATGATCGTGCTTGGGTAGAGTTACAGCGTATTTAAGCGTCGGACAAGAAAAAAAATTCCTGCCAGGCGCGGCACTCAAAGCGATCTGCGACGTGCCCTAACACATGCCCATTCCGGCAAATATTTCGTAAGGAATGATGGCTAGAACCGGCACGAACACGATCAGACGTCATTCGGCCCGAGACAAGCACTGTTTGTGTTTTTTTTTTCTCGTGTGTCCGCGACACAGGACGTGCTCTTAGGGCCGGTTGCACCAGCATTGTCCACGATCTGAGATCGAATGATCCCAGTTCCGAACCAGAATCCAGTTTGATCTTTGTTCCAATGTAAAAGTGTTGAACCAACGAAATTTCATGATTCTGGGTCTCCAATTCGTCGATCTTGGAGAGATTGATATTAAGTATGAGAAAACTTTTACTATTGGTTCGTAATACATGAAGTAATGGAAGTAGGCATATTTTTCTCTATATATAGAACTAGATGTGCGATCTTTTATCTGTTTTAAGTGAATTATTGTTGTACGAATTTTACTGAATAATATTCAAGTACATATAATGTTGTTTTAACTTCCCAAGAAAACAATTGAACGTAGTTCTATCTGTTGGCGTATTTTAAAACTACATTTGTCGACGATGGCTGCTAATCTCGGATCGAGATTTCAAACCGTTAATTTCGGCGGTTCGAAATGAACATAATCTCGATCGATCTCCAGTCCAGCTCTGAACTCGAATGGTGCAACAATTTTCAGTGGCGATCTTAGATACGATCTCAGATCGGGTTTCGAACCACGATGGTGCAACCGGCCTTTACAGTCGCTGTATGGGTCACGGTTTGCGTCAGCGACCGCCGACCCACTCTGAAATGGCGTGCGCGAATTATTTAACCGGGATTTCCTGGAACACCGCTGCCACGGAGGAAGTTGAACACGGGAAACTTTGTCACGGACAATGCCAACCTCCCGACGACCAACATTCTACCTGATTTGATCACATGTTGTCAATGAGCTAGTTTGATGTTAAAAGAGCGCAGCCTGTGCTCTGACAATGGAGCGCGCACGCATGTTAGGGTTGTTCCAAGGGGGTACAACAACAGAACAGAATAGGTAAGTATAGAAACGACGAGTCGATTCCTTTGATGTGAGCGTACCCATGTTTATGATTGGCTGTATACGAGGCTCTGGGAACGGGCATTGCGTCCAACTGGTTACTGCACACTGCGAAAGGCTCCCAATTGGCTGGGCTGTCTCGGCTAGCGAGTAAGTTACCAGGCGCTAATTGGGAAATGGAGTTATGATAGTCTCTGGCCAGTGACGCAATTTTGCTGGCGTGTGTTGCTGGAGTTTGCGGAATGATCGGCTGTTTCACATC
Organism: Dryococelus australis; assembly: GCA_029891345.1. NCBI lineage: Eukaryota > Metazoa > Arthropoda > Insecta > Phasmatodea > Phasmatidae > Dryococelus > Dryococelus australis. The sequence goes on along the minus strand of CM057004.1, from coordinate 70,317,357 downwards.
TGTGGTCTTTGATATACAGCTGTAGGAACAACAACAGGGCCAGGTCTAAGAAAGCGGAATTCTGGGGCATACTTCGTTACCCAGACTGGCAATGAGGATCCATTCGCGTATAAATTGGCCCCAAACAACGTGGAGAAGGTCACTCCTCCACAATGCATAAGGATAAATGAAGAAACTTGCACTGATCCCGCGGTGGCTGAGCGGTTAGCCTGCTCGCTTCCCACCAAGGCTAATCGGGTTCAATTCCCGGCTGGGTCATCGTATTCAGACTATATAATGAATGTCCCAAAACCGGTGGGTTTCCTGCCTCTTGAAAGAGAGGAAGTCTGTGGATCTTGTACAAGGGAGAAAATGAAGATCCGAACGATCAAAGATCTTACAGATTCCTAACGTTGCTTCCGGTGCTAGGCAAAGTCTATGGGAAATTTATTAATAGACTGATAATGACATTGGTAGCCGAAGGAACACTTCATGAAAGACAATATGGCAATCGCAAAGGCGCGGGGACGGATTACAGCTTGCATATCAGACAGTATGTGTAAGAGAAAGTACAGCGAATTATGTATTGGGAGTGTTACTTGATATCGCTGGTGTGTTCTACAGTGCCCGATGGCCGGATGTGATGTATAAACTAAACCAGAAGAGATGTCCAGTAAACATCTACAAGGTAATCATGAACTTCTTTGCAGACTGGTGGAGCATCTATATGACCAAATCAGTACAAGTTCAGGGGAGATTGGCGAAGGGATGTTCTCAAGGGTCAGTTTTTGGACCGATCCAATGATGTCTTCTTTGTCGGATTTTTGGAACTGGGTATCCTGCCGAGGTGCGTAGCCTTCGGATATGCAGACGATGGGCTTATCCTGATCACAGGAGATGCTACAAGAAATCCAGAAGAGAAAGCAGCAGAAATAATGGAGAGGGTTTAGTCTTGGTTGGAAAAGAAGTTTAAGTTTTCAACAGAAAGGATCAAGAACATGCTGCTTAAAAGCAAACTGCACAGACCGCCAATTTTGTGTATCGATGGGGACTTGGTAGAATATATGAACGAATTATGGCTGAAGATGAGCTTCTTTAAGCACATTGAATGTGTGAATGTGTTTCCAGGAAGGCCATGATGATCTTCAAGAAATCAAAATAATCGTGAAATGAAGCTAAAGCGTCACCTACAAAACATTGTGGGACCATCTAAAGAGCAGTGTTTGAGGCGATTATTGCGCATGGGACAATTTTGTGATACTACAGATCTAAGCTTGTAGGGCATAAAAGAAAGCTCATCAATGCTCCGAGGGCGGCACTGCTGAATGTTACCAAAGCATACACGATGGTAGCCATTGAGTCGTTCCTAACCTTGGCTGGTGTGCTGCTTTTTTATCTATTGGCGAGGTATTGAGGCATCGCAGAGGAGAGGGCACAGGCTGGAAGACTGTTGAAGGAAGAAAACAGAAGTGTTGGGATGAAGTTCTATTGAAGTGGCAAGAAGAATGCACTTCTTCTAAAAAGGAAAACTGATGCATGAGCTGATCCCGGACATCAAGGCAAAACGAAGGTGAAGTAAATAGACTTGTATCACTACAATACTCAACTCTAAACTAGTCACTAAGCACTTCAAAGCAAAGCTTCACAGACTTTGGTTGGTGCGTTCACCATTGTGATGTCTGAAGACAGAAGATATAAAAGATTGGCTGTAGGGAGTTACTGAGAGCGAAAAGGCCTTCACTTTCTATTTGACTATGTATAACATAAGCTATAACTAGATCGCCAATAAAATAGGTAAAATATTAGAAGAGTATCAGGTGTGAGTGAAGCAAAGTTCTGATGACCCATGAAGGACTATTCGGGTAAAGGCGCCAAATCGAACTGAAGGTTTTACTGAGAAAAACGGTAGGATACCGAGTAAAGAAACAAGGGGAAAGTGAAGAAAGAAAAGGAGAAAGTGTCGTACATTGTCTTAGTCATTTGAGTAGGCCTATAGTTGCAGTGTGGGAGGATGGAGTGTGTGTGCCGGCCTTCGGGCCATGAAATCTGTAGGAATGTTACTACTTATTTTACAGAGGTCAAGGGCATTTACAAGTATTATCAATCATTATTCTCGGACGCACGTTAACTAGCCGCCCCTCTGACGGTTTCCGACACCGAGTGCTGCTCTACAAATCATCTCAAGACCTCGCGACTGAGTCCTTGGTCACCTTCAGTGCGACGTGTGTGGAGTCGTCTGAATTAGGGCGGGAGAGATGGAGAGTCGAACAGGGTAGCTAGTCTGTTTCACCGACATACCAAGACGAATTGTTAACATTTTCTCGATTACGCTGGTGTGTCTATTATTACTGGTAGAAGGTAGTTGTAACAAGCCTTCAGTTTGCACGTAATCCACTTGTACATGTTTCGTCCAAATTGTGTCAGCACGACCACGAGGCTGCCGCGTCGATTAGAAAGAGTGGCAAATGGGGGAGGGAGAAGGAGGTTGTGTTTCACATATTCCCCGGGGGTTCTCTTGAGTTTGTTGGGCAGTACCTACAACTGCTATTTCACACGAACTCGAAAACACGCTTGTTTGCGGGCCGGCGCGCGGTAACGGTACAAACGCGCAGCGCCGCAACGCTGCACCGCTACGTCACGGACCGGTTCTGCTATAAGCGGCGGCGACTGTGCGGTCACGGATGCTGTCCTGTAGAATGCATTGGCTGTTACGGCAGGTAGGCTCCACTGTACACGGGGCCACGGTGGCTAAGCGGTTAGTCTGCTCGTCTCCCACCAGGGCGATCCAGGTTCAATCTCCGGCCGGGTCACTCCGGATTTTCGCATGTGGGAATCGTGCCGGATGATGCTGCTGGTCGGTGGGTTTTCTCGGGGATTTTCTGTTTCCCCCGCCTTTTCATTCCTGCGCTTCTCCATACCTGCCTCAATCACTCTCATCGGCTCTCAAGACCTCGATGTTAAGGTTATTATGTAGCTGCGCGTCCCTGGTCAAGAATCGAAGGAGCGATACGGGCGACACTAACACGCACGCCTACCGCCTCATCGCTCCTACGCTCGAGGCGTGCAGTGTTTCCGTCCTAACGCTTTACTGTGTACACTAGAGCTGTAATAGTGGGATTTCATTACACGCGATGAAAGTACACAGATCAAACTACCTGCGTATAATCGAACTTTTCTCTTACTGCTTAAAGAAACTTCATGGGCAAGCTTTAAATATGTGATATTTGACCACTTTCACGATTTTTTTTCTCCATTAATATACTTAATATAATAAAAGTAAAAACATAGCGACATAGGCAATAGTTTTTTTTTTTTAAACCTTTCTGGCAAAACTGCGTATTTCCAGAACATTTATTTACCGAGACACGCGATTAGGGGCAAACAACGATCTCACAGGAAACGTTTCGTATATAGGACCCATAAGAGCCGTCCAAATAACTTGCCTCTCTCGACTGTGCACGCGCCCGCCTGCCTATAAGGCGAGCAAGAGCAGCCTGTAATCGCCCATTGTCCCGGCGCGTGCGCCTTCTCTTAACTACACCCGCACTTTCTCTCCTCACTTACTCCGTCGATGCTGACGTAACTCCTGTCGCACGTTCCTCGCCGGCGAAGAAAGATCTCACGGTGTCGCTTCTGTCAGCGCCACAACTGCTGGCGGCGCGCGACCATACACTCAAGATGAGGTAGACCGCCGATCTCGCTGGCTGCGCACACCCAGTCTCCGTGTCCCAACATCGAACTGCTTTTCTGCCAATACGGTTAGCGAAAAAGGCGTAGATTGGATTTTAGGTTTTAAAAAAAAAACTGATTTGTAACAAATGCTTAGACAAGTTATTATACGTCCGCTAACCAATTTGTGATGTAGTTTGATTGAATTCAAATTGGTAAAACTAGTGCTCGTCATTTAAAAATTAAGATATAAACAAACACGTACATCTCTGTTGGCCATGTGACTTTGACAGTTGTGTTCCTTTGGGGTAGGTCAATGTTGGGTACATGCGCAGAAGAATAAGCGGTCTACCTCATCTTTAGTCTACGGGATCGCGCGCAGCCTGTAGCCGTGCTAAAAACATTAGTCTCTGTAAAATTTCTTGCGCGTTTGACGATGCGCGCCGAATATTTTTGCAGCAGTTAGTACACAGCTGGGCCGTCACTAATGCCGGCAGGACAAACTTGGGAATTTGGTAGGCGAACCGCCAGCACTTGTGGGGATCACAGTAGAAAGTCTCGCCTCCACTTGAACTCCAAATACCTGGGTGCCCTAGGTCCTGCTTAGCGAGCAATTCGATCTTCAGCCGGTTGTGGTTTGTAAAACGGAGATGGAACTGCGAAGAAATGAGATGGGGCAGGAAAAAGGAGAGCCCCCGAGAAAACCCACGAGCCAAACTCAAAACCAAGAACTTACTTATTTGGAAAAATTGGTAAATTCTACGGGGACATGTTCAGAATAAATTTTAAGTATTTCGATGTTGGTTTCATATTAGATGCACTTCATCGGAACTGAAGCCATTAGTAAAAATGATAACACGGCAATAGCATTCAACAATACTTGCAATTATCTAAAGCGTACAGAACTTAAGAAGATTCTGTTAGTCTGAAATGAAACGCGAACGCTCAACTTCTCAACAGATGCAAAATATTTTACTTTGGCGTAGGCCTACTCCACACAAAACCACCAAATACAGATAGATCATAATAAAGGTCACAATTACGGAAGGTACCTTCATCACTTGAAATCAACAGGTATTATCGTATTCTGCTAGTCCCGCTTTTGACTTCATCGGCAATACCAGTGTCTTGCCGACTTCTTTGCTCGTCCGACTTCTTGAAATGACGCCGAGTAGGTCACGTGGTGGATCGTGCACTAAAGTAATGAGTTTGTATGTTGTGCTACTGAGTCGCCGGCTGCGGTGACCGGGGAAACTACGCCACACTGGCGCGAAACTCGGAATTCTTCCTTCTGTGCACGCGGAGCTTCCACGGCTGTTTGTGACTACCGTGGTTTTGACAGGTTCGCAGCTGAAATCGTGTAGTTTGTTTGCTTCAAGTAAGTTTACAATTTCCACTTTTTGGCCCCACAATAATTCTGGTAAAAGAAAGCTCGATAGCACCCAGAACCATATGTTTTTAAATTAAATAATGAAATCACGTGACTAGGATACGGACCCCAATTACACAAACGAACAGTCAGGCGTGTGCTCTTGTAACACCAGCATGGGTAAGGGCAATGAAAAGGGCCCGCCATTTTGGAGCTGTTTTCCACGTGTGGCTCGACAAGTGCGAGGCCGATAAGGACGATCCTACCATGCTCATCAACTGCGCTACAGCCGCTACGCGCACGGCTCAAAAATGGCGTGCATTGTTCTGGTCGTGTTGCAGGTGTCTGACCCGTATGTTATAAGATACATCGCTTAGAAATGGAATTCTTTTTATAGCTACTGTTTTTTTTTTAAAGTGCGTTATGTCTTGAAAATAATCGACAGGCATTGTATGAAATATGTGTTATTTACGTAGGTCACACTAGGCGCACATCTAATAGTTTCGATAAAAGTGTGTCTGAATTTTTTTTCTTTTAACGAAACTATTAAATGTGCGCCTAGTGTGATCTACGAAAATAACACACACTTCATACAATGCCTGTCGATTACTTTCAAAACATCGCGCACATTAAAAAAACTATCTCGGAGCAAATACGTAAACTCTGTAGTACAACAGTTATATAACGGCAAAGTACATACACACATACACCTGTAAGCGAATGTGTCTGTAACGGGAATGTGCCTGCGGACTGGGTCGACCTATGACGCAAACGGCATGACGTCATCCAGGTCACGGCCGCCAATCACGCAGCGCGGGCCATAGGTAACTGAAAATAACATGTCACCGTTCCCATCACGCCATGAAATATTCATTCAATCCCGAGATACAGAGCGACAAAAACTGTCATCTTACACTCACGTGTTCGTATACACACATACGGACCTACGTATGAACTAAAAACAGAACTCGTGAGTGTATAATGCATATTATTTTGTGTTACCAGATATGGGAGCGCGAGAACAGCAAAAATTTCCTCGAAATATGGAGACTAGCTCGTCGCAACTCGAAGGTTGCCGGAGCCCTAGGAACTACACGCACATAGTGAAAAATGAAATAAAAATACACAAATTCTGAAAGAAGGCGACGGCTACAAACAGATCATGCGGTAGGATAGCACAACAGATAAAAAAAATGCAGTCGTATAAAAGTGGAGAGTTTTGCACCAGCTCGATACACTAAATAAGGCTGCCAAAATAATGAAAAAGATTTTAATACAGGAATAATTTAACGCGTGGACCATTAACTAACAAAACTCTTATTACTTTACTGAAGAGGAAATAAATAAAAAATTATGGACGTAAAAGCTGCCAACTATTCAGAGAACCCTTAGCCAAAAATAGACAAAATGGTTAAGTCACTGTGTAATTGATGTACGAATATGTACTAACCTAAACGAAAAGATTTTTTTTGCCCTTTTCCCTTAAGAAATACTTCGACGAAGTAATTGCTGACGTATTATGGGTTACTTTTTAAAGTCGAATTTGGACAAAAATGTCAATAGTTATTAAAAGTACCAATATTTGAGAACGGTAGCTATAAGAATTACAGAAACGTCTTAGTACGGTCATGACAATCCTTTGCCTATTCATGGAACCTCTAACATCTCATACACCAGTAACGGGTTAGCTACGTAATCAGTCTCCCAGTTTGCCCTCCAAAGAGTCTGTCAACGAAATAGATTTCAGACATAGGGGTTAGAGGCTCTTTGGGGCCCACGACCCAGAACTATACCACGAAAAAATTATAACTGTATAAATGGTTTGGAGCTCATTACTCAACACCCTGACGCAAATACTAGCAGAACGACGTGTAGAGGGCGTTGCCAGAAATAACATGGACAATAAATAAGTAGTGCACCAATAGTTGAATACCTTGACAATGGAACAAGGTCGAAGTAGCGAATGAGACACAGCTCCCGTGCTGAACCTGGACAGACAGTAGGAGATGGCCTATGCCTCCGACCGGAGACCACAGCTTAGCTGGGCGGATGCGAGGGTATTTGAAGAGCGCAGTGAAAGCATAGACTATAGAGACGAGGTAGACCGAACTCTGGCTTCGCACAACCAGTCTCCGTGCTCCAACACTGAACTGCTGCTTTGCCAACACGACTAGCAAAAACATCGAGGATTGGATTTGAAGTTAGAATACTGTTTAGTAAACAAGTGCTTTGAGATGCCCTTATGCTTCCTTTAACCAACTTGTAATACAGTTCGATTAAATTCAAATTGGTGAAAGTATTTTATTGCTATAAAATTGCTCATTTAAAAATTAAGACACAAACGAACACGTTCATTATGGTTGACCATGTGATTTTTACAGTTGTGTAGCTTTTTAGTAGGTCAATGTTGGTTACATGCGCAGAAGACGAATAATCGATTTATCTCATCTTTAGTCTACGGATTTAAGCTTTGCTGGCTGATCCACTGTTGGGTTAACACGCGGAGCACTGCGTCAATCGATTGTTTCTCGAATCCTTGCAAACGGGAGTCGAGTTCCGTTTAAAGCCTCAAGGGCACTGTTTGCAAAGCTCGTAAAACTGACCACATAGTCGATATCAGCTACTTCCTTGTCCAGCGGGAAGCCATACGTAATGGAAGAGCTGTGTTCACTGGGAATAGAAGTGTCGGACACACTGAGGCTATCTGCTAGCAGTTCTGTCACAGAGTACTTACGAATATAGACGTGAAACAGCTGCTTATATAGCGAATTTCAGTCGCACACGCCAGACTAACGGCTTTTTTGGCGAGTAAAATGATGAAACGCCGTTCGCCAATCAGTAAGTACCTGGTGGTCAGATACTCGCCAGCTTGCAACAATAGGGAATATTCTGCCACACGCAACAGCCATCCAAACACAAAGCTCGTTACCAGAGCCTGGTGTTGGCAATCAGAGAATACTGTAGTGTATAGGCTGTTCACGGTAAAGTGAGCACTTTTAGGCCATAGTTTCATTTTTCTTTCACCTATTTTCTTTTATCCCATAACCACCATTTTAAATAAATAATGTCATGTAAGTAATACACACAGTGTGTATATTCCACCACACTCGGAAGTTAACGTCTAAGGCTAAAATAAAATATATTTATAGACTATTATTCCAAACGAGAGAGCTTTATAGAGTGCTTACTTTACCGTGAATAGCCTATAGGTACACTTACAACAAGGAACCGCCGCGCATTTCGTCTCAGTGTACTGTAGGTACTTGCAGTATCTATTTGGTCGTACAGCAGAAGTCTTGTCTAAGTGGACGCCCTTATGGGTTCGGCACGAAGACAGGCTACATCTCAGCATCCCCCCTCGCCTACCCCTAAGACAGGTTATGTTATTTCTTTACAGCTTCTTTATAACTTTTTCGACTCGCAGTAAAATACAGTAAAAGTTAGCTGGATTATTTTTTGGAAGTGAAAATGGTTTCAAAATCAGTTTCACCTGTTCAATTTTCTATGTATAACTTTCGTGTCTAGACGAGCACCATACTTTCCTCTTTATTAAACGTACCATAAAAATATTGGATGGCCGCTTAAAGTCACGTTCAGGCGAGTCTCTACCGGAAAGACCGCACACCAGTTGAGTGCCTTGCTCGTAGAGGCGATCAGGCAAGTGGGGAGTGAGCAAGGATCGACCTTGAAGCTCACGTATTTCAAGGCCTGGAACGCGCAAAATAGCTGCAGGTAGGCGACCGACTGAAACTTAATACAGCGTAAAAAATAAGAGTTTTTACACTTATAGGCTGTTCACGGTAAACTGAGCATTTTGAAAGCCCTGCTTATGATCTAATTGTATACCCATTGTGTATTCTTCCGCCTTATGTAAACTTAATATTGCCATGGGCCTCATCACTTTATTCATGCGTCGGTCAAGTGAAAATTTGGAATTATTATAAAACTAAATCTTTTTAAAAACCTGCTTATTTTATACTTCGATTTATTATTAAAAAAAACAACAAAAACTCAAAGAAATAATTTACGTTATAACAAATGGTTACCTTACATTTTTTATTCGACGTTAAGATACGGAACTACTTTCTCTTCATCGTTACCAACTTTAATGGGCGCATGTCATTCAGTGTGCCCGTTAAAATATATACAGATAGTAGCAGTGACTTTTTTCTAAGGTTGATTTCAAAAGTGCTCACTTTACCGTGAACAGCCTATACCGCATATACCTACCCCAGATATCACATAAAATAGCATTCCATCGCTGGGTTACCACCCACCATTCGATCCCGGGAACAGGAAGTAGTGAGGTGATGAAGGAAAAAAAAAGGGGGGGGGGGATTTTCGGACTGGTGATCTCATGCGAGAAAGGTGGCAGAAACTGCAATGGAGTGGAAGTTCCCTCAGTGTACTCCTATTACCTGCCCAGCCTTCATCATCATCATCTACCTCTCACCTCATACACATTCCTTGGGCTGGCTGGGTAAGGAAGTCGGCTCACATTAGTGAAAGCCTCCTCTAATGCACACTGGTCCTGCCTTACGAAAGGAACAAAGAGCAGATTTACATCTCAATTTGCTTGTCCCTGTACCTCTGGTCTCTTAAAGATGGACTCTCTTGTGAAAATCCAGTAATTTTTTGTATGTATTTGCGCCGTGTGTTGCAAGGCAAAATGCGATAGATTAACAACCGTCATCCACGAAAATCAAAAGCTACATAATGTTTTCCTCCAGTGTGCCTACATTTTTTTCATCTACACTGTCAGGAAAATTGTCCGTAAATTTGCGGATAGTACCGGTTACAAATTATCCAGACATTTTCCTGAAATCACGGACTCTTCAGTTTTTCAATAACGTCCCATCCGTAAATTTTACATAATCTCCGTAAATTCACACAACGTGTCCATAGACTTGCAAGCTTTTTTTATCTGCTCGTTATGAAAAGGGATAGCAAAAATACGTTTCACTGTGCAATAAAAATTACTTTATATATATATATATATATATATATATATATATATATATATATATATATATATATATATATATATATATATATACATATATATATAATCCGGTAGCGGAATTTGAATTCGGAAGAAAAAAAAAATTCAGTCTAACACCTTATCCATTCACCTACCATACTTCCAAAATAATAAGTGTTGTAAACATGGGATTCATGCGGAGTGATGTACACATGTATCTCTCAGCTTCTAGTCATGTTAGAGGATCTGCGAGTTCGTTCTTTGTTTCAGGTTTACAAACAAGGTTGAGAAAAAACATTTTTTTTTCGTAATGTACTTCACTTTGTATAACAGATAAATTAAACGAAGTTTAAATATTTTACCCTGCAGTGGTATTTTAACACGAATCAAGAAATTAACACTCAATAACTCGAACCACTCCCTCACCACGCCTTTACACGAAGTACTGTATTTCGTAAATATGGATTTTACACGAAAGTGACGAACGCGCCTCTCTTAGTTTCAAGTCTTGTTAGAGAGGGCTTCAACTTTCGTTGTGTGCGTACTTCACTGTGTACACAGGAAGTATTGTCCTGTAGTGGAATTCGAAACAATAATCAAAGAACTGGCACTCCGTGAGTGGTTCGCCATTTACCTACTACTATTTTACACGAACTTGTATTGTGAAGAGGGGATTTTATACGCTTCAGGTAGCATCGGCATTGTTCGCGTCTTAAAAGCGAGGCCATAGAATACGAAGAGCTTCCGTATTTTATATTTACGGAGCTCAATTCCGTTTATAGACATTACGGAGTGCCTTCCTGTAAATTAACCCTACATCTCCTTAAAAGTGTCCGTAAATCTGCATAATTTTTTAACAGTGTACGGTTTATCATAGACGTTAATGATTTTTCAGTCACTAAATTCTTTGCGAGTTTGATTCGCGTTTAATATGCAAACACTACACTGTTGAGACCAACAGCCCATAATTACATTGGTGCGGTTGGCTAATGTCAGTGCTATATACAGTCCACTCTATAAAGAGTAAACTTTAATGAGACCTCTGAAAGCAGTTTATACACTTTTCCATGGCAACATAGGTGTTACTTCCATCATAAAAGTGTTTAAGGTTAAAGTACATCAACTGCCTATGGAGAACAGCACACGACTATACAACCTGAAAAACTCATAAGAAAAGAAGTAGTACAGACACCATAAAAATCGTAATAAAAATGCGATGTATGATGTATCTGAAAGAAGTATGTATATATTTTGCAACATTATAAAATATTTTACTAAAATATACGCTGTGCTGTACCATGTTGCTTCCTAGTTTATACATTTCGGCATTTGAGTACGCACCAGCTTACCTTGCAGCACAGTGTTGAGATTCTCCGTATATTTACGGGAATCGTTACGACAATGCAGAGTGAATATACAGAAACACAATCCGTAATGACAAAAAAAAAACGGAGTTAAGTGCGTAAATACAAAATACGGAAAATGTCCGTATTTTCTATAACTTCGCGTTTCGGGCACGAACAATGGCGAGTCTACGCGAAGCTTTCTTCGCCTCTGTGACCAAGAAACTATCGTTTCCGCGGAAGTTAAGGTTATCCATGTTACTAAGACCTGTTCTTTCAAAAATCTAAAAGTAGCAATAGGCGTCTGTAACACTTAGCAACACTTAAAATATACACTTTTTTTAAATATCCTTTTTATACACAGTAGAATACCCAAATAATAAAAATTAAAATAGAATACATATATAAAATTATTTAAACTAGACGTACAGAAAACTAACTAGGGAATTAACTGGGCGGTTCCGTGATTTTACGGAGAGTTTACGGACACCTCTGGATAAATTTTTACTAGCACTTTTCCGTAGGATGAAGGAAATTATTTTAACAATGCAGTTCACCACACGCCACTGGCATAATTATTTATTTAAAATTGTGCGGGACGGACAAGACCTTGCCAAGAATAGCCGCGCCCACATCGTGTCTAGCCAGCGGCTATTAATTTTGAATATTACCTATTACTACGCGTGTCTCGGAGGGTTTCGAGTAGGACGCCGAGAATAGACGCACTTGCCCTTCGGTATCCATCGCGTATAAACAGTATTTGAATGAGTGAATCGCGACGGAATAAGGTGTGATTACGGGGACTGACAACGGATAAGACAATGACTGTGCAAATAACTAATATTTCCCTTAAGTAGATGCCATGAATTCGCTAGCCTTAGTACACGATTATAGAATCATTTAAATCATCACCCGTCTCTTAGCACATACCAAGTACAAGGTGAGGAATGCCAACAAGTATAGAAAAACACTGTCGAGGATTTTACATACATACTAGCCTGTACTACGGCAATAGAAAACTTACTGTAATTAAAGGCTGTTCACGATAAAGTGAGCACCTTTGAAATCATCCTTCGAAAAAAGTAACTGTCCCTACTTGAATAGAATCTATATATTCACGGGCGCACCGAGTGGCATGCACCCAGTAAAGTTGGCAATGGTGGATGGGAATTAATTCCGTATCTTGACGTCGAATAAATAGTGTTAGGTAACCATTTGTGGAAACTGAAATTATTTCTTTTCTTCTCTGTTTTTTTTTTAATGCGTTTAAGTAAAGAATGAGCAGATTTGTAACATATTTACTATTCTAATAATTCTAGAGTTTCACTTGACCGACGCATGAATAAAGTGATGAGGCCCATGACAATGTTAATTTTACATAAGGTGGAGGAATACACAACGTGCGTACAAGTAGATCTCAAGCAGGACTTTCAAAAGTGCTCATTTTATCGTGAACAGCGTATACGAGTAAAAAACTACCTAATTACACCCTTGACAACAGTGGTAGTTTTGCTTCACTGTTACCGTAGACTATGCAAATTTCTCTTTACACGACTGGCTCGAGTACTGCGACAACGTATTTACCCTTCGATAGCGCAACGGAATAATTAAAATTTTCATTTTCGTTCACTGGGCACATCACTTCACCCCGTTTAGTTTATTTAAACTAAGGGATGAGCAAAAACCGTAGCAAGAAGGAATTTGTTTCTCGTATTTCAATGGCTGTCACGAAGCTGGCTTGAAGGAACAAGTGGACAATTTACAAAGCGAAAAACCCGCCCTGGAAAAAGCAACGCCATCAGTTGAAAGATTTTGGCGATGGCCTGCATTGAAGAAGCATTCCCGCTTACCAGTTTGAATTGTTTCGAGAAGCTATGGAGAACAGAAATCAGGAAGGACGCAATGTGTTACAAGTATAGTCTGTTACACTGATAACAGTTACTTCTCGAACACACACCTCCCGGTTGCGTAATTATGCGCGCTTCATCGGCAAGGGATTCACGGGCTGCAGACATTTCCATCTTCACTCGCTCAAGCATATCGGCAAAAGAAAGCTGTGTCCATAAACGGCTTCGTTTATAACGCGTTTAGATTCTCATAGTGCATTTTTTTTTTTTTTTTTAACATTACGAAATGTCTTCAGGCACTTGGCGACAGCTCGCCGGAGACGCGCAACGCAGTACAAGTAAGTAGCCGTCAAGGCCGGCGTATCCTACAACCACCATTCCTGATACCCTACTTTAGACGTGACCCGAAACGAGTGTAACACGGTAGAGTGATAATAGCCACGCGTGGTTACTTCATACTTCAACGTCGTGCGTCCTACTTCCTGTAACTCGCGGCCAACTTTAGCGTTAATTACGAAACCCGCAGCAACACCACTTAACAACTTCACGTGTGTAGCCCAGTAAGGATGTCACATGTTTCGATACATCGATAATTATGAACACCAAAGCAAAATATCAACTGGTATAAGCTTTTTTTAATATCGATGTACCGCTGTCCGGGCATTATCATTATAATCGTGTTCATCGACATAAGCGTAATCAACAAAATGGACAGTACGATGTTTTTATTAACAATGTTGTTGATATATTTATAGTATCGATAATCTACAAGATATTCCACCAGAGACTTGCGATCGCTATGTGGTATCAATATTACTGATAATCTACATAATTTCGATATACCCGATATCGGGAACTAAATTATATCGATATTTCTCATAATACTAGAATTTTCCGAACTAATTTTACTAGTGATATTGGAAATATCGCGTTGCTGTTGGGAACATGATCAATTTGCCTCAAATTCACTTTCGTAATTGGAATACTCAGACGTTACGAGTCTTAGGTGTCTGCTCGCGAATGACACACACACGGACACAGAGCCACGCAAAAAAAGTCAGACACACACACACAGACAGACACACTCACAAGGAGACACACAGACAGGCAGACACAGACACACAGCGCGCACACTCACACAGTAACGGAGTAACTTAATTATCATTGGCCACTCAAGTAAAGAAACTACTCCTGGCAGACACGAGACCAATATGCAAAGGAAAAATGATGTGATACGCTGGTAGGGTATTGAAATCTCGCATGCGTCGAAAACTTTTCGCGTAAATCGGGTGTCTACTTATATAATACGCTGATCTCCACTCTAAATACACTCGACATACAATCCCGCACTTTCACCTGCCTTATTCACACCTACCTGAAACAAATCACAATTTCTAATGCAGGAATAAAAAAAAAGGGGGAAGACGCTCAGTGGCATGCGCATTAAATACATTGTGAGGATTCTCCCTGTATCAGATGCAAATTATAGGCAAAATTACGCATGTAAAATTCCGTTGGTGAGATTTGAATAAGAATGGTGTTTCGTGTGAGATAGTGAGATATGTAGAGAATATGTGTTGAGATATGTGTTTTCACCTTTATACCTTAGTGTATCTCTTATCTCAATCCTGTAGTCTGGGCGCCTCAGGAACTCTATAAAGTTTACATAAACAGCACTCATGCACAACACTTTCGAACTACTGAAAGAAAAATGTAGGTAAATTGAACATATTTAATTAATATCAAAAATTAGAAAAGATAAATAATCATGATTCTGATTTATCTGAACAAAAAAAAATTAAAATAGTTGAAATATATTACAGATTGAGGTTATGTAATGTGTAAACTGTTCTGAATTTACTACAAGTAGGTTTGCGAATGACTAAAATATCACCATCCTCACAATATGTTTTATAGAAAAATTAAGCAAAGTAAAATATTATATGCTACTTTAATTTAAGACTGGAAAAAAAATTTAAAAAACCAAAAGCAATTCTCCTTAGGTACCGTTAAAATAAAAAGTTAATTGAGCTCCGTTCCCAGATAAATTAAAATAAACTAATAAGTTCTCACTTCTCAACGATCAAATAAAATTATACATTCTCACTAAATTTCGTAATGCTTAAATAACTCTTAATAGAAGTAAAAAAGTATTTGAAAAAAAAAATTCTCAGGTTCTTTAAAATGTGCTCCGGTGATTAACTCAGTGGTAGAAACTGGACCACTGGTTTATACACTAATTAACACATAATTACACTTTAACAATTTCTTCTAAACTTTCATAAAATATGGTAGGCGCTTCGGTGTCAAAACACCTGATATCACTGAAGTGCGCCTCAAACTTTATAATGACGATTGCGTCACCTGTATGTAGGACAATTTCCAATCCTTAGACATGGCGCAGCGTCGGCGTGGCGCGTCGCTGAAACGGCGTCTTGTTGTTGCAGGAGCCACTAACAATTACTAGCTATATTCTCATGCTCAGCCCAAACGTGGCTGGATCAGAAACCTCAACTAAAACTTCTGGGACATAGCATTTAGTCTAGCATCATGCTGGCACTGGGGATTCCTAGGATGGAATCCCCAGCGAAAATCTCGCCGAACGTCCATTTAAAGGTTCCTCCCCAGAAGCATAGACTTCCGGCAACTATCTAGCTAGCTATCCTAAAATGGAGAGCTAATTCCGGTAAAAATTAAAATTAACTCAGCAAAAATATTACAGAAAATTAAAATAACAAACGAAAAGAAAGAATTGTACTTAAAAAAAAAAAATTACTGAAGACTAGAATTAATATATAAGTTCAATATTAAAATATTTTTGTTATGGCATATATCTCAGAATACTGTTGAAAAACCCACAGAATTAATGAAAATAAAAATATATGTGTAGTTTACAATATTATTATTACGTGATTTTACTGTTATAAAAATAAATATAGGAGGGGTTGAAAAATTTCTATTCATTAAAACATACGCAAATAAACATATGTTAGTGTCCAAAAACAGGTATGTAGCAAATAAGTATATACCAAAAAATAAACATAATTATAGCCTCTATATCAAACCCTGAAAACATCACCTCTACGCGAGCACGGCACCCAACTGGCAGCAAGAGATCTTCACGTTATTACATCATACAGCCATGGGAACTTGGACTTTTACACAAACGAAAAACTTTAGCATTAACAGTTAAGCATCATAACATAGAAATTTGTCCTATCACCTTGCTTCAGACATGAATCACTGATTTCCGCTGGTTAATAGGCATATTTTCACAGTAGAAAGATCAGCAAATTAAAAACACCACTTAGGCCTACCAAATCTTACTTTGGCCAATCACAGAAAAGCATACATAAAAATGAACACACGTTTATGTTTCGATTTCCAACAAATTCAATAGGCAAAAATGTGACTAAAATACGTATATCCATTCCGTTTCAACGAACACACTTGAAAGTTGCGTTTTGATTGGCTAAACTTTAGCAGAAAGATCGCTGTTTTGTACACTTACTTTTTATGAGCCTACTGCTGAAGTCTTTGATTGCGTAAACTGCCTTAAAAAGCAGTTACATTACAATTTTATTGTTGGCAAGACTGTACCAAAGTTCACTGCTTCGGTTAACAAATTCCAAAAACATTCCGTTAGTACCATTTGACACAACGCAATCTTAAAACAGCATGTATTGGAAACTTACGGCCAGAATGTAATTTCAACACCCATATCATTTCAAACGTCAGAACATTAAAAAATTGCTTCAATTAGGACGAGTTTACACTCTCTACCATCGTCTCAAACTTTTGATCATTAGCAAGTTTGTATTACGAAAGATCATCCAATATATGTGGCATACGTAGCTGGAATACACGGACGGCAGAACGCCAAGCTGGGTGCAATGTGTGCTACACAGGACTTTAAACTGGTAGTTCTACGAGGTAATTTTCATGAGTTTTTTTTTTCGACTGGGGTCACTCGAACTAAACTTAATTTTAATACTAAGAAGAGGAACAATAAGTGCAATCAACATAAACTTGCCCTAAAAGTTTACCTCCTCCAGCTGCCTAATGCAACGCGGGTAAATCGTATCAGGTTGAGAACGGGCCACGGGAAATGTGCTAGTTAATTTTTATAAAGGAGAATGGCAAACAAAAGAAGAAAGTTTCACATGTTGCATAATGGCCATTATGATTATTTCCGGGGGTGATGACAAGACTTGCTGTAACACCTGGTGCCTCGAGACCATAGGAAATTTCGCGAACTGTATTTGAGAACAAGCTACACTCCAAACTGCATATTGTACTGTACATCAGCATTTATTTTTAAATTGGATCGCAGTTTAAGTCACGCTACGGACGAACTAAAACCAATGACAGACATGTAAAAAAGAAAAAAGATCGAATTTTCTGGGGCAGAACGATCAACAGCCACTGAACGACTGAGTTGTTCGAGTATACAAAGGTTCGTGAAGTCTAATGGAGCCACAGAATACTTTAGAGTACAGAAGTGAAACAGCCGCTTGTACCGCGAACTACTGTAGCCGCACACGCCAGTAAAATGGCGTCACCGGCCAGCAAAATGTTGGGACGCCACGTTCGCCAATATTATCGTATGGTAACTCGACTCGTCAGCTGGCAGCCCAGCCAATAGGGAGCCTTCCGCAGAATTCAGTAGCCAATCAGACGTAAGCTTCGCGCTGCCCTTTAGAGAATGGATACGCGCGCATCAAAGGAACCACAGTGTCATTTCGTCTCTGTATAGTTGTCTACTCTGTGCTGCGGACGCAACGAGGGGAATAGAGAATCTGGACGCCCAGCTCTAATAATTACATACATGTAAAGGCTGTTCACGATAAAATGAGCACTTTTGAAATCAATCTTCGAAAGAAGTCGCTGCCCCGGCCTGCATATATTTAACGGGCGCACCGAGTGACATTCACCCGGTAAAGTTGGTAACGATGGAGGGAAAGTAGTTCCATATCTTAACGTCGAATAAAAAAGTGTTATGTAACAACCTGTGACAACTTAAATTATTTATTTCGCCTTCTGTCTTTTATGCATCGATGTGTAAATATGAGCACATTTGTAAAATATTTACCATCGTACTATTTTCACAGTTTCATTTGACCGATGCATAAATAAAATGATGAGGCCCATGGTAGTGTTAATTTTACATAAGGCGGAAATACACAAGGTGCATACAAGTACAGCTTAAGCTGGGCTTTCAAAAATGCTCATTTTACCATGAACAGCCTACAAGGACAGGTAAAATCCGCGTTATTTTTTTTGGCTTCAAGCTAAAATTCACAGTACTGTATATATTCGAGCCGACATCGGTTTTTCATTGGCTGCTATCAGTACGTTTTTGAGTCACTTTCTTTCTTAGTGAACTACACGTGATTGGGGCACACGATTGTGAAGTGTTCATATATTGGCGCAGATTTACCCGGGGCATAGCAAATAAAGCATCGTCCAATGACAAACATATTGCAAAGGAAAATTGTTTTAAGTTTATAATGTCCTCAAATAATAACTACAATTTTGCAGTTCTCTACTTATATGTGGTATAGGTATTTTCATACGTATATTTGTAAAGATGTGTGTTCAACAGAGCCGTAACAGGAATCAATGGTAAATGCTGCAAGCGGTGAAGATTGAAAATAGTATTTTTAATAATTAAAAAATTTTGATAGTAGGTATTACTTAACCATTTCAGACCCACTTTAATTCACGGTTTCAGGTGTTGCAAACAAAAAATGTTATGATGTGTGCTGTACTTCAGTCGACACAACACTTGTTTCGTTGTCACGGCCAATGAGCTGTAGGCTACATCTTCGGGTTATTAAAACCTAGACCAGTAAGTCGGTTTGCGAATTATTTACGCACCGGTAAGTCACTGGTCATTGAGCTTCGCAGTGTGCAGTACTCACCAAAAATTATCTACAATTGTGTAATGTACACAATTGTGTACACTAGGTCTGAATGGTGCAAAGTAGCGTAGACTACCAGCGGTTGATGGAACACTGTTAAAAGCCCAGCTTGGGATCCACTTCTCTGCCGAGCTTGTATCTTCCAACCATGTGTATGATTAACATTACCATTGACCCTTTCACATTATTCATGCGTGTATCAAGTATGTTAAATTTTAGGAACGTAAGTAGGTTAACATTTTTGATAGTACTTACTCTTATGTGAATAAAACAAACAGAAACTTAAATAAATAAACAAATTCAGTATCGGCAAATTTAAGAACAATGGGAACATATCGCAGTGAGCGAATCCCCAAAACATACGAGTCAAGAACAGAGTTTAAAAGTACTTGTTGGGTTTAGATTTACTAACAAAATATTTCAATGTTGTTGAACACCATATACGTCAATAGTTGATGCGGTTTGCAGGATTAGATTCAAAATCTGCAAACTCTTTTGCGAAAAATTAGGGATATAAACCGCCAAATCAATAAATCTGCAAAAATACGTGTCGTGAAATTGAGAAAATAATATTATCTACAACTCTTCAAGATTGAAATCTATACAGCGTGAAGAAGAGAAAGAATTGTTTGAACAAAATTTTACAACGGGAGGTACCAAGAAGATGGAATCAGGTTAAACATCAGAGATAGAGACTTTATAGTTTTAATTTTGTAATTATAGAGTTCTACATAGTAAAATATTATGAGCTGCAAAACTAAGTATTTTTGCATATGCACTAATTTTGTATTTTGTATCGGTATTACGCGAAAAACAGCCAGGAAATTTTCTTTCGAAAACTATACATTGTATCAACTATTACTGTATGCGATTATTATGTAATTCCCCCACCGAAATATCTCAAGTACTTGTCACAAGTTTAGTTCTTGATTTTATATTTCAGAACTTGCGCACAGAGATACCTGCGTGGAACTACCCTTTCCTTCTAGATCGCCGCCAACTTAACTGATAGCAAAACAATCAATGTGCCCGTTCAAATATACGTAGATAGGAACAATCACGGCAGACTAAGCACTTTTGAAAGTCCTGCTTAATATCTACTTGTGTGCATACTATGTATTTATTCACTGTATATAAAATTAACATTACCATGGGCCTGACCGCTGCGTTATTCATGCGTCAGCCAAGTGAAACTGTGAAATTACACAAAAGTGTAATCTTACACGTACGTCCATAAAAAACAGAAAGCAAAATAGAAAATTAAAATATTCACATAAGGTTAAACACTTTCAGTTCAACGTTGAGACATGGGACTACCCGCCCTCCGTCGTTTCCGACTTCACTCAGCACATGTCGGCCAGTAATAACTAGGACTACCTGTTTTTCGCGAAAAGATTTACGCGGAAGCTAGACTTTAATATTCTATGTGCACACTTGCAGCCGTCATTTGGCTATTGGCTGCTTGTCTTTGCGTGAAGAGCGTCTGGTACATGATTGAGTGGTTCAGAACTGAAGTGTTTTGCAACACAACTTGCCCTGACTCCTTTCTGCGAAAAACAAGTGCCCCTGGTAAAAACTAGGGGCAGTGAAATTTCGCCAATAGATTTCAGGACAAGTTATATTCCAAAACGCTGTAGGGTGGTTTAACGATGTTGATTGGCTTAATTACATTTCTTGCACGTGTTAACCGTCTGCACACGAATCACAGAGGAGCCGTGACGATGTTAACGAATTCTGAGTGGCCCGGTCAAATGTGAAAACACCTTCTCAAGCAGACAACAACCAATTGCAATACATAAACTGATGATGGGTGCTTCTATTATTGAAGTCTACTGTGTATTCGTATTTTTTTTTTTTTTTTTTTCGCGGAAAACCACAAGCTCTAGTAATAACACATGGAGAATAAATTTTTTTCTTCAAAAGTTGATTTCAAAAGCGCTCAACGAACAGCAAGCAGTTTATAGTGACGAAGGTGATGAGGCGGGATGGGCTCAAGGCAGGCCACGTAAGAGCGTTGTGCTAGGTCGGGCACGGCGCGCGGGAAGGCTGGCGTGCGTGCGTGCCAAATGCTGCACGCGTGAGCGGAGGGCTGTGTAGTCAGCCAGCGTGCTTGTCCCGCCCACGCAAGGCGATCGATCGAAGGGGGCAGACGGACCGGCGCCGCCTTTACCCCGCGCCAAAAAGCCTTCTATAATCCACTCGCGGCAATTTTTCTGAAGCCCTGCGTATGGTGGCCGCCTGGGTAGGCAAAACGCTATCCGGAGTGCAGAGCTCCAGCAGAACAAGTTTTATTATAAGACCGTCCAACGTGCCGGAGTGAGGTCTGCTTACGAACAGCATTTTAAGACACGTCTCGCCTCCGTGTACATTTTTCAGTTCCTCACTTTCTCTCTAAAAAATGTTCTTGTGATAGTGTTAATGGCTCGTGGAGTTGCGCTATCGACGGCATGACTGGACGCCAGTTCAGTGCTTTGCGCGTAGAGCCGATGAGAGATTTGATGCGCATGTCTCTGTCGCCCCTAGCGCTCGCACGCTTGTAGGCCTCAGACGTGCAAAATTCCTTCAACCAGGCGGCCACCTTAAGATCCTTCATTTCTACAGCTTTTGCGAGGATTAATTTTTTGTACCCAAACGGGAGCCGATATTGTAAATTCCTCTTACAATTATGTTACATATTGATTTTATAATGTAGTCTAATTTTTCCAACACAAAAAAGTGTATACTTTTATCCAGTTAATCTATGAGGATTTTGCTAATATAATAATTATTTCAAATTATATAGTTTTTTTTTTGGTTTGAAGAAATTAGATTACATAATAAAAACAATTTGTAACAAAATTGCAAGAGGAATTTACAATATCCACTTCCGTTTGGGTACAAAAAATTAATTCTCGCAAAAGCTGTAGAAATGAAGGACCGTGGCCTTAAGTTCTACTTCCAGGATATTAATCCGCTTCTTGCAAACAAAGTTAAACAAGTCTAGAAAATTACACCAAAGGGACGGTGCACCACATTCGTGCGTACCGACTGTAATATTTTGCATAAGAACACGATTTCTTAATAAACATTGCAAGCACAATTATATTCTCGCTTTTTAGAATTAATATTAATTATTAATGAAATATTATAATTTATATATAAAATATAAACAACAGTCCAATAAAAAAAGTTTTTTTTTTTTTATGTTAACACAAGTATGAAACTCTTGCGATACAGGATATGCGGCGTATTCAGGAAGGAACAAAGCAAGTCATACATGGGCAGATGTTTCAAAGGTTTGATTCAAAAAGTGTGAAGAAACCGCGAATAGGCTGTATGACTAGACTAAAGGCCATTTCATACAGTCAAAGTTGACTTTTAAATTTTCTTTAAATTTATTGAATTCGCCACTCGGGCGTCGTAATCGGGGCCAGTTTGTCTTTCAAGCCATCGAATGACTGAAATGCCTTCAAAGATTTTCGTTTATAACATGTTCAATATTTTCTTGAATTCAAGTTTTCAAGTAGCACTCCGAGTTATTAAGCCAGTATAAATATAAAGTGTAGTGTTTTAACACAGTAAATAATTTATGTGCGATTAAGCTGCATAAATATTTGAATATATTTATTTCATGCACAGTAAATATACGCATATTCTTAAGGGGGAAAAAGTGTTTTGTTTTGACAATGACAAATTATTTTCGCGTAGTGCATGGCTTGTAGAGGCGTGAAAAAACTTCATTGAACTTGATTATAATTTTTTAAATTGAAATATTTGCGAAAAATGTTCAAGTTGCCACTTAAATATGTATTGAATACAACTGCATGTGTGAAAAACCTTTCAAAACTTTGAAATAATAATTCAATTTCCATTGAATTCAATGCGAACCTAAACTTGAGGCCTGAAAACCGGACATAATTTCATGCTTTCCCGAACATCGCCCTTCGAGGTGAGCCGGGTTCAATCCCCGGCCCGTCACTCCCGAATTTTCGCATGTGGGAATCGTGCCGGACGACGCCGATGGTCGGGCGGTTTTCCCGGGGGATCACCCGTTTCCCCCGCCCTTTCATTCCGTCGCTGCTCCATACTCGCCTCAATCACTCTCATCGGCTCTCGAGATCTCGGATGTTAAGAGGTTCCCGAATATCTTCACTAACTCACCCAAATACCGTTAAAAGCTGGCGTACGGACCGACTGCAATACAGAGTTCGATGACCCTCCTTTTAACAAGAGATTTAACAGGGTTATTAGCGTGCAATCACGTCACGCGGTATAAGTACAATGGTTCCGCTTAATTTCTTTCACATATCTTCCTGCCGCATGTACTAATTAACACTGGCAATAGCTTAATTACTAGTTCTAGTACCAATGCTTCTAAAAGTGAAAATGATTTGTGATTTCATTATAAACGTAGGCCTAAATAAGTTAGTACACATCCATACTTAAATGTGTATAATACTACGAAACCGATTTCGGCTACACTGCCAAAAAACTTGACACTGCATTTTCCGAAGATAGAGCTAATCGCTGCCACATTTATAGACAGTGAGAAGACAAAATATACATACCGTTATTTTTTAAATGTCTTAGATTGCCTCACTTAAACTTAAACCAACGCTTGACTACTTCGCATGCGTAAAAGTTCGTTTTTGGAACGTCTGCCTTATAACTGCTCAACTACAACAGGCAATTTAACACTGCGCATGCGTGAGTGGAGGGGCTGCGTGCACTTCTGCGGTACAATGAGAAGATAAGTATTCACTTCGTCGGACTTAGCCGAAATTATGAGGGAGTTTGGACTTAGAAAATGTACGAGTGGAAAGCGAACTTAGTTTATTTCTCGGGTGTTCGTGGGACTTGGGATATTTCCGAGTTAAAAGTGAACTTAGAATATTTTCACTCTGGGGTTAGTGGGACTTGGAAAATTTCTGAGGAGGAATAGAACTTTGAATAATTTCACTATGGTGATAGAGGAACTTATTTCCGAGGAGAAAAGGAACTTAGAATATTTTCACTGGACTTCCAAGTTTTTGCACCCTGAAATGGGAATTAGGACTTTTACCGGTCGCATGAATATTGAGGAGTGTACGTGTTGGATAAGCGCCTGGACTGTGGTTACGCTGAGGTGACGAAAAGACTCTGGCTGAGTAGGAAATTCGCGCGGATTTGTGCGTAACGTGTTTCCGTAGAGTTGTGGTGTTGGCTCTACGGCTGGGTGTTCCAGGCTTTTATGGTACGTGGTAAGAGAAAGGTCACCGATATGGGAAATCGGGACTTAGATAATTCCCGCCAACCGGCGTAAAGGTGGAACAATGCTAAGGCAGTTGGAACTTTTTGGAGCTCGTGAAGGCCTCGGCTTTGGATAAAGTTGCCGACAGTGCGTGTGTTCGGGACGTGTTTTGCTGCCAAAGTTGGGAAGAAGAAGAAGAAGAATTGTTCGATCTGCGAGTGTTAACGGACAGTTGCAGCGTAAACGGACAATGGCGTGCGCAGAGTTACGAAGGGGAAGGACTGCGGAGTGTGGAAGCTGTGTTAGCGTGTGAGTGCGGATGTGTTGTTATGTATGATAAAGGTTGTCCAGGATAAAGTGAGCACTTTTTAAATCAACCTTAGAAAAATGCCACTGCACCTGCCTGCATATATTTTAACGCGCGCACCGAGTGACACGCGCCCTGTAAACTTGGTAACGATGGATGGAAGGTAGTTCCATACGTTAGCGTCGAATAAAAAGTATTAGGTAACCATTTGTGATAATTTTAATTATTTCTTACGCTTTCTGTTGTTTTTTTTAACGCCTCAGTGTGTAAACATGAGCAGATTTACTAAATGTTTAGTTTTCTAATAACTTCACAGTTTCACTTGACCAACGCATGAATAAAGTGATGAGGCCCATGGCAATGTTAATTTTACATAAGGTGCAAGATTACACAACGTGCATACAAGTAGATCTTAAGCAGGGCTTTCAAAAGTGCTCGTTTTACCGTGAACAACCTATAAGAACTACCGACGCTGTAAAGTGTCCCGGTGGAGAGAGTATCCTCAGGCTCAAAACTTGTATGGTTGGTGTATTGCTGGAATGGATTGGTGGATTGGTGATGCGGCGTGAGTTGTTTGGAGGAGAGAGTATTGGGGTTTTATGGGCGTAAAAATGTTCGCTCCCGAGACCACTTTAGGTTCGACACTCTATTATTGTGAAAGTGTGTTTTGAGTATAATTTGGTAAAATAATACTATTGTGATCGCTCTTTTGTGAAAAACAGTTATTGTAAGAATTAAATGGGGCGATATTGAAGTAAGAGTTCAGGTATATGTGTAGGTGTGGTACTAAATTTTATGAGAATTGTTTTAATGGAATTTGAGGAGGTTTTGAAAGGAAAATTGAATATCGCCATTTTGAGAAGTAGAAAATTATTTCGATCAAAGTGATCAATGGAGGCATATATTTTGGGCATGAGAATGTTGTAATTAATTTTTGATGGTTTTAGTGAGCGTTATTAGTGTGATTTGTTTTAATGGAGCCGAATTGTATTTTCGATTGTTTTAAAATGAGAAAATGGAATGTCTGATATTGTAAAGTGCGCCATTGGAAGTTTGGACTGTTTTAAAGTGTTTTGGAATATGTACCTGATTATTGAGAGAGATAACGCAAAGTTTTAATGGAAACGAAGTTTGTGTTGTATGCGTACTGGTTGTGACAGCCAACCATTCTGGACAGGAAAATAGCAGAGACTTAATATACCTACTTTGCTGCTGCTTATGTTATAATTATTTTTTGGGGTTCTGTAGTTTTCCCTTTCTTTCCTTTCTGTTCCCAGCAGTGATAGGTTTTGACGGAGAGTTGGGAAGGAGGTTGTGTGTCGGTGTTGAGACACAGGGCACACGTCTTGGCTGGCAACTATGCCCATACGTAACAGTTATTTTTTTCGGACCGTCTTGGTTTACAACTGTTCGTATGGGCGACCGTTATTTCTTGGAACGCCAAGCTTTGGAACACTGAACAACGTAATCGTTCTCGGAACGTCAGGACACGCCAGAAATGTTTCATAAAGATCTGTTACAAAAATACTATGTTCCTGGAACGTGTTACTACTTGGAACTAGAACAATGGAATGCCTTACATGAAAGTAGCTGTTTGGCTCACCCTACGACGGACACAGGATATCGGGGGGGGGGGGGGGGGGACAGTAGCTAGGGCTTACAATCGCGTTATTTGAAGTAAGTGCTTGTGGAAACACCAACAGACACGTTTTACCACTAGAATTTACAATTTTATGGAACAGATCGTTTTTGAGTCAAAACTATGTGTGTTTTGTGTCTCAAACATACTGATTTAACCTACATATCTTTTGGGTGTTGATTTAATAACTTACTAAAACGATTAGAATTATTTAATCCGTTTTGTACACTGCTTGTGCAAGACTTATTATATTCTGTTGGTCACATTTGGAGGTAACGTAAATAATTAAGAGACAGAGCTAATACAAACAGCACAGGTAGACTATATTTAATTATTGCCGAAAATATCATTCGGCTACTAAATGGTGTTAGTCAAGTAGGTTCTAAATAAGTAATTTTAAAACTTCTTTGTAGAACCTCTCAAGAATAATGCAAGCCGTAAACATGCTGTAAATGCTACGCGGCAAAAAAAAAAAAAACTTTTTTAAGTAATCTATTTTATTAAACACTGAACACAGCGTGATTATTTATTAACTACTTCAATTAAGCGTATTTATCAGAAAATAATCATTAAAAACTAATATTTTCGTTTTATTATAGTAAGTCGTTATTTTTCGTAACGCGTGTCTGCTGTTGGTATTAATCCAGGCACCTATCACCCACCCACCACCCCTGAAAAAGACTTCAAAATAAGAAGATCATTACAACATGGAAGTGTCGACTCTTGTCTCCATGCTTGCTCTGTGCAGGATGCGATCCCACGACCAGCCGTCGGCGAGCTCGGCAGTTTCGTATTGTCACCGTCGTGGGAATGTCGCATTGTTTGCTCGGGGCTTCCACTGGTAGATGATTACTCCAGTCAGTGCCAGCCCAGGCAGCGGGGAAGCCGGCCCAAACAAACCCCGCGTCAGCATTAACACGTCATCTGTCCTTCGTTTCGCTTCGGCTGGTTCTTCTTTGTCGCCGCAGAGAGCGCACTGTTCGCACATTCGGCTACTCAGCACGACTCCCTTTCCTTAACTCTCCCCATCGCCAATCGTCTGGTTCAAGTTTTTATTTTTAAAAATGCATGCAAAACATGTTGCCAACTTAGAAGGTTTCCCCCGATAATCTCGGGAGTAACATTAATAGCCGTAAAAATTTCAGAACATTTTCAGGAGTAAATTAGTAATTTTATTTTATAATTAAAAAATCTGTAATAAATTTGCAATTCAATAACCAACATCGGTGTCAAATTTTATTGTTGCACATAATTTTTTCTTTATTTGTTTTTCATACAAACCAAACCAAGGAACAAATTATAATCGGAACTTACAATTAAGTTGTTGATAATTAGGTATTACTTAATGAGAGACAGCGCATGATATGTGGAAAAAAATAAAAAATAAATGTATGATTACAAAGAATCGAAGCTCTGTACTACAACGAATCCTTTGTTAGACTGCAATACAGTACATGGTGCGCTTAATTGCCAGATGGCTACCTACTATCAACACTCAATAAGTTAGAATAGATACATACATACAAAAAACCGTAACAAAAATGATCACAATGGATAGCAGTGAATAAATACGAATTTGTTTGATTAGCTACTCACTGCAATCTAAGACAAAAACACACTACAGAAGAATTTTGTAATGTGCAAATATAATTTCTCATGATATCGTATTGAGATGTAGGAGAAAGATGATATAATTATGAAGGCCTAATTATATTTCATTTTGGGAACAATATTTACATGATCATAACTGCATTTTATATAACTAAAAGTACATTGTTCGAATAGAATATATGTGGTTCTTTGACGCCTAGTTGACAGCACTGCACACAAAATTCAAAACAGGACGGGGATAGTAAAGAAAAAACGCGGCGGAGTACAGCAGAGGGAGGGCTGCTGGAACTAACAGCTCACATAATGACGACAATGACGCTGGAGACAAATACGTACTCGCCTCTAAAGGGGTAAGCACACGCGCATAAGTCGACAAACCAGCAGCTGGTAGCGGGCTTTTCTAACGCCGGCAATCGTTGCCTATTATCTGCAACCCCCGCTGAGTGCATTATAGACGAGATGAATACATCCGCGTTAAGAATGGACCCATTAAAGGCGCAGCTTGCACAGCAAAGCGAGAATTCGAGTGGCAACCCTTAATTTACATACAGACTCGCCAACCAGACCTCACGTTTGTAATACCTTCGTATTAGATCCTGACAGCATCCTTCTTTCACACAGCTGTCAGTTTCATGTGATTCAGTCTCCTCTCTTTCTCTCTTCCCTCCCCCCCCCCCCCCCATCATGATAAACTCTCCCATTTAGTAACATTAATTTTATTTTTAAAATATTCCTGACAATTTGTTGGTACTGATAAGATTTTGAGTGTAATTTTCTTAATCTGAATATGTTTATTAATACAATACACTGACATGACAAAAGTTAAGGGATAGCACTATGAAACTGAATGACTCGTGGCGCCACTGCTTCAGAACGACGTTGAATGGCCTAAACCGGTCTCAGTTGTGAACAAGTGGTCGTGTCATTCTGATTGAGTGTTGTTTACATGCTCATGGCAAGGCGACGTGAGTTATCAGAGTTCGAACGGGGCATGATTGTGGATGCTAGAACGATGGGACATTCAATTTCAGAAGTTGTGGAGACCTCCAATATTCCTCGATCCACGGTGTCACGTGTGTACAGAGAATATCAAAATCAAGGCATTACAATCCACCGTGGACAACGCGTGGCCGTCCAAAGTGACTTGATGATCGTGAACGGCCGAGGTTGGGTATAATTGTCCGTACTAACAGAGCAGGAACACTTGCTCAAATCACAGCCACATTCAATGCAGGAGGTGTCAGACGTGTATCTAGCAGATCTGTGCAACGTGCATTAGCTTCCATGGGATATGGAAGCAGAAGACCCACCAGAGTGCCTCTG
Source organism: Dryococelus australis (assembly GCA_029891345.1). Classification (NCBI taxonomy): domain Eukaryota; kingdom Metazoa; phylum Arthropoda; class Insecta; order Phasmatodea; family Phasmatidae; genus Dryococelus; species Dryococelus australis. Next base: position 70,288,156 of record CM057004.1, on the reverse strand, counting down.
TTAACAGTACGATACCAGGCACAACGCCTCGCTTGGGCTCGTGAGGTTGCTAATTAGACCCTGGAGGACTGAAAACTCGTGGCCTGGTCCGATGAGTCACGATACAAGTTGTTTCGGGCTGATGGTAGGGTTCGCGTATAGTGCAAACCCAATGAGGCCATGGATCCCAGTTGAAAACAAGGCACCGTGCAGGCTGGTGGTGGTTTCGTAATGGTGTGGGATGTGTTCACATGGCATGGGTTGGATTCACTTGTCCATATACCCACAAAACTCAATGGTAACCACTACAAAACTCTCCTTGGTGACCATTTGCAGCCATTCATGGACTTCAGTTTCCCTGACAATGATGAGATGTTCCAACAGGACACTGCCCCATCTCATCGGGCTGCAGATTTTCAGGACTGATTCTAAGAAAATTTTGGAAAGTTCCAGCGAATGGAGTGGCCAGCGCGTTCCCCCAACATGAACCCTATAAAGTATTTATGGGACCGAAGATCCTGCACCTTTCTATAACAGAGAACTTTGGGCAGCTATTCAGATAGCATGGCTTAACATCTGTTCAGAGGACTTCCGTCAACTTGTGGAGTCCATGCCACATCGAGTTACTGCACTTCTTCGGGCTAAAGGGCGCCCTAGACATTATTAGACTGGTATTCCGTGAATTCTGTCATGTCAGTGTATTAAAATTAGATGTGATAGCTGCATATTTATTAACAACACTAAGTTCATACATTATGTTTAAACAGCAGAGTAATTTAAATAAAGACCTAAAAACACATTACAGCTTTTGTCTCGAAATAAAACAAGCAACAAAAGTCTCGACGAGTGACATAAGGCACTGGCGTATAGTTCGTTGCGTACACTTACGTGACAATGTGAAATGATCCATGAAACTTCGAAAATTAAAATGCAGCAGCAAAATGGAACAAAGTCGCAACTCCTGCACAAGCATGGCGGTCGCCTATGTGGGCCTCAAATGCATTACAGTGTGTGTGAATTTTTTTAAAAAGAAAAACCAGTAATCTTGCGCCCAAAATACATATCTACGAAAAGAAAAAAACTTCAAACTGGTCGTATTGGGCACTTTCACGACGTCGTGCACACTGGACACATTATTTTAATTCCCTCCAAGACGGCTGAAAACTGCTTTTCCAAACTGCTGTTTCTCAAAATATATGAACCGGAGCCTTGCGAAACTACGATAGAAGAGTGCACTGGACTTTACTAAAGTCTCTGCACGCGAGTTCACTGCGCGTATAGAGGCGATAATGCTTTACATGCACCGGCCGGCGTCGCCCCTAAAGATTCATCGATCTTTGCCTCTAGCACACCACACACACCTACAACGTTTGTAATTAACCAACTATCTGAGGATGCTAAGATTTTCCCTACACCAATTTTATTTTATATGTTTCTGTGGATGGTTTAATCTGGCGCCACAACAACTTATTGAGAATCTTAGTGTGTCATAACTCACACTTTAGACCTGTTAACGCTTCTTTCAAAATAATATCTCGAAGCAAATCTGAGGTTACTGTGATTGCAGGATGGTTTCCTGCATAAGCAACACTGCCACACGAACAATAGCAATTATCTTTTTTTGACAGAGAAACGTCTAAATAGTTTTTACAAAGTGATCAACGTTATTGTTGTTTTCTTCTTAGTTTCATGCGATTGTGTAACGTTTACATGCAGCAATAGTCACCAATTGTGTAACGTTTACATGAAGCAATATCCACCAATTGTGTAACGTTTACATGCAGCAATAGTCACCAATTGTGTAACGTTTACATGCAGCAATAGTCACCAATACGACAAACACGAGGCCAGTCGACAGTGAAAAGTGTTCGCAGATAACATTTCCATACACGGAAAACGTCATAATTAATTTGAATAATTTTTAGATTTTATTTCCTTGTTTCAAAAATTAAAACCATAAGGCGTCCCCTCCCCCTCCGCCCTTGTGTGGCACAATGTGTATTCTGGGGAAACTTTCGTTTTTTTTCCTCTTCCCAAATCAAGAAAAAGGTATTAAAAGTTATAGTTTTTTAACTAGCGAATAACAATAATAGATACATCATAACGATGACGGAAAATTAGCTGTATTATAGGCTTGGTTTTATTTGTTAGGTGTTTGTTATGAGTTTATAATTTTACTACAATTTTTCTATAAAATGCTTTGTATGGTCACAATAAATTTTATACATTATCCGAATTTATCATGCCAGGCTCGCATTCTGAAGGTCGTGGGTTCGGTTCCGACCTTCTAATTGGTGGAAACGGATGGGGAGAAAGAGTAATAAGCATCCCACTTTGTTTTCTACCCCTATCCCTGGAGAGTACCGATGTAATTAAATAACATGCACCTTCCCACTTCCTTTCTCTAGACGCCAAAGCTACGATTGTCTTCATCTTACAAAGGAAACACTAAAGTAATTATACTCATTACTGTTAACAAGACGTCCCCCATCGTAACCTTGCAGTCGTGTCCCAGTGTCGGGGTGAAAAGAAATCATTACTACAACCGTGTTTCCTCTTCGTACCGATAACTCTTTCATAGACGGTTCGCGGTTGAGCGCCATTTAAATCATCGTTCAGGAAACAAAGTCCCTCCCTGCATATATGACGACGTAAACATTAGCTAGCGTGCTCCCAATACAGTTGGCAGCAATGCCAGAACAGAAAGTTCTATGTTTTACTGTCGTATCAATAAGCTTGATGTTTTAATGTGTGGTCGTTGAATGTAATTAATTTCGTTTATGTTTTTTTTTTCTGTGCCCAAAACAGTATGAATCGGTATATTATCAACATTATTTGCGCCCCTAAACATATCGCATTTAAGCAAGGTCGACCATTAATAAAGTCATCATTTATACGCCAATCGTAAATTTTTACACACGGAGGAAGGATACGAAACGAGCAGCAAATTAGATCCTAGGCAGCCCTGGTCTAGGCGCACAACCCGAGAAGATGGAATAGGAAAAATAAGGTAAGTTATAGTCTATTCGCCGTTTCTTTGCACTTTCTGAACCAAACCTTTGAAAAATCACTTCATAAATAACGTGCTTTGTTGTTCCCTTATAATATGTCACATATCACGAGGTTTCATTTTTAACAATAAAGCACCTTATTTTTGGATAAATTGAACTTTTACTTATATTTAATATATACACTGTAATAATTAATTTATGATTAATATGAATAAAAACAGGGAGAAAAATGGTGTGACGGTAATACCTCGTAATAAATAGTCCTTATTCAAAATCTTATAATAGGCAGCTGAGTGCACATGAATGCGGTACGTTGTACAGTTTGGTGTAATTTTCTAGACTAGACTAAGCTCTGTTTGAATGAGGCGGAGGAATATCCTGCAAGTTGAACTTCAGCAGGACTGCAGAAAAGTTGGAATTAACAGTGAATAGGCTACAGAGTGCGCACTGCTTTTTTTTTTTTGTCGCTAGCACAATGAAAGCAAACTTGGATAACATTTAAAAGACTCGCCTGCCTGGCGCTGCAGTGTGATTGAAATAAAGTTTTTTTTTTTACAAAACTGTAAAACGTACGTTAATTTTGCATTTGGCGGAAGAATACACTATGTACATACAAGTAGAGCTTAAGGAGGGTTTCGAAAGTGCTCAGTTCACCGAGAACAACTTATATCTAGGGAGTGAAAAATTTCGCGGATTCATTTTAGGACAAGCTAGAAATCAAACACATGTGCCTTTCTGTTATGTTTGCAATTGCATCACAGTTTATAAGACACACCCAGGTTAACGCTGAGCCAATAACCGACCTCTACATGGTAACAAGCAACGAATCCAGATCTACCCGGTCTGAGGTAGAACTGTGGCAGCAGCCAATGAACAGAAAGCTGACGCTCGAAAATGCATGCGACAGTGGAGTCTAGCCTACCGATAGTTCAAAACGCGAAATTTTCCTGTCCCTACCTATATCAAGAATGGCAACCGGGATGTGCCGTAAAGAAGGGTAGAGTGGAGGGGTACGAGTGGCGCTTGGCAGGCCGTATCGGGGAGCAGCGGCTTAACCGCACTGCCACTCAGAGCACATCGCTTCCGTTACGTTACGTCGACCCCCAACCACCGTTGTCGCCTTCCTTCCCCCGCAAACATGGCCCTGCGCTGCGTGGCTGCACGACTCCACTGCCCGCCGCAGTCATGGCTCGCTCGCCACCTGCCTGCCTGCCTGCCTGCCTCCTGGCTTTCCCACACTCCCGCCATTCCGAAGGAAATGCATTCAAATGCCATATTTTTATTCGCACGTCTAGGTAATATTCCACGATTTTGATCAATCGTACTAACCCGTTCAGAAGGGGTAGTGAAATTTCGCAAAAGGGTGTCAAGACATTCAAAACACCGTATAGTCTGTTATAGGCCGTTCACGGTAAAGTGAGCACTTTTTAAAGCCCTTCTAAATTTTTCCTTTCATCCAATGTCCATCTTCCTGCTGATTTTTAATATAATCATTACTAAGTGACCAATTAACACAATGTATACATTCCAACACTCTCAAAATGCAATGCCCGAGTCTGCGATAAGATATAGGCCTATTTAATAATGGCAAATGTCTGCTGGGAGGGCCTTAAAAGTTGCTCATTTTACCGTGAACAACCAATACCTATCTTGATTGGCTGAATTACTTTTTGACGTGGGTTAACTTTCGGCACACGAATCACGTGGAAGCCATGCCGATGTTGCCGAAGTGGCACGGCCAAACATGAAAACGCCTTCTCAAGCAGACAGCAACCAATAGCAAGAGACAAACTGCTGTTAGGTGCTTATAGCATTGAAGTATACCGTGCACTCGCATTTTCCCGCGACAAATCACTAGCTCTTCCGTTCAGTGAACGTGGCCACGATCGTGGACAACGTTGCGTATGACCAATGTTTATGAACGGTGCTGTACACAGCACGATGTCAGTGCCCATTACTTCGAGGTTCTTCCTTGTAGTTAATCTGGTTTGTGGAATTTTATACACCTCTTTGACCTGAATGGTCAATACCAACCAATATCATCGAGCACAGATGACGTTCTTCATTGGTTGCAGAAAAGTAAAGTACATACCAAAAAAGTCGCGATTGCAACACTTGAGCTCGGAAATTATGGTGTGACCGAAAGTGGAGTGAAGAGATTTGGGCGGCTCTTAACAGCGACGCCTTTTTTTAAACACTTTTATGACCACTTTGGGCTTAAATCTTGCGCCAAACAAGTTTAAAAACTTAAAGCAAAAAAAAAAAAAATTTAATTGAGTAATAGTGCTTTAAGTCATAAAACGCAAAGGTTTATTTTCCAAGTATGGTACTTTATCGCTTTCGATTGTTTAACTTCTGGCTAAAAACTTTTTTGAGCTAATACAAACACAAAAATATTTAGTAACTTTCTAGTTAGTATATCCATTTATAATGAGGAGATAAGTTTTTGACTCGGCTAAGGTCTTTGCAAACCAATCACAAATGTTCTGCTTTAGAGTATCAGAGTTTTCATTCGGCCAATGAAATGGGCTAGTAGCGTCTTACATGCGCGACAGCCAATAACAAGGGGAAACTGTCCAGTATGCACACAATACGTTGAATCCTAAATGGTAACTATTTCCGCGATAGACCATAGCCTCTAAGTATAACTAAAGATAAACTAATGTGCAAACTGCATTAATAATTTCCACGAAATTTATAAAGGTATTTAAGTGACTTCCAACAGATACTTTTAACGGTCGCCATAATTGTTAAATATGTTCATTTGCATTTTCATTAGACAAATACTTCATACACACTGCTGTGACTTAGAACGTTCGGTCTACGAAAACAATTTAATGGACATCCTCACTGATAATCTTCCTGAAAGGCTGGCAGGAATGAATAGATAGGATGTTCACTGTAAACAGAATACTTTCGAAAGCTCTGATTAAGATGTACTTGTATGTACACTGCGTATTCACCCACCACATGCACAATTAACATGCCATAAGCATAATCAATTTATACGTGCGTCGGCCAAATAAAACTATAAATTATTAGAAAAAATAATATACTACAGATTTGCTACTGTTTACACTTTTATATGTATTAAACAAAACAGAAGGGAAAATAAATAATTTCAATAATCACAAATGTTTACCTAACGCTTTTAATACAACGTTAATACATGGGACTATTTCCCCTACGTCGTTACCAACCTTACTGGGCGCATGTTACTTCGTGCGCCCATTAAAAATATGCAGGTAGGGGCAGTGACATTTTTCAAAGGTTTATTTCAAAAGTGCTCACTATAGCGTGAATAGATCACAGGAAAATTTATTCGATGACGTAGAAAAAGTACTAAAAGGGTGATATTCAAATTTGTGGACTTGGGATTTATTTATTAAGTTTCTCTTTGTTTCATTTAAATGTCAGTTAAAATTGGCATCAGTAACATATTTATGTTCATAACAATTCCGCAATTTCATTCAATAAAATGATTGAATTCATGGCACCGAGCAGACTTTTAATAGTGTTCGTTTATTTACGAACAGCCTTTAAAATTCTACCAATAAGATTATAACGTGTTCGCCGAGTCCCACAATAAACACTGCATAACGAAATTCTTCCACGTCTGTTCAGTGTCTTGTGCGTTTAGGCGATGGCCCAGAGTAGATATGTAGAAGTCCACTCGCGGTTACTTCACACTTTTTGAATCAAACCTTGTAAAAATCACGTCATGTATGGCGTGCTTGGTTCTTTCCTAAATATTTCATGTATCATAATCATTTTGTATTTCTGATAACCTAAAAGCATCTTATTTTTGGTTATATTAAACAGTTGCTGATATTTCACCTATAAATTATAATATTTATTTTATATTTAATATAAATAAAAAACGGGGAGAAAATAGGTATGTTGGTAATGCCTGGTAAGAAATAGTTCTTATGTATGATAATATTAAATAGACGGCGCACGAATGGGGTGCGTTGTCTTTTGATGTAATTTTCTAGACTTGGTTAAGCTTTATTTGCATGAGGCGCAAGAATATCCTGGAAGCAGAACTATAGCCAGGCTGCAGAAAAGTTGGAAGTAATCATGAAAGGACGACTATATACAGAGACTAAATGGCGGTGGGGCGGTTCTTATGAAGTGGGCGTGCTACACGCTGATTGGCTGAGCGTGGCTCTGGGAACGAGTCTTGTGTCTGAGTGGCTATCGCGTGCTGAGAAAACGTCTGTATTTGCTGGGCTGCCCGCTTGCAAGTAAGTTACCATGCGCCGTTTTACTGGTGTGTGCTGCTTGAGTTCGCGGTTTAAGCGGCTTTCGCCTCTGTGTACTAACCCGCACTGGCGAATCGGGTACTTGATGTCCATGCGTCTGTCGCCCTTATCCCTTCCTTACTTCGGCTTCAAACGCGGAAAACAGCTTTCGGGAGGCGAGCACAGTAATTTGGGGAATTATTTTTATTTTAAAGAAGAAAACGAGCTACACGTTTTTATATTTAACGTACCTCTTGAAAATATGTATCATTTTCATACACTATAAACCAGATTCAGTGGTATTCAGTTAAATACTAGACACTGGAATCCAGCCAATAAGTTGCTAACAACTTGCGAACTGAAACAATTAACAGGGGAACCGATGGTTCGGAGTAGTGTGATTAACTGCAATTTAACCGCAACCACCAAAAAACCAGTAGAACATCGCCAAGGAAAAAAATCAATAAGCAACCGCTGATTCAAAGGCAGAACATTTTCCATTGGTTTCGCTTTATATAGCCATTTTGAATGTATCCCAAAACGACCTGAGTCGTAAAAAAGCAACCCTTTATCATTCCAAAAATAACACCCCCCCCCCCTTTTTCCCCCTCCCCAAGACCATCAACAGAATTCAGGCAAAAACCTACCGCTGTAACCATACCGTTAATTGGCTGGTATAGTCCGGGCAAGCAGCGCAAGATACGTACAAAGTAAACTAAACTTCCGTTTTGAATCACCACCTTTTACAGCCAAGAAGTCAGGGGGAATTATATGTCAGCATACAAAAATAATATAATTTTTAGGACGATTTATATGTAGAGTAGAGATATTTCAATAATATAGTTTATCAAAAGTCTCAACTTACTTAAAAACAAAAGTTGACCTCGGGGATGAGGGACGACAGAACCAAGTAGGAGGGGGATGTATCGAAGAGGAAATGTTCCTCACTTTTTTGCCGCCAACCCACGAAGTCGCAGGTAAGATACTGTGTGGGAACCTCAGGGGGGCAGTGTATCTGATAAATAACACAAAAAATGTTTCTATATGCTGTTCATGGTAAAGTGAGCTCTTTTGAGGCCCTTGTTACCTTTTTTCCTATCAGCCTTTTTTGTTTTATCCTTCCACCATTTTTTTTTTTAATAAACATGGCCTGTAAGTAATAAACACAGTGTATATATTTCATCGGACTCGAAAGTTAACGTCTAAGGTTACAATAGCATATTTTTATTGACTATTATTCCAAATGAGAGGGCTTCAAAAAGTGCTCATTTTTCCGTGTATAGTCTATAGAACAATGTTTCTCAACGGCTGGGCCGCGGTCACGTCCCAGGCGAGGTTCTCCTGGGTTGTTAATTATATTACCGATTTACTCCGCCCCTATCAAACGTGGGAAAATAACCCTCATATACCTCCTCTCCGTACAGCGTTTCACCCACTAGTCGACGTTTTTCTAGCTGCTTCCTCTGCTCGTGACATCTATGGCGAGTTACAATCCACAAATTTTTTTTTTCTCACTGCCGTTTTTTTCAAACCAACATCATTATAATCAGATTTAATAATACAGTAATGAATCGTACGCTGAAAAATATTATACGTTTTCGGCGATGAGAATGGGATACGCCAACGAAAATACGCATTAATTAATTTAGTAATAATGTTAGCGTGAGGGAACCACAAAATCCTATAATATTTATATAACGAAAAAATAAAAAAAAATAAAAAATAAAAAATCAAGTATAAATTAAAAAAAATGGCTACTGCCGGCCCTCATCTTATATAAAACGAATTTACTGGGTCGAGGTTTCGCAAAGATTGAGTACCGGGGCCATGGACTTATAAAAATATATTGGGGTTGCTCAAAAAATAAAGGGAGGAAAGGAGAGAGTAAAAAAAAAAACCTGAAATTTTTCAAGCGCCGGATTTAAAAAGCGGTGTGGCTTAAGCCCAAAATTAGGGTAAATGGCAGCATCTGCATTTTACTACGCTAGAAAAATACTATATACTATATCCAAAATAGAGATGGCGACATAATATTAAGGGCTTAAAGAGCTGAAATACTGGAGAAAATATTTTTGTAGGAGATCAGTATGTAGCAGCACCACCGCAGTCGGCACCTATGCTGAAACCCACTACTCTACAGATGTTCTTGATGTTGAGAGATCTGGGCTGCTCTTAAGGCTGATTCACACCAGCTATTTTGGATTGATCGATTTTTCGCCAAAGCTTCTATCTCAGACGGTGTATTGAAATTTCCCGTACGACATATCCTAACAGCTTCCCAAACTTTATCGAACTCCCACAGACGAAACGGGAGATTATTTCTTGCGAACGATTACAAAGGCGACAATATCAACAGTAATCAAGAAATACTGACCTCAGACAATGCACTAGGCAATGCTCTCTGCTCTGAAGTTCCAAAAAACATGATACAAAACTGTATATCTATTTTCATAAATCCAAGATGGCGGGTGGGAATCTGCCTTAACGAGGTGTTGAGAAACGATGAGTGTGAAATGAGGCGAGAATGGAGCAGAACCGGAATGCAAGAGCGGGGAAACGCGAGATCCCCGAGAAAACCCGGCGGCCAGGTGCATTATTCGAAACGATTCCGACCTGCGGAAGTCCGGGAGTAACCCGGCCGGGGATTGAGCCCGGTTCGCATTGGTGGGAGGCGAGCAGTCTAACCACTCCGCCACCGCGCCGCCAACTGTTCTAGAGAGCCAATTGTTCTGCCGCGCTTAGAGAACCTCGAGATAAGCTATTCCGAAGCTTGCGGGACTCTGTCGCCATGGGTGACCAGCGCCATCGGATGACGCAGCGGAATTCATAGTGACGAGTCGAAGGGCTTTGTGGTCGGGAAAACACCGCAATAAAAGAGTAGAGCCGACAACGATGGAGGCGTGGCTCATGACAGCATCTCCAATACAACTCAGCGTTTTTTATTATAACACTGCCGGCCACAACTCATAACTACAATATGTATACATAAACCTAAAGGCTGTCCACGATAAAGTGAGCACTTGAAAAATGAACCTTAGAAAAAATATCACTGCCCCTGCAAGCATATATTTAATGGACGCACTGAGTGACATTCGCCCAATAAAGTTGGTAACTATGGATGGAAAGTAGTTCCATATCTTAACGTCGAATAAAAAATGTTAGGTAACCATTTGTGATAACTTAAAATGATTTATTTCGCTTTCTGTTTTTTTTTTTAAATTATTATTTACAGAAGTGTAGAAATCAACAGATTTGTGCAGTATTTACTTGCTTGATAATTTCACAGTTTCATTTGACCGACGCATGAATAAAGTGGCAAGGCCCATAGCAATGGTAATTTTAGGTAAAGCGGAAGAATACACAACGTGTATACAACTAGGTCTTAAGCAGGGCTTTCAAAATTGCTCATTAAAAAAAAAAGTGGTTAAGGCCAGGCTTCACCATGCATGAGCGTATATGGGATCAAAGGCTAAATTCGGACAAAGATATCTCAGTATTTTTTGTGATAGTATTTTCAACTAAAACTTTTTTGTTAGAGATTGAACTCATCTAAATTTATAAACCTTCCAAACTTATTTATTTTTATTTTCAAATGTACTTTTTCATTATTTATAAAATTGTGACATTTTATAAATAATTAAAAAGTGCATTTAAAATTCAAATATTAAAATTTGAATGGTTTACAAGAGTAGATGCGTTCAAAAAAAAAAACTTGGTTGAAAGTACTAAAAAAATGAAAGATATCTTTGTTGGAATTTAGCCTTTGATTCCATATACGCCCATGCATGGTGAAGCCTGGCCTTAACAAATTCCTCCGTGTTGCGTGTTAAACCCACCCATATAACGCTACATTTCAGAAAAAAAAATAGGGTGCCGCGGTATTGTAGTGGCCAGACTACTCGCCTCTCACCAAAGGCAAACCGGTTTCGATTTGTGGCCGGGTCGCTCCCGTATTTCCCTTGAAGGAATAGTGCCGGACGATTCCGCTGGTCGGCGGGTTTTTTCAGCGATCTTTCGTTTACCCCGCCCTTGCATTCCGGCGCTGCTCCAAACTCACCTCGGCTCTCAAGACCTCGATGTTAAGAGCCGCCAAAATCTCTCCACTACACTCAGAAAGAAATTCAAAAAGCAAACATTATTTATTTGTTTGCTTATTGATCGTGTTATAACTGTGGTTAAGCAAAAGCCACTTCACGTCCATGTAAATTAGCACAAATTAAAATATTTAAAAAGTAGCACCGATTAAAAAAAAAAAAGAAGGTAACTCCAGCCGAAAATACTATGAGTGAACAAGAAACATCCGTAAAGTGAAGGAAAAAAACTTATCTCGGCGTATTCAATAAAGCTACACACAAGCAATGAAATTAAATGCAACCAGATATCCATTTTCTTAAATTATTATATTTTTAACTTTTCAATTTTTATTCGCTGATGTGCCTGCCCCCGAACAGCAACAACGCCTTATTAGGAGATCAAGGAAATGAGGACGAAATCGGCCAGGGTCTATTCGTAAGTAACCATCCCATCAGTATTCACCTCCTAGAGTGATTTCGGAAAACACTGGAAAACATTACTCAAGCATTTCTTTTTTTTTTTACAACGCAAAATTACGTCTTGAAATAAATTTACAAAAATATTTCGAGAACAGGATACCGTAGAAAACCTATTCGAGGGCTCGCATATATATATATATATATATAGACACACACACACACTCAATCATATAAAGAAAGACATACAACAGGACAAATAACATCAATATAATATAATTAAAACTACAATATCTACCAAGTTTAATGCGACTGCTGACTTAAACGGAAATCAGAAGGTATATTTTATATTTCTTTCTGCTACAGTATCAGAAGAATAATATCTCACCTGGAACAAAAAGAAAATATTGAATGTGGTTATTACAATGTTTGTCATTCGAATTTCATTTACAAAATCTTATCAAAATAGCAAATACTTGTGACAAAATTAGTTAAAATTTCTATGTCCCATTAAAATCATTGAAATCACACACACGTACACATATATAAGCACATTATATTCACATTCAACTTCTATTTCTGAAAAACATCTACGTCAATTTGCAAAATAACTTTTTGAATTCCCTAATTTAGTATTTTACTTTGTATTATAAATTTCTCACATTGAACGGCATCGAATACTCTTATATCAAAAGGTTTCGCATATAGGCACGAACCTTTTACGTATCACTGATAAGTTGCCAAATTTTTAGGTATGACACATTATAAAATTACACCCACGTTCCAAACTCGTGTGTTCACAATACCAACTGTTCCGACGTTCATTAAACAATACCTTGTATCAATGCTTGTATAGACTGTTTACGGTAAAGTGGGCACTTTTTAAGGCCCTTCTAAATTTTTCCTTTCATCCAATTCCCATCCTTCTGCTGTAACCAGTATGCATTTCCACACCCTCAAAATTAATGCCTCAGGCTGCAATAAGATATATTTATTATTGGTTAATTGGTTAATATTTATTATTGGTTAATTGGTTTATATTTGGTTCACTACCGTGAACAGCCTATATAAAGTAAGTATGCAGTGTAACGCGATACATTTAATACTACTCTACACTTACAAAAGTTTCTACTAGCTAATAGTTTATTTTATTGAAATAAGCATGATAAACTCTAGGCGAAGAGTATCCAGAACACGGTTAAAAGTAAAGTACAAAGAAAAAATTAATGTGCAATCATTACCCAATACGAACAAAGATACATAAAAAAGGCACTACCAAAGTACCATCAAACTGCATGTCTACTTCGTGCCGTATCGACACTGAATGTTTACAAACATCGCTTCACTGAACAAAGATACATAAAAAAGGCACTACCAAAGTACCATCAAACTGCATGTCTACTTCGTGCCGTATCGACACTGAATGTTTACAAACATCGCTTCACTTGGTTCATGTTCAAATGGGTATATGCACATCAGATGTTGATTTCCAATTTACTTGGTCACTCTGAAGGCTTGGTCACGAGAACTGCCCACAAATAACTGCAATTCACAATTTTACCTACTTTTGGTAGGTAGACTTATTTTTGGCCAAGCTCTATATCCACCTACAGTGCATTGAAAATGACGAATACGAATTTCTCCTAAGAATTTTTGTATTTGTAGGAACTGTTTTGTCCTCGCTCAGGGTCGGGGATCTTCCTGTGGCTTCAGAATTTTGAATCAATTTCGGCAACCTAAACTCCTCCAATAATGTGATCTATGACGTAACGCGTTGGTACTAGCCAATGGTACTGCTCGACAAGCACAAGTGGAAGCCCGTAGAAACACAAACACTTTTACCTCCATCATACTTTATTTTTCTCTCTCAAGGTTGTACAGACAGCTCGGACGAAAATACGTACAAGTGGTTCTCATTTATACTGAAGACTTTTCCAACTACCAGTAGTAGAAAACAATAACACGGACAGCCGAACTCCCAGATGGCAATAGACGTACCAGAGGAATCAAAGAAATGGTGTACGGTAAGTAGGAATATGTTGTTCAAAATTAACTTGCTTTGTTAAGAGGATGGAACAAATGAGTGAGTGAAGAAATTTGGGCGGCTCTTAACAGTTTTGAGAGCCGATTAGCGCCGGAATGAAAGGGCGGGGGAAACGGGAGATCCGGTTCGCTTTGTTGGTGGGAGGTGAACAGCCTAACCAGCCATCGCGGCCCCTCTTTCACGTAGTGGCGATGAAGGCACTTGATGGGCGTGGCAGAGTCGCCTCAATAGGTCCCGCCGCGCTCCACGGCCTCAAACTCGGGAAATACACATGGCTCCAACTAGGCGACGTTCAGTTGGAAACATGCAGACGAAGCCGAGTACGTGAGCGGCGGGAGATGATCGGCCGTGCTTGAGTACGACATGCAAGTGGCATACGTGACCTGTTCCGAGCCGGCAAGAGTTGAGCGCCAATCGGCCCGCTGCCGCGCTCACGTAACGCCGACAACCCACCCGTGTCACACACAAGATGGCGGCTGCCATTTGTAGCCGCAACCTGGCTGCTCTCAAGGACGCCTGGACGAGTCGGTGAGCGCCTCGCCGCGCCGTGGTCTCGATTTCACAGGCACGCGTGTCATGCTGCGAGGGGTGAGAGAGAGAAAATGGCGAGAGAAGATGTGGTGCGACGGCAGAGCTGCAGGTCGGGATGCTGCGCCGCAGATCTGCCGCCACACCAGATGCCTGTGAAAAACATGAAGCCAGTTGTCATATGGGTCTCATTGTAAGCTGTTGTACGACAACAGAAAACTATGGAATATTTAATGTAATTTTTTTTTGCAGGACAGAAATGAAAGTCGATATTTCGTTGCCCATTCATAAATTCTGTTGTTAAAACACAAATATGGGGTCGCTGGAAAGTGTCAGTCAGCAAAAATCTCTGTGAGTGGCCCTTTCCGTTTACGATATTCATTATGTTGGTAATTCAGTATCTCAAAGTATAGCGATAATACCGATTTTTTTTTTAACCTGATTGCGATGTTAAAAATCACCGCTAAAATATCTGGAAAAAAAAAAAAAAAAAAAAAAAAAAAAAAAAAAAAAACACGCAAAGCTAGGATACGCTCTTCTCCATCGCCGTCGCAATGCTTCCTAATCGCCGCATGCAGAGCTCTGTAAATATGTCGTTAATTTGGATCACGGGGTGCATCGTGTGACCAGACTGCACACACAGTATCTCCGGAACGTGACACCAAGTTTCAGTTTCCCAATTGTTCTTTCTGAATAACCTTTCGGGGGGGGGGGGGAAGTAATGATTTACAAGTAGCTTACTTATAGGAAAAACAAATCTCTGGTAAGCGAGAACCGACGTGTTAACATTCATGAGATATGCCAAAACAACGTGACTTATAGCGTCCCTTAGGTATTCTTATCAACATACCATAGACTATTAAAATATTCTCGTTGAGTATTAGAAGGATGTTTAGGAAGAACCCTCTCATCAGAGCCCCCTCCCCCTCCCCGAACACACAGAAGGAATCTTTCCTCGTGTTTTCTGTTTTCCCCGATGTTGATTATTTCAGCCAGTACGTACGAGTTTACAGTAGTTGCTGCTCGTTTTCAAGCTAACCAAAGTCCAAATACTGACAAGCAGTTAAGTGTTGACAAACATCCCAGCAAACACACACAAGCCAGCCCGTATCCATTCTAGCCACTGCAAAAAAAAGTGTAATAGACATCTCCCCTCACAACGCTAGATCCTCCTTCCATAAATTTACCGGGCACAAAAACTTAACACTTTGTAGACTATGCACGAGTGTAGCTCGAGCGAAGTTAATTTGAAATGTCTTTGTTGTTCAGAACAAAATTCGCATGTATGTGCAGTCTTGGTTCTGCTATAGTACGTCTCACTCTTAGATTGCAGTGGGTAGCTAAAGAAACAATTTAATATTTATACACTACTATACAATTTGACAATTTTTGTTACGTAATTTTGTAAGTATGAACTTATTCTGCCAACACAGCATAACCTCTTGGCTGTTGGCTCTTGGCTCTTGGCCAGATGGAAACAGTGCGTGTCATGCACACTTTACTGCAATCTAAGATTGAGACGTACTATAGTGTTAAACATGTCCTCACAAGAACACGACAGCGCAGGAACAATATGATAATTCTAAAGAAAAGATTTCTTTTTTGTAGCCACTATAAGGGACACGATTGATTGTAAATCCTTTTATGCTATAAAGGACATTTTGATTGGGTCAATATAAGCTCGGCTCTCCATTGGTTGCAGACCGGCCAATAATGAACGCTGTAGACCGGACATTGATACAGACACCAACAGATCCAGTGTTCTTGCAGTAGTGGCTAGGTGACTCACTGTAAGTGCCAGTACAACCTCAATGTGTTAAACAGGAAACAACACTTCCTCGGCTATTAGGCATGAAGACTTTGCCTAACATGTACTGTACCTTAATCACCTAGAATCATCACCTTACGATATTTGAAACAGTTTCTGGAGGTCAGTCAAAACTCAAAAGAATTGTTGCCAATGAGAGATGTCACCACCTGGTTTGGAAAAATTGTTCCACTATCAAGACATATCGCACAACTATTCAGTTCAAAATGGGCGATCTAGACCAAAGTGGATCCTCCATAATAACCGAGATGCGGCCATTATCAACGCGTAATATGTTTCCAACTCACGCCACAAATAACGAGTAGTAAAGATTATTTGCGCCATCTTCCGGAATAAATAACTGTAAAAACCACCAAGTTAAAACAAGTCTCTGAGTGATAAGTCATAACCAAATACAAGAAATAGGAATATTGTTTTCCTCAAAGTTATGTACTTGTTATAATCAAAATTAACTGTACCGTCTATTTTTCTCGTTCAGAAACCACACGACACATTTAAATGCATGCGTTTTTACAACAGAAGCCAAAACAATAAGCTAGAGGCAATGAACTGCTGTTCAAATGTTCAATAAAGATAATATTACCGTAACGGTATTATCGTGTAACTTATGCCTTGCTTCGGACACATGCGGTCGCTACGGAAAAAATTTGTTTGCCCTAACATAAAATTATTTTGTGTCAGCAGGTTCAAAACACTCACCGGTACCAAACTGTACGTTTTGTCTGGTGCTATTTAGGCTATACGAGTATTTTGTTGAGCAGGATAATAAGTTCTTGAGCGCCAAACAAGATGTCACAGTTTCGAATTCGTTGCATGCCAATCAACTAAGTTGGCAAATGCCCATAAGCCTATCATAAATGAATACGTTTACGAACACTGCACATATGAACCATGAGATTTAAACCAGTTCGGGATGTTGAACGGCAAATTTAACTCGGAAGTATCTGACAACAAAAACACCTACAAAGAAACCGCCAGATGATCGTCCGCAAATACGCACAAGAATTAATGTTTATACAAATTTTTTTTACGGGCGGTCGCACACGTGTTGTGGTCAGCTCGCCTTTCACCATGCTGAACCGGATTCGATTCTCGGCAGGGTTAAGCCCCATTTCCTCCCAATTACATTTAGTCGTTGCTCCATCTTCACCTGGGTTCGCTCTCATCGTCGCTGAAGTGGCGCGTGGCATAAGTGTTGCAAGGTAAGAAGGTGTTTGCTCAGTGCTGTACACGCTCGACGCTCGCAGCAGGAACGAGTAACCAGAGTGCAGGCGGGAGAATGCGGCCACTCACGAGAGAGCGGCGAGGCACCCATTTACACACGTGCAGTGACGTCAACTGCACTACTACGTTTGAGTGACAAATGTGTAAACAGGGAAACAATTAGGTACAGCAGAGAGCAAAACACAGCTTACCTTGCAACAGTCCACCGCCCGCACGCCGCTGCCCAGCGACGTACCGCCTTACTAAACCATTGGATTCGCATTCGGGAGGACACGGGTTCCATTCCAGGTCCGACGATTCTGGTTTCGGTTTCCCGTGGTTTAATACTGGGAAGGTTCATTCCCCGTTCCAACTTGCTCCGCGTATACGACCTACCATGATAAATAAACTATTGATCGCTGTCCAAATATATTTCCCTCTCACTCATGAATTTCTTAATTTTTCTTGCATTTCAGAGGTAGTAATACATGCATTACACATTAAAAAAGCTATGTCTATCGTTTTTCTACAACAAGCCAGTTACTCGAATGCAATTTTACAGCCACATTCCACAAGGCAAATTTCTCGCAGGGGCCAGAATAACGCGACTGTTCGTGCTGGTTCGGACCCACCGCTAAGTGTTTTGAAATTTGCACTTGCGTAGCACAAAACCTTCTGACTATGAGTGTTTTTTTTGCCAGTTATGTTGGCAAAATAGTCGGTTTGTGTCGGGGCATTGAAATTGGTTATAACGTAGCTGCAACGCGCACTCGAATCGGTATGATTTCTATGGGCCTCCCTCGCACCACGGTGTTCTACTTTGAAATGTTATTACTAGTAGCCGGAAGACTTATCGGACTTTATTAGACTTCGAGCATGCGTACATTAAGTCATCTTACAACTGAATCACAATTTACTAGACGAAACCACGACCACCACACCCACCGCCACTGGATTGTGAAAGATTGGGTGGATTGGCGTAAAGAGTGTGAATGACAGCGGTGGATTGGTGTAAAGATTGTGAATGATTGGGAGTATTGGTGTATGCACAATGTATTAATAAAGCAGTATGGTTGGTTCAATGCCAATACGACGTCATAGGACTTGCATACTCGTATATTATAAGGAGTTGGGAGGTCGGCCGAGATGTTTAGTTTGACAGCAGCTGCTGTGAAAGATACGTCGTCTCGGCTAACTTCTGCCTCTTCGCATAGATTTTTCTCGAGTTTTTTTTTGTTTTAAAGGTCATTCAAGGTAATGGGGTCAATTTCAAGGTAGTCTGCCTCTAATATGGTGGTAGTAATCTGTAATGTAATATGCTTGTTGACCCTTATGAATTTTTCTCGAGTGTTTGTATTCAAGGTCATGGGGTCACGGTCGAGGTAGTCTGCATCTAATATGGTGGTAGAAGTCTGTAACATCATACGCATTTAAATGTTTTAACATGGAAGAAGAAATCAGACAGTATTTCTTATTAAAATATTTTTAAAATAGCAATGTTACAGGGTGAGGTAGGATGAACATTAAGTTACAGTAAATAATACTTAGTGAAACAGTGAGAAAACGTAGCTAAGTATAGGTTTGGCGGTTAAACAGGTGTCGCATTCGCCTACAGTATTCGCCGGAGGTTAGAAAACGAAGCAGCGGAGCTGTTGCTCGGTTGGCGCCCCAGACAAATAGTATTTGTGCATTTCAAACCCTAGCACATTTTTTAAATATATATATTTTTAAATTTCACTTCAAACCAGCTATAAAATGTGTTTAAAAAGTAGATGTTCGCTCGGCGCAGACTTTAAATAGTATCATGGATTCACTTCGCAATCTTTGAGCTAAATTTCCCCAATTTCAGCCAGATCGCAAACCCTTTCGAAATAAAGCCCAAATGTAACACAGTCATTATATGAAAGGAACATAAACGTAAGTCTTTATATATAATAAGACGAGGCATTAAATTACCTTAACTGAAATGCCGGGAAACATGAAAGAATAGACTTTATATAGAATATTAAGGCGTACAAATGAAGAGTCTTGTAATTCAGACAGTTACAGTAGGTGGAAATATTATAAGAAGAGACATAAATGTAACTTGCATGAAGTAATACTTAAGTGAAATTGGCTGGAAACATAATTGAACGGTCTTTATTTAAATAGTATGATATAAAATTAACTGTAAGGTTAACATGTTACTGAAATTACTGGCAAACACAAATGTTATAAAGGGAACTTTATAATGGAAACTTAATAATGAACACAATATACCACATGATTAAACAGCTACCACAAAATTGTGTCATAAGTTTTAAAACACTTTTTAAAGGTAATAGTATCAAGTCAAATAATACAAACTAACGCAACTACACGCAACTGAGCGCTATAACAAACAGGAAAGGAAATTAATGATTAATTATTTTTGTTATTAATTTTAAAACTTTATAAAACAAGACATATAGGTTGCAGTACACGATAACACGCTTATTTAAACTTGGTGATGTAGCGAGCAGGCTGTGGCGTAGCGTGGTTTGGGGCTTGAGAGCCGATGGGGGCGAAGCAATGCGGGGTGGGCAGAAGAGACGATTGCGTGCCGGGCCGGTGCACGAGCGAGGTGTGTGTGGAGCAGCGGGCTGCAGTCCTGCGTGCGATGCGCTAGGGCCGCGGATGAATTTGAGCTGCGCTGCGCACTACGTGGGTAGCAGCATATCAGTTTGCACGTAATTTATCGGTCTTCGCTTACACGAGGTGATGTACACTTAACTGAAGGAATATTTCAAACACATTTGACTAAATTACGGGAAAACTGTTATACAGGATGGTACATTATCTGAAACAGAATACTTATAAAATAAAACATAAATTGAACTTATACTGACAATTCATTTAATCAAATACCAACAGATGGTCTGGGCTGGGTTTACCTATTGATATACACATTCTGAGTTCAGTCTGCAGTCAGGAGTGGCAGGTGTGGACGTGCACTAAGAGTGTAGGTACTCGTTTAATTCATCTCTCGTTGCACGTGCTTATCAATGTGTAATTAATGTCTCGTTGCGATATTTATTACATTTAATGTTTCGGTATTTTTTTAATTGGCAATTCATCTCGTTAAAGGCTGTTCACGATAAAGTGAGCACTTTTGAAATGAACCCTACAAAAAGTCACTGTCCCTGACTGCATATATTTTAACGGGCGCGCCGAGTGACATGCGCCGAATAAGTTGGTAACATGGGATGGAAAGTAGTTACATATATTAGGGTCGGATAAAAGTGTTAGGTTACCATTTGTGAAAACTTAAATTATTTCTTTCGGTTTCCGTTCTTTTTTTTTTTTTTTTTTTTTAATGCATCGACCAGTAAAAATGAACAGATTTGTACAATATTTACTTTTCTAACAATTCTACAGTTTCACGTGACCGATGCATGAATAAAGTTATAAGGTCTATGGCTATGTTAAGTTTACGTAAGGCGGATGTATACACAACGAGCATATAATTAGATCTAAAGCAGTGTTTATAAAAGTGCTTATATTACCGTGAATATCCTATAGTTAGTAATTGTCTCATGCTTGTAATTCTTTTTCATTGGTAATTCGTTTTACGTACTTAGTAAATGTCTCTGTGTTTGTGATTTGTTTTATATTTTGCTTCATTTGTAATTCTTTTTTTGTTGCACGTACTGGTTATTTTTTGATAGCTTTCTTTTATTTGTGTCAGCATTTGCACCGCAGCTCCCGACACTCCCCTTATCACTCACCCACCCTCAGACCTCATTCCAACCTCCGACTCGAAGTAAGCTGTACATGCCCTGCTCCCCTTCCCCCGCCCTCCGCTCTCACACCTCAGACTTCGAAGCAGCAACATCTAATAATCTTGCTCCACGATACTCGTATATGCTGCTGCTCACACTCCTCAGAACTCATCGACCACAAGACTTCGAAGGGTGAAGACCTATGTTGTTCCTTCAAATGACAGAACCTAACCTCACTTAACCCTTCCCTCACCAAACATACCCCCAATCACACCTTACTATCCATTTAACCCTTTCAATTAAACAATTAACATTGTTGACAACTGTTAACCTTTTGCATGTAATTAATCGAACCTTTCAATCAATTGCGATTAAACAATTAGTCATTTCGATTAAACAATTTAACCCTTTGAACACCAAATGGCACTTGGGCAACTTTTGAACGAGTGGGCCAAAATTGGCACGCTCCCACTACTTGCGGCTGACATTTACTAAGATTGCAAAATACAATCGGAACTGTTTTCTACCGCAATCGTAACGTGAGTTGGCCAGCCGACCAATGGCTTTTGAGTTGGTCACTGGCAATGTTTATCTCTGCTGCCAGCTTGGAATGGATGAAGTTTACATATGCCACTTTGTACTTTCCTTCCGAGCGGGTCGGCAGAGCCGGAAGAAGGGCAGGTCCTTGACCCGCGGATGACCGGCACCGCCGACGCTGACTGGCGGGCCGGCGATGCCGATTGAGGAAGGCCGGAGTGGCGCCGCAGCGGGCCCGGGGACCGCGCCGTATCGATCTCCCTCGGCACACTTCCCCCGGAGCGCGCCCCTCTACAGCAGTACTTGGCACCCCCACACTTGGAGAGGCCCCACCCACCAGCACACCCTAGAGATAGGTTAGTCCAAACATAAAGGAAAATAAGGTCCCACCAAAACGGCATTGGGCTTCGTCTCTTTATCTTACATGCTTTGCGGCCAGGCCGGGATTACATGACTTCACGTTACACGTGAGATGAATCGCGCTACACTTTCATGTGTACGTAAAACGTGGTATTTTTGGTAAGTATATATTGCGATGCTTCATTAAGTACCTACGTAACCTTTGTATTCTGAATAAAAATGCCGGGGACAAAAACTATCGTTGTTTCCAGATCGAAGACTTCGAAAATTCAAGTTATACAGGTGTATTTGTGTTTTAATTTTGACCTGGCAAGAACAGGTTGCAAACGTATGGCGTTCGTGATTTACACAAACTTTGAATACAACTAGGAGATCGCCACAGCCTGAAGATCGTAATGTCTCTGGGAGATGACGCGTTTTTCGTGTACATGGAATAAATCGTATAATAAAATTTTATCTGGTTTATTCAAACAGACCTACTAAAATTTGCAAACTTAATGGTAAACACTCTGCATTTCCTGCAAAGCAATTTTACACCTCTGTGAGAAACACAATAAATAGCTTACATTCTATTACGCGTTCGTCCTCATTCTCATGAGAAAATTAAGAACGTAAACAGACATCGTGACAATAAACCCATGAAAAGCAGAGGTCACAAAACATCGTCCCTATTGTGACTGGCCAGCGAGATCACGTGGTTCAGAGTTACGTATAGCTGTATCATGCAAAAGATAGACTTCGACAAACTTTTCCACCACGTGAATGTTATGCGAAATGGTCGTGATAGGTCTCTTTGAAACAAGTTAGTCAAGTTGTCGCTGGCTTACGTGAACGTGTTGCTTGTTACGCGTTACGTGGAAAGGGTTAAAGTGTAGCCGGCTTAGGTGAGCGTGTCAATTGCCAACATTGTAAACAACCGAAATACATCGTAATCCGAAACACTGAACGGAAATTCAGCAGATATCTCTTTCACGATGATACCAATTGCAAGAAAACCAAACTTTTTTGCACGGGAAAATTAAAAATTATTACAACATTTTTTACATGTAAAAAATGTCTCTGGCATCTTATAAAATTCTGTCGCATTTTTCCCTTATTTCCCCCGAATGTTTAAATTTCCCTGCCTTTTCCCAGTTTTCCAGTTTTTCCAGTATGTAGACACATTGCAAAAACGGCATGTCTTCATCTGAAAAAAAAGTTGCACATACGTGAAACCATCCTCTGATATAAAATGACTGAAATATTGAATTACTGTGGTATTGAATAGGAAGTCAAAATTTTTTTACCCATAGTAAAAATGAAAAGATATATAATATAATTTGTGAATAATTGCTTGCCACTAGTTTGTGGGCGGGATGTTTCTGATAAAGAAGCAAAGTAGAATCACAGAGTAGACGAGTATACAGAGACGAAATGGTGGTACGGTTCCTCTGTGAGTGCATGGGTGAGGCGAGGTTCTTGTGTCCGCAGACTATAGTCCATTCACGACTGGAACAGACTTATGAATATCTACCTTTGAAAAAACATCCTAGCCATTAGCTGCATGCACAGCTACTAAAAAAAAAAAGGTGGCGAGTGCGCTAAGGTGATTTTTCAAAGATTGATTTTCATAAGTCTGTTCCAGTCGTGATTGCACTATAGATATAGGTGCATGTAGCTTAAGGTTTCCTGCTGGCGGCCGGCGAGCAGGCTGCTAGGCCCTGATTGGCAAACGGCATTCTGCTGGCCAGTGACGACATTTGCTGGCGCGAGCGGGCAGACAGTGCAAGCTGTTTCACCTCTGTACTCTGCGGTGAAGTCTTCTCACTGAGAGACAAGTTTTGTATAATGCCAGGGTCTTAAAAAAAAATTCAACCACGGAGGCAACAGAAAACATGAGACAGACAAAGCGAACATTTCAACTGAAAGGCAAGGAAGGAGAGCAGAATTAAACAGTTCATACACCACAGTAAACTCGCTACGTGACCCACTATGCCATCATGCATTGATGCTGCGCCCACGTATTGAAAACGAATGGCCTTCGCATTAATGTTACTTGATTACATACTGGCTTACTTCTCCCCTTCACACATGACTGAAAGACAACATAATTCAGCATTTCACAAAGTAAAAGCTATTCATGGTAAAGTGAGAACTTTTGAAATCAACCTTTGAATAATGTCACTACCCCAATCTGCATATATTTTAACGGACATACTGCAGGGTGGCGTGCACCAAGTTAAATCGGCAACGACGAAGGGGAAGTAGTCCCGTACTTATATCCCTGAATTAAAATTTGTAGGTAAAGGCTGTTCACGATACAGTGAGCACTTTTGGAATCAACTTTAGAAAAAAAAGTCACTACCCTTGCCTGCATATATTTTAACGGGCGCACACAGAAACATGCGCCCAGTAAAGTTGGTAATGATGGATGGAAAGTAGTTCCATATTTTAACTTCGAATAAAAAGTGTTAGGTAACAATTTGTGATATATTTATTTCGCTTCCTGTTTTTTCATGCATCGAAGTGTAAAAATTACAATATTTGCAATATTTATTACATATTTACTTTTATAATAATTCCCAGTTTCACCTCAATTACACATGAATAAAGTGATGATGCACATGGCAATGCTAATTTTACATAAAACGAAGGAATACACACCGTGCATACAAGTAGATCTTAAGCAGTGCTTTCAACAGTGCTCATTTTACCGTGAATAGCCTATATACGTTTGTGAATATCGAAAAATACTTTACTAGCTTTCTGTTTCTGTTTAATGCATGTCAGCGTAAGAATAAGAAAATTTGTAAAATATTTACTTTCCCAACAATTCCACAGTTTCAGATGACCGACGCATGAATAAAGTGATCAGGTCCGTGGAAATGATAATTTTACATACATGAGGGGGAAGAATATACAATATGCATACAAGAGAGATAGAGTTATATGGACCTGCACGTTTTTTTGTGGAATAGTAATTTGCGCGAATACGCATATCTCGGTAAATAAATATTCTGCAAATACGACTTTTTGTCTGACAAGATAAAAAGCAATTATCTATGGCACTATTTTTTTACTTTGGTCATATTAAGTGTATCATTGGAAAAAAATTTTTTCGTGAAAATGGTCAAACATTTTATTATTAAAGCTTACCTATGCAGTTTCCTTAAGCGGCAAGAAAAAAGTACAAATATACGGGTGTAGTTTAATCTGTGGCCTTTCATCGCGTGTAATAAAACCACACTGTTACAGATCTGAATTGCACAGTAAAGCGTCACGACGGAAACACTGCACGACTTGCGCGCAGGAGCGATGAGACACTAGGAGTGCGTGTTAGTGTCGCCCGTATTGCTCCCTCGCTTCTTGGCCTTGGACGCCCAGCTCCAACTAACTATTAAGCAAGGATTCCAAAAGTTATCCGTTTACCGTGAACAGCCTTTGAGGTAGTCCTCGGGGAGGATACGAGGAAATGCCGCAATATCGGCGTCGAAAGAGGGGCGGAGGGCGTGGTCACACAAGGGTTGCAGATGCCGGGCAACATCGGGCCTCGCTCAAGGTCCTCGTCGGAGAACATCAGTCGTTCCTGTTTGGGGTAGGTTTGTCTGCCGCGCCGACCACGCCCAACTTCCGGTGCGCGTTAGGACGCCACGAGGAACGTCTCGTCAATGCCACTATTCGCGACTTCGTACAGGGTGGGCGTATTTCAAAGTGGGGCCTCACCAAAACATCCCACTCACAGTACCATTATTTATTATTAAAATTTCAACAACGTGAAGCAGTTAAGTATCTTCATTTTTTATTTACACACAAATATTAATAGGCTATTCACGGTAAAGTGAACACTTGAAAGTCCTCTCATTTGGGATAACAGTCTATTGTATTTTTTATTGTAGCCTTAGACGTTAACTTCCGAGTGCGGCGGAATATACACAGTATGTTTATTACCTACATAGCAATATTTATTTTATAATGTAGTTAAAAATAAAGAAAATGGCTAAAAGAAAAAAGTAACTAGGGCCTCAAAAGTGTTCACTTTACCGCGGACAGACTGTATTACTTATAACTGGTGAAATGATTACGATTTCGTTGTCAGAGATGATGTGACGAATGGGATAATAACTTATATGGCAATCACTGGCTTTATATATATATATATAAACAAAAACGAATCGTCTGAGCACTGAATCCTATAATGCGGACGAACCGCTGATATATTCTTTTGGACACACCCCATGTAATAACAGTGAGTAACAAATCTCGCAATACACCAGCCAGACAAGAAGTGTAAGAATGTGCTGTCGAGTGTGTGTTCCGTTTGATATTGTTTTGCTGAAAAATGACATGCGAGAGGAAAGACGCACTGCGGGAACACCGGTTTTTTTTTTTTTTTTTTTTACACTAAATGTATGTGGCAGCAGTGTCTCCACTGACATCCGTGAAATTTTACACCAACATATGTCAATGTTTTTTTACTCTACACCCAAGTAAATTTAGCATACAAATGAGTAAAATAGCATATACTTTGTACAACTAACTTTACATCGAATGTTTTAAAATTACTATTACTCTGTAGCAGAAGAATTTGCAACATTCGTGTATTTTCACTCCATGGCAAGTAAATTTACACAGACATCGTATTTGTAATTTCACCACTTTTTATGTGTATTTTCTCACTAACAAAATAGTAAAATAGTAGATTCAATGAAGTTGTAATAACACAATTTCTGTACATTTTTCACTGTTTTACTAAGCAATTTCACCATCAGCATATGTTATTATACAACTGCATCATGTTAATTCACATACTCTGCATGTGTATTTTTTTTATAATTTTCATGTTATTTTACTCCGTTTTGTAACTTGGTTGTTTAACAGAGTTATAAAAAGTTTTCTCCAAAATGTGGGCTAACAATTGACTTCAAATATAGAATAGGCAGTTATATACAAAAGCCAGCATATTACATCAGTGGGAGTTAAGATTTCCTTTTGAACACACAAGAGGAGTTCGTAGTAGATCTACTCCCTATTCCGCTAGATCATATGTTTGAAATAAATACTTGTAGTTATATTTGAATTCACAGGAACATTAGTGTAAAATTACAAATACTGTACTAGTTTTAGATAATTACACATAAAAATGTAAAATCACCTAAAATTTGTATGCGTAAATATACGCCCACAGATACTCCAGAATGAAATGTAAGTTTACACACACGCGGTCATTGTAAAATTACACAGTTGAAGATGTACAACTATACCGATATAGTATGTTCATACAACGACTATGTAGCAGTAAAAATACATAACTTAGGGTTTTAATAAAGTGAGTCGGTGTATTTTTACAGATACTTCAAAATGTGTCAATTAACACCAACATTGTGTTTATTCAGCCATACATTCATGTATTTTCACCAAAGACATGTAGTACTCTCTGGATTATTAAGAACATTTGCGTAAAATTACACGCACTGTAGTTGTTTTTACAAATTACACATACAAAATGTAAAATTACCAGAAATTTGTATGTGTAAATTTACACTTATTTTTTTTACAGTGAATGGAAGTCCTGCCGTGCTTAGAATGTAGCTGACGTATTGGGGACTAAAAACACACAACTTCCTTTCACACACGATAACATCCACCAAGATTATAATACCTTGCATTTATTGTATTATTTCTGATGCGGATACAAACTTCACGATTCTCATCAGATCATCTGCGAATAAGAATGGTGCCATCACTTTCGCCAAAACATACATGTGATACGTCCGAAAACAAAATATTGGACTATTTTTCCTGCAACTCTCTTCGTTTCGTTCGAGTCATCACTGCAACCCTACACTTCTAAACGGATACATGAATAATTTCATGCAGCCCAAACAGTAATATTAAATGGCCAAAAATGTATCAGAATAAGTTCGATGATTCCGAAAAGGCGTCCCTTTATATGACGGTTTTCTCTGCGAATGTCAGTGCTGGGACAGACAAAATCCTCTAATTTTATAAGAAGTTGTCAAATTAAGGTACAGATTTTTCCCAGTAGTAGGGTATAGCCGAGTTCGAGGCACAGGATCTCAGGAGTACGAGGTAGGAGTTGTCCGCCATCTTGGATGACGTCACAGGCGTGGCCGGCAGCCTTGTTCATCCCCCCCCCCCTTTCCCAGACCACTCCCAAATCACGGCCGGCAATTACAGCGACCCGTAATCCTATAAATAATTTCAATGAAAAAAATTTTTATAAAAAAAAAACAATCTAATACACGTTTATTAAATTTATTGGCTTGCCACTTTGGATTTTTATCGATTTTCTTAGAAAAAAATGCCTGTTTCTGCGTATAAACCTCCACTCGCTCGACTACTACGACCGCTGTTAGACTGCCGAACGCCAGTGGAGGTTTCTATGCGAACGGGTTTTTTTTCTAGGAAAATAAATAAAAATCCAAAATGGCGAGCCAATATACTAAGAAATGTTTATTAAATTCGTTTTTTGTATAAAATAATTTCTTTTATTAAAATAATTTCTAGGGTAACGGGTTGCTGTAATGACCGGCCGTGGGTTGGAAGCAGTGATGGTGGGGGCAGGGGGGAGGAGGATAAACAAGGCTGCTGGTCACGCCTGTGACGTCATCCAAGATGGCGGACAACACCCACCTCCTACTCCTGAAATCCTGCGCCTCAAACTCGGCTATACCCTACCACTTCTTCCTTCTTTGTGCGCACTATGGCCGGTACTCTGGATGCATTGTGGAGCCTATGCTTCCATAGGTTGTTCACGGTAACGTGAGCACTTTATAAGGCCCTTATAAATTTTTTACTTTCCCTCAATTTATATATTCCTGTTGCTTTTAATAAAAACCTTGCAATGTGGCCAATACACACAGTGTATATATTTCAGCACACTAACAAGTTAACGCCTGAGATTGCAATGAAATATATTTATTAGTTGTTATGCCCGGTAGAAGGGCCTTAAAACGTCCTCACATTAGCGTGAATAGCCTACATGTACTTTTTCCAGCCACTGCCATGGGCGGGAGGGCTCATTACAACCGCCTGTGTTTACGATGAGTCACTTCGGCCACACTATGGGAGTCAAATGGACGGAGCAAGTTGCTCTCGCAGAAGCAGGCAGGAACAGTAAACGGAACCGGCATTGGTCTGTCGTAACGCCAGTATTCATCACCTTGTGTTGTCTTGGGAAATCATGGAGAAGAGTGGAATGGCGAAACCGAGAATCGAACCCAGGTGCTCCGGAATGCTAAGTCGAAGCACTGCGCTTCTTCGCTCGGTTTTACTGAATGATGAAATCCTCCAAACGTTGTTGTTATTATTATTTCTTTTTAGGTTCATTAAAAGTACCCAATTTTTATGTGAGCACGAAGAAAACAAAACCTGATTCCTTCTCACACTAGCCGTCAACATCTTGGTTGGGACTGAAGAGTATCATGCAAAACGAAGCTTCCAGTGGTCGCCAGGTGTGTTACAGACGTGTAGGCATCGTGGTGATGTGTGACCACGCAATTTCTGCAGCAGCATCTTTAATCACTGCTTAATAGGCATTGATGGGTTTGCCTACCGAAGCAGGCTTTTCACTACAATAATGGGGGTTATTTGTGTCACATGACGTTACGCCGCGGTATGACTTGCCCTGCTGGAGTCAGTATGTCAATGTCACTGGAACATTTATCTCCACAAATAAACAGGTAATGCACAGTAAAACATTTCTGTACAACTTACATAATATCTTTTTCGAAATTATGTTGCTAAGTCGCTGAATGTTTATAAGAGACTCGAAGTCTCCAACAATGACTTGTTAAAATTCAACATTAATTTTACAAATTCCACTCTGAGGTTTTGTGAAATTTACTTTATTTGTAGTGCATTTTTATGTCTGAAGGAACATGTCTCAAGTGGCGTGGAATACGTCCTAACTGCAGCAGCAGATACGATAACTTACTGCTGGCTACACTGGCGAGGACAGCTTCGTATAGACTCGGCATGATTTGTTCACAAAGCCCGAAGCTATAGGAAATACGGAGACGTTATGTATTTACGGAGCTCACTTCCATCTTTTTAGTACGGTTCGCGTTTCGAATAACTTTACATTTCCGCAAACATTTCCGTGAATAACTTATATACGGAAAATTTTAACAGTGTACTAATAACGGTGGATGGCACTTCTTTTCAGAAATCTAGTGTAACATTGTTAACACACAAAAATTGTATCGTTATAAAAGCAAGCGCTACTTTAAGAGAACAACAAGTGAGCTACTAAAGTCCGTAATTCTAAAATAATTCGTAAGCATTAGGTTACTATATATATATATATATATATATATATATATATATATATATATATATATATATATATATATATATTTGCGTTGTGCACACTACGTCGGCTTTTCGCTGTTCGTTTATTTCATTTCTGATTAAATCCATTTTATAGTAAAATATTGTTACTTTCTTTCTTTTCGTGGTGTGTTAAAAGATTTGAGTATACATCTAAAACGAAAGACAGTACCACTGAAATTTTATTTTGTCAGAATTTAGAATATAAGTACAAGACAGCAAAGGAGCATAAGCATTGCAGCAACCCGAAGCTTAAGTAACGGTTCATGAAATTAACTTTTAACTTAACTGAGTTAAATTATTTTAATAAGTCGCTTTCATTCACTAAATTTTAACACAAAGTTGTGAAACTAGGGAAGGTACCTAACTGTAAGTTAATAAAGTTGAAAAAATATATTTTTAAACTATCCCGGTCTTCCAGAAATTCCATTACAACGCCTGATCGACACAACGGTCTGTGGTACTATTAAAATTTATACAGACGGGGCGTGAAGAGACTCAAGGCTGAAAGGAGAAAATAATGAGGGCATCTAAAATAAAGGACACTATTCCAGACCTAATTCAAATCTACTACATTTCTTACCCATAGTGGGCCCTTTCATGTTTGGAAACGGATATGAACACGCCTGACAAGGCTAACGGAAATGTTGAAAGCGAGTTGGGCAACACACGTAATCCATTACGGGACACGTTAACAACTCGTGAGATGAGGAAGGTGGCAGCAATTTTCTCCCAAATGAACATGCTGTGTGTAACGTAAGCGGGAAAATACGTGATAATTACGGTGGGGATTGAAATCTATTTGGAGGCGCACGTAACAGCAAGCATGCGCGGTACGAGGCAATCAAAACTCGACAAGCTCGTCAGAATCACACACATAAAGTCTAATTCACCCCGCTCGATCAGGTAGCAACACAAGTAAATAACCGCAGCCGATGTGAGAATGACACACGGTTACATGGATACAGCTTGTTCGCGATTAAATTCCTGAAGTAGAGCTATTAGGCCCTCGTCAACTCGCGCTTGGTTTTGGCGCCTCTGCAAACGAATATGCGGTGACTCAATTACAGACTTCGAACCAGTGCTGTAATTGCAGTTATACGGCATAATCCCTGGGCTTTAACATCACTCATTACAGTAATCCTGTTGAGTTGTTCGAAAGATTTTTGGAATAGAGGTGAATGATTTAGTGAAATATTTTAACATATCATTTTTGCACTATGTCGTCACAAAAAACCAAGCCTGAGACATGAAATAAACATGAAACACCAACCGACAGTAGCTGTAGTCAGAATATATCAATAAAATGTATAGTAAATTCCACAAGGAATTTTGTCACATAAATAAATAAATGGAAAACAAGAAATAAAATTACAGAACGAATTATCAAACAAAAAAAAAACAAGGACAACCCAAATCAAAATAGCACAGACGAGCACAGAGACGAAGACAGAAATTTCTTGACCAAAGACAGAATGACACAACGATGAAGAACGGGCCGTAAGGCTAAACGACACGATGACGACACACAAGAACACCGTATATTTTGACTACAGCTACTCTCGGTTCGTTTTTCTTGAATATTTCATGTCTAAGACTTGATTTTCTGTGACGACATAGTGCAGCAAAGGTGTATGTTCAAAATATTTCACCTAGTAATCCTATTTTGCGTATGGCTTCTGTGTTAGTTTCGTTATTTACTTGTATTACATAGTTTTGGCTACGTAATAAAAAGAGTTACTTTAGAGTATTTACTGTTGGGTACCTAGAACCAGCACCAATAGAAGACTATTGTGAAGGTAATCAAAACAGTGCAGCTTATAAAATGTTTTATTGTAGGTAAATTCGTCTAAAGCATTAAAATTTGGACTTGTTACTATTCATCTTATCTCCTTTAATAACAAATTATTTTGTTGCATACGAGGCGCCACCATTGATTCTAAGTGCCGTGTCAACCTGGTGTCTGGGATAAGTGGTGGCCTAACTTTAATAGTTTACACCCTGTGAACATTTTGGGACTAGAGCGCTACCCGCGTAGAACGTACGTGTTAAAAGCCGAACAGGAACCGGCTCAGGGCGCTCTGAAAACATTTCGTTGACTTGAGATAGCTTTATATTTAAGAACAAGTTATCTGACGTCCAAATTAACGTTATTTCAATCCACCTACTCCTAAAAAAAAACTAGTTCATTTTTAATTAGATTAGCTATTTCATTTGGTGGTACGTTACACCTAAAGAATATTACTTTTTTTTTTTTTTTTTTTTTTTTCCCCCAGTTTATTTGGCACATCTTGAGTGGCTCTGAACCAACAAATGACTCCGAAACAAACGGAAGTCAGTATCACGCAAAGCCCACTGACGAGTACAAAGCGCTTCCTTCTCACATCCAGGCATCAGCAAACGAACGGATGAGAAGTGGCTCAATTATACATAGTACTGCGAAATCTAGCGTACACGTTATTTAACTAGCTCATTTTTGCAGTCTCAAATATAAACGCATTCCCAGAACTCTGTCTTCGTGTAACTGTGCCACTTACTCAAAAATACCAAACACTGTTAAAGGTTGGATTCCATCCTCACAAATATTACTACAGAGATTTTTTTCTGTGTTGTGGTAGTCAACTAATGCCTAACCACGAGAGAAACTGTTATAAATAAATAAAATTTTATTGCGAATCAGGAGAAAAAAAATGCTGCATTGAATAATCGAAATTCTAATTATTATTGCAGTGACCTAATTTCTGCTTGCTTATAGTCCGTTGCATCGTCCCGGGTATACTGCATGATTTGTAGCACAATCCGTTGGGGGCCAAAACTCTGTTACAATTCCGTGATTTTGATTCCTAACAAGTTTTCGAGTGTTCTCGTCGGAATGCGGTAAAGTGTTTTGTATTTCTCCGTATATAAAATCTACAGTCTACCAAATATTGTCGCTTCGGTTTGAGCTCGTTACTTTGATGAAAGCGAACGGAACTCTGCGAATTGGGCTAGTAAAGTCGCTAATAATGACGTTGAAGAGCGCAGATCGAATCTCCTTCAGCGAATGTGTGGACACGCCTCCGGTTACGACCTATCGATCTCCGCGTCACAGGACGAGCTGACCCGCAGTTAATGGCCTAGCGAAGCCAAATGTTTTAATCCCGACTGCTCGATGGACACAAGTGAAGCACCACAGGTTTTTATCGCCGACGTACAAATCCCGGCAAGAGGCGGACGGCCAGACACCCTCGGTGCCCCACGGAACAACTGTATGCTACAGGCCATTCACGGTTACTTCACACTTTTCTGTAGTCCTGCTAAAGTTATTCTTCGGGATATTCCTCCGCCTCGCGCAAACAAAGCTTAACCGAGTCCAGAAAATTACACCAAAGGGACAGCGCACCGTATTCGTGCGCGCTCTGTGTAATACAATTTTGCATAAGAACAACTATTTATTACTAGGCGTTTCCAAAACATCTACGGTCTACCTGTTTTTATTCACATTAATCATACATGAAATACTATAATTTATAAATAAAATATAAGTAAATGTTCAATTTAACAAAAAAATAAGGTACTTTTGTGTCAACACAAGTGAGTGAGTGAAGAGATTTGGACGGCTCTTAACATCGAGGTCTTGAGAGCCGATTAGGGAGATTGAGGTGAGTATGGTGGAGCGCCGGAATGAAAGGGCAGGGAAAACGGGAGACCCCGAGAAAACTCGCCGACCAACGGCATCGTCAGGCACGATTCCCATATGCGAAAATCCGGAGTGACCCGGATCGCCTTAGTGGGAGGCGAGCAGGCTAAAAGCTCAGCCACCGTGGCCCCTCAAACATAAGAATAAAACGTTTGTGATACATGACCCATGGGATATAGGAAACAACCAGACACATTCTACATTGAGTGTGATTTTTCACAGGTTTGATTTAAATGGTATGAAGAAACCGCGAATACACTATACTGTTTTGTTTACAATTGCCGTGTCGCCTGGCTTGACAAGTGCCCACTGCTTTGCTCGTATTTAAGTACTTAGTCTACAAATCCGAAGACGTCTTTACTAATCCACGTATTTATTAAATCTTGAAATACACAATTGAATTCGAACGTTACTTAACTTGCAGCGGTCTTACGATCATTCTCTTTGCTCAGTGCCAATTTGAGACTACAGGGACCACACGATGAAGACAGAATGTTTCAATTTCAGTCGTTTTATTTTTGTCGATAATTACCAAATGTGTTTGTATGTAGAAACTGTGGAATCTAAATGTTTTTAAAAATATAATGTGGCCTATACAAGTTGGACAATACTAAGTCTTGGCATTGAAGAAAAAAAAAAATTTTAATGCTTGGATTTAAAATAAAATGTTTTTATTCATAGAATTAAATATATTTTACCAATCGACGCTTTTTACGAGCGAGTACTATAGGAACAGTCGAAAAACAAAAGGTTGCGATTTCTCACGACACGCAGACTATAAAGATGAGAATCCCATACCTATGCAAAGTCTCACCGATCTTAAGAATTACCGTGCTTGCTTTCTATTCTGAGCAGCCTGGCTGAAAGATAAAATTATTCAATTTCTTGCGCCACTCGGAAAAACTCGGTGTAAGTAGTGCAGCATTGTCATTAAAACAATTCCAGCGATTTTGGAGGGTCATATTAAATATAATTTACATACATAACCTGAGATGAATACGTATGCAGATTACAGAATTAAACATTAACGCCAACTGAATTGATGAGTTTCCCTGTTTGCCGAGGAAAAGCGGAGAAGCGTGAATGTGGACTAATGAATGCATAGAAATTGTAAAATAACTGTACGAAAGTCAAAACTGTTGGCTTAAGGGCGCCGCCTACTTGGATGGGTTTAGCGCGGTTGAGGCAGGGAAGCACGGGAGCAATAAGGACGACGTTGATACGCGCGGCTGATGCCCCTTCGCTCCTACGCGCAAGGCGCTGAACTGGCGTGCAGTATTTCCGCTGTGCTGCGTGTACCTATGGGACTTTAAGCGGCGACCCTATAATTTTATTGGTGGAAAGTCTGTAGTAAGGTTCAGTGTAGGTCCCTATAATAGTTTCGCATGTTTCCAACTAGTATATTATAACCTACAGCAGAGTGAAAAAAGCCGTTTTTACCTACGTTGGAGGGCTCGGGTATAGCACTTAAAATCTACATGATGTATTGAGAGTATTATACGTACCTCACCCGAAATGTGTTTTCTTTTCGTGCATTGGTATCATGGGGACACGTTTAATGCTTTCGTAAAAGAAAAAAACGCGGAATTCAAACACACTGCCGCGCGTTTCCACCAGGTAGACGTAGCCCTTAAGGACGAAAGTAACTGCAACGAAACAGCTGAAATGGCAGGGAGAAAGCGCGAGAAAAGTTGTCGAGAAAGAGGAGAATTTTTTAATTCGCGAGAACTTCAGAGATGGTGAATTACACCCCTAGACTCGTTAATGGCTTCTTATTCTTGTTCTTTTTCTTACATCTGCACCTCTCTTTTTCTTTCTCCACTCACCCAGCGGACCCTTGCACCTAGAAGGCGGCGAACTTATTACTCTCCGAAGCCGAATCAGCGGAGAACGCCAGGAGAACCTTAATCATTTCAGAATTTCATTACCGACCGACTCAAAGATCCGCAGTCCGTGAAATTATATCTACGCCTAGTCAGTCCATCAACGTCTTTAACCTCGTAAATGAGAAGCTACCAAAACATGCCTGGAATTGGAGATCGTATTACAAAGAAATGACGTAAACTGCTGCCATTTTCGTATTCAGCGCTCCGCAGAAAAATCTCAGCCAACAATCTCGCGTTTCAATCAGATGCCATTCTCTTTAGCTCTGATACGATTTACGTTTTCACAGTAGAATGTCTTCGTGTCAAAGATACCAATAGCTTCTCTTAAGACGAATGGTACATGGAAACCGTATATTTATATAATTTTTGTCACAACTTGTTTAACATAGAGTTTTTAGAAATTTTTGACTCGACAAGATGTAAATAACAAGAATACCTTCTTACATTGCTACAAATTCGCGGCGTTCGTTATTTACGGAGCACTGATTGAAGACAAGAAAAAAAAATTCTTGTCAAACGGAATCACGCGGCAACATGGGCCTTTCTAAGACGGCAACGGGCCTTTCTAAGCCGGCGACATGCATTCCCGGGAAGCAGAATTTATCGCAAATTAGATCTATAAAGGCTGTTTACGGTAAAGTGAGCAGTCCTGAAAATCTTGCTTAGGATCTAATTGTACGCACACTGTGTACTCTTCCACCATATGTACAATTAACATTGTCATGGGCTTGATCACTTTATTTATGCGTCGGTCAAGTTAAAATGTGAACTTAACAGAAAAGTAAACATATTTACATATATTCTAATTCTTACATTTATATGCATTAAGAAACGGGAAGTAAAATTAATAATTTCAGGATTCACCAATGTTTCCATAACATTTTTAGTTGAACGATAAGACGTGGAACTACTTTCCTCTCAGCAGTCGTTGCCAACTTGACTGCGCGCATGCCACTCAGCGTGCCATATACGCAAGTAGGCGCAGTGACATTTTTCAAAATACTGATTGAAAAGTGCTCACTTGACTGTGAAACAACCTTTGAATGCATATTATCACAAGCGATATAAGCCAATGGATTAAACTACAGATGCCACTGTGTACTTTTCCTTTTCTTAAGCTAACTGCGCACGTAGGATAGCCCTCAACATGCCTTTTTTTTTTTTTTATAACCATTTCCCCAGTTTTTTTTAATCTTTGAATATACTTAACATAATAAAAGTAAGAAGTGGTGACTGTAGATATTTGTTGTTTGCCTTTCCTGGAGAACAAGTCGCATTCCTTGAACATTTACTTACTGAGACGCGCGTATACACGCGAACTCTGATTTTACACACAATATTTTGCTAGGCAGTCCCCTTAAGGCCAGACTTCATCATACATGGGCGTATAGGGAATCAAAGGCTAAATTAGGACTCTGGTCATTTTTTGTGATAGTATTTTCAACTAAATACTTTTTGTTAAAGTTTGAACTCGTCTAGATTTGTAAACCTTTCAAATTTTAATTTTTCATTTTCAAGTGTACGTTTTTATTATACATACAATGGTGACGTTTTACAAATAATTAAAAAGTGCATTTAAAATTTGAAAATTAAAATTTGAATGGTTTATAAATGTAGATGCGTTCAATCTTCCAAAATGAAGAAACCTTAGTTGAAAATACTAGCACAAAAAATGACAAGAGATATTTGTCCGAATATAGCCTTTGATTCCCTATACGCCCATGCATGATGAAGCCTTGCCTTAACATATTCCCCCCGCGCACACTCGTTCACGTCTCACATATAGCAGAATTGTTTGTTAGTATCATGTTGCCCCCGCTGCTCAAGTTTAGAATCTAGCTGGCACCAGTACAGCCATCGCCTTTCCCTGGGCACAGTAATACTGGTTGTCACTGGCACGTCAACTATATTGTAATTGACTGCTTCTAGTGCGCCGTGGATCTACTGAAACCCTTACCACAGGTTCCAAAATGCCAGTTGTTGTAAGATATTCAAGTACTTTCCACGCCCAAAAAATTTCTTTTTGCAACACCTGGAAGGAAAATAATAATGGGGAACAGATGTGGTTCTAAAGAGAAGTATTCACTACTAGCCATTTCATATACAGGTGACGGTATAGACGCAGTGACAACATACTTGTGTGGCATTACAAAAAAAAAGGACCTAAGATTCAAATATTTGACTTAACTGCATGTCGACTACAACCCATGTTACTATGAAAAAATTAACATATGGTACATCGTCATTTCTGGGCGTTCTAATAAATGAGAAGCAAGGTAATTAACGGCCAATTCACAGTAAAGTGAGCACTTTTGAAAGCCCTCTTATATGGAATAATAGTCAATAGGCATGCTTTACTTTAGCCTTAGACGTTAACTTCCGAGTGTGGTGGAATAGACACACTGTGTATATTACTTACAAGGCAATATTTATTTTAAAAGATGTTTAAAGGATAAAAAATGGCTGAAAGGAAAAAGTAACCACGTAGTCAAAAGTGCTCACTTTACCGTGAACAGCCTATACATAGGTTACAGAAACTGACAGTGGAATATCTACAAGTGGAATCACATTGCTCACATTTTGGAACAAACCAAAACTTTAAGAAGAGATTGAAAAATTACTGCTCTCAAATCCAATAGTTATTTCTAAATCACACAAGTAAGCTCATTACTACCAAAGGGGCTGCAAATATTTACAAGTATTCGCCGCTCGGCCATTACAGAAACCAGCTCCGCACCAAAGAATTTTACCAAGTTTGAAACAGCATAAATATATCTAAGTAAAATATAAGAACTGCCCGAAAATCTACAGTATTGCAATTTCTATTTAAGAACTGTTAAAATAACAGTTGGCGCAAAGTGCAGAAGATAGTCTTCCCTACCATACAGTGAGTCCAGCCATTGTGGAGAAAAATCAACTAGTGAGTGAGTAAAGAGATTTGGGCGGCTCTTACATCGAGATCTTGAGGGCCGATGAGGGTGAAGCGAGTTGAGTATGGATCGGCGCCGGAATGAACGGGCAGAGGAAACGAGAGATCGCGAGAAAATTCGCCGACCAGCGGCATCGTCCGGCATGATTACCACTTGCGAAAATCCGGGAGTGAACTCGCCGGGAATTGAACTCGATTCTTTTGTAGTGTGTGAATAATATTTGTTTAATTGTCTATATCGTAAATTCAACGAGCATAAGATTAACTTCGGTCAAAGTGTGTGTGTATATATTGCTGCATCTGTACGAATACGAACAACGACGTATGTACAACGTTTTTTGCAATTACAATTTTCGTAGTTACAATAATTAAAATGTTATTTCCGTACGAGCAAATTTACCACTGCTCCATCAAAAAAAAAAACATGCAGTTCAAAATGCCACACGTTCGGAGGAACATCAAAATAATGCCGTCTCGCGAAAGACGTTGAACTAAATATCCCCCCCCCCCCCCTTTTACCGAACAACGATTTCCTTTTCCCCTCGAAAAAAAATAAACAGAACCCCAGCAAAGTTAATTTGGCAATTAGAAAAATGAAACAGGTTGGAATGCCAACCTAGCAAATAATATCCTACATTAATTACTGGACTGAAGTTAGCTAACATAAGTCTTTCAGTGCCTGCCATGACAGGAAACACGACAAAAGAGGAACATGCAAGTGTGCATTGGGCTCAAACATTTGTTTACAAACGTCTTTTTCTTCAGAAACAAACAACTGTGGTGGAAGGATACATTGTGGCAGTGCTACGTTTCTAGAACTGTCAAAATTTACCCCACTTACATGAAATGGACTAGTAGGCCCTATTGCGCGTTCACCGCTAATCATTTACTGAGTAGATGGCCGACATCTTTTCTTGTGAATCGTGAAAGGCGTAAGCACCGCTAGGCTGTTAATAAAGAAAGAACGAAAGTCTGCAAAATTTTTGCTTGAAATATGACACAGATTCATTACAGTGATTTTAATCAGAACGAAAAGTATAATATAAATTGATCTCAAAGAACTCTAGCATTTGGTGCAAAGAATTAATGAGCGCAGGCACAAAACCCACAAAAAGTGCACCTCGACATTGATACGATAATGAAAGAGATAAGGAGTTCGAGACGAAATGTACTTCACGACTAAGTTGTAGAAAATACCTAAGGTCTGCCAAATAACCACACAACAGCTTTATGTCGACGACTTTGATTGCAAGTGTCCTTGCTTATCTCTTACTGACTGGTAAGTCACTACCTGCGTGTTGTTCTTGCTTGTACAGTGGGTTGGATGGTTCCCACTCTGCTTGTGTAAGATTTCCTATTGGATCGGCATGCGTTTAGCAGATCAGATGCTAAGCGCTGATTGGCCGATAACCTGAACATGGCGCAGCGCTGAAAGGGCGTTGGACCATACTGTCCGGGTGTGCAGTCCGAGTTTGAGGCACACACAAAAGTTTCTCCTCTATTAATTTTCGTATTCTGTGATTTAGAATTCAGCCGCAACAGAAGTCAAATTAACAGAGATTATACCAGAGATGATGGTTTATCGCGGGAAAAGTTGACTATTTGCTAAGATTCAACGTACTCTACACATGTACAACATTTTTCTTTCCTTATTGACTGTCATGGATGTATGAAGCTAATAACCCACTTCATTGGATAAATGAGGATTCTGATACTATAAGGCAAAACGTTCGTGATTGGTCTGTAAACAACTTAGCCGCGTCGAAACATTGTTATCCAATCATAAAACAATAAACTGGTTAGAACGTTGTAGAAGATATGTTGCGATTTTCCGTCGTCTCTAATGATACCACTCCATTCCACCGCAGAATGGATAACAATACAGAGATGGAACAGAGCGTCTGTTTTCTCTGATGCGGGCGTGCGTGCACATTCCCTGAATAACTCTGAGATGGACCTTGTGTCTAACATGGCTACAGAGTGCTTCTAAATGTTTCCTATTTGCCGGGCTGTTGGCTACAAAACAAATTACTGGACCACGTTCCGACATTTTAACTGGCCAGTGACGTTTTTTTTTATTGCGTGTGTGTACGACCGGAGTTCGCGGTATAGGCGGAAGCTGCTTCGCCTTTGACGGAGAGAAAGTAGTTCTTTATCTTACCGTTGGACTAAAAGTGTGTATACATGCGAATACTGATATTATTTATTTTTCTTTGTTTTTTTTTTTATGATTATAAGAGTAAAATTAGCAAATTTGAAAAATATTTACTTTTCCAATATGTCACAGTTTTACTTGACCGACGCATGAATAAAGTGAAGTGGTCCACGGCAATGTTAATGTTACATTTGGTGGAAGGATACACAACGTGTAAACAAGTAGATCTTAAGTACGGCTTTCAAAAGTGCTCAGTTTACCGTGAACAGCCTATACCCTCAGCTACAGCAAAACTGAACGACCTTACTGGGGCCGCGGTAGACTACTCGCCTCCCACATAGGCGAACCGGGTTCGATTACCGGCGAGGTCACTCTCGGATTTTTGCATGTGGGAAGCGTACCGGACTATGCCGCTGGCCGGTGGGGGGTTTTCTCGGAGATTTCCCGTTTCCCCCGCTCTTGCATTCCGGCGCTGCTCAAGAAATCGCTTCACTCGCAGCGACTTTCAAGACCTCGATGTTAAAAGCCGTTCACTCACTCACTCGCTTATTTACTGCTAGCGAGTGTCCAAAAGGCACGCGTGAAACTCACATACATTTTTATGACGCGTAGCTTCCTACAGAATTATAACGTGAAATGGCAGGGTATCTTCCAACGAGCCATCTACCCTAACACACGGTCGAAGGCGGTTCTTATCCCCTCAGGCTGTTTTTACCGGCCCTCCCTGGCTTGTTATGACGGCACTTTCTCCTCGCCCGGGCAGCGACCTTGCACGAAAGCGACAGCCGTAAACCAGCCAATCAGGTCACGGTAAACTCCGGGCCGAGTTGTCGGCTTCGTTCGACCAGCCGCTGTATTCTCCGTGAAAGTGGACGCCCTCGCCTGAGCACGTGTCCAGCCGACTAGTCCCCTCGTGTTACTTCCAACTTGTCTGAAGTTCTACTTCCAGGATATTCTTCCGCTTCATGCAACCGAAGCTTCACCGAGTCTAGGAAATTACACCAAAGGGACTGCGTACCACATTCGTACGCACTCAAGTGCAATACTATTTTTTTTCATAAGAACTACATATTTCTTACTAAGCAGTACCAACATATCTATTTTCTCTCTGTTTTTATTCACATTCGTTATACATTAAATATTACGATTTATAGATCACGTATAAGTAGCCGACCTCCCGTGGCGCAGTCGGTTGGTGCGCCACCGATCTGGGGTGCGGGAGGTTCTGGGTTCGAATCCCGGTGTTAGTTTAAGTTAGGCTATATGTTAGCCTGCAATCCGCCCCCCGCTAAGCTTCGAAGCATAAATAAGAAGCCATTTCAAAACAATATAAAGTAAAAGTTCGATTGAACAAAAAATAAGGTACTTTAAGCATAAAACGCTTGTGATGCATGGATATGCATGGATGCATATTTAGGAAGCAATCAAAGACGCGTCTGCCCGCGACTGTGATTTTCTGCACAACCAACCATGGACGCTGCAGAGTACTTTTGTAAGCCCTCTCATTTGGAATAATAAATGTATTTGATTTTAGCCTAAGGTGTTAACTTCCGAATGCGGCGGAATATACGCACTG
Source organism: Dryococelus australis (assembly GCA_029891345.1). Taxonomy (NCBI): domain Eukaryota; kingdom Metazoa; phylum Arthropoda; class Insecta; order Phasmatodea; family Phasmatidae; genus Dryococelus; species Dryococelus australis. The sequence continues at coordinate 70,245,636 of CM057004.1, read as the reverse complement.
TATTTATTACTTATATATATATATATATATATATATATATATATATATATATATATATATGGCAATACTTATTTAAGAGAGCGGTTAAGGGATAAAAAAAGGCCGAAAGGAAAACGTAACTAGGGCCTCAAAAGTTCTCACTTTACCGTGAACAACATATACCTATCTACTGTACGGCAGCCGTTCTCTAGCAGACACAAAGGACTAGCGATGGGAAAATTCCGTGAATCATTTTGATAAACTACATTTGAAATGCATGTAGAGGAGTAATTTATGAAATTGGCTCAGTGTACTGCCACCTCCCCCCCCCCCCCCCTAAAGGTTCAACCAAAGACTACGAAGTCAATATAAGTTCACACTTGGCACCTTTACTTTACTTACGGGCCACGTGTGGACTTATTTTTACTAGCGTTATTGTTACGCAGACCATCCACAATAATCATCTCAACAACGTTTCTGAGGAGCAAAAATTCGGAGTAAGCTGAAATAGGGTATGTGTTTCTAACGGGAAACTTTACTTTTACAACGTAAGGAACTCCTGTAACTCAATTTCATAAAATTAATAAAATACATTTTGCTTTTTCCGGTCAAACGTGTGGCATTAACTACACGAAAACCAAATCGCAGATGTTTCTCAAGACATACTGCTCAAAAATCAGCATCGTCTTGTTCGATATCAAACTAATTGTAGTACTGTATTGTAAATTATATACCAAAAAGACATTATTGTGGTAATTAGAAACATTTGTGCACTGTTTGAGTGCACGTTCATATACTTCTACAGCTTGTTATACTCTTCTTATGCAACATGGCAGCCACACACGCATGCCCGAAAAGAGGGCAGTAGTGTACGCTGTTCACTGTAAAGTGAGCACTTTTTAAGGCCCTCCCAACAGCCATTAACCACTACTAAATATATCTTATTGCAGCTTCACGCATTGAATTTTGATGGTGGAGAAATGTATACACTGTGTTTATTGGTCACATTGCAATGTTTATATTAAAAAGCAGCACGAAGATGGAAATTGGATGAAAGGAAAAATTTAGAAGGGCCTTAAAATTGCTCACTTTACCGTGAACAGCCTATAAAAAGTTGGACAATTCGTCGAGGGAGGAACCATATGTGGTTGGGCAAGCAGTGGGGACAGAAACCCATTACTGGTGGAACATGGCAGTGGGCGGGCCACCAGCGGCCTGGGTGTCACGTCTCTCCCTGGGCGACGAGCGGGCCCCGAGTTCGAGGCTGGGTAAGTCCCTTTTCGTATTTCCCCCCCAACTTCCGCATAGCCCTTATTCACTTTAAACAGAGGTTTCTAATGGCATAATAAATAGCTCTTTATTTTTATTTATAAATTCTTGTAATTGTCTTTAACTGATTTATTTTTTCCTTTTCCTGTTTCACCTCTTGCCGCTCTCATGGCCTGGCCTAACGAGCTTATAAAGGGGAGCACAAGTTGAACCACAGAATATACGAGGATGGTTTTATCACACTGTGCCGACCTCCCGTGGCGCTGTCGATTGGTGTGCCGCCGGATGGAGTACGGGAGGTTCTGGGTTCGAATCCGAGGTAAGGCTTTGGTGTCAGTTTAAGTTAAGTGATACGTTAGTTTGTAAGTCGTCCCCTGATAAGCCTTCGGGCAAAACACTGGGGGGGGGGCGTTAATAAGCCCAATCCGATCTTTCGCACTTCGACAGCGCTTAACTTATAGTTGCACTTTCCATCTGTGATACGACAGTCTCCACACTAATTAAGGGGACTCCTCAGTAAAATACTGTCTGTAAAGTCAGTGTTGTGCACGTATAGGCGTATGTGAAGATATGTCCGAGGAATAGTACTTTTTACCAGGAAAGGTAAAAGCGATTATCTGCAGCCAACACTTTTTGCTGTTTTGCTATTAAATATATTCGAAGATAAAAAATTGCGTAAATGGTTCAAATCTGGAAATTTTTTTCTGCGCAGTTTTCTCAAGCAAAAGTAATAAAGTATAACGTGACATCCGTAGTTTAATCCATTGGCTTTCATCGCGTGTAATTATACCCCCTTGTTTAGTAATGTATAATTAGTGAGAAATTCAACTTCCCGGGAATGTACAGCGCAGCACAGCCTTGCAAAATGAATGAATTTGGGGGGGGGGGGGGGGGGGGGCCATGGCCAGACGTAACCCTGAGGCACTAAAAGTATTTTATTAGGGATTCCCTTTACGTCCTAAAGTCACGCCTAACTTGCACGATGCACGAAGAAGAGCGCGCGTGGATGCCGCGTTATTGCGTGTAAATGTGATAGTGCAATTGACAAATGCATGGGTTCGCCCTTCGCCCTTTGCGCTCATTTGCTTTGGTGCAGCAAACACGCAACTTAGCTCCACGTAACCTTACGGTAAACTTTCTCGTGATCGAAGCACAGATATTGAGTGAGAGGCATAGACCAGAAAAAAAAAAGTAAAAAATGCTGCACATATAAAATGGAGTTGGGTGATTTGAGCGGCTCTTACCGTCGCATTTATGACATTAGCATTTATGACAGAGTATTTCGACACGTACGAACAGTAAACGTTTCCAGCCAATGGCTAGCCACGATTATGTTTTCAGTTTCCATCCCGGCGAAGGCCGTTTGCGCGTATGCTTTCTTCTCATCGTGTTTATACGAATATCTTGTTGGTGTTGTCGGAATATTAAATCAGTAGTTAATTATTTTTTTATTTACTTTTTTTCTATCATAGTTGGTTGTAGGTACCGTTGTAGTGAGTTTTCTTGAGTGAAATGTATCTTAATCGGCACGTGTTTACTGCTTCATTAAAACTGCACACATTCCGCCATTCTCCTTAGCTGCCGTCCGCAATGTAGTGACACGAATATAATTTACGTATATAAGTTTAAGTTTGTTTGCATCAAGAAACGCGCGCAGTTTTTATTCTCCTGGATGATTCAGCAAATAAATTATTTAATACTAGTGACGATAAAAAGTGGTTTTAGTGAAGTAAAATCTCAAGGATTGCCATAGAAAAACACGTGTTCAAGAGGTTGCAAAATTTACACACATTAAATTTGCGTGTTTTGTAAATGTATTTGTGAACCGGTAATACAATTATCGAAATGCGCGTGGCCTGAAAAAACCGCACTTTCCACACTTTCGCAGTGAGTGAATAATATTTGTTTATTTGTCTATATCGTAAATTCAACGAGTGTAAGGTTACCTTCGGCCAAAGTGTGTGCGTGTATACATTGCTGTATCCGTACGAATACGAACAGCGATGTACGAATCGCTTTTGTTTTTTCATTAAGTTAAAATTTTCGAAGTTAAATAATTTAAATGTTATTTCCATAAGAGCAAAGTTATCCACTGCTCCATAAAAACAATATGCAACTAAAAATGCCACACACTCGTAAGAACATCGAAATAGTGCCGTCTCGCGAAAGACGTTAAACTAAAGTTCCTCCCGTCATCCCAAACCCCGCTATGTTTCCTTTTTCCCCTGGAAATAAAATTAACAGAACTCCAACAAATTTAATTTGGTAAATACAAAAATAAAATAAGTTGGAATGCCAACCTAGCTATAATATCCTACATTAAATACTAGACGGAAGTTAGCTAACATAAGTCTTTCACTGGCTGTCACGACAGGAAACACGAGAAAAGAGTAAAATTCAAGTGTGCATTGGACCTCATACATTTGTTTACAAACGTCTTTTCCTTCAGTGACAAAACACATGTGGTGGAAGGATACATTGTGGCCGTGCTACTTTTCTATAACTGGCAAAATGTACCCCACTTACATGAAATAGACAATATTATAAATTAACTATAATAATTTATAGATCAAATTCAGGCAAAATTTCAATTCAACCAAAAATAAGATACGTTTATGCTATCAGAAGTATAAAATGTTTGTGATACACGACATATCCAGGAAATAACTAAACACGCCATACATGAGGTGATATATTTCAATGGTTAGATTCTGAAAGTGTGAAGAAACCATGAATAGACCATTATGCAGTAAGTAGCAGTTCGAAAGAAAACCTCGTGGCCTAAGTATCTAAGGCGTCCTAATTAGAAAAAAAAATTTCAATATTTCGATAAGCCAAGACTATTGAGACGATGGCCAAGAAAGCTTACGAACTCTATATAATAAAATGTGGACCTGTGAGTGCGGAAAAAAGCGGGGGGGAAAAAAAAGTGTCCCCAAAAACCTGTAAACCGAACATCTAATCCGGTAAAAGCCTAGCTGAGCATACGGCCGCAATGCTTCTTGGTTTACGACATCGTCGCCGCCGTTGTCGCGTATCGATTGGTGGGGGAGGGGGTGTAGCCGAAACTCTCAAACCCTTTATTTTTATCTAGTGCGCCCCGTTCAATCTCCCCCCCCCCCCGCACTTACCCAACACATACAAACACAACCGCTTCCAGTCGGCGTGCACCGCGGGATAACGGTGGTGCGGCGGGGCGAGAACACACAGGGGGAAATGGAAGAGGGGGTGCGTTGTGGAAATGTGTTGCGAGATGGAGGGTGAAGAAGAAAAAGGGGGGGGGGGGCGGTGGACCCGCACTGCGGCACTTCCAGTCCCTCTCTGTGGCTGGAGCTGGAGAGCGCACCCCAACCCCTCTACAACTAGGAGAGAATTGTAATGCCCCAGCTCCGGCTGGCTGCTGCGCAGGTCGCCGGCTAGCAGTTAAGCTGCGTTCAAAAAAAAAAGAATTAAACGTTTTAGTAACTATGACGTGTACAGGAGAATCCAATGTGTCCTGTTTAACGTACTGGTTCAAAATAAACTGTAACGCCGTGTGTGTTGCTGGGTTTTACTCAACTCTTTCAGGTACATATGAATATGTGATTTTAAGCGTTGCAAACAACAATTTTTTGTGTTCGGAACTGTACAGCGTACAAGTGTCACCATAATGCTCTGTCGTACATCGGAACTAACAGAAATGTGTTTGTGTCTGATATTATTGGTTACGGAATAGTGTAAAGATAGAATGGTTTTTCCTAAAGGCCCTTTCACACGATCAATCTTTTCTTCAAATTACCTTGAATTTTTATTGATTTCAACTCACTGAATGCTACACGTCATATTCACTGCCATTTCCTCTTTCAATTTCTTGAATTTCTCTTTTCCTTCAAGATTTTCGTTTAGAACATGTTCTTTATTTTCTTGAATACTAATTTCAATCACCTATCACAGCTTTCGTGGCAGTGTTAAATGGAAGTTATCTCTAAATAATAGAGTTGCGATAACTCATTTAAAGTTTTTACAAAATAGGAATGCATATTATTTTAAAGAGAAAATGTACAATAAAATATTAATTTCGTTGGGTATATACCAATTAATTTCGTGTCGTGGACGAGTCGTACATACTTCTGAAGATTTACTTCTAGTATTTCTCAAACTGGTTTCATTAAAACGTTTGTGATAAATTTTCATGCGGAGACTTGTAAGCTTATGAACTACTACTTATGAACTAATAAACTACTTTGCCAGAAAATTGTTTGTGTTATATATAAGAGGTTAACTAGCGGAATATTTTTCAGCCAAAAATAAACAAGACAAGTTTGTGCCAAGCAGGGTGTCCACTAAACTTTCATTTTGGAATTCTCTGACATTTCCCTGCTTTTCAGGCAGAATCTTACCATTTTCCCTTACCATTTTCAGGGCAGAAATCTTCCAATACCATATTTCCCACCGCTGACAAAACTAATATGTTGTCAGTGAAGTTGAATTAAATTACATTGCAACAGACTCTGCAAGCAGGGCCAACATTTTATTCAGTAAATAAATATTTCTGCCGACGTATGCCACTGAATTCACATGAGTTCCCATTACAAATACAAAAATACTTTATTTGGTACATATAGGACCTATGTTACTTGGCAAAAATGTATTGTTGCCAGTTCACAAACTGAAAAATTGAAATTTTAAATCGCATATGCTTATAATTACATGCCCCTGTATTCACACAAATAAAACTTTTGTAGAGTAGCAAATTATTTACATTTTTCCTGACTCAGGAGACAATTCCCTGACATTTCCCTGTCACGTTGAATTCCTTTACTTCTCCCTGTTTTCCCTGTGGGCGGACACACTGCCAAGGTTTAATTGACTGGACTTAATAATGATCCAGTACACTGTGAATCGTAAATCCAGAAGACCAATGGTCGAGTGGATACGGCCATTAGAAAACCGCCCGGTCTATTCTTGCACTCTGCAGTCCGACACCAACCTAATTGGATGACCTTTGCACGTGACCACACATTGATATCTGCGGCCTTTGCCACTGCCTGTTCGCAGTTTCTTCACACTTTCTAAACCAAATCTTTGATCAATCACCTCATGAATTATGTGTTTCGCTGTTTTCTATATATGTCACAGTGTATCACAAGCGTTCTATACTTATGTTGACACAAAAGTATCTCATTTCTTATTAAACTGAACTTTTAGCTATATTTCATCCATAAATTATAGTATTTAATTAATAGTTAGCCTGAATTAAAACAGGTGGAAAATTGGTGTATTGGCAATGCTTAGCATGAAATAGTTCTTATGCGAAATTGTACTATACAGAGTGTTTCTAATATGTTATGTAGCACTAGCGTTTTACACTTCTATTAACATAAATGTATCTGATTTTTCGTTACACTGAACTCTTATTTATATTTTATGTATAAATTGAAATATTTAGTTTAAAAATAAATGTGAATAAAAATATAAACAAAATGGTTGTGTTGGTAACACCTAGTAAGAAATATTTCCAATGCAAAATATTATTAATCTCAGCGCTCACAAATTCGGTGCGTTGTCCCTTTGATGTAATTTTATAGACTTTGTTAAGCTTTGTTTTCATGTGGCGGGGGAACAACCTGAATGTAGGAATATAGCAGGCAGGGCTTCAGACAAGTTGGAGGTGACCACGCATGACTATACCTTCGAATTAATGCTGTGTTTTCTGTCGTCGCGCGGGTTGCAGAAGATTCCACGTCTGTGCAGGTATTTGTCGCTGTGGTGACTTTGCACTTCCTAATAAAGCATAAATCTGTACTAAATCTGAACTTAATATCACCTTTGGAACCTTCTGCGTACAATTTTTTAATATGATTTGAATTTTGAACGATGATGCATGCAAGTAACCGATTTACGAACCCATCTGGATGATATATTATGTCCCCTCAATTCCAGCCATCTGTAACGGAGCTCTAAATACCACATGTAGCCTACATACCCGATTACAACCTGTAGCGATGGGGAGTTTCCATCCACAACCATTTACTAACAAAGAAACTCACTAAGGCCATTTACGATATTTAGAGTTATCGATGTATTTCGCTCGGCCATTTCAAATTTCATTTTTTGTTGCAAAATGTGAATTCATGCACAGGGAAACAGAATTTGGAATAAGACTCAGTCACCGTTTTGAATTTCACTGCGTTTGAGATTTAAGTCAATTTAGACAGTCCTCTCTTTTTTAAAATGGACATTTCCCTTAGTCCTCGACATAAACACCAACATGTAAAAATTATAAATATAATAAAATGAAAATTTCTGTTAAATTAAATTTATAACGAACTCACTGACTGTAGATGTATATAATTATGGGCAGTATTTTTTTTTGCGAAGGCTTGATTTCAAAATTGCTTACTTTACCGCAAACATCCTTCAACGCAGTCTTTGTAACGGCACAAACATCACAGCTTGTAATGATGCATAAACACGCTAGTTCTATGTTTAAAAAGAAGTGTGAAGTCAGGAACTTACCGCACAGTCCATTATAGCAACAGCAAATAAATTGACTATCTTAGTTAGTTTTTTTTTTTTTTTTTTAACGCGAGAACTCAAACAAGTCAAACCGCTGAAACTGTTTGCACCGGAAACTAATTTAAAACATACAAATTTACACAAAAAGTTTAAATATGAAGTTTGTGGTGGAGAATGTGGACAGGAGTGGGAGGGTTAAATGCATAATTAAATGTTTCAAGGGGGACGTCTCCACCCCCCCCCCCCCCAAAACACAACCATCCTGTGCTTGGATTCTATAACTCAACACTCGTCTCGATTTTGATCCGAGTTCCATTTCGATCGGTTTGTGAGATAGCGATTCTGTAACTTTTTTCAAGTCTATCAAAAAGGGTACAAGAGAAATGTCGATCGCGTTCTCTGATGACTATGTAGCAACATTGGATGGCCATTGGAGAAAATAAAAGATCATCTTCTTGCCAACCCGTTGCCAATCAGAATTTAGATTCTTTACCACTTGGTTAGTTTGTATGTACACTAATATTTATTTATATTTTAAATTTTGGGGCTAGCAGTACCTATTTAGAACAGAGAGTAATCAAATACTTTATGCTTAAAATGTAATAAATATATTTATTAGCAAAGAACATTACTTACAACGTGTGCGTTTATTTTTATTTGTAACCTGTAACCATCCCCTTAATTAAATATTATTCTGACAGCGCAGTCGGTATGTAAATTGGTAGCAATACACGTCCAGCAGCACCTAATCAACAAAATGCAAAATCGAGTTATAGGTACTATTTTGTACATATATCACGGAAAAGTTCAAACATACTTGTATAATATGCTTCATGTTAAAGAAAATTTCTTTGTTTTTAAAATGTAGAAATTTTAACAACTTTCCTACATATTATGAAATAATGCTTGTACATTTTAATAGTTTAAACCCATCTACAATAAAAAAAAATATTTATAGCAATGATGGAATTTATTAACTTTGGCGCTATCTAAGGAAGGCAACGCAACTATTCCTGATCTATACGAATCACGCGTTATTTTGCGAAACGAATCTGTGTGAACAATTACAATATAATCGTATATGTAGGGTTCCAGATCCATAAATACATTCTCTTGACGGAAATGTGTGACTATGCATTCCCACACACATTGAAATCTTTAAATCTTAATCTAATACGGGTCAACGACTAACATTGTCGACCGAAATAAGAACACGATCGAAATACCGGAAATCGGTCGAAATGAAATAAAAACAAGTTACAGAATTGCATTTTTATTTCGATCTCGATCGAGATGAGGTGAAAGATTGTTACAGAATCCCAGTGCTGATCACGCCCCTGCTGTCTTCCATTCCCGCCGTAGCTCACTTTCACCTCGCGCGCAGACCTCCCGCCCCGCCGGAGGCTCCTGTCGGCTCCACGAGGCAAGAGAACGTCTATCTTGGGCACGACTTCCACATGCCTGCGCAGCCCGTTTGAAACGAACCATCCCACAATACCCGCCCCGGGCCACGGCCCTACCCGTACAGGAGGAGTGCCCATTCTAGCTGCGCATTCGAGCCCTTTTGGTTTGACAGTTCAGTAAAGTTGGACCGTCCTTACGCCTGGTTGCACCAACATCTTCCCCGATCCGAGATCGAATGATCCTAATTCCGAATCAGGATCCAGTTTGATCTTGGTTCCAATGTAAAAGTGTTGCTCCAACGAAATTTCATGATCTTGTTTACAAAGTGAGAGATCGAGGTTAAGTATGAGACAGATATTGCTACTGGTCCGTAATATATGACGTCATGAAAGTAGACGTATTATTCACTATAGATAGAAATAGGTGTGCGATGTTTTTATCTGTTTTAAGTGAATTATTGTTGTACCAATTTTACTGAATAATATTCAAGTGCGTATAAAGCTGTTTTAATTTAGCAAGAAAACAATCGAACGTAGTTCTATCTGTTGGCGTACTTTCAAACTACATTTGTCGACGATGGCTGCTAATCTCGGATCGAGATTTCGAACCGCCAATTTCGGCGGTTCGAAATGAACGTCATCTCGATCTCCAGTCCAGCTCGAACTCGAATGGTGCAACAATTTTTCTGCGTCGATCTTAGATCCAATTTCGGATCGAGTTTCGAACCACGATGGTGCAACCGGGCTTTAGTCATCGTGTAGTTGTGGCGTGTCGATCCGATCCAAGGGGAGGGGAGTCCGACTGGGGTCGTACATCGTGTCAAATGATGAAGCAGATGTCCCTAAGGCCAGCTCAGAGAGGACTGAAAACTTCCCGTGAAAACTGACGTGATCCCGACACTCAAGTGTGGGTAGGTACTGCGAAAGCACGGCCTATCGACCCTTTTGGCTCGACGAGTTTTCAGCAAGAGGTGTGGGAAAAGTGGGGCACTCTACTGGGATGCCCTCATGCAAATAAAACTGTCGAAAACCATACTTGGGTAGGATTTGAAGTTAGAACGCTGTTTATTTAAGCGAGTGCTATGAGCTTCCTTTATTTAAGTTGGTCAAAGTGTTCTTTCTGATCATATGAAAGAGTGGATCTATTGAAAATTAAAATATAAACAAACTCGTTCATTACTGTTAACCTTGCGACTTTAACAGCTGGATTGGCCATGGGTACGGATTAATTCTACCAGGTTAGGAACAAATAGGGTTTTCTTATGACCGAGTTTGGCATACGGAAAATTTCTGCCGCTAGGTGCACAGTGTTCAAAAGAGGTCACTTTTAATTGAAATCTTAAGCTACTCGAATAATAAAATAGAATGATTTTTACTTAGTTGAGCAGTTATTTTATATTTGATTTATGATCACTGCAGTTAGTTTGTTTTTTAACATAGAAAATAGAGCAAATCTGGAACACGTGCGGCACTAGCGCTTACCTAGTATAGCGAAAAATGTTAGTTGCCAACCTAAAAGCATCGAACTTTCCAACCTGAGTAGAATAAACCTTGGCCGTGGGCGAGTCAATGTTGCGGGCGGCCAAGCGCAGAAGAGAGAGTTCCGCTGTTTCTTCACAAATAATCACTCTTACGTATGTATTATGTGTTTGGTTATTTGCTAAATATATGTCATGTATCACAAGCATTTTTAAAATTACGTTAACACAGAAGTACCTTAGTTTTGATTAAACTGAACTTGTATTTTTTTTAAATCTATAAATAAATAAATTTAATTTATAATTAATACGGATAAAAACTGTGGGAATATAGGTATGTTGGTAATGTCTACTAAGAAATAGTTCTTATGTAAAATGTTATTACACTTGTTTGCATAAGGCGGAGGAATATCCTGGAAGTAGAACTTTAGCAGGACTTCAGAAAAGGTGGAAGTAATCGTGAGTGGACTGTATTTCATCCTTTGTCTATGGGCCCGACCACACGTCAAGTGAGAGCAGCTCAGAGACCCCAAGCTAGCAGTTCCAAATGTTCCTGTACTACGCGCTAGTTATCCAGTATGCATGCGAGCTTAAGCAACGTGGGGCGAAGGTGGCTGAGCAGTTGGCCTGCTCGCCTCGCACCAAGGCGATCCGGGTTCAATCCCCGGCCCGGATTTTCGCATGTGGGAATCGTGCGGGACAATGCCGTTGGTCGGAGGGTTTCCCCCCCCCCCGCCCTTTCATTCCGGCGCTGTTCCATAATCACCTAGATCACCATCGCCCTCATCGGCTCTCAAGACCTCGAAGTTAAGAGCCGTCCAAATCTCTTCACTCGCTTGAGCAACGTCACAAGGAACAGCGATGCCACTGACGATTTCTGGAGACTGAAACATTGCCCGTGGTGACATCACTGTTTGCTCCAAAGCCACCCACTACTTTCGACGAGAGTCTACCACTATCACCTGTGCTTTCACTATTAACACATCATAGAATTACTATAATTTCAGACATACTTTGAAATTTGGCAAACTAATTTACCTTCACAGATCTTAAGACTGAGCCACGAGCGCAAGCAAGCCTAAATGTAGGAGAGAGATGGGGTTATTATTGGTACGTTAAAATGTTTGAAATATTATATAACACATCTTCACGTGACTAGTTATAATTCATTTGTCTGCAAAAATAACACCAGCACACAAAGTTAGGAATATTGTGAGATATGGCAGCTTGGGCGGCAGGAGTCATGTGGTTCTTTTGTGATAGAGAGAGCTGAAAACAGCAGTTTATAATCGTCTACAACCTCCAGAAACACGTTTCCAGATCTCATAAGAGCTGCCCAGATGGAAAGGAACCTTCGTCCGGAAGATGGCATCAGCACGTTGATGAGCGCTTTAGAAATGAACCTTTGGAAAAAAAAATTCGCTGCCCTGCCTGAGAATATTTTAACGGGCGCATTGAGTGACATTCGCCCAGTAAATTTGGCAACGATGTCTGGATAGTAGTCCCATAGTTTAACGTCTAATAAAAAGTGTTAGGTAGCCATTTGTGATAACTTAAAAACATTCCTTTCGCTTTCTGTTTTTTAAATGCATCAAAGTGTAAAAATAAGCAGATTAGTAAAGTATTTACTTTCTTAATAATTTCATAGATTCACTTGACCGACGCATGAATAAAGTGATGAGGCCAATGGCAATGTTAACTTTACATAAGGTGGAGGAATATACGAAATGCATACAAGTAGATCATAAGCAGGGCTTTCAAAAGTGCTCATTTTACCGTGAACAGACTATACTAAGCTGCAGTGGTAAGAAAGAAATCCTCCCTAGTCAGAGACACCCCATTAAGTTAATTTTCGGTTCTTTCGTGCGTATTTGTCTGTGATATTTGAACAATTTTGTTTATTAGAAACACTTTGAATTTCACGTTTTGTATCGGTACCGTTGGTAACGTCTAATTGCAACGGTTACTTTACGTATATTCTATACGTTTGTGCATACTGTATGTATATTCCAAACTTTTGTACGGTGTACACTTGCACCTTTTCCAGGAAATCGTTTCTTCTCGCACGGAAACATTAACTTTACGTCACTTTTAATGCAACGCAAATACAATGCCACGCGATATATGCCTGGGCGTAAAGATAACGCAAAGTTATAACACAACGGGCTATAGCACCATTTTAATGTTTGTAGGTGTCAGCACGTGTAATACGGTGCGCATATTCGAATCCACCGGAGCTTATCTCCAGCAGCTAAACCAACACGGAACCGCGCACCGCCGGAACTGCCAACAAAATAAATGCCAAGTTCCCGGAAGTGACATCACCCGGCGACGGCGGCGGCGGCTCGCGAAACTGCATCCATGCATGCGCCGCGCTATTACCGCTCCACTGTGCGCCGCGCCGACCCGGCGACGGTTAAGGCGGTATAGGCTATTTACGGTAAAGTGAGCACTTTTTTTAGGCCCTCCCAACACGCATTAACCACTACAGGCTATTCACGATAAAGTGAGCACTTTTCAAGACCCTGCTAAATATTCCCATCTTGCAAATCTTTATCTTTCCGCCACTTTTGAATATAACCGTTAACATGAGACTAATAAATACAATGTATACATTTCGCCTCTCTCAAACGTTAACGTCGGAGGTTTTAATAAAAATAATTTATTAGTGATTAATGCCTGTTGGGAGGGCCTTAGAAAGTGCTCACTTTACCGTGAATGGCCTATAATAAACATATCTTACTGCAGCCTCAGGCGTTTACTTTTGAAAGTGGTGTTTATTGGTCACACTGCAATGCTAATATTAAAAATCATCAGGAGGATAGAAACTGGGTGAAAGGAAATATTTCGAAGGGCCTTAAAAAGTGCTCAATTTACAGTGAACTGCATATACACGCGTGTCTGCCGTCGCGCAGTACCAACACCCCGCCCGTAAACAGAGATTCTTTCCACGCCGCTACAGCTGTCCAAACTACGTGGCTTCGATTCAAGGTTGTTTACATATACGGCATGTTCTTTGAATGGCGGATGCTACGTAAATAGATAACAATTACTTCGGATGCACACCACTGCAGAACTACGGCACCAAGGAATGCGCAGAGTATGGCATTAAAACATACACGAGAACAGACACGTGCTAACAGACATTTAAAATATAAAAATAATTTCACAAGGAAGAATTCAGTCAAAGTTACAACCAAACTAAAAACCAAACTGGACGAGTAAACAAGCGTATGAGTAACAAAGACAAGACTTCATCTCGTGTATGTTTTTAATGGCATCCCCTTGTTTTTCCTTGGCGACACATAGAGTAGCTCTGCAATGGCGCGTGCCAGGATTAATTTTAAATGTTATTACATACAGAATGTTTCATAACATGTGGGACCCACTTCGCCTGCGGACAGATGACTCTAAAAACAATGCAAAATGTACATATAAACATGTGGCATATTTGACCTTGTTCCCGAGTTAAAGCCACGTACTCGACATCTATCGGCCTGGTTTATCAGGCATGCTAGGGGTTAGTTCTGTTTGGGCTCTTGACGAGAGGAGTTGGTGGTGTGGTGTACTGTGAGCTGGACGTGATAGCGAATTATTCAAACCAGGAAATAGCACACAAGCATCTGATGTATGAGCTCGCGGAATGTAATGCAGCAGAAGGCGTCTGTCTCTATGCGGGTCGTCTCCTTGGTAGACATCTTCCAGACATGAACACATTCAAGAGATTACATGGCAGCCTAAGAGATACGTATACATTAAAAAAAGATAACGAATGTCAGGATGTGGCAAACCTGTTACGGGTTCGAACCCCGAAGAGTAGATTTTGCAGCATATTGGAAGAGTGAGTGAAGAGATTTGGGAAGCTCTTAACATCGAGGTCTTGGGAGCCGATGTTTTCAGAAGATGTCTATCGGTGATCCCGTATTTTCTGTCAGCCTTATTATTTACCGACGAAGCTGGGTTCGCCAGTAATTAAATCTTCTATTTTCATAACATTCACTGAGCTGAAGAAAGTCCGTGTGTTATTCGTCAATCACGATGCGACCACCGTAACAGTTCGGCGCTAGAGTATGGGCAGGAATAATTGGTGACAATCTAATAGGACTTGTTGGGGAAATTGACATGCGAGTATTACATAGATATCCTCACAGACCAGTTGGATAAACTTTGTTATACGTCGCATGTAGTTTAAGAATGACAGTGCACCGACGCTATTTAACCGAATAGAAAGAAATTTCTTAAAACGAAAGATTTACGAACAAAGAGATCGGTCGAGAAGGACATATTAGCTGGCGCGCACGTTGTACAAACTTCAATTCATTACGTTTTTATTTGTGAAGCCACTTTAAGGGGAATGGTGTACGCAACGTCCATTCTCGAAATCGAAACAATTCATCAACGTATCGAAGAAGGCTGCCATCTTATTTGACAAACACCTGGTATTTTTGAAAGATGAAAACAGTCTACTACTATACGACGATTGCAGGCGTGCAATGAGGCTGAAGGTAGCTAAAGGCTGTTCACTGTAAATTGAACACTTTTGAAAGCCCTGTTTAAGATCTACTTGTAAACATATTGTGTGTTCTTCCGCCTTACGTAAAATTAACATTGTTCGGCCTATGTGCATCACTTTATTCATGGAGTCGGTCAGGTGGAACTGCGAAATTCTTAGAAAAGTAAATATTTTACAAATCTGCTCATTCTTACACTTCGATGCATTAAAAAAATACAGAGAGCGAGAGAAATAATTTAATTGATCACAAATGGTTACCTAACACTTTTTGTTCGACGTTAATATAAGGAACTACTTTCCCCTTCATCGTTGCCAACTTTACTGGACACATGTCACTCATTGCGCCCGTTAGGTAGGGGCAGTGACTTTTCTCTAAGGTTGATTTCAAAAGTGCTCGTTTTATCATGAACAGCCTTTAATTTGAGAACCTCCTATAACGATAAGCAGTACCATTTTATTGCAGTACAAACCGAACTATAACTCTAAAACGAGGTCAAATTGATCACAAGTTTAAGTAATATTTTTTCATTGTATGCGTGCCTCCTGTCCGCCAATGAAGTAAGTCAAGCAAGTTATGTTCGAGACCACTGATAAACAAACATTTCCGTTACGGAACACGTGGTTTTGACATAGACTAAAGATAAGGTAGACCGATCTCGCTGGCTGCGCACAAACAATCTCCGTGTCCCAACATTGAACTGCTTTTCTACTCACACGTCTAGCAAAAATGGCGTGGTTTGGATTTTAGGTTAGAAAACTGATTTGTAAACAAATGCTTTGAGATGAATGTATACGTCCTGTAACCAATTTGCAATGCACTTTGATTATATTAAAACTAGTAAAACTATTTTATTAATGTAATAATGCTTGTCATTTAAAAATTAATATATAAACAAACACGTTCATCACTGTTGACCCTGTGACTTTGACAGTTGTGTAGGAGTTTTGTAGGATTGGGGTAGGGTCAATGTTGGGTACATGCGCACAAGACGAAAATAGGTGTCCGGGACAGACAGCCGCGGCCTCGTTGCGACATTATCCGGCCGGAACTGACCTGCTGGGGCGGGCGCCGCGCCGCTGCAAGAGAATGCAGTTATTCAGAAGCTGTCGGGCAGGACACAACGGTTACTTCTACCGTTTTGTCCGAAGCACGTCGCCCGGTATGTAGGCCGCCGCCTACAGATTCAGTATGCTTCACGCTCGGACGAAGTCTCCGTACTGTCCGGAATACAGCGCTTGCATTCCGTTAGTGAAGGTTCACTTCTCTTTCGCGAACTTCAGCTTATCGTGCTGCAGCCGATTATCCCGCAGTAATTAAAACATACTAGCCACGGCTTTGTTTTAATTGAATTTGTATTTGATGTATTAACACTACGGGACAAAGGAGTATGCCAGAAAAAAAAACCCATTTGTAGGATGGATTGTCTTACTTACCATTTTTAATGTAATTTATATTCTGGCTAACACTTTACAACAAATCGTGTTCCTGTGCGAAAACCCAAGAATTTTCTCTTAGTTAGAAAACTTAATAAACTTAATACAATAGTCCTCTAATTATTTTCTTTAAAAAGTCATTAATTTTTTCATTTTTATTCTTTATTTTAGTAAGGCATACTTTTATTATTTTATTAAAATATCATTTTTCGTTTTTGTTATTTTTTGTTTGCATATGCCCACCTAAAAATGCAATAAAATACATGCATTACTCCTTTATAGTTAAGCTATTTGGCTAACACAGTTGGATAAGTTTAAACCACAAGGATCCTGCCCTCGAATAGCAGACTTTAAGGTGTATCTACGCGGATACACCCAAATTACATAAGTTCTTCTACGTGATTTCAAATATCGCAAAACAGTGAAATTCCAATCGAAACGCGTATTTTGAAAAAAAAATAATTATTATTCGCTGTGAGTAATTAACCCCAGTATTGTTCACATAAAAATAATCTCCTAGAACCAACCATACGCCAGCACCTAGTTACTTACCGACTTACTCAACTACCTAACTAAAATTGAATGAAAATCACGCAGTTTTAGATATTAAGATATGCGATTCTAAAGCTAATGATCTTCTGATGACGCTAACGACGTCGAATAGGAATATGTGCGCTGGTATTTGCAGCCATTAGTGTGACAAAAAAATTATAAGCAACTTTGAACAACTATACCTCACGTCCAGCACGTCCACAGTTTAGCTTTCGTAATTATCAGTGGTTCACTTTAGTGAGTTTGTTTGGTGAAGATAGACACGTAGGCCTACTATTCCCAGCAAATCTGTGAAAGTTTCCCAATCTCTCCTTCAGTATCCGAAACGACAGCTCATTACTTTCACCACTTTCCCTCTGATCGTCGGGAAAACTGCAAACGCCGTGAGCTTGAATCTTCCTAAATTATTTCGCAAGTAACAAGTTGCCAACGCGATTCGTTCAACAGGTTTGCGTGTGAAAGTCCAGTTGTACCAGAACTAACTTTTGAATCGCTTCCAACCTACATTTTGCTCCAATAGCCATCTCTCTTATACAGACATTTAATTATCTAGCTTATTTAAAAGAACAGTCGAATAACAAAAGTAAAAAAAAAAACTTATTATGTAGAGGATACGGACAAATGGGTGAGTGGTAGACCAATCTAAGAGGATCCGTACTGAAGAAATAGGGAAATGTTTCCTTTCTCCTTCTCGTCTTCACCGTCCAACAGGAAGAGTGCAGTTACTCGTACTTTTTATTAAATTTCCTAGCCTGTTTGTTTGAAATTCTCGGTTTTCCCACCACTTAGTGAACTTAGGTTTTTTTTCTTTACTCCATGCATCTCTTTTATCGGAAAAAAATCCTCTTTTCTTCGCTTTAACTATCGCTGTTCCTTAGAATTTTTTATGCTTTCTTTCCTGCACTTACGAATAGTGCCATAGAGAGCTGTTTTCAATATTTTTTCAAAGATAAGCACACACACACTGTACAAAAACTATTAAGGACTTCCTAAACTGTAATGAGATTTTTTTAACCTATGCACAGTATGGAAATAATATCACACATCAGGCTGCAAATATAGGAACTGCAAGTAAAATAAAGTTTAGCGTCGCTAAAATACAAAGCTGAGAACTTCCCTTATCATTTGAATCTTTCCTGAGCAAATGTGAGAACGCTACCAAACAGTATGACAAAAAAAAAAAATAACTTTACCAATCGTGCTTGCTCATTATACGTATACACTGATGTGGTAAACTTGCAAATAATTTCTTAGTGTGTATACATATAGTACTTACTATTAAAGATCATGACCTGCACCACATCTCAAAGATAAGCATCTACAGTTACATTAAGCAAAACTAAACTCTGAGCAACATATGACACAGACAAGATAATGGCAAGACGTCAGTGAGACCCAAACAATGATATAGGCTATTCAAGGTAAAGTGGGCAATCTTGAAAGCCCTCTCATTTGGAATAATAGTCAATAAATAAATTTTATTGTAGCCTTAGACGTTGACTTTAGAGTCCGATAAAATATTACTTGCACGGCAATATTTATTTCAAAAAGTGGTGGAATGATAAAAATATTACTGACAGGAAAAAGTATCTACAGCCTCAAAATTGCTCACTTTAACGTGAACAGCCTATAATAATAATAAAAAATAAAAAAAACAGTCAAAATGTCACACTTGTGAACAGTGTGGGACTCGAGTTGATTCTGTGACAACAGAACTTCATTTCTCTTCGACCTTGAACAATTACAGTTTGTTTCATTAATATCTTCCACTCCCTACTAAAAAACACCCCCGTAACTTATGGGGTTTGGCGACGAAAAAATTCCATTGTTTTATATTTGTACCACATACCTACTGTTTTTGGACATTATCAGTAATTCCTTTTTCCTAGCAAAAAATTGAAGACAAAGTTTGCGCATAAATACATGTCAAAATCACAATAATTTCACTGTTAAGAAATAAAAAATTATTGAAAACTAACCTACTTACATAAATGAGATAATTCACACCGAAAGAAAATGTCAAGAGCTATCTGAAGACGACTATAAAATAGTACAAGGAAATGTTTGTGCAATTTCAATAACTTTATGAAAATAAGGAAATGCTTGCATATTTTTTATTTGGGCTGCCGTTGAACTTAACCAGCTGTTTCATACCTTTGTATATAATTTTCACTGAGAGTTATTTCATGCTTGCAGAAAGGTAGGAATTCGTTGGTAAAATATAAATAGGTTCCTGACTTTTTACACCTAACAGATATCACGCAATTAAAATTAAGCAATAATATATTAAACAACTCGTAAAACGTGAAATTGCTATAATCGTAGATTGTCAGTAATTACTATGAAACCGAAATTATTACGCGGAAACGAAGAGTTTCTGCTGGAGAGACCAAGCCGAGCTTAGTTGAGAATTTGCTATAGGGAAACAAATACATGTTAATGAAATTCGTTTCTTTAAAACTAATTTTGAAGATATAAACTTGAAACAAAAACCTAAGTGCGAGAAGTGATAATCTCAAGCACTTTATAGAGGCAAATATAACAATTTGTTTTTAAGTAATTTTTTATTTAATTATTAAGCTTTCTGATCTTACCAAGAAACAGGCTTCGACAGCAAAGAAGCACGTATTTCTCTGCTCAAAATAAATTTCACTAACGTGTATTTCCCTATACCCATTTATTAACCAGGCCACATCCTTGAACAGTAGGCTACTACGTGAGAGGGCTGCTCGACTGCAGGCCGATGCCAGAAGGCGCAGGGAGAGGGACCACCTAGGCGTGACCAACTGGTCGATGCGCAGCCGATGACCTTTACGGACAGGCGCCCTGTTGAATCCCGGCGCCTTGGCGCGCGCGCATTACAACCTTACAACCTTCTGCCTCAGACTCCAAGTGGAAGGGAAACATTACCCACTAAAGTTGAACGTATCCCATTGTAAGTCTCTCAAAGCAACCAAGGCTATCGCTTCCGCACGAACACTCCCAAACTACGGGCTGTTAACGGTAAACTGATAACTTCTAAACGGGCTCCTTCTCTGGTTTCCATACGGCCATCTCTTTGTCAGCAGTTGTGTCCTTTCTAATTCTTAAGAGTGGAATGGACCCCCCCCCCCCCGTGGGGAACCACGCGGTTAAGGTCAAGAAGAGAGGGAGCGATACGGGCGACACTAACATGCACGCCTAGTGCCTCATCGCTCCTAAGCGCAAGGCGTGCAGTGTTTCCGACGTAACGTAACGCTGTACTGTACAAATTAGAGCTGCAACAAAGGGCTTTTATACCCGCAATGAAAGACCACAGATTAAACTATCTTTTTATTTTATCTTGCCACTTAACAAAAAAGCATAGGCAAGTTTTAGAATTGCGATATTTGACCATTTCCAAGAATTTTTCTCCATGAGTACAATGAATATGACAAAAGCAAAAATAATAGGGGCCTAGACAAAAAGTCGAATTTGCAGAACAGTTATTTACCGAGATACGCAAACGTATTCGCGCAAACAACTATATCACAAAAAAAAAACGCAGGAGGTCCATCCCCCTTTAAAATACTATGTAATATTTCAACGTAAATATTTTTCCAAGGGCAGAAATTGAAGTAGATATTTTGTTGCCCATTCTAAGTTTGGTTACTGAAACTCAAATATGTACGCGGTCATCGACGGTGTCAAGAGCCAGCAGAAACCGCTGTAAGCAGCAACCAGCCTTTGTTTA
Source organism: Dryococelus australis (assembly GCA_029891345.1). Classification (NCBI taxonomy): domain Eukaryota; kingdom Metazoa; phylum Arthropoda; class Insecta; order Phasmatodea; family Phasmatidae; genus Dryococelus; species Dryococelus australis. Next base: position 70,224,798 of record CM057004.1, on the reverse strand, counting down.
TGATATGTATTCTTCTATAAAATAATGTTTCAAACAATATGGACAGTGCTGTATCTTTACTGAACAGATTTCTGATTTAAAACCATACAATCACAGCTTAAAATTCTGGGAAAACAGAACACACGCGAAGCTTGATGGTGGTATTTGCCATCGTCGTAGCAATACTTCCTTATAGCTGGATGCGTCCCTCACGTGTTAATATTATGTACTATGGATTCCCCTTAATATGCCTACAAAGGTATAGGCTGTTCACGGTAAAACGAGCACTTTTTAAAGCCCTGCCAATGATCTACTTGTATGCATTTTGTGTATTCTTCCGCCTTATGTTAAATTAACATTGCCATGAACCTCGTCACTTTATTCATCCGTCGTTCAAGTGAAACTGTGAAATTATTAGGAAAGTAAATCTTTTATAAAACTGATCGTTTTTACATTTCGACGTTAAAAAAAATTACAGAGCAAAAGCAATTATTTAAGTTATCACAGATGGTTACCTAACACTTTTTATTCGACGTTAAGATATGGAACTACTTCCCATCCATCGTTACTAACTTTACTGGACGAATGTCACTCAGTTCGTCCATCAAAACATATGCGGGCATGGACAGTGACTTTTTTCTAAGGTTGATTTAAAAGGTGCTCACTTTACCGTGAACAGCCTTTAAGAACATTTGATTTGGACAGTCAACTCGGCACTAAGTATATTGGCAGAGTCATGAACGTTGTACATCATGGTAAGCGTACTTGGAGCTGTGTGAACCAATATGATGGTTGTAAATGGGAATACAGAGATAAATAGAACTAAAGGCTGTTCACAATAAAGTGAGCACTTTTAAAATCAACCCCAGAAAAATGTCACTGCCCCTGCCTCTACATATTTTAATAGACGCACTGAGTGACATGCGCCCGGTAAAGTTGGTATCGATGGATAGAAAGTAGTTCCATATGTTCACGTCGAATAAAAAGTATTAGGTAAAAATTTGTGATAAATTAAATTACATGTGTCTCTTTCCGTTTTTTTTTTCTTTTACGCCTCAGTGTGTAAAAATTAGGAGATTTATAAAATATTTACTTTTCTAATAATTTCACAGTTTGAATTGACCAACGCATGAATAAAGTGATGAGGCCCATGGCAATGTTAATTTTACATAAGGTGGAAGAATACACAACGTGCATACAAGTAGATCTTCAGCAAGGCTTTCAAAAGTGTTCATTTTACCGTGAACAGCCTATACTAGTCTTAATTGCCGGTAAAATCTGTACAGCACACAAAAGTTTTAAAATGAGTGTTTTATCCCGTTTTCGGATTGTCAACAGCTTACGGGAATTACTGAGTTCGGAAGGAGTTTTAAAATTCGAAAATAGCGTATCTGTAATGTCAGAAATTTTGTTAAACATAGGTGATAATTTTTACGAGACGGGAAAAAGTAGATCGAAAAAATCTTTGGTGGGTAAGAAATAGACCGCCACTCTTGACAGTCTTATGAAGTTAGTTGGGGGGGAAAAAAAACGCGAGAAAGTGTCGTGCGTTTTGACTTCTCGTCCAGCTGCGTTAAAAATAAAGCGTGTTCTTCGGAGGAATTGTCATCCACGTGTCTGGTGGCCAGAATGTTGAGATACAAAAACATGTTATAGTCTATTCCCGATTTCTTCGCACTTTTAAAATCAAATTCGCGGTTTATTCGCACTTTTTTTAATCAAACTATTGACAAATCATCTCATGGATCATGTGCTTGTTTGTTTCCTAAATATGCCACACTATACATCACAAGTGTTTCATACTTGTGTTGACATAAAAATACCTTACTTTTGGCTAAATTGAACTTTTACTTATTTTTAATCTGAAAATTATAATATTTCTTTTATAATTATTGTGAATAACAACAGGGAGAAAATGGGTGTGTTGGTAACGCCGTCTAAGAAATAGTTCTTATGCAAAATTGTATTGCTCCCATTGTGCACGAATGCGGTGCGCTGTCCCTTTGGTGTAATTTTCTAGACTCTTGTAAGCTTTCTTTGCACGAGGTGGAGGAAAACCATGGAAGTAGAACTTTGGCAGCGCTTCACGAAAGTGCGGAATAACCGTGAATGGACTATAGCAACAGTATGATCTTTAATCATTGCTTGTCTTAGGCACCTTCTACAAATCACAAACACGTATGCAGTATCGGGAGTAACCACTATTTTGATTGGTCCGGCGAAACAAGGGAATGCATTTTCACAAAAACAGGTAACCAATAACCAAATGAAGGATATGAACTCTAGCCTGGGCGCAAACCTTTGTTTACACGGGGGGGGGGGGGGGACAAGGGGGGAGGGCGCAAAGTATGAGTTATTTTTGTTCGCAGACGATTAAACATTTAAACGTTCGAGAACGTGATTTTGCAGGGTAGAATCGGGACAGCGGCACCACCGAATGGGTACTAATACATTTATAAAAAAAAAAAAAAATCATAGTTGTTCGTCTGAAAGGCCTCGACGTAAGCAACTATCATGCGCCGGTGACCAAAGAACACGGCCTGGCTGTAAGGTGTTCCTACAGCACGTCAAGCGTTTCGTAGCGATAAATGCTTTGCTTCCGGCGGTTGGGGTGTCTCTTCAAGCATGATTGACCTGCCATCCTCAACGCCTTGTCGTGAGAGCTGTAGGTGTCGTCTGGAAACCACCAACATGTAACTTTCATACGGTCCAAGCCGATGACCGGATGACTGATTTAATATCTACGGTTACAGTCGGTTTGCGATGGAAGACATGTAGGCCTATCTACGTAAAGAACGAATGAACATGTACGAATGTAAATGAAAGAAGGTATTCTTACGAAACGGTCCATGGCCATCACGTTACGTGTAGCCTAGGAAACGGTCCATGGTCATCACGTTACGTGACGCCTAGGACGGTCCATGGTCATCATGTTACATGTTGCATAGGAAACGGTCCATGGTCATCACGTTACGTGTCGCCTAGGAAACGGTCCATGGCCATCACATTACGTGTCTCCTAGGAAACGGTCCATGGTCATCACATTATGTGCCGGCTAGGAAACGGCCCATGGTCATCACGTTACGTGTCACCTAGGATGGTCCATGGTCATCACATTACGTGTCTCCTAGGAAACGGTCCATGGTCATCACATTATGTGCCGGCTAGGAAACGGCCCATGGTCATCACGTTATGTGTCACCTAGGATGGCCCATGGTCATCACATTATGTGCCGGCTAGGAAACGGCCCATGGTCATCACGTTACGTGTCACCTAGGATGGTCCATGGTCATCATGTTACGTAACGCCTAGGACGGTCCATGGTCATCATGTTACGTGTCGCCTAGGGAACGGTCCATTGTCTTCACGTTACATGTCACCTAGAACGGTCCATGGTCATCATGCTACATGTCACCTAGGAAATGGCGATATCTTATTTCCTGCAGGCAATATAATTACAGTAGAAAAATAATAAAACGTAATACATTATATTTACATGAACAGCTAATTTATGAATTGAAACTTATTATTTTATTTTGCTGGTTTAAATAGTACGAATAATTTATTAAATTTTCTAATAAATTAGTACGACTCGCTAAAATCAAGTTAATTTCTAGTTGATTGCGATATGTCTGAACATGTATGCAAATGTTTCCTCTTAGTTTTTGTGTCTGAGGAGTACACAAGGTTCACATGAAAAATCCAAAATTTTAAATTTTTGGGTAAACGGTTTTTTTTTCCATATACATTTTTGAAAGTTATTCCGAATTCAATCAACAAAAATGACCACTGCACAGCAGACATTGGTGCTAGAAAATATGATTCACGACTCGTTATAATTTTTTTTAAGGGCTTTAATTTGGCGTGTCACACAATATAAGTTTAAAAATCTAATTACAACAATTTTTGATGTTGATTTTTGAAAATCCTAAAAACACAATTTTTATGTTTAAAAATTAAAAGAACATATACGTTAAAATACGATGTTTTGCAAGACATCCTGTTATATTTCTTAATGGGATGATAATGGGATTATGTTAAATTTAACTGCAATGCAATCTGGGGTATTGTGTGCCCAAGGTCAATATTTTTGTTGATTCAAGTACTGTTTTTTGAACTAAGATCTATCAAATATATGGTACATACAGTGTTCATACATATTGGTTTGCTGACTGACATATATTTAGGTCCAACAATGAGGGAAGTAGGATTGCTTGTAATCAAACACAATTATGTTCGGTGGCATAGCATAGATAAATTCCTATCCATGGAAATCAACACACAATATCATGTTTCACTGAATGGAAAAACACAAAAACAATCTTATTTGCTGTGCCGAAATGTGAACTTTGTTTGTGTAAGATACGTTATGTGTTAGAGTGGCTTATGTCTAGTGATGGTATTTGTTGCACAAGTTAGCACTGTTTTACTTCAGGTAATGAGAAGAGCCTTGACAAAATGGTAGGTATCGAAGAGCAACAAAAAGAAAAAACTGGTCAGTATACGCAGTGAAATGTTGCGAATTATTCAGAGAAAATTACTATAGAGCGAATATTAAATCTTTATAAAATATAACAGGTTGGATGAATTTAGTGAATGGTTTTATGACAGAAAAAGGTATGCAAATTTGTGGTAGACATAGAAAAAAATAACTAAAGTTAGCCTAGAAACCAAACTACTTGCAGTAAAATCATTGTAAAATGTGGAATAAGTCCTGGTGATGAAAATACGATGTTGACATAATTGTTGGAAAGATTTAAACAGTTTTCAGCAAAAAAATTAGAAATTTTATGTCAGCTATTACATATCACAAACTTTTAAAATATTAGCAATTTTCCAGTAAAGTTGGCAACAATGGCAGGAAAAGGAATTCCATGTCCAACAGTCCTATTGACGTTTAAATTTTGGGTAGTTACATTTGCTCTAGTTTCTGTTTGTTTTATGCATATAAGCGTAACAGTTAGCATTATAAGTAACATATTTGCACTCCTCACATTTCTACAGTTACGTTGCACGAATAAAGTGATCGGGTACAAGCAATATTAATTTTACATTAGGCGTAAGGATGCAAATGGGCATAAAAGCAGGTCTCTAAGCAAGGACTTCAAAAGAGTTTAATAAACCACGAAGTTTGAAAGTCCATGTATTAACACATAAAGAAATAAACACGCGGACCCACAACAAAGAAGGTCAGAATGCTACAACGGCATCACAACACAGCGCAAATAGGCCTGTCTAGCACTCGTCGCGACAATGGCAAGACTGTGTTTCCAACTTAGGAGGACATTGGCATAGCCAGAAGTATCTCAAGGGAGGGGATGAACTGACCGAAGCGAAGGGAGGGAGGTTGTATTGATGTTAGCAGTGCTGACGCACGTGTTAATTAAGACAAATTAGTTAGATAAAAATTACTTCACGATATAATAATAATAATGGGCCATATTTTAAAGCAATTTTTTAATCAAACTTAAGGCTTATTGATAGTTTTAATACTAATTGTTGACTACCTTAAAGGCAAAAAAAGGGGGTAGTCCTTACAACCCCCAAATCCTCCCCTCTCATGGCTACGCCCCTGAGAGGCGTCACGCCTTTAGGTACCTCCGTAAGGGGGCGGTGGACAGTCTTTCAGGCGTCCCACTTAAGACATTTCGGATTCTCTTTAATTTTTGTGAGATTGAAACCTAAATTACATTCTGCATAAAAGACAGAGAAGAGTATAACTAATAACCCGGAACCGGAGAGATAGATAAGTATCATAAATACATTACAATTCATTAAAATTAATACCATAGGCGTACCTACAGGATGGGCCAGGTGGGTATACCCCCCCCCCCCTAAACACGCACACTCACATAATGTAGCTATTCAAAATGGTAATTTTGCCAATACATGTGTATCGCCCTAGTGTCGCTGTCATAAACAATTACAACCAACCTTTGAACAAGGATGTGCGAATTGTAACCGGAGAGGCAAATGCCAATAAGTTATTGCTCTTCAGTAGTACGATTTGGTATGTTGTAGACAAGGGGGTGAGGCGTCGGTTACGGATTCGGCCGGCCGCCATGTTGTTATGTCACCCGTCCGCCATATTGGAAGTCATTGACCTTTGACCCCTAACCCATGACATTTGACCCCAAAAAAAATTCCAAAACAATTTATTAATAATCGTTGTTAAAAATATTTAAAAATCACTACAATTATTTTTAAAAAATCGTTTTAAAATTCTTACAATTACCCATTTTTCCTTTAAAAAAATAAATTCCGACAAATTTGCTGTTACATACGGTACAACCTATTTGTTTTTACAATACAACAGTTCAGGTAGAACGTACGTTTCGGAGTAACTAGTACGTTATTCGATCACACAATAAATATTACACACTTGCAAGGAACGGGTATCCTGGTAATAGGCTCTCTGAGATATTACCCAAAGACACCGGGTATCTAAAACATAAATTTAAAAAAAATCCTTGCAAAAAGGCTATTATACACGTTATGGAAACATCTCCACTGAAGGGAACTTACCCTAAAAAATTAGTGAAGCATATATTGTTTGAAACGACAATTTTTTCAAATTAACGCACTGACATGAAGTTTCCTTAACATGGAATTTCCTATTTAAATATCGCAGCTGCCAGTTGGTAGGCAGTGCCTTGAACTAAATGTAGGGAGGGTCAATGTATACCGCGCCCCCGCATAGTTGTTACGCCACTGCGAGTGTAGATAGGCCGGGCTAGCACTCATCACGACGGACTACGATAGGGGAGCCAGGAAAGCGTGGTAGCCAGCGACCGTGAAAATTGGGGCACAAAGAGAGCAGAAGGAAAGAAGGAGCAACCACCTCAGGCAGGAGCATCGTCACAAAAGGATCAGGAAGGCAAGGCCGCCCGCTGCCAGGGGAGACACAGGCACGCAACCGTGGGAACTGGAGCCTGACTGCCGAGGGGCCAGTCGCGGCAAACAAAGCTATGGTACATTCACATTTAACTCACATCGGAGGGGCCCAGGGAGACATCATACACTACAGATGAGGTAGACCGCTTATTCCGTCTTCTGCGCATGTACCCAACATTGACCTACCTCAATCCTACACAACTGTCAAAGTCACATGGTCAACAGTGATGAACAAGGGTCGCCACCTTTTTAACATTGTAAAATTCTCTGACATTTCCCTGATTTCCAGACAAAAAGAATTTTTTTTTTCCCCCTAACCTTAATCTAACATTTTTTTCTGTAAGGATTGGCTCCTTTGCATTATAACACACATTTTAACCAAAATACTTCTCAGGTCTTCCAAATTGCTCACTACACAGATCGCAAAGAAAAAATGCCTAAGCATTTAGCCTACAACCATTGAAACCATTTTATATGATTCTGGCAGAGGTGCACGATTGATGACAGCACTGCGAAATATATCGTGCATATCACAGAATTCCCTGACATTTGGCTAACTTGTTTGAAATTCCCTGACATTTCCCTGGTAGTTTTTCAAATTCCCTGACATTTCCCTGTTTTTCAGATTTTCTAGAACTGTGGCAACCCTGAGTATGTATACATCTTAATTTATTAAATGACAAGCACTAGTACATTAATAAAATACTTTTACCATTTTGAATTTAATGGAAACGCCTTACAAACTGCTTAGAGAAAGTATAAAAACTTTTCGCTAGACGTGTTGGCAGAAAAGCAGTTCAATGTTGAGACACCGAGATTGGTTGTGCGCAGCCAGCCCAAATCAGTGATATCAATAAGTGAAATAAAATTCACTGAAAGTACGTTGATAATCTACTGCCGGCTGGCAAATCAGGCACATGAACGGGGAACAAACTACTTTTGGCAGTGGAAATCTCGACGTGCGGTGGGAATCACAAATAAATCAGTGAAATTCAGCCATCATATTAATTAGTTATCTGACAATGGTTATCAGACGCTCAGTTTACAATGGTTTTCAGTGATCTGGCTCAATTTCCACTGTTTCAGATTTAGAGTGTAATGACTTTGTTTTACGTCACCAAAGCACCAGCGGTTACATTGAAAGAACAGCCAGCAGAAAACAAGTTAAAATCAAAATTTTTCTTAGTTGCTCCAACAAAATACTCTGTTGAGTAGACAAAACTTAATAAGCAACAAAATTAATTTTGCACATCTAACCAAAAGAAATTACGTTGCCAAAATAATATTAAAGGAGAAAATAGAGAAAATCTGGCGAAAATTTTTGGTTGCAAAACTTAGAACATTCATCTTCCTAAGCTGAGTAGAAGTAACGTTATAGGCTGTTCAGAGTAAAATTAGCACTTTTGAAAGCCCTGCTTAAAATATACTTGTGTGCACGAGGTGTGTTCTTCAGCCTTATAGAAAATTAACATTACCATGGGCCTCATCATTTTATTCATGCGTCGGTCAAGTGAAACTGTGAAATTATTAGATAACTAAATATTGTACAAATCTGCTCATTCTTACACTGCGATGCATTAAAAAATACAGAAAGCAAGAGAGATAATTTAAATTATCTCAAATAATTACCTAAAAAAATTTTGTTCGGCGTTATTGTATGGAACTACTTTTCCCTCCATCATTAGCAACTTTACTGGGCGCATGCCACTAAATGCGCCCGTTAAAATAGACGCAGGTAGGAACAGTGGCATTTTTCTAAAGTTGATTTCAAAAGTGCTCACTTTATCGTGAACAGCCTTTAGTAGAGCGTGGTTACCGGGGAAAGCCGGCAGCGTGTACGTGGCGCCTGCATTATTTAAGCGGCGGCACCAACCCCTGACGCGCCAATCACAGCACGGCCTCGAAGGGAGTGCGAGGCCTCAATGTTGCACACGGGACACGCTCCAGGGAGCAATGCTCCCGCGATAATCCCCGCCTCCCGCTTCATGCATTAATTACGAGCGCTCGCTCCACGCTGCGCCGAGCCGAGCCGAGCCGAGTAGTTCTCGCGCACCTCGGATGCTCTCCGAGGATACTACATACAGCCTGCACCGCCTGCTAGTCCGCACGAACTTAGCCTCATACAGACGGACATATCTTGTGAACAAGTAGGTGAACAGCCGACCTCTCGTGCCGCAGTCGGTTGGTGCGCCTCCGATCTGAGGTGCGGGAGGCTCTGAGTTCGAATCCCGGGCAAGGCATGGGTGTTAATTTAAGTTATGTTATAAGTTAGTCTGTAAGCCGTCCCCTGCTAAGCCTTCCAGCGTAAAACCGGACGACGTCAAAAAGCCCTTCACAATACAAGTAGGTGAACACCCTCTTGTATTCAAGTCCCATGCACATACTGTACACACAATAGTATAGGCTTCCCACGGTAAAGTGAGCACTTTTTAAGGCCCTGCTAAATTTTTCATCTCAGTTAATTTCTATAAACATTACCATGTGACTAATAAACAGAGTGTACACATTTCACCTCGCTCAAAATTTAATGGCCGAGGCTGCAATAGAATACATTTATTAAGGGTTAATGCCTGTTGGGGGGACCTTAAATAGTGCTCGCTTTATCGTGAACAGTCTATAGTAACTTACTTGAATGTTGCAGCATGAAATCACTCATATTTACGACAACAGAAAATGATTTTACAAACCAAACACATCAGAATTAAAATCTGTTTTCAACTCTCAAATTAACAATATCGGCATAAATAAATATACGGGATCTACATAAATGTATAAAACGCAAATGTAAACAAAAGACTTGCGCAAGAAGGTGAACGAAAGATAAAACCGCCTCTAAAAGATTTTAGCTTGCATGCACGCCACTTGCATACAAGTTAGCAAGTCACTTGAACAAGAAGGTATATCTACACCTTCTTGTTCAAGAAAGTAAACCCAAGGACTAAAGATGAGGTAGACCGATCTCGTTGGCTGCGCACAATCAATTTCCCTCTCCCAACATTGAACTGTTTTTCTGCCAACACGTCTAGCGAATACGGCATGGTTCGGATTTTAGGCTAGAAAACTGATTTGTAAACAAGTTATTAGAGTTGCTTATATATACCCTTACCAATTTATAATACAGTTTTACTAAATTCATAATGGTAAAAGTATTTTATTAGTCTAAAAGTGCTTGCCATTTAAAATTTAAGATGTAAACAAACACGTTCATCACTGTTGACCATGTGACTTTGACAGTTGTGTAGGATTGGGGTAGGTCAATGTTGGGTACACGCGCAGAAGACGGATAAGCAGTTTACCTCATCTTTAGTCTACGATTGAACCATGTGTAACAGGCATTAAGCCGGGTCACCAACGTTGTAAAATAAAAATACCCAACGAGTCAAAAATTGTTATTTACATAATACTTTTTAGCGAACTTTTTTTTTTTTGTTAAACATATTCGTTTAGTATATATTTTTTTATTTTGAGCTTTGTAAAGTTACGGTTATTTTATGTGGGTTTTAAATGTCTAAATAACGAATTTTTAAAGAGTACTATTAGATTTTCTCAGCAAGATGGCGATACTAAGATATTTTTATACATAATTATACTTTATTTACGATTCAATGTATAAAAGTAGGCATAAATTCATTGTACAGGAAAATAATATAATAATAATTGAAAATCACAGCCTTCTGTATGAGACTAAAATTATTTTGCAATCGATCACGGCTAATTTAGAAGGCGCAAAACGCAAACAGTTTAGCTGACCAACTCTTGCGTTGCGTTCTTGCGTCCTGAGTAGTTTGCTAACTGTAGCTTTGAAATACGTACGTTCAACTGTCTGCGTCTTTGGGTTTCTTGCGTATTTGCGTTTCTTACGTAATTTATAAACTCGGCCTTGCGCGTATGCCACGATGGAAGATTTCTTGCACCACTCTATGCAAGCCTGCATGGCCGCTTGTATGGATGGTTCTATGGAAGATTTGGCCGTTCCCGTGGACGTTTCCATAATTTGTAGTGAGCAATTCTCGATAGGTTTCCTACAAGGCTGATATCTTAGCCAATCAGAGAGAGGATGGTAGAGTCATTTTGAGAAAGAGCGTAAGACTTTTAAAAAACATAAAAATAAATAGTACATAAAAATGTCAAGAAAAAGTCTACAGGTTGTTCACACGGTAAAGTGAGTACTTTAGAAATTAACCTTAGAAAAAAGTCGCTGCCCCTGCCTGCATTTACTTTAACGAGCGCACTGAGTGACATTCGCCCAGTAAAGTTGGTAACGATGGATGGAAAGTAGTTCCATATCTTAACGTCGGCTAAAAAGGGTTAGGTGATAACTTAAAATAATTTATTTCGCTTTCTGATTTTTTTTATGCATCGAAGTGTAAAAATGAGCAGATTTGTAAAGTATTTACCTTCTCAATAATTTCACAGTTTCATTTGGCCGACGGATGAATAAAGTGATGAGGCCCATGGCAATATTAATTTTACATAAGACGGGAGAATACACAACGTGTATACAAGTAGATTTTAAGCAAGGCTATCAAAAGAGCTCACTTTACCGTGATTCTATCGTGTGACTGAAAAGTAGGGTAAACACTCGTGTTTATTTACCATAAAAATTGCAGTTATAACAATAAAACTCTCTGCATAAACACACAATGCTGAAGTCGCGAGCGAAGATTGTTCTTGGACCACAGTTGCACAAGCGAAAAAAAAAAAAAAAAAAAAAAAATTAAGTCGTGTTTACTTGTGCGGCGACAAGTATCGTGCGACAGGTTCTTCCAAAGAGACCTCCACAACTGCTTGCATGCAGGCTCGGGTAGCAGATCTCGTGGAAGCTTCCGCCTCAGCCTGTACGGTACATTTTACCGTTGGGCCAACTGGACGGGTTTGTATCGCTTATAGACCATTCCACTTACCTTCAAGTAGATGTGTTCATTTGTATGTGTCAATGTACACAGGATGATTCGCAATTAGACCGACAAACTTCGGGAGGTGATTCTTCATGAAAAAGTAAAACGAAAACATATGAGACACTTTATACCCAAACCGAATATTAAGGGTGGCATGAGCACTTAAAAAACGAGGTTTTAAATCGTATTTGTGGAAAATATCGGTAACGAATTAAATGACCACACTCGGAACATTATTGTATGTTATCGGGACCTTCAACGTAAGATCCGATATTTTGCACAAATACGGCGTAAGATCTTTTTTAAAGGGCCCATAACTCCTTTAATATTCGGTTTAGGTATAAAGAGTTAAACATGTTTTCACCTTTACTTTTTCATGGAGAATCGCCTTCCGAAGTTTGTCGGTCTAATTGAGAATCATCCTGTGTATATATATATATATATATATATATATATATATATATATAATATATATATATATATATATATATATATATCTGCGATCTCCCCACGTACCCTGTCGCCTGCCAGCAACCCAACTGAGTTATGGGGCCGAGGGACTAGTCCAGGGATAAAGCTGTACGGGGCAGCTCTAATCTATCATCTGGCGGCGAAATAAAACGTTCGAGAGGGTAGTGGGCTGTCTTCCCTTTTGAGAAACGTATCGATGCAGAATTAAATTATCTATAGGCGTTTGTTCGCGGAGGAATAAACTGGGGAAAAATTAATAAATAAATTTATAGATTATTGCCAAATTTAAATGTGTTAAAAAACCATTTTTATATTACAATACTTAAATATTTTTAAACTTTTACACTTCAAAGTCAATTTTTAGCACATAAATACGACCCCTTCACTCCGTCGAAACGTTTTGAAGAGTGTTATGATAGGTAGGGTCCAACGAGTGTTCATGGTGATAGACGAGCCAAGGTGGTTATTGTGAGTGAAGAGATTACGGAGGCTCTTAACAGCGGGTTCTTGAGAACCGATGAGGGTGATTGAGGTGATATGGAGCAGCGCCGGAATGAAAGGGCGGAGGAAACGGGAGATCCCCGAGAGAACTAGACGACCAGCGGCATCGTCCGGCACGATTCCCACATGCAAAAATCCGGGAGTGACCCGGTTGGGGATTGAACCCGGTTCGCCTAGGTGGGAGGCGAGCAGACTAACCGCTCAGCCACCGTGCCCCCCCCCCCGGTGGTTATTGATTAGAAGAGCGTAGACAGGGCCCTGCGTGTCCGAAGAGACTGCGTGAAGAAACTGGGGTTCTTCCTTATAGTGTTACCCGACAATCAGAGTATAAAAGGAGGTGTTTCGTTAAAAATGAATTCCACTAGCGCAGCAAATTATACAGGTATTAAATTATTTTTCCAGATACAGGCTTATATTAATCTTCAAGTTGGAAAAATAGTTTCCATCAGTCATAAATAATGCTCCCATTATCAGTTAACATAAAATATGAAGGCTACAACTGAATTATTGCATATGGCAGTATAAAAATAAATTAAGAAATAGGGGGAAAAAATGTTTACATGATTTACATTGTTTATCAAGAAGATGCGTATGATTTTTACGATGATTAACAAAGTGAATGTTGACAACACAGCTATAAAAAGTTTTGTTGCACAAACGCCGATGATAGCAGAAGAATTTACACGCATATTACTATATTTCATTTGCTCAAAAAAATTGGACATTTTTGATCACCACGAAAAGTCCAGCAATACGCAAACGTTCTCCTTTTGCCAGATGTCTGGTAACCCAGTGCTGCGGTGTCTGTGATAGCGTAGGTGATGGAGGGGGATGGGAATAATCCAAGACAGACCGATACAAATGGTACATGCTACTGAGTATTCTGTTAACAGTTATCTGTTTGCAATGAGGACTGTAATATGGCAAGAGAAAACGCAATCTAAGAGGAATGACGAAGCTATATTTATAGTATTGTAAGTAAATTAAGAAAATGAATTTAGCTACCGTTTGTCAAATTAATGTCGACATCCTTTTGACAACTTTGCTAAGAACAGGCTGTAGGCTGTTGCTAATGTGTGCCTATGTGTGTGCGCGCATTTAATTTTCGATTTGCACTAAATGCTAAAGTCCAAACGGATTAATATCACACACAGAATGCAGTACCATTTTTCACATCCTTACAGTACACATCAACAGTTTCGAACCACGCAACATGTAAATTAAAACTTTTCATAATAGGGCTATACATCAATAACATAAAAAAATGGAAACACTGTGGAATATTTTGATCCTTGTTTTAAACAAACTGTGGTGAGAATTGAATAGCAGACGAACATTTGTTAATATTTCGTTTAGCCTAATTTTAGGGCAAACGAAATTAGGACAACGCAACGCCACCGTACGCACTGTAAGTCCAGCCTAACTCTAGAAACCCCATCTCGCTGGTTCAACTGGTAAGTAGGCCTAACATATATAGTTTTCAATTTTGGCGAATCAATAGCTAATTTTCCTTACAATGTGAATTCGATAAAAAAAAAAATAAAAGACTTGTTTTCAAATTTGTTAATCCGCTCGTTTGTTTTTCTCTTCCAAGTGCACATATTTGTAAAGGCAATTAAAAAAATATATATATATAATATTACACTAAAAGTTTCAAAGCAGGAAAGTGTTTTAACAAATTTACTAATCGTCTTATAAACTTTTGATGATTACCGTAGTTTGCACGCTCCAGACGACACACACGGACAACGGACGATGAACTGATGAAAAATACTTGTAACGTAATTTTAACATAACTCAAAAGCAGCATGTATGAACGGTGGTGTAACTTAACTGGACACCCCCCTCCACTACTCCTTCACTTAGAGCAAAATTCTGTGCGGGCCACTGACTTTTTAGATACCGTAAAACATATCTCATAACGCGTGACTTGCGTAAAAGCAGTGTATTAAAAATAGGTACAATTAATTTCCCACGAAAATCTGGACACCCAAATTATCGGTAGGCCTACAGAAAAGTCGTGAACTGCAATCAGCAGTTAGAGAATATAATACATGCTAACTGATCCCGGCGAACGTTGTTCCGCCTCTTTCACGTTCTATTTTGCCTCCTCAATGCGTCCTCTCTATTACGTCTGGTACGTCCGTGGTATCGCTGGCATTTTTCTATTTTAGATCAACAAACATTTCCTGCAAGTATGAGCAAAATCGGCCCATAAATATAGAAGTTAGACCATAGCGCCACCTATCGGAATGAAACACAACAAAAAACCTTACTCGCCACCTCAATATAATATGGTGTGAATATGGTCTCAACTGGTCCAGTGGTTTGTCAGTGATGATGCGGTTTAGTTACGCACAAAGAATTTTATATAAAATAATATTACACTACAGGAACGAGTGCAAACTTTGCCTACGCAACTGACAAACATAAGGAACGTGTCACACACGAATTTACAACCCGGGTAGGGTAATCTTGCAACAAGCATTGCAATTCTTGCTGACCCACGTAGATCGGTGTTACGTCAAGTATTTGCGCTCTCATGATTATTTTACACAAATCAGACAGGAAATTACTCGTACGCTTTAATTAAAAAGCGTGCAAGCAATATTTAGCTGTCCATAAATGTAATGCGGCGCAGTGGTAGATGCGTCCCTAGCTTGTGCTGCTACCCAAGCTCCAAATTAATTCACTGCATCCCCTGGGAGAAATTCATTGGTAAGTATGTGGATAGGGGAGGCAGGAACCCATAGCGTGCAGATGCTAGGCGACCTCAAAGAATGTCATGTAGTAGAGGGGGAGGGGAAAGGGAGAGATGAATCACATGCACAGCAAGGCGCCCGAGGCAATCCTTCTGACCCAATCCATCTTCGCGAGCTTTCATCTAACGAGAGAAGTCGAGGTCGACAATTGCTTTTTATTCCAACCCCGTTCCTCCCTCTTTTCCTCCCCCTCCCTTTACCACCCTCTTTCCAATTCTTGGAAGCAACGCCAATCTGTACGCGGCGGAAGTATGAATACATATCGGGATAAGAGCTCAGAGGTAGTTCTTTAGAGGCAATCGTAAGATACCAACTGCGGTGAAAATGAATTTTTTCTGACTATTTCAACCAATATGGAGTACCTAAGAAATAAGGAGCTTGTGTAGTGTTGTACTGCCAAGTCACAAAACATGTATTAACATAATTGGAGTAGGCCTATATCACGACCGCACCGCAGAGTACTTCACTCTTTCAGTCCGATGTCCACTACACTGGATATGTTGACCAAGAAATAAATTTAACTCGAGCTGTACACAGATAGGGTCTTGTCGCTGTGAGTAATGCGACTTGTAAACGTTTCTACAGCTCCAAACTGCAAGTGGTTCATCCCATCTCATAACCACCACACATCTGATTTGTAGGTTTCGAGAATGAAGCAAGTGTTGAGTCAGTATGGTGAGTACAGCACGCACCACAATGTTACTTGATTGCTGCATTTGAAACCAGTAATTTATGTGAAACAGCGGCTTATCCCGCGAACTCCAGCCGCACACGCCCTCAAAATGTCGTCTCCGGCCATCAGCATTATCAGAACTCGGGTGGCCAATTACCATCTGCAGGTAGTTTACTTGCCAGCCCGGCAACCGAGCCAACAAGGAGTCTTCCTCAGCACGCAGGAACCAAACCTGACGCAAGGCCCATTCCCAGCACAGTCTTGTGCAGCCACTAAAAGATGGCTCCTCCCACCCACATACGTGTACTTTCTACTTCGTGTAAGGCGGTAGAGCCCCCCTCCCCGCCCCGAACGCTTACTTTGCCTACACTGACGAAAAGAGTTGTAATGTAGTGCATATACTAGTAGAGTTATAGAGAAATAGTGCAATATCACTAAAGAGTAAAAATATATAGAAATGACAATCCTCTTATAGGCTATCCACGGTTAAGTGAGCACTTTTTGAAGCCCTCTCATTTGGCGTAATAAGTCAATAATTACATTTTATTGTAGTCATAGATGTGACCTTTCAAATAGGGTGAAGTATATACACTGTGTTTATTACTTACATGGCAATATTCATTTTAAAAAGTAGTGGAAGAATAAAAAATTGCTGATAGGAAAAAAAGTAACTAGGGCCTCAAAAGTGCTCACTTTACCGCGAACAGCCTTTACCTGATGAAATTCTTCATATACTTAATATACGTAAAATGAGGGGGGGGGGGGAGGGAAGTGGTCCGACAGCAGAAAGCCGTATGCCAAAATAATAGCATTAGGAAAATCAATCAAAGTAAAGGATAACTTACACCCCTACATTTTCCAGAACGGGTAAAGTTGCAGCCGTGAAGGTCACACACACGTGGTCGAACCTACGGCTAACCAGGGGAAAAAAAAAAAGAATTCTCTGTGGAAGGTACACAGTTGTTCAGAACTAATCTGTAGGTACCAACAGCGGTGAATTGCATTTATGGCATTTTTTTTTTTAAAGTAAAAGCAACAACGAAATAAGGCACTGTGAACAGAAAATTCACAAAACAGGCATTAGCATGCCTTGAGGGTAAACACGTGTACGTCAGTAAATGTATTTCTGTAAATGGAGTGATGAGCCCTGGTTAACTCTTAGGGATTAGAAAAATCCGCGACTTCATATCGATGTGTACACTCGGGCTGAATTCATATGTTACCCGACTGCAGTCTTTGTGTGGAAGCCTTCTGTGTGTACACTGTGAGTTGCTCCTTCTGTTGTCGTGGGCTGACTCGGAGTCAAGTCTTGGGAAAGTGTATTTTATGAAAAGTCAAAAATTATGAAATAAATCAGTAAATAGCGTCAGATTGATTTGTGTTCCTTTAATGTACACACGAATATCACTGCGTCATAACAATCGGTAAACACCCGCGGCTAGAATACTTTCGGTGGTTTACGACGTGGCACAAAGGCGCCCGCCAATTTCTTAATGAACGGCAACGTTATAATTAGCACAGATGGCAGATATCGAGTCAAGCTAACACCAAGTTATTCACAAATTTGTTTTTCATCTCACGTAGTTTCTGACATTTTACATAAAACTACTTGTAATTGCCAACTTCTAGTGAACAATTTGAAATACTTAAAGAGCACACCCGGTCGTACGCAAGCGTTGAGACATCGATAGAAATAACATAAACACGCTTCGCGCGTATATTCCGTTTCCTCAGAATTTTAAGCGATGACTATACGGCTTTAATAGAGCAATTTGTTCAGAAAAGATACGACACTGTTACTGTCGTTTAAAACACAGTTCTACACAAGAATAAATATAAACACAGTGCTCCTTCCAGCGATTTCTTCTGACTTTGACACGATTCCACGATCATATTTACATATTTATGTTTCAATAACAATATTTATGGCTGCGCAACAAAATATTGACTTTCATTTCTGCCCTGAAAAAAATTATGTTATACTAAAATATTCCATAGTTTTTTTTTTTTAAACCAAAACGAGACCCTCGTGACAACTAGTCACGTTAGGTCATAGATCACACTATCTTTTTCAACAACACATTGTTTTATGACGAATTATCCCAAACAGTTTGTACCTGGAGTTGAGGATAACTCTGTATATACAAATACATACACACCCACAACTCCGTGACCAATTACTGTAATTTTGCACTTGTATACACTGTACGCTAAGTTAAGTGGAATATTAAGATTACTATACATACAAATACATACACACCCACAACTCACTGTACGAGGTGGCACAGTGGTTAACACACTGATCTTCGATTCGAAAGGACGAGTGCAATTCCCGGTCCGGCAATACTGATTTCCGTTTTCCATGATTTTCCATGAAATCGCTCCGGGCGAATGTTGCGATGGTTTCTAACTATAGGCTTTTCACGGTAAAATGAGCTCTTAAAATATCTGCTTACAGCGTTGCCAGAACGTATCAAAGGGAACGGATTTCCGTACTATTTATCACCCGACCGTACCTCACCTCTGACCGTACTTTTCCCCGTCGTAAATTATTTTTAATAAATACTTAATGTTTAAGCAACCAGTTTTTCTAACAACAAAATGCATGTTTTTTCTTATTTGACATATTTCAGTGAAAAAAAAAAAAAAAAACGTTCCATTGCAAATTAGCATGATTGCATGAATTACTCTGTTATTTTTCAAGCTCACGAGTCATTTGTATTTTGTTTAAAAATAATGCGTTTAATTGAACGAAATCCCAAACAAAACAATAACGATTGTCTATGGAATGAATGTATGAAACTGTAGTTGTATTATATTATATATATATATATATATATTTAAGCATTAACATTATATGTAGCATTTTTCTTGATATTAAAACCGCACCTTGTTGGGAAAAATGCCGTCCTATACCGGAAATTCACACTGGCAACACTGCCCTGGTACTGAGGCTCAGGGGGGCCCTAGACGCTGGGAATTTTTTTGGGGTGAAAAAAAAGACATCCATGAAGGGGGCCTCAAAATATTAATTAGTGACGGGCCCCGAAATTTCCGTCGACGGCTCTGACTCGAGTCCGCATAGAATTTTCAAAATTTCACGTCACAATCAAATTGTCCACTCGCAAGCGAGTTCCACGAAACTCGTCAGTGAGGTACCAAAACGACTGATCCGCTGGCAGTAAGTTGCAGCCGTGCAGAATGGAATGCGCGGTTGAGAATAGGCGAGAGCTATTATTCGTTCCCACGCTCCCGCCACGGGCACGAGCTGACATTGTATGGGACAGAAAGAAATTTCACTCGGAGGAGGGGAGCTCGTATGCGTGTGTGCGGAGGTTACAGAGGGCGAGGAAGAACTACGGCACTGACCTTCGCCAGCGAATCTCAACAAACTGCTGTGGAGGGAAAGATGTTACGCTAAACATATACTCTTGTTTCATACAACTTCAATACAATTTGACAGTCGCTGTGACCAACCTACACAGCACGTAAACAGTAAACGCCCCCGTTTGCAAAGTACTGTGTCAGCTGATGGCTGTTGCAGGATTCGTGTTATTGTGTTGGCGTTCTTTGCGATAGTTTTGAAAGAAAATAGTACTCGGAACTAAAAATTATAATGTGGAAAATTAATGATAATTACATGTCTGGTTAAAATTACGCTCATAGACCAATACACAATTTTTCTGAGTTATAGAGCAAGGGCTTTAAAAATATTTAGAAATATAATGGTAGAGCATGCGAACATCATGGTTATGAGAAAGGTTTCCACCAATCTCCGTTGAGACTGTTGTCTATGGTCTCCACCCGCCCGGTGAAAATCCGTTGCTACTGTGCTCTCTTCCGTCATAATTTATGCGAGAATTCCTTGCTGGTGATGTCGGAATAGCATATACCTACGGAGTTAATTATTTTTGTATTTACGTATTGCATCAAGTGTAGTTCGTCGTAGGTGCCTTTTTAGAACAGTCTCCTCTGTGAAATGAATTAATGACACGTGTCTGCCACTTTGTAAAAGGATTTGTTGTGTGCTGTGGTCCGCCATTTTCTCAGACCATCGCGAAGCGCGAGCGAAAAATTATTTACGTTGTGAAGTTCGAATTTGTTGGTTTCAAGAAATAGTTAAAGTGTTACGTTAATTGCATTAAGTCAGTAAAGAATTATTTCGTATCAGTCGCCGACAAGTGATTTTAGTGCATTAATCATCCAAAGTTCGGCACGTGTTTAGGAATTACGAAGTGAAAAACAGTAAGTTTGTGTGTTTGGTAAATAATGTGTTCTTAAATTGTTGTCAGAATACCTGAAACGTATTTGTACATTTATTTGATTGAAACACTGGCGATTTTTACGTAGAAGTAAAATCTGCTTAACATGTTTACAATGTGCATTTCGCACATCGGTATTAAAAGTGGCGTATTTATTGCGATTTGTTCTTGCGGGAGGTTTTCAAATGTACGTGGCCTAAATAGGCGCCCTTTTAGTGTAGTTCATTATATAAAAATGCAATGATATTAATCTGTTAAGCATTTCTCGCATCGGTACGAACAGCGACACATTTATCGCATTTAGTTCTTTCGATGAAGTTAAGACTTTTGAGTAATAGTAAACTGAATGCTATTTCCGTACGACCAAAATTTTCCACTACACCATCAAAACAATGCAGTTCCAATCGCCACTCTCTCATAAGAAGAACCACAACAACATCACGTCTCGCGAAAGACGTTAAACTATAGTTTCCCACCCCAGTAATAAAATAAACAGAACCCCAACTAGAATATTATGTGAACATAACTAGGAATGGCAACCAGCTATATTAGCCCAAGTGCAGGACAGAAGTCTTTCAATACTTGCCATTAGATTCGTAGTTTGTTTACAAATATAGTTTTCTTCACCGACAGAACAGCTGTGGCGGAGGGATACATGGTGGCCGCACTTCTTTACGAGAACTGATAAGATTTACTGAAGGTAAATGAAATTGTCTATAACTACTGAGCCACAGACCACGTATGTCAACGATATATCAATATAAACCGTTGATATATTTATACGATATTCTACCGACATCAAAATATTTTTAAAGGTACAGGAAATAAATATTTTTAAAGTGCTCTTTTAATAAGTTATGTTTTGATACAAAACTTGAATTAGAAATTCCAGTGTTTACTTTGGCAACATGCACAAAAAAAAACAGGCGCCACCACATCCTTCTGCAATGTCTCGTGTCCTCTATGTAATATTCCAAGCAATTTTACAACTGTCCTTTAATACATAAAATATCGGATTCCGATGTACCGAAAGTGTATATTTTTGTTTAGATATATCGTTTAGTAAAACGATACCTTCATAAATACCCAAAATAATTAATATAGATACTTTTCCGATATCACCATCCCTACCACAGAGTAGATAAGAACACAAGAGGCGAAATTGCGCGATGGGCTCCTTTGATGTGGACGTACCCATTATCCGAATGGCTGTGCGAGACTTTGGAAATGAGCCTTGGTTCTGATTGGCTATAGCATGCTGCGAAAGTTGACCTATTGGCTGAGTACGTTCCCACGCCCACGTGGGATGGGCGAACGGTGTTCAGACATCTTGCTTGGCAAGTTGGGCCGGACCATACTGCTGGTGCGCACGGCTACAGATGTAAGAGGGTATAGGCTGTTAACGGTAAAGTGAAAACTTTTGAAGGATTCAAGTTCAGTGAAATATGTACACTGTGTTCATTAATTACATGGAAATATTTATTTGGGAAAAAAAAAAAAAAAAAAAAAAAAAAAAAAAAAAAAAATGGCTGAAAGTAATAGTAAATCGGGCCCCAAAGGTACTCGCTTTACCGTGAACAGCCTATAGCTACGTTTATTACAGCTTCTGTGGTCCAAGCCACGGCACGTTGACACTTCCAACAGCAAAATAATAAGTCAATGATGCGACTTGGAAGTTTCCATGCGGGCTTTGCCCGGTTCCGTCTACTGTTAGAACAGCAGAGGAGAATGTCGAATAGTAGCCGGAAATGCATCGCCAGGTCGTTCCAAAAGTTGATTATCCGGAGAAAAACTAGTAAAGATGTAAATTTTACTTTGGGTGAAGCAAATTTAAATACATTTTGCATGTTGCAATTTTCAGGGTGGTGTGTGAGGGGGTTGCAGATGGGAGAAGAAAGAGTTCTCATGATTGATGACACGTCATCGCTGACAAGGCCGTCCTTTCAGGGTAGATTCGGCAGTTTTTTTAAAATTAAAAAGCTTGTCAAGAGGGTGGTATTAAGCCAAGCGTAAATGAAAAGCAATTTAGAATTTTTGTATTAAAATATAACTCATGTTACGAAATTGCGCGGAATTGGAAGGACAACTGAAAGGTGAAGCAATTCGTCTAATGGCGTAAGAAGGATCACGCAATCCCCTTTTTTGTCATCGTTATTTCATGTAAAACATATTTGTTCAATTAGTTGATTTACATCTTAAAATAGCCTTATTATCTATTGATTTACTTATTATATAGGAAATAATATTTTGCCCATCCACTGACTCTTGAGTAGATCTTGGTTCTTGGAACAAATGAACTAGTGACTGAAGCCTACATACTTGCTGCTATGGAGAGTATACAACAAAGGGAAATAAATATTACAGGCTGTTTTTGATATCGTTGGTTTGATTGCGATTTGGACTTTCTCACTGATTACATTTTTTCAATAAATTCAGGTTTGTAGAGTATAATATACGCCATTCACGGCAAAGTAAGCACATTCACGGCAGAGGTAAGGAATTTTTTTTTACCCTCCCAACATGCATTAACCACTAATAAATATTTTCTTTGCAGCCTCAGACGTTACGTTTTGAGAGTGGTGAAATGTGTAAACTGTGTGTATTAGTCACATTACGTTGTTTAGATTAAAATGTGGCGGAAAGTTAGAAATTGACCCAAAAGAAAATGTTTAGCAGGACCTTAAAAAGTGCTCACCTTACCGTGAATACCTTATATTGTTAAGACCTCTGCACTCCAAGGGGGAAAAATTTTTTTTATACAATTAATTGTGGTGAATAACCACCCCCCCCCCCGCACAAAAAAATAAAACAACACTGGACATTCCAAACGCCCGGTGACTGGTAGTAGTGAAGCATCCCGTATAAATAACGCCCGACTTGCCACAGGATTGTAATTTACATAGCATTAAAATTCATCAGCTAGGAAAATTCCTGGGAAAAGGTTTACACCACAAGGTCACGTCGCGCCAGGTATCACGTGGAGACCTTCGCCAAGCCCAGCCAACCAACTAAACTGCAGATGACACTACCCCTTCAGGGAACTCCTCGGGAAAGTTATTGATTTATTTTTGCAACTTTCTGGAATGATTTTCTTTTGGAATTTACTTAACAGAACAAGAGCAAAAAATCAACTTCCTATTTTTTAAACTGACATATGCGTACATGCATGCAAAAAATTTTCCAGTAAATATTTTGATACTAAGTCCTCTGCACATGAAAATGTGCTAACTTTCAAGCCTGAAACACGATCGCCGACAAGGGTGATTTGAGGTGAACGTGGAGTAGCACCGGAATGAAAGCGCGGGGGAAACGGGAGATCCCGAGAAAACCCGCCGACGAGTGGCATCATCCGGCACGATTCCCACATGCGAAAATCCGGGAGTGACCCGATCGGGGATTGAACGCGGTTCACAATGGTGGGAGGGGAGCAGGCTAACCGTTCAGCCACCGCGGCCCTGGCAAAAAAAAAATGCATTTCGACTGCCAGTCCCTCTCAAATGTTCACTTGCCTTAGTCGGCTAGAATGATGGCAGGAGTTCTTCCTCACTCATCTCTCTGCAGTAATTCATTATTCAAAGATATAAATGGGTCAGCGTGAGTCAGCGGAATGTGGCGTCAGGGCGCTAGTGCTGAGTAGTTGTGTTGTTAACTCTCACAATGGCTGACACTGCCTGTCATCTGTAATGTTACTTCACTACGTCACAGCGCATTGCTCTCTGTTAGAACTGTTCCCCAAAACCAAATCCATACACACTCGAGCACACTGGGTCGAGAATGCAGATAATTGGGCACGTACCGCCATGCTAAATTTTAACGTGATAGACGGACAAGCGCGGATGCGGTAGTTGTGTGGGCGAGTAGTTTAGTGTAGTGTTTCGTTACACTTTTCGGACAGCATGACGGTTTCAAAAATTGCAAAGTTCCCGGTGGACCCTGAAGATCAAAGAACCGATTTAGCTTTTGCTTTGCGGGGGTTAAATGTAAAGGTTAGAAAGTAGCGCTCTAGGTATGACCTTTTAATGGGTATTGAACACCTAGACGGGAGGTTCGGAGAGGCTAGCGCCGGTTCCACCGCGAATTTTGTTAGAACTGTTATAGCTCCACTTCAGACATCGCTAGACTTTCCACTTCTGAGATAAGTTCAGCCCTAAATATTTTGGACAAAAAAAAAACACATGCAAGTTTAATTACCGCAAGGAACAACCCATCTCTACTCGCCAAGTCCAAGTCCCCAATGCCTTCATTCCGGTGTTCGAATTAGTCTACGAAGTGCCCCTAAGATTACCTTTGTCCCCTTCAAAAGTGCATCCAAGTTGTGACGTCACTGTGTTTCTCTAGCAATCCAAGCCAGCAGACTTTCTTTGCTACTGGATTCACTGTACATTTAGGCAGTCGGCAATAAACATTTTTTCAGTGCCGATCGCTTCTTCCAGACATAGTCTTGGACACTTAATGTGCACAAATCACGGTAACATAAGAAAATGTATTTTTTTCGTATGTGCGTTTGAGGCTGTTGCAGTTTTAAAAACGAAGACTATGTGTTCGAAACACTTCGCCCTAAAGGGATTACGGGGTTGAGAACTGTGTCAGAAGAAGGGAGGAGGGGGTCAAGTCAATCCATACAGTCGCGCGGAGTGCGGAGACTTGGGCGATCTTGTCGCGGATCTTCACTGCCGTTAATTCGCTACTCGCTAACGTCATGCACGTGTGTTAACGAACTGCAATGGTTTAGAATTTGAACACTTTCTAGCCTGTAACCCTATAGTTTGCACGCATAGCAGGAGACAGCCCAAGTCCCACGAAGAACTGGGCACCAAAAGAAGCAAAATGCGCATGAAGATTGATTGCAATGTGGAGTCAGCACGTATTCACAACAGTTTCTACAAAACTTCTTACTTACAGTCACTAAAAAAAATCCAACGCAATTATTTGTCGCCGAAATTTAAATATTTTAAAATAACTTTCAAGACGTTACTTGTAATTAATCACCAGTCGTTGGTAAGCTTTGAAAATCAGCCGCAACGCGAAATAAAAACAAAAGCAGATGAACAACAATCAATGACGCTCAAGGACACACATTGAAAGGACACACCCAATTATTAGACTTGGCAATGCATCAGTAGCCTCATAACACAGGGGATACGAGCAATGGTATTTTTCTCCAACCAAGCGAACTGGCGCAGTGGTAACTCAGCAGACTCACATTCGGGAAGACCGGGTTCGATTCCCGGCCCTGCCATCCTGATTTCGGTTTCCCATGCTTTTACGAAATCATTGTTCCATGTGCAACTTGCACCGTCTCTAAAGACCTCGCTCTCGAAGAGACGTTAAGCCCACCTACCTTACTACCTTGGTTCTCCTCTTCCTCAACCAAAAAGATAAGGTTATACTCTAGTTATTACAATCGTGTAACTTTTTATGGGTACAAATTAATTAGCTCTTAATACGTTAAAAAATTGAATGCAAACCATTCCAAATGCAAACGAGTTACATATTGGGCGTGTGTGTTCTCTGAACGGAAACTACAACTGAATGACAGCAAGTAAAATAGGCCTAATTGGTTTGCGCATCCTTCGAAAAGTATGTCAGCTGTCGTACCCAGTATGGCCACACGCGGCTATGGCATACATTTGCATCGAAAAACGTTGCCGCAGAAAATGATACCGAACGAACTACTTCCGACTATACCTTTCAGCGAGGTCTTGAGTGCTCATGTGCGGGATTGAGGTGAGTATAGAGCGGCGCCAGAATGAAAAAACCAGGGGGGGGGGAGATCCCCGAGAAAACCCGTCGAAAAGCCGCATCGTCGGGCAAGATTACCACATGCGAAAATCCGGAGTGACCCGGTCGGGGATTGAGCCCAGATCGCCTTGACGGGCGTGTCTTGATGAAGTTAAGTAAATATTTAATGATCAGAATTCTACAGAATTTCACCCAGAAACCTAACACACCGGAGAGAAGGGAACTCTGTTACAAAGTTTTTCTCCATGCAATGTTACACCCTAAATATATGCGTCAGTAAAAGTAAACATAATACACATTACTACCGCAAATTTTATTAAACAGTACATACAGTATATTTGTTAAATTCTCACCTGTTTGCCGGTGTTGCGTGGCAGCGTTTCAACGTTGGTTCCGTTGACCACCGGGGCCTTGTTTTCGGTGGCGTCCTCCACTATTTCTGCCTGCTCCGTAGTTGTTTCGCCTGGCATCTTTAACTTACCGTCTGGAAAAAAGTCTTATATTGTCACGACACGAAATCAGAACGGTCTGCTGTACCACGGATGATTTCGAAGTCACGTCATTCTGTAAACATGTACTGTTGCATTTCCGCGACAAAAAGAAACTAAATATTTTTTTTATTAACTCATCGACTGTTAACGCTGTTATTGTAATGTATCAGATACATAACACGATTGTAGTAATTTTCCACGAATCTTCTTTAGCCGGCTGACCCGCTGCAGCACAAACACTATCCAAGCTCTCGGTTCCCCTCACTCTGTCACAACAAGCCAAACCCCTACCGAACTGTGGTCCTGCTTCTAGTTCCACTAATTCCCGCTAGTAGCGTATACATCACCATGTTTTCCTCACTCTGATCATGCAAACTCTTTTTATATTCATAAGAATATGAGTAGTACTTTTCAACCATCAAAATACATAAAAATAATTTAAAATAGTGTTTTACTGTTGATAGTATTTGTTATTGTTTGAGAAAAAAAATAGTCGTAACAATAGTTTAAAATTAGGGGACAGATAGCACACTTCTCTGACAGAAACAAGGAAACATTTTATAGTAGAACAAAATAAAAAGGTTAACAACCGCCATGTTCACTCCAAAATAATTTCCAGAAAGTGTACTAAGAATATTTTTCCATTACCTTGGCAGCACAATTAATACTTCCAATAATATTAATGTCTCTCATTAATCTTGTTTTTGTTTTCTTTTCTGCATCCATAAGATATTTTTTCAATACATAGCTGTACAAAGATATTAAACAAGTTAAATTACAGTATACAAAGTTTATACACTCCTGGTTAAATTACATACAAGTTATTACAATCTGGTAATTATAATATTATGTTTGATTAGAGTTTCACTTCGTAAAATTTAATTGTTTGGATATACGATTGAAGATTGACAAAATATATAGTATTTTAAAGTATATTTATGTTTGATTAGAGTTTCACTTCGTAAAATTTAATTGTTTGGATATACGTTTGAGGATTGACAAAATATATAGTATTTTAAAGTATATTAAAATAGTTACCGTATAGAAATTCTCAAAATGGAATATTTAAATACAAAAGTGCCAGTTAAAAAACAAAATTATCTTCGTTGATGGTTTAGACGTATTATGAAAGCACAAAATCTAAAGTTCAAAACTTCAAAAAAACAATTACAGACTACGAATAAATCCTCTCTAAATAGATAACAAATAACAACGCAAATAATATTTAAAATTAAAAATAATATGTTCATACTATACATAAAAATGTAAAGTAATCTAAAATGAATTAAAAGTAACTTCGTACTTATATTTATTTTATATATATTGTTTACTCCAAACGAACAAATAAGATTCCAATTACGCAAAATAAGATGACGTGAGCCCACATTGACCCCATCCCCTTAGTGCGTTTGCCTCCCTCAAAACGGAACGAAATGCAAAGTGAGTGCGCTCTCTACAAGCATAAGTGCAGTGCAGTGTGACAAGGAACGATGTAGGTGATGAGCAGAGAGCGAGAGAGAGAGAGAGAGAGAGAGAGAGAGTGCGACCACGTGTGCGTGGGGCAGGAATCCGAAAATAGACACAGTGAAATCACTGTTAATTAATTTGTGCACTAAAAGGGCAAGATAAGTTCATGCAAGGGAACACAACTAATAAACACGCCTGCCTTCATAGCCCTAAAGTCCTCAGTGTTTTCAGAGTGTCTTTTTGTAATTTTCTGTAATGCTCATTCACGTGTATTTATCTCCACATCATC
The DNA here is from genome assembly GCA_029891345.1 of Dryococelus australis. Lineage (NCBI taxonomy): Eukaryota > Metazoa > Arthropoda > Insecta > Phasmatodea > Phasmatidae > Dryococelus > Dryococelus australis. The sequence continues at coordinate 70,196,369 of CM057004.1, read as the reverse complement.
GACACAGTGCAATGTTTCGATATAATGAATATTATTTACAGAGTTAATTTTAGGAGCAATATGTAACAACCGGCACGCAGGTTACATGTCCTATTTGCAAATGTTGTGTGCAAGGAAGTAGTGCAGCGCCGGCCAGCTTGGCGGGCTGGCAGCCCGCCAAGCTGGCCGGCACACAAAACGGAAAAAGTCAGTAGTCGTTTGTCTTTGCGAGGCGGGTGCCGTGCCATGTCGGCGCTCGTGTTTTGCGTGCTCGGACAGCCATCACCATGTTGAACTAATCATTTTACAGCAATGGTTACTTGAGTATACCGGAACCTTTTTCGTATTTCAGCTGCCCGAGACTCCACTGCCCCTCACACCTACCAAGTGCTTACATCGCCTGGGTAGGCTTAAATTGTACTTAAGTTATTTCATGAGACCACGTGCCTTTTGCACAGTATTAATTGAGCTGTTAGGACGAGCCTTCTCCCGCCAATTTTCTCAAAGTCTAACCACCTCTGACAACATTGCCAGTGTTGATGAAGTTTCCTCCAGAATGATACTAAATCCAGAATGCCTAGGCTAATGAGGGCTGTGGGTTTCCCTCAAATGCCAGCTCACTCCCGATGGGTTGTTATGGCAACCCAATGCCACGATTCAACGTACATAAGTTGCATGTAAATAGTGATGATTTAGGTTATGTAGCAGAGATGCAACAAAATGCAATCAAATCGCAGGTATTTCCATTATGTGGCTATATTTCATGTTAATTCCTAACTGGGCACTCGAATTATATACACTGCAGTTATAGCCATGCAGGCTCTTAAACATAACAAAATGGCTAAGGGGCCTACAGCATAATATTATATGTTACATCTCGGTCACGTACAATACGGACCAAGATGTGGGGTGACATGTACTCTGAGCTGAAAAACACTCACCGTTCTGGTATATTGCGTTAACTTACAGAATTACATAATGATTGGATGAGAAAAGATAATTTACCCAGAGTACCGCGATTTGGTGGTCACCCCACGAGGTCTAGGATGCTACAACTGAGTACTTGGCGCGGAGTTCGCTCGTTGGTCGAGACTCCCACCGACAAATCATGTGATATGATTAATAATACAATTTGATACTGAATAATTTGAAATGAACAACTGCAATACTGATGAGATGAAATTACATAAGAAAAAAAAATTCTTTATAAAGTAAACATTTATATAGAAAATATGAATAATAAATATTATATCTCAACTACTTCAGATAGCCGTGGTAACCATATCTCATTTTCCACGTACAATAAACAAGTGCAATAACCTTCTGGGGCTTTTCCTTTGTGAAATCTAGTACGCCCTTATGTATTAAAAAGGCAGCAAACTGCGCGAGTCCTCATTATGGCACATTAAACACTGTTAAAATAAATTATAATAATTTGAGGTTATCTAGCAACATGGTTTTATGAACCGGTCTATTCCAAATTGAATGTTGTGAAAAATGATTGATAGTCAGTATTGTAAAACTGGAAACACTGAAAGGACATGTTTAATATTTTAAAAACTCAAAAAAATCTTTAAATGCACGGAAACAAACATAATAAATTATAAATAATATTCACATTCACAATTATGTATCACTGTAACTATACATGTGGCCATTTGGTTCTCCAGAAGTTGACACATAAAGAGCATAATATGTTCGACACGTTAAAATATATACATAACACTCAAATATTCATACATTACTTATATCAAACAAAACTCTGCTGCACTGTCAGACCAATTTTCTCTGGTACTTACGTTAAAGGTTAAGGAAACACACTAGAAAAAACCTTTGACACAAACATTGGTATAAACAATATACACAAACAGGCACTGGTAATCAAAAAATATAACACAAGCAGACATGAGGTTGCCTGTATTGCCCCTGCTGCACTTGTTTGCACATGTAATAAATACTTTCAATAAAACTAATAATAAGACGACTGACATTTCAGGAATAAAATATATAAATAAAAACTAACTATGAACACAAGAGACTCACTTATACTGGCCCACTCAAATTTAAAAGGCCATGAAAAACATATTCAACACTTATATACGCTCCACCATACACAAGCTCACGCGCATGGTCACACTGGTTTGTTTACACTGGTGGTTTCTAGTGGCGTTACTATGCATTGTAATGTTTCAACTGGCATGACGACCCGAATGGCTTGGGGCAAAACGCTGCCCACGTCAATACTAGTGCCCATGGCAAGTAGTAGAGTATTGGCTGGTGTTGGACAACTGGTTAGAAAATTGTTCCCCCAATGACCCACAGGTGTGGAGACTGTACCCTCCCCCTCCGCCAGTGCAATATATTAGGTGTTATCACACGTATATTGCAGCAGTGTGGCAGGGCTACTGGGGACAGAGGAAATTATCAGTAATATGAGGGAACATTTTGCTTGCCCGGATGAATCAAATATGCATGCATATACATGCAGAAGTGTACTAAGTGCAAACAGTTTAAAGCCAGGCGAACTGACAGGATGCAAAAATAACAGCCCCGACTACCCACCAAACCATTCGAGACTGTGTCTTATGACCTCATGGGGCCCTACCCCAGATCAGCAAGAAGCAAATTATTCATTATTGTCATAATTGACAACTTCTCTAGGTGGGTAGAAGCGTACCCAGCCAGCAGCGCACGAGCTACAAACATTGCACCAGTCCTACAGAACAACTTCTTCCCCAGGTGCAAATACCTAAAAAAACTTACCCATTCAAAATGGGACCCAGTTTACCAGGAAGAAGTGGAGGGAACTATGTACCTGGTCGGTAGTAAGACACTTCAAGACAGCAGGGTATCGCCCAGTGGCAACCTCACGGAGCGCCGCAACCAGGAGCTGAAGGCACAACTACAGCTATGTGTGGGTGATCATCACACAACATGACAACCATTTGCCTGCCACCCTCTTAACCTTCCATCGGCACATCAATGCCACCACAGGCAATTCACCTGCCGACATGCTACTGAGTCACATCCTCACCTTACTGGGGGAATTCAGCTGTCCGCAGTCAAGGACGCTGTTGACCCAGTCAGCAGTGCGATGCGAAATATGCCACAACTAGCACCAGGAAGTACGCCAGCATCAGCGAGGTTACAATGCGTGGTGGTTGACATTCACTACATGACCACCACCGAGATTGCACAGAGGACAACAAGCTCATGCCAGTGCGCACCTGCAGTCCGTGGCTCGCAGGGACTTCTGCATGGGTTCCGTAGCGAAGTGGAGCAGGCTGCCCGAGTTGTTAATATGCATTTGACCCACTCCTTACTTGGTCTGCCTTAGGAGGAAAGTCATATGGGCCCATTGGGACGAAATCCAACTGTCACCTGGCAACATTGCTGAACTAATGCAACAGGTGTCATGATAACCCACAACGGAAACCTAGCTATCGATTTCTCCCAAGGTGATTCAAGGGAGGGAGATGCATCAGTACATCCTTCAAATGAACCACCAGCAGGAACCCAAGACCCGATGTTGCCTGGCGCACCACTTGTCTGCAGGGACCATCGAAGTCGCTGTCCAGGTGACTTCCAGCCCTGCTATTCTATCATCAGTGCCACACAAGGCACCAGCACCTTAAGAAACGCTACTGCATGCATGCTCCACAATGTCTGGCGTCCACCCCCACCCCCATTTCGTTTTCACCAGGTTATATCTGGGATCCCCGGCCATTTCATCAATGGTGTCAGGTCGATTGTCAGTGGTGTCCACCACTGGCGAGGAAGTGGCCATCAGCAGTAAAGCCACAGCAGGAGCACTGCCACCAGCCGAGGGGTCATCTCCATGTGGTCAATACTCCACGGTCACTGTCTGCCTGTCTGCAGGTACGGGCATGCTTGACCTGCAGTGACATCACAGCATCAAACACTGCAACAGTCCTCCCACATCCACCACAACAACGATGCTGGGAAATTGTGTTTTTATTATAATTCTAAATGGAGGGAATTTTTGTTCATATATTTTATTCCAAGTGTAATGTGTTTAAAGTTTACTGAAGCAAGTTTGGCATAGAAAGTGGTTCCCAGTATGTCGCGTGCCACCAAAATGTCATCATGCGAGCATCTGAGGAACAAGTTGCTGTCGAGAACTATGGGGACTGGTCGTGTCGGTACCCGCTCCAGGTGGCATTCAAAGCCTTGGTTACCAATCATGTACTGCATCAATAGCTTCGTAAATTACTGGAACCTTTGCTCATCTAGCCACTCGGAGACACTATCTCTCACTTCCCCAGTGATTTAAATCACCTGGGTTAGTGTAGTTACCTTATATAATTGTTTATTGTCTTCATGCCTTTTTCACAGCATTGCCGCCTTGATGGGATATGCTAAGGAACACATGTAATTTTTTACCTAGTGTGCAGTGTAATAAACATATGATGAAAATACATGAGTGTTTGCAAACAACGTGTTTCATTAAAAATAACTGCCTTCGGGCATTTCGGGGTATAACCCATTTTAGCCCAATTTGATACTACCAGTAAATAATGCATGCAATTAGTTTATATTGTTCTGAATTTAAGGCATGTGGGTCAGCCTTGAATAGGTCTACGCTGCCTCAGCATAAGAACTTCAACTGAGGAGCAATCAACATCATTAAATGAGGGATCACATACGTCCGGGCAGTCGGCCATGTGGTCGGATCAAAGTGGGACCGTCGGTTGAGTCGCGCAGTGTTGGGTTAAATGGTTTCTTCCCAAACACTGACGAGATGCTGCTGCTTACGGCCACAATATTCTTGGGGTTACTGGTGTTGTGATGGTGCATCGAGCTGCCACAAGGTTACATAATGCTTAGACTCACATCAAATACCCCCTCTGATGAAACTGTTTTTTTGTTAAGTTATGCTGCACATAATGAGTTTGTGACTGGCATAAAAATGAGGAACAAAGTACACTAAAATGGCGCAAGACATGAGAATGGGTAAACAAAGTACACTGTGTTTTCAGGGACATAAACATCTGCGCACTGCTTTGGTTCACCACACATGCACATTTTCCGCTGTTGCTGTCGAGTGGCCCTACAAGACATATAATGCTCAGGGAGTCGTACGGGTGCTTATGCGAGTCCCCACATAACCTGGCGTAGCAGATTTAGGTGGAAACTGATAAAGTTGGCCAGTGCGATAACTCAATGAGCATGAGTTAGTGAGGGTCGTGTGGTCGACGGACTGTGGGTCCTCGAAGTCCTTTTTTCAATCTATGGTGCTCGGAGAAGATGCAATTTCCAGTAATTTAACATGCATAGTGGTTTTGACCCTTACGTTGGCGAGGTTGTAAGCAACCTTGCACGCCTTACATAGACCTTTGTTTGCTGCAAGGGGACAAAGCATCTTAGGTACCCAGAAGGGTAAAATAAATATAATACTTGCTTTTGCTCAAGATGTTTACTTGTATCTTGACATACATATGAACTTACGCTATTAAATACCAAATTTATGCGAACCTGGCATTGGGTCTGCCGGCGACCAGTGCAGAACGATATCAGTTTAAGCTATGGATGGTTTAAGTGATGATGCTGCATTATGCATTAAGTCTGGTTAGAAAATACACGAACAAGAATGGTCGGCCCCTTGGCACAAGATAAGTGAAATGTTCCAGTTAATCAAGTTACTATTCTAGTGAAAATGACGACAGCCAAAAGTTAATGGCATTGAGGTGTCCGAAGTGGAGCGAAAATTCCATGCTGCCGGCTGGCCTACGTGCTGAGGTCAGACTGACATCATGATATTAGCTTCCACAAAGGGTTGTCGAAGCCGGATCCAAAATTTGAGTAAATAATTACATGAACCCTCTTATAACTAAACAAAGTGATACATATTACAATTAAATGGTAAAATGAACTGTAGTGAGGTCCATGTATTTAAGTAAAGGTAAATTATGTCCTTAAATGTAACATCACAGGACACATCATCACAGTTACTTTATATTGTTTTAATTTTTATTATTCTGAACAGTACAAAGACAGTATGATACTGGACAAAGTCAGTATTCCTGTTAAGTGGATTACAAACCAAGGAAACATTTGACATAATGTATTGGGCACGTGCCGAAAGTGGTCGAATAATAAGTATTTATTTTATGTAATATATTTCTTCCAGGGTATTATGGTTGTGTTAAGTGTATAAAAGAAATTCTATGGAAATGAATGCAGTGTAATTCCGGCACGAGTTGGGCCGTGCCCGGGAAAACCGTAAGGCACCAAAATGAGGTTAGGGTGCATTACGTGGGAAGGTTACATTTATGTTTTTATATATTTTATTTTTCCCTTAATATTGAATTGCACCTTATTGTGTTGTGTTTGTATGTCATCATATCCATCTAGGGTCACGATCGTCCCTTTCATTTCACTTTATTATATTATTACAATAAGTTATTTATCATGTGATATGGTGGTGGGAGCTTGAGCCGGGAAAGCAGCAGCCCACCACATGTTAGTCAGTCGCCTCTTAGTTACCGCATGGGACGGCCGTGCTGCATACCTTCCCTGGGCACTTCACCACTTTGATACCGATAATGTAGTTTGCAATAGTTTTTCATATAATTGACTAGAATCTTTGTTCACTTAACCAAAGGAGTGCACGGTCCCCAACCCGGTCCATTATGTGTATGACCAGGCGTAATTACTTACATTTACATGTAGGCATTTAGCCTCCTTTTCAGTGTTAGCGTGTACCGTGCTATAACGGGACATAATGTGTTTGTGCTCTTCGGAGGTCATTTGAAATAAATAAGTATGTTCGCTGACTCGATTGCTGTGTTATTTCAACAATCACTTCTTGACCGCTTAACTGGTATTTGTAAGTATGTTTTTTATAATGCATAAGGCGACCTATAATAGCCTTGGGAGCGAGTGAGCATATGAGAGTAGCTCCAATAATACTCACTAGACCTGGTAATTTGGAGTATATCAAGAATGAATGGTGCAACTTGCTACAACTTCTGCAACGAGACTTCGGACATCGAGGGGGCCACATGTAGGCCATCGCCCACATGACCCAATTATACTTGTGCTCTCTGTTGAGAACACTGGCGGTCCCCGGACAATTATAGTAGTACTTCAAAAATCCCATCCACATAACCTTTTTCTCCACGATGGTCCACCCACCTAACGTTGTACAAATAAGTAGTGCTCATCCACAAATATTTCTAAAGGGCTTAAAATGCAAGGGCAGCATAACACAAGAACATGCGAACACCTCAAAACACACTTAAAAGCTGCCTTAATGCCCTAGGTTAATAGCAAGTGAATGTTTATGTTTTCTTGTTATGTTCATTTTATGTGTATCGCATTCACCTCGATTCACCCTTTGTTTTAAATTTTTCTTTAATTTTTAATTTTGATTATTATTATTTTATTTTTTATTTATGTATGATTTTTCATTTTTAGGTAAAATACCAATATTTTTTGTTCATGTTTGGTTACCTAAACCTCATGTTTGCAAGTGCATTACAGGTTTTATAGAGCAGAGTATTTTTATGCCTTGATCAATGCAATTAAGTTTATCATGCAAGGGTTTTCATGCAACTGTTGATGTAATAAATAGTTCCACATGGTCCTCCTGCCCGCTAATGCTGGCACATGCACCATGTTCCAAGTTTAGTTATCTCAGAGGGTTTTGAGAGGATAGACGTGTGTCACTGTATTCCACGGTTTGCGTGCCCAGGCAGCCAGCACCTTTTGTGATAATTATTTAGTATGCCCAGGCATGGATCCAGGGGTGGCTCAGGGGGCCCCCTTACCGAAATGACCCACATTTTAAAAACAATATTATCAAAATGTCAATCATTATATTTATATATTTGTTATTACCGACATGAAACAAACTTGTTTACATTCTATATTAAAATGGCAATCATTTTATTTATTTATTTGTAATTGGCCACACATATGATGACATTTTATACATCAAAACTTCGGTTTCTGAATGCATCAAGGAGGGGGGATTATTGATTATACTGCGTTACCGTCTTAGTGTAATAAAATGTGGTGGTGATTAGCTTACTAATGCGAAAATAGTAATCCTATACTTACAGATTAAAAATGTAAGATATTTAAATGACACAATGTTGCAATTTACAAATAAGTATGTACATGTGAGCGAGTATGCATAAACAGTTTCTATACTTGTTTCCTTCTCTATACTTCGACTGTAACTTGTGAACGGTGTATTACTAGGGACAATATTAATCCTCATGAGTCCCCCCCCCCCCCCCCCGCTCTTCAAGACTAAACACGCTAGGATAAAATTTCAGGAAACATTCCTGAGTATGCCATTAGTTTAACAAATTTGGTACCGTTTCATTTACAGCCACCTGAGATTCCGCCTCTCACCTTCGCCAGTGCTTTAATTGCCCTGGGAAGCTTAATGCATATGTAACTTCATTGTTTGGCTTTGCACCAATTTCGCAGTTTCAACACCGCTGGCAGTTTTAAGCCCGGCACCTATGTAATTTGTTTCCTAGAGGAATTAGTAATCAAGCACCGAGGTGAACTGGTCAGTGCCAGTCTGTTCTCCTCTCCCCCTTGCTCACTTTCCAAAGCAACACCCAACAACGTGAGGCATCAGTGCAGCAGCATTCGTCCCGTGCACCTTGTGTAGTGTGTTAATGCAGTGAACTGTAATTTGGAGTGTAATGTTATCGTTTATTTTGTAATGGTATTTAAAAATATTATTGTTTTGGGCAACAGTGCATTCTGTACCTGTGCACTACAGTGCCCTTGTGCCACGTTGTGTTTGTTAAAATTTTTAATTGCAATGTACATGTTATGTCTTATTGTAATATTGTGTTAATAAAGATCTCACATGTTTTGATAAGGTGAGTGCCGTGTACGCAAGTCGTATGCACAAAATATATATGTAAGAGGATATAATGTTTATGTTTTGTGATTTGACAGTTGTATTTCTTAAAGTGATTTGTGTCCCCTTTCATTAACTCGAGTGCACCATCCTACTAGGGGATATCGATTGCTATGTCCCCAGGAAACATAATTCTATGATAATAAAAAGGGTAATTATGGGTTCTTTTGACAGCTTTGTCATGCACATTATAGCGACTTTTGTTTCCTTTAATGCACTGCAGTGCATCATCCCACTAGGGGACATTGATTGCTATTCATACACGGGAAACATTAAGAAGGGTTTTACACATATATATTTTTATACTTGTTTGTTTACTTTTAAGAGTGTGATCATGTAGTAGCATAACCTAAAGACTGGCTAGCAGAGTCAGGGTGGAGAGACCACGAGCCGACGACACGTCTTCGCACTTTGTCCGTAGACTTAATCAAAGCATGCCAAACCATATATATTCTTTCTTCCAGTGTTTCGTTCATTGAATATCAATTAGAAAAAAGAAAACAATACATGATAATCAGATAAATGAATGTGGGAAAATATCTACAATGTTAGAGACACACATGCTGTTGAAATATGTGAAATTCTAGGTTATGGGTCTGACATAAGGACAAATGACATGTAAACAAGACAGTGATTACTGCAGTTATTTTATTTCTCCCTGAATATTTTTATATTGTAAATTCTAGTGCTTTACGTGACTTTTAATCATTCTTGTAATATTTTATTCCAGATTAATGGGATTTTTTGCGTCATGCGGGACAATTGCACCAAGGCTACCAGCTCCTGCACGAACGTTTGTGAGTAGTGTCATCATATCTGGTGGGGCTGGTTGTGCATGAGTGTCTGCACTAGGGACTTCAACTTTCTGAACTGGTCATGTAGCTGCAGTGTTAAATGAAATCATTCTGGAATATTTTTTGTCTTTCGTTATCCCAGATCATGCACCACAGAACAGTTCGGACCATTTTGTACATGGCCGAACCTTAACTTTTAGAACTTTATAGTCATGCAGGCTTCGTGGCATTTTTGTACTGTTTAAGAGCTCTTTAAGCTAATAGGAGATGTACTTACTCTCTGTCTCAAACAATGGTTTAGGTTTATAAATAGATTGTTACATTCAAGGAATACTGCGTGCTAATTATTTACTAGTTGGTCTAACCTTTTAACTTGCGAATTATTTTCTCTTAAAATGTACGATAAGTGTTTTATGTCATTGGGCGGCCAAAACAACCCACTATGTATTTAACACCATTTTAGGGGAGACCTACAGCCCCTACTAGCACAGACATAAAGGATTATAGCTAATCAGAACTTCACATCATCGGAACAGGAATGATTGCTGCAGCTATGACGTCGGGACACCAAGGGGTGCCACATGGGTCGTCGACCTTCATGACCCCCATTGTCCTTGTGCTCTGCACTAGCACCGAAACCCGGTAAATATTCATCTATCTTCCTATACAAGTATCATAACCTCTCTGCCCCTTGTGTCCACGAGAACTCCATCTTTCCTCCATATCAGAGTAAATACAACAGTGAAAGTTTAATGTGTGTTTTATTCTGATCTGCCCCAAGGCATTTCAGGGTGTGGGCCCTCACCTTCCTGCCAAAAGTATCAATGGCTACGAGTGTTCTCATTCTCAGTTTCTTCAAAGTGTTCGCATGCTTTTGCAATGTAGTTACATAATTTCTGGGTGTGTAGTCAGCCCTAATAATCCACCATGTAGCATGCATATAATTAATATATTTTACTGAGGAGCATTTGAGCAACACATTTGGAGGGGTTGCTGCCTTTTGTTGTCAGCTGGACATTCCTGAAATTGAGAGTAAGCTAGTCAAGAACTTCACAGCATTATTGTCTGGGTAATGCCTGGCTTTCCAGGTAACAAAACCTTTTCCACAATGATTCCTAACTTCAGAATTCACCATTCCTCAAAACCCACAACAATCCAGTTTCAATCCACACCACGCTGTCAAATGGCCGCCCTAAAATGGGCTAGTCTCTACCATTTTTCCTAAATATTTTGACCCTGACAGCACCGTCTTCTGCACCAGGAGGAAAATGGGATGACATGGACTGGAACGGTACTGTTTGATAACTTGCCAGCGTTAGGGTGCCAACTCATGGTTTGAGCACAATGATGATGTTGCTTTAGAGTATCTTAGTGTCGTGTCGACGACGGCCATTGGCTATGTCTTCCCATCCATCGTCTCTGATAATGTTACAGGAATGATGAAGTTCTCTGCCAGTCCCGTACTACAACCAATATGCCTCATCTAGTAAGGGCTGTTTGCCTGTCCCAATGGGTTATTCTGGCTACCCAATGCCATTCATTCAAGACATATGATAAATCAGGTTTATATACAATGGTTTAAGTAGCAGTGAAGTGGCTAGTACATTAAAGGTACAGGTTTTTACTGTCACATATTTCATTCCATTTTAATTCCCCAACGGGGCACTTACATTTACATCTCTGTCCTTGAAGCCGGGCGGGCTCTTATACTGAGAAAATGGCAGTAGGGCCTACATGGTTACAGGTGATTTATGTCCCGGCTGTATAAAAGAAGGACCGGAAAGTGAGGTGACACGTACACTGGGCGAGCAAAACGAAACTGTTCCGGTAAATTAAACTAGAGCCGACAGAATTACATGATGTTAAGTTGATAAAGTTGAGTGCCTGGAGTACCGCGTTGCGACTGTCACCTAATAAGTCTCAAGAGACTACTACTGTACACTTGGCACGAAGCTCATTATTTGGCCGAGACTCCTGCCACTCTAATAATATGACGTGATTGAAACACAATGAAAGAAATGAAATGAATTGATGTTAATGCTGCAATGCGAATGGGATGAGACCTCTAATAAACCTTTATCAACAAAGAAAAAATGAATACATTGAAAACATAAAATTATTAATACCATTCAACCATACTACATTGACGTGGCAACATTATGTTACATTATATGTCTGTATAAATGCTGCAATATCTTTTTAGGGACTCTCCCCAATGAAGTCTATTATGTCCCTATGTGTTTTACTTATTATTTGAGTTCATATCAGGGCACAAATTAACACTTTTAAAACATATTTATAATTATAAATGGCTACTCGGCAAGGTGGTTTTGTGCACACATTAACCTTGGTGCGTAATAGTTGAATGTATACAGGAAAGGCAGTACTTTACTACTGCTTGTATTGTCATCACTGGTTAAAAGCCAACTAAATGTTAAAATACCTGAAGAACACTGAATATGCACACTAATCTATGAAATTAATTACACAAAATATTATTATTTCCAACACATACCAAAGGTGTTTTATGTGTGGCCACTTTGGTAATTACACAAGATGGCGCCCGAGTGTAATTGCAAACAAAAAAATGTAAATCTTAATAAACACATTAAATTGCACTATAAAAAATTATAACTAATAAACATAGCACTGGGAGACTATTTGTCTCGTACTTACGTATTGGACAACGTAATATAGTAAAATTAAACAATGCTGATACGACACTTGTAAAATACACATAACCCTCAAATACATAACTGAAAATATCAAAACGAGCACACAGCGTCCCAGTGATGTAAAATTGCGGTGGTATTACCTTTTGACATGTGGAATGCCTTTGTAAGTTGAATAAGTACATGTCTGAATTAATATGACACGTGATACATTTACGTTTACACTAATGCTTGATTATGTACACTCAGAATTTACGACCACTATTACATTGCACGAAATATCATTAACCTAAAGAAACACTGACAAGTTGGCATTGCAAAAGAAATATACACATAATCACATGACGTAACAAAACACACACTGCCTAGCCTATAATATACCATGAAAAAAAAACACTTTGTACACTTTCTTGCTTAATGCTGCACATGACACATGCACACCTGGCACTGGTTCGGGGACGTAGGTGCTGATCCATGGTGTTGCTGCCATTCTGATTTCCTAAGTGGCACGACGTGGGGTATAGTCTGAGGCCAAGGTGCTGTCGACATCAACCCTGTCTCACCAGTTTCCACACCATCAAATGTTGCCCAACTTAATGGCGAAATCCTTCCGTCATCGAAATTGCTGAATTTTTGAAAACTTTAAAATTCTGGCCAAAAATGTTCCAAAATTTTCTTTCCTACAAAAATTTTTCCCCTCAACTTTTTCCACTACCTACAATGAGTGAGCAATGTGGATGTCGCAACAGCACAGCAACTGTATTTGGACACCTTTCAGGTGCCTCCAGGATGCCGGGATATGAACCACGTGGTCAGCGGGAAAAGTACGCAGATACAGTGAGCCACCGCCATTTTGGCGACGAGGAAGGAGCACGTGCAGGAGAGCAGCTTGTGAAATCAGACCCACCCACCACCTCACCAATGTGCCAGGGGAAAGCGTGCCAGTGTTATCATGTCTTAGCCCACACCATACCATCAGCTCGAATGTTTCATCGATAGCGCTGCGAAGGCGTCACGTGGGCCCTGCTCACACCACCCTCGCTCCTCCACCACGTCAGTTGTTACCACTTAAAGGGTACACAGGAGTCTGCCGCAAGTGGGAAGCTGCTTCATTCTCTCCAATTCCTTGCTGCTCTTCCATGACTTAGTCGCCCACGTCAGAAACACGTGTCTATGTTTACAAACATGGCTGGTAGGACTCAAGACAGCTTGCCGACGCTCTTGTATATGCATTGTCTGAGCTCACTACCACAGGTTTTTATATCCAAATTCAAAGTTTGCACCAACTACCGCAATTAAGTGCAGTTCAACGAGCAACCATGGCGTGGACAACCGCGAGACTGAAATAAAGTGGGAATGTAAATAACCACTAACTTTTCGGGCAATACAAACTGTGAAATTACCACAGAAATTCCATAACCAATTTGTTGCGACAACTAATGTGCATGACAACCTACACTCATCCTAAACTGTATGCAATGCAAGACTCAGTGCCATCACGAGTGCCTGGATGAACGTTAAGTCGAGAGCGCATCAGGATGTAATTACATGTTAAATAATTGTAACCAAAACTTGAACCAACTCAAAGTTCACCTTTTAATTGGGGCTATTTCTTTTTGGAGTTGAAACGGCACATCAACAAATTCAAGAGCAGACTGTAAGAGAGAAAATGGTAGCGCGAGCAAAAAGTGTCGCAGCTGCAACATGAGCAGTGCCAAACTTATTCAAGTGACTGTCTGGGCAGAGATTGTAATTTTTGTGTCACGACTTCACAGCAAGGGAGAGCATGGACCAACTGTCACATGCTAACAGCATGCAACACATACAACACCAGTGACACAATTCCTAGTCAATCACACAGGGGTAGCAATGGAGAAGAGCTGGAACTGCAACAGTGTCAAACAAACAGGAAGTGAATAAATTCTACTATGCAACAGCAAGATGGCAAGAAGAAATGCACGCCGATACATTTTAAATTTCCCCAACTTATTCCAGAACACTAACTGAAGAGCCCGCTGCATTCCCTACAAGATTGCACGGACAAACTGTAGAGTTATGGAGTCTGGGCTGGATGTATGGGCAGTCAGCTACAGGATGATGCAGAAGTATGGTAGAATTCTCTCAATCACTATGGACTGGCATGGATGGAGTTCGTGTATGTATTCCAATTCAGATTCAAGGGTGCATTCACGTTCTTGCAGGCCCACTGCAAACTGACACTACAAGCACAACAATTAGGAGAAGCACTCACCACCTTTATAACATGCAAAGTGAATTTGGTAAGGCACTTTTATCCGCAGCGCCCAGGGAGGGAAGTTCCGGAGGTCGTGGCAGAAACAGTCCTGCCAGAATACCGAGCAGCAATGGTCCCACTGCTTAATAGCAACATAGAAGATATGATAGGAGTAGCCATAATTTTGGAGAGAAATCCATGTCAACCTCACTGCGTATTCAACGTCGAACAATGGCGGCACTGGTTGCAAAGTGAATACAGTGCAGAGAACAGTGAACAGTCGAGACAATATTCAAAACAATCTTTCGGGCAAACTCAATCCAAATTCAAAACTGCAAGTTCGACTGGCAAAAGTGCACGGCAAAGTGATTACTGTAAAAGTGGCAGTGCGAACAAAAAAAAATGGTCACCATGATGTCAGACAGGGTAAAAGAAAGAAGCCACAACATGCCTGCCACTACATCAAGCTGGCAGAATTGTATCATTGTTACAGCCAGTGCCCTAACAATCCTCACCTTGACAGATACAAAGGAGCAACACCCGACCAGCAGGGAAACAGGAAGCAGGTGTAAGTGGGCCTGACACTTCTTATGCCTTGGCACTGCTGAATCGCACTGACTTGACACCTCAACAAGTTTTGATAAACCAGGTGAGTTGTAATATGCCCCAGTTTATTCGCATCCTTGTGTTCATCAACGGAAAACCATGTCAAACACTGATTCAAACTGTACCTTCTAATAATTTACTCCAACTATGTTTCGTAAACAAGCATGATGCCACTTCCACCAAGCACGTAATCCGGCTACAGGCCAGCATAGTAGTGCTGCAATAGGACAGGCAACTGTGACAGCGGCCGCCTTTTCTATCATTGCCGAAGCTCAGAGTGTGGGTGTGCTCGGGCCCTTATGAGAGCCCTTATACCACCCAAGTGGTTGCAGCATTTGTATCTTTCTGCAAGCTAGAGGAAGTTTCCCTCCCCAGACCGCAGAGAACACATAGCCCACAAGTCAGGACACCCTGCACGTCCCGACACAACACAGACAGCCCGCCAGTCAGACCAGCAAAGCCGTCGTTCCCTAACCCTGTCCTTCCTTGCCTTAGTGTTGAGGGGGGAGGTGGGTAGCAATCGTTTAACTGTGTGCCCATGTTTGTATGTTGTTAACGGAAGCAATTTTGAAAATACAGGTCTTGTGAAAATAAAAGTTAACAATACTGGCATATGGTTTCGAAAAATCCATATGCCTGTATTAAAATAATTTATATGGTGTGGTTTATTATGAATCTAGTAATTTATGTCAAAAGTCCCGTGAATTTAATTTTCAAGGTCTGTGAGCTTTGCTTGCCATGCTACGAAATGGTAGGGTGAAGTGTGTGATGATATTTAGTCATTTAAATTTCGTAATTCCTATACTGGAGGGCAATAGTAACTTTAATTATATAATCGGCGCGAAAATAGGCAGAAGTTATAGTATAGGAGAGAAAACAAATGCTGGAGGCGTGTTTTCACGTTTCAGAGGGGTGTGAAGGGGATGTGCAGAGCTCCGATGAGGGTGGTGAAATGTGCTGGGAACAGCCACAGGAAAGTAGTTTTTTTAAAGTGAGCGGATTTCTGTCCCGGACTGATCAGAGAATTTCCTCGCTCTCCAGAGGTTTTAATGTAATAATTGCAGTGTCGTTTACTGGGTAAATCTCGGCATTTTAGGTCTTTATAGGTGGTTACGCATGTCTGGTAGATACTGTTCTATCCTTTTGAGTACGGGGTTTGAGTGTGTTAATAATTTATCATAGAATTTATTGTTTTGGGTGTGAAATTTATTGCCTATATAAGGTAGTTTCAGTGTGTCATGAATGTCGGAAATGCGTGTTAGTGGCGGTGCATTTGTGATTATTTAAAAATATTTATTCTGGACAACTTGAAGTGATTTAATTAATTCTTTTGACGCGGTTCCTTCCATACATCATGGCTGAGCGGATTTGAGAAGTACATATAAAAAGTTTTAGTAGTTTAGGAAGCCGAGGCGATTTTAGAAGTGGGTAAGTTACGGGAATTTTCCCTAGCGCTGTTTTCCTTGTTTCTATCATGTGTGTGGACCATTTTAGTTTATTATCTATTTTTAAGCGTAAATATTTTTCTGAGTCTGAGGGTGTCGTCGGTATACATTTGTAAAGTGCAGTAAGTGCTGGGAATATAGGCAGTGTAAATATTATATAAAAATGGAGATATAGCAGAGCTTTGAGGTACACCTCAAGTTAGGGGGCGGTGGTAAGATTCTGCGCCTTCTAAATTTACAAAGAATTATCTGTTGGAGAAATAGTTGTTTATGAGGTGGATGTAGCAATCTGGAAATTTAAAATTTATGAATTTTTGAATGAGTCCCAGTATCCAAACCTTGTCAAAAGTTTTAGCCACATCCAGGAATACAGCTATTATATATTGTTTATTTATGCGGGAAGTTTTTATAACATCTGTAACGAAAGTGGTTAGAGCGTAAGTTGTGGAGTGGCCTGCTTCAAAACCGAACTGCCGATGTGGAATAATGCGCTTTTTAATTGCATGTGAGTTTAGTCTAGCTATGAGAATTCTTTCAAAAACCTTGCTTAGAGATGCGAGTAGCGATACGGGCCTCCGGTTTACAGGTAGTTGTGAGTCCTTGCCTGGTTTAGGGAGAGCGATAAGTTTTGCCTGTTTCCATGCAGGTGGGTAGTAGTTGAACTTTAGTATGGCGTTTAGGATATCCAGTAAGAGACAGAGGGCTTCGTATGGGATGTTTTTAATAGTTTGGTTGTTTATTTTGTCTGGGATTTGCACTTTTTTAGGGTGTGGGTTTTTAATCATAGCTATTAATTCAGGTATTGTTATTAATTCCGGTTCCTTTTTTGGTTTTCTGTTTAGAAATTTCTGTGTGTTTTTTATTACATCTCGCGTGAAATTTATGTCTCCGAGGTCATCATTCGGAGTGAATTGATTCCAAAGAATTTGCTATAATTTCTGCTTTAGTTTGGGGGTTGTAAGCTATTCCTGTAGGGGAAAGAAGAGCTGTTGATTGAGTTTTCTTGCTAGCACCTCGGAGCACACTGGACATCCGCTAGAACTGATTTATATTGTCTGAAAGTTCGGTAACAAAATTTTCCCATTTTTTTTTTTTTTTTGTGTTTTCTAGTTTGATTTTTAATTGTTTCTTCAGCTTGTTATATTTAGCTTTGTTTGGTTCTGTTCCGTTTTTTTGGAATACATACATTATCTAGCTTGTTTTTCGGCAAGTAACATGTCTATGGCTGGAACATTTTGCTTTAAATATTCGCACCTGTTTAAGAATTTTGTGTGTTTGGATGATTGGGTTTTTAAAGTATTTTCCAGGGTTTGTATGGCTGGATCGATATCAGCTTTGTTGTGAATCGTTAAATGCTGTTCCGTAAAGATTTCCAACAGTTCATTTTTAAAGCCTTCACAGTTTGTTACCGGAATCTTTGCTTAAACGGTTTCTGGGTGTTTAAGTGATTTTGTGGTAACTTTGCAATAGAACTGGCATGCGATCTGAGTCTAGTTCGGTTAGGGTTGTTAGTTCTGTAAATAAATTTGGTAGGTTAGTGACAACAATGTCAAGCACATCCAGATTATGTCTGCAATTTGCAGGGAAGAAAGTAGGTGAGTCTGGGGCCTGAATAATATAGCTGTGAAGCTGTGCGTGGTTTTGTAATGTGTTTCCACTAGTATTATTAATTCTGCTATGCCAATCGGTATGTTTAACATTTAAGTCACCTGCAATTATGAAGGGTTAAGGTTGGTTAATTAATTTATTGATATCCGTGGTTTTCAATTTCGCTTGGGGCGCTAAGTAGGATGAGATGACGGTAATGTGACCGGAATTTGTGTTTATATTAATTGTAGTGGTTTCTATGTTTTCACAGTCGAGATCCTTATTAACGTGATGTTGAATTTTGTTATGAGCAAGTATTAAGGTACCTCCGCCTACTCGTACTCTGTCCGTACGGCATGTAGTGTAGTTTTTAATGGCAAAATGTGGGCGTGGTATAAGTCTGGTTTCTTGTATTAACGCCATTTCAATCCCGTACGTCTCCAGCACGCGCTCTAT
Organism: Dryococelus australis; assembly: GCA_029891345.1. Classification (NCBI taxonomy): domain Eukaryota; kingdom Metazoa; phylum Arthropoda; class Insecta; order Phasmatodea; family Phasmatidae; genus Dryococelus; species Dryococelus australis. The sequence goes on along the minus strand of CM057004.1, from coordinate 70,177,686 downwards.
CTCATACCGTTGCGGGAATATGCCGTTACTGTTCCAGTACATCAGGGATAGTGAACCGGGTGCTTGCTGGGATTGTGGGTCAATTTAGGTCATCTGCTCTGCAAAAGTCATGAGCGCTTCCATAAGGAGCATGGACTTGGTTTGTGTGTCTGGGTGGATGTTTGCAAGGATCATGTAGCCGCGGAAATGGCTCATGATGGCCTGGAAATTCGCTTCTTTTAGGAACCTCATGAGGTCCATGAGGTTCTTCATGGTGCTTCCCAGGTCGCCAGGAGCCGATGGGGTGGATTTGTGGACAGGTGCGGGTGTTTGCCGGCGGGGTGGGGCAGTTGGCTTCTGTATAGGTCCCTGTTCTAGAGGCGCCTGCGTGGCGTGTGTCGGGATTGTGATGTGGCGGACGGGGCCTCTGGCTGCCTGTGCGTAAGAGGCTTGTGGGGGAAGAGTTTTCGCATCCAGAAGTTTGGGGTCGTGCGAGATATCCCTAGCTTGCACGAGTAGGGCAGATGTTGTTACTTGCGATTGCATTCTGGACTTCATTTCTTTTAGAGCCATTTGCTGGCGCTGCTGCACGATTGCAATTACTCTGGGACAATCTTTTGAGTTGACAAGGTGATCGCCATTGCAATTGATGCTTTTAGGTGCAGCAGCTATCTGGGGGTAGGCATCCAAGGTGTGTGACCCGGTGCAGTGAGGGCAGACTATGTTCAGGTGGCAGAAATTTTTTGTGTGATCTAGGGCCTGGCAGAGCTTGCATTGAGCAACGTCACTGAGCTTCCTCTGGTAATGGCGGGGTTGAACGACTGTCATATTTAGCCGGGTTACTGAAATCAGAGGGTCGAGAGAGTCGTTTTTTGCTGCAATGACGCAGAAACTGTTTTGTGGTACGAGCCGGGATTGGGAGGGATCTGATTCATTTTCCCGCCTGTACTTAAATTGGTATACTCTTGTTATCTGATACCCGCCCTGTGTGAGCTCCTCTGCGATGGTGTTAAGGCCCGTGCCTGCCGGCAGATCAAACACGACCTTCTGTGTTGGATCAATATTAGTGCTGAAAGTGAAATAACGGATGCCTGTGTTCTTCAGCATGTGTGTTAGGGCCTCATATTTTTGCAGGTCGGTTGCAACAATGTGCAGACCGTTCCTGGCCATGCTGATTGTGAAACCTAAAGGATGAATGGCTCGAAGATTTTCTACAAGCAAAAAGTACCTGCCTGTGTCTCGCACCACGAGGCGGAAAGTTTGTTTTCTATGTCTTGCATTGTTGCACAGGTTTGCAACAGGTTGCACAGGTTTGGTGGTTGGCTTGAAGAGCCGGGGATCGAGGTTGAAGCCACTTTCTCCCTCAAAACCGCATACCGGTTTCGAACCGGAATGTTTGGTTGCAGGTCTATTGCCGTGCCTGATGCGCGTTTTGCCTCTTGCCTGGACTCAAGTAGGGTTTGTTGCTCGTATTCGAGGTTTTCTGTCGCTTGTCTCTTGCTCAGTCGAGTACGAGTAGCGGCTCTGGCATCCTCCGAGTTCTCCGTGGATTTGCGCCTTTTCAGATTAATTTACTGTTGCTCAAATTCCATGTCAGAGCCGTATTCGCCATCTGAAGAGGAGTGGGAAAACCTGGAATTTAATTCCTGGCTCGTGAAAACAACAGATCTACTGTTGAAATTTGGGTCATAAAACTATGCACCGGGTGCTGTGTTTCTTACAGGACTATGACGGGATTCATGACCCCCATGGGGAGTCCAACCCCCTCCTCAGAGCTCCGTCTGTCCAGGACCCAGAATAGGTAATGTACCGGAACAGTAAAAAATTAAAAATGTATCCTAGCAAAAACGAGGGGGGAAAAAGTGTACCTATCCGCAGCAAGAGTCTGTCGTAGCTGACTCCCAAGGGGCTAGGCTCAAGATGGCTGTCAGGTTTTTAGACTCAACAACAGACGAGCAGACCCTCAAGTGTCGCGAAAAACTACAAAATCCTACAGTGGCAGGCTGAACTCGAAGACACGATCGCAACCGTCTGCTATCTGCGCAACTGTGACAGTACCTAGAATTCAACACTTAAGTAAATATAATTATCTATATGATATGTATATATATATACATATATAATTATCTATAAGATAGGAGTATACATATAACGTGTTTTCTTCTGGGTGAACATGTCTTTGGTTTTTTTTTTAGGGTGCTCCCAATCACTAAGGTCTTATGATTAAAGTTTTGCTAGTAATTATGTTTCTTTTTGTTTTATACAGTAGATTTTTAACATTAGATTAAGAACCTATGACATCATCCTATGATGTCAACCAAGGAAAATATTAACACTTTTCATTATAATAGAACATTTTCTGCAATTTTCGGGTAGTTAGAACCGTCTAAGAAGCCAGATTTAAGCCTTCGTTCCCTGTATGGGAGCGTGGGTTTGAGTCCCGCATCATTTAAAGTCATATGTTAAGATAGTGTAGATGGTATCTCTTACTGTGACTGAGATCGAGTGATGTATAATTCAATTATTCTCTTTTGAAAACAGCATATAAGCATGCATCCTGTATGCATGTTTCCACTTCTTCGACTGTTGTAATGGAAGGCAAATCGTCACAAGTGGAATCATCTATTGATAGTGTAAGCTTTTGTAATACGAAGACGGTAACAACTGTTGAAAACTTGCCATTTGTAACATTGTCTGCAAGGGTCTCTGAAGAGTCTCTAGAATCATTACAGAAACAATTTTTTTATTGTGGAGGACTTTTACTACAAGTTTTCATGCACGTCGACATGAATGTAGTCAATGATGGTTCAGAGGGCCGATTAATTACTCGTTTCTATGGGTACAACGCATTATTTGCCCTTGCATTGCACCTAAATGGAATTCAATTTGAACAAACACTGGTGCAAGCAGTTGTGTGCCAACGCAAAATGCAGAGAAATCTGTGCCCATGCAGATACCTCGGCAGATGTACAATTGCTCTTGCTGCGCATGTGCAGTCGACACATGTATCTAAAGAGCAAAATGGCTATCATTTGTAACTGAAAAAAAAACGCTTTGGTTAATTGTTTGCGGTTGCAAATTGTGTAAATTACTAAATTAGAGTTATTCCAACAACAAATTGAAGTTTAAAAATGGCATTTGAGTTTGGGTGTACAGATGTTGAGGCGAAGCATGCTTCATATCAGATGTACACATTATCCAATTATTATGATACTATTTCAGCTACGTACCTTATAAATTATAAATTTTTGCATGAATGTGATAGAAACTGTTTACGAGACATAAATATTCTGGCTTTGTTTTTATGACACTCAAAAATCCCAGTTAGTTTCTTCTTTAAATATGATCGCACCATAACTTTAATGACAGGTAGAATGGAGAAAGGATGTTTTCTGAGGGTGCTTATGGCTTAACTTTTCACATAAGATATTAAAAGACATTTATTTCCATCAAAACAGCCCAAAAATAAAATTTTATTGCAGTGCTTAAAATTTCTTACTTCATATTTTAGAGGAGGATTTGTTATGGAACTCAAAGAGTCTTGTTTCATTAACTGTCGAAGGGTGTCACAACGATTGGTGATAAAAATGCTGATGTTGTGCCGTGCAATGGAAATGGATTAAATGGGATGTCAGAGGTGGTGAGGTCTCAGTTCTGTGGAAATGATGGAATTGCCCGACTAGGCACCAGGCGTCATCAACGCGACACTATGATGGTGGATGATGCTGTATCACGATGACTCTAGATGACCTCAGAATTATGGGCGAAAACTTCTGTTGAATTGTTGAAGTTGGTCTCTCCACGGTTAAGTCCGTAGATGTTATTGTTGGGTGTATCCTAAACGGTAACCCATTGGCTGATTACATGCTGTTAACACTTGGTTTGATGACGTAGGCCGGTCATCGCGGCTACACTCCGAAACTGACTTGCATCATGCAGAAAACTAATAGAAGATTTAAGCTGTCCCGGGCGATGCTAAACCACTGGGAAGTGAGGGTGGTGTACCGGGCAGCGAGAAAACAAACGGCTACAGAATAATTAAGCTAGTGTAGTGAAATGATCATTCTCAAAAGACGTATGCCGCCCAGTGAACGGGAAACACGGAACACGCAATCATACGCAACCATCCTTAATGGATGTCAGGTGCTTACTAACTCCCTTCCTTGGCACGTGAAAGGGCGCGGGCCGGCTCTCGCACCAAGGTAGGATCTACTACCTGCATGACACGTGAACTCCTGCGCTACTTCCTGAAACTTAACTTTGCATGGAACATAAAATAACATATTGACCCTGGATGAAATATACATGCATAACACTGGTGAAATTCATTTGGATATAGCATAACAATGGGGGTGAAAATATACACTTGCAAGAGAAACATAATACAAGATTGGGAGGACAAAAGAAACACAATACAACATTGGGAGGACAAAAGAAACAACAGGATAAACTCTTGATTAACAACAAATGATAACCATAACGGCATTAGCCGTAAGTCCTTTAGTCAGTGCATTGCGAGGTTCTCCTTTCATATCCTTCCACCTCGCATAGCCTTCATTACTCTCTCTTGGGTAGGTGCTGTCTATGCTGCCCCGGCGTGCCCTAGGTTACACTTGCACTCGTCGCGCACAACAAACACTCGATGCGCTTTGCACATCTCTCTCTAGGTATAATGTGCATACATGACAAGTGTGTGTAGTGAATGCTAGGATGGTGCAAATGTAATACCTTCCACTCCTAATAATAATAATAATAATAATAATAACAACAAATTCTGAAACAAACGGAAAGGTATACGACAGTTGAAGTCTTGTTGTCTTGCTGAGAGGACATATTACTTTGCCGATTGTTTAATTGTTAATTATTCACGTGTGGACATGCATATCTAGTAAATATTCATTGCATGTTTATGCAAGTATGGACTTGCACGATTACATCATATACACGAATACGTCATTATCCGATCACATCACACAACTTCATTCCCCCTCCGCCACTCTCGATCTTCAACAGTTGACATTGAACATGTAACACGTCAGTTGAGCAGTAGACATCAATCAGGTAAGTCAATAGACAGCGAGCTTAAATGAATGCAACAGATTGCATTTCCCAGAATGTTTTTAAAAATATTAAGTCAGTTGCCTGGGAATCAATATCGGTAATCCAAAAATAACACTACATTAATTACTCCTAGCAGTTAGCCAACTCACAAATAATATTTTGTTAATTTCGAATATAAAATAATAATAGGTGTTCTGACCAAATCCGAAACTAGCCCTTGCAGCTCACAAATAAAACTTTGTTAAATTCAAATATAAAATAATATTACGTTCCCTGGTCTAGAATTGAACCTAGATCAGAAATTAACTTACGTCAAGTATTCCTAGCGGGTACCCAACTCACAAATAAAATTTGGTTAAATTCGGAAATAAAATGCTATTACATGCCCTGAGCAAGAATGGAACCCAAATCAGTAACTAACATTACATGAAGTTTCCCTAGCAGTTGTCCAACTCACAAATAAAATTTGGTTGAATTCGAAAATAAAATAATATTAAGTGGGTGAGTATGTACTTGATGAGTATGTACTTAGTGAGTATGCACTTGGTGAATTTATGACTAACTATGCTTATAAAAGGACATAATGCATATATGACCCTATCACTCTTATCTACATCGGGGATGATGTGAATGTTATGCATTTGATCACTATAGCTTCAATGGTTCGGAAATTATTACATTTACAAAAGGGCTTAACTCATAAATGACCTTACCAGAAAGGACTTAAGGCATAAATAACTCTCTCATCGCCTCTACGTGCAAAGCACTGAACTGGAGTGTAGTCTTGCCGTTGATATCGTGCCTCTATCAGACTTTCAACGGAGACCATACCATTTTATGACGTAATAATAAAAACAAACGTTTGTTGCACGTCCCAATTACCCTTTTAATGTTTTGTACCGGAATGTGCATACCTAAACATAACCTTCAAAACTCTCGTTTGAGCCATTTTCACTATCACAAAGGCCGACCTACCTTCCGTGGTGCAGTCGATTGGTGCACCGCCGATCTATGGTGCGGGAGGCTCTAGGTCCGAATCCCGGTAAGGCATGAGTGTCAATTTAAGTTAGAATATAAGTTAGTCTGTAAGCCATCCCCTGCCAAGCTTTCAAGCATAAAACCGGGGGACATTAAAAAGCCCCCTACAATACAATACAGTATTACAAAAACATTCTCTAGAGGGAGATGGAGGAACTGAAAAACGTATACAGACGCGTAAAGTTTCTTAGATGCTATTCGTAAGCAGATCTCACTCGGATACGTTGGACAGTTTTTTTTTTTTATGTTTTCTGCTGGAGCTGTGCACACCGTTTGGCAGCCTACCCAGCTTGCCACCTTAAGATACATCTACCAGCCATTAGTATATACATCCTGTATACAGAATGTATCTAAATTCTACTGACAAACTTCAGCTGAAGGTTAATCGCGGAAAAATAAGCTGAGAACGTATGTGCGACCTATGGTCTAAAAGTGAATGCTCAGGGCGGTACACATTTTATAAAATTTGTTCTGAAACATTTGTTTATTGCAAATATTTGAGAAAATATTTAAGATGGAACACCGACTGTTTGGTTAATAGTTAAATGAATAAAGATCTTCAAACGCCACAACAAATGTCACTGTCATCAAATTATCTCATGTCAATAATCACGGTTACTAACCCAATGTCGAACTAATCTCCATGTCGCGGTAGCATATTCGGGATTTGAAATATGGATTAATTATCCCCATGTCACACTAAACAAAAATGTCGCCGTGTATAAATACCCCAAGTCTCGCCGTATTCGAGTAATTCGTATTTTACTTTCAAAATAATACTTAACAATACCTGGCAAGTGGAGCACACAAAACACCTAATGACACACTGTTGCGGCTATTAGAGGGAAGGGAAGATCCCAGAGAGGTACATTACAGTGGTACTGTGATAAACTTTATCTACAGTCACAACTTCGAAAATGTGTACCTGCCTTAGAATTCATTTTAGACCATAGGTCATAGACATGTTTTCTTTTTCGTGATTAACCTGCAACCAAAGTTTGTCGGTCGGAGTTAGAATTTCGATACATCCTGTATATCAGCATATACTATGTGTATGTGCATCATGTATATAGAGGCAATAATATGTATATACACATATACAAGCCTGTATGTAGGCCTACATCCTGTATATAGAAGCATATGTAGAGGGCAATTCTCTATTAGATCGACAAACTTCGGGAGGTGATTTTTAACGAACAAGTTAAACGAAAACTTTATTCCTAAACCGAATACTAAGGGCGGCATGAGCCCTAAAAAAAACTATATTTTAAGCCGTATTTGTGCAAAATATCGGCTCTTACGTTGAAGGTTCCGACAACATACAATAATGTACCGAGAGTTCTCATTAAATTTGACTTCGTTACTGATATTTCGCACGAATACGGTTTAAAACATCGTTTTTTTAAGGGCTCGTACCTCCCTTGATATTCGGTTTAGGTATAGAGTGTCACATATGTTTTCCTTTTACTTTTTAATGAAGAACCACCTCCCGAAGTTTGTCAGTTTAATTGCGAATCATTCTGTATACACACACACACACACGTGCACATAATCAGGCTCATTAAGTCCTGCCGAGTCTGCAGCAGTGGATTGTCGGTGTTTTAAATTAAGAAACTGTATAAAATCTCTGCAGTACCGAGGTAAAATCAAATTAGTTAATCATGACGATTGTTAAGTTAGGACACTCAATAATTAATCAGTTATATCATTGTTCTATGTTGTTATGGATATTATACTGCACATACAGTTTTCTTTCTTTAGGCCTTGCTATCAAAATTATAGCGATTTTACTGAATTTTTATTGAAAAAAATTTCAGCTGAAGAAAACAATGGATCATTATGATTATGCGGAATGTGGGCAAATGATTGAGCCAGTGAAATTACTGACAAGTAGCAAATTGAAGGAGAACGAAGCAAAGCAAAAACTCTACAATCATCAAAGGCAGTTAGAAGTACAACGTAGAGAACCATTAGAAGGGGACCTGTGGTGTGAGTTGGAACTACGATGTTTAAAGAAGCATTTGAAATGCCTTGAGAAGATTGCATCGCTTGCCCGTAAGAAGAACCCAGATGACTGGAGGATCTCCAGGAAAATCCACCAGCTGAATGCGTCAAATGAGAAGTTGAAATGTGACTTATCTCGACTGAGGCGTGACCACGAATTGATGAGGTGTGGTGGAGTGGCGTGCTTTGACTACGAGGATGTTCTGAAGAGTTTCAGCGTCTACTTCAGGAATAATATGAACAGGATAATGAGTGGCATCATTTCTATGTCAACGATAGACAAGTTAATAAAGCAGATAAAAAACAAAGTTGTCAGCATGTTGCTGTTGAGCGAGTTTGTTTTCCTCTACAAGCAGTTACAACCGCACTCGGAGATATTGATTCCAGTGGAGCTGAGGAAGTCTGTTCTCGAGATGGCGATCTTTTCGGAGTACATGCAGATCAGGTCGCGGATTAAGGTCCTCACGGAGCAATACAGAGCCAGAGCCAAAAATATCAGTCTAGCAGAAGAAGCATTCGAATCTTTCTATGGCGACACGAAAGAGCAGGTCCGCAAAGAGAAGAAAGATGGCGATGAGCCTGCCCCAATGTCGATACGCTGCTTGCCGGTTAGCAGCAACGAAGAACTTAAGCCAGTTATTCCTCCGCAGATTTTAGAACTCATAGGGGAAGAATTTGCTCAAGCAATGCAGCCCACCAAGAAGAAAACTCCTTCGTTCTACTCGGGGCGCCCAAAGAAACACAGTTGTGCGGTCGACAACAACATGGTTAAACCGCCTACCAAGGATCATACCATGTCCCCTGGACAATCAAAGGTGGCGATCTTGCCTGCAGATACACAACTGCGATTCCGAAGACCTACCAAGCAGAGGAAGCAGCACCAGCAGCTAAGTGACCCAATCTGCAATGAAAGAAGTGTTTTGTGCAACCAGCCAAGATAGTTTTTCTGAGAAAGACTTTGAACTGGTCTTTTCGCAGGGAGGAACTATCTAACATGCCAGTGATATGGTGCAAAAGAGAGCTTGGACAAAAATATATTTCAGCTAAAATACACATTCTAATATATTATATTGTTTCAGAGTGCTTGTGTCTTGACTCATTGAAATCAGCAGAACAAAATGCCTATAAAAACGCAGAGGCCACTATAGTATAATTTTCCACGAGATATCACTTCACATGAATTATTCAAATGGCCCCCATTTAGTTATTTACTGCTTAATTATAATTTAAACTTCATTTACCTGAACAATGCCAGGTGTGTAAAGTAGCCTCTCAGGTTAAAATTTTTTACTTACATATTCTTCTCATTCAATCACTTTGAAAAGCGAATATCACAGCATACAAAAAAAAATAACTGTTACAGCTGAAGAGGGTAGTAGTTTGTGCTATATTTAAGCATTATATATTTCTTAAACACACCAAGTTGTGCACACATTTTTGCCCAATTTACTACACACACGTATACCTGTCTAGTAGTGTACACAACCGGTTCCTCCTCGTGGTAAGGTTTTCCTAATCGTAAGTGAACCAACCGCGATTCGTGAATGAGCCGTTCTTTCTGAATCAGCGCTTGTGATTTGCTGTATTTGAGACAGTCCTTGGAACTGAGTAACCTTGTTATTGCAGGTTTCTTGCATCGTGAGTACAGAGCGGAGGTATGGTTGCGAACTTTGAAGACTTAAGTGCATGCCAAAAATGAAAAATATACACAGAAGCCAATGGAATTTGAAACCAGCACCTGATATCACATCATTTGAAATGAAGTGACACAAAACTAATGGTGCTACATAAAACGACTTTGAACCACGGTTCGTTTACCAACTTACCTGCCAGTCTCAAATTAACCGAAGTGTTTTGAGATTACCAGTCTTGCAAAAATATCTTTAGGAAAAGGAATACAGTAATTTTAGTACGGAATTATCGTAGGTACTGCGTGTTGTTTCTGTATGCACGCGTATCTGATGACTTCCATTTCGTATTAACAAAGGAAATAGCACGATAACACAAGGCCTGCGTACGACAGCCAAGACTACCTACTGTTCGCTGTAAAGTGAACACTTTTGAAATCCATATTTAAAAGTTCCTTTCAGCTTAGTTGTATCCTCTCTCCAACTGTTGTTGTCATGTGACTAATAAACACAGTGTATCGATATACATCTTACAGCTCTTAAAAATTAACGCCTGAAGTCACAATAAAAACAATTTTTTTTGTTATTATACCTGATGGGAACGCCTTACAACGTGTTCGCTTTATCGTCAATAGCTTGTACGTCTTCGCCTGGAACTTATCCTACATAATTTGAATTGCTGTGGACTTTTACAACTCTCTTGAAGAGAACCACTAAAACATATTACATTTCAGGATATTCGATTAGCGATATTATGAAATTTCTATTGAAATAAATTCATCCAGTGGTGGCATCTGGCAGAGGACCGGCAGTGGTATCTGGAAGAGAACCAAAGGCGACCTTGACCTTGAACTCAAATGTCCCACTTTCCCGGAAAACACTCAAAATTTATAGAATTTCACTCACAATTTCCCTAATTTCTCTAAAATTCTGCAAAATTTACTGCAAAACGTTTCCTTACCCAACCCAACTAAGTCTAAAAATAGTATGACCTTGTTTAAAGAATGTTTCGGATCATGCTCTGTCATTTTGCCTTTGTGGACAGGGGTGTGGGGCTTAGGACAGTAAGATGGACGCCATCTTGGATGACTTTGAAAAATAGCACGACCTTGTTTCAAGAATGTCCTAGTTTATGCTCCGATTCTGCCTTGGTGGACAGATGTGCGGGACTTAGGGCGGTAGAATGGACGCCATCTTGGATGACCTTGAAAAATAGCACGACAGTGTTTCAATCAAGAATGTTCTAGTTCATCCTCTGTAATTCCACCTTGTCATCTTGTTTCTAGATGTGACATGGGTGCCAGAACAGGTTTTAATTTTATATATATATATATATATATATATATATATATATATATATATATATATATATATATATGTGTGTGTGTGTGTGTGTATGTGTGTGTGTGTATGCGCGCGCACACGCACACACGCACAGGGTTATTCAGCTACTAAGAAATTTACCCCAAATATCTTCCGAATCGCTTAAGATACCGAAATTTTGATTTCGAATTCGTAAATGGCACTTTTTGAGATATCAGTAGGTGTTCACAGGTGTATGCATTTGACTGCAGCTGTGGCGCGGTGGGTAGGTTATATACACTGGGATATGTCCAGCAAGTACGTTACCTACACAGGTGACGTACGCGCTGGTGATAGAGTAACACGAATATCGAACGAACGCGAAAGGCTGTTTGTTGGTGTTATTGTTGATGTTACAGACGACGAATATTAAATGCGTGTTTAATTTGATGTTCGTAGCTTGATTACAATTAATTCACCTGAAAAATGGTGTCTGTTTCACAGTCCACACCAATGCAACATCTCCCAGCGTACGACGCAACCTACCCCGCCACAGCTACAGTCAAATGCATACACCTATGGAAACGCCCCTTATACCTCAAAAAGTGTCGTCGGATTTTCAAGATGATCACTCCACTGAGCTCGCCGCTTAATAACTTGTTATGCTATTGGGATAAATTAGTATATTCCTATTTAAAAAAAAAACCAAAGTTGAAGTTGTTATCTCAGTAGTTCCTTATTACATCACGGAACAGATATATGTAGACGGTGTCTTATGAGCCCCGCAGTACCATTTACGAATTCGAAGTAAAAACTTCTATACCTTCAGCGTTTCGGAAGATGAATGACCCTGTATTTTATATAATATACACCTAATATGGCACGTTTTTTCTACCACATACAGCTTGTTTTGAATAGCGTATTGCTTGTTAAGATTGTTTTAAGGAAAACACACAAAACTATTTTTGGTTGAATGGGAGCAGAAATCCTAGTTACTACGCAACCATCAGTACACATATAAACAAAACATTTAGCATAAAATCTAATTAAGCTATCTTCATAGTTTGAATTGTATTTGAAAGAAAATAATTATATTTTAACCAATTCAAAATATTACCAACGAAATACATTTATTTCGCAGTAATTTTTAAAAATCGCTTCGAACATCCAACTTTTCTATGAAGTTCCGTTGATATTTGTTCTCCTGAACAAAATTTCCGGACCAATTTTGTTTCCTAGAAAAGACTGAACCTTCGTTTAGGGTATTTCATAATCTCATTAGAACTGATAAATAAAAATTCCGGGAAAAAATATTATCCATAGTGTTTTTAAACAAACCTACATATTCAGCCAATAATATAAAGTTAAAGGCTTAGAATCACAAAATTTTTGAAAAACTATAGACGTTACCTACCATTTTAATATGGTTTTGGTTTCATGTAGATAGGACAAATAGTTTTCGAAGGACAGTCGCACTACTGGAATCATCGTAAATTTAGCTTAGGATGTGCTGCTGTTGGTGTGTGGTGGCGTATTCTGCAACTACTAGCAGTGGCCACCTGCCATGAATGGGAACTTGTCACTCTACTCCGGGCATAATTACGGTATCTACTGTATTAATGTTATTATTGGACCGCTATAGTATGTTCGCGGTTACGTCCAGCTTTTCTGCAGCCCTGCTCAAGTTCTACTTTCAGGATATTTCTCCACCTCATGAAAACAAAGCTATAAAATTACATAAAAGCTACTACGCACCGCATTCGTGCGCACGCAATGTAATAATACATATTTTGCATAAGGACTATTTCTGACCAGGCATTGCAAACGCACTGTTTTTATTCGTATTAATTATAAATAAAATGCTATAATTTATAGATACACCATAAGTAAAAGTCCAGTATAACCAAAAATACGCTACTTTAATGTAACACGAGTAAAAATCCGCTTGCGAATGATATATTCAGCAAACAACCAGACACTTCATTCAAGTGGTGATTTTTCAAAGGCTGGTTTCGAAAAGTCTAAAGAAATCGCGAACAAACTGTATCAACCAATACAACAACTAGTTGATAGCATTCCAATCAAATATTCTTTCCTGGGTAACATAATTTACATTCCACCGTGCTCATTTAAGTAATCGACATTTCTATTGCTGCGACGTAATATTACGCTGCAGCGAACGTCATGAAACCAACTATTACGTCGTCAACGAATTCAAGGAATATGGACGTAGTAATATTACGTTAGCCTTCGTATAATTCTGTTGGATTCAGGTGACGTAACATGAGATCGCCAGTGCCGAAAGCGTTAAACATGAAATCCGATTGCCCTCTATACACAATATTCAAACCAGCCGGGGCCGTTGTGGTGTAGTAGTTAGACCACTCACCTCACACCAAGGCGAACCGGGTCCGATTCCCGATCGTGCCGGACGATGCCGCTGGCCGGCGCGTTTCCCCGAGGGTCTCCCGTTTCCTTCGCCCGCAATTCCGGAGCTTCCCCGTACTCATATCGTTCCACCCCCATCGGCCCTCAAGACCTCGATGTTAAGAGCCGCACAAATATCTCCATCCCACGATATACAGTACGTAGCATAGCCAATAAGTTCATGAAAACCGTGATGCGTGGCTGCCTACACTCGAGGCGCAAGTCAATCCACGAGCTTATTGACTGTGTTAGTGTTGCTCTACACTACTGGACCATGTCGCAGTTGCGATATTTCAGAAATATACATTTTTAGATCATCTACAAGATAGCCCAACAAAATCTACTCACCTGTGAAATGGAAATAAATGCTGTGATTATTAAAAAACGTACGCGTGTAATGATCGCAATGAACGATATTAATGCAGAGTACAATCACATGTACACGAGTCATGGCAGGACATAAAAAGCAATTACCAGAACTGAATTATAGCCACTCTATGGGCGAGCACATTTCATTGGGATGTATATATACAGCGTGTATAGGAAATACGTGTACAAACTCGGGCACGAAATTCACGTCATTCGTGACCGGAAAAGAGGGAGATTGATATAAGAAACCAATAGTCCATCTGAAATAATAAGAGCTGTAGCAGACCCTAAAGGTGGTGGGCTACAAGGACATTACGTAAGATATTAGGCAAAGTACTTGCGTTAGAGGAGCACAAATTGGTATACGAAGCAAGTAAACCAAGATCTTGGATACACGGTAGGCATGGTCTGTCGTACACACCCCAATCATGTAAATAATAGGGGTTGGCCCCCTTTGATTGCATGCAACACGTACACTGTAAGTTTAATTGATTTCTGATACCATGGGATAAAGCAGGACGACGTAAGTAGCAAATAAGTTCCCCTAGTTGCAACTCTCTAGGACCCACCGTTTCCGGTTAAATCGCAAACGAATGGTACAGTGGTAGCAATAGCATGGCCTAGTGAGTAGGCAACCCTTCACGCACCCGGAAGAATTCAGCGGAGACCCCGCAAGATACGTGAAGCGTGTGTGGCGGCACGTAACAGCGAGGTCTTGAGAGCCGATGAGGTTGATTGAGGTGAGTATGGAGCTACGCCGAAATGAAAGGGCGGGGTAAACGGGAGAACCCCGAGGCGAACCGGGTTCAATTCCGGGCCGGGTCACCCCCGGATGTTCGTATGTGGGCATCGTGCTGGATGATGCCACCAGTCGGCGGGTTTTCTCGGGGTTTCTCCGTTTGTCCCTCCCTTTCATTCCGGCACAGCTCCATACTCATCTCAATCATCCTCATCGGCTCTCACGACCTCGCTGTTACGTGTCGCCTCACTCTCTTCACGCATTCGGCGGGGAATTACCTGCTGAATTCCTCTGGGTGCGCGAAGGGTTGCCTCCTCACTAGGCCATGCTATTGCTACCACTGTACCCTTAGTTTTCGATTTAACTGGAAACGGTGGGTCTTAGAGAGTTGTAACAAGGGGAACTTCTTTGCTACTTACGTCGTCCTGCTTCATCCCATGGTATCCACAATCAATTTAACCTCACGATGTAATGCAATCAAAGGGCGCCAACCCCTATTATTTACGTGATAGGAGTGTTTACGACGGACCATACCTACCGTGTATCGAAGATCTTGGTTTACTTGTTCCGTATACCAATTTGTGTTCTTCTAACGCAAGTACTTTGCCTAATATCCCACGTAATGTCCTTGTCGCCCACCGCCTTTAGGGTCAGCTACAACCATTATTATTTGTGATGGACCATTGGTGTCCTATATCAATCTTCCTCTTTTTCGGTCACAAATCACGTGCCCGAGTTTGTACACATGTTTCCTATACACGCTGTATTTGTTACATATATATCACCCTATCGTACAGACCTACTAGCAGACCCCTTCACTAAATGTGGCCCCGTCCCCCTGGCCTTGCTTCCCCGAGCAAGTGGAGTGGGCGTGGCCCGGAGTGCAGCGGAGCTCCGGAAGTGGCAGTTCTCGCCCGCCGCTTTGTCGGAAGCGCTGGCCCACTTCCGCGGGGGGCCGGGGCGGATGGTTCTCACGGGGCCGTGTCCGAGCGCCATTGTCGGGGTGTCACTTCCGGCCGCCGAGGGGAGGTAGGTGTCGGCCGAGCGTGCGTCGTCGTCGGAGTACGATCGCGCGACGCACGAGGTCGCCTGGCGCTACACAGGGCGCCTTAAAACAAAACAGACTGCTGGACTTGCCGCAGTATGTCAATATGATCAACAGCCAGGCGGAATGAGCTATCTGCCCCTAACCTGGGCTCGAGACTAGAGATGGGTTCTTAACAGCTATTTTCTGTACCTGCTCCAAAATGATACAGTTACAGTACTGTATCTGATACTTTCTTTATCAGACACAGGAATTCCTGAGCTTCCCGAGTGTGTAGCTGCTTCGTCAGTCCTCTCGAGTAGCGGACATGTAACATGTAGGCCTACATTGTATCAGGTAGGCGTGTATCAGATACTAGCGTTATCAAGTAAATGTTTTGAGTCGGTTTACTCTGTGTCATATTTTACAGTGAAATAAATTATGGATAAGAAGACGATTCCCTACTTAATTCGTCCGTAAATGATTCAGAGAGGGTAATGAACTTGCTATATGTAAGTTAAATCGCGTAAACGAAAACTTAGTTATAAATTGTCTTCTTTGGTTAAAAAAAAAAAAAAAAAAAAAAAAAAAAACCTTTAGTATGCAGTCTCCAAATATAAATAGAAAAATTGGGTTTCATCTTAACCGCACATCTTAAATAGTATTAAAATTTTACTGCATCAGAATTACACGGAACAGTAGACGCGACATACTGTCGGCGAATGTGAAACTGATACTAATAACTATAGGCTGTTCAAGGTAAAATGAGCACTTTTGAAAGCTCTGCTTAAGATCTACTTGTCGACACGTTGTGTATTCCTCTTTCTTATGTAAAATAAACATTGCCATGTGCCTCATCTCTTTATTCATGCATCGGACAAATGAAACTTTGAAATCATTAAGAAAGTAAATGCTTTACAAAATCTGCTCATTCTTACACTTCGATGCATTAAAAAAATAGAAAGCGAAAGAAATAATTTAAAACATCAAAAATGTTTAACACTTTTTATTCGACGTTAAGATACGGAAATACTTTCCATCCATTGTTACCAACTTTACTGGACGAATGCCACTCAGTGCGCCCATTAAAATATATGTATGCTGGGCAGTAATTTTTTTCTAAGGTTCATTTCTATAGTGCTCACTTTATCGTGAACAGCCTTTATATGTGTGAAGGGGCCTTCCTGTGCTATGCAGCAATGCATCAAGTGTAAGCATCTGTTCAAACATGGTGATAAGCTGAAGAGACATAGCAAGCAAAGGCCGAGTTTCAGCAGCTAAGAAACGATTTATACTAGATGTTGGCGAAACCACATTGAACGGATTCTACCTGAAACAATCAGCGTTCAAGGGTACTTAAAAATATTATATGATTGTAAATAACTTCGTAGGTACGAAAGACATATGTACATACCTGGACCACATTAAGTAAAGGATGATCAATCAATTAACATAAGAAGTTGAAGAAGGTCCCATAAACTATAATGTTTGGCTGGAGTGTACCTACGAAAAGCCCCAACCTTTGGATGAATAAATCAGGTGCAGAGCATTCAAGACTGTGAATCAAGCATTGTACAGTGTTGATAGCATTCCAGAGGTTGTAGGGGCCTTGAAAGGAAAACTTTCCTATGAAGAAGAAGAATATATGGCCAAGAGTTCTGATTGAGGGAATATGACCGCCTTGGTTTTAAGGTTCGTCATTACATGTCGATACTGTATGTGTGCATTATAATAATAAATAAATAAATAAAATTATGTAGGTAACATATATTATTTGAAAGCAGACACACACAGCAAATATCTAAGAACTATCATACTATCACAGGATGCACACAATCAATGAAATGGTGGTGAATGTCTATGTTGAAATGAAGTGCAGAAACATTAGACTGGATTAATATTGTGATACTTTCACAGAAGGATGGATGCAGCAGACTTGGATGTATGATTTTTAAAGTCGTAGAAATTTGACTCTGAAACTTGGAGGGAGGAATAATGTCGTGCCGGGCCTCTCCGGACCTGCTTCAGTGCAGCACATGGTGAAGAGAGGTCCTACATAATTTCTACACGATTAGCAAACAATACATCAGAGTTATTTTATAAGTAAATCAAATGACATACTAAATGTAAGATTTAAATGGTTAAAGGTACAATGGTGTAGTGAAAAAAATGGCGTTGGTGATATAATCCAAGATGGCAGAGTCGAACGAAGTGAATAATCAGGGTGGAGCACAAGCTACAGAATAAATAATCAGCAGGTTACTTAACCGAAGTGGAATGACAAAGAATGAATACAATGTATGATGCTGGTTTGAAAAGATAATAGCAGATAACTAAATTGTGGTGATTAAACCTGGAAGGAATGATAGAGAATGAAAGAGAGGTTACTAAGAAAAAATGAAATCCAAGATGGTGGGTTGGGGCAAAAGCGACTAAGGTGGCATGACAGTGAAAAAGGAAAGATGTTGATGACAGCCTGCTTGGTGGCTAAGACAAATGAAATCCTCTGATGGTGGGGTGGAGCAAAGGAGACTAAGGTGGAATGTTAGAGCATACGTAATTGGAAACAAAGTGACAGTGTTATGTAAGATGGTGGTACTGACATAATCCAAGATGGTGGACATCAAGGTGGAATGATATAATATGAGTAAATAAAATTCATGATGGTGGGCATGAAATGACAGAGAATAAGTAATTAGGAAACCAGATGGTGGTGATGATATGGAATGACAGAGCACGAAAAAAGGGTGTTACCAGCAGATCATCTGGTGGCTTGGACAAATGAAATCAAAGATGATGGGATGGAGTGATTGCGACTATAGTGGAATGTAAGAGTAAGGCTGGAATAATACAGCATGAGAAAATAAGTTCCATAATAACGATTCAAGATGGCGACTGGAAACAGGATGTCAGAAAATATGGTGGACAAGATGGTGCTTCAAGATGACAGCCGGAAACAAGATGTTGGCGAGTGATGTCAGAGTTCAAAGGTTATGGCTTCGGGTTCTGGAGTCTGGAGCCTGCCTCAGAAATAGGGGCTGATTTATAGGGAAAATAGGGCTTTTTGAGGGTAAAAAGAAGCACCCCATCCCAAACTGAATTGAATGAAAAGGACCTCGGGGGCTTCTTTTAGCATATGGGGGCCTTCTATCTTTTTTGAGGGGAAAAAGGAACATTTTAAAGGAAAATGGGAAATTTTGGAGGGAAATTCTAGGAAATTTGAGCACTTTCAAGAAAAAAAGGGATATTTTGAGGGGAAAACGGGTAAAAACAAGATGGCGGCGGTGGCTCCCTGGTTCTCGATCCTGTCCCAGATTCGGCTAAATCCTTCTACTGAGACCATGCCATTTTATGACGTTATAATAAAAAAAATGTTTTGATGCACGTCCTTATTCCTTTTTAATATTCTGTACAAGAATGTTTATACGCAAATATTGACCATGAAAACACCTGTTTGAGCCATTTTCACTATCACAAAAATATCATTTAGAGATAAATGGAGGAACTGATAAGCGTGCACAGATACGTAACGTTTCTTATATGCTGTTCGTAAGCAGACCTCTCCCGGCCACATTAGACGGTTTTTTTAATAAAACTTTTTCTGCTGGAGCTCTGCACACCGTTCGACGGCCTACCCAGGCGCTACCTTAAAGCTGCTACATACCAGTCCTAGAATCGGAATTAACTTTATTAAGGCGCAACCATTAGACAACTGGTTAAAGTGAAGTTGTAATTGGCAGCCCCATACCAGCCCCCGAGGAGCCCTGATTTGAATCTACTAGACTTTTATTAGTGAGGACATTTAAAGGCACTTGTGTATGCAACCCTAGTGGACGATGTGGGCACCCTCCGTAACAGTATTGAGGCGGGCTGCGAAACAATAAGGAATACTCCAGGAATTCATCAACGCATCCGGGAGTCCATGCAACTACAGGTTGATGCATGTGTTAGTGCTGATAGAGGGTATTATAAACATTTCCTTTAGACCCCGACGATAAGCTTTCACACATGTGTAACTAACTAATTCCTGTGCAGTTTCCTACTGTTTTAGGTGTAATGACATGGCGTGAGGTGTCGTGTATCATAAAAATGAATGCTGCGATGGCATTCCACAGTAACATGACCCAGCCCGCAGGCCATACGCTGTACGTTATGTATTTCGAGCTGTAGTCAAGAAACGAAGCGTTTGCAGACCTATGTTCATATAACATTTTTTTCATTCTCCAGATGCGAGGAATGTTTCCCCGAAGTATTGACATGCAATTTTGCAACATTCTGTATATCAAATAATTGTGTTCAAAGTTGTGGCGTACAGCACCTGCAGAGCAAGGGCGGTGCGGCCATGCCATAGGACAGGTAGCATAAGTCATAGGCACACGACACTAAATTATTACATACGCAGCGACACGCGCCTGCTCCCTATGCAACTTATCTAACACGCGTGATCGAACAGACTTGTTCTGCAGGCGTTGTACACATCAACTTTGAACACAATTATTTGATATAAAAATACGTTTCCGGATATAAGTGTAGAGGGAGTTTGTGTTACTATTGGTCCAAAGAAAATATGCCTGGGGTTTGGGCACAGAGATTCCGAACATCCTGCACACGCACGCACGCACGCGCGCGCGCGCGCGCGCACACACACACACACATTTTTATACACTTAACAAGTATATGTATAAGGCTGTTCACGGTAAAGTGTGCACTCTTATAAATATTTATTTTCATCCAATTTCCATCTCCCTGCTGCTTTTTAATATAAACATTGTAATGTAACCAATAAACACAGTGTATACATTTCCCCACCCTCAAAATTTAATGCCTGAGCTTGCAATAAGACATATTTATTATTGTTTAATGCCTGTTGGGAGGGCCTTAAAAAGTGCTCACTTTACCATGAACAGCATATATATATATATATATATATATATATATATATATGTGTGTGTGTGTGTGTGTGTGTGTGTGTGTGTGTGTGTGTGTGTGTGTGTGTGTGTGTGTGTGTGCACGTAGGTTACTCTACTTTTAACTTTTGAGTTGCAACCTGTGTGGCCGAGATTACTTAAGTTCTTAAAGACAAGAGCGTCTTTGGACAGTCATCGCTATGTGATTACTACGTGTGCACTTGCGAAAACGGGCCATTTGTTCCCCAACTATCGCCAGGCTACTTTCAACTGCAAACATACTGATTCAATTATTAGTATGGGTTAGTTTAAGCTGTAAAACGTGTACTCACTTGCTACTCTAGGTTAGTTTAGGTGCACGGTCCTGTTATGTTGCGAAATTATGTTGGAAAAAATGAGTGAAAACGCTCACAAACAATAATTATGGCCACCCGCAAACGCGCACGGAATAACCACTGCCTCAACGGCCCACAGACTTTCGTTTTCGGAGCAGGTGGTTCCGGGTGCAGATCCCGGACAAGTCGTGGTTGTATTGATGTAGAGTTGTGAAATGTAACTCAAATTAGTTTAGTGTGTGCGTCACTTCTCTCCCCTCGGCTGTCCTTCCGGCATGCAAGAGGGGATGTTATTAAGTCCAGTAAAACAAAGAGCTTTCACGTAGTGACAACAGCTAATAAAGTGTGCCTGCTAAGCTGCGTTCTTCATCATAGTTGGTTCGCGTTAAAATGAGCACTTTTTAAAGCTGTGCCTGATTTCTTCTTTCAGGCCGAACGTGTCTCCTCTCGCCACAACTACAAATTAAAGTTTTTCGTGGTCCTGGTAATTATATTGACATGACACAAGTCATGGGATACCCATCTAATAACGTACAGGGCCCTCTCTAGCTCGAAGAAGTGCAGTAACTCGACGTGGCATGGACTCCACAAATGGACGGAAGACCTCTCAAGAGTTGTACAGCCATGATGTCTGAATAGCTTCCCAAAGTCCCCTGGTATTTCTAAGTGCGAATGACTCTCTCCACCACGTCCCATAAATGCTCGATTGTGTTCATGTCGGGGAAACGTGCTGGCCACTCCATTGGCTGGAACTCTCCAGAATGTTCTTCGAACCAGTCCTGGACATCCGCAGCCCGATTAGACGGCACATTATGCTGTTGGAAAATTCCATAGTTGTCAGGAAAACTGAAGTCCATTAACGGCTGCAAATGGTCACCAAGGAGAGTTCTGTAGCGGTTACCATTGAGTTTTGTGGGTACATGGACAAGTGGACCCAACCCATGCCAGGTGAACACACCCCACACAATTACGGAACCACCACCAGCCTGCTCGGTGCCTTGTTGACAACTGTGATCAATGACCTCATTGGGTTTGCACCATACCCGAATCAGGCCATAAGCCTGAAACAACTTGTATCGTGACTCATCGGACCAGGCCACATGTTTCCAGTCCTCCAGGGTCCTATTAGCAACCTCACGAGCCCAAGTGAGGTGTTGTGCCCGGTATCGTACTGTTAACAGAGGCACTCTGGTGGGTCTTCTGCTTCCATATCTCACGGAAGCTAATGCACGTTGCACATACCTGCTAGATACACGTCTGACACCTACTGCATTGAATGCGGCTGTGATTTGAGCAAGTGTTCCTGCTCTGTTAGTATGGACAATTATACCCAACCTCGGCCGTTCACGATCATCAAGTCACTTTGGACGGCCACTGCGTTGTCCACGGTGGATTGCAATGCCTTGATTTTGATATTCTCTGTACACGCGTGACACCGTGGATCGAGGAATATTGAAGGTCTCCACAACTTCTGAAATTGAATGTCCCATCGTTCTAGCATCCACAATCATGCCCCGTTCGAACTCTGATAACTCACGTCGCCTTGCCATGAACATGTAAACAACACTCAATCAGAATGACACGACCACTTGTTCACAACTGAGACCGGTTTAGGCCATTCAACGTCGTTCTGAAGCAGTGGCGACACGAGTCATTCAGTTACATGGTGCTATCCCATGACTTTTGTTATGTCAGTCTATATTGATACAAATACATCTTATAGACGTAACAAATTCTTACTCAAAAGCGTATTAAAAAAGAGGAAACCTCTTTCAGTGCCTACTAATTTTAACAAGAAACGTCCAAATTGGACGATAAGACATGGAAATATTCTTAATTGTTACCAATAGTGCCGAGCGAACTCCATTTAACGTAAACATATGCAGTTACGGGCAATTTTTTTTCAATGTTGTTCAATAGAGAACAAAGTATTAATACGCCCTATAGCAAAGCTTTACTAAAGTCCTTGTCACACTGTCAAATTATTGCCTTCAATTATATTTGACAATAAAATTTGAAGACAAAATATGTCCATCAAATTTTTCCTTCCAACAAGTTTTATTAAATAATCTTGAATGTGTTTGAATGGGTGTCACACTGTCAGATTTTTTTGCTGGGGCATCTAAATTGAATTATTATTTAAAATTACTTTCATAGTGAGATACTGCTTTTGTTTTTCCATACTGGCCATTATAGGAAGAAATATAAGGAATGTTGTAATTTATTTTCGCTTCTTTATTAAATTCAATTTTTTTTTATTTATCAGAGATGTTTCCTGAACAATGAAATTTAACGCCTCTGAGTTCGTAATACTATGTGCAGCATTCACTTGAAATAGCATTTATACCCCGACAGCTTCTACATAAATTAATTTATTATCTTTATAACATACTTAGTTTCCTGGAATTGTTCATTATTTTAAAGTTTCTTGACGTCCATTTTTGTCGTCCATGATTCTGATCGGCTGGAGCAGTCAAACATCAAATAAATTTTATAACTAGACCAATCTTCAAATGTTTGATGAAAACTGAAGCCCTCCAGCCGTTTCCGACAAATACGGCGCTGTTTACGACGTTTCGATGATGTCATAATTGTTCAACTTTATTTGACCAAACTTCTTGGAAGCAGTTTGACGAAAAAATTTGACAGTGTGACAGGGGCTTTAATTCTACTCAGGTTAGGAACAAAACGAGTTTTCTGATGGGAGAGTTTAACGTAGGGAAAATTTCCACCGCTAGGTGTGCAGTGTTACAAAGAGGTCACTATTAAATATAATTTTAATCTAATGAATATTAAGGGAACACAAATTTACTTAGTTACGAAGCTATTTTGAATTTTATTTATGTTTATCGCAATAATATTCCTTCTTTTTAATGTAGAAAATGTGAGAAATCTGGTTTAGGCTGTTCACGGTAAAATGAGCACTTTTGAGGCCCTGGTTACTTTTTCCTTTCAGCCAAATTTATCCTTTAACCAACTTTTTAAATAAATATTGCCATTTAAGTAATAAACACAGTGTGTAAATTTCACCGTACCCGGAAAATAACGCCCAAGGCCAAAATAAAATATGTTTATTGACTATTATTCAAAATGAGAAGGCTTTCAAAAGTGCTCACTTTACCGTGAATAGTTTATACACATGCGACACTAGCGCCTATCTAGTGTCAAAAATTTTTGTTTGCCAAACTTTTATCATTGACGTTCCCAACCTGAATAGAAATAACCGTAGCAATACATAATAAAGGTGATCTCATTTTCTCGCGTTTGATACGATTGCACTTGAGGACGAGGTTATGCAATTTCTGCCGGTAGATTGCTCCGTCGCACTACCGTGACGCACGCATCTGCCAATCTCGTTCTGGTCCAACTGCTGCCAATTTAGAGACGCGTACTACCGTTTTCCTTTCTCTCCCTCCCCTCCCTCTCTCTCAGATCATTTGTAATGGGGGCCCAACAATTGAATTGACCTGCGGGAGGGGAAGGTCACCACCATCGGACACTGCCCATTTCAGTCCTCCCCTCCGCCGTTGAACGACCGAAGTTTATATAAAGCCGAGGGACTCACCTGCGGCGCTGGTGGGGTTGTTCGAGTGCAGTTCACCAGGCGTAACCTAGACACGCACGATGTGCCGAGCTCTTGTGCTGTCCTTCGCGCTGCTCGTGGTGTGCATGATGATCAGCGACTCGCAGGTGAGTGTAACTTCTCCCCGGCTTGCTTAGCAAACCGAGCAAGGTAGCGTGAGTGCGTGAACATGTTTGGGCGGTCACGGCGACACATTTTCTGCGAAACCGTTGTTTGCCCGTATTCGCGTATCTCGGTAAATAAATGTTCTGGAAATACGACTTAGCAATTATCTATGCCTCTACATTTTTTTTTTTTACTTTTATCACATTAGGTATACTAATGGAGAAAAAAATTCGTGAAAATTGTCAAATGTAGCATTTTTTAAGCATGCCTATGCAGTTTCCTTAAATGACAAAAGATATTACAAACATACGGGCATTGTTTAATCTGAGGGCTTTCATCGCGTGTGATAAAGTTCCATTGTTACAGATCTAATTTGCACAGTACAGGACCAGACGGAAACACTTGCACGCCATGCACGTAGGAGCGATGAGGCACTAGACGTGCGTGTTAGTGTCGCCCTTATCGCTCCCTCGCTTTTTGTCCTTGGACGAGGTCTTGATAGCCGATGAATATTAAACGAAGTATGGAGCAACTCAGAAATCGGGAGGTGGAGGAAACGGGAGATCCCCGGGAAAGCCCACCAAAGGCATCGTCCGGCACGATTCCCACTTGCGAAAATCCGGTGACCCGGCCGGGGATTGAACCCGATTCGCCTTGGTGGGAGGCAAGCGTGCTAATCGCTCAGCCATCTTGACCCCTTGAATTAAAAGAGCTGGGTAAACTTCTGTGAATACTGAAATGATTCTTCTCGCTCTGTGTTTTTTTTAGAATGAATTAGCAGATTTGTAGAATATTTAGTTTGATAATAATTTCACAATTTCACTTGGCCAGCGTATGAATACAGTGACCAGGCACATAGCAATATTGATTGTACATATGGTGGAAGAATACACAGTATACACACAAGTAGATCTAAAGCAGGGATTTTAAAAGTGCTCAGTTTATCCTGGACATCCTATACCATTCGGGAGGATCCAGGTTCGATTCCCGGTCTGGCCGTCCTGATTTCGTTCATCCGTGATTTTCCGAAATCGCTTCCGGCTGACGCTGGGATGGTTCCTTAACGCTGTTGGCGTGCGGTGAAGATGATCACACTCCTCGAACGATATTTAGTCTTTTAGAGCCCAGACAGTCTGTCTGCAAGGAGCTAGGAAGCTCAGTTTCAGGTAACTTATATTCATAAATTCCCTGTCACAACTGTGGAATTACTTTCACTTCTAGATGTATTTGACAGTAAAATTTGAAGACGAAATACAAGCATCATATTTTTTCCATGTATTTGAAATCGTGCCATACAGTCATATATTTTTACTCTCCGAGGATATAGTATGAATTTTCAGTTAACAATTATTTCCCAAATGATATGCTTCTGTTGTGTTTTCGTGTAGTCCACCTCAGAAAGAAATGTCCCGAATGTTCTAATTTATTTTCACTTCTTTACAAAATTGCAATTTTATTTATCACAAATGTATCCTGCATAATGAAATATAAAGCCTTTGCGTTCTTAATATTATTGTGAATATATCACTTCAAATATCATCCTTGCTCAGAGAGCTCCTGCACATTATTAATTATCTTCAAAGCCTTATTCAGTTTGCAGGAATTGTTCGCCATTTTAAAGTTTCGCGATGTCGAAAACGGCCATTTTTATGGATGATTTTGATTGACTGGGCCCGTCAAACACATTAAAAAAAACCTATTATATTTTAAAAATGTTTCATGGAAACTAGAGCCATCCAACTTTTTCAGACAAACATGACGGCGATTATGAAGTTTCGGTGACATCATCCAACTTTATTTTATTAACTTTATTTGAAGCATTTTGATGGAAATATTTGAAAGTGTGACAGGACCTTAAGGCAGTCGTGGAGATGTGAGACGTTGACGCACACTGGCGCAACTTACATAACAAACAGGCCCACCCAGAGGTTTCTGGGGACCTGGGGCAAATAAAAAAATTTCCCAGCCCTCCTTTCTCTTCAGGGAAGGTCATTCACAATTTTCCATGGCAGCTGTAGTAACACGTTATGTATTAAATTTATATACTTATTAATATTCATATTAAAATTGTAATTTATATTAATTTATATATTTTATTTATTTATTTAAACTATGACGGAGAATAGCCACGAGTCTTGGTAAATAAGGGAATCAGCAGAATACAAAAAAGTAGTTATTAAGATGAGGAGAATAAATAGAGTAGTATATATCTCAACATAGCACACTTCGGGTCATGTGGTCAGCGTTTGCTCTTCTATTTGAAGTATGCGTCTACTTGCAATTAACCTAAAGTGCAGATTACTGGTTGTTTAGTGCGGGAACGACGCGGAATCTCGATCATCTTGAGAGAGGAAAATGCTCTAGCACCAGCTTACTACGTAATAATGATGATGATGTAAGCTACTTGCAGATGTGACTTACAGCGTAATGAACATATACTTTTAGTAATAAATTCCATGGTACTTTCCAATAAAATTCAGCAGAATTAATTCTTTAGTGCAATAATAATTATTGCTTCTAGGAGTGTTAACTTGGATTACATAGCCTTACACCGTACTTCAGTGGTACTCAAATATGTACACAACTGCTCTATCATTCAAGATGACCAAAATTAATTACATGCATTAGGAGTTTGCTCATGTTACAAAAGTTCTGACAAAGATTTTTGTACAAGTCCCGGTTTATTTTTTTTATCTCCTTCAGCTATGTTAAAATTTTTGTGCGTAATTAATGTTAAACCAAGTAAGAATGAATGAAATTTAACTTATAATAACTCTATGTTACCTGTCTTTGATTTCATCTGAACTACAGTGCTATTTGTTGAAAAAAAAAAAAAACTTTAAATAAAATATAAAAATTTTAAAACAATCTGACAACTACAGGCTCATTAAAAATATCACTCGGATAACGGTACTTGTGTTGTAAATTGTTTTCCATCAGTTTTTGCTTATTTATGGCAACAATGAAATAATATTTTCACGATATTCATATCAAGCTACTGGCGTGGCGACGTAACTTGTGAGATTGTGTTAAAGCTTCGTAATCTTATGCAGCAACGTGTCTGATTATGCTGCATGATATGGCTGTGGTCAAGGCCAACGAGCACCTTAAAGAATGTAAAAATGATGTAATATATTCGCTATGTTTGTAACTCGATCGACTCCGTTTGTTCATCTGTGTATAAATACACGCTTGCACCTTGCAAGCGTAATATAAAATAGTTTGTCCATTTAGCTTGAATTTATTCGTACATGGCGTCAGTATATAAGATGAACTCTCTTCAGACGAATGGTTAAGTGATCCCGAAAGTTTATCTGGATACATGCTTTTTTTTTTTTTCGTGTGCTGGGTGTAATAAAATGTTGAATAAAATCTCCTTTTAATGGTTTGGGTCAGAACTTACATATGCAAAATTAAAATATTTCAGTGAAGAGTATTCATTAATGAGGAGATACCTAGTCAAGAACTAATATCTAAAAAAGCAATGGCAGGATTAACATTTATTTCTATTGAGTTGTCTGTAATTAGGACTCTTGATTACAGAAAAGTGATATATAACTTTACCGAAATCAAAGCTGGAAGAAATTTCAAGGTATATTAACGCAGAAATTAAATGTAAACATTTGGCATTTCAATTATATTCAGAGTTTCATATTTCTACTACACCAACTGAAAAGCTTATTCAATGAATAATATTATATTTCAAGAAAATATTAATATAAGTTAATGAAAAAATACGCGGCAAGGGGCTCCTTATAAAATTTGACAGTCATGAAAATCTATAGTCTAACATTAGTTTTATTTTATATCCTAAGTAAATATTCTGTGGCATTGACCAATTAGAGCATGTCAGGTACGTACTGTTCGCGGAAACTGGCATTTACAGTTATGTATTAAAATTGGGTAAATTTGTGATGTTGATGATTATATTTGTTAATTAAATTAACAGTGAGAAGAGTTTCTACCAGAAAATATCCTCCTTGAATAACGATGTGACTAAAAGATGGAAGAAAATTTTAATACGAAAAGGCAAAAATCCACAAAACATAAAGAATATTGAAGAAATTTCCCAGTAATTTTATCACAAACAGATGTTTTTACTTATAAGCTGTTATTTTTTCAAGTTATCTACCTGAATTAATTAGAAAATCAGAAATTAACAATTGGCTGATATTAAATCTAAGCCTGTTTCATATTTGAAACAGGCCATACGTCGAATCTCTGGATTTGTGTGATATAATTTAGGGATCTTTGTTCGTAACTGGTTAAGAAGATGTGATTAATAAATGCAATAGCATTAGGCAAAAACTTGATTTAAAGGCAGAGCAAAAAATTAGAACCATATTAATGTTTTGCTATTGGTGTATTTCGGGCATTGTGAATAAATATGATGCACGATAGGAGCAAACTTTATATATATAATATTTTTATTATTTAAATATATAACATAATACTTAGTTAATTGAAATGTTTCAAAAATAGAAATAGAGGCTCGATGCTAGAGCCATCCAACTTTTCCAGACGAACATAGCGGCAATAACAACGTTTCGGTGACATCAGAACCATCCAAATTTAATTTTAGAAATTTTATTTGATCAGTCCGCGGAAAAAATGTTACAGTGTGACAGGACATCCTATTTATTTGTGTGTACAAGTTTATATTTGGCTCGAATCCTCTAGCCTATAGCTACTTGTCCAGGTAAAAATACAAAGTATTAACTTTATTTTGTGTAACTATTATTCACGCGTTACAATGATGTTTACAAGAGCAAACAGTAAAAATACAACAGTGTTTGGCGTTGTGCGTTCATAAACAAACTTATTTTAGTGAGAAAAAAAAAAACGAATTTAGAGCGAAATAACTTTAGCTGTCATCAAAGGGAATTATTCGATCCTGTTGTGACATTTATTTAAAGTAACTGTGTAACACGTTTACGACAGAATGTTCAAAAACCTTTGTATATATTTTGTAAATTTCTCACTCTTGTACGAATATCATGTATGTAAATGTATTACTTATGTCAACACAGTAGAAATCGAAATATTTAATCCGCACGCGCGCATACACACATACAAACACATCACACATACATACATACACACACATATACAGAATACTCGGACATTTCCCTTACAAACTCCTAGGACATGTAGAGGGGACGAGTAGACTATCTTTTGAGTAGGAACCCATGTACGGAAACTTACACTTTCCGTGCTACAACAATTTCAATTCAGATGTATCACTCGTCCACTTCCGCTGAGGGAAAGAGCAATGTCTCGGATGTGCCTGTGTTGTTATAAAATTGGGTAGGCAATACATTACTTCAGACAATCACCTGACGACACGCGACGTCTACCCTGCCTCTAACCCCATTGCAAGCGCAATGATTGTTCACATACTCGCTGACGGGATCTGTTCAACGTGATGCAGTACAGCTTCTTCCAGTTCGGGAGTGCGGCGTCTCTTTGGAGCACCACAGTCGTTCCTGTCGGCTGTGAAGGTACCTTGTTCTCGGAGCCGTTGTGTAACTGTGGCAAAAAGGGTATGCGATGGTGTCACATGTTGCGGATAACGTTCTTGATACAGCCAACGAGCTGCCCTTCCATTACCTTCAGCTGTGCTATACACAAGGATCATGTCTGTGTATTCCGCAAACGTGTACTCAACCGTGTTAATCGGAGAGACGAAGGCGCGGTGCAATGGGGCTCGAGGCAGGGTAAACGCCGCGTACCATTAGGTGATTGTCTGAAGTAATGTACTGCCTACCCAGTTGCATACCAACACAGCACATCCGAGACATTGCTCTTTCCCTCAGCGGAAGTGGACGAGTGATACACCTAATTTGAAATAGTTGTAGCACGGAAACGGTATGTTTCCGGACATGGGTTACCGTTCAAAAGATCGTCTACTCAGCCTACTCTACAAGTTCCAGGAGTTAGTAAGGGGAATTTCCGAACATTCTGTATATAATGTAAATTGCAATTATCCCGTTTGGTTACATGCGACACGAGCAAAATCCGGTACACTCTATTATATAATATTCACGGCAAGTGAGCATTTTCTAAAGCCCTCTCATTTGGTATGATAGTCAATAAATATATTTTATCTTAGCCTTGGACGTCAACTCTGGTTGCAGTGGATTATTCACACTGTGTTTATTAATTATATAGCAAAATTAATTTAGAAAGGTGGTTAAAGAATAAACAATGGCGGAAAGGAAAAAACAACTAGGGCCTCAAAAGTAACTCACTTTACTGTGGACAGCCCATATAGACATGCAACATCAGTACTACCTGACGGCGAAAAATTTAGTTGCCAAACTATTGGCATTGATTCTCCCAACGTGAATAGAATAAACCTTAATTACCTAAAAGTACAACTTAGGTAGTCATGGCTACCCAGTCCCTCTCTGCCGCGATGCATGCTTCTTTGCATGATTCACTTCCCTTGTGTGCAAGTGGCTTAGTCTTAACGCATTTAGATCTTGTTCCTTTCTCGGGCCTCCACCATAACACGTTATAATAGGATAGGCTGTTAAAAAAAAAGTGGGATAAGTTCCCTCGAACACGAGACTCGTCGAATTCTGCTGAACTGTTCCCACTCGTCATGGACACTCTGGCCAAATTATTTCGGTGGCTTGAACAACTCCCTGGCGAGGTCACGCACTGAGTCACGACGCGAGCACTGCGAAAATTGCGCGTGTGGGCGCGAGAAACAATTGCCTCTAATTGGAAGCATCTTCCCTTGTTACGAGGACGCTCAAGAAGCACCGCACAAACTCATCGCTAACATCAGAGCATACACTGGTTGTTTAAAATAAAAAGAAAAACCATCGACAACACGCAGTACGTGACACCGCGTTTTCGGAAATTCACCAGTGCATTCACTAATGTACACCGGACGTTCGGAAACTACTGTTTTGGTCGAGTTAGGTTGAACGAATGTATCCACCGGTTCAACCGGCCTGAAACGTCGCTGGACCTGGTGAATGTGCACCGGAACATTAACCGATGAATTTTCGAACACAACCTTGCAAACACAAACTGTACATAAATAAATAAAGCACTAGTGAACGGTGAAGTCAAAGAAAGGCAAATAGCCACTTTTAATTGCAACTGAACAATTTTATGCCTTTAAATGTACACAAACATTGCAGAAAGATGTTAAACTTAGTTTGTATTTTATAAAGAAATAGCATGTTTATTATAAAATACGTTAGAACATTGTTTACTATGGGTTTCCTGTATTCTACAGTAATTTTGCATGTATGAAATTATTCATTGGCATTCGTAACAAACATATATAAACAAACTGATGTTCGGAAATTCTTTCAACTGGTGTACACTGGTGCACACTAGAACATTCACCACTGCTGGATCTATTTGTGAATTTCCGAAAAGGCGGATGCAGAGCAACGAACTGAACTTTTTACAAGAGGGAACCTATGTCCGGAAATGCGTGCCTTGGCTGTTATTGAGCGTCGAAGTATTAAAATACTTGGGAAATGAGGCGTACGGTTCACTACCAATTTAATTGCTTTTATGGACTACAAAAGGGGCTCGAATTGTCGACCTCAAACTTTATTACAAAGCAAGTATTAGTACAGAGATCAGCGCACACATGGGCAAAGGCACCTGGTTCTGTGCTGAGTATTTCAGCCACGCTTGGATTCATGCGATATCTTTCTACTGTAGTCTAGTAAATCATATTTTTTATAGTACCCTTACAGAATATACGTGTGGTGTAAGATCTGATAACCGTGGCCGCCATAGTACAAGCCTCTCTCTGCCAATCCAAAGATTGAGTATGTGGCATTCAGAAGGTTGTGTTGCAACCACATTACCTGTTGAACGCACAGCGGCAACTCTTCCAGTAGTGTAGGCAAAACATTAACTAGGAATACGCGGTATTGTTGTACTTTAAGTCTGTATAGCAGTAGATATAGCCCAGTAAAATTTTACCCTTGCACACACAGATTTTCATCTAACCCACACACGTCTGTAGTGCAATTTTATGATGCAGTCTCCAGTGAAAGTGCATTCATCCGTGAATAACACCAAGGTTCGGAATGTAGGATGAATTGTGCAATGCTAAAGATATCGGGGCCGCGGTGTCTGAGTGGTTCGCTTACCCGCCTCCCACCAAGGCGAACTGGGTTCAATCCCCGGTCGGGTCACTCCCGCGTTTTCGCGAGTGGGAATCGGGTCGGACGATGCCACTGGCCAGCGGGTTTCCTCGGGGATATCCAGTTCCTCCGCCAATTCATTCCGGCACTACTCCATACTCACCTCGATAACTCTAATAGGATCTCAAGATATCGCTGTTAAGAGCCGGCCAAATCTCTTCACTCATTCTAAATATGTCACTGCAGAAACGCTAATCGGCGTGGGCGATCTAAAGACAGTATGGACGGAGCTGCTGTTTGTGGATGGCTCCTCTTCGAAACTCAACACGGCCTCCTCAAAATGAAATGTTCAGTCCACGTGTTCTCTCAAGACCTCGCTGTTAAGAGCCGCCCAAATCTCTTCTTTCTCTTCAATCCGAGTGTGGACGAACCGCATCATGTTTCGACACCTACCACAAGAAGGAAATGTAGAAGAATATATATTGTCTGTTCGTCAATACAGTAAAATACTGTAGCACATTACTTTCTATACTAGTTACAATTGTTAAACGATTCCGAACCAGTCCGAATTCTTGCAGTGTTTAATATGCAGTGTTAGCAAGTGTACTTAGGCGAAAGATAAAGATGAGCAGGGGGCGGCTCGTAATCCAACTCTAAAAGAATCTTGTCCCCAGGCGGGCGAGGTTTTCCTTTAGTCTGCTTCCTCTTGCTGCCATATGTTAAGCAGTGTGGTGTAGGTGTCGTCATGTTGCTGTTTCTGGAAATCTTGATCCTCAAGCGACGCGGTCAGCCGACTGATAGGTTCGTCTGTGAGGCAGAGAGCACAGCCATCGGGACAGGGCCATAACATACCAGTACAGGTCCCCCCTCAGCACAACTGAAATCGACATGAACGCGGCAGCCTGCTGTGGGCACCAGTGTTGAACGGTGCACCAGAGACCACATTAACAGTCGCCATGGATGTGCTGTCGGAGGTTGGCCGTACATTGTGCACCACACTGTCCCACTGCGCGACTGTTCCTGATGCACGAATCTTGTCGATTTCTAGCAAATAAATCTGTCTTGAAGATCTTGCAAGTATTTTGGTTCCAGGTTGGTTCGGCTCGTCGTTGAGTAGGGTGTAGTGGCCAGCCCAGTAATTTTGTGTGATTATTAATCAAGGGGACTTTCACACAGGAGGTGTTTCGGTCTCCTGTATTTCCTGTGAGCGCACCTCGTGGCCATAGTTCCCTAGAGCAGACACTACTGCATTTGTGTTTATGGCAGCCAAATGCTGCTTTAAAAGTTTTCAGCAAAGTAAAAATTTTAAACTTACGCGTAAACAGTCTTGGTTAAGTCTGTGAGTGAGAATGAACACTCCATACTTTCTCTTCATTTTGTTTTTTTTTTTTTCAAATAAATTCCACAAGCATACTGAAAACATTATAACACCTTTCTGCAAAATCTGAAGTGTGGCTATGTTCGGGCATGCCATTCCCTAAAAAAAAAAACGTAAAATTATTTCCTTTGCTGTTGATTCTTGTTCAACTATAAAAACTTCATATGTGTTTTTAAAGGCATTTTTCCAAGCATGGCATATTAATTCATAATATCATACCACTAACTGATTTTCGTAAGAAAAGTCCTGTATTTATTGCAAATTGATAATCTGTGCCTGGTTTGTAATGCAGGAGTGCAGTTGTAGTGGTATGAGATAAAAGTTCTGCTACCAATTTTACAATCTGTCTTTGTGACCCTTTGCATTCCATGTGAGGTGCACCGAGTGTATGGCAAGAGCTCATATCCGAGTTTGTCATTGAAAGCAGGGAATCGATAGGGTTTCTGATCCCAAGGCTTCCATAACGCAAAACAATTCCAGTATTTAAAACAAATTTCTGATTCGTTTCAGTAGATCTGGAATATCTGCGAAAAAGTAAATATTTTCGCCGCTCGCTGGATGAATAAAAAGTTTGTTTTTAGCATCCAAGTCCAGTTCAGTAAATTATGATTCTCATTAGATTCCTTTCATTTTTAAAGAAGCTTAACTGCATCAGTAATTAGAAATAGTTTGTTCCAGCACACCTGGCATCCTGGCAGGAATTGCGGGATGAGCGATCACCATCTTGGATTTCGTCAGGAGGAAAAAATGTTCCTTTTTGGTCTAAAAACGGGAAAATTTCTCTCAAAAATGTCCTTTTTCCTGCGGCAATGTTGGTAGCCAGTACTCTGATGGCTATTTTGGTAGTCAGTACGGCGGGCATCTTGGGTATGCCTCGAAACTTCCTGCATTTGCATTCCAGTTGTATTTTATCTGAATGCGAATGATTCGATAGGTGAGAAAATTTCTTCGATATTTGGTTACCTGAATTTCCTCTGAATTGAAACAGCCTCGAACCATTTTGCCAGATAAATGGGCTAGATAATAAGTGAGAGGCGCATAAGTACGAATCCGAACAATTAGGATGGAAATTAGGCCTTACCAAAGGTGATTTTAATTCAGGAGATTCTCAAAAAAATCTCTGACTTTTGCTTTCTAATGGTGAGAGTCAATTTTCTTGGTGTTCTTGTACACAGTTTGAAGTAGAGATGAAGCATTGCTGGCAGTAACAGCTGCGAGGCTCATTATAATTGTGCAATGTAGGCGAGAATAGTACTCTGCAATGAGGCATGGAAGCCAGTCCAGCCACCTATAATTTCCCTGCGTGGAAAATAACTTCCACATCATAGTCTTGAGCATACGATTAAATCTTTATATAATAGAATATTTGAGGTCCCCAAATGTGCTGTAGTGATTAATTTTATTCGCCTTCATGAGGGAATTGAAGGCAGGACTGTAAAACTCCCAGCCGTGATCGGTTTGCAAGTTCTTAGGCGTGGTTGTACTGGCCAAAACCAATTTCATAGCAGTAGAGGCTACATCCACACCTAGATTTATATGCACAGGGACGGGCCATCCATACTTGGAGAAGCAATTGATAACTGTCAGGATGTAGCGATATCCTTTATTGGCATGGGCATAAGGAAGAATTTCCACCAAATTAGCATGAAGCAAGCTGTGAAGCCAAAACAGAAGGACCTTACATCTGTTGTATATCCTGTAGGTGGGATGGTGTTATTCTTCTGCTATTTGTGCCCATGGAATAGTCTCCAAGCTTCACTGTTCATGTGGGAGAAGTATTTCCAGTTGAGGTCAGGTGATATGGCCGGGCTTCACCTAATATAATCGGACTCCCGCAGTTCCTCCAAGATAATGGCAATTTAAATCACGTGAGATGTATTTCCAGATTATTGAGATGCAATGAGCAACTGTCGATGTGATACTAGTTCGTTAACATCGTCCCAGAAGACATATTTCAGCCGACTGTCTCCATCAGCTTCGAAGTCAGACCCGAGTCACTTGTCATGTTGGGGAACAGTTCAGCTATAATGTCAAATTTAGGATGTGCATCTTTGTAACTATTGCTGCCAGCATCGTTCCCTGCCAAATAGGCACTTCTGAGTCGGAGTAAATGCTCATACTGATGCAATGCAGCACGAGAATAATCCCAGGGCTCACACTTAAACAGCAGCTCGTAGAGGCCATGCGAGGCTTGCAAAACATCATCTCTTGCCTAGATAACATCATTGGGCAGAAAGAAAATTTGTTTGTCGCTCAAAAATCACTTTTTACTGTACTTATACATGCCATATGTCGAATCGTTGAATCGTGGTGTGCACGAAGTGAGGTAATTGCGAATAGCCAAAAGCACGCATTAGATCGCTCTTTCTTGCATTTCAAAGTCACCAGGGGCACATCATCTTTAATCTCCTCCTCAGTTTTGTGTTTCCTCTTGAGTTCGAAACTCGGTTCAGTCTTCAGAGCAGTAGCAGGGGGAATAGG
This sequence comes from Dryococelus australis, assembly GCA_029891345.1. Lineage (NCBI taxonomy): Eukaryota > Metazoa > Arthropoda > Insecta > Phasmatodea > Phasmatidae > Dryococelus > Dryococelus australis. Next base: position 70,141,200 of record CM057004.1, on the reverse strand, counting down.
CTGCTGGTGGTCGAGTCAAGAAGTTATTGGGCAGAAGATGTCAGACAAAACAGCATCTCGCTCTATACGCACCCGCTTGGCAAGGAGATGTTTATCGCGAACACTTTCAATGACACATTGCATATCCTGGCCGGGGGCAGACATTATAATGAAAACTTATGTCAAAAGTGCATAGTATATATAATTGGTGATGCCACACGATTAGCTACTTAAGAGTGTCTTCCAGTTTAATGATGCTTTGAATGACTGCATCTCGTACATGTTTACAATGTGCCCACTACTCTTCATTGGTATGCAAGTCAGACAGATGTTGTGTGATAGTACAGCGTGCAGCTTCTTCCATAGTCTCTAGCTTCACACTTAAGGGATTGACATGGTATCCGAGCAAATCTACAATGCTATTGAGAGTGCTATTTGACATTCCAGCCATGACAGTACTGAGTTTAGCTTCCAGGTTGACCACAGACCTAAGCTGCATACATAATGCAATTACACTCGCAGTACAAGCATTAAGGTGCATGTCCAGCTTTGTAGATAGGGCTGTAACAATATTGTTCTCCAGCCTGCCTACACCATCAAGTTTAGTCACCACAATCGAAAGTTTGGTTCCGTTAGGTCGTGAGACATCAGATCAGCAGAGCCTAGTTTCGAGACCATGTCAGATACATTCTCTATCTGTGTATTCAGAATGGACAGTTTACGTGCATTTTCGTTTGCCACGAGCATATGATCCTTCAAATTTGCACCTAGGGCTGTAAGAACTCTGTTGTCTACACAACTGTCCAAGTCATCTGCTCCACAGTAGCAAGTGTGCTGCACAAGGTGCTCAGAGCCTGTACAGTAGTGGTTTAAGTTTGAATCTAACTGTTAATTTGGCCGGACGACATATCAACATCAGCTAGATTCGATTCCAATTCAGTCAGCTTCGTAGTTAAAGCAGCCAGCAAACCTGCACCTTCAGCTCCGCATTAAGGGGACTGTATAATTTGGAAGGCAGGCCTGTAAGGCTGCCTGCGGCAACTTGTGTGCCTACATCTTCCAATTTCTTCTCCAAGGCCACAAAGTTCGATTCTAGGATGGTCAGCTTTGTACTTAAAGCGTCAAGTATGCTCACACACTCAGTGCTGACATCAAGAGACCTATCTATTTTCGTCGTCATTTCAGCAATGCCGCTGTCAGCAACTTGTGCACCTACAACATCGAGTTTCTTCTCCAGAGTCGCAAGCTTACCCCCAAGAGAGGTCAGCGTATCTGCATCAGTAGAAGTCAATGAGCGAATATGGGTCTCCATCTGGGCAGACATTGCAGTCATGTTGGTTAATATCCATTCTTCCACAACTTTAAGCACATCGCCGGAAGCAAAATTAGTTAGACTGGCCACTGTCTCGATCAACTTGACGAGGCACATGTGCATCTCAGTAGCCAACATATTTGTATCGTAGAAAGAGCTCTCAACAGCGGCCAGCTTCTCGCCTAAAGCAGACAGTTTGTGCACATCTCTGGTCAATGTTTGTAATTCAGTAGTCACCTTGCCGGCTATTTGCTCGCCCACACTCGGTGTTAGTAGATGCAGTCTGCAGTGCGAACAGCAGTTGCAAAGCCTCGGAAGTGATACTGCGCACAAAAAACGCATTGGCGGCGTCCCCATCATGATTAGCCCCTCGGAGATGCTTGGACCTTTTTCTACCAAAGCTGCAATTCCCATCATTAGTAGAAGTAATACAACTTTCTGGTGCATACTGCAAACCACTTTAGCAAAACTTGGACACTGCATAGCTAATTGTTCAATTAATGAACTGATCAAATCCTAGCGACACCTGCTCTTAAGAGGTGTAAAATCCTTTGCTATGATAAGAAAACCGTGCGGCTGGTGCCAGCAACACAAGCACATATTTAAAACTTTCGAAATTCATATCAGTATTCACATGGTCTGAGTATACATGATGTAAAGTCATGTTATCCATGCAAAACAGAATGAGGAAATTAGCATTGTCGTGCAGAAGTTGCTTTGGCATATGGAATATGTTTGACAGAGTTAAATCGAGTCGACGGCCAAATGGCGATCCATGCTACAGTACTGTTGCATTGTGTTCTGTTTCTCACATGACACATCGTCAAACATGAACACAGAGTTTAGCTTGCCTCCGCTAGGTGGCACGACCTCTGCACTGTCACTAAATGGAAAATATTGAAGTTCATCCACTGTCTGTAGAACTTGTGCGAGGTGTAGGTATTTCGATTGTTGGAGAGACTTTGAGTAGAGGTAAACATTCTCGAAGCAAAGTTATTGGGATGCTCCAGAGGGCTGAGAAGCACACACATCTTCCCACAATTGCTTTGACCAGCGATAATACTGCAAACTGTGTTTGATAGCATTTTCCCATGGTGCGATTTGCGAGCTGTAGATTCTTTTGACAGTGATGCTAACCAGTAGCATGGTGGTATGGGCCACAGTCTTCATTGTACTGCGACATGAACATTAAACTCTAACTATTTAAGGCAGCAGCAGGTCCATGCTCGAGAACAGGTTTGTCAAGTGAGAGAGTTCGGGTGATGGCCAAGTTCGTGGTCGGGTGATGTGGATGGCCAAGTTCAGGGGAAAACATATAAAATTAAGCGTACCGATCGAGTAGTGTTAGTATGCTGTAATGCATTGTAGGAGCAAGGCCAAGAGGGGACATGGATTGGTAAATTCGTTAATCAACAACCTTCCTTTCGATGCTCATATTACTGGATATAAATTCTGCAGGCCTGGTACATGACTAGCGTGGAGATTGAAACAATGTGATGTCACTATCAATTTGTTGTACAAAGCATGCCGGAAGCATGACATCGCCTACACTACAAGTACTTGGTTGGAGGACAGATACGAAGCAGACAGGATTCTTGTGGAGAAAGCTGGAATGATAGGTATTTCGTCTGCATCTAAACTTCTTAGCGAACGACTAGACACCTAAGGTGTTTCCAAGATAATGAGAGCTAAACTTATGCGCGTAATGGGTTTGTGGTTTGGTTGAAGGGAAAAAAACTGGTAAGTTGTGGAAGAAACCTAAATGCAAAGGGGTTGTGGACATAGCGAAGAGGGATTGGAGCCTTCATCTAACCAGTACTCAGTGTTTCAGGTGGTTTGATTGGTGGAGCTAGCAGAATTGTGAGAGCAGCAAATTCGGCAAAAGCGGCGAATAAACAACTAGCAGAAGCGCTCCGACATAATCAGCAAATAGTCTCTTTAGCTAAAGGTGCAAAAAAGGGAGAGGGTTGTACTTGCGCCCCTACAGCCAGGGTGGTGGCAGGAGGAAGCGAAGGAGGGTGGGAAGAAGAAGAAAGTGCATTAGTCGGTCTTAAGAGACCTGTCTGATATTAAGGGACCTGCCTGACCGTCCCCTCACAAACTTCGGTATACCCAAGTTCGTTCGGAAACTAGAAATATTCGAATTTCGAGGTGTATTCATGTGCGACAGTCTCCCACTCTGTCCATGGGGAGTGGAGAGTGGAGTAATAATCCTAGATAGCAGTCGAGGGGTGGGGGCACATCGGACAGCATATAAGAAATGTGAAAATCGAGTCGACTACTATGATAGCTATGGTAACTAAGAGCCCCACCCGAACTGAAAATGTACATGAGAGGCACGTGAACATACAACCACAAGATAGAACAGCGGCCTCGGGAATGGAACTGTGGAAAATTATGTCTGCGATTCTTTTCACATATTTAACGAGAGTGCACTGAAGGTAAGAATCAGTCATGTCAGTTACTCTGATTGTGTCGGGCGAGAGTTCAGAATTGCGGTCCATGCATTTTCCGCCTCTGAAATTACAGTTGGATGGGGAAAGCTGAAATCATATTTCTCCATATCAATTACTGATGAACACAATTGCATGTTCCAGTACATCAAGAAGAATTTGAAGAGAGGCAAGAGAGAACTGGGACCGGATGTGATGCTGACGCGAGGTAACTCCAATACACTACACAGTGAAATGTTCGGTACTGCTCAAATAGATTTCACATGAAATTACATTCTTGCAGCCATGCTGAACACAACGTACAAAGCTAATAAACTACATGAATCTACTGTGCCGGTAAACATATTACCAGTAAACGCGATAACAATAAACTGTAATTAAGTGACCAGCTCTTATCTCACTGACCAACCCAGCCAAACACTGTACCAATTCTCGGCAGTGGTGCCGCCAGGGTTTAAACTAGTGGATGTGCTGAGGACACCCATTTATGTCCCAGCCACCACAGAAAGCATTCAGGAAGTTCACGTACCTGTTGTCCATCAAAATAGTAGTTTGATTAATATCCGAGGCGCGGAGATTACCATTCGACTTCACCTGGTCAAAGATGGTACTGAATTTTAAGTGGCCGAAGGTAATAAAATCAGCTTACCATACCATCCAGTATGCTAATAACTGCGAATATGTTTTCTGTACAGATTGGGGCTATCAGTCAAGAGATATGGACAGGAAAATTTTAAATGTAACAGAGTTGGCAGGGTTCGAAGATGTGATCACCAAAGCGGAAATGCAATTGTACATACCATATTTACCAGACCTGCACGTCTCCTTGCCAAGATTCGAATCCCGGTCTAGAACCAACGTATACATTGTACCCTGTAATTCCTACTTGAGGTTTCGGGGAACTATAAAAAAAGCAGAAAATGCACTACTGGTGACAACTAGGATAATCAGGAATGGAATATTACACATGATAAGACAGATCACGTAGAAGCTTAATGGGAGCGAAGTAGATGCGACCTGGGTCATAGGAATCATTGCAACTATTAAGAACTACCTCTTACTAACACACAATCAATTTCCCATGGCCAAAATGGCCGGCTGGGGGATTGAGGATAACTATAAAATTCCAGTTTATCCGAATGGAAAATTCTAAGATTCTATTCCGCTGGCTATGCTGTTGGGCTTCACGGAGGATTACAAGAACATCATCATTAAGTCCAAACAGGAGCTAGTTATTATCATGGCTAATATGCAAGCTAATGCATTGGTGGACACTGCAGCTGCTCTGGAAATTACGATGCTGGCGATCCATTCTACAGGATGGCTATTACCACAAGTTTAGATGAACATGTTGGAACAAGTGAAATATTTGAACTATGCAGAGAAAGGTAGGAACGTTGACTTGGTGTTCCGTTCTTGGAGTTTAGAAATGTATCCGAGCATCCCACAGTCCATGAGCATGAACTGTAATGTGAAAATGAGCTTTACAAGTGAGAAGCTGTGCTATATAATCATAGCATCTCAGATATGCAAACAAACCGTCATCAATGTGGACCTCTCGAAATTCGATCATGCGAATATTAAGAACATGAAAGTTAGCCTCAACTCTGAGTGTTATCCCTATGACGACCTACATATTAACTTTTATAACAGGATGCACATGGTACCATATCAAATGTATGTCCACTACCAGAGAGTTTACTACAGTTAAACACAGTCGCCGACACTAGTACCTGCAGAATGTGTGAACACAGCCCTCTTCTCGTTTTAGACATGAGTGTGCAGGACGACAGAATACAAAGCGATGTTGTTGACTGTATAATTGAATTGACTGCAGCAGCTAATTTCCCAGCCAACACTCAGGCATACGACTTAATAATCAATGTCTGACTAGTAGCATATAATGCCTGCGAACATATTGTTCAGATATTGTCGTAAAAATTATTCTTATAGGCTATTCACCACCACTCATTCGTCATAATGTTCGCGAGTGTTCATGGCTGTATGTCACAGTACGGTTTCATAATTAAATGTATAAAAGCTGGCTGAAAGGAAAATGTTACCAGGGCCTCAAAAATGCTCACTTTACCGTGAACACGTTATATAAAGATGGTTGACCTAAAATATGCATCTAGATACATGCTCTGTAGTAAAAATTTTATATTAATAATTCCAACTTCTGTTATATTAAAGGTTTCGGAGTGGAGAGATTAGGGCAACAATTAAGATCAAGGTATTGAGAACCAATGAGTGTGAAGCAAGGTGACAATGGAGCAGCGCAAAAATGCAAGGGCAGGGGAAGTGATCCCCGAGAAAACCCTCCGACCAGCAGCATCGACCAAAACAATTCCCGTATGCCAAAATATGGTAGCAACCCCGCCGGGAATCAAACCCCATTCACCTAGGTGAGAGGCAAGTAGTATAACATAACGCACACCACCATAGCCCCAAAAATATCTCGGAAAGTGCAAGTGTTTTTGTATAACAATGCCTAAAAATTCAACTTTATGAGTTAACACAATTTTTACAATTTTAAAGTATTACTAAATATTACATTAGCAAGTCCATTGATGCATATAACTGAACATTCAGGTAAACTTGTTTCTTTTATCAAAACTGCTATGTTTATCTGTGAACTTAACTACTAATTGGAGATGTAAATGTTTGTACCTACTGATAAACGTGACTTAGTTGCACTTATGTTGAATATACTATATGAGGATGATGTGGCTGCCACTAACAGTTATGCTTGGCTCCCATGTGTGGCAGGGTGGCCCGAGTCAACGCAAGCAGCTAGAGCCAACAGTGGCTCCCAAGATGGCTGCTGGAACAGCACTGCCGGTTGAGGAGCAGAGCAGTTCCTCCAGTGAGGAGGATGATAACTCCACCAGTGAGGAAGGTGTGTTTGTGCTGCAGTTGCATACTCTGCGCACATACCTCAACACAATGGTAACAAGCACTGTTTCATGCTCATGACTGGCTGCAGTTAGGGATCAAAACCCCAAGAATCTAGTTCCACTACATCATCAAGTGCTCCCCCACTGTCAATTCACATTTGAGCCTATTTTGGAGGTAAAGCCACAGTGGGGTTGTGGCAAGACAACTGGTATGCCACCATGGTGACAAGAGTTAATTTCCTAGATTTTCACAAATGGGAAATGTAGTGGATGTACGTGTAGGTTTTCTCAGTGTACTCTCACTTCCCTCACCATTGCTTTCTATTGCTGCTCCATCTTCACTTCACCCCCATCTGTACGAAAATCCAGCTGTTTTGTACCACCCAAATTTCCCCTTTTTTTCTTTTCAGATGTTTCTAGCGCCAGTGGCTTCACTCCAACTGCATTCTTTTATAAATGTCCCCAGACCATTTATATCTTCATTGCATAGTCTCCTCCCTAACTTCACTATCACAAATAATGGACAGGGCAGCTAGATCTAACTCTATTCTAGCACACAAGGTTACCCACAAAGTAAGATTATTTGTATTACTCCTATAAAAATTTGGAAACTACTCATAGTTGTCAAAATTGGTACTGCCACAAACGAAATTGGGCAGTGCATACAACAAGCATTTACATCGGTATGCAAAATCTTAAAAGCCTGCATTTTTAGTGAGATGATAAAAGTGATCTATGAAATACAGCAGCATTAACAGCATACTTTGAAACTTGCACAGTAGGTAAACTGCCCTTTATTCTTTGCTCACAGTGCTACATAGAAAAAGAAGGAATATTATATATCATAGTTTGAAGAGAGTCCTGGAATGTCCCACTGAAGAATACGTTCCTTCATGCGGCATTGGAAGCTGTACATTACCATTTGTAACATACCGCCAGGGATGCTGTTGATGATGGCTATTATGTGATCCTTCAAATCCCTCCTGGCTGCAGAACATATTCAAAAGACTTCTTGTATAAAATATCCCCATAAGAATAACTCCATATTTCTCAAATCCTGGGAACAGGACAGCCAAAGGATGTCACTGAACCACAAAATCACTTTCTGTAGAAAGGCCTGTCGCAACATCTTCACACAAATTCTTGCAGTGTGCACAGCCGCACCATCTTTTTGAAGCCACACAGTTGCCAAACCCATATTGCACATCCATAATTGAGATGGAATGGAGTATTACAGTATCGTGAAATAACTCTGACTTTACTGCCAAACCTGACCACCACTGTCTTCAAAACATTAGGCTCAAAAATTCCAAATGCCGCAATGCCATATAACACACTGATACAGGAGCTCCAAAAGGGCCTTGTGTGAAGTCGATGTGGGTTCACATTGTAGCGTCCTTGGAAAGACCATGAGCAGCTTACTTGTTTACATACTCATGGAGCTTCCCGCCAGGAACTGACTAACCTTGCTCATCATAACAAAACAACACAATGTTACCGACCTTAAACAGGTACGAACACAACACCTCCTCTCTTCCAAGAATGGCTCATGAACAGCTAACATGACCTTATACAAACACCAAACTGTACCTATAGTACAACAAAATACATACTAGCATATATATATATTTTTTTTTTTTTTTCTGCAACGGTTACAGAGCTCTGATCTAGTTATTATAGCATGTAGCCTTTCAGTCTCCCTGGCTGTCGTCTCACTGCTAAGGTATCAATGCCTACGTGACATCTCCTCGTACGACTTGAGGCTTGTCGCTCTCCTGGGTTCCAAAACCTCTGAAAGGACTTGTATCATCTGCATCCTCAGTCACCATGTTATGTCTCCCCACTGCTGATTCCTGCTGCTCACAGTTGCTGGTGGAAGTGTCTTGAAGGGAGCGCTGCAAAATCTGCTATGTGGGTTGTGTACCCTCTGCTGCCTGAGCATGCACCTGAATACCGACTTTGCGATGGTCGCAGCCACCCTGCCTGTCTTGTCATTGCCGCATCTCTTTACAGCTTCCTTGCCAAGCAGTACTTCCTCTCCATGTTGGCTGCATTTGTGGTGAGTCTACAGGCTTGTCTCCACTCCGGACCCTTTCGCTTGACTCTGTGCAAGCTCTGGTATACATGGTATCTGTGTTTCTAACCAACATCATCTGTGAGGATGAATTGACCTTGTACTCCAGTGATTATCCCTGGCAGCCACTTCATGCTTCCACTGTAAGACCTGAACCACATAGCCTCATTTACCTGAAAGTATCTATTCCTGCTCTCTGCCAGTGTTTGTGCTGAAGGTGCTCTTACATGGTTGCCAGTCGTTGGTCTAATCTGGTCCAAGGCTGTCCTTGAGGATGTCCCATCAAAAGAGCAGCTGGAGTCTCTTGACTCCAGCCCCTGGGATGGTGCGCAGTGCAAACAACATTCTCGCAAGTCAGGTCTGCCAATCACCCTTCCCCAGATTTTTGAGCTTCGCTTTGACCGTCTGAACCATAAGTTTCTCTTGGCCATTGCTTCATGGGTGAAATGGTGTTGAATGAATCAATCTAACCCCATTCTGCCTTGCAAAAGTTTTCAGTTCTTGTGGCACGAATGCAGAACCATTGTCAGAGACCATACATTCCAGTATACGATGAATACTGAACATGTCCCTCAGCTTTCAGGCAACAGCTGCTGAGGATGTTGATGGCACCATTCTCACCTCTGGCCACTTCAAGTAAGCATCCACGGCAGTTAGGAAAACCTTGCCTTGGAACTGTCTGAAAAAGTCAATGTGAACCCTCCCAACCAATACCCCATGCGTTGGTGGATTAGCTCAGAGCTGTTGGCAGTGTCGGCATTAGCCTACAAACTTCTCAATATCCATGTCCATCTTAGGCCACCACATGTAACTCCGCACCACTGTTTTTAATTTCACTACCCCTACATGAGCTTTGTGCAGCATCTTCGGAAGATCCTTCCACAGGGCTGTTGGTATAACTACTCTGCTTCCCCAGAGGACACAGTCCTTGTACAGGGACAATTCAGCTCGCCGGTTCCAGTAAAGTCTGAGCTCTTCCATCACTGTTCCACTCCCTGACCACCCAATGCTGGAGTTTTGTGGGACCGCATGTAGCACTGGATCTGCTTCTGTCAATTTTGCGATCCTCGCGGCCTCAATGGGAGGGTCTGGTAGTACTTCCAGCATTAAAAATCTCCTATGGCTGGAATTTCCAACTCTGGATCCTCTAGTGGCAGCCTGCTAAGGGCATCTGCGTGCCCTATGCTTGGTCCTGGTTGATACAAAATCTCATATTTAACATGGAAAGCCATAGGCTCTACCACAGTAACCTTATCAGATGTCTGGATCCAGCAGACGCAAAAGTGGTTGGTGGTCTGTGGTAATTGTGAAAGTTCGTGCTGTCACATACTGCCTGAACTTTGTCACACCAAACATGACAGTCAAAGCATCTTTGTCTAGTTGGGAGTAGTTTTTTTTTCGTTCTTCTGTAATGTGAGTGACCCAGAGGCGATGGTTTTTTCACTACCATCCTCTTCCACGTGTGCAAGCACTGCCCCAGACATGGCCTCCACAAGGGGGGGTCCAAGTATACCTCCAGGTTCCGGGCCCGGACCATGTAGGGGCCCGGGCTCGGCCTGGAATTTTTAAAAATAGGTTATATGCTGGAAATATTTTTTTGTTCCAAAAATGTTTATCTTCCATACAAAAATAAAATTCTACAGACAACACGAATATAGAAGAAAAGTTGTAACTCTTATAGTGTAGCGATGAAGGAAGGCAGGTCAGGTAGCTATGATGCTAGATATTCCATGTTATCATCTGTGATAATGTGCGTGTGGGCAAGACACGTGCTGCAGTATGAACTTCTTTGACCTTTCTCTTTCTACCTCCTTACTCACCATCCCCTTTCCATGACCTTGGCTATTCTTGTTCTCCTCCCTGTACTGCAAAATATTTGAGTCCTTCTGCGTGCGACTGCGAGTGATGACTGATGTGACATGGTTTTGTTTTGTATTAATTTATTGTTGTGCGTGTTCATGTTCAGTACATTATGTTATGCTGTTATGTTATGTGATAGTTACACCAACTAAGAGAAGGTGAGAATATGTAACATACTAAATCCTTAGTAACGTTTGTACATGTACCGTAACAACAGACTGTTGTTACGGTAAAGAGATAAAGGGGCCTTCCTACCTCCACTTGAAATGTGTTGCAGCATGTTTGGCTTATTCTTTTTTTGACGAAACTACTTAATGTGTGTTCAGCGTGAATATCTATGATATGAAAAGAATACACACTTAAACTTTGTTACTACAGTTAAAAAAAATACAGCACACTTAGTAGAAACATGACTTTTGAACCCCTCAAAACGGCTAAAAACTGCTTTTTCAGACAGCTGTATCTGGAAAAATATCAATGGAATTTGTAAGGTTCAAAAATATAAATATATATTTGACTTAACACTACACTTTCCTTAAATAAATTTATTGGATTACGTCACCGCTTGTGCTTGAAGTCTCATAGGAATAATAATAATAATAATAATAGTAAAACATTGCACGCTAGTTGAATCGTTGAGTGCCTTGCGAGTTGCGATTAGAGGTGAACATGAAACTGCCAGTATATGTGGCCATCAGAGGCACCCTTAGTGCTCTATCGATCCCGTGCCTCAAACAAACAAGCTTCATGTAGGGAGGCCCCTTAATTATTCTTGCTCAGTGAATTGTACAATTCCCAGCATTGTTGCATGCCAACATCATAGCCCTACCTGAGCAAGTGATGCACTATGATTTGAGTTAGTTCAGCTGAGGTCTTCTACAAACGAAAGAACCTTTTTAGTTAAACTTACTGACAACTTTAAAATACTGAATATTAAGCAGATTTTCTAGTTTATTAAATTAGTAATTTTCAAAAGTCTGGCCCTTAGCTGCTTCTTGGTTGACAGTGTCGCCCATAAAGTTAATTTTTCATCAGATTATGTTGGAGTTTTAATGATTTCTTCCTGAGCGTAATAATACATATTCAAGTATTTTTCGTAATTTCTCAGTGCTTTCAAATGAGCATCTGTCGATCTGGTGTTTAGTTACTTGCCTCACTTTACACCACGACAACCAAAGCTTTTGATTGGCTGAGCGCCCACACACAGCGATAGTAATAAAGAAAGTTGAACCTGGCTGAACGTCTTTTGCAACTATCACTGTGCCTAGCACTGTGCTTATCATCGTTATAGGCAATTGTAGCAAGTAACATTGAATTACTTGGAGTTCAATCCTTGTGTATATCACTATGTTGTTTTTGTTATGTGCTTGTAGTAGTTGTGTCCTTATGCAATGTTATAAGCAGTGGCTGATAGAGTAGCGTGTTAGGTTTGCTAACTAGAGGTTCCAGGTTCAAATTCCACCCAGGATAGATATTTTTTGTTTGTGGAAAAAGTTTTAGCGAAACACTGGGAACATTTAATTTACATTATTATTTTATTTTTTAATATACTTTTTGCTGGTCAAAAAATACTTTTAATTTCAGATTAACCATTCATGAGGTTAACATTTTTTCATTAACTTGACCTTGAAGAAGGGAAACGTGTTTTAAAAAAAAATAATTTTACAAGTTTTAATGTTTTCAAACAGCAATAAAATAAGTATTGTACATGCCTTGAGGGAAAGTAAGTATGCGACATTGATGAATCATGTGTGATGTAATATATAAAAAAGGAATGCATTTTTAGTAGAGGTATAATTTTTTAGATTGTACGGTACGGAAATATAGACAAGTAAAGATGTCTAGCTACAAACACAAATCTGGAGTTTTAAAACTAAAGATTCAAAAAGAAAAATTAGAAAAAGAAGCTAAAGGTCTACAGATGATGACAAAGTTTATTAAGTTTGCAGGAAAGCAGTAGTAGTTTCGAAATATCAGAATTACGACATGTTTGTTCCTGCTACAACGTCTTGTGAATCTACTACAAAACTCAAGCCATCAGGCTCAGAGGTCTCAGGAAGTCAATCTACGTGCTCTAGCTCTTTTTTTGGACTAGTGCGAGGATCAAGTCTGCAAGTACAGAAAGTGGACATTACTGACGATATTGTGGCTTTGGAACATCAAATTAACGCAGATGCAGAAGAAATAGTTACAACCGACAGAGATGCTCCTGTTTTAGGTCAAGATGATAATGAGTACAATGATAATGCAGACTTATGTATGAATTATGATGACAACAGTTATGCTTGTGACAATCCAAGGTACATGGCTGTCAATGATCTCGGATAGTTTGCAAAAGCAAATTGTGTCATCTTATGCTGGTTTTTCAACTTTTCAGATCCATTCAAAATCTTTTACAAAGGATGTATCAGGGAAAAACTTCCAAGAAACATTGTTGTGAATGAAATCAGCCAACAAGTGAACAAGATTGCAATTTCCACGTGAATGGTTAATGTGGAGTAAGCTGAAGAACATTATTCATTGTTTACCGTGCAGCATTTTCAAATCAAATATGAGCCAGCTGGTAAAAGGTGGTTTTTTCCCTCAACAAACACCTTACAAAAACTCTACAGATATTTACTGCTGCATGAAAATAGCTCTGAACATCGGAAACACTACTTAGCTTGGAAGATTCTTGCAATATCCTTAAAAGGACATGGTATTGACAACAATCTGCAACAGATGATCCAATGTGAAGCAACTAAGTGGACAGCTATATTATACAAATAATACTGGACACAACTTTATTTTTAAGTAGTAGAAGTTTGGCTTTCCAGGGGGAAACTACTCAGATTGGTGATGTTCACAATGGCAATTTTTTTTGGGAGTAATGGAACTGATTGGCAAATATAATGATGTAACTCGTGAACATCTGGCCAAAGTAAAAGAAAATCAACTGAAATACAAAATCATAAGAGGTCTATCTTGGTACTCTCAAAATGAATTTATTTCCGTATGTGGTGAAAAACTTTTGAAAACTATTTTGAATCAAAGAGAAGAAGCAATTTTTTATGGACTAATTGTTGATGTGACCCCTGACGTCTCCCATCAAGAACAGAATGTTGTTATTCTGCGTTGTGTTTTCCAAAATAAAGAAACAAATTCATTTGAAATTTGTGAGAGATTTATTGAATTTAAGAACTTTAGTATGAAAACAGGCGAGGCAATAACTGATGAAATACTGTCCACCTTGGAAACTCTTCAAGTGCCGCTTGCAGATTGCCATGCACAGGGTTGCGACAATGGCTCGAACATGCAGGGACACATTAGTGGAGTTCAATCAAGAATACTTGAAAGAAAGAAAGAAAGAAAAATGAATTTGCCATTTTATTGAAAGTTTTTACTCATTGTTTTCCAACAGCCCTGGTCATTGGGAATTGTTGAAACAACACGTCCCATTATCTTTGCAAGGCCTTTCTGAGACCTGTACTACAAGCTGTGCGTCCAATAGTAAAGCACTATCCTTCGATTCTCAACGTTCTAGACCTGCTCCTAGAAGACACTGTAACTACTTTGACTCCATTAGCACGAAACACCATTTTCAGACTTAAGAAGTACTTTGGATCTTTCAAGGGACTTTTGATGTCATCATTTTGGCACAAAGTTCTGTCTGCTACTGACCAGAAAATTTCATCAGTCAGGGTAAAGGGATTTCCTTCAATGTTGAGACCCAACTCATTAATGATTTACTTGATGAGCTGCAAAGCTTATGGGATTCGTGGGAAATCATTTTGCAGGAATCAAAAGTAGTTGCAGAGGCAGTTGGCATCTCCTTTCACTTCGTTACTAGGAGGCGATCTAATAGGCTACCAAATGTGGATGAAAACACAATTGAAGAAAAACTTCAACTAGAAGTAACAAATGAATTTGTCTTTTTCCTGTTTTGGGTTTCATCATGGCAGATTTGAAAACTATATTTGCCAGTTCTAAATTGATATGTGATTTGTTTTCACAAATTTTGAATATGGACTTAGATAGTGATCAACTGAAAATTAAAACTAAATTGCTTGTTTCCAAGTACCCTAAAGACTTAGCAGATGCAGATGACTTAAACGAAGAAATACTGCATATGAAGAGCGTCCATGGCACCGTGTTTCATTCAGAAAAGGACCCTTTTAAGCTTCTCAACTCCATATATGAGAAAAACTTGAAGCAATTTTTGTTAACTTGTGCACCGGAATCAATTTTTTTTTGCACGATTCCAGTAACCGTATCTACTGCTGAAAGGTGCTACAGCAGAATGGTCAACTCTCTCAAAACCTGGCAGAGAAGCACAACTGGCCAAAACTGCATGAAACATTTGGCAATTTTAGGCATAGAAAACGAATTGGCAAAAAGTACTGACTTTTCTAATGTTACATTTCAGCCAGAAAAAGCCAGTAAGGTGTATAATTTAGTTGAGTGTTCTTACTAAAAAAAAATCCGGTAAATTCAGTTCAATTTTGTGAGTCATTTTTGTAGGCCTTCTCAAGCCTTCAACCTAACTACAAGCCGTTTCACTCGTAAATTTGAGAGTTAGGAGAACTGCTTCACAGCCACCTCCCCCGTGTCTTCGCCAAACGCCCCTTCAAGCCATTCAAAGGAAGTTGTAAATACTGTATTCATTGTTTAGTTCAAATTTTAATTTTTTTTGTAATATCATTTAATAAAAACGCTTTTCTCATTTATAGACCTACGTTTGTGTACTGGAAAGTAAAAATATATGCAACTATAGTACAGTTTTGATATATTATAGTGTTATCATGTGCAGTATTTTTTTTACAGTGAAATTACATTTGACACAGGTCATTGGCATTGGCGCCCGTTTCTATGGCATGGGCCAATGATTGGTCCATGCCATGGAAACGGGCGCAATAAAAAGTGGGAGGGCAACCAACTTTTTTCTTCCCCTGAAAAAAATATTTAAAAATTACGTTATGGACTGCAACAATAGAAGTGGCCCAATTTGAGTAAGTTACAGATTCGTACACACCCTGCTCCACTAATCTATTTCTTTGTTAACGATATCCTGTAGTGCAAAAGCCACTGGATGACACTTCGTGAAGATTGGCTTTGCATCTGACTCAATTTCTATACTCACTGATGAACCCCACATACTGCTCCAAGTCTGTACTGGCAAATACCTTGAAATGATGCTTCCTTACGTTCACTGCCACTTTTAGTTGTACCGCTAAAACTCCAGCCACTGATATTCAAAGTGGTTCCAACCAGCTGTGCCCCAACAGACTCATCTCTGTTCCTTTAGCAACCCACAGCGGTAACCTCGCATTGGCCGTGTTTGTTTGCACACTCACCTCGAGGGACCCTAGCGCCCTTAACTTCTCCTGTGACCATGTATGTAACAACAACTTGGGTTTCTTGGAGTTGTGGTCTATTTGGCCACAGCCGCTCAAACGTGTTGCTGCTGATGGCTGTCAAGCCGGCCCCTGTGTCCACCATCTCTAATGCCCTACCATCCAGCTACACTGTCATTCTTATTGGGGGCTGGCATTTGGGTGGATGCATCTGTAAGACGGTAAAGACTCTACATGGTTGTGTCTTCTTCAGATGAGTCCCGCCTGTCTGTTACATGAAAAGCCCCAGTACTTTGGTTATGCCTTGGCTCCAGGTGTGAATCCTGAGCTTGGGTATTGTGCTTCCTTTCGGTAATGCATGCTCGTTCTAAATGCCCTTTTCGGAACAGAAATTGCACACAGTATTGCGGTACTTGCCTTTCTCTGGGCTGTGCAATCCATTGCAGCACCAGCAAGACTGCTGGGATGGTGAACCTCTCTCGCTTTGTTTTCCCTTAGGAGTCAAGTGGTGCCCAGAAACACTAACTTGGTTTACTGCATCTGCCAACTCGCTCATTTCACTTCACAAATCACTTACATTGCGACTTACAGCTTCTGCTGCCGTGGCCATGTCCAATGCGGCCTGAAAAGATAGTTTGTCTTTGGCCAACATTGCATGTTGCAATGTCTTGTCACGCACTCCACATACTAATTTTTTGGCTAGTGAACAACTTGAACTAAACTAATTTCTTTTAAGGTGAATGCAGATATTTTGTTAAATGGTACGTCACTTTTGCAAGCAAAAGGTACAATAAAGAAAGAATTTCAGCATAATTCGGAGTTCCATGGGAGTTAAGATAATTCCAGTCAGTTTTCCGAAGTAACAGATAATTTATTGCTACCAATTGTACATAATACACTTGAGTTATATTTTATAAACTATAGTTTGAACATGTTGTAGTCCAAATTTACAATTCGGACCCCTGCGGCTTCTATGTCCCTGATCTGGCACACGTCCATGAGAACTCATGTTGACATGTTACTAAAATATATACTTTGTAGCATAAAAACCTGTTGCTCTGCAGTCCACATGTCCATATCAAACAAAATAGCATCTCACTATCAAACACATACTACTGGCATCTGATGCCACCACGCCACGTACATTACCACAATATGTAAGACAAACTGTGCTATCCATTCCATTACACCCGGTATATTCATGATTTCACAGGATCATTGTCACATACTTCTATGGGTGGTACGTAGTGTAATGAAAACAACTTTTGTCAGAGAATGAATGTCTTGAGACGCCCTGTTTAGACACTGGGTGTCTTTGTACAACACTTTATAATGCTTGGCAGATTGGCAGATAGTGCGGCACAGAACAGGCACCATTTTCTTACCTGCCAGGAGACAGTGGTACTGTTGTAAGGTGGTGGTAATAATAAGTAGGTAGATGTTTGTAAGTTGCAGTACTTTATTTACTGCCTGTTACACAGTTCCATATGTTAACCTAAAGCAGGTACTCAAAATGGTGGCCCTTTGTTTAATTGCAGACATTGAAATGCCAATGAATTGCCTGACATACCATCTTGAGAATACCAGACGTGGTTTGAACCGTTGCATACCGCCTGTTTTTGTTCTACGAGAACGTCTCTGTTCTTCACAGGCTTAGCATACACACTACTTTTGATGTGGCCCCACAGGAATAAATCAACTGGCGTGAGGTCGGTGAACTGTGGTGGCCATGGCATAGGGCTGCTGCTCCCAATCCACTTAACACCAAACGTGTTGATAAGGTGCTGGCAAACACGGCGGTTGAAATACTGCCGAGCGCAATCATGAAGACACCACATGTTTACTTGTACATTGAGCTGCACATATTCTATAGGCTATTCATGGTTAAGTGAGCACTTTGGAAAGCCCCCTTGTTTAGAATAATAGTCAATAAATATATTTTATTTTAGCTTTAGATGTAAACTTCCAAGTGCAGTGGAATATATACCATATGTTTACTGTTTAAATGGCAATATTTATTTAAAAAGATGGTTAAAGAATAATAAATAGCTGAAAGGAAAAAGTAATTAAGCCTCACAAGTGTTCACTTAACCGTGAACAGCCTATAGCAGCTGGAGTAGCTAGTTTGCCAGAAAATTGGGACATGCCTGGCCATCTAAAAGGACTGGAAGGATAAAGGGTCTAATAACTTGTTTATGGACAATGCCAGCCCACAAGTTCACCGCAAACTGTTGATGTGTAACCACCACTACACTCCTGCTTGCATGGGGCTGTGTGGGTATTAAAATAGCCATCTCTTGTAAAACACGCTCTGGCTCAGCAATGTATTGCTGCATAAACCACTGTGTGAACCACATACGGGGCTTGAAGCCAGCTAGCCCACGCACCTGTAGCACAGTAGAGAAATGTTTCTGACCACACGTTACTGTATAAAAAAAAAGATCATCCTGGTGTGGCCTGCCATCCCTTAAAATTATTGTATTGAATTCCCAAATATCCTCTCTGTGTATGTGTGAGTGTGCATGTATGTGGGTGGGTGGGTGTGCGCGTGCATGGGTGCATGTATACATGCACAGCATGTTTATATATTTATATGTGTGTGAATTTCATTCATGAAGACTCATAATTAAATCAGTGGTTAGTTAGCCTCCTAGACTAGCTGATTCCAGCAAGTCTGGAATTTCTGTAGTGTGTAATGTTGCTTATGTTGTCTTGATGTGATAAATTTTCTCCACTTGTTCCTTAGTTTCCATCGTAACATCGTACAACTGATCCATCCCAATCTCATGTCATCAATTTTTCGCCCAGACGAGCCAGCTCCATTCAAATGTGAGAAAAAGGATGTTGCTGTATATACTTAACTCACTATAATACAACATTGTCACGAGACAAATATATATTGTACAAGTAAAATGTGAGATTCATATGAGGTCTGATCAAGAAGAACCCAACTTTTCTCTCCACGTCAATGCAATGCTTCCCAAAGGTGGGAGACCAAGTTCTCCCAGGCAGCAATGTAGTCACATTTATGAAACCGTCATTTTCATGTGTTGAGCAAGAATAATTTATTGGACTAAAAAGAAATAATTTGCATTATTCTTTTGTTATAAAATTGGTTATGCAGAATTAGTGAAACTTTGAATATAAAAAGTATATTGGCTATGACCTTATAGTTATTACCTAAATGAAAAAGTACAATCATTTCAGAGATGATAGAACATTATTTAAGCAATAAAACTGATGAAGTCTTCAACCAGCGCACATTTTTTAGTACCGGTATTTAGAACACAAAAATAATTTAAAAATTGCTTTCATTAGCAGAGACACCTACGGGTTAAATGTGTTAACAAGGGTGTACTTTCTTAATCTAAATTTTATTCTAATCTAAGGTCAAATTCCTTTCTGACCAGACTGCATATTATATTTCAAGTCTTCATATATTTCCCAATTTCTTTTTTCCAGGGGCTGACGACCTCAATGCAGAAGGAAAGGTAACAAAAAAAAAATTCACCTATCTTAGTTATAGAAAAGCTAAGATTTGCAAAGTATAACATAATAAGCAAAATTTTAAGGAAATTATAGTTGTCTGTCATGATATAGCGTATTCTGTCCCTGTAGTAATTTCAAAAAATTTTTCACATGTACATGCAGAATACACATTTGCATGCTACATACATAAAGGTTCCAGCACTGAGGACACCAAAACTTGATTTTTAATTTGTGTTGTAAGTCTAGCTGTCTCAACTGCCCTTAGGACAACATAACTAAAATACTTTAAATATCTATACCTAATACCGTACTCCTTATCCTTGATTCATAGAAAATTAATTAAACCTACAAGAATTGGCATAAAAAATGTACAGTTAATTCAATAATAATTTTGTACCATTTCTACTTGTAAAATATAGTCAGTTTAGTTTTTGCTTGCAATATTTTGTAGACTTGTGAGATATTATGTTTTTTAACCTAGTCTGTTTTTTAAAGGATAACATACAAAACCAAAAAAGAATAGTAAGTAGTTATCAGTTATGATATAACATAAGGATCATTATATGTTGTTCATTATAATAATTCATCTAGTACCTTATTTATTTGCTAAATAAAATAAACAGAAAGTATTTGCAATATGCTGCTATAAATAACAAAAACAAAAAAATTCTTATAAGAATGAATACTGAACTATTCAACACATTACTGTATTAATTACTGAACGTACATAAATTCAACCTTCTTGCACATCTAACCAAATCATGGCTAAGGTAGATATGGCACGGATGTGGGTGCAATTTTTAAATGCTTATATTAATATGGTATGTGCGCATCCTTCTCCTTAACCCTGCTGATTAGTCTACTGGCACAAAGTAGGGAAATTAATCTAAAACTATTAAAATAATCTATAGTATTTCTTGTTCAGGCTTTTGACCACCAGTGTTGATTCAGCATTGACAGATTATGATCAATTAATGGTTCACTGTTGAAATCAGTGGCCAAACTGTTTTATTGTTGGTAGGTACTGTCAACTTTCACCAATACTATAAACAGCAAAGAAAATGGATCTACATACTGATGTAGCAATTATTTATATTAACATAGCAAGCATTTTTCCATACAATTAAGCACATGTCTTCTGGTAAATATTGATTTGGGTGAGGAGTCTTTTATTTCTGAGAAACTTGTTTCAATTTCAGGGCATCAGACAAATTTTCTTAAAGCATATTCTTTCATGTTTAGCATGGTAGAATATTATAAAGTAGAGAACTCGCAGGGAGGTTTACCAGATGTGCTTTTTTTTTCCCTGGAAAAATTCAATTTTTTAAAATTAACTGCACAACCCAACAAAGCATGAAGGCAAAAATGCACCTGCACATAAAAAATGATCACTGGCATGTTCTTGAAAGTATGAAATAAATGTTTGTCTTTATTTAGTACAGGTATTAGTTTCTAGGTTTGTTTTATTCAATATGTGTCAATTATTCTTGTATACTACCTTTAATTTTGGGTTGGTTGAAAATTCAATGTCTCAAAACACATTTCCTTTCAGAATACTGTACCTGGCAACCCTATTCACATGGTATTCTTCAGCGATATCCTACCCACTTCACATTATCTCATGTTTTATTCTTCTAGTATAGGGCAATCACTTCCAAACCATGTCATAACTCACAAGTATACTAACCATTTTTCAGGCATTTTAAAAGAAACTTATAAGTACTATTGATTTAGATGGGACCTGAATAAAACAAAGAAGGTGATATTAGATGGTGCTGAGAAGTATCAAGATGGCAAGACGGGTAACAAGCGTACCCTATGAAAAACCCTTATGCTACAGTAGTAATATCTGCCACCCTATTCATGCCAGCATCTCTCAGAAAAAAAGTTTTGTCCTAATTGGGATTGGTATCACACCAGGGAATTTGAAGGTGGAACGACAGTTCTAAACACTTGTCCTCTGCACAGTATACTTGTCAGTTAAGATTACAGCTTACTTGCCATAAGGTTCTGCATGGTTTAATTTGTTGCCAATTTAAATTTTTTAAGAACAGTTTTGAAATCGTGACTATAGTTGTTTACTGTACCATGCAAGGCATAACATATGAAGTACAAACATATACTGTACTGTATTTACTTGATTCTGAGCTGCTCATTTTTTCAGAAAATATTTTTGAAAAACGAGGGTATGGCATAGAATAGAAAACCATCAATTTTTTGGCCGAAAAAAGTTTAGTGCCAACGGTACTGTTTTTTGAATACAGTAGATTCTCGAAAATGTTGTTTTTCAGTGGACCAACAAAAAAATGAGGCATGCTGGAAAGCGATGGATGCAGACTTGGATTTCAGACCTGAGAAAATATCATACATAAACTCACAATGCATATTTGAACCAACAGTTTAAATATGTAATTAAAAACAACAAATCAAAGTTAATTTATGTTTAAATAAACACTTTAAACTAAACACTTCTCCCTCGTGCAATAAACTTGATTTTATGTTTATTTGTAAATATTTCTGTAAATCAAAACCATTCCTATAGGCTGTTCACAATAAAATGAGCACTTTTGAAAGCCCTGCTTAAGATCTACTTGTATACACGTTGTGTGTTCTTCTGCCTTATGTAAAATTAACATTGTCATGGGCCTCATCGCTTTATTCACGCATCGGTCAAGTGAAACTGAGAAATTATTAGAAAAGTAAATATTGTACACATCTGCTAATTTTTACACTTTGATAAAAAAAAAAAAAAGTTAATATATGGAACAACTTTCCCCTCCATCATTACTAACTTTACTGGGCACGTCACTCATTGCGGCTGTTAAAATACAAGCAGGTAGGGGCAGTGACTTTTTTCTAAGGTTGATTTCAAAAGTGCTCACTTTATGTGAACAGCATTTAATGAAGGTAAAAATGTATCATCCCACTGGAGTCAAATTTCCTACAGAAGTGGAGGATATATATATATATCCCCTGACAATTTTTCTCACAAAAAAAGGTGCTGCATAAAATCGAGGGCAGCTTATATACAACTAAATATGGTAGTTATGAATGTTACAATTAACACAATTAAAAATGGTTTTCAATTTAATATATTGTTCACTGTTACATAATTAATCCAGATGTTACATCTGTATAGAAATGCATGATAAAAACTAACAGACCGTATTCACATTTGAAAACTGTTCTCCTTTAAAGAAATACTATATCAAAAAATCTAGTATGACAAATAAAATGTAAACCTACCTTAAAGTATTACACTCACACCACATTGCTTTAGACAGGAAAGCTGTGTGCAAAACATCCTAACCTTGCAGCGATGGAATCAGAGTGTATGGCAGAATACGAATCAATGAAGAAAGCAAAATGCAATTCAACAGGTAAGTTGCAAATATTCTGCCAATAATATACTTTATAACTTTCAATAAAGTTAACTCACTACCACACTTAACACTTAATATTGTAGGTACAAATAGTATTTTGAAACACGTTTCTTTAATATATATCATAAAATTTGTAGGTGTAAGGCCAAGAAATAAAAATTTAAATCAATGGCATTATACGTCCATTAGGGGACCCAGCCCGTGACCTTTTTTTGTATTGTCAGTGGGCTATAACAGTTACTATGTTCAAAAATTTGGTTATCATACAAAGACTAAAAATAATATTGCATAGATATATGAAGGTAATAATGAAATTATGTGAAATCAACTTAACACACTGGAGTGACTGCGGTCCCATTTAATATTTCTCTATCCACTTGGCCACTGCTGCTCCACTTAACCTAGTTCTATCCACTGAGCTACTAAGGCCCCATTTGATTATATCTATCCGCTTAGCGACTGCGACCCCACTTAACATAGTTCTATACACTAAGTCACTGCGGCCCCACTTAACATAGTTCTATCCACTACATCACTGCGGCCCCACTTAACATAGTTCTATTCAATGAGCCACTAAGGCCCTACTTGGAATCACTCTATCCACTGAGCCACTGCGGCCCCACTTGGAATGTCTCTATCCACTGAGCCACTGCGGCCCCACTTAGAATCACTCTATCCACTGAGCCACTGCTGCCCCACTTGGAATATCTCTATCCACTGAGCTACTAAGGCCCCATTTGATATCTATCCACTTGGCCACTGCTGCCCCACTTGATATAGTTGTATCCACTAAGCCACTGCGGCTCCAGTTGGAATCGCTCTATCCACTGGGCCACTGTGGCCCCTCTTGGAATCTTTCTATCCATTGAGACACTAAGACCCCACTTGGAAATTAACTCAATATTGAAGCGAGACATTTAAAGTTAACAAAAATGATATTCCATT
Organism: Dryococelus australis; assembly: GCA_029891345.1. Classification (NCBI taxonomy): domain Eukaryota; kingdom Metazoa; phylum Arthropoda; class Insecta; order Phasmatodea; family Phasmatidae; genus Dryococelus; species Dryococelus australis. The sequence goes on along the minus strand of CM057004.1, from coordinate 70,117,475 downwards.
ACCTTCATTTCTCTATGCAATATTTTTTATGCATTAATACAAAACTTTTCATAGGAAAAAAGTAATTAAAAATGAGTTTTTAGGGCAAAAGTTAATGATTGCGTAATCTGATCTTGCTGAAATTCGAATTTGACCTGTATTTTATCATGAGAATTCACTCTGCAAAATTTGAAGAACTTCTGTTGAGTTTCAAGGGGCTTAGAGGTATTAAAGATGGACAGACACACAGACTGAGACCGTCTGCTTATTATATAAATAGATATAACATTAGTTTGCACAGCTAGTCCAATTATAAACACATACAAAATCTGAGTTAAATGTCTGTAACAAAATTTATGAATAAGTATATACCTTGAGTGTGCTCTGTTGAAAAAAACTAAGTGTTAATCTTTTGCACCTAGAGAACAAAATCCACAAAATAATACATAGTTAAGAAATGTACAATCAATTAAAACAGGGAAATTCTCACACTGCCTTTGTTTTAATGATAAGTGGCATAATGTGCAGAGAAAACTGTAATGGAAGGCATCAAGGAGAAGGTTACAGAAGGGCTGCAAACTGTGAAGAATGCAACAATGAAGGCAGTAGAAAAAGTAAAGGAGATGGCTGGCATGAGCGATGCCAACACCACAGAGTCCAGTGTAGCCAACATAACACGCAAACACAACCATCGCAGGCGTTCAGTAAGTATCATTGTTGTGATGTATGCAGTAGTAGACTAGTAAGCCTATGCATAAATATGTATTTGCTACCATTCCCCTCCTAGTCTAGGCCAAGAAATGCATGCAATGGCACAACACTGAAAGCTCGCCCCTACCTATCGCTTATTTCCGCATTTGAGGCTGAGAAGCACGGAAGCGATAAGGACAATACTGACACATGGCCCCTCAAGTGCGCCATCACCATTAAGCTCAAGGCTCTGAACTGGCATGCAGTGTTCTCGTCATTATGCACGTACCTATGGGACTTTCAGAAGTGACCCTATTATTTTATTGGTGGAAAGTCTTTAGGAAGGTTCAATACAGTGTCTTAGAGTATGTAGTTTTGTGTACATCTGACGCTATACATTTTGAGATACAGCACTTTGAAACAGCTGTTTTTAGTCATTTTGAAGTGTTGTGAAATGGTGTGACATGGTTCGGTTGCTAGCAAGGGGCGGAGTATGCAGGATTTGAGAGAAACGCTGGTTCATGGCTACAAATCTAACGGAAAGTTATGAAATAAGTTATTAATGTCTGCAAGGCACCAGCTCGTGTATTCAAGGGTAAGCACGTGGACTCTAATTCTCAAGGTAGTAGCAGGTCGACAGCCACGTGGCAGTCCCTTCGCAGCTCACGTCCAAGTATAAATAAGTTAATAAAGAAAAGAGTTCAGGTTACACAGTTCATACACTTGAGCACATTGTTTGAGTGGGCCAGGTCCTGATGGTATGAAATGTACAAATAACACACAGAGACTAGGTTCACGAATGGCACTATTAAGCAGAAGTGATACACTCACACAATAAAGCTACCCTAGCCTTAAGTGGGCATGGCATTTAAGCTTGCCATCGTCCAATGCGGCAAAAGTATTGTTAAGCACCTGGTAAACATTTGATGCGTGACGTACCGGGAACTTGTACTCACATGGGTCAATGGCTAGAAGGGGCAGCTAAGAATTTTGGCGAAGAGATGGTCAGTCTCTCTTCTTAAGGGGGTTCAGTTCTGCTGGGGTACAGGAGCTTTGCCCGGTATATAGAACTGGCCTTGTGACTACTCGGTAGGGCACCAAATCTTGACATATCAGAGCAAGTTTACATTTGGCATTAATGGCAGATGTAAGGCTACCTGGGCGATGTTTCCAGGGAGAAGTATTCTGGGATACAGGTATAGGGAGAGCTGATGGCATGGGTTGAGTTTCCTGAGGCCTGTAGGTTGATGGTGGAAGAAGTGCACTTTGTGTTAGGTGAGCGATCGCAGGAGTAGGTGGCAAGTATGGCTTTCTCAAGTATTTGACGATGCACTATGGGTATGCAGAAAGTCCAGAGCATGTAGGAGGTGTAAACTGATGCTGTAGCACAGGAACTTCTCTTGGCTCTTGCAAGTGTCTGAGAGTTTGTGCCTGTTCTCTAGGTGAAAGACTAGCTATATGTTTAACTAGAGAGGGTTGAAATATGTGAGCTTGACCTGATGCAACCAGTGTCTCTCAGACCTTCTTCTTTAATTCCCTCCTTTAAGAAGATTGGAAATTGCCCCACCAAGCTGTATTGTACCCGCAGGTATTCACTTGTATGAAAGTTAAGTTTGTCACCGCTAGGGCGCGTGGCCTGGTAGCAGTCTGACCACTTTGGGGGTTACAGGTCCCCAGCAGATTTCCGCTCCACGGAGAAGTAATTGCCAAACTAGTACTGCGGTTTCACAGACAGTGAGAGTCCTTCCATTCCCACAATGCAAGATTGGTGGAAGGGAAGGCTAGTGCTAGTGTGTGAACTGTGCTCAAAATAAGTGTAAAGTTTGTTTGCTTATGTCCCCCATGAATACCTGCAAGTACGTGACAAGAGTAACTACAAGGTACTGCAACTACATGGAAGGTACTCAAGTTAAAGGTCTCACACATTTTACTTTTGAGAAAATAAACACGTGTTAATTGCTCTCTAGCTTCGGGCCAGCTACGCGGGCTTCACACCTCAAAACTAATGTCGGGGTAGTCGGCAGAGGCGTGACACTCAAAAAGGGTGTGTCGAGAATTAATGTAACAGACACTCTTGCTTGATGTGTATGTGTTGTAGGAAATGATGTAATGATATAACTGGCACTAGCTTGGAAAACTAAGCATGAACGTAACGGGATATAGCCTTGACAAATACTAGGATAGGAACCACTGTGATCATGTTGACAGGGTTTGTTCTGATGCATGCCGCTCCTACTACTAATCAACTTCGATTACGATTCATAGCTAAGGTTCCTACTTCCTCTGCTACAGACATAAGAAATACATAGAGAGAAGTTTCTACATGAATTCCCAGCTGCCTACTCTACCAAGCAACATGAACTTATAAGCAAATTCTCGTCACCTGAAGGTTACACAACCCGGCAGGCACCCCCCCTGCCCCCACTCAAAGAGCCAACAAGCTGACCAGACCTCGGGCAACCAGGGCAGTATGCTCGCCCTCCCCGCAGACCACACCAGCAGCCTACAAGTTTTACCTATATAAGTCCGGATGCTGCCGGGCTCCGGCAGTCATGTTTGTTTCTTCTCTCACAACATCCCCCAGCACTGCCTAGTGCTGGGACCTCCAGAGAACTCCTAAGCTTTGAGTACGCCCCCAGCAGCTACTTCACCATCGACGATCATTCAATCCGACAACCAGCGAACATGCTCACCATCACGTATTAAATTCACTTTGTCTCCTCTAGACACCTTTACTAGAACAGTTTAGTAGTAATATGTAGTTTACCATCTATATTTATCTTTCCCCTTTACAACCTAGAACCAGGTCGCCTACACCTGGCCAGCATAGTTTCCTTCAGCACTCTACTGCTTGGTAGGAGGTAGCATGTGCCACATGTTTATTGACTCCTCAATAAACATAGATTGTTTCCTATACTTCAACTTTTTCTTTCATAGAGATTCTTACTGTTTGCCTGCTAGAACAGTTTACGACCTGCACCACTGACAGGAACCGGGATGTTTTATATAACCGAATTAGCTTTTACTATGGGTGCCCTTCAGGAGCCCGTCAGTTTTCTCACACACCCATTAGACTGTTATCTGTTGCTTTCCAACTGTCAGAGGACTGCCTAGTGCTGGCGGAAAGGAACAGAGGAGCTACAACCACTAGCAACACCGTCAATCAAAGAGGGGTGACAAACCCAGTTTACTTCTTTACACCAGAGCACTGTTAGTGCTGGAGTAACTGTAACTTGAGTCCTGCTGCTCGTTCGTGTATGAATGCACATCCAGTGGAGACATTGGTGACCCACACAGCTGACCGTCTCTGATCAACCCGCATAGCGTGGGGACTATTACTGAGCTTGTGTCAGCAAGCCAAAACCGGACATACACTGTAAGGTTGTTCTTCGTTAGGGTGCACCCCGTACATTGTAAGCAGCGACTCTTATGCCCTACCAGGTGAGGCATGGCAATGAGCATAGAGAACAAAATGCAGCATTCCTTGCTGCCATAAAGTTGAGTGCACTACATCGTCCTACTGAAGAAAGGCAGGCGGAACGGAACTGCGCCACCCAACTTAGACACCAAGCAGTCGCGCCTGCTCCTGTACTTGTAATATATTTGTCGCCTTCCTTGTGCATCCATCCTTCGTGCCACCCTTTGGTAAGAGGGTTGTTAAACCATACTGAGATGGTACGAACCTCTGGAGCCATGAAGCCTACAACTGGAATCTCCACTTTGGAGTGAATCGAGCTCACCACTACTGGGTGAAACCCAGATCAACTACAACACCCAAGACGACAGAATAAGTAAGTTGTAACTAACATGAACCAAGTCACGACCCGTTAGGCCTGTGTTACCAAGAGTAAACTCAGCCCAGTTTGTTTACAGTGCTAATTAAATATGTGCCCCTGAAATTAGGGTACCAGCACGCCCTGCTCCCATCTCCCTTCTGCTTCTGTTGGCCCCTTGTTGTTGCTCAGTGCGGGGCTTGGCACCTCCCTCCATTAAACCAATTTTAGTCATGCAATAAAATTGTTTTCCTTAGCAAAGTAACTGATTTCCACTTCAATTAAGTAATCGACAGAAGGAAAAACATATTCATGAAACCAACTTTGATAATGTGATTACTGATTGGAACACAAAATTTATATTTCAAATACTAACTTGTCCTTAAACTAAACGAGCAGCTAATATAAGATTACAACTCCGCACACATACTCATATGTACGTCACCCCCATAGGCTCTCTAAACATGTAATGAAACCAGATGAACTGATTGATTACATCATAAATTAATCGTAATAGTTTACCACCCAAACAATAGGAATAATTGCACAGTAATTGTACATTCATTCCCCATCATTACCGATAGGTATATTAAATGAATAGCACATAAAATATTGTATAAAATATTTTTATTTAGTATAAAAACTATTTACAAATCATTGTATTTCAATCTTTGAAGACCCTTATTCTTCACCCACGAGTCGTGTGCTTTTGAGAAACCTCTCCTTCAAACCAATGACCTATTCTTTTCCCTTGTAATGATTTTATTAACCAAATATTCATTTGGAGAAGAAACTTTTTGCAATTCATGTTCATAAAAACCACCTTTTATAGGTTCTCCATCATAGGTTTCTAGATAATACACTCTGGGAAACTAATTTTTAATTGAAATAATTTTAAATATTTCATACGACCAATTAACTGTGTATTTTTCTCAAAGACAGATTTCAGCTTTGACACTCGTACATACATATCAACTTTAGACTTTGGTTTTCTCTCGTCAAAACTTTTACATTATTATACACAGTTTTCATCAATCTATTGTCCGTGACCTTTTCAGGAGCCATTTTGATAGTTCTGTGATATCTGGAATTATAAAATTGAACTATTTCAAGCAAAATGTCAATCCAATTATAGGTGCATTTCAACATGAAATGCTTGTATATCAATTGTTTAAACGATTTATTAAATTGTTCCACAACAGTGGCTTTAAGGTTTGAATACGTTACGTAATTATTGATACCATAATCGGTCATTAGTTTCTGAAAAGAAACGTTAAAGGACTCGGTCCCTTTGTCGGTTTGGAGTGAATTTGGTGTTCTTTCTCGCAAAACGATCTTCATTGCAGCAGTAACTTGTTTCCCAGTTTTTTTTTTCAAAGCTCGTAACCATATTTGGAATAAACATCTATTATGGTTAAAATATATTTTTATCCCATATTATATTTCGAAAGAAATGTAATTTCACACAAATTGGCTTGAAAAAGATAATTTAAGCCTTTAGTAATAACATGTCCTCTAGGAACGTTTATCCTTGCAGGGGCGTGAAGCTCTTGAGCAATCTTACTGAACTTCATTCAGTCAATTCTTCAATAATAGAAACAATTTTGTTCATATGTGAATTATTCCCAGAATCTTTCGAAGCGATGAGAAGTTTCAATCTGTCGACCAATTCATTAGGATTGTTCCAATATACAGGAGAAAATTGATCGCCAACTTCATCTTTATATATTCCACTTCCAACAATATCGCTTAATAAATGTAGTTTCGATTGATTTTCATCATCATCTGAATGTTTAGTTACATTCGTGATGCGAACAAGATCCTTATATTTCTCCAAATCGATGTCGGAATAACCATTTGGAACTTTTTAAAATAATAATTCAAACAATCCTTGACTGACGTCAGTTACGTAATCACCTACTTGAATTATATTTTCAGGCAAACGCTTAATTACAGAATCTCCCAGAAACCATATATTTCCATGTTGATATACACCAACTACCATATCGCGCATAGACGAAGATTGTTTTATAGCTAAATTATGTTGTGTTAATTGAGTCAGTGTTTCTTTCTTTATAGGTTCTTCCGATATAATTTCCACTGGTGGTTCATTGAACGTATTTAGCATGGAATGTAATGTATCCATTCTACTCATAACAGGTTTAAATATTTCTTCATTCAAACACCTCATTCCATTTGAGCACGTTTAGCTTGTAAATATTTTGATTTTATAGCAGATATGACTTTATGCAATTCTGAAGCAGAGTTGCTCATTTTTCTTAGTTTTCATTAACTTTCAACTATTAAATATAACTTAAGTTGATGGTTTTATAGCGGGTGTATAAGGTAGATTAGGTTGCGCTTCTTCAATCTTATCGACTTTACTCAAAAGTATGTCTAATTTACTCACAGTTTTATCACTCAAATCGTTACTAAAATAGTTTATTCGTTAATTTCAAATCATCAATTTGTTTTTTCACTTCCGTTTGCGTAGTTAAACCAGATGTTTTATTAATAAATTCAACCCTTATATAATGTAATTTTGTCAATTTGTGTATCAAATTTTTTTTTAAAATTGTAACGCTTAACATTTCATTAATTACATTTTTTAAATGTCCCAAACATTTGTTTGTTCTAGTTTCTATATTATGCCATGCAGCATCACATTTGCCAATATTTGTGAAATATAACTAATACTAGTAGACACTTTTATAATAGTTTCAATTATGTTTATTAATTTCTTTTGTATATCAGTCTATTGCAATTTAAATATGTTTAGTGTAATGGTGTGTAAGTCTTCCACATAACGTTTATTTGCTGCATCGGTATCTGTCACAGCCATACCTACATTACATAATATATGTCCATTCAAATCACAATTTCCATCAGAATTTCTCGTTAAACAGGCATTGTAATGATTGTGTTTTTACCGCTATATCCAAACTTTGAAATACATACAATTCTTCGCCGGGAAGTAAAAAACTGTCAAAAATCCAGACCTATATCTCCCTTTATAGAGGGGAAGAGGTGGTATAATTACCAGAAAACTGTACTCGTTTTTCCAAAAGTTAAAACACATATCTTCAACCTTTGTAAATGTCATATAGCCTAAAATGTAATCATTGTAAATATGTTGCAGATTCATTTTGTGTCCATTTTAAACACAATTAACATATTTGCATTATTGTGCAAATTATGTTTTGGAATAAGTGTGTAACTTTGCGATAGATAAAAACAACCAACATTTGAAAGTCTACCAAAACTAAAGTATTGCTGTATTTCACCCTGTGGTTTGCACCAAACATTGTCAAATATAGACATGGAATTGGGTAATGCTTCATTTGGAGGCACAATATCTTCTTTATTAGCAAAAGGGAAAAATCGCATTCCTTCGGTTAACAACAAAATAGTCTCTAATTGTAGATATTTCTCTAGTTGTATTGTTTTAAAAAAACACATATTCGTTTTCAAATTTAAGTCCATTTGGATGTTCCAATATTGACATAATAACACACGTCTTGCGTATGAAGGAGGACAGCTTATTATACATAGTTTTCAGTCTATGGAAAACTAATTCTTACTGATGTTAGTGGTCACGCATTTCTCAAGCACAACAGCTAAGGCTAAAATAAAGCATACTTATTGACTATTATTCTAAATGAGAGGGCTCACTTTACCATGAATGGCCATTACCGTCATAGACTTTGACTTTGGTTGTCCCAAGCAGTGTGAAGCAATAAATTACGTAATGCCAGAAAGGGACACTGGTGTATTGTCCGTGGTAGTACATGCGGGAAGGAGGGGGAGTTAAGTTTATGTGTGCCCATGCCTATGTAATATGCTAATTTTTTATGGTGGGCAATAGTTTTTTTCCTTGGGAAGTAAATTTTATGTGTAAAGTGAATAAAGATAAGTGTGTGTAAATAAAGTGTGTTCTTATGTTACCGGTACCATATTATGGCGAGTGAGGCCGTGTGGGTGTATAGACGTCAAAAGTTTTTGATGAAAAATTCGGAATAGTTAATAATTCAAGTAGACCACACTAAATATTTATATTCCCGTAAACATTGCAGCGCCTCATATTGCCAGTGCAGAGGCCAACACACCGCCTACATTTCGTATAAATTCAACACATTGACATGAATTGCATCTATCAGCATGTTTTATCAATGCCGGACCGCTGTTACGAAGTGAACCGGCCTTGTAACGACGGCAGTGGTGGCGGGCGGCTGCCGCCCGCCATCTTATAGTGACTGACCAACAGCTGCCCAGCCTGAGGATCTAGGGCCGAGCTTCAGCAGCAATTCGCCACGCCCTCGCCCGGCTGTGCTGCAGAGGATCTAGGCGCTCGCCCAGCTACGTACATGGCCAGACTAAAGCGAGAGCACGTAGTGCACGCATGTATTGCACAACGCCACCTAAACTTTTTATGTCGTATAAATGTTAATATTGTAGGCGGATCATATTTGAATGGAAAACCGACAAATACAATACATGAATTCACATGTGCGGTGGCTCTAGGATACAAAATAATTGAAAAACCGAATACATTGCTATATCTTCCAGTAATTGTTAATCTTGTTAATGAATTAGTTGTTACAATTGTCAATCAAGATGGTAAACTAATTAATCTTAGAAACAAACAAATTACTGTTCAATTACATTAAAAAAAAGCTATATAAACACGTGCATTCTGTGTTTGTTACAATCAAAATGGATATTGTGTATAATATATAATAGTCAATACGCTCATAAAGTAGGTGTTAGAAATTGTTTTAACTTGCCTAGTTAGGGCTTCATGTTAAAACCTGTTTCATATTTGACTATAGTATTTGTGTACAGTCCTCGAACTCTCTCTCTCTCTTGCTCTTTCTCTTTCATTAATGATAGTATGACATTTTTAAAACTGCTATTCCTTCAGGTGTGAATTCGCCTTAGTAGTTTTTTTTTAAATTGTGATCGACTATAATTTTTACTCTTAAGATACAATTTTGTGTTTTTTCTAATTAAGAACTATCTGTTCACTGATTACTCTCATAGTATATATGATTCGTTGTGGCTAAACTTCACTTATTTTCATACAATATTAAATTTTTCACCATTCGTTCACAATAACCAAGCACTTTTTTTTCTTCTCTTTATTAATCAGAGTAATAACTGAAAATCTTAGTTGAGCACATTTGTAAAATCATAATTCATGTTCACGTATATGAAGGTTGGTTTAAAAACTTTTACTTTCGTAGAGAAAACGTGTTTACAGAATATATACGCATGTACGTTTAAAATGCTGGTAGAATCGTAGTAGCTGGTAAAATCTGCAGATTTTTTGATAAGTTTGGTGTCCAGGAACGCTGGTTCCACAGGGCAGATAACTGCAGGTGCTTCGCTTTCACCTGTCTTAACGTGAGAGATTGCGCTTGAGCCTTTGTGAGTGCGGGAGACGTTGGCCGGTGAAAGGGAATTGGTGAACAGCACTTCTTTTGTTGAGCCCACACTAGGTGGGAAGGGAGCAGCGATGGTGTGTGTGCGGCCAGGCGGCCGGAGGAGGTGTGAGGGGGAGAGGAGCATAGTGATCTGAGCGCTCACCCTCGGGAGAACTTGGAAGGATTCAGAACACTGTCTGCCGTCGCGAGGAAGGAGCTTCGCTATCCGTCCACGAACACCCTCTCCTTGCGGGGCCAGCATTCACAAGTCCGCCTCTTGGCCAGCCTTCACAAGTTCGCCTCCCTAACCCTTGCGCCACATGAACGGACGGGAACATCTCACATTTACACTATATAGGATATTTGTTTAGCTAAAATCGCATTCTTAACAAGGCTGTTTATACAATTATTGGGGAATATTACGTGCCTAAAACGTATATAGGGCTGTATATTTTACTAACTATTTATGAAAAACATGTTATGTAATTTGTGTTACATTTAAGTAGCCATCAAGATTAAAATACATACGTTTACTTACAGTTGGTGTTGAGAGCAAAGCGATTTTCATGGATATTTGTGTTAGGAGAAAAAAGTTTGCGTTCAGTTGAATTAATTTCTTAGTGTGATCTATACTTTTTGTAAGGCTTTGTTTGATGCATGTTTAGATGGCCGATGAGGGTGATGTACATGTGAGTATGAGTGCTGAGTTGTAATTTTATATTAGCTGCTCGTTTCGTTTAATGACAAGTTAGTATTTGAAATATAAATTTTGTGTTCCGTTCGGTAATCACATTATTAAAGTTGGTTTAATGAATACATTTTTTTTGCTTCTCTCGATTACATAATTGAAGTGGAAATCAGTTACTTTGCTAAGGAAAACAGTTTCATTGTATGATGAAAATCGGTTTAGTAAATTTGTTAATGACTCGTACTTATTTCATTTGGCTATTTGAGCGTAAATCATAGTGGGGCTAGAACATATCCACGTGCTCCCGCTCCATCCACACCTCACTTACCTAGTGGGCCAGAAGTGATATGTGTAGTCTCGCTCTATCGAAATGTCATGCTAATGAAGTGTCCCAGAACATACACGAGTGGGCTTGCTCCATGCACACCTCACTCGCCTGGTGGACCAGAATGCCCCTGCATGTATGCGCTCCACCTACAAATAAAAAAATATATAAATAAATAAAAAATGACCCTTATACTACTCTTACACCAACATTAACTCCTATATAAACAATTACAACCCGCTCCTGTGGTCAATAGGCCCCAGTACCTCACAGAGTCCAAACCGAACCTGCTCTGCCAATATCACCCTTATGACATTAAATAAATTAATAAACATTCTTTGATATTAAAACAATTATGTAAAATTAAAAAAATTTCCAAATATCCAAACATTATTCAATTAATTGAGTAATCGACTTAATCAGTTTAATTAATTGGCTGATTAATCTAATTAATTAATCTAATTTGCATATCATGATTTGGCACTTAGTCCGCTCTTGCACCAAATGTCACTTAAGTCACTTGTGCAAAGTGGGCCAGATCATGTAATCAATTACTAAATTAAATTAATTGGTTAATCAATCACATTAATCAATTTAATTAATCAGTTAATTAATCATATTAATTATTCAATTTCATATACTATTAATACACACTTGATGAAACTCACGTGGCACGCAACGTGGAGCGGTGCACTCCTGCCTTCTAAGATCCATTAGACCAGACTAAAGATGGTGGTCTGTAGGTACCGTTAGCAACGGACACCTTCCCGCCAGCATCTCGAGGGAAATGTTTACAAAAGGCAAAATGCAAACTCTTCACGTTCAAGAACAACTGTTAGTAGGAAAATATTCAGGAGATTATTTTACGTGAATTGGCATTGTTAAGCTTCTCCTGAAAATTCTTTCGTGGCTGTTGCTAAGTGTCTTAAGAAAATATGTATTACACTTTAATTCCGGGACAGGCAAGCAAAAGACATAAATACACTGCAATATAAGTTAAAACAAATCACACATAAAAATCGTTTTCAAACAGCGAGACTTAAGTAAAAATTAATACATGAGCTGTTGGAAATTTGTTCCATGAGCTTGGCAATGTGGCTGCCGGAACTGCTAGCGTTTTTGAATATTTATTTTATTAAAACGTGAAATCAATTATCTGTGCTTTAAAAACAAAGCAACAAACAAAAAAGCACTTGGAAAAATAATAAAAGAATGTAGTGTGTTTCAGATTGTGTCTATGTGAACACACATAAATCACGTCGGTGAGAACTCAATATTAAAATACAAATTAAGGCAGGGATGCAAAGAGGAGATAACACTACCTCGGGCATGCATTCAACTCTGCTTTAAGGGTGTCACACTTAAACTCAAAATGAAACAGGTAAGCCACCGGTTACTCTTGGTAAATGGGTTTCTTTATGCACTGAACGGATCACTAACTTGTTCATGCACAAACGGCATGCTACACTTAACACATTGGTGCATGTCGTGCGGTCCATGCAGCACAGAGCACTATCTGGCTGCCCCCCCCCCCCCCCAAGTTGTGCACAGAGCAGGGACGGCATCACATGTTGTAGTATAGTGTTTCAACAGCTATAGAACGCAATCATTTATTTGTCACTTGTTTTATGCCAACCCATTTGTGAAGTAGTTGGTTAAAATTTTACCTTATTGAAACGGAGGTTGTGGGTTGGAATCTCGGATAAGGCCTAGATATGTGTTGCCGTTGTTGGTCTGGATCTATTATATTTATATTTAACTTAGTATGTAAGTCGTCACATGATATGCCTCCCAGGTTAAAATAAGGTAATGAGACAGTGGTATAATTTCCATTCACTTTTACAGCATGATTCCAAAAATTAATAAATAAATAAATAAAATCATGTTCCTGTAATAGAATGCAGCACAAAATATTTATTTACAAGAATCCATGGAAATTTTAGATGTTCAGTGCATAAAAGTGTAAAAACCAGTTGCTGCTACCATGCAAATGGTATTTGCAAATCAATTTCTTGTTCATTTCAAATCACATAGAAATAATTTGAAAATTTATACAAAAATGAAATCTGTTGACTACTTACTTGCTGTTTGTACATGTTTTGCATACACAATCTGAACTAGGCTTCAAGTATGCAGAAATATAGGAAATGGTTTAACTGCTTCTCATATCTTTCCAGTTTCGTATATGCTCAGCTAGATAAAAGAAAGAGGTAGTTCTTTTTCATTGCTTTTTACGCATTCCCATTACGTGTATATATGCAGACGTCACATTTTTTGTATTGTTTGCAAATAACTGAAAAGAAATAATTTACAAAGAAGACTTGTGTCCTTCAAATTGTTTTTATATTTTACTAGAGTGTATCCATGTAAACTATCTACAACCTTCATACCACCAATTGTTTTTATGAAATGTTAAGAAAAAATATAGACACGAAGCTATACTTCAGTAAGGATGTTCCGATCAAATCATCCAACACCAATAAAGAATGAAAGGAAACATTTAATTTAATTGTATTCAATAAAACTTTAAATGTTATTATAACTGTTTTAAGTATCTGATAACGAATGATATGAACTAACGCCGCAATTTGAGTTACACCAAATGTTTACCTCAACGCTGGGAAGCACATGCCACAACACAAATAAGAAACATCTCAATCACTGAGTTATTCATTTCCGACTAACCAATATTTTGCATAGGCATGAACAGTTGTATTAGCAGCAATTTTCCAGTTGTGAAAGTATCTGTAAACTTGAGCTATAATACTTAGTAGTTTTACTAAAACTTCTCTAAAAATAACAATATGCTGTACTTCAATGAGTATTGTTCTGTATTCAGAAACAATGTTTTATACCTAAGGGTAAAAACAAATTATTAATACATACATTGGGCCTTGACCTAATCTACCAGTCTTAGCATTTCAAAAGAGTAACCACACTATAATACAATAATGTTGTGTTTTCATGCTTACTATTTGAGTTATAATTTGCATTACTTTTTCACACATTTGAACATGTCAAACTTGTATATTCTTGTGTTGGTCGTATGCATACTATAAAATAATATGCTTGTGTTGTGTTAGTTTTTCAGTCAATTTAATATTTGCAGCTTTCTTTGTTGGTTTTATACACATCAGTATATCTAGTCAGGTATGGGTTATTGCAAAAGCGTATCGATAATCTGATTCGAACATTCTTATAGGTATTCTGTCAACTGCAACAAATAACTTAATTAAACTAACAACATTTAACTACTTTTGTAAACATGCTATTTGCCATTATACAACTTCCCTGAAAACCTTAAAATGGGCAGTTTGTCATTAAATTAAAACTTAACCTCCTTTCCAATGATATGAAATCAATTTTAACCTCCCAAGGGTTTGTTTTTTATGTAAGAAACACGTGTATCTGTGGATATCGCGGGTCTTGAGAAATATTTCCACTAAAACATGAATTAAATTAACCATTCATAGGTTAATTGATAAGATGTTAAAATGCATACGGATGCACATGCAACACGTTTCTAGTAATGGGCACATTTCTGAACTAGATTTATAATACTAAATATTTTGAGATAACACGTCACTAAAAACAGCAATATGGTGTATATTCATGGAATATTACACTCTGCCGAGAACAAATGTTTGCAACATAAAGCCAAAAAATAATATTATAGTGCACAAGTAGGCTTGGCAGACGAATCACATTAATTCAAAAATATTTTGGTAGATAGTTCAATAATACATAACTTGTAAGTAGAACTTTATCAGGGCTTTAATAAAAAAAATTGGAAGTAACCATGAATGGACTCCATACTACACCCCTCAAATTCATTAAAACCTACGGAAGTTACACTTTCGTTTTCCACCCCTGTAATTTTTATAGTTATAAAGCATAGTCTGTTAATTTTTTTTTGTGAAGTAATCTCAATATTTGTAGTACGCGAAAATAAGACAACACTTGATTTTGTTCAGTGCAGTCTCCAATAAAATGGTATTTAGTTAGCCAGGTTCAATAACAGTATTGTTTTACTTATTTACACAATCATTTCTGTTTCAGTGCCACTTCTACCAATGTATGTTGAAGAAAATGGATGCTGTAAGTTGACACCAAAAATAGTACTAATGAAATGTTTCTTTAAACTGTAGGTTTTGTTTCTTGAGTAGTAAGCATATTTCCACAGTAAAAGCATGCTTGTCATATATAAAAACCCTTCATACTATACAGCATACAATTAAATGTAATATCATTTGACTGCTCTTGGGAAACATTCAATGAGAAATTCATCAGAGATGATTGATTTAAATGAGACATAACATGACTACAGAGAGGCCCTGGAGGTTCTCCAATGAAATTACATTTTCACGTTGTAGAATATGTTTACTACTCAATAAATTAATACAAATAGTATTATAAATAAAATTAAGTTTGTAAGCTCTTCAATTTATGTACTAAAATCTCTTACTCTCTTGTTTCCCAACAGCTGGATGAAGTCACGAAGATGCCCAATGAAGAAAAGGTACTGAAGTGGATATCACAATATGTAACAGACATTGAGCACAAGAAGATGGAGAATGGGCTTCAGTCAAGAATAAAACAATGTTTCTCAGACTTGCATAAGAATGGAGTAATCCCCAGTGCAAGTGACATAGCAGCAAATGCAGCAAACACTACTCTAGAATCAAGTATGCCAGGTAAAGTACACATTTATGAAGCTCACCATTAGATGAAAATGTAATCCATATTTATCAACATTATTAGCATTTCCTGCAAATATAAACACTTCCATTTTGTAATTTCTACAGAAGTTAATCCAAATCATGAAAGTTCAGTTGTTAGGGAGGGAAAGGTCATTCTGACAAAAGTTACATCTATCAAAAACCAAAATGACAGAAAAATGTAATACTTCTCAAAGAAGCAGCAAAGAAAAATATTTAATTTAAACTATTCTTAATAGTACTAAATCCTTCAACAACCAAAACCACACACTTAGGGTGTGTTGTAATACAAAAACATATCAGGGTGTGTTGTAATACAAAAACATATCAGGCCCCCCAACAGTTCCTGATTTGCATTTTCCCTGTCAATTTTATTTCAGTGTGATATACAGCTTATTCCATTCAAGATACAGCAGCAGTAAAAGGCACTTAAGAAAGTAACAACAATAAATACAACAACAACAATACAGCTACTAAAACAATGACGACAACTACCACCACCACCACTACTGTAGAAATGAAAGCAAGAGAATTCATATTAATATTTTCTATATGTATTTCAAACCATATATCAAAAACCAAACAATATCATTCTCAATGTGTACTTCAAATTAACACACATTTTCACTTTTTCAGGCAAGCAGTTAAAACACTTCACTGGTGATTCCAAATTTTTTAGTAACGAAGCCTTTAAGTTAGTATTCTGCTGGACATCTAACTTTATGGATGCCCAAGGCCATGTATTCAAACATAGTTAATAATGCATCTAATAAGATTGTACAGTATAAAAGAAAAAAATAACTTGCCAAATGTGATTTTCATGTGATAATTTCACTAAAGTATGACAACACTGAATTTCCATAAAATTACAATTTTTAATTAAGGTTGTACTCAAACTAACATAATTTTAATTACAATGAAAATTTCTTTCAAATTATGTTGTGAAGTCAATTATTTATTTTTTTAAAACAGAATACATATTATGTTTTAAAATATGCATACTGCAACATAAAATCTGGCCAATTCTGTCTTGGGAATGGAAGCATATCTGCCCATACTTTAATTATGTTGTAAAACTGAAACCATGTTAGTTTGATGAAACTATAAACTACCCAAGTCAACATGAAACAGTGTTGGATTCTACCACAGATTCACAATTTAAATTATTTTTGTTATATTTGGTCTTTTAGTCATAGGTGATAACATTGTGACTGCAGATAATGCATGAGGAATGAGCAAGCACAATAGTTTATTGGTTCCTGGGCCATATGACGCTCTTAGGAACACACTGTTTTGCCAGTGTTGCATTGAAATGTGACTAGATGTGTCCTCGTGTGCTAGTAACATACGTGGTTCACGTTCCGGGAGCCTGTCCACGGTGCAAGGAGCTTTCCTGTGTCGTGTATGCCGATGGAAATCCAGGTTCGTGACAACACTGCAACATCGTGTAATGAAAAACTACAAAACTGTTAGAGTTTTACTGCAAAATATGGTTATATTAATGGTGCAAAATTGTTACTAAATGTTAACAGTAAAGCCCCAAAATGGCTTTCATTAAGAATTTGAAACACACACACTTTTAATTTGGCAGTCTACAAACTCAAGGATGAAATCATTGACATATTTCTTTTGACATATGCTTTTCTCCACAGAGTTCTGCGTTAATGCAGCATGTAAATCCATTGAGCAATTTTATTTAAAAATATTATGCTATTTGGTAGTCATGATATGAAGTTAAATACCTTCCAAAGGATCTCAAAATAATGTTACCAGTTATTAGAAAATAAATTAAAAATATTACACATCTGTTAATCAAAAGAGATGGGTGGCAGCTTGAGTTGACCAAAGATGGAATGGGAAACCAAATTTGAATGTGTATGCAGCTTTGGTCACAAAGGGCATTATTTAGGAGTCAAATTAATATGGAGCATAACTAGATAAATAAAAGAAATGATGCACAAAATGGCAGCCATTTAAGGGTCAATATTACTCGCACACTTCTTAAACAGGGTTTTTAAATTCTCTTGGCCTATGTAACACTTTTAATAACGTCACTATATATTTTTTTTTTGGTTCCTACACGGGCAATTTTGTATGTGCATTTACAATTCTGAACCCCATTTTTAAGTATACATATTGTACTTGCCAAGTTCCACAATATCTACATTAATTATTGGTATTTTTTCCCTGAAAGTGACAGGTGCAGTTATTGCAATGACACAAAATTACTGAACTTTTCCACTTCTATACTACTGCACTTATTATTTTCAATAAGATTAGTACATCCTGAATTGACAGCGTTAAAATACCTGTCTCAGTATTTTTATTTTGTCATCAATGTAACTGATACACACATTATTATTATCACTTTCATTAGTTTAATATTTCCGCTATAGTTTATTCATAGTTTCTTCACATTTTTTAAATTAAGGCTTTGAAAAATCACCTTGTGTATGACGTGTTTCGTCGTTTCCTAAATATGTCACATATCACAAGTGTTTTATACTTGTGTTAACACAAAAATACCTTACTTTTTATTAAACTGAATTTCTATTAAGAGTTATATTATTTTATTTATGATTAATATAAATGAAAATAGGAGTGTTGGCAATGCCCAGTAAGAAATAGTTTTTATGCAAAATATTATTACACTGAGTGTGGATGAATGCAGTGTCCCTTTGGCATAATTTTTGTCTTGGTTAAGCTTTGTTTGCATGAGGCGGAGGAATCTCTGGGAAGTAGAACTTTAGCAGGACTTAAGAAAAGTTGGAAGTAACAGTGAATGGACTAAACTGAGAATGCAAACAAGTCCAATTTGTAACAAAAATTTAAAAAATATTATTTACTTTTATATTATCTAAAAATGCTTTTCTCAAATTCATTAAGAGAAAAAATGGTAAGAAATCAGTGTGACTGTATTATCTATGTTTATATGTTGTGACACGTCATAAATGTGCTAAAGAAATACACCACTTCAGTGCAGTTACATTTACTCTTTTGAAATGTGCAAAGCAACAGCACACTAACAGAACTGATAACCTTGGTAACTTCATATTTTGGGCAATATTCATCTTCAGAGCTATAAAGGAAAGATTTTGACAGCTCGCTGAACGTAGCACCAATGTTCACTTTTCACTTGTGTATCATTCTGCCATCAGCTGCTAGGTCAAGAGGCAGCTGTATATTTAGTTTACAAGCTATCAGCGCCATAAATTACAACATGTCTGTAATAACAGATGAATTATACAATCTGGTGCCTGTCGCTGATGTCTTGATATTTAACAGCAACGTGATTTTCGAAATATTAAAATGTTTCTTGAATCAGAATTGATTTTAACTTTTCCATTACAGCTGATTTATGTTTTCCTTGTAGATATAATTTTTGTTGTTTTAAAATACTTTTTAAACAACATAACAAAAGATTAATTTCTTGTGTCAAAATAAAATAGCAATCATACTAAGAGGAAAGAAAACAATTTAAACTGGAATTTTAAATACTTGCAGAGGCTCATACTTCTATGTAAATTCTATTTTTATGTTTTGATGTGATTTAAAGGAGACAAAGTTTATTAAATTTTTATCTGCATATATGTATGCTCAATAAAAAAATATAAATAAATTTCTTACAAAAATTATTTTATGTAAATAGCTAATTATCTATAATATATCTTTACAGCACTGTTTAATTTATTACAGAGATGGCACATTTGACTGACCATTTTCGAGATGGTGATTGTAGTTATTGTCAAGTAGGAGCAGATTGGATATTATAGCTAGGGCTCCACTTTTACAGTAAATAAAATGATCTCCTGTTGTCACTAAAATTTCACCATTTTGATGCGTGTCCGGTTAGATTAACAATCATGATGGTCGAGGATTCTGTCCGCTAGACCAAAAACGGGGTGGTTGAGTTTAGATAGGCGGCGATAGGCGAGGTGTGTTGGTTAGTACTCACTCACTCCTGCTTCTTAGGTGCTGTGGTTGTGGTGGGTTTTGTCCAGACGTAGCGAGCTTGGCCCACACTGAAACTGTGATTCTACAGGTGAGATTCGTTGGTCCAGAAGTGGATGTTGTATCAGCCGAATCTAACTTCCATACCGGTCAACAGTCCTCTTAACCACAGGATGGCATGATGGGTGAATGTGTATACACGGAGATACAAATAATTCCATAACCGGAGCAGTCAATACTGACTCCTGCCTGAGTTGAACGGTGCTGTCTCGTTCCGCCTGCCTGTCCAGTGTGGGTTGAGGAAGTGCACTCAACTGTCTGGCGGCAAGGGGCGCTGCATTTCGCTCCCTACGTTTTCGGCCGTGCATTTGGCTGGAAGGCATCGGGTCTCTATTCACAGGTTACTGGATACACCTTGTCACAAACAAACTAAACACAATTTACAGTGTAGGTCTGGTTTTGGCTTGCTGACAAGGCTCTGTAAAGTCTCCACTGATCCCCCACGCTAGGTGGACTGACCAGAGACGGTGAGCCGTTTAGGTCACCAATGCCGCCACTGTATGTGCGTCAACACGGGAATGGACGGTAGGTCTCAAGCCACTGCATATCCCGGCACTGGCAGCAATGCTGTGGGATAAGGCAATAACTTGAGACTGTCGCCCCTCTCTGGGTGAAGGTATTACTAGTGGTTGTGGCTTCTCTGTTCCTCTCCATTGGCACTGGAAGCAATGCTGTGGTAGTTTGGAAAGCAACAGATGGCAACCTGTATCTAGCAGGCAGACAGACAGATACTCTAAGAAATAAAAGCTGAAAGGTAGGAAACAACAGTATGTTTATTGAAGTCTCAGTAAACATGCGACGTGTGCTACCTCCTACCAGACAATTGAGCACTGACAGCAGTGCTGTGGGATGTCGCAAGAGATGGAACAAGAATGACTCTCGAGCTCGGCAGCATCCTGATTTATATAGTGGAAGCTTGTAGGCTGCCGGCGCAAGGTGCAGGGGAGGTGTGATGTCGTCCTGCCCTGGTTGGCGTGGGAAAACTTTGGGTCAGCGTTTCTGCTTCATGCCTTGTCGGTGGCACTTGGCCATGCGGCCAAACTATAACTGCCTCCCTATCACATTGTTGCCCAGAAGGGGCTGCAGTGTCTAGTGTGGATGGACAACGTGGCATTTAGACTGGTTGGCGTAATAGGATAAGTTCCAACAATGGAGTTTGAGGAAATGTTTTCCTTCTGGCACAAAGGTGCAGGGAAGGAAGGAAGGAAGGAAGGTATAGCGAGGAATGAAGCTGGCAGAACTTCGGTGGCTAGCGCGGTGAAAACTGTCAGGTTGGTCATTTCCCTAACAGCTAGCACGGTGGGTAATAAAGATTGGTCCTGAGTTGAATTCTTGAATTCGTATTTATACTCTGCCGGGCGACTGCCTCGGCGGTCATTGACTGGCATCTTGAGGGTGAAGGGTGGTCGCTGAGTGGGTGGTGGCAAAAAGCATAGCTCTCTGGTGTGATGTCACCGGCCGGCTGTGAAAGTGGAAGACAAATGACGAAACATATTAGTGGTGCCATCTAGCGGTGGTTGGTAGTACTTGTTTCTTGAGGTGTATAACTTCGGTGGGTCGGTGAATAACACTATTACAATTTCTCTCTAGAAATTAAGCGGGCTATACCAAGTTCGTTAAGGGATGGAGGTCTTAATCAAATCAAATTTATAATTACACCAAAGAAATCAATGAAATTAAATAATTAAAGATCAGTCCCAAAAGACAGTGTATCAACCTATTCAATTATTTTATAATTTATGTGTCCATATTTGACAGTTTGAATATTTACAATAAAATCAGTATTACACTTCCATTCAGTCCCACCTCAGTTCAGTCCATGTCCCGCCAGTTACAATGTTTTAGAGTCCTCCAAGTGCCCTCAAGCACAGTAGGCTTGTTGGTATCACACCCACTCATCCATTCAAGCCACGAACACCTCACTCGCCGTTGCCCCGCAATCTCCAGTCATCGTCCACATTTCATTTAGCTCGCGCATACTCGGCCAGGCGGCCTCAATCAAAGACTGCCGGCCGCTGGGTTGTGGCAGTATATATAGGTCTTAGGCCGCCAGCTAGAATCTTCCCCAACTCGCATGATGCATCACGGAGGGCTGAGGCGCCAGCCAGTATCACCAGAAAATTCTTCCGTCGTTGCTAAACGTATCGCAAACTCTAGCAGGCGAGAGGAGGTCTGTGATGCCAGCAAGTCTCGCTGCTGTCTGCATTCGCGGGATTCCTAGAAGGGAGGCAGACAGCCACGAGCGCATCGTTCCAGGAAGAGGGGGAGGGTGAGGTGGGTCTCCGATTACGGCGCGGGGCAGCGGAGTCGGCGCCAGCTGTAGCATGTAACACTGCCTCCTCCTTAAGTCTGTTCATCCCGAACATACTCTACAGAATCAGGGCCTTCGTACAGTGCAAGTTGGTCGATGTGGACAACCTTAGGCTTTGCCCGAGAGCAAATCCTAAAATCGGTAAATCCTGTAGACCACATCATTTATCTGCTTCAAGATCCTGTATGGGCCTTCCCAAAATTTATATTGCTTCATGCATTATCCCTTTTTCTTTTGAGGGTTGTACAATCACACTAGCTGTCCTTCTTGAAAAGTCTTCTCAGGTTTTCTTTGGTCATATCGTGTTTACATTTTGTCACTGTTAATGTTAAGGTGCCTCCGGGCAAACTCATGAATGTCTGTTAACTTCTGACATAACTTAATAGCATATTCTGGAGTGGCTGCTTCTTCCTCCACTGGATGTCTGAACAGCAGGTCACCAGGTAGGTGGAGCTCTCTCCCAAACAGCATTCTTGAAGGTGTTACCCTTGTGGACTCGTGGGCCGTCGAGCGATATGCGAGGAGAAATAAGGGTGCCTTAGAGTCCCAATCCCTCTGATTGTCTTCTACGAAGATAGCCAGACACTGTTCCATGGTACGATTTAGCTTCTTAACCATTCCATCCGACTGAGGGTGTAATGCTGTGGTTCGGGTATTCTTCATTCCTAAAATATTCGTTACTTCTTGGAAAAGAGTTGCTTCAAAATTTCATCCTTGGTCTGAATGAAGCTACAGTAACACTCCAAACCTAGAGAAAACATGCTTGACAAGAGCATCAGCTACTGTGCCTGCCTCTTGGTTTGGCACCCGTATGACCTTAGGCCACTTTGTGAAATAGTCTTGTGCTACCAGAAAGTATCTATTTCCCCTCTCAGTGATTGGTAGGGGTCTGAGAATGTTAACTGCCATCCTCTCGAATGGGGCCCCAACATTGTACTTCTGGAGGGGACCGCATCCCTTAACCCTCGAACCCTTCCTTGCAGTGCATGCATCAAACAGACGGCACCACTTCTCAACATCCTGCCGACAATGCAGCCAATATAATCTCATTCGGACTGTGTCAAGTGTCTTATTTACACTGAAGTGATCACCTGCTGCTGTGTTGTGCAGTTCTCTTAGCACTTCTGGGATTCGGCACTCTGGTAGCACCAATTGTAAATGACTTTGTCTCCCCAATTCCTGTAAAGCACACCATACTTTATAACAAGGGAATTCCACTATGCCCAGTATGCCTTGAGTGTCACGCCTAGGCTAGATATCTCCTCCCATCTCGGTCGCCGCCCGGTTTCCTTCCACTCCAATATTGGACGTAAGGTGGGGTCCCTTAGCTGATCATTTCTTATGTCTTTCTCATTCCATGTTGATGACCCATCACCAGATGCAGGGCGTTGAATTCTTGTCCTCCTTGCTTTCCACGATACACCAACCTTCTCCTCCTGGAATTCACAATGATGACAGAGTGGTTCGCATGGTCTTTTGGAGAGTGCATCTGCATTACTGTGAAGGCATCAAGACCTGTGTTGTATTTCAAAGTTATATTCTTGCAGGTGCTGTATCCACTGGGTTATTTGCCCTTCAGGGTTCTTGAAATTTAGTAGCCAGCGTAATGAAGCATGAGGAGTTCTTAGGATGAAGATAACACAGCTCCGATTCCAACATCACTAGCATCAGTATCCAGAATAAATTCACCCTCTCTACTTGGGAAGCGCAATATTGTGGAAGATATCAGAATTTCCTTTAGTCTATTGAAAGCAATTTCGCACTCTGGGGTGCAACAAAATTTTCTTACCTTAGTCAATTCATTGCGGAGGTTTGGCGATAGTGGCGAACCCAGGCACAAATTGATGTTAGTAAGCACATAAGCCCAGAAAACTTCGAATTTCAGTTTTATCCTTTGGTAGAGGCCAGTCTCTTACTGCCCTGGTCTGCTCAGTGTCTGTTTCAATCCCATGGGCTGATACAACATGGCCCAAGAAATTAATTTTCTTTTGGAAAAGGTGGTATTTCTTGGGAACCAATTTCAGATTGGCCACAGTCACTTTCTGAAACACAGAATCTAAGCATGCCAGGTGGTCTTAAAAAGTTTTTCCTGTGACCACAATGTCATCTAGGTACACCCGACAAATATCTACGGGCAGAACTTTCTTCATTAGTCGTTCGAAGGTGGCAGGGGCATTGCATAGCCCAAAGGGCATAACCTTGAATTGCCAGGTTACTTTCCCTTGGACACAAACGGCAGTCTTTTCCTTGTCTTTCCAGGCCACCTCACACTGCCAATACCTGCTCTTCATGTCTAAAGTAGAAACTACTGTGAGCCTGCTATGCTATTCAGGGTGTCGTCTATCCTAGGGAGTGGGTAAGAATCTTTCTTGGTCACATTATTAAGTTGGCTGTAATCAACACAAAATCTAATAGAGCCATCTTCCTTTTTTACAAGCACAATGGGAGAAGACCATGGATTGACTGATGGCTCTATCACATCTAAATCCCTCATCTCTTTCAGAATACCGTCAACGACCTCATATGAAGCTAGTGATAGTCGCCTTGGTGGCTGCTTTATGGGTCTGGCATCACCTGTGTCGGTGTGGTGGCATGCAATATTAGTTCTGCCAAGGTCATTGGGCTCGCAGGAGAAAGCACCTCTATTTCTCTGTAACAATTCTGAAACTGCCCTCTCCTGTCGCCAGTTGAGGTTTTCTGTTATTCTTGTCAGCAGTTCCCCAGAGCATCTGGAAGAGGACATTCAGTAGGTTGTGACAGTGAAGCTTATGGAACATTTGGAAGTACCTGTGAGACCTGCTTGCAAAACCCTATTGTGGCCCCCTCTTCAAGGCAGATAGCACGGTCAGACAAATTAATCATCCTAACAAGCAAACTGTCCGATTTTGAAGAAATCAATGTCCTGGCTACAATAACACCATTGGGTAAAATGCCACCTTTCTGAGCTGGTTCGATTATGCCCAATCGCCTGACAAATTTTCCCTGGCATCTGCCTGGAATAACAACTTCACTAGAAGCAGGGAGCACAGTTGACGATTACACACTACTGGGCAGCTCATTGGCGAAGATAAATCTTGTCGTGTCGACACTACCAACTCGGTATTACCTACATGTAACACCCCCAGTCGAGTATCAATACAGTATCCCAGCTTACATAGTACATCAAGACCCAAAATTCATTCGTCCTCTATTTCTGCTATGTATATATCATGCTCTATCTTGAGGTTACTGAGCTGTAAGAGTACCCGTCTCTTGCATTTGACTGGTGTGGTCTTGCCTGTTACTGTTGTTAAATAGCAGTGATCCATGTTTTTCTAGGTTGATCGCTGGAGGGAAGGCCCAAGAATGTTGGGTCTTACCACTGTTATAGTCGCTCCTGTGTCAACGACCATCTGACAAGAAACATCATCTAGGCTCCTCTCCACCAATATGGCATTGAAGTCTTGTTTCATTGAACGCACCTGCAAAAGCATTGGGGCCTTCCCTCCAGCAATCACCGATCTTTGCCCCTCAAGACCGGTGTTTACAAGTTTCCCGAAGACATTGCACTCTCACCTGCCCCTTGGTGCCTGCTCCCTGGCTGTTGCTGCTGTTGCTGCTGCTGAGGATAGTTTGCTCTCAGGTGCTCCGGCTGTCCACATGTCCAACATTCCGGACGTTTGGGTGGGGGAAAGTGAGACTCTGTAGTGTGCACCCTGGAGGCAATGTCCCTCATGGGCGTCTGTCAGTTCAATATCCTTTTGGCGCTGTCATCCTCCCCTTCATAAAGCATCACTGCCTGCACTGGACGTCGGGGCACTGATGACTGTCGTGCTGACTCCACTTCCAGTGCTCGGGCCAAGGCATCCTGCATGGTGTGACGCGCAGCTAACCGCACAACTTGCCGCACGTCGGTGTCAGCGATAGCATCGGCAAAGAAGACGACTGCGATGACATCTTGCGCCTCTTCCGAGCATCCCTCCAGACACATGTGCAACAGCCTTATGATATCCTGCCACAGCTCCTGCAGTGGTTTGCCGGGTCGCTGGATGCGGCTTCGCAGTTGGGCATGGTGGGCGTGCCACAGGTACCGGTCGCCGAATCGCAGCTCCAAAACCGACACCAGTGTGGAGTATTCTAGACGATGTTATTCTAACAGCGACTGCAGTATGCTCAAAGCTGATCCCCTCAGTACAGCCGCCAGGTAGTACGTCCACTGCTCTTCTGTCCAGCCATTCAGGGTGGCAATAATCTCGAACTGGTGCCGGTATTCGCACCAAGGTGTCTGTCCATTGTAGGGGCGGGCTTAATTGTGACACGTAAACCCACCCCTGAATTGGGCGTACCCACACTGCAGAACTGTGGCTGTGATGGCTGCACTGGCGGCGACCTCTATCTACTTCTTGCTGCCGGCACTGGTTGTCTCTCTGGTCACCAATCTAGGCTCCTCTTCCGCCCCTGTATGTCATCTTCCCTGCTGCTGCAAGAACTCGTACCATTCCTTCTTGAGGGCGCTCACTTCCTGTTTCATTTCTTGTTCAACACTGTCCATTCTATCATTCACACTGTCCATTCTCTCGCTCAGACTGTCAATTTTTTTGTCCACACAGTCTATTTTATTGTTCACCAACTTGCTCACACCTTCTATCTTTCTGTCCACATTCTCATTCACACTGTCTATTTTTATGTACATTTTCGTTTACACTGTCTATTTTTCTATCTACATTCGCATTTACACTGTCTATTTTCTTATCTACTAGTTCACCAACACAAATAATTTGGCTATTTACAGATTCACTAACACCACTAATTTGAGTATTAACAGTATCTACAACAGTATTTATTCTACTATTTACAGTATCTATTTTGCTACTCATCTGACCACTCAAACTTTCGATTAAAGAGCGGAGTGCTTCCATGTCTGCCGACATTTTTCTAGTTAGCATTCAAAAATTGCAAAACAATTCCTTGCCCTATTATAACAAACATGGTGATATTTACAAATGATAATTACAATTGTTTAATTATTTTATTTTTACAGAATGCCTCCATCCCACTTCTGACACCAGAAATAGAAATTAAGTGGGCTAGAAATCAAGTGGGCTATAGTAAGTTCGTTAAGGGATGGAGGTCTTAATAAAATAAAATAAATAATTACAGCAAAGTAATCAATGAAATTTACCAATTAACGATCAGTCCCAATAGACATTGTATCAACCTGTTCAATTATTTTTATAATTTATGCATCCATATTTGACAGTTCGAATATTTACAATAAAATCAGTATTACACTTCCATTCAGTCCCACCTCAGTTCAGTCCATATCCCGCCAGTCGCAATGTTCTAAGAATCCTCCAAGCGCCCTCACTCACAGTAGGCTTCACTTGTCGGTTTCACACCCTTTCGTCCATTCAAGCTACGAACATCTTGCCCGCCGTTACCCCGCAATCTCCATTCGTCGTCCACACTTCACTTCGCTTGCGCACACTCGCCAGGTGGCCTCTGTCAAAGACTGCCGGCCGCTGGGTTGCGGCAGTATATATAGTGTCTTAGGCTGCCACATAGAATCTTCCCCAACTCGCGTGATGTATCGCGGAGGGCTGAGGCGCCAGCCAGTCTCACCACAACATTCTTGCGTCATCGTTAAACATATTGGAAACTCTAGCAGGCGAGAGGAGGCCTGTGACGCCAACAAGTCTCGCAGCTGTCAGTATTCACGGGATTCCCAGAAGAGGGAGTCAGGAGGCTGTGAGCACATCATTCCAGGTAGAGGGGAGGGCAAGGTGAGCCTCCGATTACAGCGCGGGGCAACTGAGTCGGCGCCAGCTAAAGCACGTAACAATACAATCTCCGCAGGCTGGAACATCCATTCTTGCCGGGTAGACAGTACAATCTTCTGACATCTCTTGGCCAATTAATTGTAATGCAAACTCGGTGGAAATCAGATGCACTGCAGGATATGCTGATGAGCTTAAGTCATCTAATTACCATTGTTGAAAATATGTTGTGCTTCAACATATTTAAGTGGAAAACATTCAAAAATATGTAACAAAAAGATGTAAGGACAACCTTAACAGGCACACTTGTCATGTAATACACATTGTCAAGTCAAAGTAATTTTTGTGCGATAAATCTTGTACTTTATTGAGATATTTACAACTGCCCAAGAACATTCACTAGCATTTGAGTTTTACAAAATTTTTACATCACCCACATACAACTTTTGTTCATTTGTAGATAACAATATCTTAATTAAATCCCATTTAGTTCAATATCACTCCAACAAAAATGCTTAACCTAACTACAAAATGCTAGTAAATATTTCATTATTGATAAAATAAAAATACTCCTTACGTAGTAAAAATATTTTTACAAATAAGTGGCAGAAACCTGTTTTTCTTTTGTTGGCAATATGATAATTCCACAAATTTACTTCCAATGCAGTTGTCTATTTTATTTGTAGTCCTCCACTATCACCAAATCACAGTGCTTACAGCATGGCAGTGTTTAAGCACGTGTTTTTTCCCCTCCACTCAATGTTTACATTGCGGTTTTGCACTTTGGTGAATTTATAAAATTAAAAAAACCTTCACTTCCAAACTCCCAGGCTCAATCTAAAATAGTAACTATTTTTTCAACATAAGCTACTGACTACAATCACTACCCTCGCTCAATAGTTGCAAATGTTGTATTTGCTAGTTGTCAACCTAACCACAAAGCACAGACGATGAGTAAAGTCGGCAGTGTTTACAAATACTGCGCAAACATTTACTGCGCAGTTATTACATTCCACAAAAAAATGTGTTTTATATATATTAATTATGTA
Source organism: Dryococelus australis (assembly GCA_029891345.1). Classification (NCBI taxonomy): domain Eukaryota; kingdom Metazoa; phylum Arthropoda; class Insecta; order Phasmatodea; family Phasmatidae; genus Dryococelus; species Dryococelus australis. The sequence goes on along the minus strand of CM057004.1, from coordinate 70,088,752 downwards.
CTTTCTTCTTATTACCAAAATTTTTGTTAGAGATGTTTGTTTATAAATAAAATACAGTTAGGCATGATTCTGCCTGTGAATAATGATCCGGCTCGATATACAGAATGAGGCAGAATTCAAGCAACAAACATCGTGAGGTGATTTGTTATCCACACTTGAGTGGCAAATATGTAGGACACTTTGTATCTAAACTAAATATTATGGGCAAAATAGGTCCCCGAAAATGGAGATTTTGGAATGAATTTTTCTGAAATATCGGAAACCAGGCGAGATGAAAGTAGGATACGCGGAACATAATTTTATGTTATCGAGATCTTTAACCTAAGAGTAAAATCACATTGGTAACACTCCCTATTATGAAAATAACAGGGGTGGCCACCCTCTTATTGCTGGCAACTTTGTTACCGTTGGGAATTATGAACGTTTGATGCTGGTTTTTTCAGCAGTACAACCTACGAAACAAAAATGGTCCCTGTGTAGCAACTTCCTAGGATGCACCGTTTTCGTTTGAAACACCTATACTAACGTGGTCTGGACACTGGTGAGGTACGAGATGCACCAGATTGCAGATAAACCCTGGCTCATGATTGAAAAATTTCAGAGAGCACCAGCTCATCTATGCATGGTTGATCACTTGGACTCTTATTCTCAGGGCAGTAGCAGGTCGACAGTCACGTGGAAATCCGCTCACTAGTACACGTTTATGCAGAAAAGTTCAGATTACACAGTCAATCACTTATGCACCTGGTTTCCTGGAGTGGGCTAGGTCTCGACGATACTAACGTACTAAATAACTAATAAGATCAGAGTTATCAAACTAATATATTGATAAAAGTGGCGATACACTCATTACACAACTTATCAACTCTAATCTGAAGCATGCATGGCAATTGGGCCTGCCATCGGCCGAAGCAGCAAACAGTACTGTTAAGCACATGGTATAAGTACGGTATAGAAAATCTCTGGGGCAGGGAGTCTGACAATTAGATGAGTGTGCAAATGCGGGAGGAGCAAAACAAAACAAGAGGTTCTGGTACTTACACACTAACAATTGCAGCTACATGACAGAACAAAGGTTGAAGGCTCCCACAATGCGGCATGCATACACTCCCTAGGCCAGCCAGAATCAGACTAAAGATAGTAGCTGAGACGTGTGGCTACCTCACCAGAGATCTCCCACCAACACTGAGAGGGAATTTTATAAAAAGCACAATAAGTAATCACTGAAAAATACACAAGAAACACTGCAATAAATTAGACAGGATTTCCGACAGGAAAATCTGTTAATTAGCATCCCAGAGTCTTTATATGTGGTTTGTGTCGGAGAAAGATAATTAGTAAAACAACCCGGAATGGGCCGTCAAGTTACGTGAAGACTATATATTCATTTAATATGGCATTTACAAACTTCAGTAGCACTTCAAAACAAATAGAATAAATTATGAACATAATTTAATACACTTGAAAGAGTTCTAATTTTGGGCGATTGGCATGGCAGAACCCAGAACTGTCAGGATCTTTTACGTGTCAATTTAATACAATTCAAAATAATAAAGATCACCCTTTTAAAACAAATACCTAAAAACATGACATTAGCACTGTAAAATTAAACTAAGATTTATGAGTGCCCTTAGCTCGTGTTCTGTATTAAACAAAACCCATGTGGCTTCACACTTGCAGACTGTTTACGATTCACTTATGGGGAGCAAAACTTTTCCTTGTGAAGTTTAGACTCTGCTTTATGGGGCACTGATCAGAATTACACTGCACACGTATGGGGCTGAGTTTACTGTTGGTAACAAGGGGTCTGGCAGGTTGTGACCCGGTTCAGAGACCAGTTCCTGCACAAACGGCAGCAGTGATCCATACACGAGGCACACAGATGTGCATCCATGCAGCACAAGCAGAGCAGCAGTGGGCTGCCTCCTGAGCGGGACAGTGAGGGCAATATCTACACATTACTATTTTACCAATGAAGATATGAGGCTGTTCACAGTAATTGCACATTTTTTGAAATCTACCTTTGAAAAATGTTAGTCCCTAGGTGTACATATATATTTTAATGGGCACACCGATTGGCATGCGTCCAGTAAAGTAGGTAATGATAAATGAAAAGTAGTTCCACGTTAGCGGTTAGTCTGCTCGCCTCTCACTGAGCAAACTGGGTTCAATCTCTGGCTGTGTCACACCCGGATCTTCACAAATGGGAACTGAACTGAACGATGCTGCTGGTCGGAGGAATTTCTCAGGGATCTCCCATTTTCTCCACCCTTGCATTCTGACGATGCTCCATTCTCACCTAATTTCACTCTTTCCTGCTCACAAGACCTCATTATTAAGAGTCGTCCAAATCTCTCAATTTGACTGCTAGGCAAACGTCTGTAAATACTAGGGGTGTGCGAATACTCATTTTAGTGTTTCGAATAGTTTTTGAACAAATACTAATTTCTTCAAATAATTTTCGAATACTGCTTTTTAGTTTTCAAATTGCAAAAATTGCATAATCTAGCATAAACAGAAACAAAAATCTACTTTTCATTCATAAATAAATGCATCGAAAGTTATTTTATTTACATGAAAACCCTGAAGAGTCTAGGAAACCAACATAATGTGTTATTTTGTATCAATACTTTCAACAAAATGCTTTCTTCTTTTTTGTTGATATTTATAAGAAAACAAAAATATGCTTTTATGCTACAGGTGATAATGTTTAGTTCTTAGCTCACATGTCTTAAAGTACAAAAAAAAATATTTACATTAGTAGTTACAACATGAGGCACAACATATAAATAATTAGTTCTTTGTTAACACATCAAAAAAAATCCCTTTGCACTATGACTGCAGAATGCACCACTGATAAATATTCAGCCATTTGCTGATATCTGTAAGAAAAAAATTATTTTAAAAGTAATTTTTAGTTCTTTGTTGATGTTTTTAGAAAAGCAAAAGAGAAAATATATTAATTTTTACTAGTACTTATTACACAAGAATCGAGAAACCTTAAATGGTTTTTGGTATGGATGGTATAAATTGATGGTAGGCCTACGTGTAAAAAAATTGTTTTTGCATAAAACCTACTACATAAGATACCACTAGTAAATAAATATTTGCTGAAGGTTGTGTGAAACAAAATATTGTGAGTTATTTTAAATTTTCATGTAAAAAAAATTAACTGCTCAACATGAGCAGGGAGAAGGGTTTCTCAATGAGCTGTGATTACATTGCCACCTGTTGAGAAAATTCTGTGTATACTCGGTTATATGTATACGAGCCTCACAAAATTTTTTAACACTTCAGTTAATCGTATCGTAACCAAAATTTATTTTTGCACATAAAAAGAGTTGACATAATAATTTCCAGGCATGACGACCCTTTAGAATAGTGGAGGAGTCACAGTGAACAATCCCTTCAAATTGTCAAGGTTTTTAAAAGCATGTAAATGCAAGAATTCATGGTTTCTGCACACTTCTTGAATCAAACCTTAGAAAAATTACCCCATGTATGAAATGTTAGGTTGCTTCCTGGATATGCCATTACAACTGTTTAATACTTGTGTTAACATAAATGTTTTTCTATGGTGTATTATGTACGTGTGTTAATGGGGTACAAAACAGCACCAAGAAATATTCTGAAAATTAATTTAAATATATAATTATCAGAAAGAAATGTAGATTTTGATGTATGCTCTACCTCATGAGGTGGTGGTTATACTGCTGACCACCCTCTCAGAACGTCAAGCAAACCTACCGCAACGTATATTGCTAGCTTTCTGGGCCAGACAGGTTGTGAAAGGGTTAGTTATCTGAGAGAGCCGCTTGATAGTAGGGAACCACTGGGTTCGAGGGGAGTCAAACCCCAGTGTGAGGCGGATGGAGGTGGATCCCCTCCCAGGAAGTCCCACCCTCCTCACTATAAGGGTAGCCAATAAGCGAGATGCCAGCTATTCCAGGGGTATGATGTGACGATGCAATTACGCGATCGTGGGGGTGGAGGTGTATGATCTGGCAGGAGAAATCTTAACAGGTCGGGTGAGTCGACCTGCGGGAACAAAATCTAACGAATGTGGTGTCGCACGTAACTTGGGGACTGCCTTTGGCAGGAGTCGAACCCATACTGTCTTCCCTGATGCTAGCTTTATGACACAAAAATTTGGGAGCTGCATATCTATCTGGTGTTTACCCGGATGAGCTTGCCCAAGTTGAGTTTGATGATTCTAGACTTTGTAGGAGCCTGGCTAGGCATGGTGTCCCCAGGGGTAGCACGTACTATAGGTGGTGACTGCTCTACTAGGTCTACGTAATTTCCTGTAGGGTACCCGGGCCAACAGCTACCTAAATGGTGATCCAACGGGGACGCGTGTTCAAGGGGGATGATGGGTAAGATGGGTCGAGGTACGGCCTCGTTACTGTGTGGCAGGGGTTCGACCTCTGACGTGGTACTTACAAGGGTGTCGGCTATCTCGGCTCTTGCTAGGGCGCGGCGTTCCTAATGCTGTTGTCTACTCTGTCCCACCTCTTCTACTATACATCAGGTTCCTCATGAATACACTCTCCAGGCTTGTGGGATCTCCTTGTTCGATACATTTAATTCATTTTGCCCCTTATATATCTTCCCCTGAGTGCGGGTGGCATGTAGATGGGGCGAAGACGCCAGTAGAGTGCACATTCGCACAGCGCAGCATGTTGGCATGCGTCAATCGGCCACCCCCTGAAGCGATGTAGACCCATCTGTTGCTTCTACTACTTTGCTTCAGGTCTGGAAGGTGATTGCCTGAGTCGTAGACCTTTGGATGGGCTTCTAGGCTAGCGCCTCTTCTGTGTTTGTGTTGCCTTGAGTGAGTTGCGGTTCTGGGCAAGTGCCTACTCTGTGTCTAGCGCTGCCTTATTGAGCTCCGGGTGCTCGTATCTGGGTCGTGCAACATCTGGTTACTATCTGCTGCAGGTTTAACGGCCTCTCCTTTTTCCTTCTTCGCTCTCTCTCCTTTTTCCTTGGTAGCGGTCGGGGTGCCGGGTGCATGTAGCCCTCTGCTTCTCAGTGCTATTGCAGTCTTTCCGTCACGTTTCCTTCGTTCGCTTTCTTACCCAGGGGGGAAGAATTTCGGAAAGGGAGTTTGAGGGAACGAGCCGTGTGTTTCACTGTACCTAGGCCTTCCTAGTTCGAGTGCAGATCACATAATGATGTGAGAGAAAGTTTACACAGGGCATGTACAATATAGGTTTGCACAAAAAAAAATTTATTTTTACGTTAAAGTTTTTATTTCTGCTTTCGAGAAATAAAACTTTGGAGCTAAACAAATTGCAAGTTTACATGCAGGGATGGTTTACTGTGACCCCTGTGGGACGAAGAATACTGGACTGGTACTTCAGCCAGTGCGGTCGCACAGTAACCAAAATGCATGCAGCGATAAAAAATTTGTATACATCCTATTCTCCAGGGTGCTCTCCTACAGTTATTATAGACACAGGTTATGAAGAAAAACCTTGATTAAGGAATATGACATTTAGAACACCCAAGTTGACGTCACTGGGTGAGACACGAGCTGAGCGATGACACAAATATGTACTGGTAATTTGGGCGCCAACAGTGCTTCCTAATCACTGCAAAATTGAGACTCAGGGTTCTCAGGGATGGTGTGAGTTCTGTGTGTCCATCTCACCCGTGCGTACTTACAAACACATAGGCAATACTAAACTTTTACTAAATATCAGTTGAAAAACACTTAGTAAAATATATGTGGCTAGGACACTGTCACTACTAAATAAAAGAGGTAAGTTCTCTGTGAGACTTGTTTTTATTGTTATGCATACACATCAACGTGCCAATGAAACTATGATTATCTCGGTCATGACTAACCAATTCCGCTTGGGTGCTCCCCAGCCTGTAATTACTCTAGTGCATGCCTAGATGGATTATCTCACCGAGGTGCGTGAAAGCACAGCTTTCACAAGGGAAGAGGGTGGACTGATGGTTTTTCCCTGAAGACAGGACACGGAGAATTACAAATGAAACCCTTGATACATATTAACATGTATGATTACTCGGTATCACTAACGCAAACTCGTCAGGGCTCGCCATCCAGCACGTAGTTAGTGTGGTGACGGCCTATACACAGAGCCTGCTAGGATGGGAATAATTGCACCGTGCACTAACCACAAAATTACATAAACCCTCAAATGATACATGAAACAAGATGGATACGAAATGAATATTCACAATAAACACACACATGTGTGAAAACAAGTTTAGGTGGCGCGGATTCCGCTGGATGAAGTTCGTAGCGGACCACGTGGTGCAGGTGAAAGCGCAATATTTCTGCGTGGAAACGATAAACTAAATCCAGATAAAATATTATTCGTGTTAAGCAAGTGTTTCTCTTTACGATTAGAGTTGTTACAGGCTTGTAACATGCCTGATGGCGGTGAAATCAAACATTATTGTGACCGCGTGGTCAAGTACAAAAAGCATCAATTTACATGAAAAATTTATTAAACCCCGAATGAAAAATACATAGAATCCTGAAATAAATGATTACACTGATGATGTTATACAAATAAGCTCTTAAAACTACAAAGACTTGGCTTCATTCGGCCACGTGGTTATATGAGATGTTGCCGTAAAATATTCAAACACGAAAATTACCCTTAAATACATACATAAAAGTAAAGCTCTTAAAATTGTGTGTAGCAATTATGCAGAAGTTACACTGAAATGCCATAAAAATAGGCAGATGGCATCTCATTCAAATGTGCGGGTCGCGTGACTTCTCCGACATCTTTCTCCTCCTCCTCCTCGATTAAGTTAAAAATGCCGCAAGGGTGTAAAATTAGTAAAGCGGAAGCATAATGCTGGGGAAAATGTCTGGCAAAAACGTAAGCAAGCAAAGATTAACCTGTAAACTACATTGACTATGGAAACCTAAATCAGTGAACAAAAGTTGTAGTGCGCACGTGACAGTGTCTTACCTCGCCTGCTCTCCTCGACAGACTGTCCAGATACAAGCGTAGCACGGATCTATCATGGCTGCCTACGGGAAGCGGAAATGCCATGCACGCCGAGTAAAATATTTTATATTGAAAATAAAATGACACAAATTAATAGATATTGTTTTACATTTCTATAATTTTGTTACGAATTTCAATATTATTTTAATGTGTCTTTGTGATGGCGTTCATTCCAGAATATTAAGTTTTCTTAATCTCGGCACTGCAGGCACTTTGAATATTCATAACCAAACAATTAAAATTAGTACAAGTACTTTAAAACATTTTAAGACATATTGAACACTGTAAAGACAATATAACACATTTTACCCCAAAATTAACATTTATAGGAAAGTTCGAAATTATCAGCCTCCTTGTGCACGTGCGGGACACGTGTTACGTGAGCGCCGTCATGGGCTCTAGCGCCGCTAGCTGTTAGCCGGCGTCAAGATATAAGTACAACCTTCGTAAATGTAAACAATAACATGTAAATATATTTTGAGACAACACTTAAAAGTACATACCTTATTTTTCATTAAATTGAACTTCCACTTATATTTTATCTATAAATTATATATTTCATTTTCAGTTAATATGGATATAAACAGAGAGGAAATATATAGGTGTGTTAGTAATGCATGGTAAAAATATGTAGCTCTCATGCAAAATGTTATTACACTGAGTGAGTACGAATGCTGTGCATTAAGCCTTTCACGTAATTATCCAAGACACTGTTAAACTTTGTTTGCATGACGCAGATGAATATACAGGAAGCAGAACTTTAGCAGGGCTTCAGAAAGGTTGGGAGCAACAGAAAATTTGTAAAATACTTACTTTTCTGATAGTTTCAATTTCAGTAAACAGATGTATGAATAAAGTGATCAATCCTATTGCAATGCACAATACGCACACAACTAGTTCTTAAGCAGGGCTTTCAAAAAGTGCTCTTTTTTACTGTGAACATCAAATATAATACTAATAGCTATTTTTTGGGCACATAAAATACAAACCTACATTAATTTGTTTAATAACTTTTTTATTTATTTTTATTATTATTATTTTCTCCCTGTTTGATTTTCATTTGCTGGATAGTCAGAATAGGTAGTATAATATTAATTTTCTTTCATTGGTTGTTAAAATTTTGCCTTCATAGCTGAGACAGACCCTATAATTAGGAGGTTCTGTTACCAAGATAATAATGGTGATGATAAAGAAAGCCTATTTTCTTCTCTGTCCATGACAAGTAAAAGCACACCACTTATCATTAAGTCCTTCTAATGTGCGACTCTTTTGGTTACATCTGTACGAGTAGATGCCCAAGAGATCTAATCCAGATACGAGCATGTTGACTTATTTTGTACTAAGTCAACAACAATCACGAGATACTGTAGTCCAGAAAGTTACAGCCTGATGCTTATGTTTGAAACAGTCAACCTAAGTTTATGCATGCCTAAACCTGCACCTGCAAACATTTTTTTAATCTTGTACAGAAAAGTTTGTCTATTAAACGGAGAAAAGTCACTATGCAAGTCTCAAAGTGTGCAACACATCAATTGTAACCTTAAAGTTCATTAGATTTGGAACAGAAAAAAAAAACCTCAATTCTTATGCAGTAAAATATACTGTAGCATACTTTGTTTTTTGTTCTTTACAGTTCTAGTGTTTGCAAGGAAACTGGTAATTTGATTGCAGGAAAGACTGAATGCAATGCTTACTCCAAGCTGTGGATGTGCCTTGCAGAGGTAGAATCTTCTGAGGTACGTTCTTATTTAATTAAAACAAAATAATTCTTTTACTCATTTCAATGATGTTGCATATATCAAAATTCTAATTATCATTTTAGCGAATCTGACATTAGATGAAAGTAAAATGTGCTAGTGACAAACGATTTCCCATAATAGTTATGCACAGAAATTCATATTTTATATTTATCATACTTTTATACTAATTTTCAAAACTTACAGTTAAACTCACAAAACCTCTAAGCAATTTGAAGTGTACCAAATATTATATATTTTTTTGCTTTAATGCTGCACTTACATCTTTGATTATAATTGTGAGTAGCGCAAAGTGAAAATGAAGCAGTAGCAGTATGCAATAGTGGGGAAGGGCAGAAACACAAGTACACTGGAAAAAACCCACCAGCCAACAGCACATCACCTGCATAATTTCCCACATATAAAAATCCAGGGTGTAACTCACCAGGAACTAAAATTGGTTTGACATGGCAGGAAGCAAATACTGTAGTCTGACAACTACCACACCACTGCAGTCTTTTGAAGCTGATTTGACAGAAAATTATCATGCCATGCTGCATGCAGCTTCTGAACGTGTGCATTTACATGTATTTAACACTTCATGATAAATGCAGGTGTCGTCATGGTACTGTGCAGCACAGGAGAGGAATGTGTAGCAACACACTACAAATGTCTCCACTAAGTTTCTTATCACAGAGCTGATCAGTTTTTCATAGGTGAAGCGTCAGAAACTTTTTTTTTTTCCCCCATAACAGTACAAAAATTGCTAGCAACAGATATGCACATTTTTACACAAATTTCTTTCAATTGTAGCTGTTTTTTTTTAAATGTACTATGTAATTAACATAGGAAGTAATTATACTTTATTCATTTGTAATTTTAATTGATAAGTGATTTTATTTCGACTGGAAAGACTTCTCTAAATTAAGACCCGGTAATTTATATTTCAAGTTTTCTCATCTTACCTTATTTTTTTTTTGGAGAAAGATTAACAAATTTTTAAGCTACTGCATTTGGGCGTGTATAGGCCGCACATTTTTACAAAAAAAAATGAATACAATAAGTGGGGTGAGTCTTAAATAAGATATTGGCATAGAAAATTTTTTTCTCATAGCATGTTTAGAAATTTGTCAACATACAGTACATTTTAATGTTTTAATTCTTAAAGGAATGAAGAGAAAATGGGGGGGGGGGGGGGGAACCACTTGTGCAGTTATTTGTTCACTCGCGTTCATAAACAAAATAACCTTCATCCTGCACGTGTAAAATGTAAACATGTTGGCGCTCGCCCATAAATGTAAATGAGAAAATAATTTCTCTACTCTGTACAAGAAAGAGAAAGATATCATATGTAGTTTGCATGCCCGCTGTGGCTCTACAAGTGCATGTTGATAAGATACCATTTTGTGTAACATGTTGCTGTAGTTTTGCTTTCTCAAGTCACATTAGCATTTGTAGACTAGTAATTGTACATTGTATATTCGTAATCATTGCAACATAACACAAATTTCCTGTCACAAGTGTTTTGTAGGGGAGAAATTAAGTCAGAATTTATAATGTTTGTACGGAATTGTGACTTAACAATATTTACAGGAATACAAAAATTCAGTGCGGCCTATACTTGAAATATTAATTATCCCTAGTTTTTCATCAAAAATTTCTGGTGTGGCCTATACACGTATGCGGTCTATATACACCAAAATACGGTATTCTATTTACATTATATTACTGCCCGGAGCATTGACTCATTGGAAATGTATTGGCCCTCCTGTTGAGCAGATTAGTGTCAGGAGTGACACGGGTTATCAGGTGTCCCACCGACCTACTTTATTTTTGCATGCCGCCAACACTCATGATAGTGCTGTGGATATTTACAAGAGAACATACAAACAACATGAACCTAAAATAAAAAGCACTTAATTATGGCATGCGAAAAGCGAAGGGGAATAAAATAAGTATGTTCAAGCCTTACTCGCGGAAGGTGGGGAGACACCACTAACTATCCTGAAGCTTGCTGTGATGGCTAAAAGGAAAAGGAAAATCTTTTAGGGAACCTTGGGTCGCACAGCAAGCTAAACAGTTACGTGTGACAGGGTGTTAGTTCGGCAACCGCAGGCCCTTCAACACCTGGGTTGACCAGCTAAACAAAACAAATTGCGAGTACACTTTAAAACATGCATGAAATGCTGGCAAATGGCGCACGTTGCTCACTTAAATTACATACATAAACTGCAATATTTTTGAAGCTAAAAATATCTTGCACCAGGGTTTCATCGTAGTGAGTTCATGTGAGTTTTGTGGCTCAAAGTCTTTGGTTTGATATTGAGTTGGTGCACAAGACATTGCAAACAAAACACATACACTAGAAAATCATGAGCATACAAATGTATAACATAAAATTTCCCTCCTACAAAGCTGCATTCTTCTTATAGGTATATTTGTGTACCTACACATCAAATTCTTTATACAACAATCTAATGCTACTTTACCTTTCTGTTGTCCATTTAAATTCTAACATGTTCACTGTATATATTCGTAGAATGTTTAAAGGTAAGTACACAATAAATAAAAAAGTCAACCGATCGGAGATGCATTCGTACAAAACAGCATTCTTCTTGGAGGCAATCTTCACAGGTACACTGTAAAAACTCTGGCAATATTTAAAGGTGTACCTACATATCAAATTCAATATACAAAAATCTAAAATTACTAATTCCTTTGCAGGAGTCTTTGCTTATGATAGGCTAAATCTAACATGTATTTCGTCGAAGTCTCTGTCTTCAACTATCACTGGCACTGTGGTGAGCGTCTATATGTGATACACTATTGGTAGTTATTACCGTCACTGTGGTGAGCATCCATAGGTAATACTACCTTTTATGTGGGCTGTTAGCAACATATTTTATGGAACCTTGTCGTCAGTGAGGTGTAAAACGTCTGTTCTCGCTGGCTTTAAATTACGTACAGCGTAATAACTGCTGTATTGAAAAGTTCAGTTTGCACATAGTCAAGTATCTAAATAACTGTCTGTTTCTTTTACCTCATCGGTTCCTACACTTCCCCCACTTAATGACAGCTGGGTAGGCACTTTTACTGGTTACGCAATATTTAATCTAGTCTAAATGTGAGTGTCTTTGCTTATCTCACTGTCTTTGACTGATTGGCTGAATTAAATGTCACTTTGATACAGATCTATAACGAGTCCTGTAATGTTTAACATAGTTGTTTACAACTATGTGTGATTAACCTCGTCGAGCACTGCACTTACTTGTGTTCGTAGAGTTTTGGTTAAGTTGGCCTGCCCCTGGGATATAGTTCAGCATGCAGGGGGTATGGCCACATGTACCTTGAAGTAGGTCGCCACTGTGATTCTTGGTACCGGCCAGGCGTTGAGTTAGCCTTGGCGGCACGAGGTGACATCAGGCATTGTGGCTCAGCACATGGTGCCTGCTTCTGCCGGAACTGATAAAGAGGGCACAGCTTCAGGGGACGTTGAGGCAGTGCGGGGGAGTAATTCCAGGTCCTCCACCCTGACTGCATGTGTTTCTACCCGTACGGCAGGATGTTTCTCCGCTGGTGCAGGGCAAGGGAGTTGTGGTAGGAGACCGCTCTTAACATTGCCTGCGGACGCATCCCGTCATGGGACCGGGTCATTGGAGGCATTGACGGTCTCGATATCCAGGTCCCGTGACAAGGCAGTGGGAGGGAGAGAACTCTCAACCTCCACTTCAGGTGTTGCTCCAGATGAGGGGTATTGAGAGACGTCAATGGCCTCGGCGCCTGCTGTGGCAGTGCAAGGGAGCTATGGATCACCACGTTCACCCTCTGCTACTGGTGGTGCATCTCGCTGTAGGGCCGGGTAGTTGGAGACGTCAATGGTTTCGACGTCCAGGTCCTGTGACGAGGCAGTGCGAGGGAGACGAGTCTCGACCTCGACTGTGGGAGTTGCACCAGGTGTCAGGTAGTAGGATGCATCGACGGTCTCAATGCTCTGATCGTCTGCAACCAGTTGAGTGGGAGGCAGAACGGGCCTCTTGTCCTGAATGGTACTGATGGGCGAAGGTTCCTGCGTAGCAGGAGGTTCTGACGGAGCACTTCCTTAGGCTATGCTCAACGTCTGCTGCAATTCATCATCAGCAGGAACAGTGATCGGCTTTGTGGAAGCTGGAACGACCTTGACCCCTGTTCCGGATGTTTTTTGCGGTTGCGGGGTTTGAACTAGCTCTGTGGCATGTTCGCCTTCCGGTAGTCTAGTGGCGTAGGCCTCTGGGTTCATGTCGTGGACGTCATCCGGTGGTCTAGTGGCAGCCTCCGCGCTCTCATTTGGAGCGTATTCCGGTGGTCCAGTGGCGACAGTGTTAGCTCCTTGTGAAACCAAGACACTTTGGTGCAGCTAAGGGTGGCCCGGTCAAGTCTGATGGTAACTCGGTGGCCACAGCTGGTCGGCATCGAGGGCAGGGATTTAATACAGACTGCTCCTCAGCGCTGTTGCATCTCTATTCTCCCGGGCAGAGAATAGGATAGCTCCCTGTCAAGTTCCGGGGTTCGAGCCTCTGGTCTCGTTGGCCTTGGCTCGACGTCAGGAGTTGCCCTTCTGGGTGTTGGGTCTCATTTGAAGGTCGGGGGGCCTCTTTGGACTGAGGCCGCACATGATGTCAACAGGCTCTTCAGGCCTGACTTCTAATCGGGTGATTTAGGGCCAGCTGGTTCGTTTCTACCAGCAACTGTTGGAGGCAGATCGGGTTATGTGGAGGGGCAGTATTTGGCTGGCTGCTTTCCCAGTTAATAAAGGTTCCTCCGTCTCTTCCCAGTTGAAGGCGGCGTTGTCCATAGTTGAGGACGCAGTGCTGTTGAAGTAGCCATGGTTGCCCCAAAATCATGGATACCCCGATATGGGGCGTAACTATAAAATTACTGTTGGATGTCTTACGATGCATCCCGATCATTAACTTTATGCCTCCTTCGACCTGAAGTGATACAGTCATGCGAGCCTGACCTTACTTTTAACGGGGGTCAGTTGGGCTCATTGAGTAAGTCGCTCCTTATAAAATTACCAGCGGCGGCCTAATCTAGCATCACCACAGTGTTTCCATTACTAAGGTGGATCTCTACATGGAGCACTTTATGGGAGTCAAGCCCTTTTGTTCAATTTAGGAGCGTGACTGTGGGTTCTTCTCCCCCTTGTTCTGGTCCCGGGTTCGCCCTCTCTTCCTTCGTGGGACAGTATCTGTTGTGATGTTGGCCGACACAATACAGACACTTTGAAGGCACGTGATAGCAGGGAGGGGAAGTCAAGGTCGGGGGTTTCCGGCAGCGTAAGGGGCGGGTGCGTGGCCTGTCTGTGTTCTCCCCTCGTTCCCCTTTTCTACCTACCTACGGTCTAGTTCAGCTTGTTCTCCGTAATTGTGCTCTGTTTCACATGCGCATTCTTTCAGCTCTGCAATTGACTGAAGCTTCGAGGCTTGTAAAAAATTATGCAGCTTTGGTAATAGCATTCAAGCTATGATGCATACACAATTTTCTTCGCCTTGTACTGCTAGAAAAAGGTGGTGGTAAATTTGCACCTTGTTTCTTATAAACAATTTGGCCTCTTCATCTGTGTCCTGAGCCTGGTTATAGAATTGAGTCATCAGTCGGGCTAACACCTCCTTGCCAGTGAATTCCGCAGCGAGCCTGTTACTGAACTGTTTCCAGTCGGCCAGGAACTCGCCGTATCTTTCACACCAGGTTCACACACAGTGTTACAGGTGCAGATTCAGACAAGAAGAAAGATGTAAAGGCAAGATCTAAGATCATTCTTTTGGTTGATCCTATAAATTATGTTCATGTGCAGACAACCTCGACTGCTAAACAACCATGGGATAACCCCACTACGGCCTTCCAAGACACTGGATTAACAATATGTGTAGGTCTTTTACGCATCCTTATCATTACAAGATTAGAAAACAGAGAATCAGTTGAGGACTATGTAAACAAAGTCATAACCACTGCTCACAAATTGTCAAGCATTGATTTAGTCAGTGATGAATGGGTTGGCACAATTATGTTGGCTGGATTACCTGATGTTTATGAACTCATGGTGATGGGGATAGAAAGCTCTGGGATACCAGTAACTGGTGATTCAAATAAGACAAAGTTACTGCAAGACATATCAGTCTTGAAAGGTGATGAACAACAAAAACCCCCTTGCTATGTACAGTACTAATAATTACAGTCACAAGAATGGACCACCTCCAAGTTGATACTCGGGAAATTACAGGGGCCCGCGTGTTTATACCTGTGATAGGTATAGTCACATTGCCAGGGATTGTGATAGAAAAAGAGAAAATTCACAAAACAGATTCAATAGACATGACCATGAGAATGCAATGCTCACTGCTTTTTCTGTTCAAATGACACCAAAAGACAATGCATGGTTCCTTGACTCAGGTTGCTCTGCTCACATGACTTTTAACAAAGAAATACTGAAAGAGGAAAGGAAATCAACTCAGTTAACCATACCTACTGCAAATAACCAAGAAATTGTTACTGACTGCATTGGTGATATTGACCTTTCAGTACCAATTTCTAAACAACCATCAAAAGTCAAGGTAAGCAATGTATACTATGTTTCTGACTTAGAGGCTAATTTTTGTCTATAAGCCAAATTGTAAAGAAAGGAAACACTGTAGTATTCAATTCCAAAGGAGCAAGAGTGATTAGTTCAAGTAATGAAGTCATTGCATGTGCAACACTTACAAATAATTTGTTTAAACTGGATACACTAGCAAACAATTGTGATGGTTCAGCCATGATCAGTCATTCTACGCTAAAACCTAGTGAAAATCTGTGGCACAGACATCTAGGGCACATAAACTCCTCCAGTCTGAGCAAGTTAAAAAATGCTCTAGTTTATGGAGTAGAGTTTCTTTTTAATAACACCACAGACTCCGTTTGTGAAGTATGTGTTCAAGGCAAGAGTCACAGTTTACCATTTGATGAAAGTAACGCTCGGGCTACAAGATTACTTGAGCTTGTGCACTCAGATCTCTGTGGTCTAACTGAAGAAAAATCATTGTCAGGATCATCTTATGTCCTTACGTTCCTAGACGACTTCAGCCACAAAGCATTTGCATATTTCTTAAAAAGTAAGGACCAAGTTGTAGAACATTTCAAGATTTTTAAAAACTTTGCAGAAACCCAAACAGGTGAAAAAATAAATATTTTAAGAACTGACAATGGAGGGGAGTATTGTAGAAATAATATGTTGGCTATGCTACAGTCAGCAGGGATTCAGCAACATAAGTCTACACCATTTACCCCTGAGCAGAATGGCAGGACAGAGTGGTTAAACCGTACCATTTTTGAAAAGGCGCATTGCTTGTTGATTGACTCTGGACTTCCTAACACTTTTTGGGTAGAAGCTGTTTACACAGCTGTGTACTTGCTGAATCGCTCACCAAGCAAATGTGTTGAAAAAACACCCGAATAAAACTGGACAAGCAAAACCAACCTTAAAACATGTCAGAATATTTGGATGTAAAGCATTTGCTCAAATACCAGAAGAGAAATGAAAAAAATCAGGACCAAAATCTAAACTGTTCATTTTAGTGGGTTATAGTTTAGAGTGCAAAGCATATTGCCTGTATGACCTTAATAAGAATGCAGTTTTTGTGTCCAGAGATGTGACCTCAGAGATGGAGAAGGGGAGCCCACTTGTAAAAGGTGGGATTAAAGGTGAAAAGATTAAAGATGTTTTCTATTTTCTTGAGGACTCCAGTGAAAAACCGGCAGACTCTCCTGTAGCATCACACACATTCGATCCAGTTTCAAGTGAAGATGAATCAAATAGGTTCTGTGGTTTCTCTGAAGCGGAAAAGTGTCCATATTTAGTGCCTCCACAATTACCCTCAACTGAAGACCCAAAACAAATTTTGCGTAGAGGAGAACGACAGAAAAGGCCTCCGGAGACTCTTCAGGGCTATGTAACCTATTCTGCTGCATGTGAGGAACTTAGAGATTCTTTGTCAGTAGAGGATATTTTCAGTCGCCTAGATAAAGACTTGATGGAAAATGGTACATGGAAACTGGTTGATCTTCCAAGTGAAAAGAAACCTTTGGACTGTAAATGGGTATTCAAGATGAAGCGTGATACATCTTGACAAATTGTGCAACACAAGGCTCGTCTTGTCATCAAAGGATATGCTCAGAAGAAGGGTATCGATTTTGTAGAGACCTATGCACCAGTGGTTCGTTACAGTTCCATCAGGTATTTATTAGCTGTGGCAGCAGAACATAATTTGGACCATGACCAACTTGACGCAGTTACTGCTTTTTTGCAAGGTGACCTAAGTGAAGAAATTTATATGCTTCAGCCAGAGTGTTTTGGTGGATCCAGTAAAGTGTGTCACCTGTGAAAATCGTTATATGGCCTGAAGCACGCTAGCCGAGTTTGGAATATGAAGCTGGATGAAAGTTTGAAGAAAATGGGTTTAAGCCAGTCACAGGTTGACCCATGTGTGTACCACAAAATCAGTGAAGAGTATATTTAAATTTTGGCTGTTTATGTCGAAGACATGTTATTGCTATCCAATAATAGAAGTCAAAAGACGAACTCAAAATTAAGTTGATGACAGAATTTAAAATGAAAGATCTTTGTGAAGCTAAACATGTTTTGGGGTTTGAAATTACAAGAGAGAGACAAAACAAAAAAATTTGGATTGATCAGTCATGTTATATTGATAAGATCTTGAAACACTTCAAGATGCAGGATTGCAACCCAGTTGGAATTCCCATGCTTCCAGGTGAAAAACTAACCAAGGATCAGTCACCAAGCCACCCAGAAAACATTAACATACCCTACCAAGAAGCAGTAGGATGTCTCTTGTTTGCTGCCCAAGTTTCCAGGCCGGACATAAACTGTGCAGTTAGCTGCGTAAGTCGTTACAATCACAATCCTGGGTTAGTACATTGGACAGCAGTGAAACGGATACTTCGACATTCCAGAAACTTCAGACATCGTTGGTTACTGTGATGCAGATTGAGCCGGTGACTCAGATAAGAGAAGATCAACAACAGGCTACATATTTTTCAAGAGCAAATCCCCAGTCTCATGGAGTACAAAGAGACAACCCACAACTGCTCTGTCAACGACAGTAGCAGAGTACTATATGGCAATGTCAGCAGCTACACAAGAAGCATTGTGGCTTCGAAATTTAAGTCAAGAACTTTGTTCTAGAACAGAATCAACACTACTTTATGTAGATAATCAAGGTGCCCAGAAGTTGGCAAATGGTGTTTATCAAGCCCGCACAAAACATATTTATGTTTGTCACCATTTTATAAGGGAAAAGATTCAGAATGGACAACTTGTACTTTAGTGTGTACCATCTCAGTCAATGCTGGCAGACTCGCTCACTAAGGCTGTGGACAGAGAAAAACTGTAGTTTTGTGCTAAGGATCAAGCACTGGCATCTCAAATAGGGAGGGTATTGGAATAAATTTTAAATGTTTTAATTATTTGTGTATTGGTCACATTGGTTTTGTTTGTGATATGTTTCCCGCCATTTTTTGTTGTTAGTTCAGTGTGTGTATCCAAAATGTAGTAAATATGTACTTGTGAGTTACTGGATGTGTTACCTTTAGAATTCTAACATGTATCCCTTTAATCCTTTTCACATTCTTGCGTGAATGCTACCGGATCCTCATGGGGTCGGCCTGCGAAATTTGTAATCTGATTGTCATTGTCTCTCCCAGTTGCTGGATAGCCAGATGCCGTCCCCAGTTGTATATAAATAAGGGATGCCATAGACATGCGGGAGTAAGAGGTATCCTTTCGTCGGCACCTCTCGTACTGATAGGCCATCCCGGGCATAGAGACGCATTCATCAGGCCATGCTATACATAAGTGATGGTAGGGTTCACTGCATGATGTGCACCTGATACTATTAATGCCTCGGCCAGGACAAGTGATTTCATTGTAGAAGCTAGTGGGTTTTTGACAGCAGGCGACACATCGGTATCACGGGTCATCTGTATCACGGGCCTCTTCTGGCCAGCGTAGACATGCGTAATGAAATATCATTGCGCAGTATGTGCATTCTATTTGCAGTGAGCCACTGCCTGGACAGTTGGCATGGCTACACTGAGTCGGGTATGTCATGCTCATTGTCGGTTTTTGCCTGGGGCGGCATTGATCTCTGAGACTTACATTTTAATAGTTATGGACACCACGGGGTGTTTCGTGGACTCCCCAAAGTCAGTTCGGCTTCTCCGGCTTGACCCTCAGTTCTCCGGACCCTGGTTGGTCTAGTTCAGCAGTTCGCTGTGTACAGTTAATAGTCTGACGCCCCACGTTGGATGCCAGAAAATCACTTGATGCGTGCCCGGTTAAGGTCTGCTTGGCACGATCACCTAGGATTTGTACACTAGACCAATAGCGTGGTTTTATACAAGGTTTGTCAGTGGCTGGCGAAAGGTGTTAGCTACTGACTTACTCAGTTGACCTCCGTGATGCTGATGAAGTTGATGTTTCGACACTTGGTCTCAACTTAATGGGTGCTTGGTTGCTCCACGCTGAATTGACGGTTCCAGGCGACAGATTCCCAGGTCCAGAACCTGGGATTGGCCAGGCTGTACCTAGCCTCGGTCCTGTAAACCAGTCCTCTCGGAACCGGGTGATACTCTTGGCTGATGCAAATATACGGTGAAAAAAATATACAAACACCACTGGTGCAGTCGCAACTGCTTGGCACGTGAGTGCGGTGGCGTGGTCCCGTTCTGCCTGCGTAGGAAGGGAAGTGCAAACCACTGTTTGGCAGCAAGAAACGCTAGATTTTACCCCCTACTTCTTATGCCGTGTCTTATCTTAAAAGGCATAGTGTGTTGCTGCTTGAACAACACACGTAGTGCACTTTGACTGCTTGAACAACATACGTAGTGCACTTTGATAAGTAATGATTAAACAGTGTCAGTCCAGTAGCTGCTTGCTGGCATGAGCTCGGTACAAGTCTCCACTGATCCCCCACGCTTGGTGGGCTAATCAGAGACGGGGAGCTGTTTGGACCACCAATGCCTCTATATGTTTATTGAAAAATCAATACACTCGTGAATCGTGCTACCTCCTACTGAACAGTGGAATGCTAAAGGTTACCTACGTTAGCCAGGTGTAGACGACCTGGTCCTAGGTTAAAAAGGGAAATATTGTTCTAGACGTGAAAAATACTTTACTACTAAACTTTACTAAAGAAAGCAGGTGTCTAGATGAGACAAAGTGAAGTTATCAAGTGTTAACGTGTTTGCTGTTCGTTGGATGACTGGTCGTTGTTGTTGGAACTAGCCGCTGGGGGCGTACTTAAGACTTGGAAGATCTCTGGATGTCCCAGCACTGGGCAGTGCTCAGGATGTCGCGAGAGAAGAAACAAGAATGACTCCCGAAGCCCCGTTGTGCACTGACTTATATAGTACTGAAATCTAGGCTGCTGCAGTGGGGTGCGGGGAAGGCACGTGATGTTCTTCTGCCGTGGAGGCTGGTGTGGGAGATGGGAACCGCCATGTCAGCGTTCCTTGGTTCGTGTATATTCGATGGCACTCGGGCGCACCCGAAGTGGCTGAAGCTTGTAGGCACTCAGTGCTGGGGAAGGGGGGAGGCGGCGTGCTCGCTGGTTGAGTAACCTTGTGGCCACTTGCTCAGCCGCCCGGGAGATTTAAGCAGCCAAGAATTTATGTGCGAAGTGGTGCGTGCACAATTATTAACGTGGGTGGTTGAAGTAGACAACTCCATGTAAAGAGCAATGAGTCGTAATCGCAGTTGATTAATAGTATAGGGTGTACACATAGAAATGTCACACAAGTAAATGGCTATAACATGGAAGTCAGCCAATGCAATTAAATTTCAGTTTGCTGCAGAATATTCACAAAGGATGGGAGTTTTGTCACACGGCTTGCACGTGTGCACCTTTTGTAGCTTGGGTAATGTCTAAACGATAATCAATTTCCACCCATGTGCTGTGTAGCATATCAGGTGTTATTGTGGCAATGGCATCTGTTATTCGGTGCCGAAGCTCTTGATGATTCAGTATAGTGCGGAGGAACTCCATCCTGTTGGAACATGATTAGTGGCTGCAGTTCCTGTAGCTGTGGGAGAACAAACTGTTCCAACATGTGTAGGTACACAATGGAAGTGATGGTGTTCTCTGCAAAGAAAAACGGGTCGACTATGCCTTATACAGAAGCCCACACCACACATTCAGTTTGGGACTGTCTCTCTCATGTAGCCTGATGGCATGTGGCTGTTCTAATCCCCATATCCTGACATTGTGATGATTGACATACCCAGACACATGAAATGCAGTCTCATCAGAAAACAGTGTGTGTCACAAAAATGTGTTGTCATCTGCTATTCTATCCAGCATATCCACTGCAAACCTCATACGGCTTGGTTTGTCTGTGTCCTTCAATGTCTACACAATTTGTACTTTGCATGAGCACAGTTTCAAGTCTTTGTGTAGCACTTTGTGGATGGTTGTGTGTGGTATCTGCAGCTCCCTTAATGCACAGTGTGTGTGTGTATTTTCTAGGACTCCGAACATAAGTCGCACGGATCGTCTTGACTTATGAATCTCTCGTACCACTGTTTAATGCATCGTCGTGATGGTGCTTCACTCCTTTCATACACCCTCCTAAAATTTTGCTGCACCTGCATCTGTGATTTTGTCTCTATGTACCACTCCACACAATGAGCTTTCTCATGCATGGTAGCCATTTTGTTGAACTCTACGCTTCTACATTCAACTTTCACCATGCAAATTGAGTACTGTATTATTGAATAAATGAAACTTTATCTTAATATCTTCTATAACTTGTAATATTTATTTGTTTTTAAATACGAATTAACAACAGCAAGAGCAGCGACGTGTTGGCAACAACCGGTAAGAAATAGTTCATTGTTAAAATACTCTTTTAACCTAGTTTTTCAGTATACTATTTGTAAATTAAACTGTGCCTATTGGAATATTAAAATATTTGGGTAGCCCCGATGGCAACATATCTTATTTTTACAGTTTAAAATAACAGTGGAAAATATTGTGAGCTATTGTACTGTGCTGTTTTATCGAGCGAGAAAACAACTGAAAGCAACTGTCTGCTGGGCGAGGCCTGTCGCTCCCTCTCTCTATCTCTTTCACACTCGGGAAGTTTCACTTCGCTAGTGAGCAGCAAAATTATACATGTTTTCATTGTATCATATTTCATATTTGTTACAGCAAAATAATGATTTCTGAATTTGTAATTTACAACTGGAAAGAGATTTTATTGTTTGAATACTTATTTTAATATATTTAGATATGATGGCAACGCAGTTACCAAGTGGAGTTGGCAGACGTGGCGAGCCATGACATGGCGTGTTGCTTTTTGCCAAACGAAGCGTAAATTGTTCTTACTTCGAAAAATACTTCAAAATACCACATCACCTTTGTAGACGTGTTTTTTAAACCTACCTAGGCAAGTTACGATGTTGGGATAAATCTGTGTTTCCACTGCGGTAATAAATATAATGTGATGTGTGTTTCGTTAATCATTGCTTATATGTTTTAACTGTGAACTGTTTTTATGACGAAGTTAATTATTTACATCCATGTCTGTTTATTTATTAAAACGTTTACCTTTGCTGTAAGGGATTTGAAACACAGTCGTGTAACGTAATTTGCCACAATCCTGGAAGAAAAATACTAAGCCCAGCCCGATAAATTTCAACAAACCTAATAAACAGTAAGTAGCAATACATAGAAATATTAACGGGATGAAAGTGACTGTAGGATTATTTGTGTGCATGTTCACCACTATCTTTTAAGTTTGTATGACAAAAATGAGTAACGAGTTGCATGCTAGAATCTAATGTGCCTTTTTCGTTTGTGGTTGTTCCTTCGTTTTAAGATTTATTCAAACTAAGGCCATCCTTTTAAAGAAATAACCCAACACATATCAATAACAAAAGGATAATTAGTACAGCCCTTTACCTCACATTTGTAACAGTGTTAAACACAATCATGACAAAATATTAACGTGCATTACATGAATTGTTATATGTTGTGGAAAACAAATACGTTAATGTAAAATAACCGTAAGAACTGTAGTCAATTCAGGCATTTTTAAAACGTCATAATGCTCACCTAAATAATATTGGAGGCCTAAACTGTGAATATTCATAGGGAATGGTTTTTGAATATGACCGAATTCTTTGAAAAACTGTAAACAGTAAACAACACATTTGACAGGTATAAACGTAGAAGTCACATTTCAATGTTTATGTTTAAGTGTAGCGAAAGTATATGAACACATGTACACACACACAACGGCATGTAAACATTGATTTTGACAGATGTTACATGGCAATGTTTGTTTACATTTGGCAGAAGGATATGAAACAGGCCTGTAAGTAGATATTTAGCAGGGCTCCGAGAAAGTTGCTTCCAGTGGGGAATGGACTATAAGCTAGATCGAACTGTAGTGTGCCAGTCGTCACACTTATGATGTTACAATGTTACATTTACAATGACTGCTGTGGTGTGATTAACTAACCTTTGCCATACCACATGTTATTTTGGACATGCAATTCAGCTGCGTGGAAGGCTACAAATTGTCTATCAAATGTTAATGTCTTTGCAATTGGTTGGTGACAAAGGAGGTCGTACATTAACTTATGTGGTATCTTTTTATTTGGATGATGCCTGTTTATTAATACAAATTAATATTTTTGTGGAATATTGTCAAAATTTTTTCTTAAGAGACAACCAAATATTAAATTTTCTGTCAGAAAAACATAGGCTGTGTCCAATGTTAATGGTTTTTTTTAACTCATTGGCAACACAGGAGGTTACACATCCATTTTTATGGTAACATTTTACAGTATTGAGAATATGTCTGTTTATCAATATAAGTGAATTTTTAGTTGTAATATTGTCAAATTGTTTTGCAAGAGGCCACCAAATATCAAATTTCTGCCTGGAAAAAGTAGGCCTCGTTAAGTGCCACAATTTTTTGTAATTGAACATGGACATCATCTCTGATGTAAAATCATGATTTGTTGGTGAAATATTATTTTAATTCAAAAGTCAGATGATTTTCAAATAAATTGAGGCCACAGAAGGGAATATACTACCTCATTTGTTGCCAATTAATTACAAATGATGAGTAGTAGTCTATTTAAATAAGTAGAAAAGACGTCACTTGTCAACATATAATTAGAGTAACGTTTATGATGGTCTTACCTGATCTTTTTTACAAAATGAGCCTTCTGAATCATCTATAATATAAACTTGTACGCTTGAATTTTGATTAAAAATAAGATATTTACCTATTATAAAAAATCTAGCAAAATATTTTAGTTTTAGAAAATATACCCACTCTTCTTTCATATGCAACATAAGTCGTATTTATTTAAGTGTGTGTAGTACTGTTTGACGAGTTATGCATTTTGTAGTCAGGTTCAGTACTTCATTGGAAACCAGTCTCCATCTTGCTACTTGTAACTTCCCTCTCTCTTTTGTTGATGTTTCAGTGCTCCATCTTCATGTTTCCATAAGATGTGTGCTGAACAAGCTAAGAGAAGATGCCCAAGACATAACTGTGGGACAAAAGTACATGGAAGTATTCATGTAAATAAACTTTTATGAAAAAATTGTCTATGTTATTAAATGTTTGTTACATAAATATTTTTACAAATGAAAGGCATATTCAATTTTTTATCGCTGTAGAATAACGAGCATTGGGTTAATTAATGTATTGTTAAAATATGCCACTATTTAAAGTGGTAACCACAAATTTTCCTGTGTATGTTAATTGCTTCCCTTGAATGTTCCTCCCCTTCCCAACCCATTGTATCCTTATAATACATGAGTGCCAAGTAATTAGTCAATAGGTTTCAAGCCTACAACGATACATGTATCTTATAGCCAAATACTATATTGCCTGCCAATTTAACATGACACAGCCTGGATACCTTTCGCTGACATCTGTGTGTACCAGTTGAGTTATGTTTGGAATTTACATTTCCTGCTGTAATTTAGTGTTACTGATTTTATGATTTCATTTTACAGCAAAATCATGTGTTTACAGAAGATGAACTTACAAAATAGTCCTACTAGGTTAGCTAAGTAGTTTTCAATATATTTACCTGGCATCCTGTATTTTGATATAAGGTATTTGAATACGGTCATAGTGCCATTTTACAATTATTTTTGCATAAATGTGCAATTTAAAACCAGTAAAAATTTAAAAAATGTTGCTATATTGGTACAACCTTCTCAATTATTTTGCTATTGGAAAATTAAGTGTATATCTATTAAACACTAGTGAGAACATTAAATAAATTACTAAAGGGCATTGAGGGTTTCCGGCGAAAGCCAACAACTAGACGGAGAAAAAACTCCATGAAATACATCCAAGCATATGGCTTACATTTAGCACTACTAAATATGAATGTGTTCTTCTGTGGCTGACAACCTAGCCATGAGTCATCCTCAACAGATGGATGTTAACACATTAACTATACTTAATTTCATGTAAGTTCACTAAATTTTGACAGTTCTATAAATGTAGCATGGTGTCAGTGTATCCTTCCACCACAGCTGTTCTATCTATGAAGAAAACAGTGTGTGTAAACAATTGCTATGATAAATGTAGGTTACCATTCCAGCTTACTATATTTTTGTTTGATGCACCATTAGCGCTGTTGGTTAAACCGTCCCTACGCAATATTCAATTTCTGCTGCCTTCTGTTATACCCATGGGCACAACAGAAGTCATAGAAGGTTCTGTAGCAGAAGAGAAGAAAGAATCCATCAGTTCATACCTATATGTTACCTAAGGTGCTAAAAGAAAATTGTAAATGGCAGTCAAAAAAAAACTCGCAAATGGCAGACATTCCACAGTTGGCAGCAGTACAAATGCAATAAAATATTATATGTAGGTGCTTTCTGGTACATCCAAAAAATATGAAGATATTTTCTTCTGGAAGACTGCATTTATTCAAGTTTCTGAGTACAAGTACTAGACTATTATGTAATACATTGGAAAATGATATTGGTAAACGGCACTGATTATGTATTTAAAAAAAACAAGGTACTGTGGTCACATTTATCTACAACGGATGTTTACACGACTAATTAAAACATTATTTAATTATTTAAATATTTATCTTTACCAGGCAATAATCAACCTTGTGCTTTCCGTTGTTAAACAACCTTATACGGTTACGAGATTATAAGTTGGCAAAAATATCACAATACTAATAAAACTTTTATAGGTTATAGGTTAATATTACTCATGCTACACAAATCAAATTATAGTTTCACACTACTCGTTTCTAAGTTGTCTGTGTAGCTCAGTGGGTTGATGCGCGAATTTGTGCTGCATAGTTTTTTGTTTTTTGAGTTAGTCTCCTTCAAATTTTTTTTAGTTATTATGTGATACATTATTATTGGTTATAATTTATGGTTTTGTAAGAAAACGTTTATTTCTAGAATTTATTTGTATAAAAGCAATAATACACAGATAACTGCACAGTCGCAATCTGCTGCTTGTGGTTTTTATTTAGCTTTGGTTTGCATTATGGCTTTTAGACAAATATATTCTAGAAATGAGCATTATCCATCAATAACTTAAATTATAAAACACAATAATGTATCACATAAAATAAAGTAAATTTTTTTTGTTATACAGTGGAGATTTAAACTCTAAAACCTAAAATTATGCAACGCGAATCCACACACCAACCCCTGCGCCAAACACACAACCTTCAAAACGCCATGCAAAAGGTTATATATAGGATAGTAGTCCACAGTTATCATTTATTTTTTAAGTTAGGTTTAATGTTTTATTATGACCATAGGAGTTAATTTAAACGTTTCCCATTACTCACGCGTACATTAAGTTTCATTTTATACAAAAATACGTTTTTTCATAAACTGATATATATGACTCGAGGTTGTTACTTACCTGTCCACCATCTTGCCATAAGCTCCGTGGGTATAGCAGAAATTTAGAACACGTTCTATTACTGTTTTGGGAATGCCCATGGGTATGAAAACTGTTATACCCCGAGTAAGACCCCTCCCGAGGGGTCTGGATTGTAACCTACACATGAGCAGAAACGCTATCGGAAAATGGGTAAGAAAACTGCGACTGAAATGGGCATCGTGTAGGGCCGGATTTACATTCAAAAGCCTTAGCATCTGGAGCTTCGTTTTAGTACACTGTAAAGCCGTCACTCACCTCTGTAATGCTCCACTCAACAACCCGAGGGAACACCCTGCCACCTGAGAAGCCGGCAATCTGTACGACACTGCGTGCCAGTTCAAGTGGGTGGTCCCACCAACTTGCTAGGTTTGCCGTGGCCAGCAGGCACTGAATGCGTATGCTGTCCGTGCATCGGGGAGGTCCCCTCCAAGCAAACCGCTCCAGCCACCACTCGTTTACCGCAGATATAGAGCGCTATTTATTTCCTTGCATGCCTTACAGAAGGGGCAGTTAGTTGCCAGCATCAGCATTGGCAACAGAGAGCTGGGGGTCAGACTCCAGCCACAATTCTCGCTACCTCGCCACTATACCTGCGAATGCTTGCCATCAGAAGTACTTGCTTAGATCAGTCTGTTTCGCTTTCGTTATAACAATTAGTTTAAACGCATGGTAGATGCTCTTGTCGCAGAACATTTTCAAATGTAATTGATGGTTGGCCAGAGTGCTTCGTCCTTGCCGGACGTAGTGAGTACTGGGGTCACTCGCACCCAAAGAGACTGTTCGAACCTTGCCACCGCCCTGCGGCAAACTCAGTCTTTCCATCAGATGTTAGTGGGCACAGGTCGGAGATATATGTTTTGTACAATCATAAAGATGGATAAAACATATATCTACCAGTTACTGTATTTACTCGTATAAGCGCCCAACCCTATTTTTGAAAGTTTTCTGGATGTAAAAAGGTCAATTATCTGTAACCATTATCCTGCATGCAATGCGCACAATATGGCATTAATCAGTCGTGGTGGCTTAGCGCGAGTCTGGTTGGCTGCTAAAACGATGTGTGTGCCATACGCTTGGCATCTATCAATATATTTGACACATGGGGAGAAGGTTGTGGTGAGAAAGATATTATCAGAGGGCTGGATGAATATAAGCGAGAGAAGAGGGTGAAGAAGTGGGCGTGACTAACGTAGCGATCACTTTCATTAGCTGTGGCCTCCTGTGGTATGTCTCAGAAAAAAAAAGACCTTTTCCAAAGTGTTGCCACATTGCTACTGCATAGCACATTGTAGTTTTCTAGTTTGCGTGAATGTGATATTGTGAAACACAAGCATAAGAAATAAATGGAAAAATGCAGCTAAACTGTAGAATTCAAGCTGATAGTTATTAATTATAACTCGCAAAATGGAAAACACGTTGCTGCGAGATAATTTTATGAAGATCCAAAATGTGTCGGACATTAGTGCGAGGGAGTAACTTCAGAAGGCATCGAAAAATTAATGTGTCTTTCATGGAAAGAAATGCAAATACCCTGCTGTTGAGGAGTTGTATAGATATATCATAGATACAAAAAAATTGGAAAATGCAGACACAACTGAAATGCTGCAAGTCGAAGCAAATCATATTGCTAGAAGAATGAACGTTCCACAGTCCTTCTTTGCCAGCTATGGTTGGATTTGCCATTATGTGAACTCAGGAAAGACCTCTCTATACAATGGTGAATCACGATGTTGGGGAAAATGCCAGAGCAGTATGAGAAAAAAAAATACAAATATTCCATCACAATGTATTTCGCTCAGAAAATATAATATGTGTCATTCCAGATTGGCAATAATGCAGATCAAACCCCCCCTTCCCCCCCTGTGTGGTTTGATGTGCCTGAGAGCACCACAGTTAACTTTGGGCGAAAAATATATTTCAATTAGGACAATATGTGCTGGAAAAAAAAAATGCTGCACTGTAATGCTGGCTATTACGTATGACTGCCGGAAACTCGCTCTGTATATTATCTTAAATGCAAGACTATGACAAACAAAATTTCTCCTAAGAGCATCGTTGAGAGTGCAAGAAACTGGATGGATGACAGACAACTTGGTTATGTAATGGTTGAACACAATGTGGAATCTGTGGTCAGGGGGTCTTCTGCGGCAACGCTCAATACTAATACTCAACAGTTTCAGGGGGCAGGTTAAGAGAAGAATCAGAGAACAGAGATGCAATCTTGTCACGATCCCTGGAAGTTTGACAAGGGTGCTACAACCACTTGACGTAAACCGGCTGTTCAAAGTCCACTTCACACAGCTGTACAATGAATGTGATCAGCTGAGTACATGCCGACATCTACCAGAAGAATTAGGCGAGCTTTGCTATCGGTTGTTGGGATGGATAATTGCCTCCTGGAATGCCATTCCATACGAAACTGTTGTCAAAAGCTTCAAGGTAACTGGCATATCCCACACACTGGACGGAACCGAGGATGATGATTTGCGGCATAACAAAGAAAGCAGCGCAAGCGAGGGCGGGTGTGATGACAGCGAGGATGATCCTAAGTTAATGATAAGGAGAGGAGAATCAGTTGTGTGTGTTGAAAAACCTGGCCTACATAATAATTAGTGATTTAATCCATGCAATAATTTTATTAACTATGATGTAATATATATTCTTTTGAAAGTGTTAAAACAGTAGACCAAAATCAGTGTTATTATGTAGCAAGAATAATCTTTTATTAAATTTTGTGCCACTCTGCTAAGAGGATACTATGGCACTCTGATAGACATGCAGGCAACATTGTAACCATAAGTACGTTGTTTCTATTCATCTGGGCGTGTTACAGGTCATGATGTTTTTCTTCCATTATCATTCTCTCCTTTCACCACAGCTCCCATAACCTTGACCTACTTTTTGCTTCTGTCACATCCTAGCCTTCCAGCCATATTTATACCACAGGAATAATGGTACATAAACAGGCAGTGCAGCTTTGTTTTTTAACTTATTCCGCATAAATGCCCAACCTCTATTTTTGGGAGGTTTTTTTTTTTTTTTTACGGGACGTTTACACAAGTAAATATGGTACCTCCTTTTCTGTTCCTGTCATACTCTTTTGCTTTACACCTTCATTATATGCTTTGCCTTCTGTAACCACATCCACTAAGTACTTCCAGGTTCACACAACTATCATGTTAGAGGATAGAATTGCATCACCACTGAAAGGCACTCCTGCTCAATGTTTGGTGCCTAGTGCTGACTGGTAATGTCGCCTTCTTTTAGCTCCACTGTCGGGGGAGGGGGATGAACCTTTCTCTGAGGCTCCAAACACATTAGGTCACCATGGCTCTCCGGCTACAAGCTGGTTACGCCACTAACTGATAGCCGTAGGGACTTGCATGGCGATTGCTGTGAGTCCAAGGGGGAACTTGAGGACAGTAGCTGGTCACTTGACCTCTCCTGGGGACAATCAGGGAACCCTCTCCCTCTCCACAAGTCGCTATAGGCCCAAGCACAGTCAATTGTGAGGCATTACCTTGTGGCGCCAATCAATTGATAAAAATTCCGGCAGGGGTCAACCCCAAGAAGAGTCAGTTCTTTCCTGGTCTGACCATGCTAGAACCTGTCCTCTCCCATGCTGTTACGTTACTTTACTTATCTTGATCAAGCCTGTGCCTACAGGACACCCACTGAATCCACCAAAACAATCATTCTCTCTTTTGTTTTGTCCCCTAAAAGTAACATTTTGACTGTGCATAGCTGTGTCAATCACAGCTGTTCAATTGACTTATCACCTGGGAGCTTATTTGAAGCTACTCATTTTGTTTTCTGTCAACACAAATATTCGTGATTACTTGAATTTTCGTTTACTAACAAAAGGAGCTATTCTAAGCACATTACAGTGTTCAATAAGAAACTCAAAATGATAACGAAGCCCTTATTAAAAAAACTTGGTGGGTGAGTGTAACATATTGATGCACAATACTTTTTCTAACAATGGTGATCTGACTTCAGCTCACTGCTACGCATAGTCTTGCATTTGAGTCCTCGAAGTTTGCATTGTCGTTAATTCCGCCACATGACGAGATTGTATTGTTTACCGTTTAGAATGGACATTCTAAATGTGGTAGATTGTATTATTAACAGGCCCTCCAAAACTATGCATCCAGAGCAACGAATACTTTTAACCGCCAGTAGATAGCACCTCTAGTAGGGTTCGTCATTTGTTCTTCCTCACTCTCCAGCCGGTCACTTACGTCACGCCCGAGAGTTATGCTTTTCATCACCTCCCACTGTGCAACCACCCCTCGCCCTCAAGACACCAGCCAATCAGCGCTGGGGCAGCGGCTCGACAGAGTATAAATAGGGAGTCTTAACTTGACTCCAGAGCAATCTTCAATTACCAACTGTGCTAGCCACCAGGGATATCTGTAGCTTCACCTCTCGCTTTTACCTTCCTTCCTTCCTTCACTGCACCACTGCACTCTTAGTGCCAGAAGGAACCTCCAATCCTTTAAGCCCCAACTTGGGACTTATCCTGCCATACCTTGCTTAGTCACCCCAGCACCATGCCAGCTATCTGCCGTTACGTCGCCCACATACACTAGATTCTAAGGTGCCCTCTGGGCAAGAATGGTTAGGGAGTCAGTTTAGTTAAATTAATTTTCACAGTGCTAGGCTACTCCATCATTTGTTATTTCAGAATCTGGTCACATCTATTGGCTTGTGTGTAGTTCAGCTTCGGCTTGTGCATAGATCAGCTTCCCAGCACATGCTCTTGCTGACGTAGGATGCAGTACATCATCACATGTTATTTTCTGTTGTAAGGAAATAAAATGTGTGTTTAACTAGAACCCTGAACACTTCCTGTAGACTTAGCACCTTTCCTAATAACTGACTTCACTAAAGGGAATGCAGGTGAGACGAGCTAGCAAACAATTTTATCAACCTACATGCACCTAATCTGGCCACCGATTTTATCCACACCATAGGTAGAACGACGGAGCCCACACAGGTATGCTGATTCCAGACCAGCTTGTTTTCCACTGCACTTTTAGTGCCGGAAAATGGGCGTTCCGTGAGTTGGGAAGACTCTGCTCGGGCAACACCCTCGAAGTGATCCTCGACGTTGAGGACGACTTTCATCACACATTGCGCCTAGTTGACGGCCCACATGTGGTGGTTCGACACCGTATAGAATCACCAAGAACCTGCCTTCGCCTAAGACATGAAGGGTGTTGTGTTATGCAAATAACCTCAAAATGCAGTGGATTAAGGAACTAGTGAACCAGATCTTACTATCTTCTGATGGGCATTTGCACGAGCTAACCCCTGCCCTAGTAGCCTCCACAGCTCAACTCGACCCCAGGGAACAAGCTCAAGCTCTCTGACACCTAAAAGATCGTGTTAAACTGGAGGTGCCCCAGGATCTGTTTCTAGAGCCAGACTGCGTAGGCCAAGAAGTACACCTGTGGATTGCAGCTTGCCTCAGCCAACCGGACCAACTGCCCATCGAAACTATTGGATTTTTACACCAATTCCTTTGTCTCCACCTCCACGACCCACACACCACCAGTAACTGCAGCACCTCCACATGTTATCACTATGGCCACCACCGGCCCAAGCAACAATCATACATGTTGCCCAGGTATACAAGTCAAGGCACTGTAAGAGTAAAATTACTAAGCCAGAGCCAGACTTTGTGCCCCGCCGGGAAGCTACCAGGCCAGTCCTATACACCGGGCATGCACCCGTACCCCACAAGGACTAGACTCCATCGCCGAATCCCTGCCAGAATAGGGTGCGCCTGAGTCAGCGCCCAACAAAACCAGTCTCACTTAACTTACTAGTTTCCTATTGGACAGGATGCCAGATGTCAATAATGTTTTTTCAGGACTGTGAAAGAGGATCATGAAGTAATGTGCCTGAATGCATTACAAAAACTTAAAAATATATTCCATAAAAGGTATTTTAAAAGCCCCAATTAACCTTTCTGTATTAATTTGTGAACTATATTTAAGGGCCATATGGGCTTGCACAATTAAACTCTGGTAGCAATCTTGCCCTGGCTCACTAAAGCAAGTAGCTTGGGTACTGCGGATTTTATCATCACATTTCTGACCCACCTGGGGTTTATTCTAAGTTATCCGTTAATTTTTCGTATTCGTTAAGTTTCAAAATCTCTCGAAATTGATAAAATCTTTGAGAAAGGCAATTTCATATTCTAAGTCACAATTCATTACAGCCCTCCGAGCCTTCTGCAATGTTTGAGTTTTCGTTAGCGAATGCAAGACGGCAACACTATGCACATGAACTTTGACTGTTTTACGAGAGTGTATAAATTAATAATACTTAAGCTTGAAAACATTAATAAACCAAAGCAGTAGAGCCCTTCAAATATTTTCTTTGCTTTTAGCATGTTTTAAATATTAGTATTAAATAATATATTCTAAGGAAAAGTTATATTTCCTTCGTCATGAGTGTCAAATTTTCTGATGACATTGTACTTATTTTCTAACTTAGCTGGATCTGTGATGTATTACACATAATTATGCTTTAATTTTGTATGTATGGAGTTGAAATAGACTCGCATGTACGCAGAGAAGAGAGCGCAGACAGAACTTTGATGTTGCACACACAAAGATTTTTACAACGAGCATTTTGCTGTGTGGTTGCAAGCTATTTACGAACAAGCTGTTTCCTCTGTTATTTATAATACCAAGACTATAAAATAAGCAAAGGACGATAAACTAAACTAGATGCTGTCATGTTTCTAATCTATTGTATTAGTATCAATATATGAATTTTCACTCAATTATTTTCAAGAGAAAGTAAATTTGCTGTAAACTACCCAGAATTAGAGTGAAATCCTGACGACTCATAAAAATACTGAGAAATGTGTGTTTAGTAAGCAGGAAAACTTCTTAAAGGGTAAAATTGTGTATTTGTAATAGACCAAGTCCAAAATTTCTAAAACTTTGTAAGCAGCACAACTGTATTAACATTTTAGCACTATCTATTTTTTATTTATGAACTACATTGTTCTAAGCAAATTTTTGAATAAAACTGTGTGTTGTTCTCATATTTCATTATAAACAACTGTAATAAAATAATAAATACCCTCACAATAACCAGCTTACACCCCCTACCTTGTTAAGGAAACTTAGTTTCTTAAGTCTGGAGGGATACTTAGCTAGTGCACCATTATATTGTTGCCAACTGGCATCAAGCTTGGCCCAGTTATACTGCTAAGGCTCTTGTTCATTTTATTGTGGGTGTATAGGGTTAGGAGAGACTTCAGTTTAACATCTTTCATGAGATGACATTGTTTTGCAGCACTTATGAGACATATTTCAAATTACATATTGCTGTAATGGACTAGTGAAAAATTTTGTTTGCATAGAAGTAACATTCAAATTATTATTTTGTTTGTACAGATGCGAATAATAAACACATTCCCTATGTACGTAAATAATTTTGAAGTTAACCTTACACTTTTTATTTTTACATAACAAAAAAGTGTTTTAATGGTGGTTTTCCAGGCCAGGTACGTTTCAAACATTCTAATAACCATTTCAAAATACATTATTTACAAAACACATTACTTATGCTTTGTAATTCCTATTTGCAACTCCTGCACACATGTTCTGTGGCAATCCTAGGACATGTTTGTCCGCAAAAGAAACAAAAAAAAATTTGCATAATCATCCAGTAAAAATGACACCACCCGTTTCCTGAAACTAATAAACTGTGGAATGAAAATACATGTGGGCCAAAACGAATGTGTGAATATTACATTTCACACAAAACCCACTAAAAGGCCTACAACCATGTTTAATGAAAGTAAATATAGAACTATAGATATAATATTCTGATAACACCAGTAAGATATTTGGAAAATGTAATGAAAAAGATCACATGCACAATGGCATTCACAAGTACTTGAAACATTTCCCTGTTCGTAACCATCCACATGCTCCAAGATTATTGCTAAACATATTTTTAATACACCAATTCCCTAAAAACAAAAAAAAATTGTACATTACTTTAAAAAATGTGAATTACAACTTTTAGTTTTGAGTACAATGTACTTTATTCCATAATCATCAATATTGCCAACATAACATAAATCTGCAACAACTCACCGACTAATAATACTTCGCAAACAAGAGCGTTTACTGTTTACATAGTGTGTAGGTTGGTCACATTATCAAAATTTAGTCAACCTATATGAAATCCAGTATAGCTAGGGGCATGGACTTTTCGTGATCGCGAGTAAACTGCAATAAATGCAAAATCATAACAAAATTTGATTTTTACACAAAATACGGTATATCGGAATTTAATGCACTAAAAAGACACGTTTTCCAGTAAAATTTTGTTTATAGTATTAAAAATCAAACATGCACTCATGTTTTAAAACTAGCACTGAGTATCTGTATTCCTATAAATATTGTTAAGTCATGATTCCATACAAATACAACAAATTACGACTTAATTTCTCCCCTACAAAACATTTGTGGAAGAAAATTTGCATTATGGTTCAGTGTTTGCAAATATACGTCGCGCAGTTACTATTCCACAGATGGTAACATGACTCGAGAAAGCTAAACCCCGGCAACATGTTATACAAAATGGCATCCATCAATGTGCACTTGTGGAGCCGCAGCGGGAGTGCGAACTACGTACGATATCTTTCTCTTTTACAGCAGCAAAATTATTTTCTAATGTACAGCAACTATGGTCGAGCTCCATGTTTACATATGCATTTTACGCATGCAGGATAAAGGTAATTTTGTTTACAAACATGATTGAACAAATTATTGCACAAATTAAAAGTTATTCCGTTACCTTCACAATGCGAAATATGCGCAGTAAGTAGTTCCGATCCCCTTGCGAGTTTGGAGGTTACCATCGGGCAATCCACCAAACGGCAAATTTGTTGGTTTTAGGAAACGTGCTGTAGCGGCCAGAGTCGCACATGGAAGAACATGTTAAGATATGATGTACTATGGATTCTAGGTGCTTGCAAAACATCATGCGGACCTATATAGGGCATAGCGTATATAGTCATGCAGACACCAGAGGCAATACTACATTAGTTGCCAGAGCTGGCAACAGGATCATCAAGGCACCAAGGCTTGAAGGAGCTTCCAGGTCCTCTCCTGTGATATTGGTGAGCATACTTCATGTTAGTGGTTAGGGTGCAAGTCATCCTTCGAAACCCTGTCAATCCCCCTTATGAATAATTATTTATAATTGGCAAGGCTAGGGACTTGAGAGTATTCCTGTATTGCGACTGAATGGCATTGAGCCGCTTGTATATAACTGTCAATTGAGCATTGTGTATTATTAATTGTATCAATCCTAACTGCATTTATATTAATTCATGTTAATAAAATGTTGCTTCTATGAACCTCAGTTAGTTAATGATTTCATGAGCTATGTCCCCTTCCATTGTGTTGAAAATACTTTAATTAATTAACTTGGTTCAGTGGTCAGAGTAGAGTTGGAAAGGGGAGATATTACAATGGTGGAGCCGCGGTTTAATTCCCACCTCTTTTCAGCCAAGCTCCACCTGTTCAAAGATCACTTCATTATCATTTCCTTACATATTCTCATTAATAGTTTTCTGCCATGCAATACCATTCAGAGTACGCCGCAGTCCCCCATTTGTAACAGGCACCCCACCCACAATCACAGTTGTTAGTTTTCCATGCCCGGGGCATGCGCAGTAAGCGAGTTGGCGTATGGTAGGTCAGTTTGCCACACGCGCAGCATCTGCTTGCGTAGCATGCATTGCCAGGCCACATTGTCACCCTCCCCATTAATGCATGTATTTGCTCTTTGTGCATGTGGGGCTCTGTCCGTGTAATTGCCAGGTTCTCTCCACTTGTGTTGAGTGTTTTTTTCGAAGAGCTCCTATATCGCTTACCCTTGTAACATTAAGTAATTTTAAGTTTACACACATGTGCGCGGCAGCTAATACTCTGCCTCCACACATTCTCGCTGACACCCCATTGCATCCTTATCTGGTAACTCCTGACATTAATTGTTTCACGTCCAAGCGCAGAAACAAGGGAAGCATGTCGGTGGAATCAAACCGACAGTGTGAATCCGTACCCCGGAAAATGGTCACTATGAGTGATTTCGGGTGGTTTACGGGCATAATGGACGCCTGGGATTTTCATTGTAAGGCGCACAAGTGTTTTATTAGCAATCCTTAGCCATGTACCATGAGAGTGGTAGCCATACAGAGTGTTTGCTATGCTAATGTAAGATATTGGTACCTTACGGAGTTCATGGGAACCTAATTGTATACCTATTATAATGATTTCCATAACATGATTGTGCTAATGTCTGCGTACTTTTGAGTATATGTTTCCGTAGACTCAGCCACTAAGCACGTTATTGCAGTTATTAAGAAAATAATGTAATGATTTAATACACTTGAAATGTAATGTAATTCCAACGTGCCACTTAGATGATTAAGGAAAAATTGGGTATTGTTTCTAAAGATATACATAACAGTAAGCAGTATGGCTCCGCTTATGACAATGTATCATAATGTACATGCATGTTGTATGAGTAAGTTAAGATAATAGAACAAGGTATTATATTAGGAACTCTACTGTCATACATTTTGTCATTTGCCACCAAGTCCAGGATCCTGAAGTGGCATACTGTTACCATAAATTAAGTGGTGGGAGCTCTCTAGGCGATTTTATAAGCATTCCTCAGTTAATGTATAGATTACGCACGGTGTGAATGGCGAAGTGTAGGACGAGAAAACTGCATCATATAATATATATTAATTTCTCCTAAACTACTTGAGTAAGAATTCATGGATGCACTTTTATAGTTATAAGATTTGAATTGATAAGTGATGGCGGCAATATTGTTTCATAGTGTGAAAAAGGGGTAACGAAATTAGTTGTGCAGTTATGGGGCATATACTGAAGTGCATTCCGGCCACCCGGACATAGCACGCCGCTTCGCCCTCCTTTTGTTGCACATGCACCGCATTCCAGGGCCCGCCTCACCCCCCCCCCCGGGCCACTTGTTAAAATGCCGCGTCTTGCATTGACACACAGAAGCAAGTGCAAAAGGCACCTCCTTCCAAAGTCAGCACAAATCATTTGTACTGCACCACCCCCGCTTCACTTTATTTATCACGTTTTGATAATTCACATTTCAGTCTTCCGTCCTCAGTTATCTTCTATTTCATTCTTTGTATTTTCAAATTACCAATCGCCTTTATAAATTAAATTATAGATATAAGATTACTCATTCTTTTCCAGGTACCTTCCTAATGTGATACCTCTTTGTGTGTTGCTCGTAATTTCGTTCCCACAAGTAATATTCATAGTCTCATGTTCGTTTCCTTCCACGAGTTGCTTATCAGTGCTCCACGATTATACATGGTTTTTCATGCTGTGGCAGTTCATATAAATATTCAGTGTGGCCGATAGCATTTTTCCACAGCACCCCCCCCCCCCCCCCCACAATTGTATTTCATTATAAATTTTAAGTTTTTATATACGTTCACCTCGTTTCCCAATTCCTCCACTCAACTCAATTGCAAGCTACCCATGATTATGACACTAACATGGTTGGAATGGACCCTGCAATGAAATGGATCGCTGTGGCCGTTTTAGCCCCAGCCGAATGGACACACCCCCCCCCCCCCCCAGATCTTCCCTTTGTTTCGGGTGAGATGCGGAATTGCACACCTTGGACGGGAGGAGGATCCCGCCGGGCAATTTCTCCCCTTTTTCTTCTACTGGCCTTGAAGGATTGAAGGAGCTTCAGGCAGCGGGAGACTGAACATTTTTTATATTATGGAGTTCGTACTTGCAACGCAATAATGTCCCCTGGCAGTGTACACGAGTGCACTGACCGTTTCTGACCTCAATGAGGGTAAGCCATGAGTGCAGTTTTCCTTGTTACGTGTAGTATTCCTGTGTTAGCTTGTCGCAAAGGTTGTTTTCCCATGTTACCCGTTCATGTGACTCCTCTCATTTTCTCACCTTCCCATGTTCGGTTCATTCACATCACCATGTGCACAGCCATTGTTATATTTCATTGCACCCCGTTACTTTATGTTTAATTATCTATAATGATTTAATTTAATGTTGATAAGTATTATCATTTCATGTCACATGATAATATACGTCTCTAATAACGTGCACAGAGGGGGTAGTTACTTGATACAATAGGTTCCCAGAATTGTTTTTGCATAATGCATAATGTTGGCATCACAGTTTGGCCAGCTAATTATATCTGAATTCACTATCCTTCCGAACTTTGATACGCCCTTATGACATTTTGCAAATGCTATGAAACTTCTGCTTGGTTCTTTAATATGTCACGGAATGTGTTCTCAAACTGTGTGTCTAAGTTTCAGACACTAGAGGGTCAAACCCGGCCGCCAAACTATGATCCAGTGATAGCCAGCAGTGTCCACAGTGTGGGTTGACAGCTGCATTCCTGCAGAGCGTTCGAGCGACTGTCTTCTGTCCACTTCCAGTACCAGGCTTACCAACCCCTCTTCTCGCCGTTCCCGTAGCAGCAAGGCGATGCCTGTCATGCCGGCCGCTGTTGTTGACTGCACAGCGCAGGAGCAGAGAGGATCTGCGCCGGAGCCTGCCATTGCTGGGGCAACGGTTGGCGCGAGTCATGGCTGCCTGAAGGGAGGGGGCACTTTTCCCCACCCACTTCGCCGCCATTATAACTTAGTGTGTTGTTTTCTCCACAGCTGAGCCTCCCCCCCCCCCCGGCACCATATTGCCAACATGCTGGCATTGCTACGTCCCGTTACTACGCACAATTAGCTTTGCCTTTCCTTTTATGACATCCCAGCTGCCTTTTACAGTTTTATTTTGCTAATACCTCCCCAACACTCAACACTTACACATGAAAGTCTGGTCTTATTGTTCACTTTGCAAGCCTTCTAGCAGGCTCTATTAACTTACTTATATATTTTTATGACCCAATAATCCTAATCAAATGTTTTCTCTTCTTTTTACGTGGCTTTCACATTCTGCCGTGTGTGTGGCTGTTTCTTTTTTTTAATTTGACGACTTTCAGGTGGAGTTCCCAAGAGACCTAAGGAACCTCCACGTCGTCCACAGTGAATTAGGTACTGTTGCCTGCTACAGAATGGTTCATTTCCGCTTGATTTTCCATGTCCCTCAACACAGAGTTAAAGTATTTATCAGTTTATTTAATAGCATTTTACCTTTTTATGTCTTTACCCTGTCACCAGATTTCAATTTACTTATATATGTATATAATTGAGAATTGAAATAACATGCCTCATGGCATTGTATGTTTACAATTACTTGCTACTTAGGACTACTTATTAATATTTTTGATGTTTGATACTCGGATGGTATTTTTTTGCCTTCCGAGCAGTAACTAGTTAATGCACCATTATTTTCAAATGATCATTTTACTCTTAATGTTATATGTATCTGCTCCTAACCAACAGTTAGAATTACGTGCTTTTACTCCCTATCCTGGAGAATTAAACAATTTCTATTTTGCACTACCCGTCCCTTATACCCTAAATGTCAACCAGTATTATTCTGAATGACAGTGGAACTTTTATTTTGCCTTCCAACAAAACATGATATATTAATTGTGGCTACCTAACAGTCACTGAGTGTGTGTGAGGATTCTAAATATTATTCATGGTACTTTCAAGGTATGACATCCTACTGCTAGCTCATAATTTGTTTGAAATTATGTTCTAGTGTACAAGTTAACTTCACTATTCTAAACATGCAATGTTGTTTTACAATTTTATTCCCATTACAACTTATATGTAGTTCATTTGATATCGCCTTAGGGCCTTATGTTATATTTCTTGTCACCATGCAAATAATTATTCAATTTACCCATTTTGGTGGCATTCCCTCTTCACTTCTCTCAGCAGTGACGGACACTAATGATAACTTTCAGTGCAGTGAACTATCCAACACAAAAGACTGTGCCCCGTCCAGATAGTGCTTTCACGATATTCCACGTGTCACCACGAACTTTACACGCCTTGTGTGTTAACCTATGAGTGAACACAGTGAAATAGAGGGATGGACTTTCAGTGCAAAGCAGGGATGCCACCTCCACAACCTTTCTTACCATGGCGTATGCGCCTATCTATTGTCAATTATATTTTTCCAAATGTTTTCTGTTTGACCTCACAGTGTTTAGTTTTTATACGAGGCATATATATAATATATATATATATAATGCCATTCCCTGTGTATGTCATTCTGGACTTAATTTTTAAATAGGTGTTCATTCAAACTATTGTATCCCTATCTGTAGTAGCTAGACATAATTCTCCCAACATTCACGTATGCATTTTATGAGCCTCATCACTGCACGCTATTATCCCTCCCTAACGTGTATAATAATGGTTTCACAACACGTGTTACATTCGAGGTTCTTGTTTACCTCTATAAATACTGTTCAATTTTATTTTCTATTTATTGTGTATTATTTAAGGATAAGTTTTATTGCTATCACTACTTGTCGTGCGTTATTAAGGTTCAAATTTCCACATGTGGCTATGCCATGAATCCATCAGTCATAACCGCCTAAAGTTTTAACAGTTTTCTCATGTTGTGTCAATATGTCAAAATTTTTATACTTTATCTCTTTGTCGCCACATATCCTCGTTGTACCAGTATGTATGTAATTTTTGTACACACTCCAAGCCTGCACTTAAAACAGGCGATAAACTGTCCCGTAAGTCTTCTTGCTCCTGCAAGGCAAACAAAACACGGCGCAGCCAACCTCTGGAATGCCACTTATCTTTCACACAGGTAGTCTTTCCCTGTTCCCTTGTCTCTTACAATTTTACTTTTAACTAATTACTTTAACATTCCCTTTATCATTGCTCTTGTCAACTTATTATTACTTCAGCCAGCAAGCCATTTTTTTTATCCTACCAACTTGTATTAATATTTAGCATTATTAGTTTGCCACGTTGTTCAGCACACCCTTACAGCACGTGCGCCAAACTTTCAAACTTCCTCTAGCCATGTCCATCATCTAGCTTTAAGGGGTTGTATTTTCTTAATATTAAATATGGCGGTGGACATACTTCCTTCTCTCCTGTGGTTGCGTTGCTCAATGTGGTCAGAAAAGATTAAAGGTAATTTTGGCCACACTCATCTTGTCAAACTTTTGTACATTACTTTATTAACGTTTCCATGTATGATGATTTTAACTCTCCCTACCTTACCACTTGCAACCATTTTCCCTTCATCAAATTTGCTATTCCTTAATTAATTATATTGTTGTTTTTCGACGAGGTCTCGAGTTTTGCCTTGCCCCCATGATACTGCTTTTAAAATATTCCTGCGAATGCCACCATTCATCGCCTGCCTCTGACTTAAGCTCCTCAGCCTACATCGCCTCTACAATCCTTGGAAGGCTCCAATTTGTTTATTGGTATTTTTCTCCACAACTGCCAAAAGCCGGGACGGCTGATTGTTTAACCTGGGGGGCAGTGTAGCGGCCAGAGGAGAGCCGTACACGAAGTACATGTTAGGGTACAATGTACTATGGATTCTGAGTGCTTGCAAAACATCACGCTGACCTACTGAGGGCGCAGCGTATATAAATACAGCAACGCTGCCCCCCCCCCCCCAATCAAGCAGACACCAGAGGCAATACCATGTCAGTTGCCAGAGCTGGCAAAAGGGTTATCAAGACAGAGGCTTGGAGAAGCTTCCAGGTCCTCTTCTGTGATATTGGTGAGCATACCTCGTGCTAGTGGTTAGGGCACAAGTCATCCTTCGAGACCCTGTCAATCCTCCTTAGGATTAACTATTAATAATTGGCAATGCCAGGGACTTGAGAGTATTCCTGTATTGTGACTAACGGCATCAAGCCGCTTGTGTATAACTGTCAACTGAGTATTGTGTATTAGTAATCTGTGTAACGTAATAGTATCAATCCTAACTGCACACATACACACACACATATATATTCATGTTAATAAAGTGTTGTTTTTATGAACCCCGGTTAGTTAATGATTTCACGAGCTACGCCCCATTCCCACATGTATGTTCTCCCCTTCTTTTGTGTTGGAAATACTTTAATTAATTAACATTGTTCAGTGGTCAGAGTAAAGTTGGAAAGGGGAGATGTTACAGTGAGTAGTAAATAATTTTACTGAATGATTCTGCAAATAAATTATATAATGCTAGTGAAGAATAAATGTGATTTTGGTGAAGTAAACTTCTAAGGATTTCCATAGGAAAACACGTGTTCAAAAGATGTGAATTGAAGTAACAGTTAGTTTGCATGTTATGTAAATAATGTATATGCAAACCATTACTATAATTATTGAAATGCCAGTGACCTAAAAAGGTAGCACTTTGAACATCTTTGTAGTGTGTAAATAATATTTTTTCTTTGCCCATATCGTGAATTCACGTGTGTTAAGGTTAACTTTGGCCAATGTGTGCGTATTGCATCTGTAAGAATATGAACAGCTATGTATTTATCTCATTTTGTTTTTATTGAAGTAAAACTTTTTTCGAAGATACAATAATTTGAATGTTATTTCCATACGAGCAAAATTTTCCACTGCTCACATCAAAACAATGCAGTCTCACAAAAGACATTAACTAAAGCCCCCCCACCATTTACTTCTCCCCATTTCCTTTTTTCCCTCGAAATGAAGTAAACTTAACTAGGCTAAAATAGAACAGCTTGGAATGCCTGAAATTCTGCATTTTACTGAATTATTTCCAGAATAATTACCTACAAGACACAAATTCATTGTTTTTAAGTGAGTTGTAGCACAAGATTTTAAAATATTCATGGTTTTATCTACTGCCATAATGTTCTGAATTTTTGCACAGCTTTTAGCAGTTTTGTTATGATGGAATTTAGAAATTTTACTTACCACTTTTAGGGGGCCCTAAGTATAGCTATGGTCACTATTTATCACTCAGAAAAACGTTGAAT
Source organism: Dryococelus australis (assembly GCA_029891345.1). Taxonomy (NCBI): domain Eukaryota; kingdom Metazoa; phylum Arthropoda; class Insecta; order Phasmatodea; family Phasmatidae; genus Dryococelus; species Dryococelus australis. The sequence goes on along the minus strand of CM057004.1, from coordinate 70,045,047 downwards.
AGGACACGTCTGGAATGGAGATTAACTTTTCTAGAAACTAAAGCAAAGTGTTTGACGCAATGGGAACGCATGCTTAATCTAACCATTTCAGAGTAGTTTTTGATAAGCTGACAATTGTGAAGAGAATCTAACAAGCAAAACAAGATGCTACAGAAAGAATGAACATCCTAAAACCTACACATGTTTACAGTATTTAAAAAACCCATATAAAAAATTGTGATGTTCTCTTAAGTAATAATATTTATACCACTTTATGCAAGTTACAATGCTACTAGGTCAAATACATAACTTCAAGGAAGCAAAACTAAGATTATAAATGACAACAGGCAAGGTTCACAAAAGTAGTAATTTATTTTCACCTGTCCATTAACAATAAAACATTTTCTTCACAGAGATGAAAGATTCACATGAGAATGCCGAAACATGGTGAGCGTAGATTACTGAAAAAAATAAAAAATGTTTCAGTTTATGTCACACAAAACATAGAAATTATATTTCATATCATAAATGATTAGCATTAAATAAAAAATTGAGTAAATTTATACACTGATAAGCTGCAATACAATTTCAATTAATGCTTGACCAAACATTTTATTTCAACAAAAATTATTAAATTAGAAAATAAAAATGATTAAACATATACTACTTGTAAATCTATTAGGACTCTAAAAAAAATAAATGTACTATGATAAGAGCACAACACAGATCAATTTTGTTAGTGTTAAATGTTGTCCAGTAATAGGTTAGGCCACGTGCACACAGTAAAATTTGTAAATGTTTTCGTGCCTATTATAGTAGTAAAATTATTCAGCCATTTTTCCATTATGCATAATGATTTTATTTCCTGCTTGTAGCAACCATATTGCTTATTTGCCAAATACTAAATCCATCAAATGCACACGTGAAAAAGTACAAAAAAATGTATCTTAAAAAAATTTACTGGTGTGTACAGTTTATGAAATTTGTTACAGAACAATACTCATCACCATTCCATGTACACTATCATCACCAACAATATGTATACCACAGAATCAATTCGGCAAGGAAAACCAGCCAAGTAGCATCACTAAACAATTAGTGGATGTAGCATATAAATTCATTACCATGTTCAGTTAAAGCTCAATAAAAAAATTACCAAATTATATTTTAGGAAGATACTATACAAGTATTTTCTTCCCCATTAATGTCTATCTAATTAAATAAAAATTCTCACACACACACACATGCACGCACGCGCGCGCGCACACACACACACTTTGGTTGAAGAAAAGAAAATCATGGTTTCCACCCACAACTATACTGTCAAATCTTAAAAATGTTGCTGCAAATTTTGTATGCCAGTTTAAGGAATTACTTCGAAAACCGTAGAACCATTAATATGAAAAATAATGGCCTGCTTAGTCAGTTTATTGTTATCAGCTATATAGTATTCTTATGCATGGGTTGTTCAGTTTGGAAAACAAAACCTAAACTTTTGCATGCACAAAACTGTAAAATTCTCATTTCTTGCCTATAACACTACTTTTCATAAATGTTGTAACAAAGTATTGATAAATTGTCTCTCCACCTACAACAGCTTCATCTTGCGAAACAGTCAGTAGCTAAGATACATATTACATAATGAAGGAACACAAAGCACTTAAGCAACTATCCTACGCCATAATTTAGGATACAAGTCAAACAGGACACATTTGTAATGTCATCTAGGCCTCAATGAATGAATGCGAGCTTTAGCCACTTTCTAAAAGAAGAACATAATCAACCTACGTAGACCAAAGAGGATGGTAACAAATATGTACACAATCTCCAAAAAAAATCTGCATCCTATATCACCAGAAAACCACCCCACCTATTATCAGCACTGACTGTTTACTGCCCATTTCAGAAACCATGCTATAATTAGTTTACACAACATAATTCAATAGCCACAAAAATTGTCCATGAATGAGACACTGACACCTTCACAACATGTACAACATGCAAAATGTTCTACATCATGGGATAGATTAAATCAACGGCAGAAGCCAGTATTGTGGACGTGTTTGCGGGCCGCACGTGTAAAAGCCATGATAATTTCAAAAATGTATACAAATAAAATAATACATATGATTCAGTTTTTTATCAATTCAACACAACATTTCATATCAAATAAATTACAGAAAATTCCACAAACAAAGAAAGGAATTAAATATTTTTTTTGATACATGGGATAGTGTTTATATAGTGGACATTCCATCCATAGAATATCAGGGGACTGACATATTAGTCACCCAAAAAATAAAAACGAACCTCATTAAACTTTATGTTGAAAATATTGATAGACCTATGTTAGGTATTTGTCAAGTTGAACTAAAATAATACAATGCAAATGGGAATATTAAAGAAAATTGTTTTGGTGCACTCACACTCAAACTTAATAAAAACTGTATGTAAACCCCTCTTTTGAAATCACTTGCTCAGAAATATCTATTTTAGTGTATAGACTGCAATTAATTTTTGTATTCCTGTAAATATTGTTAAGTTACAATTCCACACAAACATAATAAATTCCAACTTAATTTCTCCACTAGAAAACGTGTATTATGTTGCAATGTTTATAAATAAACATCACGTAATTACTATTCCACAGATGGTAATGTGACTCGAGAATGCAAAACCACATCAACATATGTCTATCAATGTGTACTTGTGATGCGACGACAGCCACGCGAACTACGCTTGTACAGGAGCGAAATTATTTTCTCATGTACAACTTTAATATTGTTGTTATGTTCCCTTTTTCTAACATTCCGGGCATATTTATTAGTTTCATATATTTATACATAATGCATTTGTAATTCATACCCTTTTCAAACCTTGCTTTTTGATGCTCTACTGTTTCAAGTATTTCATTTGTCGGTGTTTAAAACTGCACGACCGTGAAAAACACCTCTGTTACTGCCACAAAGTAACTTACATAGACTAACATTTGTTGTTGAGGCAGACACTAACCAGATTGTCCAAATTTACAAAATAACACTGTCAGCAAGGCAACAAGGGGTCATGGATTACAGGCAAATGAATCAGAGCTTGTAGTATTCAATTTGGACTCAGCACTAATCATCAGAAATCAAGCCCACATAAACGTTTTCAGAAAATTTGTAAAATTTTGCACAATAAAGACTCGAACACCCTAAAGGATTGGTGATCATGCCAGCTTGTGTCACCTGAGAAACATCATCCAGATTTCTGCCAACCCTCTGGTGAGCAGACAGAAGGAAAAAAACATGTTTCCACATTTGGCCAGAGATGGAGGTTACCCACGAAACCAAACAAGAACAAGAAAATCATGTGCATCAACTGGAATGAAAATATTTGCCCATACCCCCACATACTTTGCATTACGAAAACCCTTTGAGGGGGTGAGTGGAGGCGGGGGTGGAGCAGAGAGAAAGAGATGGACAAAGAAGGTTTCAACTGCAAAATACATATATAGTCAGTCAATGGTGTGCCGAAGTATAATTTTGCACTACATATAATTCAATGAGTATTTCAATGCCTGTGATGAACACAAACTCTTCCAGCACTACACAGTTTTTCTTTTCCTTTATATATATATATTTAGCAATAACCTAAAGTTATGTAAGCACTGCACACACATTTCTCAACATCACACAATTAATTAAAAACTGTAGTTATGCAGCAGGGTGGCCACTCAAATTCACTTTCAAAATTCCTCAACTTTTCCAGGTTTATCAGGCAAAATAAATATTTTTCCCTGACCATTTTCAACGGCAAGTTAAGATAGACCTGTCCATAGTTTAGTTTTGGAGTTACTTCAATTCGTTACCTATGGCAAAACCTAACATTGATATCCTTTTATCCTCTTTGTAAATAATAATATCCTTTTTGTGAAATCTTTTTCAATTATTCATCAACCCCCAATACGAAGTACTTGCAGATACTGAACAGCTTGAGAAGTTGCTGGTGAAAATATGGAGCAATACCATTCAATACTGCCCTTTTACCCATGTTACTAAGCGAAAAAGATGTTCTGCAAACAACACAATATGCAGACATCATTTGCCTGACACAACCACAGAGAAATTGCTATCCAGCAGCCACTGTACATTGTACACAGTTTCCCTACTTTTTGAACAAGACACTGTTTGCATAAAATTTCCACTTCTAAGCAACAACAAATGGTGACTGTCACAACAATATTCTTCCAGCGAGTTTAGACCACCTGTGTTGTTAAAATCGCTAATATTAACAGAAATAAGTCTGAAGTTGAAGGGTTGAAATTCTTGACCACGTGTCACCAAAACACTGAGCGGTAAAAAGTGCCAATAATGGTAGAAGGGGTGGGGGGAAGAGAATGTACGCTAGCATATATTGCAATCATACGACCATTCGAAATTAGTACTATTATTTTATTCCACAAAAGTTTTTATAGAATGCACAAACATAAAACACCGCAACTGCCAGCTAAAAACAGTTCAATAGGTCTATCATCCGTCATTTTAAGCAGTATACACTTAGCAAGTCAGTACAAAAAAGACAGCGTTGTTAAAGTCAAACATACACACTTCACATAATAATTATATAAACTGTTCAGCTTATAAACGGTGCAATACAAATTTTTCGAACAAAATAACCAACAAAACTGTAACGCACTAATGTTAGCATATCGTAATAATTTCCAACAAGCAACTAGCGGTGCATTGATCAACCAACGCTACCAACACAAAACAAAGAAATTTTGCTACGGCTCTGACTAACTTCAGACACTTTCCACTATGGAATCACAGAAAAAATATGTGCTGGTTAGCATTACTATGCCGTCCTTGTTGCACAACAAATTGTTTTTCAAGTAAAATAAAAATTATGTTAACCTTCATTAAAACAAATAACATTGAAGTTTTAAAAAATGTTTTACCCTACGCAAACAGATTTTAAAAAAGAATGTGGTTAACAAAACTGGAAAAATTTGATTGATGGTTCAACAGGTGTATCAATGTATCAACTAAGTCCTATCAATATACTGATATAAGCTCTGGAGAACATTTTTAACTGCACAGTCGATCTGAGATCATCAGAACCAAAATAATTTTATCATTACGAATTCTGGATAAGATCTTACGAAAAGAATAATAATGTATACACAAAATTTTTGGGAAATTCCCAGACTTCCAGATTTTTCCTGGTTTTCCTGAAGCGTGGTCACCCTGCGCAGCACAAGCTATGGTAAGTTATGGGGTGTATTCTAAATCATGCATACTGTGAAAACCGCAGGCTCCTCTAGAGCATTTACCAACCAAAATGTGGAGCACCCAAGTCAATCACTTCTTTACTTTTTGCCCTGAAATTAAGTGAAAAAAATATATACATAAACATATATAACCTTATCATGTAAGCTATTAATTCTTCAGCAAACAACACATGTTATGCTAAGCTCATTTCCAGTAGAACAAGTTTAGGCAATAACGTTCACAACAGATAGGATTTGGCCTGTATGGTAGTTTAAACAATTAATTAACTAATTCAATTTCAAACTGATGAGCACATGCTCCTGCACACGCACACAACCATGCATCTGTTGTTCAACCATTTCTTGGTTCGCGAAGACAAGTACCATTTCTGACTGAATTAAATTGTTAATAAAGAACATGCCAAATACAAAGGATGAAAAATCAGCCAATAGATCACCAATACCATCAAAATTACACATCACAAATTATATTATTGTGACAGTATTTAAGTGTGACAAATATTTTCAGCAAACAGATAGCTGGCAATATCTTTTTTTTTTTGTTTTAAACTGAAGAACATGAAGAAAAGAAACTTGCAATAGCTTTGAGAACCAACTCAAAACAGAGGATAAAATTAGGAATTTAATCAACTTCAAGTTCTGAAGTGTTCCTTGAATAAATCTGTATTGTCCCAGTAGTAGATAATGTTCATTTGATTATTTGATTGTCAACATTTTCTTTTCTGCAGTGAAAAATATGTAGAATTAACTTGATATGAACTGCTAAAGATTGATCAGGAAATGGAATTCACTGAATGTTTCGACCTATTAGACACTGACAAATTTTTCAACTCAGGTTTCTTGTCAGTGAAGAACTTACAATATCATGGACTACTTTCTTTCCATCAAATGCATACTGCCACACACTGTGTAAACAGCTAATGATTTGCTAGAGATTAAAATATGGGATATAGTATCTCCATTTTAGTTCAAAAAAACATTAATACTCTGCAACTTTATAGCTACTTGACACTATTCAGATGTAATTATTTCAGCATCTTGAATGTAAAATCCTGTCAAACGGTAACTTTCATACATCAATAGGGTACTTTTATCAGATTTTGCCATAATGTTGCCATCTTTCATCACTTCAAAACATACATGGGAAAATCACAAACACCAGGTTATTTGAAATGTCTGTGCAGGACAATAATGGCGATTTGTATCGTACCCCATCTCAACAAGTACTCTTTACACAACTGTGATAAAAATCAAAATTAACTTTTAAGTTAATGTTCCCATAGCTTAAAAGATTTGTTTTGCTTACAGTAATATGCTATTCACTGTAAATTGGGTACTTCTAAACCCAATCCTACAAAAAACCATTACTTCTCATTAATATGCTCGCCAGACAACATATTAGCTGCCTGTGACAAATTCATAAAGTAGTGTGTAATACCTTCATGGGTATGAACAACGGTTACAGTTTGCTTTGGCATGGCAAGTGTTTGGATGTAACTGACAGAGTTTAGCCATGTAAAAGAAATAAACAGTTTAGCCAGATTTTATGATGTATTCCCTGATGTTTTATTTGTTTCACATAGTCTCACATATTTCCAATGCAGTTTAATTACAGGGATTTTGTGGGCTATTCTGGATGTACGTATGTTCATGAACCTTCATTAGAACCACACACGCTGGTTACCACTATTCCAGGTTTTGATAGTCAGTATGCTGCACGGACAGGGAGTAGAGTTATGAATTTACTATCGGTAATTAAAACAATTCTTCGAACAGTAAATTAAATTTTAAGTTTTACCAATCCAAACAGGGTACAGCGGAAAATAGAAAATAATAAATTATTTCTTTTTGAAAACACATTTAGGTGACTGCAAAAATGTCATGATTCCTCATATTGGTGCAACAAATACAAGAGAACTCATAGCGAACTTCATTGAAAATTCTTTCAACACTGAGGAAATTGTATCAATTATTATTATAAACAAACTTGCTACTTTTAGCTTTAGTGGGAAGTCCGGTATTTTCTATCATGCCTGAAAGGCATGTTGTTGGCCTGGATCCTCTCTTTTTATTCTCTAAGTACATGTTTTCTATAAGTTTAATAAAATTGTAACAAAAATTATGCATAACATGCTACCATTCCAAATAAGCAAAGAAAACTCTTTGCAAATTTAAAAAGGGAAAGTCAACGACTGTTTAATCAGGACATGTTTTCAAAATACCATCACTATTTTACATCTGGAAAAAAGAAGACGCATTTATTGGTGTCTGAAACTTATTATACAAGAGTAGATGAAGATGAAACCAATCATGAAGAGCTCGGAGTTGGTGGACTAGTGGTATAAAATGTACAGACACATTGACAGATCACACAAATATTTTTTTTTTTTTCATTTGATCACGAATTCTAATGACTTCTTCTCGGTGCTTGGTATACATTATATAATTTAAACTTTTTTAGCTCGAGCAACTGACGTCCATTTCGGGTTTGATTCCAGACGATCATTTCACCTTCACTGACATGTAAGACAGATAAGCGCAGTCCAGATACGGCATTAGCTTACTCGCGATAATCACACAATTGTCTTCATCCCAGTACAAGCGCGTACTAAATTTTACTAACTCGAAAATCTAAAAATTTGATTACATTGTCACTCAAATTGTACCGGTTCGATTTAGAAGATTCAAAGAGATTAAACTTTGCCAGCTGGTTCCCGCCGAACTCCGAAATGCAGAGAAAATTTTACATAACAAAGTCTATTTACCACAGAACGGTAATTGTAACACCAAATGCGGGAACACAGAAACAGCGATCCTTCGTAAAATGACTGAACCTGTCGGTGTCTTTTGTGGTTCTTACCCTAGTGCTAACCGACTGTTCAAATACTCCTGCCTAGTGACAAACAAAGGTGGCGGAGTTTAATTAGGCAACGGTGTGTAAACCATCATATACGTATTCATCTAAATGTAGGATCTATAACAATGCAACTGATGTTAAATATACACATACATACATACATATACACACACACATGCACGTACGCATGTATGTGTGCATGCGTGTGAATGAGAAAAGGTGACCTTTCATTTAGTGTTTTCTTAGAATAACTTCTGAATGCGGTATGCTAGCAAAGTAATCACTGTATTGTGTATAATTTACTGTACAAACGATGGACTGTTTATTAGAAAAAACTACATTTTTGCTGAACGAGATGATGTAACTTATTATTTATTGAAACCGTTTAAGTTTCTGGGTTATTTGTTCACCAGTTCTGACATTCGTGTAGATTACGAACCTTTCTGTTGCCTTTCCATTAGACCTACGATGCTTCCTGTAGAATTTTGATGCAGGAATTAAAATATGAAAAAACGATGGTCTCAAGTGCTCCATTACCTCATGGTATAAAAACGAAACAAAATAAATATAAATAATTACAGTGATTGTAGTATATACAGATATCTCAAGCCTAGCTTACATGCCACCAGATCATCCAATTTTTCTGCCTATGGCTACAAAGGCCGATTTGAAAGAGAGAGTGTGTATGTGATGCCAGAAAAGGAGACTGTTCCGGACACACAATACCAATGTTTGCCTTAATGGCCAGTAAGAAAAAAACTCCTATTAAGTTTTGGTTGTAATTAGGGGATCAGTGGATTTGCGTCTGTATATGAAAGATGTACAGCAATTTTCCTTTGAATAGCAATAAGCAATTAGTGGTCTCATAATGTGTGTGTCATGTGTATCGAATGGACCACATATTTCTTTCGGAAGGTCTCTCTTATTCGGTAGTTTGTAGATCAGGTTTAAACACACACACACACGCACGCACGCACACAAGGGATAATCAGGAAATGGTACTGTACCTCGTGGGTACCAGAAAGCATAAAAACACCGCCGGAACTACAGCCAGGGATGTACGTGTACATGAGAGAGAACCCGCTATCTGCCGAGATGAAGAACTGTGCTGGGCTGGCACCTACATGGATATAGCCAGTAAGAATGGTAGAGAAGATGGGGAATTCCACGTATTTAGGGAAGTTGAGACCAAGACGTGTCACAAAAATGCACGACGCTGTCACGTACGTACAAGTTTTGAGCACTGATGTAGATTTCCATAGTACTTTTAGTACAACGGTTAATCTTTGCTTTGCGTACGTTTTGCCAGACATTCCCCAGCATTATGCTTCCGCTTATTTGTGACCTTGCGGTTCTTTCAAAACTTATTCAAGGAGGAGGAGAAAGATGTTTGGAAGGTCATGCCACCAGCAAAACTTGGATCAGGAGGCATCTGCTACTGCTAACGGCGTTCCATTGTATTTTCTGTATTATTGCTGCCTGCAATTTTAAGGGCTTTAATTCCATGTATGTATTTAAGGGTATTTTTCATGTTTAATCATTTTACGGCCACATCACATGGTCAGATGTCGCCAAGTATGTATCTGTGCTATCAATGCACTTTAAGGACTTATTTGTGTACAACCATGTGTGCCATAATTTTATTCAGGGTTCTACATCAATTTTATTTAGTTCCGTGTAATTCTCACGTAAATTGATGCTTTTAGTGTATTACCACGCTGTCACTTTCATGTTTGCTTTTTCCACCATCGGGCATGCTACAAACCTGTGAATGCTTTAGTTGTAAAGGGAATAATGTTCCCAACAGAAATAACAATATCTTAATTTAATTTGCTGTCTGTACAAAGAAATATTGCAATTTCACCTGCACAACGTGGTCCGCTACGAACTTTATCCAGCAGCGCCTGCGCCATATAAATTTGCTTTCACGCATGTGCATGTTTATTGTGACTACTCATCTCATGCCCCATCATGTTCCATTGAAATTTTTGTAATTTTGTAATTTGTGTACGGTGATATTATTTCCGTCCTAGCTGGCTATGTGCATAAGCTGTCACGACACTAACCACGTTCTGGAGGACGAGCCCCGACGAGTCTATGCTAGTGATGCCAAATAATCACATGTGTTTATGTATCAATGTATTATCTGTTGATTCATCTTGTAATTCTCCAAGTCCTATTATCAGGGAAAAATCGTCAGCCCACCCTAGCGGCCGTCGACTCCCTTCCCTTGTGAAGATTGTGTTTTCAAGCACCACTGTGAAGTCATTCATATAGGCACACACTAAGAGTAATTGCGGGCTGGGGAGCACCTAAACAGAGTTAGTTACACACAACTGAGTTTTATCACTAAATTGCTTGGCACGTTATTTGTACGAACTGTATCCATAAAAGCAAGTATCACAGTGTTCCACTCTTTTATTTGTAGTGACAAGTGTCCTAGCCACATGTGTTTTCCAAGTATTGAATGTTTAGTAACAGTTTAGTATTGCAAAGTGTATCATAAGTACGCTCGGGTGAGACGGACACACAGAACCCACACCATCCCTGAGAACCCAACGTCGTGGTGATTGGGAAGCACCGCTGGCGCTCATATCAGTAAGTAATTTGTGTCATTGTTCGTCTCGTGTCTCACCTGACGGCGTTAGATTATTACTATTAGTATATATTAAAATTACTAGAGATAGTGAACTTCTGAGCAATTGATATTCACATGATGTTTAGATTGACTTTGTGGAAGTATACACGAGGAACTTCAAACTAAAATAGTATGCGTACATATTAAGAGAAATATACATTCGTACAAATAGTAGCCCGATCACCATCCTGTCCAACAAACATGTGTATTACATACATTCTATTTTACATGCTAGGATAGTGTTTTGTATGTTCTGAGAATGCACACAGATTAAAAAATATGAACCCTTGTTATAATCATTAACACAACTATTAACAGTATAGGCTGTTCATGCTAATGCGAGCACTTTTGAGCCCTAGTTACATTTTCCTTTCAGCCATTCTTTACCCTTTAAATGCATTTAAAAAAAAAATGGCCTTGTAAGTAATAAACACAGTGTGTATATTCCACAGCAATGTGAACTTAATGTCTAAGCCTAAAACAAAATATATTTATCGACTATTACTCCAAGCGAGAGGGCTTTCAAAAGTGCTCACTTTACAGTGAATAGCCTATAAAGAAATGCACAAACATGCATGTAACTATGAAGGATTTGATAATCCATTGCTACAACCATCAAAATGCACAAAAAATTAATTATCTATACACAATATACTTAGCATGCAAACATTTTAAAACAACTAAGCAGCAACAAATTCAATACAAGAACTCGCACAATTACAGTATAACACAACATAAATATTATGACTAACACATTTTTGAATCATTAGACTTGGGGGAAATATGTATACACTGTCGTATTCCAAGTCAACAACATACATGACAATTTTTTTAATTTCATTAGTTTTGAGTGGTCATGTTATCACAGTGGTTGCATATTACTAAAGAAATTATCATAAACATTAGGGAGACGTGGGGTATCTTAAAATGTAATTGAATTACTGCATATTCATGAATAAAGAATGTTCCACATTTTATATAGTTGGACAAGGGAATGAAATTATGTTTAAGGCAACTGCAGGTATGTGAAACCAAATTGTCTGAATCATAAGAGGAAACTTGGGGAAGGGTGCACAAGTCAGCAGTGCAGCAACCAACTACAACAAAACCTCTTATATTCTCGGTATTTAAGTTTTCCTGCAGTTTGCGCCATTTTCTTCAGGTCCTGTTTTTGTGCCATAAGAAGTAATGTAAACCGTTTCCCTCAAATTACATCAGCAAATTTGTTATATTCCCGCTATTAACACCTTGCAAAACACGTACAAACAGTTTATTTACATTTGTTTCTCAGTCATAGTTAACAAGCACAAGTTCGTAAACTTTGGAGCCTTGCCTTACCTGTTGGTAACGGTAATTGCGCCACCACCTCTGGTAGAGGTTCGAGAGCACATACGTCATTCACACACTCATTAGGCCATCAGTACTGTGCATCATGTGTACAGTAAGGTAGAGCCACCATCACTAGCAAGATATCCACAAGGCTAGTTAGCTAGACCAACCTATAATCTGTCCACCGCTCTGAACTGACCCGGAGAGAGTACAAACTGGTTCTGAAGGTCTGATCTCTCTTGGATGCCCCACCCAAGCATTGTCAATGTGCGGCCTGAGGAAACCCACCAAACTGAACTTTTCTGGACAAAGGAACACAGGGTATGACTCTCGCCTCTACAGCTGATGACCTTGGAAGTACACAAAGCTAGGCACAACTGTCACCTATTTCAGTCTAGCAAGGTGGGTAGCTGTACCTTTATTATGCAATACACTCAGAAGAGCAGTACTCAGCAGAAAATATGAAGGGCCGCTAACGCCTCCAACCCGAGTTGTAACACAGCTCCAGCTGCACTGTGGCGCCCATACCAGAGGAGCAGAGCTCTAGCCGGCCACCCACTAGACAGGCCTTCCCTTACAGCTCCACTCCCAACATTTATTTACAGCGCTCATCAAGACAGTTGGGAATCCTCATCCAATAGCCGCAGTTATCCGCAGGGGAGAGGAAATACCCTTAGGCATCTCCAACCCCTGGTTAGGGGGATACCAGGCCCCCAGCCCAGCCTGGGACCCCATCAGAAGCACGTCACATCACCAGCAGCTGCAGCCAGCCACAGCCACCACAACTGGATCAGTAGCCTCCCTGGGCCAAAGTCCAGTCAGGTAAACCTGTGGCAGTGTGCCCACCCTTCGGACCATAAAGACAGTATACAACTTTGTGCCTAGCAGACAGGCATACACCCTACTCTCGACACAGGCTGTGCTCCGGTTCATCACCATAATTAACTAAGGTCATTAATTTTGTGTCACTGGCGACACAAACAAAACAGTAATTGACTGCGGCGACCATCTCTCAGCCTAAGGCCATCATGCTCCAGTACCAAAGTGAACTTTAGCATGCATGATCATAACGTTCAATATTTTATAGGCACAATTATACTGTGAATTATTTTAAGAATTTTTGGGAGCTAGATCAAAGATTTTTGTTCAAAGGTTGGTGGGAGCCTTGATTTATTCTATAGTGGTTTCATTTTATCGTTTTAGTTATCGGACTAATTTCAATACTGGGATACCAAAATAAAGTGCAAAAACACATACCCACATTAAAAGTTTTTTGTAGTACTAATTACATATTAATGTTCTTTAGTGAAGTCATTAATAGGGATTTTTCCTGGAAAATTTATTACACTTTTATTGATGCCATTAAAATAATGCAAAGTATTCCTAAACTTTTTTGACATTACTCTTGACTAAATAAAAATTATGTATAAATGCAATATTTTCTCCTTTGCCAAAATAATACACAAGCAATAATCCTAGAAGAAATAAAATTATAAACGACAATAAGCGAAACACCATAACGGAAAGACCGAAAAAATAAAGCTATATTATCCAGTAAGTTTTCACCTTCAGCTTCTAATCTGCTAAATGAAAATTATCTTTTCATCACCTGAAAGAACATAACATAACAACAACTACAGTATGTACATTCTAGCCATTACTATACATTACCTTTTTGCCCGCAGCTGCTCCTACTTTAGACTTTTTGGTACCGCGGACCTTCTTCATCCTGTTCTTACGTTCTTTACGTTGCTTTCGAGTAGCTTTCTGTTTCTCATACAAACCATGCTAAAAAAACAGGGACAGGGTAGTGTCAATTTCAATGTAAGATATAACACGGAAAATCACTGAAGTAGTTGAAAAATAACTTAAACACTGTTTAAAATTTTAAAAAATATCTCACGACAACTCTTGTTTTAGTGAAATTTTTTAAGAAAACTTCAGCATCTTGCTCAGTCAAGCAGTGATACATTACTAACTCACATTTTAAAATCAAACCTTTGCATTACCATCAATTTTTACGTAACTTGAACAACATTTCTGAAAAAGTAAATGAAATAGTCATATACGAGGAAACTGATTGGGTAATGTGTTAGGTTTGGTACATCTACTGTTACAGATATTCACGGTTAAGTCAAAAGTTGTTACAGTCCTTCCAGCGGGTGTAATAAATAATAATAATAAAAAAAAATATTGCAGCCTAAGACATCAACTCTTGAGTCGTACGTATAAAATTTATACACAGTGTTTATCCAGTCACATGACAATTTTTATATCAAAGGACCATTAATGGACAACTTTAAACATCTCTGCGAACAGCCAGCCTATAGTATAATATGTAATATAATTACTACTACATGAATCAATGAATGGAACAGTGTAGGTTCATTCCTTATTCGGTTGAGAACCTTAAACCAATAAAAGAAATTGTATATTTCTGTGTACTGATTAGGTGTGGCAAAGTAAAACATGACAAAAATCACATAAAAAAGACATTACCACAAGTACCATGAAACCATTCCAAACATGCTATGAACAGGAATGCCAACTTCTAGGTGGTCTCAACAGTAATGTCTCACAACACCCCTCCCGCCCTCCCACAAATTCTCAAAAACCAAAATCTAAGTGGGAAAAAAAAAAAAAAAAAAAAAAAAAGTGGGGTTTTAGTTTAACACATTTCGTGAGACGGCATTGTTTGCAGTTCTTAAATGAGCATCATTTTGTGCGTATTGTTTCGAAAGAGCAGTGGAAAATTTGGCTTGCATCAAAACAACATTAAAATTATTATAACTTTAAGGGTTATATGGAAGTTTTTGCACAAAAACGCTAGTTTTGGAGAGCTGCTGTGGGTGGAAGGAAGGAAGAGGGAGAAGGCGACCCCCATCCTTCCTCTTTGAACCCCCCCCCCCCTTTCCATGGGAAGAGTTAGAGGGACGAAGGAGGTATGTTTTTCATTTTGTGTGATTGTGGTGCATCAAATATTTCACCTTTTTGAGCGTCTTTATGGTGAAGCCAGTACGGACAGGTACCTTTCATGGGCAATTAGTTCATAGGCCTTACAAAGTTTTAAGTATTAAGTCTTAAGCCGTATTTTCACAATTATTGCTAATGCATGTTGGGATGTGCGAGAAGCGCGACAGGTGCAAGCGAGCTCGTGCCAAAGTTTCCAGACGACATTGCACCATAAATACTAATTTGTACGGTTACCTTCTTCATCTATGGTGGTTCAGCTCGCGGTTTCCGTGGGCCAGTCCCTGATTTAACTCTAACAAAATTATATACATACATAGCTTTTCATACAGCTGCAGCAATAAATACACAAACTTTTACCTAGAGTTAACCTTACGATGTACGATACGTGGGCCAAATAAATACTATTTTCATACTACGAAAGATTTCAAATTGCTGTATTTTTAGGCCACGTACATTTCAAACATTCTAGCAACTGTTTTGAAATACTATATTTACAAAACATGCTAGATTACTGTTTGTGATTCACAACCTCTTGAACATGTGTTTTTAATGGGAATCCTTGGACGACTACTTCAATAAAATCACGTTTGTATGTCGTTGACATTGAGTAATTAATTTACAGAATCAATCAGTCAAATTAGCACTTCGCCCATTTCCTGAAACCAACAAACTTCGAGGACACCGGCTGGAAAATGGCAGAACAAATCGTTTTCAGAAGCTGCAAACATGTGCTGATAATATTAAATTTCATTCACGAAAACACGCTCCTACTTAACTAGTATCTTGTTTGTATGTCATTTGAAGTAATTAATTTGCAGATGAATCAGTAAAATTGGCACTTTGCCCATTTCCTGAAACCAACAAACATGGTGGACACCGGCTGGAAATTGTGGCGGAACAAGCAGTTTTACAAAGGGGGAATACACGTGCCGATAATATTAAAATTAATTGAAGAAAACCAACTAAAACAGCACATACAATGAAAGCAAATACAATAACAATTAACTACAGATAAATTATTCCATCACAACAGTGAGGTACTTGTATAAACCATATGAAAAAATACAGAACACAATGGCATTCACCGGGTTGGAAATGTTTCACTGATTGTCGTGTCCGCATGCTCAGTCACAATTGCTAAACATTATATTAAAACCAGTAATACATACACACATGGCATATATAAAACGTAGTATAAACCATAAATGTTGTATGATAAAAGTTTTTCTTAAATTACAATTTTTAGTTCTGCGTGGCAATGCTGCAAACTGAGCGTGCACACACAACTGAACCATTCACATCTACAAAACAAAGTATGTGACAAAAGCAAACGCATGGCATGTAGCTGACATTCTCAATGATATATAAGAAATATAATTTACAAATCCGTAGTTTACAATGCACCATCCAGAGTTTTGAAGTTTAGACCTTCTGTGCGTAGAAAGTATGGAGAATCCACAGAAGTTGGCATGCCTGCATGAATCATAAATCAGATGAAGTCAGGTTACTAACTACATATGTATAAGACAGCAAGAATTTAAGTGATGTTAATTGCTGAATGAAGACTAGATAAAATAAACATGTTGAAAAACAATAAATTATTTCTAAAAATATACGTATGTGCTATAGTGATGGGATGATTCAATATCAAAATTTATGTTTCGATTCTCGATTCTTGACTTGATTATCAATAAATGTTAAATACATTGCAACATTTTGTATACAGTTGTACAGTCCTACATTTCACCCAACTCACAGCAGGGACTACAATAATGAGAGCAAGAGAAAATCATTTTTCTTAGATGAATTAGCAAATTTAGTGGCATTAACTATTTCATCCAGTACTCTGTGGAAGAAATAGTATATAGTTTTGGCATATAGAAATGGCCCTATTAGGTAAGACGAATGTGCCACCATCGTGTTATTTCCAGAATACTACACACTTCCAAAACCAATATAATTTCAAGGATATACGGTAAACATTAAGGCAAGTTGTACATATTGACGCATGCCACATTGCTGTGCAGCGTGCCTGCGCAACCTAAGGGCGCCTTCGTCCCATAAACAAGCTAGGAAGAGCTCGGAGGAAGTTATCATAACAGTGGCAGACTACTATTCACATGCCAACAGAGCTGACTTCACGCGTTGGGCAACATAGGACACCCTTATAATTAATGCGTGTAATTATAAAATTGTACTGAGTGCAAAGAATCCGACATGCGGTCACCACTCTCTCGAACCAAGATTGTTTTACCTGACCAGCCACTGCCCAGAGATAATAGAGAAGGAAGTTATAAGAAACACCACAGGATCGCAGAACCTCTGCTGCCCCGTGATGTCACACCCACGAGCCTCGAGCGGAGGTTGTAAACCTGGAGAACGGCTATCATCCCCCACACCCATGGAAGAGTCCTGAAGCACTGATCTTGGACTATATAAGGATGCACGGATGCGTCTGTAGCCAGAGTATGCCAGCTCGCCGGCCGCACAGGTCAGCGAGCTCTCCCTGGTCTGACCAAGACCTCCCTCCTCTCCTAGCTTAAAAAGGCTCAACCTCATCTGCAGTTTGCGAAAGTTCAACTTCGCTGGTAGCTTGAGAAAGCTCCTCCTGCACCAACTAAACTGATCTCCTGCAAGACGCTCCAGAGGTAACCTCGACGTTCCATCTGGACAACCACTCCTCGCGAGGCAAACACTGTTAATTGTATTACGAAAATTCTCAGACTAAGAGTTTTTCGTAACAAGTTCTTGTGCAGGCTCACCTTCGCCTGCGTAAAGTAAACACGTAATTTTTAGGATTAACTAGTGTGTAAGATTAACCGGGATTTCCCACTGTCTTCAAGATGTAACAATAAACATCACGTCAAGCTTATTTTCTTATTACGCTCTCGCACTATTGTTAATCAAAGTGTTACTTGGTATTGTTATATAATTGGAGGTTTCTAACGAATAGAAAGTGAGGTGGGATACCTAGCTGGAATAGGCGTAGAGAACAGCGAGCTCTACCGAGAGAGCCACAAGTACAGATTATAATAGAATCTAACTGCTGGGGCCCTCAATCCGCAGCCCTGGAATCCAGCCCGCGTCCCGTCTCACCTATCATACAGCTTGACCACCGTTCGGAGCTCGACGCTTACCTGGGATCTGCTGGCCATGGCCAGACTAGGACCACGTGAGTTACTACCAGCCGGAAACCCATCTCGTCTTCAGTACTCGTGCAGACCCCGAATAAAGACAAGGTGACAAAACCGCACCATATATGCACAATCTGTACCGCTAAACTTCATCCCCAATCATAGACTGATGAGACAGAGCAGAATTGAGCCAGCACCTCAGACCAAATCTCAAAACTCCCTTATTACTGTAGTCTAGTTATCACCAGCGGACTCTACTGTGACAAGTAACCTGGGGCTGCTGGCATCCCTCTTATTGGCAGTCTTATCTGTGAGTAAGATTGCGCTTCCTGAATGGGAGTCATTTATGATTCAAATCACCTTGGGGTCTGATTCTCCTCTGCCCTGAAAGAACCATTCTATCAAGTGACACCCACGTGACCCAACCACGACCCGCAGAGCAGACACAACTAGTTTGAATACAGAACACATCGCGGAAGGGTTGTAGACAGGGTTCAGGAGGGCAGTCAGCACTCTAACCACAATAACCATAACAAACCAGCACACACCAATATGTATATTCTTTTCATTAATTCTTCAGTGTGACTTTTTAACCTTTGATTTTATTGCGACTAGCGGCATAATACCACTGAATGAAAACAAAACAAATCAATTACAGTGCATTGGAGGTTAAATATGCACATTAGCACGGACAAAGTGTCCAAAGGGTAGACATTTTACGGTCTTTTACATCAGCTGCATCATCTTCCATATTTATGAGACTAGATATTTTATGAAAATAATCCGTTTAATAAATCAATTTCGATATAGCACTTTTCTTTCACACAATTTTACACTCAACTGTTAAAGCGGTACTCACAATAAAGAGTTATTGTGTTTCATACACGCACACACATTATCCACACAACTGCTTTACAACAGTAAAACCAGTTTATAACATTTTCCTGCATATACAGTAGAATCCCGTTGAAGCGAGCACGGCAACTGCGAGAACACGGTTATGACGAGGTCTTTTAGAGGAACCGTCAAAAAAATCGCAAAAATATTCCACGAAAAAAAAAGAAGTAATTTTACGAGTTGAAACATGTACAGCAAGAACGTGTGAAGCTGGCTTGTGGAGGGATTCGTGACAGTGTAGAGCATGCTTTTGTTATCTGTCTGCCATAACTCTACTCCCTCACCCACCTTGTTTGTCACATTCATTCGCATTGCCACATAACACCCCCTCTAGCAAACCAAGCACTGTTCTATAAATAGAAGCCCACTCTTTCTACCTTGACCCCGTATCCATGAACCAGTTCTGATTTTCTATAGTCATTCACTGCCATTGTGCTGTTAACTGTGTTTGGTTAAAAACAACTTGGATTTCTGATTTGATTTATTGATTACAATTTTGGATTTCAAATTATGCTATCTTAATTGGATTTTGATTACATTTTTGTGCTACGATTATTAACGACCTATGCAGTTTCCTGGACATTAATTTGTTTCCGACGTGATTTTACGACATGGGCAGCAAGAGGAAGACCTTGGATTTCGCCACCAAGTACGAGATCATAAAGAAGATACAGGAAGGTAAATGGTCTAAGGCAGACATTGCGCGGGAATACAGTCTTGCGTTGTTGAGCTTATTGACAATTTTGGAAAGAAAAAAGAAACAGAAATGAAGAAGAGATAATGGATGCGATGGAGAAAGCTCTACTCGCCTGGTTCATCCAGTCACGAAGGCAAAACATACTGTTCACGGGACCAATGATTCAGGAGAAGGCCAACTTATTTGCAGTGATGTTGAAAATTGATGCCTTTAAGTGCTCTACTGGGTGGCTGGATAGCTTTGAGAAGCTGAATGGCATCACGTGGCATAAGATTGTAGGGGAGAGCAAGGCAGTCACGTGCGGCGTTGAGGAACAGTGGCTGCAGATGGTGCACAAAACTTTTAGAGCGGTATTCCCCACGGGACGGATAAAATGCGGACAAGATTCTACAATTTGATGCCGGATTGCACACTTGCGGTCAAAGGAGATACCTGCAAGGGGGTGAGGGGGAAGCGCAGCAAAGAGCGCTTCACTGTGCTGCTGGGCGCCAACATGAATAGCAGCGATAAAGTGACGCCATTTGTGTTTGGGAAGTTGGCTAAACCCTATGGCTTTAAGGGGAATATCGTGACATGCCGCTACGATTACAATAAAAAGGCTTGGATGACCGGTGACCTTTTCACAATGTAATTGAAGGCGCTCAACGTGTCGGCACCCATAACAGGAAGGTCGTTCTGTTTATTGATAACTGGCCAGCGCATCCCACAGTCGATGCTACGCAACACTGAGCTGGTGTTCCTGCCTCCAAACACCACCAGTGTACTGTAGCCAATGGATCAGAGCATCATACAGCTGGTGAAAAAGAAGTTCAGCAACATGCTGGTCCATGATATCGTTGTTCATATTGCCATAAACCAACCACAAAGGAAGTGGTATGTGCCGAGGGCTATCCGAACAATTTTCACCAGCTGGAATGCAGTCAAGCCAGAACACACCACCAAACTGTTTCCAACATGCTCAATTTGTCGGCGGCAAACCAGTACAGACCACGGAAAAGGTCGACGACAACCCCGACTGCCTGCCTGTCGAAGACGACAAAGTCGCAACCGAGCTTGGTGACAGAGCAGCCTCACCTCAGCCTGGAACATCTGCAGAGCCTCAACCTGGCATCTCGCATGACGTTCTCCCTTCTCCTGCCCTTGTCGTACGGAAATAGCATTCAGTTTACTATAACTCAAGAGTTTTAACTTCACCGAAAGAACTAAATGCGATAATGTGTCACTGTTCATACTGATGTGAGAAATGCTCAACAGATAAATATAATTGCATTTTTAATATAATGAACTACACTAAAAGGGTGATTATTTAAGCCACGTACATTTGAAAACCTCTCGCAAGAACAAAACGTAATAAATACATCACAGTTAATACGATGTGCGAAATGCACATTGGAAACATGTTAAGCAAATTTAATTTCTACGTAAAAATCGTTAGTGTTTCAATCAAAAAGTCCAAATACATTTAAAATATTCTAACAACATTTATTTATAAAACACAAAAATTTACTGTTCAAAACACTTGAACTATTTATTAAAACAAACAAATTCACACTTCACAACGAAAATAATTATTTGCTCGTGCTTCACGATGGCCACAGAAAATGGCGGACCACAGCTTACAACAAACAATTTTACCAAGAGGCAGACACATGTCAATAATTCATTTCACTGAGGAGACTGTTCTAAAAAGGCATCTACGACGAACTACACTTAATGAAATATGTAAATACAAAATTAATTAACTGCATATATAGCATTCCGACATCACCAACAAGGAAATCTCGCATGACGGAAGAGAGACAATGGCAACAACAGCTTTTCACCGGGCGGGTCGAGGCCATAGACAACAGACTCAATGGAAATTGGTGGAAACCTATCACACAACCGTGATGTTCGCATGCTCTACCATAATATTTCTAAATATTTTTAAAGCTCTTGCTCTATAACTCAGAAAAATTGCATATTAGTCTATGAGCGTAATTTTAACCACAAATTATGTAATTATCATTAATTTTCCACATTATAACTTTTAATTCTGAGTAATATATTCTTTTACAATCATCGCCAAGAGCGCCAACATAATAACACGCATCCTGCAACAACCATCAGCTGGCACAGTACTTTGGAAATGGGGGCATTTGCTGTTTATATGCTGTGTATAGTCCATTCCTGATTTGAAGAGACTTATAAAAATCAACCTTTGAAAAAACACTCTAGACATAACCTGTGAAAGTGTTTTTTCAATAATCTGTAGTCCACAAAAAATAAACACTGTGATTAACTGTAGAGTACTGTATTATTGAATAAAAGAAGCTTTACCTTAATATCTTCAATAACTTATAATATTTACTTTGTTTTATAAAATAATTAACAACAGCGAGAGTAGTGACGTGTTGGCAACGACCGGTAATAAATAGTTCAACAGTTAAAATATTATTTTAACCTAGTTTTTTAGTTTTGTAAATTAAACGGTGCCTATTGAAATGTTTAGGTAACCCCGATGGCAACATCTCATTTTTGCACTTTAAAATAACAGTGGAAAATATTGCGAGTAGGCGGTAATGGAACAGTGTTATTTTATAGAGCAAGAAAGCAACACTGCTGAGCGAGGCTTGTTGCGCTCTCTCTCTCTCACACTCGGGAAGTTTCACTTCGCTAGTAAGTGTTTAAATTATACATATTTCATACTTATTACAGCAAATTAATGATTTTTGAATTAGTTACTTAAAACTGAAAAGAGATTTTAATGTTTGAATACTTATTGGCAGGACAAAAACAAAGTGAAGTTGGCAGATGTGGTGAGCCATGACATGGGGTGTTGCTTTTTTACCAAACGAAGCGTAAATTATACTTACTCTGAAAAATACTTAAAATTACTACATCACGTTTGTAGACATAGTTTTTTTTTTTTAAATCTACCTAAGCAATTTAAGATGTTGTGTTGAATCCGTGTTTCCGCGGCAGTAATAAATATACTGTTACGACGTGTTTAGTTAATGCTGCGTGTGAAACAGTGTGGCGTGGCTGCATGGTGATCATTACGCTAGATAAATGTGTGTGCATGATTTCAATTATTCGATGTGAACTAATTATACGTTTTAAATGTGAACTGTTTTTTATGAAAAAGTTATTTATTTACATCTACGTCTGTTTATTTATTACAACGTTGTACCTTTGCCCTGGGTGTCTGAAACACAGTTGTGTAACGTGATTTACCACCAATCTCAACAAAATAACCAAGGTCAGCCCCAATAAATTTCAACAATCCTAATACACAGTAAGTAGCAATACCTATAAATAAATATGAGCGAAATAAAAGTTACGGCAGGCTTATTTGAGTGCATGTTTGTATGACGAAAAATGAGCGGCAAGAGTTGCATGCTTGATTTTAATGTCTCATTTTCATTGGACCGATTATTCCTCCGTTATTAGAACTGAGGCAGTCTTTTAAAAGAAATAACCCAACACATATCAATAACAAAAAGTTAAATACTATAGTTCATTACCCCGCAGTTGTAACAGGGTTAACCATAGCTGTGGCAAAATATTAACTTGCATTATGTGTAATGTGCTATGTCGTGGAAAACAAATATGTTAATGTAACATAACCGTAAGAACTATTGTCAATTCAGGCATTTTTAAATGCCATAAAGCTGACCTAAATGATGTTATATGTGAATATTCGTACAAAATGGTTTTTGAAATAGACCTACGATAGAATTCTTTGAAAAGCTGTAAACAGTAAACAACACATTTGATAGGTATAAAAGTCGAAGTCACATTTCAACATTTATGTTTAGGTGTAGCGCAAGTATACGAACACATGTACACACACAATGGCATGTAAACATTGATTTTGACAGATACTACATGGCAATTTTGTTTACATTTGGCAGAAGGATACAAAACATGCCTGCAAGTAGATATTTAGCAGGGCTCCAAGAAAGTTGCTTCCAGTGGGGAATGGACTATAGATTGGTCACATCTGTCAAATTTTATTGAAGTTATATGAAACAGAGCATAACACAGATTTCCATCAGCTTTCCAAAATACTTTTAGTGCTAGTAGAAGTCAGCTCATTTATCATATGTCCATTGTATCAGATGTATTTGCAAGGAAGTATCGGTTCGTACCGATATCAGTAAAACTTTGTTAACTCAGCACCAATAAAAAAAAAAATTAAATTTAGCTCAATTACAAAATTTGAATTTTTTAATTTAAAGTGAATATTTAATCATAAATTGACAAGAATAAGTTGTTTCAATGACATCTTTACGCTGATGGTTTAAACAAAAATCTATTTTGAAGTTATGTACAATATGTTTCAGGTCTAAAATCCAAGTCTGCATCCACAGTTTTCCCACATGCTTTATTTGTCTTGTTGGTCCACTGAAAAATGAACAATTAAGAATTCACTGTATTGCACGTACTTCAGTGAACAAGAGAACTGCACAAAGTTATTAGTAAATTATTTCTATTCTATTCATAGGAAATGTAAGAAGGTACACATTTTTATATATTCTATGTGCTCTTTAAATAGCAAAACAACCTTTTGCAAATATAAAAATTATAAAGTTTTCCTACTTGTAACATTTTTTCCCCTCAAGTCCTCTGAAAATCATTATAACTGTGTCTGACTGACTGGATTAACTGCATGTGAAATACCATGCAAGCTGCCGATTATCACTGCCCTGCAGCACATAGTCTTCTCTTCCCAACACGTCAGCGGCATGGTATGAGCCTGACTTACTTTCTCCTCTTACACGTCTGATAAGAGGGGAAGTGTTTACCTAGCATCCAGAGTGGTGACCTAGCGTCCTTTCTCTCAGCCATACATCTTTTTTCCTCACCTTATATACCTTCAAGAGGGAAGCTCTTGTAGAAAAAGCACGTCCTCTTTCTCGGCCACTACCTTCCTTACATGTCAGGAAATAGCGCAACTAAAGTGCACATGGCAATCGTAGAAAAAATAGTTGCACCTATCATCACTAGTATTTGATAGCAAATGGTTTCACCTAAAATGTTATGCAAAACCTTTCAACAAGGAATAATTATTTGCAAAGATGTTTCCCTTTGTCATTAAAGGTAGCTTTTTCCAGTAAAGTTTGGTGTTTAATTGTATCTAGCATAAAATCAACATGGTTTTAAAACAAAATGTTAATTCAACTCAGTGGACATCTTCACGAATAAAATTATATGCCTAGAAGCATATACTTGAACTCTCCTTGTCGCCAAACATCTTTGAACATTGAGTGAGTCGAATTACCAAGTGTAAAGTTCATTTTCAGTCACTTCCTGCAGGGAAATAGGTGGATATCTAATAATTAATTTTAATAAACACACGTCTTTAGAATAAACTGATATCCTGTAAAGACCTACTTGACACCATTTGTCGCGTAATATTGGGTAAGCAGCAAGCCCAAATGCAGCGTAATAACTCCCAACAAGTGTAGTTGTACTGGAAAGTCAGAAGAAGTGATTTTAAATGATTAATTATTACAAGACTGCGAAGAAATAAATTGTTATTATCTTGTTAGTTCATTTCTGTCTCAAAATTAGTTTTCGTAGTGAAATATAATTACGTACTGTGATACAGACATTTTCCACATGCACAAGGCATATCTAAAATGAGGCAAAGGAGAGGGGTATATTGTTTCACCCCTCCTGCTTTTGCTTTATTGCATCCGTAAGATCTTTTTTTCAATACATAGCTGTACAAAGACATTGGACAAGTCAAATTACAGTATACAAAGTACATACTCTGGACATAGTTCTGCTTACCCTTCGCCATCACGCCCGCCGTGAACACACTGCCTGAGCGATATCTGTCCACCCCCTCTCAGCTGATTGACTGCGTGCACGGGACAGTAAAATCTACCTTCCATTTCGTATCACTTTATTTTTTAGAGTGTTGGCAGTTTTAGGGCGACTCAAATCTGAGATGTTACAGTAAAACCCCTCTATTACGACCACCTTTCAATTACGACCCAATCCCGAGGAACAGTGAAACGTTTGGGTCGAAAATATAAGTCAAAATCGATACAGTAATCCCTCACCATCCACGGTTTCAGTTATGTGCAGATTTGATTTTGTAGACCTTTTCTCCAACCACAGTACTAGTTTCTATTATCAATGGTTTTCAGTCTATGGAAAACTAGCCCTTACTGATGTTAGCGGTCGTGCATTTCTCAACGTACCATCATAGACACTGACATTTGTTGTCCCAAGCAGCGTGAAGCAATAGATTACTTAATGCCAGAAGGGGACACTGGCGTATTGTCCGAGGAAGATTGGGAGTGGGGGTAAGTTACAGGCCGGCGTCAGTAAGGATTCTTTGTCCTTATCACATACCGCTGCCTCTGCTTTACCCTGCTAATTTGCTGTAAAAACAGTGGCACATTACAGAGACTAGTTTCTTAATCAGTGTATGTATAACTTCAAATTTAATTCAATGCCCTTTTTTAAATGATTATTTTAAAGTTTATGTGCGCACACGCTTACCTAATATGCTAATTTTTATGGCGGGAAATTGTTTTTTTTTCTTGTGAAGTCAATTTTATATGTAAAGTGAATAAAGATAAGTGTGTGCAAATAAAATGTGTTCTTATGTTACCAGTACCATATTATGGCAAATGAGGCAGTGTGCATGTATAGGCAACGTCAAAAGTTTTTGATGAAACATTCGGGATGATTAATATTTCAAGTAGACAGCACTAAATATTTATATTCCCGTAAACATTGCCGGGCCTTATCGTGCCAGTGCAGAGGCCAACACGCAGCCTGCATTTTGTATAAATTCCACACATTGACGTGAATTGCATCTATCAGCATGTTTTCCCAACACCGGGCCTGTAATGACGGGAGGGGAATGGCAGCGGCCCGACACTAAGCATGACCAGTGGTGTGTCAGCCATGCCTGTCGGCCCCAGCATGAGCATCAGGTGAGTGGCACTCGGGTGGCCACGACACGAGCAACACCACCTACTTCACAGCCCAGCCCGAGGATCTATGACCGAGCTTCAGAAGCAAACCGCCACACCCGCACCCGGCTGCGCTGTAGAGGATCTAGGCGCTCACCCAGTTACGTACATGGCCAGACCAAAGCGAGAGCATGGCACGTGCACACGTATTGCGCAACACCACCTAAACATTTTGATCAATACGCACCTCATAGCAATGTATGACCCACAAGACCAGCGTAATAGATCTTATTACGACCCCCTCTGTTGCAACCCTATTCTCGGGAACCATGAGGGGTCGTAATAGAGAGGATCTACTGTATATACCTTTATTTAAACAAGCTGAGGTGAAATGTTTTTGTAATATATTATTTACAATGGTCTAATAGTAATATATTAAATTAAAAGTTCCCATTTTTATTGTGCTTATTAGCTAAACTTTATTCACAGATACTGTCATTCTCAAAATGAAGTATAATAGGTCAGAAATGGTATTTTATTGATGTAAATGTTAAAAACCTATTTACTGAAATCCTGCATGTATGGAAATATTTTGACAGTTCCCAGGAACATGGTAGATAGGGAGTCCACTGTTTTCATCGTAATCAGAGCATTTTCATTGTGTTACAACTTTCTACAACTAGGTAAATTTCATACCAAAACAAAAATTGATATTTTTCATTTTCATTTCGGTATACAGAATATTCACACAACCCTACTGAATTTAAAAGAACTGACTATGACAATTAAAGAATTAATCATCCCCCCTCCCCCTTCAGTTAAAATAGAAAGACACAAAAATTAGTAACTCACCCTCTGTAGCCTGAAAGAATTAACCCCCTCCCCCTCCTCTATTAACATAGAAATACGTAAAAAATAGTAACTCACCCTCTGCAGCCTGTGTTTGGGTTCAAACTTTTTTGCAAAGTCCAGGGTGTCGTAGATCAGTCCAAACCCGGTCGACTTGCCACCACCAAAAGCAGTCCGGAAACCAAATACAAACACGAGATCTGGTGCTATTTTGTACATCTTCCCAAGTTTCTCTCGAATTTCTGTCTTCTTGACGGATGGCTGTCCCGGATGTAGAACGTCTACCACCTGCACCAACATTCCACATTGGGTACATAAGTAGGCTACTGTAAACAATTTCAATCTGTTGACATCAGTATAACTAAGTAGTGTTACTAAAGAATTAAGGCAGTTCATAGTTACTACTTTTGAAAATAGCCATCGTCCACATCTGTATATATTTTAATTGGCATAGTAACTAGTATGTGTAGGTGAAGTTGATTATAACAAAGAGTTGAAGCATTTTAAGCCAACAAAAAATTAACTACAATGAAAGGGTTGGTTACAAGACCAACTTAGTATGGGCGGAAGACGAGGGGTTTAAACTGTGTCTGATTATCTAGGGAGGTCACACAGTACATGCAAAATGTGAATTACCTCCCTGATGACATCTAACGGTGCTCACTTGTCCCTGGTTAGCTCATAAGTGGGTTCTTCCCTTCACATTGGGATGTCCCATTAAAAATTGGGTGAGCTGAGAGGGTTCTTGTTTAAGAGATGATTTGGGGTCTTTTTTAAAATTCTGCTAGACACAGTAAGTGTACGGGTGACCTCCAAATAGAGCAATGCCACTACTCGTCATTTTTCCATCACGCAAGTAAGTCGCAACCTTTCATTCAGCTCATTCAGTTTCCCCTGAATTTAATTACTTTTCAATTCAAAATTATTTTTCGCAGTCAGATACTCTGCTTCCGTGCGAGAGAGTTTACTATTCAGATATTTCTCAAAATTAACCAGCTGAATGTTCACCTGGGTTAATAGGTTAGGATCAGAATTATGCGCAATTATGTCTGGCCTCTTTTCGATTTCTGTGATTCTGGTTTCTAGGTCACCTATCTGCCTCCTAAATATTCATGTGCCTGCTCTAAACTAAGTGAAATTTCTCATCAACTGAACCAACCTGCATCTGTATTTCACGTACGTTTGTAACGCCGCAATGCTTACTTCACTATTTTCCTGGGGATGGAAAATTCTCTCACCCACTTTAATCTCCAATCGATTGAAGCACTTGCATAGCTCTTCTGCCGTAGCTGTGTGATTAGTGTGTCCTACTACCACATCCTCGACTGGTCTCGCAGCACCGCTACAGAAACCAGAGTGTCAGCTAGTTGGTATATTAAAGTTTGTACGGAAAGCATGACTTTTGTTTTCAAGTTATTCATTCCTTGTTGCAGTCTCATCCAACCAGATATTTTGTTCTGCAAAATTGTGCTAAAATTTAGCAGTTGCTCTGAAAAATTGCGCCCAAATTAAAAATTTTGCTCTGCAATGCCTCTCTTAGTAATATATTAGCTTGCTGAGCATCTGATTTTTGTTTGAAAAATTTCTTCAATTTTGTTGAATTTGACATTTTGTTCAGTAAAATCACGTTACAATTATTCATTTTGTTCAGCAAATTTTCATTATCCTATTAGCTTGCTGAGCCTAGGATTTTTCCCCCTCAATTTTGCTGAATTTGAAATTTTGTTCAGCAAAATTAAGCTCTAATTTTTCATTTTGATCAGCAATATCCCAGCTCAGAAGGTGTAGGATTTGCATTATGCCATCATCACTACCACGAACACTGATACCTGGTACGGCGTCTAAACTGGACGCACTAATATTTCCCTTATGCGCTGCAGGCGTGAGAACAATTATATGTTCTGCTTCACTTTCCTGTGTGACATTTTGTTCTAAACTGTTTTCATCACTATAGTGAGGGGTTCCCTCCATGCTAACAGTGTCTTACTTGTTATCTGCCATATTTACGTGTGGGCAAGTCCTGGACTAATGCAGCAAACTTCTCCGGAAATATGGTTCACGTATGGGCAACTCGCTCATTACTAACTAAACCATTAAACTTACATATTGTATGTGATTTTTTGATTGTAATGTACACCATGTAAGTATGTATTACTCGACCCTGTAGTTATGCATCAAAATTTCTTTACAGAGTGAATAGGAATCTAATTTTGTTTTCTGTTTTGCTGCGACTTAAGTGAACCAATAGGCAATCACGTGCATCAAAATTTCGGCATGGTGTCTGTACAGAAACTTAAATGACGGGTGTTTTCTGTAGTGTAATAGTCTGGCTGGTATGACAGAATTAACATGTAGTAGTCTGTAGGGTAATTTTTATTCTTTAACTACTAGAATGCATTTGTATGTATGAGGGCACAAAGGCTAGCAAGAAACTCAGTGTAATTGTCATATGTAGCGCCGTCCCTTCTAGACGTTTGGCACCAGGAGCGGAGGGGTAAGAGGGAAGAAATTACGCCATGTGCTGAGGTCTCCCTTTACAGAATTTCTCAGTGGGAAAATAAACAACCAAATTATTTTGCAGCTATTAAATTAGCTTCTAGTCTAGACAAATGATCAAAAGCACAAACAAAATTAATTATATGACACCACTTATCACCATACCTGTCAACTTTTCAAACCCTCAATTAGTAAAACATTTTGAAAATGTCAATTTTAACGTAAACAGGACGCAGCATTTTCCCAATAACCTACAGTACTTTAAAAAAAATTTCTTCTACACAGGCCTACTTTATTACATGTTAATTTAACAC
Source organism: Dryococelus australis (assembly GCA_029891345.1). NCBI lineage: Eukaryota > Metazoa > Arthropoda > Insecta > Phasmatodea > Phasmatidae > Dryococelus > Dryococelus australis. Next base: position 70,014,692 of record CM057004.1, on the reverse strand, counting down.
TTTAACCCTAAATTATAAAATAAATAGAGCTGCAACCATCCAACCACACCAGTCAGTAATCACAGTATATGCAAAAAATATGCATAAATCATAAGCGATAAAATTTGTCTCCAAAATACAGCTATACTCACAAATTTTAATAAGCGCACACACACACACCACATATGTGCATATGGGTTAACCAGAAAACCGATTTAAACAATACAATAATTGCCAGGATATGTTAAAAACATAAGATACATCCATACATTCTTACTTATCACACGCTAGGAAACTTCCAGTAACATGTTTTTAAAATTGTAGTGGTTTCATTGTAATTATTTGAGTTCTTTTAAGTGTTTTACATTATTCAATCTTATAATACATTCCTCTTACGTATGCAACTACAAGTTACACCACCTCTAGTTTTTGCACAAACAGGTATTGTCCATTTCATGTAAGTCGGATAAATTATGACAGTTCTATAAAAGTAGTACGGCCACAATGTATCCTTTCACAAAGTTGTTTTGTCACTGAAGAAAAGGACGTTTGTAAACTAATGTTTTGAGTCCAATGCCCACTTGCATTTTCCTATTTTCCTTGTGTTTCCTGTCATGGCAGGCACTGAAAGTCTGACGTTAGCTAACTTCCAGCCAGTAATCAATGTAGGGTATTATAGTTAAGTTAGCATTCAAACCTGGTTTATTTATGTAATTGCTAAGTTACGTTTGTTGGGATTGGGATTATATTTATTTTATTTTGAGGGAAAAAAAGGAAACACTGAGGAGGCCAGGCTTTAGTTTAACCTCTTTTGTGAGACGACATTGTTTTGATGGGTATATGTAAAATATTACTCTTACAGGAATACCATTCGAATTATTGTAACTTAAATTTTTGTTTAACTTCAATGACAAAACAAAAAAGTGATAAATAAGCCGCTATTCATATTAGTATAGATGCATTAACACACACACACACACAAGTGCATGCATGCACGCGCGCACACACACTTTGACTAAAGTTAACCTCACACTCGAATTTACAATATAGCCAAATAAACAAACATTATTTAAAAACTACAACATTGTTGAAAGTGTGACTTTTTCAGGCAGCGTACATTTGAATAACAAAGTAACGGTTTTCAAGAACATTATTTACAAAACACGCAAACTCACTATCAGTAAAATTCACCACCTCTTGAACATGTGTTTTTCTATGGAAATCCTTGCAAGTTTACTTCACTTAAAATCATGTTTGTTTGTCACTAGCATTAAATAAATAATTTGCAGAATCAATCAGTAAAATCAACACTGAAACCATTTCAACAAACTTGAACTTAATTATGTAAATTATATTTGTGTAACTTCATTGCGAGTGGCGATAAATAAAAATGACGGAAGGAGCAATTTTACGAAACGAACACATACAGACTAATATTACATTTAATTTAAGACAACACACTACAGCGCTACCTACAACCAAATATGCGCAGAGAAAGCAAATAAAAACTACTGATAAAATATTCCAACACCACCAACAATATACTTGCATTAACACGATTAGAAAAAGACACTTGCACAACTGCGTTAACCAGGCTAGCAACGTTGTGTGTCCGCCATTTTGCTTGAGTGTTGCAGCTGCCACGATCTTTATTGTTAGTGAAACTAAATTTATCGAGCTGTTAGCAGATAATACAGAAATTGTTGACTCGCATGCACGCTAGTACAATATTTACAGCACGGCAGACAATACATTGTACCGTAAATATGTACGAAATAAAAAAAAAGTTTGAAAAATTTAAAACATATTGTCAAGGCTATCAATTTCCGTAATAAACAAGCAAGCCACCGTAATGCCATAACTAGAAGTAAAAATCAGTAATAATTATGGAAAATCTTGCAATACTTGGCAGTACTGTAATTCAAGCAAAGCAAACAAGAAATAGATAAATTGAAGTTCGTAAGAAAATTTACACAATTTGTAAAATCGTACAAACTGCAAATTTGGACAAAAGACGAAAAAAATTGTACAAGTTAGCAGCTATGTATCACCCAGTTAGTTTTTACCTGGTAATTTGCCGGAACCAGGATTATTCTCACAGAAAAATAATTATGGAAGAACACAAATCACACATCCCATACGATTTGTACGACAGAAAACCGAAATATCCACAAGACAAAAAATATCACTGTAGAAAATATAACTAATTCCAAATTACAGTAATTAGTAAACCACATAAAGGCAACAGACTTGATTTTATTGAAGCAATGCATGATTCATGTTAGGATTCAGAAACATTTTTACTAGTGTAATCACCATAATAAATAAATATTAAACGACTCTGATCCAGGTGTACTTATTTTCAGAAATTATACTGCCAAACTTGTGTAATGATTACTCTGATTAATATTTATCACCTCTTGTGACAGCATTATCAGAAAGCCAATTATGTGAGTGCATTTTTGGAACTGACTTAAATAGATCAAATATATTTTCTATGATCTCAGCATACTTCCAAGTTTGTAGTAGAGCACTTGGTTATGGTATAAGGGCCTCGGGTTCATGCCCTCTTAAAATTTCTACTAGTACCAAACTTAAAATTTATGAACTCTCTTAGTCTTTAAATAGACACAAAATTAAACTTCCAAAACACTTGATTCATTTCAAAATAGTTCAACATTTTTGCCTTCAAATATATTTGACAATAAAATTTGAAGGCAAAATACTGCCTTCAAATTTTTCCTTTCATTTTATGCAGTAATCTTTACTGTGTTTGACAATGTGTAACACTATCAAATTTTTTTACTGGTAGAATCTAATATCAATTATTATTTAAAAATAATTTTTATAGTGAGATATTGCTTTCGTTTTTCCATGAAGTACATTACACAAAGAAATGTTTTTTAATGCTGTAATTTATTTTCACTTCTTTACTAAATTCAGATATTATTTATCAGAGATGTTTCTTGCACAATGAAATTCAATACCTCTTGAGTTTGTAATATTAAAGGCTGGTCATGATAAAGTGAGCACTTTTGAAATCACCATTAAAAAAATGTCACTGCCGCTGTATGGATATATTTTAATGGGTGCACTGAGTAACATTTGCCCAGTAAAGTTGGTAACAATGGATGGAAAGTAGTTCCATATTTTAATATTGAATAAAAGTGTTTGGAGTCAATTTGTGATAACATAGATTTTCTTTTTCCTTTTTTTTTTAACGCAATGGAGTGTTAAAATTACCGGATTTGTAAATTATATGCTTTTCTAATATTCTGTTTTACCTGACCCATGCATGAATAAAGAGATGAAACCCATGGGCATGTTTATTTTACATAAGATGGAAGAATACATTTCATGCATACAAGAGCTAAGCAGGGCTTCCAAAAGTGCTCTGTTTACTGTAAACAACCTATATGTGTAATATTCACACTTAAAACAGCATTCATGCCCAGACAGCACCAGCCTACATAATTAAATTATCTTCATAACATACTTAATTTCCAGCAATTGTACATTATTTAAAGTTTCTTGACATCCATTTTTGTTGTACGTGATTCTAATTGGCTGGGACTGTAAAACGCCAAGGAAATTTTAGAACTGGTCCAATCTTCAAATATTTGACGGAAACTGAAGCCGTCCAACTTTCTCGGGCAAATATGACGGCATTTATGAAGTTTTGATTACATCATTAATGTCCAACTTTATTTGGCCAAACTTATTGGGAGCAGTTTGATGGAAAAATCCGACAAGGTGACAGGGGCTTTAGGAAATGCCCCTAGTTGAGAATGCAAATAGTTACAAAACGAGATGAAGTAGGTCTTGCATAGCTTCCTCGGCAGAGATGGTTGCATCTTCAGCTCACTAAAATAAAAATCTTAACTATTGCATTCACGCCTCTTCTGAACTTGCCTGTTGCAATCCTATCAACTAGGCGCCTATCCAATTCGTCGAGCTATTCTACATTAGGCTGTCGGACATAAGAATTCCTCAACATATTTGCACCCTAAACTTAGGATGGTCCATTCATGGTGTGAGAAAAGAGAGTCATCGGATATGGGGCCTTCATACCAGCGCTATAACCTAATCAGCCTATACCTTAATCAGGCATTTCAAATATATGCAAAGAGGACACACATTTTAATTTCACTACCAAGGCATACATTCCAGAGTTCAGTTCCATACCACGAAAACCCATATAATAATAATAATAGCAACACAATTATCATCAGAACACAAACAAAGATCATTTTTATTTTGCCTTTTTCTTAATGAGATGTTACCGAAATATTTACTGAAATTATTAAATGACCCCAGGGCTAGTATTTAAGTATTAAATAAAAATCAAATCAAATAAATTATTATAAACAGTTATCCATAATACACTAAATAAAGAAACTAAAATTAAATTTAAATAAACAAACTTTGAAATGTGTAGTAGCATACCACATCGACCCAGAGTAATATCCATGGTGGGTAGGCCACCTCAGCCAGTCAAATCGACCACCCACACCGGTCATTGCATACTTCGTCCCACATATTGTCCATTTCATATTCATATAAGTGGAGTAAAATCTTACAATGTGACCAACCTACACACTATGTAAACAATAAATGCTCTCAATTGTAAATATTGCATTAGCTGATGAATTGCTATGGGATGCATGTTGTTAAGTTGGCAAATTTCGATGATAGCTTTGGAAGAAAATAGTATTCAGGACTAAAAGTTGCAATAAAAAATATATTTATACTTACAACATTTATGGTTTAAATTATGTTTTTAAAGCAATATTAAGATTTTTTTTTTTTTACTTTTATTCAATGGACTTTAAAGGCATGCTTAGCAATTATAAGAGCATGTCGACACATACGAGAAGTAAACGTTTCCAGCCAATGACTAGCCATGTTTATATTTCCAATTTCCAACCCGGTGAACACAGATGTGCATGTGATCTTTGTATCATCGTGTTTATATGAATACATTGTTGGTGTTGTCGGAATATTTAATCTGTAGTTAATTATTTTTTATTTCCTTTCTTGAAGCATAGTCGGTTGTAGGTACGTTGTAGTGTGTTCTTAAGTTAAATGTAATATTAACTGGCACATGTTTAATCGCTTCGTAAAACTGTTTGTTCCGCCATTTTCTTTACCCTTCGGTCCAAAGTGGCGCTAATATAATTTACGTTATCAATTTGTTGGTTTCAGGAAACGTGCGCAGTGTTGATTTTACTAAATGAATCTGCAAATAAATTATCTAATGCTAGTGACAAACAAACGTGATTTTAGCAAAGTAAACTTGCAAGGATTACCATACAAAAACATGTGTTCAAGAGATTGCATTTCTTGCAAACAGTAAGTTTACGTGTTTTTGTATATCTTTACTATAATTATCGATATGCACATGGTATGGGTCACACTTTCAACACCTTTGTAGTGTGTAAATCTCTTATCTTAATAACATGACAAAAAATTACACCATTAATAATAATATCAATAATAATTAAAATCAAAATAATTAATATTACTGCAATAGTATTATCTATTATTGTGTATTCTATTCTATACACTATTCAACTAGTGTAACTCAGGCCAAAGTGTGTGTATTGCTGCATCTTTACGAATACGAACAGTGACGTATCACGTTTTGTTTCTTCACTGAAGTTAAAATTTTTGAAGTAATTTAAATGCTACTTCCATATGAGCAAAAATTTCCACTGCTCCATCAAAACAATATGAAACTCAAAATGCCAGACTCGTAAAAACTGCAAAACATTGCAGTCTCACAAAGACACACTACCTCCGGCATATTACTCACGAAATATATCAAAGAGAGCCTCAACAAAAATAAAACATGTTGGAATGTGGACCTACCTTTAATACCCTACGTTGATTACTGGATGGAGGTTAACTGTTTACCGTATTTGCTTACACTTTCAACCTAAAGACAAAAACTCACATGTATCACATTTCTTGAAGAATTTTCTCTGTTGTTGCAATGCGCGGGATAAGTAACAATTGAGAGTTCCTGCCACCATTGAAATCGTGAATTTAAGAAAGTTGATACAATGATATCCAAGGCACATGCACAATACAAATTAATAATCAATTCTTTGCAAATATGCAGTTATAGTATTAAATTGAAAAATGAGTTAAGTTTCTCATTATAGACAAGCTGAATGACATGTAGCACCCTACGACAGAACTATGGCGACATTGTGTTTTAGCTTGACTGGGATAGAGTGTGCAGACCTCCCCTTCATAAAATCTGAGCCCGGCCCTGAGAACAGAATAGTGATATTGGTTGCAACGATAATATATTTAGTGCACTTCTTTAAGCGATTGGTGCAAGTACACCTCTAACCACTAGGCAAAACGAAATAATTAAACATGAGACATTTATGGACAGTTATGTATACTGTAGTTTAATGTAATACCCACCATTTGTTTACGACAAAGAAGGCGGTTAGTCATGAACTTCCTCGTCCTTATAGTCGCCGTGCCTTCACTCTGGAAAAAAAAATTGTAATATATATTTTACTGACAACTCATAGATACTATTTACACAAGAAGTGTATTATGTAGACATACAACATACCATGCGCATGAAACAAGACACGTAAAAGTACGTTTTGAGGTTATGGGCAATTATATATTTAAGCTAACATGAATAAAAGCCTGTAAGACGTATTTTATTTAATTAAAGTACTTTAATTCCAGGTTTAAATTTTTAATATGAATTAAATGTATGATGGTAATGGTATAGTTGGATATTAATATTGAAATAAAACGTACCATGTTGCTCCTTTCTTGTTCCCCTCCTTCCAATACCGAAAGAAAAACATAAGCGACACAGCGCCATCTAGTTCCTCTTCCGTTTCGTCATCATAGGTGTTGAGAAAATGGCGTTGGTTTCGGAGGGTTCTGGATATTCTTCCCCGTCGAAACGTATAAAACTTGATAAAACTCAACATCTATCAAATTCTAACGTGGAACTTGATTTTGGAACTTTTTCTGCATCGTTGAAGAATATCCAAGACGCCACAAAAGGTGAGTTTTATGAAAATATGGTGATGGAAATGTGCATCTTTCTTGGGCAAAGATGGCGGCTTTAGAAGCAAAAAACTCCTTCATTCTTGTATCTTAAGAGAGGGGGCGGGGCTTTAATTTTAGCCAAATGATCGTGCACATTTTTCTGTTCAAATTTTTCATTTAAGTGAGTGTACTCATTTATAATTCATGTTTAATGCAAAATCTTTAATTTTTGTAGTATTGTACATGTAGGTTTCAATGTCGAGTGACAGTTCAATTTTTCTGCCATGCGTGTCCGTATTTTCCTGCATGTGCCAGCATGGCGACGGTGCTATGTTGGCGACCTTGCCTGTCAGAAAATAATGTTGGTAGCATTCTAACAACATACTCTTTAAGCAAACTGCTAAGCCTCCGGCGCACTGTCAAATTTTTTCGCTTTCAACTAAATTTTACAATACCATCAAGTTTTTCCTTCCGACAAATTTTGTAAAATAATCTTGAACGTTTTGAAAATATGTCACTCAAATTTTGTTTCTGGGAGGTTTTATTTTGAATTATTATTTAAAAATCATTTTCATAATGAGCTACATCTTTTGTTTTTAATGCAGTCAATTACTTTCAAGAAGAAATGTAAGTAACATTATAATTTATGTTTGCTTCTTTGCTGAATTCAATTTTTAGCAGAGATGTTTCCGGCTCAATGAGATTTAATTTCTCCTGAGTTTGTAATATTATGTGCAGTATTCACTTATGATGGCGTTCATGCTTGGACAGCTTCTACATAAATTAATTATCTTCGTAACGAACTTTGTTTCCAGCAATTGTTTATTATTTTAAAGTTACTTGATGTCCATTTTTGTTGTTCATGATTCTTATTTACTGAGACCTTCGAATATCAAAGAAATGTTAGAACCAGTCCAATATTCAAATGTTTGATGGAAATTGAAGCTATTCAACTTTTTCAGATAAATATGGCGTTGTTTATGAAGTTTCAATGATGCCATAATTGCCCAACTTTATTTGACCAAACTTATTGGAAGCAGTTTGACAGAAAAATTTGACAGTGTTACGGCAGCTTTAACGTTTACATTTTATTTTATTTGCACTTTTGGCAGTTTTTAGAGGAAGTATTTATTTAGACTTATAATAAAACAGCAATAGTATCTTGCTCTTAATGTTGAAATGCAGCAATATATTTTTAATTTTTTGTCTGTCCTGAATTTAGAAACTTACAAATACTGTACACCATAATGATTTTGGTTCAAACTTAGGTACGTATTTATTCTCATTAGTGACAGCACAACAAATTATCTTGTAATATCAGAAACTTTCGTAGGCATTGTGGCCAACATAAACAGTATGTAAACACTAAATGTTCTTTGAAAACGAGTATATTTGGTGACAATGTAGTAGTTGTATGCTGCTGTTTTAATGGTGAATATGAAAAAGTAGTACTTGCAATAAACATTTTTAACATAATATTTAGAATATGAGTTATTGTCTTTCAAATTGTTAAAATTCACTATTTTTGGGAAGATAAATAATTTACTTTGAAAATGTAGCAATTAATATTTGCAGAACATGGTACACTATTTAGGCCCCTATGTAAAAAGTTGTCCCTGAAGCAACCATTTTTTTAAACTGCCGTTTTTAGCTTGTTTCCACATGTTTGCAAATACCTTGTTCATTTTAATGGGGCACTAGTTTGTGTACATCTACTATTGTTAGTGGTAATATAATAGTACTTATTTCTTGGCAATTATTGTTTCATAATTGATATATTTTTGTATTTACATATGTTAAGCGTAGTCGTTGCTCCAATTTTTTTTATAATTTTTGGATTGGCTTACTTATTCTCATAATTCCGTAACCAAGAGTCGTGCAAGAAGACGTTCATGTTGCTGGAAACCTGCATACAATGATGATGGCAGAAATAAAATAAGGTTCCTTTGCCCAGAAGACTGCAGCACCACTTGGGGGATTATGAAGCAAACTGTCTTCAAGTCAAGTTTTAATCATCTTTGTATTATGTTTTATGATAATAAAAATTCTTATCCAATGGTAATTTTGAATTTTTTTTACTTTAATTCAATGCAAAATGCGCCTGGCGTAAGAACGAAGCCTGTACAGCCAGAAATACAATAAATCTTGAAAAACATGAAATGTTGCAATTATGTGAGTAATGATAATCATATTTTTAGGGAGCTTCCAAATAAATTAGTGAAATTTAGTTGCTGTAATAATCAATAACTGGATTATACTTTTCCATTAGAACCATACTCACTGGTTTTGGGCTTCGTTATCACTATTTCAGGTTTATATAAAAGACTCGGTGTGCTGGATGGACATAGAATAGAGTTATTAATTCACTATCAGTCAACAAAAACATAATTTTTCGATAATAAATTAAATTTTATATTTCACATATCCAAACAGGGTAAAATAGCAAAGAAAAAATAATAAAGTCTGTCTTTTTTTAAAACATGTTTAGGTGATGTATAGAATACGGTACAATTTCTCATATTGGTGCAACAAGTACAAGAGAACTCGTAGCAAGCTTCATTAAAAATTCTTCCAACACTGAGGAAATTGTACCAACTTTTTTTTTCTATAAACATAGTTGCTACTTGTAACTTTTGTGGGGCTTCCATTATTTTCTATCATGTCTGAACGTCATGTTGCATGCACTCTTTTTAATTCTGTAAGTACATGTTTTCTATAAGCTTAACAAATCTTTGAATAAAATGCTTCCATTCCAAATAAGTAGAAAATCATTTATATCTTTAAAAAGAGGAAGCCAACAACTTTGTTTTATCAGGATATGTTTTTTTTTTAAAGTACTATCTGAAATTATAAATACTACTGCCAATTAGGTAGGGACACAGGTTTTGGTCACAATTTTACATCTGAAAGAAATCTGCAATTATTGGTTGTTTGAAACTTATCTTATAAGAATAGATGTAGACAGGTTTCCAAAGATAATCATGAAGAGCTTAGAGTTGGTAGACTGGTGGTATAAAACATCTAGACACATTGTCCGATCCGACAAATATTGTTTTTTCTCTCGAACACAAATTTTTATGTCCTCTACTTGGTGCTTGGTATACATTATGTAGTTTAAAACTCTTTAGCTCAGGCAACTGACGTCTGTTTCTGTAAACCTGGTTTGATTCCTAGCTTGCACTTCACCTTCATTGGTGCCATCCAAATTCAGGCATTCTCTTACTTTCGATAATCACCTAATTGTCTTTATTCCAGTATGCGCACGTACTAAGACTGTTTCTGGATTCTCAAAAAATGCATACTTGTGCGTACTTGTCCCCGGAAGTCACATCATCATTTATATATTAGTGCTGTCGGAATTCCCAGTATAGTACACACAGGCCCTATACTTGGCAATTGTCAAGTATTTGACATTGTATACTTGCTGGGCATACTTGCATATTTACGACAGTCGCCATATTGTATTTCAGGTGTGAAAATTAACGTGTGCGTTTTGTGGTTATAAAACTTCGCAAGTTTTAAAAGTTCATAACTATTTACAAAATGTTGTTCTGTTGTATGTATAAGTAATTGTCAGTTTAATAAATGTGCTTCCGTGTATGCATAAAATTTGGAGTGTTTTGTGGATGTCTGCATCATATTTCGTAGGTGTATGCCTACAAATAATATTACGTAATTTGCAATCCGCATTCCCAAATTATTACAAACCCCACGGAATTTTTTATTTCTCTTGTTATCAATGTGTATATTTCAAAATTGCTTTCGAGGGACGAGGAAAGAATGTCAGTTTCTGTGTAATGGCTCTTTACACACAATAAATAAATGTAACAAATCCCATAACAACTGCCCTAATTTGTTTACAATCTTCCACTGACGTAATAAAGCAATATCCCAAGGTAATTTGTGTGGTATGAATACTTGTAAAATCGAGAGAAGCTGAACAGATAAACATAACTTAAGGATACAGAGGTGTAAGAATTTCTATATTCCTGCAATTGGTTTTTCTGCTGTACAATATGTACTCAGTACAACGACCAAAACCAGACATTGTATTGGCATATTTGTGTGCATTACTTTTTGTTCAAAACAACACACACCTGTTGTCTTGCTGCTCTGCCAAGTAACCAGTGTACAACAATATTTCTGATCCGCCTTTCATTTCCCTTACGTAATTCGTGCCCACTAATGCTCCTATTAATTATTCATTCCCGAATAAAGCCACGTTTCAGCTCCTAAACTCGTAAGATGTCAAGGTACAAAACAATGACTCAAAAATAAATAACAAATGTTTATAAGGTTATGTGTTTCTTCCTAATGCATAACCATAGAAATTGTAACGTATATATAACACCATATTGCACCACAGTTTTCTTTTGTCACATAGTTTCTGATATTTCCACCAGAATGTGCGACCAGTCTAACATGAATAGGCGATTACATATCCGAATAGTTTCAAGTACACAATCACCACACATCACTGCTAGTACACAAATGTACATACTTACATGTATATACTAACAATCCAGAAACAGCCTAAATCTTACTAACTTGAGAATATAAACATGTGATTACTTTGCCACTCAAAAATGTACTCCTTCGATTTAGAAGCAATTTAACTTCATCAGCTGTCTCCCATAAGTTAAATTGGTGGTGGTTACCGAACTCCGAAGTGCAGCAAAATATTTTACAATATGTTACATAAAGGAGACTACCACAGAACAGTAATTGTAACACAAACTGCGGGAACACAGAAACAGCGATCCTTCTTCGTAAAATGACTGAACCTCACTGTCTTTTGTGCTGTCTAATATTAATACACTATAGTGCTAACCTACTATCCAAATGTTTCTGCCTAGTGACAAACAAAGCTGGTTGAGTTTAATTAGGCAATGGTGTGTAACCTGTCACACACACACACACACACACACACACACACATATATATATATATATATATATATATATATATATATATATATATATATATATATATATATACATACATACATACACACACACACACACACACACACAGAGCTACATGTAGGCTTTATAACACTGCAACCAATAGTGTAAAATATAATGCAAAATATATACGTAAATGAGGAAAGGTAACTTTTCATCCAGTGTTTACTTAAAATGACTTCTGAATGTGGTAAGTATGCTAGCAAAGTAATTTCTGTATTGTGTATAATTAACTGTACAAACTATGGATTTATTTATTGAAGCAAACTTCATTTTTGGTGAATGAGATTATGTAACTTATTATTTATGAAAACCATTGTATATTTATGTTTCTGAGTTATTTGTTCACCAGTTCCGACATTTGTGTAGATTATGCAGCTTTTTGTTGCTCTTCCATTAGACCTGTGATGATTCTTCCTTTAGAATTCTGATGCAGAAATGAAAACAAAAAAAATATGGTCTCAAGTGCTCCATTAGCTCACGGTATAAAAACAATGAGCGATTGGAAAAATAAAGAAGACTGTTCCAGACAGACAATACTAATGTTTGCCAGAATGGCCAGTGAGCAAAAATCTCTATTAAGTTTTGGTTATTGCTAGGGGATAACTAAATTTGTGTCTTTAAATGAAAGATGTATGGCGGTTTTCCTTTAAACCACAATAACCGATTAGTGGATTTGTAATATGTAAAATATTTTGAATGCACGACATTTTTCTTTTGGAGTATCTCTCATATTCGGTAGGATATAAAATTATGCAAGTGATTTCCAACACATTGTACTTGTTTCAGTTGTCACCGAGTTTATTGATGCTTTATGTGTTCTTAATAAAAAAAACCTCCTAAAAGAAATTTATGCAAAACTTTCTTTCGTGTTTTATAAGTGTTGTAAAATCTGACATTAACCTTAAGAAATTCTGATTGAGACATCATTTGAATACTTTCCATAGTAGATTCATAATCAATTAGTTTTATGTAACATACATGTGTATGGGTGATATGTGTGTATGGCTATTCATGGTAAAGTGAGCACTTTTTAAGGCCCTGCTAATTTTTTTTTTTCTTTAAATTTATTTCTATCTTCCCACCTCTTTTCAATATACACTTTGCCATGTACCTAATAAACATACTGTATACATTTTCCTGTCCCTAAAAGTTAATATCTTTAGCTCAATAATAAATATTTATTAGTGGTTAATGTCTGTTGGAAGTGCCTTAAAAAGTGCTAACTTTACCGTAAATAGCACATATATATATATATATATATATAGAGAAAAAATGCTTATTGGGAACCAATTTCATATGAAATTTAATATGTATGTTCCTGTAGTCTATATGTGTTTGGGTATTTCTGCCACCTACTTATAGCTGGTTGGAATTTATTGTGTTCATCTCAAAATTCTTGTAAAGAATAAAGATTTTATATTAATTAATTACCTATCAAATTTTTCAATTAAATTTTTATGAAACTTTTTTTTTATGTTGAATTTATTTCATATTTTTCAGTTAAGAATTTTTTCATGTGTCAATTATGTGTATTCTAATAAGTACCCTTAATGTTATAATTTTTAACATATATTTGTGAGTTATTTGTAAATAATTAACATCCTAAATGAAATAGTCATTAAAGTATTACATTAAACGATGCAGCTATCAAAACGAATGCGTATAGGGTTTTAGTCTTTATATTATTTTCTATAGGTCTTACGTTAAAAATATAAATCAAGTATGATATGATATACTATTTAAACTCGATGCCAGATAATTCATGTTGACCAAAAAATCCTCTCTATCGGCCCATTACATGAAAATAAGGCCACTCTTAAGAATTCCACAATCGTCATGTCAAATGTCTCTCGTTTCTCTATATTTCGTACACTTTTATTCCCCAGCTATCTAGTCAGACAAAACACTTTATACATCTTACTTTTTACGCTGCGATTTTCCCGGAATGTCTTAAATTGTCTTACATTATTTCTAAAAAGTAACCAGTGAGTGACTGCAAGGAAGAAACTGTGAGTCAATTCCCAAAATATGGAACTGTTTGAATTAGTGGTTTCAGATAGAGGACATGATAAGTTTCGGGGTTTTTTGTGCACTTTGAGCTACAGTTTCCTCTCACCGGCTATTCTTCCAGTACTGAATCAGGGAATAAACTCCTTTCCCTGGCTTCAGCTGGCATTATATGCAGTAGAGCAGCAGTGCCTCTCCACATGTGTACTGCATAGAACATCTATATATATATATATATATATATATATATATATATATATATATATATATATATATATATATATATATATATATATATATATATATATATATATATATATATATATATACACACACACATACATACACATGTATATGTGCATATACACTACAGGTCATTGTGCCAAGGAGGTTCTATGCAGTACACATGTGGAGTGGCACTGCTGCTATACTGCATATATATATATCTCTGTGTGTTTTTACGGAACCGATTTTGGAAAATGAGATTGATAGTTTTGTATTTTCTGGCATCTAAACTTACGTTATTATGTTTGTTTTGGTTATAAACACAGTTTTGCACTATATGAATGTACATTTTTTAGTGTGTGAACTCTTATTTACGTTAATTTCTAGAGTGACTTGATAAATTGGCAAATAAATTAATTTACTGCAATTTTTTTACTTTCTATTATAAACATAGTTTTCCATTTCAGTTGCGTTGTCAATTATCCACATCACAATTTTAAATTTATGTTGTATAGTGTTCACTAGTCTAAAATATCTTCTAATTTCCTCCCTGTAGCAAGCAAATCATATAGGATTATAACTTTTTTTTTTCCTTATTTGGAGATTATATACTATATCCACATATTATTTTTAGAAGAAAATTAGAGTTATTTGAGTTTGGCTGCTTTAAAAAAATTTATCTCACATCATTGATGAAATTGATAATTTCTTTACTTTATTCACTACTAAGCTGCTGCCAAGAAGTCTGTTTAAAATTTAATTTGACAGCATTATTAAGTGGTTACATCTAACTAATTGTAGCAAAATGTGGAAAAATAATAATCTGAGCCAAACTCAAACCCATGCCAGATTGTTGTGATTAACGTAAGTGCAGAAAGCAATCATATAATTTTTGTAGTGTGTTAAAAATAAAAAAAGAAAATTCAGTTTGATGTGTTTTTAAACTTGACCCATGCTATACTTCCAGGCGATCGTGTAATTCTGTATAATTATCAGTCCGTTACAAGAATACCAGCCCACGGACAACAATTCTGCAACTTTCACTTAAAATTTCAGTCATTCTCTACAAGCCATATGCTTTTAAAATTTCAGTCATTCTCTACAAGCCATATGCTTTTACTAACCATCTATCTCGTAAAGAAAAAAATTGTCTGCATCACATTATATGCTACAAATTTTCTAAAATGTTATGTATACGTCAGGTGTATATATATATCTTTACAGATCATCGGTGATTTATTAAAAATAGCCCATCAGTAATGATGAGGATAAACCAGTAAGCCAGCCCTCAAATGATGAAACTATTTGAATAAGTACTTCCCAAGAAATGGCGAGTTAAGTTTATAGGATATTCTCACATTTCCTCTCGCAGTGTCGTCTACGACCAGACGACTTGGAACTCAGTCCCTAGTAGCAGGGTCAGTTCTGTCCACAGCTAATGGCAATAGAGTTCGCATACTGCCACTAGGTGACAGCTCTATCAATTTTGTCACAAGGCCACTTCAGATCACGGGCAACATGACCTTCCCTTTTGGCTCTTCTCTCACACTAAAACCTTTGCATTAGCGTGCCGGCTTGTGTACAGCATGTGATGCAGTTTCTGGGATCTATTTTGGCTATACAGATAGCAAGCGCTCGTCCAGTTAAGTTTTTGATGTGGTGCTGATTTTCTCACTACTGGAACAGCCTTAAGATGTGTGACAATTAGCATTACCCAATCATAAAAATGGATCTGAATTGAAGTGTTTAGGAGTTGAACTAGTTATGGAATCTTTCTGCAACTCTAAAAACCAATTTCTCAGAAATAATTCTAACACATTAAAAGTCCAACACATCCTCAAAAGTGGCCCTACTGCCTGGAAACACTCCTCGGGTCAGCAGACCAGTGGACCTCTGGTTGGACCACAACTCCGACAGAGGCCCAAAAATGTCCTGTGATTCTAGTGTGAAATGAAATTGATCTCCTGGGCAAGAACTTTTAACAACTGGATGGATATGGGTAAACCGTGAGCAGACATTCACAGTAGAAGTGTGTTTGTGTCTGGCACTACATCTCATTTCATGGTACCTTTCACATCTTGCACATGTATTCCTCCAAATCGGATTCAGCAGTTTGTGCATCAAACAAATTACTGTGGCTTGGTGTTTCGCTAACATGTCAGAAAGCCAAACACTTCCCTATAGCTAACACAGTGTAGTCCATATGAACACTAGTTTGTTGGTGAAATTAGTAATGTCCTATAGTTTCTTTATTACAATTATGTCTTAATTTAATTTATATTAGTACACAAGGCAGTATTTTTTCATGATAATCATATAACATTATCAGTTATCAGAAATTTGCTTTTTGGTTTAATAATTGATACGTCATGTTTTCTTTTCTTTTTTAAACTAACATACTACATGAACCGTGAAATGTATTATCTTAATGAAATCTTTATCTGTGTAGTTGGTGGAAATGTTCATTACTATTGAATTACGTTATGTCAACAATCTTTACAAAAATCTTACAGCAACTCTGGAGAAGCCAAATGTATTTGAAAAATATAATTAAAAAGCCATATGTTATTCATTTTTAACTTTTTTTCTCACTTTGCGCATTAACAAAGACTGGTTATCAAGGCGTACAATGGTGGCTGGTATGTTGATGCCTTTGGGCCCTTGTCTGGAACTTCTTCTTTGATCTGCATCGTGGCAAGAATAGATACCGCTTGAGCTGTCATGCTGGCGTATAGCAGCACAATATGTATAGACTTTTCACAGTAAAGTGGGCACTTTTGATGCCCTGATTACTTTTTTCCGATCAGCTATTTTTTATCCTTTCACCACTTTTTAAAATAAATATTGCAAGGCAAGTAATAAACACTATATATATATATATATATATATATATATATATATATATATATATATATATATATATATATATATATATATATATATATATATATATATATATATATATATATATATATATATGCTCACTTTACCGTGAATAGCCTATAGTGTCTTTGTTACTAGATTGGCAGAGGTTATTTCTGCTGGGGTCACTAATGTTGAGTTAGGAAACAGCATCCTGGTTGCTGAAATCAGCTGTTCGCTGGCATGGTTGTTCATGTGTGACTGCATGTTCAAACAGGACGTCAATATATGGCCTACCTATGCCATCACAATATCTGTATATGATACATAAAATTGCTTCTGTTGCTGAACTGTTCAGTAGTTGGATGCACCTCCTTAGTAACCAGCAAGAAGTGAGGTAGACACTTTTGTGTGTGGGACATTTGTGGTAAAACAGGCACTGGCAGTTAACCTGATGGAATGCTAAGTCGTCAGTCTATACCAAGGAATGCTGTATCCAAAGTAACAAAATTCATATAGTGGTTTTCCCAAAGATGTCTGTTGTCTTTCATGTGCCCCATTCAGTCAATAGCTCTCAACGTGATGACAGTTATACAGGATTAGTCTGAACTCCAGGTACAAACTTTGTGAGATGATTCATGATGGAAAATGGAGTAGAAATCATAATCTGACCTATGTCCAAACATGATTATCAAGGGATAGAGACGCCCTTGAAAATTGGGTATTATACTCCCCCCTCCTAATTTCCAAATGCCAGGCAATATCACATGCCAAATGCTCGTAGATAGAAAGTTTCTAATCCGGCTACAATATTTACAAAATTGTTTCATCTTGAGCAGTTTGACACATTTTGCAAATAACTAATTTTTATTCCCAGTGTTAAAGGGTCTTACTCCCTTAATAGTCATTAGGTTTCCTAATGTGTAATTGTTTCCAGTGTGTAATTGTAACTGTTGTTGCAACTGAAGTATAATTTTTCAGACCATGAGTACAGCCGCAACTGCATGTGTTATATTGATTTTGTTTCTATCACGGTCTTGGTGTCCTAACTGACAATTAACAGTGAATTTGTATCCTTCGCTAACTTGGTAATCATTATATATTTCTCACATTTCACATTATAACAAATACAATTACGTAAGAAAAATACAGATGTCAGTGTCCAGAAATATGGTCAGAGATCACATTCTACACAGCCAGATTCAGCTGACACGCCTTCCATCATATACTTAGGTGCTTGTTAGCTCACAAATAAAATAAGCGATGTCACACACTGCCTCACAATTATGGTAGCGCCCAAAGTTAACATGCAAGTAGTCTTCAGTCAAGATTTCAGATTGTGGACATTGTCTATATGGAAAATAGGAGAAAAAGAAGATAGTGGCAGGAGATACCAGAATGTGGAGAGCTGCCATGTGAAAGCACATGAAAAGGCAGAACACTGATTATTGATTATAGTAAACCCTTATGTAACTGCTTCACTCTCACTATTGTTTACTTCTCTAACTTTTCAACGAACATGCATTCCATTGCTGTGCAGTAGTTCAAGTTGGTGGCAAAATGCACGTGTGTGCCAAAGTAATACATGTTTGTTTTTGAGCATAGGTACATATTATCAAGAGAGAAAACATTTTTTTGTTGTCTGTGGTAAAGTTTTTATTTATTTATTTATCTATGTTTTGAACAGCGTTTGAAAGATTTTAATGGTTGTAGTTTATTTGTTTAGCTTTTCCTGCCTTTAATTAGCTGGAGGGGTCTTCCAAAATGTCTTTCTAGGTATGTGCATCTGCTAACCTATGTTACATGAATTGAAGAATTAAATAATAATTTTCATGTTATGAAAAATAAAGATAATCTCAGGTTACTTTATAGTAACAGTTCAAATTAAATCTGAATTTTCAGTTATGAACAATAAATATTAATCATTGAATAATAAAAAATGTATGTTTTTGGCAACTCTCGTTACACTGCATGATCTAATATTTAAATCTTAAAAAAAAAAAAAAAATTGTAAAGCTACATAAATCAAACAAAATTCATTTTTATACTAATATTTTATCCTAGTTATTTAGTTATCTCCAGTTGTCTTCCTTCTTTCATATAAAGAAGTATAAATCAAATGGTAGATTGTTAGTTTCCATTTTTTATATGTACTTACACTCAGCTGTTATTCAAACAAGTACAGGTTGTTCCCATCAAAAATTTAGTGTTGCCAACATATACCTACATATTAATTTTCCAAAAACCATTAAATTATATATTAAAAAAAATATTCTAAATAATATGTGTGTGTAATTTTTTTTCTTACATACGTATTTAGAGGTTTTACTGTAAATTTAATTTCAACTTTGAGAATAAGATAATTTTTATAATGCGTTGTAGTTAGAATTTCTTAAGGTGTTTCACAGATGTGTGGATATGTACAGTATTGGGTTTTACAGAATGATTTTAGGTGTAAGGTTGTACTTCTTTATCAAGTTGCACCACAGTACCTTTACTTTTGTTTCACAGGAGGATGCCGCACTAGCAATGAAGGTTTGAACAGTGGGGACTCTGGATTCAATGAGTTGTCACCATCAAAAGAAACCAAAGCAAACCATTGTGAGTTGGGGCCTACATTAGACAACTCAATGGGAAGCAGTAAATCAGATGATGGAAGGTAGGGTTTCAATTTTTGTTTGTACATTGTTCCAATAGATAAGCAGAGTTCACTAATAAATAGGTTTCCTGTTCATGTGACATGACAAAATTTTACTGTAATGAATGGTTGATTATTTCATCCCATCATCAAAATAGGGTTATTAGTTGTATCCAATATGAGAACTAATTATTTTTATTTAATTTTTATTATTGTTCAGTAGTTTTTAATTAACCCTGAACAACACAAAGCTTTAATAAAGGAGCACTATAGTCCATTCCCAACTGGAACAGACTTTCTCGGAGCCCTGCTAAATATCTACTTGCAGGCCCATTTTGTATCCTTCCGCCAAATTTAAACAAACATTGCCATATAGCATCTGTCAAATTCAATTATTACATTCCATTGTGTGTTGGTGTACATGTGATCGTATACTTTTGCTACACCTAAACATAAACATTGAAGTGTGACTTGTACTTTTATACCTGTCAAATGCATTGTTAAATGTTTACAGCTTTTCAAAGAATTCTGTCATATTCTAAAAACCATTCTGTACAAATATTCACAGTTTAGGTCTATAACATTATTTAGGTCAGCTTTACAACAATTTTTAAATGCCTGATAGTTCTTACGGTTATTTTACGTCGTTAACATATTTGTTTTCCACGACATTGCACATTACACTTAGTGCACGTTAATATTTTGTAGTGACTGTGTAAACACTGTTACAACTGTGAGGTAAAGAACTATAGTATTTTACATTTTGTTATTGATATGTGTTGAGTTATTTCTATAAAAGGATAGCCTCAGTTGGAATAAATATTAAAACGAAGGAACAACCAGTCCAACGAAAAAGATACATTAAACTCAAGCATACAACTCGTGTAGCTTATTTTTTGTCATACACACTTAAAAGAGATAGGTGAACATGCACACAAATAAGCCTACCGTAAATTTTATTCCGCTCATATTTCTATGTATTGCTACTTACAGTTTATTAGGTTTATTGAAATTTATCGGGATGACTTAGTATTTTGTTGGGATTATGGCATATCACGTTACACAACTGTGTTTCAAACACCTGGGGCAAAGGTACAATGTTGTGATAAATAAACAGACATGGATGTAAATAATTAACTTTGTTATAAAAACAGTTCACAGTTAAAACATATAAATTGTGCACATCAAATATTTGTAATCATGCACGCACACAGGACCAGCGTAATGACCATGATACAGCCATGCCCTTTCACACGCAGTGGTTAATGAAACACACATAACAGTATATTTATTACTGCAGTGGAAACACAGATTTATCACAACATCGTACCTTCTCTAGGTAGGTTTAAAAAATGCGTCTACAAACATGATGTAATTTCAAGTATTTTTCGTAGTAAGAATAATTTACGTTTGGTTTGGCAAAAAGCAACACGACATGTCATGACTCGCCACATCTGCCTACTTCAAATGATATACATCCCACCATGATATCTGAATATATTAAAATAAGTATGAAATATGCTACAATTGACAATGTATAATGTTCTCGCTTACTAGTGATGCGAAACTTCCCGAATCTGAGAGAGGAAGAAAGAGAGAGAGAGAGACAAGCTCCCCTGTCCTCCCAGCGGACAGTTGCTTCCTCAGTCAATAAAACAAACACTGTGTCACTGTGGCCTACGCACAATATTTTGCGCTTTTATTTTAAACTGAAAAATGAAATATGTTGAAATCTGGGCTACCTAAATACTTAAATATTTTAATAGGCAACTTTTAATTTGTGAATAGCATACTAATAAACTAGGTTAAAATAATATTTTAACTGTGAACTATATCTCACCGGCCGTTGCCAACACGTCGCTGCTCTCATTGTTTTTAATTCATATTAAATAAGAAATTAATATTACAAGTTATAGAAGATACGAAGTTACTGTTTCGTTTATTCACGAATGCAGTACTTAAAGTCACTCACAGTGTTGTGGAATACAAGTTACTGACAAAACAAGTTGGCATGTTACGCCTGGGGTGTTATTTCAAAGGTTGGTCTTTAAAGGTCTCTTCCAGTCATGAATGAACTATGTTTAGGAAATGGGAAGGAATCAACTGGGGTTTGTATTATTTAAGAGCAGGCCTACCTTGACCGGATAACCACGATC
The DNA here is from genome assembly GCA_029891345.1 of Dryococelus australis. Lineage (NCBI taxonomy): Eukaryota > Metazoa > Arthropoda > Insecta > Phasmatodea > Phasmatidae > Dryococelus > Dryococelus australis. The sequence goes on along the minus strand of CM057004.1, from coordinate 69,992,826 downwards.
TTTCCCAACGAAGAGTCCAGAAAGTAAATGGTTGTTAGTATTATTTTGCACTGAGTATCCATGACTAGGGCCATTATGACTGACGTCTCTTCCCAGTGGGAGAAACCTGACTTGCCAGTAATCAGTATAGTGGTGGTTTAAAGTTTCCTTTTTTTATTTCCTATGCTGTGTTCCTTTCCCCGCACTGATGCGACCAGCTGAATATCTGCCAGTTTGTTACGCCTTGATTTTATTTCTGGGCTGGGAAATGGAATAACTCCGGTGCTCTATTTTCAGCTTGTAATTTGAGCAATTTGTTTACTTGATCCTATTGTATGATTCGATAGGATAACGAGTTTACATGTTTCCTACATGAGGTACAACATGTAGATCTGGTTAGTATTTACCGAGATATTATATCGGCCAGTATGGGAAAATAACACTCGCGAAAAGGAAACAGGCGTTCTCTACTTCTAAGATGCAAACCAAGAAAATGTAGGCTTAGACATCTACAGGACTACTACTCTAGGAAAAGGTACGTTTTATAAATGGTATTAGAAATTTAAATTTTCTCATTTTAATATTAGGCCTGTTCTTATTGGCCGGTTTTGTGAAGCTACATAAAACTTATTTGTATCTTTTAAATAAACAGTTCCCCTCCCCTCCCCCCTGCCATAATAAAAACTTAGTAATGTGAGGGAACTGTAACGAAGTAATGCAGTTTACAAGCCGCATTTTCGAATACCCTTTGTTTCCACACAATATATTTGTAACACATTCCAGCTGTGTGACGTCCAGCAACATGGAGTAGCAGTAACCAACTGCTTTCATTCATAGATAGCACCACAAGTCAAGATGGCCGCTGACCACGGCACTCACAACAGATGGCGCCAAGTTTGAATTTAAATCCAAGTACATACACTAATTTACACGAACCAAAACGTACCGCCCACCAAAAATAACATTTTTAAGCAAGCTAGTAAATATGTACAATGTCGTAATGATATATGTGGTTCTCGGTGAATAGGTAGGCGACACAGCTTGATAACGGGACGCTTCACTGTTCGATGTTGCTGCTTAATGGTGACCACCCTGCAAACTCCATCCTTGTGTGCATGTAGAACTGCAACACGTCCAAGCTGCCACTGCAGAGATGGCAAGTGGTCTTCCTTGACAAGGACGCCAATTTGCACCTCATCTTCACTCTTGGTCCACTTTCCACATGGTTGTAGTGTATTCAGGTACTCCTTGTGCCATCTCTGCCAGAAGTGCTGAGTGGCACACTGTACCAGCTGCCACTGGTCCAATCTGACTGAATCTCTGTAAGGTCTGGAACTGAAGGTGCTGTCAAGGTGGTACCTACAAGAAAGTGTGCTGGTGTCAGGGCCTCCTAGTCATCTGGATCTGACAAAATAGCACACAGTGGATGTAAGTTAAGGAGAGCTTCAGTCTGGGCAAAGAGAGTAGACAGCTCCTCAAATGTAAGAATCTGCTGGCCTAAAACTCTTTTCAGATGATACTTAGCTGATTTGATGACTGCCTCCCACAACCCAGCAAAATGTGGTGCAGATGGGGGATGGAGGTTCCACTGAATGCCACGACAGGCAAGGGTATCTGCAACACACTGCAAGTTGGCACTCTCACTTAAGAACTTCTGTAGATCATTGAAATAATGGCGTGCACCTGTAAAGTTTGTTCCGCAGTCTGAAAAAACATTTTTACACAGCCCTCGCCTAGCAGTAAATCTGAATAATGCATCAAGAAAGCTGTGGTGCTCAAAGAAGAAACAACTTTTAAATGTACTGCCTTTGTCGCTAAGAAAATAAATAGGCACAAATAAGCCTTTGACACAGGACTGTTTGATTTGGAACGGGCCCCCATAGTCTACACAAACGTTTAGAAATGGCCTCGCTTGTTGAACCCTACTTGATGGAAGATTTCCCATCAATGGCTGTGTATTGGGGGCCCCGAACCTGTGGCACTTTATACAGCTGTGGATCGTGGCCTTGACAGATCCGTTCCCTGCCATAATCCAGTATTTGCAACGAATGGCTGCATGTGTGGCATTGGAACCAGTGTGGAGGTGCACGAGATGATGATAATCGTTTATCAGATTTGTCACAAAATTCTTCTTGGGTAGCAAGATTTGATGGTTAGCTATGTAAGTTAGTTGTGAATTTCATAAACATCCACTCATACGCAGAATGTCATCACAATCTATGATTCAACTTTCTAATACCAGTACCAGGGGGGCATTCACCCTCTGAAATCAAACATTCAATCTCAGAGCTGAAACATTTTCGTTGAACCTGCTTCAGGCACATCTTCTTAGCAGTATCAATTTCTACGACAGTAAGGGGACCAGTGCATTGATACTCTAGTGACACCTTCAGGTTTGAAATGAATCTTAATACATTAACAAGCACTCTCTGAAGCTGTGACCAGGAAGAACACCTAGAGAGCCTTGCGAGGAGGTTTGGCTCACAATGTCCAATCTTAGGCTCCTTTAGCTCTTCTTCACCTTCGTGAATGCTGGTTGATACTCCTCCACATGGCCATGATTCCTTCTTAGATATTAACCTGCCAGGCCCAGTCCACCAAAGTGTATGTGTCAGTAAATCTTGGTGTGAGAGTCCTCTGGAAGCACAGTCTGCAGCATTGTCAGCAGAAGGCACATATCTCCACTGGACCGTTATCTTGCTCTCTTGAATACGAGCGACTCTGTTTGCCACAAAAGTTTTCAGACAATGACGAGGAATCCTAATCCAGGCGAGGACCAATGTTGAATCACACCATGCAGTAATACAGCTAAAGTGGATACGTTCTGAAAGGGTCAACATTACTGACTCGAGTAACTTTGAGTAAATGTGTAGCCTGCAATTCAAGTCGAGGAAGTGTGATTGTTTTTAGTTGCACAACACGTGATTTGGCCAGATACAGGTGTGGCTTTACCTCACCTTGAGCAGTACATAGGTATACAACAGCTGCGTAACCTTCCTTGGATGCATCGCTAAAGCCATGAAGCTGATATTCTGACTGCGGTGCTGACACAATACGAGGTGTGTACAGTTTGCTGAGAACATCCAGTTGGCAGATGAAAGCCTACAAGTCCTCCAGCACAACTCGAGGTGGAGCTTCATCCCATGACACACTCAACAGCCAGAGTGTTTGGAGGAAAATCTTAGCTCGAATTACAACTGGAGTAAACCACCCTAGTGGGTCATACAACCTAGCAATGTCTGAAAGAATAGCTCGTTTGGTGACACTTGTGCTGGCTGATTGAATATTGTATGAAAATACAAACAACCTTGAGTCCCATTGGAGACCAACTACCTTGATCACTTCACTATTTCCTTTAAAGCTAAGTGCATCTAAGTACTGCATCTAAGACAGCTTGGCTATTACTGGACCATTGTCTTAATTCAAAATTCCCTTGCTTTAGGAGATTTATCAGTTCTTGCTGCAACTTGAGGGCTTCTGCAGCTGATGCAGCACGTCACGACATCGTCAACAAATACGTCATCCATCACGACCTTAGCCGCCTTGGAATACAAGCCACCTTCCTCAACTACAAGATGTTTTAAGGCTCTCATAGCCATGAAAGGAGCTGTTGACACACCATAAGTGACATTGTCTAGTTGGAATTCACGTATTGGCTGATCAGGGGATTCATGCCACAGAATTATTTGATAAGATGCATCCTCTGAATGTACACACACCTGTCGATGCATTTTACAAACATCTGTGGTCATTACAACAGGATGAAGACGGAAATGTGTAATAATGTCCACAATGTCATTCTGAAGTTTAAGTCCAGTGAGAAAAACATCATTAAAAGACTTTCCAGAAGTGGAGGTCGCTTAAGCATCAAACACCACTCTTAACTTGGTTGTTGAGCTGGATTCTTTCAACACATTGTGATACGTGGGATATAATAACAAGGAGAGTGCCCTAGTCCATTCTTAATCGGATGCGTGTGTCCAAGTTGTTTATACTCACGCAAAAAATTGGAATACTCCCTTTTAGTTTCTGGCTGACTATGCAATCTGCATTCCAGTTGATGCAAACGTTTGACAGCTAAGCTGCGGGAATCTCCTAACTCTGGTTCCTTTTCTTTGAAAGGTAGTCTCAGGACATATCTACCTTCTGGGTCTCTCGAATGGGTTTCAACAAAGGGACTCTCACATTCAATATCTTCTGGGCTATAATGTTGAACAGAAGGTACTTATTCGCTCTCCCAAAACTTCCAGATGGTGTCTGTTAGGGAAGCCTCAGACAGTACAAACAGAGAAACAACACTACTGGAGGCAGCAGCTGCAGTCTGACTGACTTTACCCATTAGAACCCAACCAAATATACTGTGAAGAGCAATGGGGAACCCACGTGGTAGTTGGTACTGCCCACCATTGAACACATTTGGGTATACATCAGTACCCAAAAGAAGATTGATTGTCCCTGAAGTATCAAACAATGGGTCAACTAATTCCAAATGACGATACACATCTCTCATGTGGTGAGGCAGTGGGATGCTGGGTAATTTGGAGGCCATATCATTCAAGACCAGTGCATTGGTGATTAATTGAGGCCCTTCACTTGTCGCAGGTGTCAGAACACAAGTAACAGAACCCTTTTTTGCAAGAACAACAGATTGAACCAACCCTACAACAGGAACATGAGTCCTTTGGCATTTTAACCCTAGCTTGCAGACACACTCTTCAAAGATGAATGAGCTCTGGGATCCTGAGTCAAGCAACACTCGAACCTTCTGCATCTTGCCACTTACATCTTTAACTCTAACGACTGCTGTACCTAAGACGATAGTTGCCTATACATCAGTGGAAGAGGTAAGTGAGACTACAGCTGCAGTTTCCTCATTAGGAATGGAAGTGACTGCTTCTTGGTGGTTAGAAATATCTGGAGTTTGCTCCACTTGATTTGAAGAAAGAGCAGTGTGAGGAAGAGAGTGGTGTCTCCTACTATGGTAAATACAGTTTCTCTTTGACTTGCAATCCTTCACTCTGTGGCTTTGCAAGCAGTTAAAATACATCATTCGTCATGCCAAATCTATCCTATCATCAACTGACTGACCATTGAACGTAGGATACTTGTGAATTCGGTGTGCGCCCTCATATGTTATACAAATATCTTGTTCTGCAGTTGCCAAGAATGAAGCTTTGATATTTGTGCCTGAAGTTACAAACTTCTTAGATGTTGATCGTGCACAAGTGTACCCTGATGCTGAATAGTTAGCCATCATCAATGCCTTACCATGTGATTCCAAAAATTCAAGAAGCTGATCAAATGTGGGCATCTGTATGGTTTTAAGAGCTACTTCAAATTGGGCTCTTGCATCTGGATCAAGCTTCGGTAACATAAGGTTTAACAACACAAAGCTCCATTCAGTCACTAGCAGTTTTAGAATTCTCAAGGCTCTCAAGTTCTCCCTAAGAATGTCTACCATATTCTGCAATTTGTCAGGAGAGACAGCAGCTAAGCGAGGAAGTTGCATTATATTTTCCCAATGCATCGTGGCTATTGCTCTGACATTATGGTACCTTTCAGTTAATGTTTGCCATGCTAGGTTATAATTATCCGCAGACAGTGGAAGAGCTTTAATAAGTTTGTATGGCTCACCAGAAACTGACATAAAGAGATACTGATACTTTTCCACCGCAGCGAGGGCCTTGTTGTGCACCAGCTAGGTGAATAAATCATAAAAGGTAGGTCAGTCAGTAAGCAACCCCTTAAAGGTAGGCAACTGCAATTTTGGTAACTTAACATTGGATGAGGCTTGGCCGAGATGACATTGCTGTTCTCTTCCTACTTCTTTGATTACAACAAGTTTGTTGAAAGCTGTTTTCTGTAGTAGGCCTCGTCAAACTTCTCGAGCTCCCTATCGCTGGCTTCAGACTCTGCAACTGACGCAGTTTCCAGTGCTTAAACAGAAGTTCCAGAGGGTTTTTTTTTTAAGTCTGTTCCCAGTTGCTGCAAATTGTAGCATGTTGCCTTGAAAAGTCGCGTCCCGACTAGGATTGTTGTCAATTTCATTGGCCAAGGTCAGAAGTCTGTTTATTCGACACTTCACGAGGTGCAAACATGTCTTCAATTGGTGTTGAGACATTTTAACAATTTCTCGTCATGGTTCGAAAAAATTGCCGGCCTGGTGAAAACATAAACAATTGCATTTATGGTTGGTATACCATGCGGCTAATCTAAAAAAAACACTCGTTCATTATGAATCACGAGAATGATAAGTACAACGCTTATTGCTTGACAGAAGTCTTGTGATTAAATACAGTCGTATTTGTATACATAACCGCCATGGCGCTAAATGAAGTAGTTTAAGTACCACACAACACCCAATTCCGCACACAAAGAAATACCAAAAACACGCCCACTGTTTACCGTAATTATAGTTTAAACTTTGTTAAGTGGCTCGAATAATGCATATCCAGCCCGGAGGATCAAAAATGTTTCCACACAATATATTTGTAACACATTCCAGCTGTGTGACGTCCAGCAACACGGAGTAGCAGTAACTAACTGCTTTCATTCATAGATAGCACCACAAGTCAAGGTGGCCGCCGACCATGGCACTCGCAACAGTTGGCGCCAAGTTTGAATTTGTACATACACTAATTGACACAAACCAAAACAAACCTAAACACCCTTAATGTTTTAAGAGGCCTATGAATTTGTGATATAGTTATATTAGCCTACTCTATTTTTTTTATGTGCTATTAGTACATTTCTATCCATGAAATATTTGCAGTTGGTACTTTCATGTATATGAAATATGTTTAAAAGCATTGTAATTTTAAATATTTTATAAACAGTATGAAATGTGTAGCAGCCCTTCCTCCTTTATTTCAAGATGATTCTTCATCAGTAATGTTAACATACACTATGAATAAAAGTACTAACATACTTACAGAGTCACAGCTAATAAATGTTGTGTGTGGTAAACCGTGGTAGGTAATGCTTACCGAGCTGCAGAGAGCATTTTCTAAATTCTTACATCCAACAAAATATTTGTACGCGAGTTGTTTTGAACATGCCGGTTTACGACCGAAACTATAATGTTACAAAAAATATAGGCCGATCTTAATCTATATGACACCATGGTTGTTTGGAAATGCAATTGTCATTTTCGTTTAATTTGACTCTTGGGTTACTCTTATCAGCAAAACTTCCACACTGTGATTAAGTCCCAGAAATAGACTGCTATTGTCATGTTAGGTTTTGAAAATAAGATATGTTTTTGTTAATTCATCAAATAACACACTAAATAGAAGCTATTTTCTTGAATTTTAACCCATTGTTTTTTTTCTAAGGCATTAGGGGTTTGGAGAACTGTGTTTCGAAAACCATTAAAATAATAAGTACAAATAATTTAAAACACTGAATAAAGAGACCTTCACAACAAGAAAAAGGTTCACTACTGTAAACACGTATCAAAATTGCGGTGCATTTCCTGTAATATTATAAAGGGAAATCAGTTTTTAAAAATCTGTAATCCTACATTTCTGAAATGTATTATTGAATTTAAACTTCTCTCACCCAAATAAATTAAGTATACCATTATTTTCCAAATAACTTACACATTTCTTCTTCGAAAGGAAACAGAAAAAAAAAATGTACGAGTAACCTAATGTGCAATTTCTTCCTTCCACAGGAAGAAACTCGATTTTCCGAGTGCTGAAATAAAGCCTTCTGGAGATGTGCAAACAAACTGTTATGTACATATTATGCCAGACAAGCCTACAAGAAGTACAAATATGTTGTAGCACAATATTGAAAGTTTATGATGATATCTGTTATTATGATTATATATTTGAATGATAGCTTTTCTACACATTTATAAAATTAAAATACATATTGTTACAGTGAACTATCAAGTACTACATAGGGCAATTTTAATTTTTATGAGATCTAAAATTAACACGAAGTTTGTTCTTTGGCCACAAATTACAACATATAGGCTTGCTTTAATGAAATATGTTTATTCAGGACACAAACGTAATGCTCAAGTCATCTTATTTAAAGTAGACAATCTCTCTTCCAATTGGCTGGAAATAATTGTTATCTTATTTACCTTGTAAATTGTAGCACCATATTTGTAGAAAGTGTCAACGTATTCTTAAACGCTCCCTTATTCATGAATACATTTCTGTAAGCATTGTAACAATGAATGCTTGTGACAAACAAGAATGGCTACATTTCAATTTATTTTCATTATGTTAAATGTAACAAGTTATAACTAGGGGCATGCAAAATTCGCATTTGCGATAAAACAAATTTTTATGTTTTAAAACTAATATATCTATTTTTAACTTTTCGTGATAATACTACAAACGGTTCGTAGAAAGCACTTTTTAGCTGCAGATAACATTGTATCAGTTTGATAACAAGTTTTCATTCCACAAATTCTCAAGCGTGAGATAATATTAACTAAAGAAGGGAATAAAGAAACTGAGAAATTAGGTTATAACCTTGATTTTGCTGAGAAATCACCCCTACCAAGGAATATCCCATGGTATTTTGCTCAGCAGAAAAGATACAGGCTTTTGTTGTATTTTAAAAAATTGGTTCTCTATCAACATAGAAACTATATAAGTAATCTAAGTTAATGACAGAATCATTTGTTTAACCTCGGATTACGTGCATAACATAAACAAAAAAATCCATTGAGATCATACAGTACTGTTGTTAATAACTGTCAAAATTTTCATGGTTTCGAGTATCAATAGTAACGCTGTGGAAGATCACTGGTGGTTATATTGCAACATTGTGTGCCTGTGACAAACAACAAATAAATCTTTTGGGTGTTTCTACAATTATAGACATATTTAGTTAAAGCACCTATAATTTTTGTATTGCCACCTGTTCCGGTTTGGGCTGATATCACTTCTATGGAGTGGGTGAAGTTAGTTTTGTTTCATTATTTGGGCAAATTTTATGATGTAATTATCTTTTAAAATGCTGAAACCTGCCATTAAAAAAAAGGAACGTGCTGCAGAATTGTCAAAAATGGCTTGAATGCAAGTAGCGATAAAACTATATTTTGTCAATTTTGCAACGCATCAGTGACTTGGGACCGTAGAGACTTGTGCGTAAAGCGCAAAGTAAAAAAACAAAAACCAGCTGATTTTTTTATATTCTTTTATATTTTTTAAATGGTTTTCTTCTATTTTCATTCCAGGAGTTTTCTGCAGCAGTATTAAGTTCCTAATTCTGATAAATATTTGGGTTTGAAAAAAACATTGTACAACTTAGTATGGCATGTGGTTCCCAACCTTGTGTACAATTGCATCCGCCACTGTCCTAAATATGTTTTTGTAGAAACTGAATTAGAAAATAGCAATACTGCTGGTGTGACTTTTATCTTGCACAGCCTGCTACATCCAAGTGGCGCTAAGTAAGTTTAGGAGCTATTTTAAATTCATGCTTTGAGTTGTTAATTAACTATTGTTGATATTGTGTCTTTCAACAGTAAAATCCGTTGTCTAAAAAGAGATTTCTTGCAAGTTTTATTAATTGAGGATCGTCAGCAAACACAAAATATTCCTATTATTGTCAAATGGTAAAGCGAAATGTAAGGACAGAATACACAATTACTAAAGAATGTACAAGGAATACAGTGGTGAAGGAATTAGGATGGTAGGTGTAATATATTTTAAATTAAAACAGAAAGAGTGAATAAGCGTAGGATGTGGGAGCACTGAATGGCGTCACGCAGGGGCGGAGGAAAAAATTTGTTACAGGTTAGTAGAAAAGCGAAATGCAGGGACAGAATAAAGAAATATGTAGGTATGAACGTGGAATGCAGTGGTGAAGGAATTAGGGTCGTAGAATAAACGTTTGTGGAATGGTGGTGAAATGAAGTGGCAATTGTTACACGAAAAACTACATGACATGGTAGCGTGAAAGCCGAGAGATGTTAAAACTTGGGTTAACTTCGAGCCCTTAGTGAAAGGGGGAGGGGGGGGAGATGCACGTCTACTTGGTATTTGTCATATTACTATGAACTTCATTCTGTAAGCAATATCACCTCTTCCCCACCTCCCCATTTTCAGGCTTGTGGTCGCAAGTGATGAGAACAAACAATAAGGTATGCAGCCAAAATGCCTCTGTGTGGTTCGAAAACACACTATCTCCAGAAGCTACTGAAATAGCTAACATTAGTTTAAAATTCTAATAATTTGCAGGTACACTCTTTATAGTACCAATGTGTGATATGCCACAAAAAAAATTATTGAATGTATTCTTTAGAACAGCATAAAAGAGTCGCTAATACGCGGTAGCTGAACACAATTTTTTAGGCAGTATCACAGGAATTTTCAATTATCAAAATTACTTCTATATTATAAAATTTCACAACATTATAATAGATTTCTTTAAAGATGTAGTTCATTTATTTGAATCAAATACAAGATATTGTAAATTTTGTTAAATTTGTACATTTAAAAATTCTGAAAACTTCTGGTTAACATTATCATTGTCTCTTATGGCTCGCATTTTAAGTACTGCTCACTCTTAAGAAATCATCCTTATGAAACAATGTAAGTAATTTCAACATAACTTTATATGCTGACAGTATATGTGCACACACCAAATGAGCGAATGCATAAACTCATTTTCATTTGTCCGCTGTTCTGAAAGATTGCACCGCATGAAAAATGAAGTTTGTGTCCCCTATCTCAGGAAACTATTAGTTGATATAAACCAAATTCAGGCAACAAGTTATACTTTTGTAGTCCATCAAAATTTATACGATTTAAGAAGGTGGTCACATATTTTCAAAATCACTGCAATGTATACATTTTATGTCAGTATGCCATGTCCCAAACAATTCCAACCAACTTAATATGTAACAATATCTATGACAAACATAGACTGTGAAAATAAATCTCTGTTTGGTTCTTTAGTAATTAAAATACCACCATATGAGAAAATTGAACTTTTTATTCATATGTCCATGACCAATCAACCGATTGCCACCAAACTTTTCACACTAGTAGTACTATAGTGCCATGTTTATTCAAGTGTTTTGGCTTTGTTTATAGTATGGCTGCAATATAAATAATTCAGATAAATTTATCATAAATAATTTGACATATTTCAGTATCTATTAGAAGCCTTCAATATGCCTGCACAGAGTCTGTTTTAGGATGTTTTGTAAGATAGTGCCAAATGAGAAACTAAAGCTTTTATGACATATCTCGTGAACTGGTCTAGCTGTTTCCATCAAATTCTGCACACAAGTAGTGTTATGGTAGGCCATGAAAACTTGCAGTATTTAAGTGACTCACACACTTGTTTTTAAATTATATCCTTGTAGAGATTTTAAGTGCATTATCCTAGTCCACCAAAACTTAAAACTGATTGTTATCAACTTTGATGTTTCGAATCCTACCTCTTTGATGTAGTGGGTTGCATGGCAGCTTACGGTATGAGGCATTCTGTTTTCAAGTCCCTGGTAAGGCACGTGTGTGTTTGTGATTGCCTCACGAGTATTGCGTTTATTTCTAATTACATCTAATGATATCGCTGTCAACAAGACGTTAACATCCAGCTACCATTTAATCTTTTAAGATCGTCATCAAAATTATTTGCATCAATGTAAAGGAAAGTGTGCTCAGTTGTATTGATAATATTTTCCTTCATGAAGTATCAACTTCCATTTAATATAAATTTTCGTTTTTAGCGTGTATAATGCATAGCTATGGGCATTGTGCCAACACCTCACCTCAAGAGACTTAGAGTATAAATTGTTGTGATAATAGGAATAATGTAACTATTAAGTAATGGGAACAAACTGAATTTAGTTTATCATCATGAAACTGATTTTGATTTTTGTGGAATATTGATGGCGGCATCAAAAGCAATTTATAGCAATTGTGACATTTATTGCAAAGGGTGTGCAAATACAGTAAAAGCCTGATATAACACGGCTGTTGGGGGACATTACTCAGACCTGCATTATAGCTTTCTGCGCTATTCCGATACTAGGTATCCGGGTATTGCTGTTGGTTATACGTTATGCTGTATTTGCTCAGTCGGAGCTGGAGTAACCGGATGTGTTCCTCTGGGCTATGGTCAAATGCGAGGGGAATCATCCTTCCCTTTCCTCTTCTTTTTTTTTCTGTGTCTATGTCTGGCTGACATGACAGGGCACAGTATAAATCATTTGTATTCCCCAGACCGTGCTGAACTTCAAAATCGAACTCAGTGAGAAACATCTCCCACCATGTGAGCTTGACTTTCGAGCCCTTTGACTCCCTGAGCCACTGCAGCACTTTACTGTCTGTGCAAAATGAATTTTTTGCCTTCCAAGTAATAGCAGTATTTTCGGATGGCCTATATGACTGTGAGGCACTCCTGCTCGTTGACATGGTACCATTGTTCGATGGCGTTTAAGCAGGTACTGATGTAGGCAATCACTTGTGGGTGGCCTTCGGCGTCTTCTTGGTACAAAACTGCTCCATGGCCGTTCTAGCAGGTATCTGTGTGAAGAATCAGGTCACTGTCTCCCTGTGGACGATACAGCAACATGATATGGCGAAGTTTTCCTTGAGAGCCTGAAAAGCGTGGCGTTGTTCAGGTCCCCATTTCCAGGAAGCTGCTTCTTCTGAGAGTGGGTGCAGGGGGCCATTTTGCTGGCAATATCCGGTACAAAGTCGTTCCAGAAAATACCGCAACTGCCTCTTCGTAGCTGGTTCTTCTGCGTCTTCAGTAGATCGTATTGATGAGGCTTCAGGGTAGTTTCCTTCTGGCCCAAACTGTCAATCAACGTCTTGTCAAATTGACTCTTTGAAAGCTTGCAAGTTAGTCTTTGTAGTTTCAAGCACTATAGCTAAAACTCGCAAGTCCCACAGTGCTCTTTCAGTGACTTGGAGTAAATTATCACGTCGGTTAAGTAGGCAAAATAGAATTGGCCAATGTAACCATTACAGACCTCGGCTGACATGAGCCTCTGAAAAGTGGCTGGAGCATTTTTTAAACCAAACTGCATTACTCAGAACTGTAATGTATCTCCATTTGACGTGGTGAATACAGTATATTTGCGGCTGTCTGGGTGGACCGCAATCTACCAGTGCCCCGATTGCATGTCCAAGGTACTGAAGATTTTGGCCTCCCCTATATCTTGCAGCATGTGCATGGGTTTGTGGTAGGCGATGCTATGGGGTGCATGATGTCGTTCAAGTGCTTATAATTGACGCAGAAGCGCACCTGGCCATTCTTCTTAGGTACAAGTATGGCGAGGGAATTATAAGGTAAATTTGATGGCTCGACTATTCCTTAGTGTCAGTTGTTGCCCAGAGCTCATGTTGAATTGACCATGTCTGGTGTAATTGCCATGGTTGTCAAAACGTGCTGGCGTGTTCATCTAGGATCTGTCTCAGCTGGTCGGACTCGGGTCCTTCTAACTGATGGTTTATTTCACTCGGGTTGATTGGCAGTGGGACCACTACAGTAGAACTGTGTTTTCAATTTACATCGACCTGGTTTTTGTCTCCCAGGTTGACTCTTTCCTCGCCGTGGTCTAGGACACATTGTTGCTGGCGTAGCCACGGGTGGCCTAGAATGACTGCTTTGGTGGAGCTAGATTGCCCCCAAAGGTGGCTACTGCTGGTGGCTTGTGGCAGGTTGGGGTAGCTGCAGATATTGAACCAAAGACAGGCCAGTCCTATGGGCACCTTCTCTCCCCTGCGGATGGTGGCCACTATGGAATGCAGTGACCCTGGTACCTTCTGTGGATTCTGTGGAGCTGAAAAGAGTGATGGGAGGGAGACAGGATACGTGAGCTTGTTCCCAGGGAGTGCCTTGGCCAAGTGCCTGATCAGTCTGGGTGCAGCTCCAGATAGCTTTGTATGTAGTGGTTGCCTTCCTTTCCTTGAAGTCTTTCCCACTCCTTCTGGTAAAACGCATGAGAGTGCAAAACCTTGCCTTGGCAGATAGGAGCAGGTGACCTGCAGTTCCCTGTCTAACAGTGTTATGCCACCGCGGCAGCTTGGTCGACGCCAAGCCTAACCGTTACTCCAGCTGGCAACAAAATAGTACCATGGTTGGAGAGCTGGTTTTTTCAGAGTTGTTCCAATGACAACGGTTGTGGGTCCTAGGGCAGATAGACCCAACCCAGAGCCAACCAAACACTCCCTCCGGCAACTCACGGCGTGCAATGGACGGAGTGCAAGTTTGTCTAGTGGTCGCTCCTCCCTAAGGGAGTATGATTAGTGGTTGTGGCTCTACGTTTGATGTATGGGGGAGGAGGGGCACCAAACGGGTGGCTGTCAAAGGTGTGTGTGTGTTCTCGACATAAATGTCTCTGAGCGGAAGCCTATTCAATTCCCGGTCTGCCTGCTCCACTCTAAAGGGGTGTGGTGTCTACTAGGAGTCTGAAGTACCCAAGGAAATAGAGTTCGGTGTTGGTTAGGAACATGTTTATTCTGAGAGGAATAGAACACAGTGGCCCGTAGTACCTCCTGACTACCTTGATCTTACGGAAGCTATATCTTACCTACGCAGTTATCCACGTGAAGGAGACCTGGTTCTGAACTAAAGGGTGGGAGTTTCGATTAAGGTAGGTAAGTCACTTTCCCTGTCCAGCTGGTTCGTGTCCTTAAGAGATTTAGGGACTCACTTCCTGAAGGGAAGATGGGGTAGCCGTTGCCGAGGGCAATCAACTGAGAGGGTTGATGTCTTCTATAAGGTCTGCTGGCCTCTAGAAGATCTGGGTGCTGTGGGGCGACAATGCTAAAGTGCTTCTGGGTGTCTGGGCGATGTAGAGGTCAGAGAGCTCCAGTGCACGAGGTGGTGAAGTGAACTGCCTGGCTGATGTGGCTCTCAGAAGAGCCAGACAGCAACTGATGAAATTGGCCGGTGCATGGACACACATACTCACCTGCCGAGCCCTCGCTGGGGCTTGGAATGGGGGTGCAATCTGCACTTGTCTGTGGGTGGAGCCTAGGGCAGGTCTGCCAGTGGCCATTGCTGACCTGTGGTGCCATCTCTCTGGGCACCCTTCAAATATCTGTTCGCTCGGGGGTGGCAGCTGTGACTCACCCTCTGGCTTATTTAAACTTGACGTCTTCTTGAAGGGGAATTACTTGGCATTGCTTACTGATCTTGCTGACGAAAAGTATTGTTGTGTGTGTGTGTGTGTGTGTGTGTGTGTGTGTGTGTGTGTGTGTGTGTGTGTGTGTGTGTGTGTGTGTGTGTGTGTGTGTGTGTGTGTGTGTGTGTGTGTGTGTGTGTGTGTGTGTGTGTGTGTGTGTGTGTGTGTGTGTGTGTGTGTGTGTGTGTGTGTGTGTGTGTGTGTGTGTGTGTGTGTGTGTGTGTGTGTGTGTTAACATACACACTTCAATGTGCCATGGGAAAAATATTTTTGCCAAATACAAACAAATTTAGAATGGTGGGAAATTTAATGGGAGTTAATGAACCTCTAGCCTGTAAAATAGGAGGTTCTATTATACTGTATTGCAATTTTTTACTTTATCTTGTCAGGTTAGTTTCAATTTTATATTGCATGTTTTATGTATTAAAAAAAAGACAGGCAGAATGTGACCTAGGTAGCAAGTACATATTTGGTGCAGAAAGAAAAATCTGGTCATCACACTTGCAAGGTAAGCTTAACAGATATGAATGTATGTCTTAAGACATAGTGGAATATATTTTTATAATTATCTGTACAAATATAACTATTATGAAATTTTATGTTTCTTGATTTGTTACTGTCTGAAAGCTTCTATAGCATCACTTTATCCCATTTTAAATAGTATGTCTAAGTATATCAGGTTTCAATATATTTTTTCCTAAATGTGCACATTATATTCAATATAATACATTATTCAAATTGATTGCAGTTTCTACTTTTATAAATTGAATTACAAATGTAAGGTTGTTACTGAGTCCATAAATGCTTTGTCTCATTGGAAAAAATTTTGAGTCTGTGATACCTTACTACAGTTGGACTACAGTACTGTTAATAATGATAATAATTTGTTACTTGGGGTTCGGAAATAAAGGTGGAACACTGCAAATTAATATGTTATAGCAACTTTGGAAAGAATGTTAAATAAAACTGATTTACGTAGCTTATAATGTCAAATTTATGGACCCACACTTGGCTCTGTTAGTCACTGGCCTTACACCTCTGAGTTTCCCGTTGGGAGTGCGGTAGACACAGCCATTGTGCTGGGATTTTCTCAGGACTCTCTCATTTATTTCCTCGTCTTCATTCCTTTGCATCTCCACCCCCATCTTGTCTCACTTTGGCCATTCTTTGCCAGAGCAACAGGTCTGTTCTTTGGTAGAACAGCCTGACTGCTTAACGCCAGCCTTGTCTTATCCATACGTGACCCTGCCTGAAGTAGTTACCACATATGGATTTTCATGATACATTCACAGTAAAAAATAATTTCATTCATTGTCATAAATGAACTATCTTTTGGTTGATTAATGACATAGTGATTTTCCTTTTTACAGGACAGGTATTAGTACAGTGGATGATGACAAGGATGAAGTTTCATCCACTGTTAGCAACTTATCTGACCTGAGTGGTTTGTCAGAATTAAGTGGTCAGGACTGGAAACCTACTGCAGGCAAGTATCACAAGTTGATTTGTGGCTTACTCTATATATTTTTACTGGAATACAAAACATAATTGTAATTGATAACATCTTTTTGTGGGTCATAAATGTTTGATTTACAAAATTCTGTGTAACAAGATCCCTGTGTGCCTAGTCTAAATGTAAGCATTTTTGACCAGGGCCAATGAGTTGGGTACAGAAGCAGATGCTCACAGGAGCAAACCCTCGTAGTGTTTTGAGCCAGCTCATGCCGGATGATGCACAAATTCCCTCGCAGATTGATGACCTAACTTTGTGGAAAATTATTGTGAACATGCTGAGTGAACCACCATGTCGTGAAAAGTTACGCCATATCAATACCATAATGGATGTGGTGCGCTTGCTCCGCAGTGCAAAGAAGGTCATAGTATTGACTGGAGCTGGGGTGAGTATTCTGTTGTAAGTTACTTATTTTATGTAATCCTTATCTGAATAAATTGAAAATAATATATTTTTTGTAATACTTTGATTTCTAAAAAGTTGGTTACAATTACTTAATATTCATGTGTGGATAATTGCAATAAATGTCATTTTTTAATTGTTAGCTTTTGTTCTATTGGAAACGTGCCATCTAATTTTCATCATGACAGATGGATTGGCTTTTCAAAACAAAATTCGTGCTAAAATCCATTGACGTGTTAAAAATCAACAATCATGTAAACATGTATGTTGGCATAACGCAGGAATATTTTTTGGGATGATAATAATACATGCTGCCGTATGATAACCTGTGTGTACTATGTACTGGTAAGTCTTAAGATACTATTCAAACATGCTGCACATACACACTGGTTTTGGATAACAAAGTGACGTATCAATGATTTGATCCCTGTACATTCTGAGACTTAGATAAACAAATACTATCTTAATGTAGTAAACATGTAGGTATATTGTCTTTAAATATTGAGTTTTCCCAGCCTTGTTTACCACTGTATTGAGCTCATTCATTTTGTAGTTGTATGTGTAAATGTTTTAAAATGGGTGATTGCATGGTAAAGGACAGTTCATCTGGATCTTAGGTAATATAAATGAGCATTACTGTCACACTGTTTTTAAACTTTGCTTTGCTTAGCTTAAAATCACAATATTTTTATTACACTATCTACCAAAAAGTAATTGGGCACCTGTCCACAATCTTTGCTAAGTGGGTTGTCATCCCGTTAGAATATCGTAGGGCAACCTCTTGCGGCTATAACAGCAGATACCCTGTCTGGCATGCTCTCTACGAGTGTTTGCAGGACATCCATGGGGATTTGTCACCATTCCTCTTGCAACCATTCCATGAGTTGAACAATGGATTTTTGCCGTGCCTGACGAGTCCACCCAACGATCCAATTCGTCCCAAAAATATTCTATAGGGTTGAAGTCGGGACTATGGGCAGGCCAGTCCAATCTGCGAACATTGTTGTCTGCATACCACTGCATAGTAGCCCTTGAAACATGGCACCTGGCATTTTTATCCTGGAAGTAACACTGATCCATTTCGTAAAAATGCCACAATGTTGGGAGCATTTCATTATCCAGAATGTTACAATAGGCCTCTGTGTTCATGCTACCACATACAACCACCAGCAGTCCTACGCTGAATGCCGTGAAATACAAGTCAACTGATGTACTGAATTACTTATCTTGGCGGGTGCCCAATTACTTTTTGGTAGATAGCGTATAATGAAACATTGCAGTGGTTACTGAATTTTTTGGCAAGCCCAAAAATGCACAGTTTAGTGAATTATAAAATATTTAGATTTCAAAAGTTATAACTGGTTTGTAAGTGGTAATACAGTATTACCCTGGTGTGATTGGTAGCACAGTATTATAATACAGTAATCTTTAAACTTAATGCAGTAACTTTTTACTTTGTTTGTACATTAAGGTTTCAGTATCATGTGGAATCCCAGACTTCCGGAGTCGTGATGGTATTTATTCACGACTAGCAATGGATTTTCCTAACCTTCCGGATCCACAAGCTATGTTTGATATTCAGTTCTTCAGTCATGACCCGCGGCCATTTTTCAAGTTTGCCAGAGAGATATATCCTGGCCAGTTTAAACCTTCACCGTGCCACAGGTATGGATATATTTATTAGTCCAGTTTTTGTATTAATTAGTACATACTACAGTTTATAATTAAAACCTGGAACACATTTTGTGGAAATTAATAAACTTCAAAAATATTTCTCCATATGTTAATTACTGAAATAAAGTCAAAACTGAAAATTACCAAGTCCTGGATTTGAGCGCTGTGAGAAGCAAAGTAGTTTTGTAAAATGTGTTTTTGTGAGTTTGGCAGCATCACTTGTGTAGCCTGCATGTCCAACCTTATTTCTTAAAGAGATGCATTGTTCTGCACACCCTCACTTCGTCCTTCCTGTAGTTATAGATACGAACTTTGAAGGACAGTTGCTAAGCTTTGAAGACATAACAAAATGGAGTGAAAGTAGTGAATGTAAGAAGATTAGTGTTATAATTGTTTTTGTACATGTAAACTGAAGTTTTGGTTCTATGTGAGGGAAGAAGAACCCGTAGTGTTTACATTTACTCTTATATTGCCAATAATATTTTGTGTAGTTATTTTAATTCCAGTAACTGACATATGCTATTAAAAATATGTGTTGGTAATTTAAAGTAAATTTTTGCGGGTAAAGTTGTTGTGACCATCAGTTTCTCTGAGTGGGGGGAGCACGTAGCAATTGCTGTGTTGGCTGCATGAAACACATGAAAGGCATATTCATACTAGGTTTTCTGCTACTGAGATGGCATAAAACTCAAAAGTTTTGGATGTGTAACTGAAAATGCTTGTTTGTAATTCATATTTCGGTAAAAGTTACAAGTTGTCCACTAGGCTACCAAAGGTATATGAAAGGACAAAAATTCAAGTCCTCACAGCCTAGTACTTGTCGACAAGTACACACGCAAAGGATAACACATTTTCACATGGTTGCGAGATAGTGACATTTTGTTGACTTAGACCAGCTTCATCAGGCGGTGAGTTAGTTGTAGAACACTGCAATATGGTGGACGGGTGCTGTTGGTGCTTTGTGTGTGTGTTGACAAGTACTAGACTGAGCGTATTTCTGCCTATTAAAGTAAATTAATACTTAAGTAATACTGTACAGACTGTGGTTTTCCCGCTTGAAAATTGACTTCTTATTTATTTTATGTAGCACAGTGCTCACTGTTAGATTATTCTTAGTTTGGTGACAATTGGGGTCATATTTCCCTTACCATAACATAATTTGATCTAAATGTCTGTGGAAATAACATTACTATGCCGTTTAAAAATCCTTCAAATATATTTTAGTGCAGTTTTTGAGGCTTAAAAATTAATACCAACTGTGGAAACTAATCTTACATGGGCAGAGATTTTACAGGAACTATAAGGACTTGTAAATTCAGGTTTTGACTCTCAGTGTATTCTTTAATTTTGTACGTCAGGAAATACTAACCCTCTTCAACTTTTATTTGCAGTGGCCCTAACCATTGCACATTAAGTTAAATCTTTGTGAGGTGACGCAGTTTTATAAAATACCTTTTTTACTTTTAGTAATGTATTGTGGTAATATAAATAAGACACTATTAGGTCTCTAAACCTACTGTTTATTTAGAATATATTTAATATCTTTTTTGTACATAACTTTGTAGTCATGCCTATTCCTCCACCTTTCTTGACATTGTGCCATATAAGATGTAGTTCATCTTGTCTTCCTACTGGCCTTATGAGGCATGGTAAAATGTGTGGTGCAAACAAAGAAAATGTGTGTTAAAAGTCATCTATATTTGTTTGCAGTATTTTGCAGGGAAGATCTTTAGGGAGTGTAGAGATCATACAAAATCATGTTTTGTCATACTATTTAGGATGAAAGTAGTTTTACATGATACCAAAATACACTTGATGAATGCTATTCGTGTATTGTTGTGTGCAATACTAGAGAAAGTAATTTTGGGTTTTGATTGGTTTGTTTTTGCAGATGCACATTAGCGTTACATTTCCCGCTGCTGTTTCTGATGATGTGTTGTAAATTAGCCCTGCCAAAGATTATTCCATCACAGATTAGCTACTTTTTCATGTCACTAGGTTAATGACAGTGCAGTAGGTGTCAGTAGCCAAATTGTATACTTATCTTCTGTAAGTGTTTGTTCAGCCTAAATATTCCCCAATTGGAAAATTTATAACACTTTGTAATAATTATTTTGGAAAGTTGTAAATTGTTCATAAAAATAAAGGTTTTTTTAACAAACTGGAACTGAAGCATTATGGGGCAAAATGTTATTACAGAGGAAGGTCATAATTAGTCAATTTGTTTGTGAGGAATCCAAGTACTGAAGGAGGCGCACACATAAAGGACGACACATTTTCTATACAACCACGCAACCACATAGAAAATATTATTTTATATGGATTACAAAACTAGAATTCATTATGTAAACTAAGCTAACAATTTGTCATGATACTACTGTATGTAGGCTGCATACATGTAAGTCATTAAACTTTGAATTATGTACCACATTTAACATACCACTGTGTCTTCTGTTTCAAACTATAAACAATTTGAGGGGAAAAATACTAGGCTGTTAACTGTGCTTTAGGATATTAAACTTACGTTTTGATTTAAACATGGTTATATCTGAACATTTTTGATGAGAGGCAATTTAGTTTCTTGGTGCGAATTCCTTTACAAGTGCTAAATAACCTCTCTGTTGCAACAGAAACTGGGGGAATGCCCAGTGTCTTTTGTGCAAATATTTTTAGATTCGGAAAAGATGCTGTACATTTTCTCTCCAGAAGGTCAAAAATTGAAATAGTAGGCCCAGTCAAGTACCGAGTCAATTCATTTGGTGCATCAGTTTTGTTGTGGGATGCATCTGACATCTGAATTATTTCAGCACATACAGTATCTGCTGCAATAGTGATTCTTCATTCAATGGCTGAGGTTTTGGTGCTACATTTGTTTCTTCTTTGGTGGAATTTGTTGCAAGCTGCTCATGTATTCATTCTGCAGCCTCTTGTACTGATCCAGAATTCTTGAAGACCCTGGAGCAAAATGCATTTTTAATATCGGTAGGCCTATTTTATATTTCACTGTTAAGTAATTTGTAGTTTTCATTGGAACTATAGCGTTAAACAAAACACACATACCATACTTAACTTTGTTATAGCATATTGCTCAATATTAGCTTCCATATCCAAATATCTTCTTTCAAGTGCAAAATGTGTGTCACAAGCAATGGTTTTAAGATCAGTATCTTTCTGTGAGCTCTGCTTTAGCAGGCCACATCGCAGACTGTCTATGATAGGTACCACTTCCGACACAATACAGTTTTTCTTGCTGAGAGTTAACATTGTATCCTAATACCGGTAGCTGTAACAATTCCACAATATTTTCAACGAGTGTCCGGTCTGCAGGGTTTAAGCTACACAAACTTGAAATTTTGCGAGTGATGTTTTGGACAGCTACTTGCTGCTCAACCACCAGCATGTCATAGCATGAATCCCATCTTGTTACCTCTTCTCTTATTAGAGAATGTTGTGGTAGCCATACTTTACGTGAGCTTCTCTCAATAACTGGATGTAGGCCACTGACATGTGAAGATGAGACACAATGCGTGGAACATATGCCACATGTTTAGAAACACTTGGATGATTAAGACAACCCTCTTTCACCACCAACTGAAGACTGTGTTGAACACAAGGAATGTGAGACACATTAGGTAGTTGAGCAATTGCACTCTTCATATTTGCAGCACTGTCAGAGATGATAACTGTAACTTTTCCAGCTATTTCCCACTCAGCAAATGCCATAGAAATATTTTCAGCAATTAGCTCTCCTCTGTGTCTTGCTCCACAAAAATACATTACTTCCAATGATAGGGAATTAAAGGTCCAATTACTGTCTATGAAATGCACCTATATACTGATAAAACACCTTCAGCTCCAGATTTCCAGAAATCTGTGGTAACTGCTAATTCATTAGCAGTTTGCAAAATGTCCTTCAGTTTGATTGTGACATTTTCTGCAAGTTCAGGAGGTTGTATGCCCATGATGTCTTTCCTTGTAGGCAGTAGATATTTTGGTTGAAGAATTTTAACGAAAGATTTAAAACCTTCATTCTCCACTATCGAAGGAGACTGCATGTCAGTGCATTTCATCTTGGCTAATTCTCTTGTCCGTTTCGATAGATCAAGGGTCTGATCTGTTCCAACTTGCAAACTTTTCTGAAAATGTTTTTAAATCATACTGTTTTAATTTTTTGTGAAGTAACCCTGTGTAACACTGTTACTTGAAGGTGAACAGTGTACACTAGATGAAGGATGCCACAACCCAATTTAGAGCAATGGATACAGCTTTCATTTTATCACTGACTTTCTCTGTGAAATGCAACCAAATATCCCTTTTAGGTGCCATTGTGTGTTATTGTATAATTCATTAGTGGTGATTCACACAATCAACTCGCACTAAAACATTTACACGAAAAGAACTATCATTATGATATTTACAGCAAAACAGAGAAAATAATTTATTTTCTAAAAAATAGTTTTTTTTTTTGCAACATTTTCTTGGATTTTTTTAATAGAAGGTAGAGTTTGTTGTTAATTGCTTATCAACATTTCAAATTAAATTCTTTTCAGTCGCTGCATCCAGATGTTAAGAGTTGAATTAAATGTGCATCAGAGGAGAGAAAATACTTTAAGTTGAGGTTAGAATGGACATTACCGATGTTGCAATATTTTTATGCCCATCTCCGATA
This sequence comes from Dryococelus australis, assembly GCA_029891345.1. Lineage (NCBI taxonomy): Eukaryota > Metazoa > Arthropoda > Insecta > Phasmatodea > Phasmatidae > Dryococelus > Dryococelus australis. Next base: position 69,969,471 of record CM057004.1, on the reverse strand, counting down.
ATGGTAAATGTACCTATAATACTGATACACAATATTGGTAATTGGCTATCGGACCATCATTAAAATAGAGTATTGAAAATCAAAGTATTTCTTAAAGAATCAATAATTTGATATCATGACAGAAAATTTTGGAGTCATATCATTTCTATTTGTTAACATAGCAAAATTTGTAGTGATTGAAACTATACAGTATGCCACAACTCAAATGTATTACAGCTTAAAGACGTCACATTTTCTTAGTCCACAAGTATATTTACTCTAATTGTTCAGCTCAGTCTGTTATTGTTTAAAAGATTTCTTTATGCACTATACATAGTAGTAAAAAAATTTACCTCCAAATTTTTTGGGTGGGAAAATAATACAACCTTCAAATTTTTGGGAGTAAAAACTGGAAAAAAATGTCTTTCATGTACTGTATATGGGTAAATGCTGTAATTCGAATGTTCGCATATCTAAACATTACATTGTTAATACAAAATTCGCTAAGCTTTATTGAGAGTATACCTGTGTGTCCATAAAAGTTTGGTGATTTAACAACAGTGATTTTTTTCCCCAGATGTTTATTTGGAAGTACTGCAAAGTTAAATTTAGCTGTTCGTATATATTGTATGCAATTAATAATTACTAACCATTAATTTTTCATATTTTTTCTAGGTTTATAAAATTGCTGGAAAAGCAGAAAAAACTTTTACGCAATTATACGCAAAATATTGACACCTTAGAACAAGTTGCTGGCATTGAAAATGTAATTGAATGTCATGGTGAGTTTAAGCATATTATTGTTATAACTTTTTAGAAAACATACTTTTACATATGTTGACTGGATGGTGATGGTTCTGTAAAACATTATTCTAATAAATAACGTCAAGCTGACCATGTCATAAAATACATATAGATACGAGTTATGTATTCACAGTAAGTTGTTGCGATTTCTAAAGAATTACTGTAAGTATGTAGTCCATAGAGAATAATGTATTCATTGTTGCATGTGTATACTTATTATAGGCCGTTCACGATAAAGTGAGCACTTTTGAAGCCCTAGTTACTTTTTTATTTCAACCAATTTCCATCACTTGTTATTGTAAACCATGCCATGTGAGTAATAAACACAATGTATACATTCACCGTACCCAAAACCAAAAGTCAGCGGCCACAGTGAAATGTATTTATTAGTTATTATGTCTACTGAAACAGCTTCAGAAAGTGCTCACTTTAACGTGAACGGCCTATAAAATATTAATTTTAATAACCCTAACATCTTGATGCACGTATTGCGTAAGAACAGTGTATGTCTAAAACTTGGGTGGCCAATGTTGGGGGGGGGGGGACAGATAAGGCATGCATTCTCAGCGGTTATTAAACTATAGTCCATTCCTGATTGGAAGCGACTTTTGAAAATCAACTTTTGAAAAAACACTAAGCATAACCTGTGAGCCTGTTTTTTCAATAACCTGTATTCCACAAATATATAACACTGTGGTTAACTTTAGAGTACTATATTATTGAATAAATGAAACTTTACCTTAATATCTTCTATAACTTGTAATATTTATTTCTTTTTAAATATGACTTAACAACAGCGAGAGCAGCGACGTGTTGGCAACGGCAGGTAAGAAATACTTCACAGTTAAAATATTGTTTTAACCTAGTTTATTAGTTTACTGTTTGAGCGAGATGGTAACTGAAAGCAACTGTTTGCTGGGTGAGACTTGTCGCACTCTCTCTCTCTTTCTTCGTCTCTTTCACACTCCGGAAGTTTCACTTCGCTATACTTATTTAAATATATGTAGATATGATGGTGGGGCAGTTACCAAGTGAATTTGGCAGACATGGCGAGCTATGACATGGCATATTGCTTTTTGCCAAACGAAGTGTAAATTATACTTGTTCTGAAAAATACTTAAAATTACATCATGTTTGTAGTCGTGTTTTTTAAACCTACCTATGCAAATTACAATGTGATAAATCTGTGTTTCCGCGGCAGTAATAAATATACTGTGATGTGTGTTTCGTTAATTATTGCATCTGTGAAATGGCATGCCTTTGTGCATTCGTGGTCGATGTGATGGCCCTGTGTGTGTCCGTGATTTCAAATATTTGATTAGCACTATTTGTACGTTTTAACTGTGAACTGTTTTATGATGAAGTTAATTATTTACACCCACGCCTGTTTGTCACCTTGGGGGATTGAAACACAGTCGTGTAACGTAATTTGCCACAATCCCGGAAGAAAATTACTAAGCCCAGCCCGATAAATTTCAATAAACAGTAAATAGCAATATATAAAAATATGAGCGGAATAAAAGTTACCGTAGGCTTATTTGTGTGCATGTTCACCGCTATCTTTTAAGTTTGTATGATATAAAATAAGCGACTTGAGTTGTATGCTTGAGTCTACTGTGTCTTTTTTGTTGAACTGGTTGTTCCTTCGTTTTAATATTTATTCCAACTGAGGCCATCCTTTTAAAGAAATAACCCAACACATATCAACAACAAAAGGTTAAATACTACAGTTCTTTATCCCGCATTTGTAACACTGTTAAACACAGTTAATGTAACATAACCGTAAGAACTGTCGTCAATTCAGGCATTTTTAAAACGTCATAAAGCAGACCTAAATAATGTTAGACCCCTAAACTGTGAGTATTGGTGCGGAATGGTTTTTGGAACATGACAGAATTCTATGAAAAGCTGTAAACAGTAAACAACACATTTTGACAGGTATAAAAGTAGAATTCACATTTCAATGTTTATTTTTAGATGTAGTGAAAGTATACAAACACATGTACACACACAATGGCATTTAAACATTGATTTTGAGAGATGCTACATTGCAGTCACATGGCAATGTTTGTTTACATTTGGTGCAAGGATATGAAACAGGCCTGCAAGTAGATATTTAGCAGGGCTCCGAGAAAGTTGCTTCCAGTGGGGAATGAACTACAGATACTCTCCCCTTCAAATTACTTGCTTTTAAGTAAATATTAACTAATATTTAAAAAATTACGTTAAGTACATTTTAGTTTCATAGCCATTAAGCATTGCTACGTTATGGCGGAACCCTGTTAGTAACATAATATTTTCATGCATATACAGTAATCCTCTTATTTACATTCTTGGTATTTAAGTTTTCCTGCGGTTTGCATCATTTTCATAATGTGCCATAAAAATAATTTAACACTTTCCCTCAAATTGCATAAAAAAATTTGTTCTATTCTCATGATTAACATCTTGCAAAACATGTACAAACAGTTTATTTATATCTTGTTTCTCTGTTATAGCTAACAAATACAAGTTCGTGAACCTTCATGCGAAAATTAGTTTTAGAATTTTATGCGAGATGTTTGATGGGGTAACATTGTGCACATAATAGGTGTGAATCGCAATGTTAAAAATTCGTTGGAGTTACAAGTCGTGATAAAGTTTGGCTATGTATTGATTACTCTTTTTTGAGGGCATTCCTTTTAATTTTTAAGGGGGTGCCAAAGAAGCCTTGCAAAATACAAAGTGGTGGCCTTTGATAGCAGTTAGCTGTTAAAATATTAAAAAATTTAATATTTTCATGTAAGTTAAGAATGAGAAGAGTTAGAAGAAAACTTTTCGAGTAAAATATACTGTGCATAACACTGTCTAAAATTTTGTTGCTAATGCTTGGAATGGTAAAACTAATCGTTAACGAGATAATTGTAACAAAAAGTAGTAGTTCATATTTACCATTGCATCTTCTATGAAAGCTTTGTTGAAACACAGAAACTTAATTTATGTAGCGATTTATATTGCATTCATTGATCCATAAGAAGTAATTAAATAATATCCAGAAAATAGTTTCTAATTTTTAAATTTGCATCAAAATCTAAACGCAGTTAGTGTGTAAGAGATCACTTTTTTCCACAAGCACACTTGCAGAGAATGGTACAGTTTAACAATCTCTTAGTGCAGCTACATGAATGAGAAAACTTCTTATTGCATCCACACTTGACCATTTCTTGACAAGCAGCAGAAATTGTATGATTGTTGGTCCATTCTGGAAGAAGTCTGTCAGCTTCTTTCTTCCACCCTTGTTGACAAGGATCTGGAGGTTCAGTTGCAGTCATGTGCGTGCAAACCCAGATACTCACTTGGTAAATAGAACACTTACAGTGATGCAGAAGATCATTCTGTGTAGGGGCAGTTTTTTCTGGATTTTGGGTTTTCCGACAGAATATTGTTTTCCTTGTATCATTTGTGGTGTCCTCATCATGAACTCCATATATGTTGATAAAAATATGTTCGATAGATTTGAATTTTGGTATGTTGCAATCAATGCTAGTAAACGGATTATCCATCATGTGCACCATGGTTTCTGTTATAGTTCTTTTCCACATGACCAAGAATATGCATGTCGCCAGTAATATCAACTAATTTCCGATACAACCAAATCTGATCACCAAGTTCCATCTTCATCTTCTTACATGAATACATAGACCTTTACACTATTCTTAAAACCAAACTTAGCATATACGATAGCTAGGGGGATTCATTGAAGTGAATAACAAATGAGTGGAGTGAGATACTGACAAATTTCAAACTATTTATAAATACAGTTCACTCATTGTACACAAAATTCTTCTCCTCCTTAGCAGTAATGCTATGTGGGCAACTCTCCAGTAAAACCGACACATGTCAAGAATTGTGAACACAATTTACATGCAGTGACACTTCACACCCAAAACATAAACATTTCACTCATGCTTGCTTTGGAACACAATTATCTTCAAAACCATTATTTTTATTATTAAAGATATTTGGATAAATAATGGTATGAATTTGTTACTCAAAAAATTTGCTTGTAATTCTTGATTTACATGGGACTAACTGATTTTTACACTTTGCCCCCCCCCCCCCCCCCCCTTTATCAAAACTTTCCAAGAACATGCTTAAAGTTTTATTTTAAGTAGATGATTGAACTTTATCATGACTTGTAACTCACACCCTATGGGTTCACACTTACTAACACACAAACTCTTTATTGTACAATGTGTGCCTGGAACATGCCTCAAAGCAAGATGGCGGCATGTGAATATTTATCCCTTCAAAAGCACGAGTGGTAACATTGCGACTGCCATATCCATGTCAAAACTGTGTTTTTCTTAACCTGTGCCTTTTGTTCTATAAAGATTTCCTATGAAAAAGGTTAATGTGTATCTAGTTGATGCCTGGTAAATAAATTCGCTTGCAGTATGTTGTTTTAATTTAAACATCACAGCTGACATACTCTTTTTTTTATTCACCTTTTATTTGTGGAAAGCAATGGAGAATGTACAATTTTTTAAACAATTCAGGTTGCATAGCAACTAAAAATAGTATCCAAGTTCGACAAGCATGAGGGTACCTGAGTTTATCTTGCAAAAAAACTATGTATTACAGTTAGCACACTTAACACGGTTATCAATAACCACAAAACGATCACAGATAATGCTTCACATTGTGGGCCAAATGAGAAAGAACATAAATATGTGAAGGATTCAAAGTTCAAAGAAATGGAAAATCTTTTTGAGTGATTGATTTTTATTTCATTATTTTTAGTAGTGGATCATTATTTATTTTTGACAAAATTCGATTTAATTGTTATGTGCTAGTTGAAGATATTGACCTTTTTTGTGTTTAATTTACATTTGCTATGTTAGTCGATGAAGCTTTATTTACAGTAATACAAATTGGAATCGGGCCTTTTTTTTTTTTTTTTTTGTGTTGATGCGTGATGGCCTGTCGACTGGGAGAACACTACGTCAAGTGGGCAAGTTTTTGGCTGGTACTAAATCAGGCGTCTCCTATTCTGCTTGGGATCTCTGGTTAGAATTAGTCCATGCGTGGCACTGGGGCACTCCCATTATAAAGGACTGGCCGGGTAGCTTTGCGGCAGGGCACAAAATTGGGTTCTGGCAATGTGATCTTTCGCTTCAGGCTTGTTGCATTGGGTGGTATACCTGGGCAACGTGGGTTGCTTGTTCTAGGTTTGGCTTGTGGCGGAACAATTGTGCGTCTGGGTGCAGCAGGAACTTAGGGATGTTGATTATGTGTGTGGAGTCTTGTCGGTGGGGATAGAGCAAACTGGTGTCAGATATGCGATATGATCTTTCAGTGGTTGGTCTGGCTGGCTAAGGTACTTGGCGAACAACTGATTACTTCCTCGCTCAAGCACATTGGGTTCTGGAACAGATTCTTCAGTATCTCTGGAACAACAGGGACGAGAAAATGGCGCAGAGCCTGGGCCTGTTCCTTAGGTGGAGTCTGTCCGATGGTGGCAACTAGGACAGGGGTCAGCTCTTGCAAGCTCCCGGAGGCAGTTAGCACCTGCTTAACTTTTTCTCCGTGTCCACTATGTCGGGAATAAGGTATCTGGAGTACACAACATATGCTCACGTCCATGAGGCGAAATGCAGGGATGGTGTACTTTATATGTGTCGAGCCACTTTGTACTGTGGTGTGTCGCATGGTTGTTACTTTCTGTATGTCTATATATGTGTATGTGTGTGTGTGCATGTGCACAGTGTGTGTGTTTAAAAACAGTACAATCCTTTGAACTTACAAAATCCAACCATGCTCCAAGTGGCAAAAATTTAGTCAGTCTTGATACATATACAAACCCAGTGTCCATAAATTATGTTATAGTCTCTGTAATTAGTAAAACAACAACACAATGTACTTTGGACACTTAGGTAAATTATAATACTCTTCTGCTACCATAATACCATACAGTACTAGGCCACTATTATTATTTATTTATTTATTTGGAAGGTGCATGTACTAGGCAAATGGGACACCATGTACATATTACCTAGGAAAAGATCCTAGTAGCATTACTAGGGACCTGAAAAAGGGAGGTTATTTTTCATTAAAAGTTGTGTTATTTTTCCCATTGGGTTGAAAAAGCGAGGTTATTATACTTTCATCTGTTTTCAATTTGTCTGCCGAAATTTTCAGGAAAGTATATATGTTTTAATCGTATGAAAATATTAAGTTTTTCCGGTAAGTTTATAATACTGTTACGAAGTAGGAGATTGGAAAAAAAAAAGGGGGGGGGGAGGGGTGAGAGGAAGAATTATCACTTGGGGAAAAGTTAAAAGAAAATAATTTAATTTAATCTTAAGACCAACCACGCTGAATGTTCAACTACCTCCACCACCAGGCTGTTAATAAAAACCAACACCAAGTAAGATGAACAACGAGGGGGTCGCCTGGATACCCCTAGATTCAATAAAAAAAAAAAAGATCCACAATCTCTTGTTCAATTCTTTTCACTGTCTCTCTCTGTACCAAAGTATTGCACAAAAGAGATACTCAAACGAAAAAGGCATATTAAATTCAAGCACGCATATCATGTTGCTCATTTTTGTCATACAAACTTAAAGATAGCAGTGAACATGCACACAAATATGCCTATGGTAACTTTTATTCCGCTCATATTTCTATGTATTGCTACTTACTGTTTATTAGGTTTTTTGAAATAGGGCTGGGCTGGGCTTAATATTTTTCTTCTGGGATTATGGCAAATTACGTTACACGACAGTGTTTCAATCCCCTTTGGACAAAAGTTTAACGTTGTGATAATTAACTTCGTCATATAAACAGTTAACAGTTAAAATGTATAAATAGTGCTACTCAAATATTTGAATTCACGCACACACAGAACCAGCATATGGACCACGATTTACAAAGGCACGCCATTTCGCAGACCATGATTAACAGAACCCACGTCAAGGTATATTTATTACTGCCATGGAAACACAGATTTATCACATCATCGTAACTTGCCTAAGTAGGTTTAAAAACACAACGTCTACAAACGTGATGTGATATTTTGAAGTATTTCTCAGAGTAAGAATAATTACTTTGTTTGGCAAAAAGCAACATGCCATGTCATAGCTCGCCATGTTTGCTAACTTCACTTGGTAATTGCCCGCCATCATATATAAATATATTAAAAAAAGTATTTAAATATTAAAATCTCTTTTCAGTTGTAAATAACAAATTCAAAAATCATTAATTTGCTGTAATAAGTTTGAAATATGATACAATTGAAAACATGTGTAATTTTCTTGCTCACCAGCAAAGTGAAACTTTCTGAGTATGAAAGGGATAAACAAACAGAGAGAGCGACAAGCCTCGCCCAGCAGACAGTTTGTTTCAGTTGCCATCTGGCTCAATAAAACAACTCCGTACCATTACAGCCTACTCACTATATTTTCCGCTGTTATTTTAAACTGCAAAAATGAGATTTTGCCATCGGTGCTACTTAAGTATTTAAATATTTCAATAGGCACCATTTAATTTACAAATAGTATACTAAAATACCTGGTTAAAATATTTTAACTGTGAACTATTTCTTGCCTGTCGTAGCCAACACATCGCTGCTCTCGCTGTTGTTAATTCATTTTAAAAAAGAAATAAATATTACAAGTTATTGAAGATATTAAGGTAAAGTTTCATTTATTCAATAATACAGTACTCTAAAGTTAACCACAGTGTTATATATTTGTGGAATGTTATTGAAAAAACAGGTTGACATGTTATGCCTAAGAGTGTTTTTTTAAAGGTTGATTTTCATAAGACGCTTCCAATTGGGAATGGACTATATGTATTTTCAAGTTATGGTTAAGTTATCTTCAATACATTTTTTTTTTTTCTGCATATAACATGGCATTCTACAATTTACCACAAAAAATTATGCATTTTAGTGAAAGTTTAGGCCGACATCTTGCACAATCCTAGTTTTACGAGCGAGTTACATGTTTAGAAAGTAAAGTAAAATACCTACCTTCAATAAACTTATTGAAGCATGACTTCATATGGGGCTTCCAATTTCTCAAGGCGAATATTCGCTTTGGCGAAAACCTCTGTTGTCTTTAATGCAGTGTAGTCAATGTCCATTTTGCATCGTTTTACTCTGTTGGAATTTTCAACAACATATGTCTGGATTTTCCTGAAGGTCTGTTGGTATGTTTCTGCCTTGTGTTTACGTGTTTATCACTGCTGATGTGTTTAAGTACAGAATCTTTCCTGTCAAAAGTAACTCTACATTTACAATATTTACTCATTAGTGTTACTGCATCGGACACGTAAACACAGTCGCCTTTAAATTTCTCTGCTCTTTGATGTACGGTAACGGGTTGTTTTGGCATCTTTGTTGTAGTGTACGAGTTTATACATTTAAAAATTGGATACAAAACCCATGTGTAACATTTTCAACACATAAATTAATCAGAATACGCAAAACATTTACGAAACCACTTTCTACGTACAAGAAACAACGCCATTCTCGATACATCAATATATTGCAAAATGTATTGGCATATCGAAATATATTGATATCAATCCATTCTGTTAAAAATACTATTTCGTAAAAAAATCACTATTTGTTTATGAGTTTGCGCAATTAATTATAAATGTTACAGAATATCATGTCTTCCACAAAATAAACAAATTGTGCTTTTTTCAGGTCTCTAAGTATTACTAATTATCTTTTCAATTAATTATTAATTGTCCAAAGCTAGACACAAATCTATAAAATAAATAGTATAATATTTCAGATTCCAAAAGAAATATTTTAGTTAAACTAATTGATTGTGTAGATAAAAAATTCACTCGCTAATGAAAAACTCAACAAATAATTTACAGATAAACAGAAATTTAAATGTGAAAAGCTTATGGCACGGGATGCCTTGAAAACACTGGAGTGCACCCCATACAAAATGCTAGGGTTGGGTAAAGCTTCGAAAATGTGAATTTGAATCAAATTTTTATAATATTTGGCTTCGCATTTGAAATCTAATTTTTTACTTCGAACTACGAAATAAAAAAGTGTTTTTGGGCAACTTAGATTATTTATTATTATTTGCCCAAAAAAAGCAAACGGAAGACATTGTGTGCTTAAGCACAAGTTTTTATTCGACTTATGCCGCACAAATGGCTAGCTAGTGAATCATGAAAACATAACCGCAACTCAACGGAATGCCCACAAATTAGTCCAAACTGCATTTCAGTGTAAAATAATTGTCAGTATCTAATTTTACTCACAAGATAGTAAAATGGAATAGTTAATAAAACAGTTTTGTATTATGATACACTTTATTATCTTCCCAAACTTCCTTCAGCATCACAGATTTTAATCGGTGATATATCTTTATTTCCCTCATATCTAATGGAAAGAGAAATATGAGATTAAACTGCAATTTTTACTAACTTAACTCCTGTGAAATTACACCCATTGTGATTCAAATATCAGTAATTTAATTTTAAAAACGGGAAATTGTTAATAACTACGCTTGATTTCATCTATTTTGGGTGGCTTTGGATTACCCATATAGCCAACAGTGTTCCGTTGACCGAATCGTAGAACAAGTTTTGTGCATTTCATGTAAGTGGGGTAAAATCTGACAGACAATAATGTGACCAACGTACATGCTATGTAAACAGTAAATGCTCTCGTTTGTACAGTATTGTATCAGCTAACAAATTGCTACATTTATAGTTT